>CM038671.1:85474128-86719066 GCA_021605145.1 Aegilops bicornis | reverse complement strand
GCAAAGCTGTTGCACAAGGACTACTTTGCTCCCAATCCTACTTTCTCGAATGATCCATGGTTAATTCCGTCGTCGTTTTCGCATGCGGAAACCATTGTTTTTCTGCATTATGGAGGGAGTGGAGGCACACGACGACTACTTCAAGCTCACAAGGGATTGTTGCGGACAACTCTCTTTCTCTGCCATGCAGAAGTGCACGACTGCTCTGAGGATGCTTGCATTTGGTACTACTACAGATGCCGTTGGTGAGATGGGTCAGGATGGGGGAGAGCACGAGCTTGAAGATTAATGTCAAGTTTGCCCGCGCCGTGGTGGAGGTGTTTGGATCTGGGTATCTCAAAGAACCAAATGTGCAGGACACGGAGAAGTTTTTGGCTATTGGAGAGGCAAGGGGTTTCCAGGAATGCTCGGATTAATTGACTGCATGCATTGGCAATGGAAGAACTGCCCCAAAGATTTGTGGGGAATGTATTAAGGTCACACCAGAGAGGCCATCATCGTACTAGAAGCGGTGGCATCATACGACTTATTGATTTGGCATGCCCTTTTTGGAATGTCGGGTTCTCACAACGACATCAATAGGAGACTTTGCAATCAGGAATCACTGTCGTGCAACTACATCGTCAATGACGGAGACTACAACATGGGATACTATCTTGCCGATAGTATCTATTCTCAGTGGGCAGTGTTTGTGAAGAGCATCTCCGAACCGCATGGCAATAAACATATCCACTTTATAAAAATGCAGGAAGCGGCTGCTACCTCTTGAGCACTGCGTTGGTTTTCCCTTGAAGAGGAAAGGGTGATGCAGCAAAGTAGCGTAAGTATTTCCCTCAGTTTTTTAGAACCAAGGTATCAATCCAGTAGGAGTCCACGTGCGAGTCCCTCGCACCTACACAAACAAAAAAGAACCTCGCAACCAACGCGATAAAGGGGTTGTCAATCCCTTCATGGTCACTTACGAGAGTGAGATCTGATAGAGATGATAGGATAATATTTTTGGTATTTTTATGATATATATGCAAAGTAAAATAAAAAGCAATAAAAATAGCTAAGTGTTGGAGGATTAATATGATGGAAAATAGACCCGGGGGCCATAGGTTTCACTAGTGGCTTCTGATACGTCTCCAACTTATCTATAATTTTTGATTGTTCCATGCTATATTATATTCTGTTTTGTACATTATTGGGCTTTATTATACACTTCTATATTATTTTTGGGACTAACCTATTAACCGGAGGACCACCCCAGAATTGAAGTTTTTTTGCCTATTTCAGAGTTTCGCAGAAAAAGAATATCAAACGGAGTCCAAACGGAATGAAACCTTCGGGAACGTGATTTTCGGAACGAACGTGATCAAGAGGACTTGGACCCTACGTCAAGACATCAACCAGGAGGGCACGAGGTAGGGGGGCGCGCATACCCCCCAGGGCGCGCCCTCCACCCTCGTGGGCCCCCTCTTGCTCCACCGACGTACTCCTTCCTCCTATATATACCTACGTACCTCCAAACTACCAGATACGGAGCCAAAAACCTAATTCCACCGCCGCAACCTTCATGCCGTGAGATCCCATCTTGGGGCCTATTAGGAGCTCACGGAGGGGCATCGATCACGGAGGGCTTCTACATCAACACCATAGCCTCTCCGATGATGTGTGAGTAGTTTACCTCAGGCCTTGGTCCATAGTTATTAGCTAGATGGCTTCTTCTCTCTTTTTGGATCTCAATACAATATTCTCCCCTCTCTCGTGGAGATCTATTCGATGTAATCTTCTTTTGCGGTGTGTTTGTTGAGACCGATGAATTGTGGGTTTATGATCAAGTTTATCTATGAACAATATTTGAATCTTCTCTGAATTCTTTTATGTATGATTGGTTATCTTTGCAAGTCTCTTCGAATTATCAGTTTGGTTTGGCCTACTAGATTGATCTTTCTTGCAATGGGACAAGTGCTTAGCTTTGGGTTCAATCTTGCGGTGTCCTTTCCCTGTGATGAGGGGCAGCAAGGCACGTATTGTATTGTTGCCATCGAGGATAACAAGATGGGGTTTATATCATATTGCATGAGTTTATCCCTCTACATCATGTCATCTTGCTTAAGGCGTTATTCTCTTCTTATGAACTTAATACTCTAGATGCATGCTGGATAGCGGTCGATGTGTGGAGTAATAGTAGTAGATGCAGGCAGGAGTCGGTCTACTTGTCTCGGACGTGATGCCTATATACATGATCATACCTAGATATTCTCATAACTATGCTCAATTCTGTCAATTGCTAAACAGTAGTTTGTTCACCCCCCGTAAATACTTATGCTCTCGAGAGAAGCCACTAGTGAAACCTATGGCCCCCGGGTCTATTTTCCATCATATTAATCTTCCAACACTTAGTTATTTTTATTGCCTTTTATTTTATTTTGCATCTTTATCATAAAAATACCAAAAATATTATCTTATCATATCTACCAGATCTCACTCTCGTAAGTGACCGTGTAGGGATTGACAACCCCTTATCATGTTGGTTGCGAGGATTTATTTGTTTGTGTAGGTGCGAGGGACTCGTGCGTGGCCTCCTACTGAATTGATACCTTGGTTCTCAAAAACTGAGGGAAATGCTTACGCTACTTTGCTGCACCACCCTTTCCTCTTCAAGGGAAAACCAACGCAGTGCTCAAGAGGTAGCAAGAAGAATTTCTGGCACCGTTGCTGAGGAGTCTACGCAAAAGTCAACATACTAAGTACCCATCACAAACCCTTATCTCCCGCATTACATTATTTGCCATTTGCCTCTCGTTTTCCTCTCCCCCGCTTCACCCTTGCCATTTTATTTGCCCTCCTTTTCATTTTCCTTTTTTCTCGTCAGATCTATTGTTTGCTTGTGTTACCATGTGCCTTCTTTTTGCTTGCATCTTCGCTTGCTAAAGGATTATGGATCCTCATCCACTTGCTAATCTCTTTAAGATATCCAATTATGATGAACCTATTGCTAGTGAGTTGAGTGCACTAGATTATCTTTATGAGGTTTGGCTTGAAATTCGTGAATCTGAAAATTGTGATGAAGTACTTTATGAAGCGATTAATGATAGCTCCTTGAATAAAAAGCATGATTGCAATGATTTTACTATAAATTCTCTTGATGCCAATTGTGCTAATAATATGCAAAACCCTAAGCTTGGGGATGCTAGTTTTGCTATGTCCTCTACTCGTTGCAATGATCATGATTGGGGTGATTCTTCTTATGATCTTGAAAATTTATTTAAGCCCCATGATGATTATGAGATTGATAATAATGTTTGCAATAATATTGAAAGTGGGTTTGGAAGAGTTTCAACTTTAGATCCCACATATTTGGAGTATGTTCAATCTTATGATATTTCTGATAAAAGTGGGTTTGAAGAGGTCATGACTTTAGTTAATGATATTCCCACTATTTTGGAAGAGTGTCAACTTTGCATGCATGTGGATCATGTAGATTTTTTTTATGTGATAGCTATATTGTTGAATTTGAATATGATCCCACATGTAATTATTATGAGAGAGGAAAATATGGTTGGAGAAATTTTCATGTTACTAAATTACCTCTCGTCATGTTGAGATTGCTATTGTTTCTTTCCTCTTCCTTGCATATGCTAGTTTTTGCTTGCTATGATCATTTGTTTGCCTATAAGATGCCTATGCATAGGAAGTATGTTAGACTTAGATGTGTTTTTCACATGTTTTATGATGCTCTCTTTGTGCTTCGATTCTTGTTTTTCATGTGAGCATCAATGCCTAGCTAGGGGCGTTAAACGATAGCGCTTGTTGGGAGGCAACCCAATTTTATTTCAGTGTTTTTGTTTTTTGCTTTTGTTTAGGAATAAAAATTTGATCTAGCCTCTGGTTAGACTTGTTTTTATGTTTTAATTAGTGTTTGTGCCAAGTTTAACCTATAGGATCTTCTTGGATGATAGTTATTTGATCTTGCTAAAAATTGCAGAAACTTTATGTTCCCGAAAATAATTGTTAAAAATCACCAGAACGTGATAAAATATTGATTCCAATTGCTGCTGATCAACAAACAAATTGTCTAGGTCGTCCTATTTTGGCTGAATTTTTGGAGTTCCAAAAGTTTGCATTAGTTACAGATTACTACAGACTGTTCTGTTTTTTGACAGATTCTGTTTTTCGTTTGTTGTTTGCTTATTTTGATGAATCTATGGCTAGTAAAAGAGTTTATAAACCATAGAGAAGTTGGAACAGCCCGTCGCCCCCGCTTCATCTCCCAGGAGGCGACTCGGGCGGATCCCCACGCCGCCGCCGCCACCAACCCCTCCTCCTCATCCCTCCTTCGCCGCCGCCGGCGCACGTCGACGGGCAAAGCCCACCGGCGGCCGGCGGTGGCGGGGCCTTCTTCTCACGTGCGTAGGAGGCCATCGCGTCCAGATATCGCGTAGGCTACTGAGTCAGGGGATCGGGTCGTCAGCTTCGACCCGCTGCTGCTCGATTCGGGGTCGTGGCGGCCTCCTCCATGCATGGTGCAGCAGGCTCCTGGTGATCCACACCGATCTACGAGTTGTGGCTACACCGGAGTCAACGCATGCTGGGACGTTGGAGGCATGAGGCAAGGAGGCGATCTAAGGTGTGTCATATCAGTGGCGACAACATGCAGCCATCTTCGACGCATCTCTGCATTCATCTTTGCGTGGGCCGACTCAGGCGGCGGCTAGATCCGCTTCTTCCGGCAGTCTCCCCGTGCGCCATTCCCTTGCTGTTGTTGGTCGGCGCCACCGGGCTTGCCTGCACGACCGACAGCGGCGATGGGGTTCCGTTCCCATGGCTCTTTCAGCAGCGATTGGCGAGATGCAAATGGTGGCTGATCCTTGGGTTCTTTCGCCTAAGATGGTGTTCTACCGATTGACGGCCCTCATGGATCTGGCCGTTGACGAGTTCCGGAATGCTCCGCCGAAGATCTTCATTGGGTGCTTGACGCCTGTAGATTGCCGGATCGGATGGGATTCGGTCGTGTGCGCCCCTATTTGAGCCTGAGTTGCTTCAGGAGGGTGTGACGCGAAGCTTCGACATCTGTTGACATTATGGGACACGTCGGTATTTCAATTTCCGTGGTGATGAAAATGATGGAGAATGTCATGGTGGCTAAGGTCTGAGGCCTTGTAATGGTGGATCGACTCTTCATGGTGATGAGGACTTTGCTTGGTGATTCGTGACTCGTAGCAACGACATCGGCAAGTGGGGGCAGCAACACAGGTGCATAGTCTTAGCTTTCAGGGTGAAAACCCAAGGTCTGGACTTAATTGATTGTGCCTGGCAATGACCTTGTTAAAGACACTGTTTTGAGAGTGCGGATCTTCTCCAGGGTGAAAACCTAAGATCTAGGATCGGGGCGATGACGGTGCTTGTGCATTTCTTCCTTCTTGGCGGCGTCGCTTTTGGAGAATTTGGACTTCGGGTGTTGTCTAGGTGGTGGTTCGTGCTGCAGCTAGAAGAAATCGATCACTGTAGCAGGATTTTTTTCTTCTGCTTCCTTTTGTTTTTGGCTATGTGCATCCGTAATGTCTTTACGACATTATTGTTGCAGAGGCTGGGTGTAATTGGTATCTCCGCGATATTAATATATTCCCTTTGTCGAAAATAGAGAAGTTGGAATACAGTAGGTTTAACACCAATATAAATAAATAATGAGTTCACTACAGTACCTTGAAGTGGTCTTTTGTCTTCTTTCGCTAACGGAGCTCACGAGATTTTCTGTTAAGTTTTGTGTTGTGAAGTTTTCAAGTTTTGGGTAAAAGATTTGATGGATTACGGAACAAGGAGTGGCAAGAGCCTAAGCTTGGGGATGCCCATGGCACCCCAAGATAATCTAAGGACACCTAAAAGCCAAAGCTTGGGGATGCCGGAAGGCATCCCTCTTTAAATCTACTTCCATCGGTAACTTTACTTGTAGCTATATTTTTATTCACCACATGATATGTGTTTTGCTTGGAGCGTCTTGTATGATTTGAGTCTTTGCTTTTTAGTTTACCACAATCATCTTTGCTGTACACACCTTTTGAGAGATACACACTTGATTCGAAAATTGTTAGAATACTCTATGTGCTTCACTTATATCTTTTGAGTTATATAGTTTTTTCTCTAGTGCTTCACTTATATCTTTTAGAGCACGGTGGTGGATTTTTTTTATAGAAACTATTGTTCTCTCATGCTTCACTTAGATTATTTTGAGAGTCCTACAAAACAACATGGTAGTTTGCTTAACAATAATAGGCATTCAAGATTAGTAAAGAAAACAAGAAAAATTCTTATGAGTGTGTTGAATACTATGAGAAGTTTGATGCTTGATAATTGTTTTGAGATATGAAGATGGTGATATTAGAGTCATTCTAGTTGAGTAGTTTTGAATTTGAGAAATACTTGTGTTAAAGTTTGTGATTCCCGTAGCATGCACGTATGGTGAACCGTTATGTGATGAAGTCGGAGCATGATTTATTTATTGATTGTCTTCCTTATGAGTGGCGGTCGGGGACGAGCGATGGTCTTTTCCTACCAATCTATCCCCCTAGGAGCATGCGCGTAATACTTTGCTTTCATAACTTGTAGATTTTTGCAATAAATATATGAGTTCTTTATGACTAATTTTGTGTTCATGGATTATACGCACTTTTCTTCCTTCCACCATTGCTAGCCTCTCTAATACCGTGCACTTTTTGCCGATATCATATACCCACCAAATACCTTCCTCAAAACAGCCACCATACCTACCTATCATGTCATTTCCATAGCCATTCCGAGATATATTGCCATGCAACTTACCACCGTTCCGTTTACTATGACATGCTCCATCATTGTCATATTGATTCGCATGATCATGTAGTTGACATTGTATTTGTGGCAAAGCCACCGTTCATAATTTCTTTCATACATGTCACTCTTGATTCATTGCATATCCCGCACATCACGGAGGCATTCACATAGAGTCATTTTTTGTTCTATGTATTGTGTTGTAACTGTTGTGTTGTAAGTAAATAAAAGTGTGATGATCATCATTTTTAGAGCATTGTCCCAAGTGAGGAAAGGATGATGGAGACTATGATTCCCCCACAAGTCGGGATGAGACTCCAGACGAAAAACAAGAGGTCATAAAAAAAAGAAAGGCCCAAATAAAAAAATGGGAGAAAAAGAGAGAAGGGACAATGTTACTATCCTTTTACCACACTTGTGCTTCAAAGTAGCACCATGATCTTCATGATAGAGAGTCTCCTATGATATCACTTTCATATACTAGTGGGAATTTTTCATTATAGAACTTGGCTTGTATATTCCAATGATGGGCTTCCTCAAAATACCCTAGGTCTTCGTGAGCAAGCGAGTTGGATGCACACCCACGTAGTTTCTTTTGTTGAGCTTTCATATACTTATAGCTCTAGTGCATCCGTTGCATGGCAATCCCTACTCACTCACATTGATATCTATTGATGGGCATCTTCATAGCCCGTTGATACGCCTAGTTGATGTGAGACTATCTTCTCCTTTTGTCTTCTCCACAACCACCATTCTATTCCACATATAGTGCTATGTCCATGGCTCACGCTCATGTATTGTGTGAAGATTGAAAAATTTGAGAACGTCAAAAGTATGAAACAATTGCTTGGCTTGTCATCGGGTTGTGCATGATTTAAATATTTTGTGTGGTGAAGATAGAGCATAGCCAGACTATATGATTTTGTAGGGATAACTTTCTTTGGCCATGTTATTTTGAGAAGACATAATTGCTTAGTTAGTATGCTTGACGTATTATTATTTTTATGTCAATATTAAACTTTTTGTGTTCAATCTTTCGGATCTGAATATTCGTACCACAATTAAGAAGAATTACATTGAAATTATGCCAAGTAGCATTCCACATCAAAAATTCTGTTTTTATCATTTACCTACTCGAGGACGAGCAGGAATTAAGCTTGGGGATGCTTGATACATCTCCAACGTATCTATAATTTTTTATTGTTCCATGCTATATTATATTCTGTTTTGGACATTGTTGGGCTTTATTATACACTTTTATATTATTTTTGGGACTAACCTATTAACCGGAGGCCCACCCCAGAATTACAGTTTTTTTTTGCCTATTTCAGAGTTTCGCAGAAAAAGAATATCAAACGGAGTCCAAACGGAATGAAACCTTCAGGAACGTGATTTTCGGAACGAACGTGATCCAGAGGACTTGGACCCTATGTCAAGACATCAACCAGGAGGGCACGAGTTAGGGGGGCGCGCCCTCCACCCTCGTGGGCCCCCTGTTGCTCCACCAACGTACTCCTTCCTCCTATATATACCTACGTACCCCTAAACTACCAGATACGGAGCCAAAAACCTAATTCCACCGCCGCAACCTTACATGCCGTGAGATCCCATCTTGGGGCCTGTTCGGAGCTTCACGGAGGGCATCGATCACGGAGGGCTTCTACATCAACACCATAGCCTCTCCGATGATGTGTGAGTAGTTTACCTTAGACCTTCGGGTCCATAGTTATTAGCTAGATGGCTTCTTCTCTCTTTTTGGATCTCAATACAATGTTCTCCCCCTCTCTCGTGGAGATCTATTCTGTGTAATCTTCTTTCACGGTGTGTTTGTTGAGACCGATGAATTGTGGGTTTACGATCAAGTTTATCTATGAACAATATTCGAATCTTCTCTGAATTCTTTTATGTATGATTGGTTATCTTTGCAAGTCTCTTCGAATTATTAGTTTAGTTTGGCCTACTAGATTGATCTTTCTTGCAATGGGAGAAGTGCTTAGCTTTGGGTTCAATCTTGCGGTGTCCTTTTCCAGTGATAGTAGGAGCAGCACGGCACGTATTGTATTGTTGCCATTGAGGATAACAAGATGGGGTTTATATCATATTGCACGAGTTTATCCCTCTACATCATGTCATCTTGTTTAAGACGTACTCTGTTCTTATGAAGTTAATACTCTAGATGCATGCTGGATAGCGGTCGATGTGTGGAGTAATAGCAGTAGATGTAGGTAGGAGTCGGTCTACTTGTCTCGGACGTGATGCCTATATACATGATCATACCTAGATATTCTCATAACTACGCTCAATTCTGTCAATTGCTCAACAGTAATTTGTTCACCCACCGTAAATACTTATGCTCTTGAGAGAAGCCACTAGTGAAACCTATGGCCCCCGGGTCTATTTTCCATCATATTAATCTTCCAACACTTAGTTATTTTTATTGCCTTATATTTTATTTTGCATCCTTATCATAAAAAATACCAAAAATATTATCTTATCATATCTATTAGATCTCACTCTCGTAAGTGACCGTGTAGGGATTGACAACCCCTTATCGCGTTGGTTGCGAGGATTTATTTGTTTGTGTAGGTGCGGGGACTCGTCGTGGCCTCCTACTGGATTGATACCTTGGTTCTCAAAAATTGAGGGAAATACTTACGCTACTTTGCCGCATCACCCTTTCCTCTTCAAGGGAAAACCAACGCAGTGCTCAAGAGGTAGCAGCTTCTCTCAAGATAGCATAAGTATTTGCGATGGGTAAACAAATTACTGTCGAGCAATTGATAGAATTGAGCATAGTTATGAGAATATCTAGGTATGATCATGTATATAGGCATCACGTCCGAGACAAGTAGACCGACTCACCTGCATCTACTACTATTACTCCACACATCGACCGCTATCCAAAGATGCATCTAGAGTATTAAGTTCATGAAGAACAGAGTAACGCATTAAGAAAGATGACATGATGTAGAGGGATAAACTCATGCAATATGATATAAACCCCATCTTTTTATCCTCGATGGCAATAATACAATACGTGCCTTGCTGTCCCTACTGTCACAGGGAAAGGACACCGCAAGATTGAACCCAAAGCTTAGCACTTCTCCCATTGCAAGAAAGATCAATCTAGTAGGCCAAACTAAACTGATAATTCAAAGAGACTTGCAAAGATAACCAATCATACATAAAAGAATTCAGAGAAGATTCAAATATAGTTCATAGATAATCTTGATCATAAACCCACAATTTATCGGATCTCGACAAACACACCGCAAAAGAAGATTACATCGAATAGATCTCCACAAGAGAGGGGGAGAACATTGTATTGAGATCCAAAAAGAGAGAAGAAGCCATCTAGCTAATAACTATGGACCCGAAGGTCTAAGGTAGACTACTCACACTTCATTGAAGAGGCCTTGGAGATGATGTAGAGGCCCTCTGTGATCAATGCCCCCTCCGGCGGAGCACCGGAAAAGGCCCCGAGATGGGATCTGATACGTCTCCAACGTATCTATAATTTTTGATTGCTCCATGCTATATTATCTACTGTTTTGGACCATATTGGGCTTTATTTTCCACTTTTATATTATTTTTGGGACAAACCTATTAACCGGAGGCCCAACCCAGAATTGCTGTTTTTTTGCCTATTTCAGTGTTTCGAAGAAACGAAATATCAAACAGAGTCCGAACGGAATGAAACCTTTGGGAACATGATTTTCTTACCGAATATGATCCAGGAGACTTGGACCCTACGTCAAGCAACCAACAGGGAAGGCACGAGGTAGGGGGGCGCCTCCCCTGTGCACGCCCTCCACCCTCGTGGGCCCTGTTGCTTCACCGACGTACTTCTTCCTCCTATATATACCTACGCACTCCCAAACGATCGACACGGAGCCAAAACCTAATTCCACCGCCGCAACTTCCTGTATCCACGAGATCCCATCTTGGGGCCTGTTCGAGCTCACGAAGGGGAATCCACCATGGAGGGCTTCTACATCATCATAGCCTCTCCGATGAAGTGTGAGTAGTTTACCTCAGACCTTCGGGTCCATAGTTAGTAGCTAGATGGCTTCTTCTCTCTTTTGGATCTCAATACAATGTTCTCCCCCTCTCTCGTGGAGATCTATTCGATGTAATCTTCTTTTTGCGGTTTGTTTGTTGAGACCGATGAATTGTGGGTTTATGATCAAGTTTATCTATGAGCAATATTTGAATCTTCTCTCAATTCTTTTATGTATGATTGGTTATCTTTGCAAGTCTCTTCTAATTATCCGTTTGGTTTGGCCAACTAGATAGGTAGTTCTTGCAATGGGAGAAGTGCTTAGCTTTGGGTTCAATCTTGTGGTGTCCTTTCCCAGTGACAGTAGGGGCAGCAAGGCACGTATTGTATTTTGCCATCGAGGATAACAAGATGGGGTTTTTATCATATTGCATGAATTTATCCCTCTACATCATGTCATCTTGCTTAAGGCGTTACTCTGTTTTCATTAACTTAATACTCTAGATGCATGCTGGATAGCGGTCGATGAGTTGAGTAATAGTAGTAGATGCAGGCAGGAGTCGGTCTACTTGTCTCGGACGTGTTGCCTATATACATGATCATACCTAGATACTCTCATAACTATGCTCAATTCTGTCAATTGCTCAACAGTAATTTGTTCACCCACCGTAGAATACTTATGCTCTTGAGAGAAGCCACTAGTGAAATCTATGGCCCCCGGGTCTATTCTCTATCATATTAATCTTCCATCACTTTATTATTGCTTTGCTTTTACTTTGCTTTTTATTTTACTTTGCATCTTTATACCAAAAATACCAAAAATATTATCTATCATCTCTATCAGATCTCACTCTCGTAAGTGACCCTGAAGGGATTGACAACCCCTAATCGCGTTGGTTGCGTTGAGCTATTTGTTTTGTGTAGGTACGAGGGACTGCTACGTCTTGGGCTTGCGTTGGTTTTCCTCGAAGAGGAGAGGGTGATGCAGCAAGTGTAGCGTAAGTATTTCCCTCAGTTTTGAGAACCAAGGTATCAATCCAGTAGGAGGCTCCTCAAAAGTCCCACACACCTACACAAACAACTGAGAACTCGCAACCAACGCAATAAAGGGGTTGTCAATCCTTCACGCCACTTCATGAAAGTGAGATCTAATAAAGATAGTATGATAAGATAAATATATTTCTGGTATTTTATAGTATAGATGCAAAAAGTAAAGATGCAAGTAAAAGTAGATTGAAAGCAAATATGACAAGAGATAGACCCGGGGGCCATAGGTTTCACTAGTGGCTTCTCTCAAGATAGCATAAGTATTACAGTGGGTGAACAAATTACTGTCGAGCAATTGATAGAAAAGCGCATAGTGATGACCCACACGTATAGGGGATCTATCGTAGTCCTTTCGATAAGTAAGAGTGTCAAACCAACGAGGAGCAGAAGGAAATGATAAGCGGTTTTCAGCAAGGTATTCTCTGCAAGTACTGAAATAAGTGGTAACAGATAGTTTTGTGATAAGATAAATTGTAACGAGCAACAAGTAACAAGAGTAAATAAAGTGCAGCAAGGTGGCCCAATCCTTTTTGTAGCAAAGGACAAGCCTAGACAAACTCTTATATAAGGAAAGACGCTCCCGAGGACACATGGGAATATCGTCAAGCTAGTTTTCATCACGTTCATATGATTCGCGTTAGGTACTTTGATAATTTGATATGTGGGTGGACCGGTGCTTGGGTGCTATTCTTACTTGAACAAGCATCCCACTTATGATTAACCTCTATTGCAAGCATCCGCAACTACAAAAAAAAGTATTAAGGTAAACCTAACCGTAGCATGAAACATATGGATCCAAATCAGCCCCTTACGAAGCAACGCATTGAAGGAAATATGCCCTAGAGGCAATAATAAAGTTATTATTTATTTCCTTACATCATGATAAATGTTTATTATTCATGCTAGAATTGTATTAACCGGAAACATAATACATGTGTGAATATATAGACAAACAGAGTGTCACTAGTATGCCTCTACTTGACTAGCTCGTTAATCAAGATGGTTATGTTTCCTAACCATAGACATGAGTTGTCATTTGATTAACGGGATCACATCATTAGGAGAATGATCTGATTGACATGACCCATTCCGTTAGCCTAGCACTTGATCGCTTAGTATGTTGCTATTGCTTTCTTCATGACTTATACATGTTCCTGTAACTATGAGATTATGCAACTCCGTTTACCGGAGGAACACTTTGGTGCTACCAAACGTCACAACGTAATCGGGTGATTATAAAGGAGTACTACAGGTGTCTCCAAAGGTACATGTTGGGTTGGCGTATTTCGAGATTAGGTTTTGTCACTCCGATTGTCGGAGAGGTATCTCTGGGCCCTCTCGGTAATGCACATCACTATAAGCCTTGCAAGCAATGTAGCTAATGAGTTAGTTACGGAATGATGCATTACGGAACGAGTAAAGAGACTTGCCGGTAACGAGATTGAACTAGGTATTGGATACCGACGATCGAATCTCGGGCAAGTAACATACCGATGACAAAGGGAACAACGTATGTTGTTATGCGGTTTGACCGATAAAGATCTTCGTAGAATATGTAGGAACCAATATGGGCATCCAGGTTCCGCTATTGGTTATTGACCAAGAATAGTTCTCGGTCATGTCTACATAGTTCTCGAACCCGTAGGGTCCGCACGCTTAAGGTTTCGGCGATGCTATATTATGAGTTTATGAGTTTTGATGTACCGAAGGAGTTCGGAGTCCCGGATGAGATCAGGGACATGACGAGGAGTCTCGAAATGGTCGAGACGTAAAGATCGATATATTGGACGACAATATTCGGACATCGGAAAGGTTCCGAGTGATTCGGGTATTTTTCGTAGTACCGGAGAGTTACGGGAATACGTATTGGGCCTTTTTGGGCCATACGGGAAAGAAGGAAAAGGGCCTCAAGGGTGGCCGCACCCCTTCCCTTGGTCTGGTCCGAATTGGACTAGGGAAGGGGGCGCCTCTTCCTTCCTTCTCCTTTTCCCTTCCTTTCCTTCTCTCCTACTCCTACTACATGGAAGGTTTCCTAGTTGGACTAGGAAGGGAATCCTACTCCCGGTGGGAGTAGGACTCCCCTAGGCGCGCCATAGAGGGCCGCCCTCCCTCCTCCACTCCTTTATATATCTGAGGCAGGGGCACCCCATGGACACACAAGTTGATCTCTACGGATCGTTCCTTAGCCGTGTGCGGTGCCCCTCCACCATATTCCACTTCGGTCATATCGTCATGAGCTTAAGCGAAGCCCTGCACCGGAGAAGTCATATCGTCACGGAGCTTAGGCGAAGCCCTCGTCGGTGGAGCATCATCATCGTCCTGCCACGCCGTCAGATCTTGTGGAACTCATCCCCGACACTTTGCTGGATCGGAGTCCGGGATCGCCATCGAGCTGAACGTGTGCTGAACTCGGAGGTGCCGTCGTTCGGTACTTGGATCGGTCGAATCGTGAAGACGTCGACTACATCAACCTGTTGTCATAACGCTTCCGCTTACGGTCTACGAGGGTACGTGGACAATACTCTCCCCTCTCGTTGCTATGCATCACCATGATCCTTGCGTGTGCGTAGGAATTTTTTTGAAATTACTACGTTCCCCAACAGTGGCATCCGAGCCTAGGTTTTTATGGTTTGATGTTTTGCACGAGTAGAACACAAGTGAGTTGTGGGCGATACAAGTCATACTGCCTACCAGCATGTCATACTTTGGTTCAGCGGTATTGTGAGATGAAGCGGCCGGACCGACATTACGCCAGACGCTTACGCGAGACTGGTTTCACTGCTACGAGCACTCGTGCTTAAAGGTGGCTGGCGGGTGTCTGCCTCTCTCACTTTAGTTGAACCGAGTGTGGCTACGCCCGGTCCTTGAGAAGGTTAAAACGGAGTCTATTTCACGAAGTATCGTTGTGGTTTTGATGCGTAGGTAAGAACGGTTCTTGCTCAGCCCGTAGCAGCCACGTAAAACTTGCAACAACAAAGTAGAGGACGTCTAACTTGTTTTTGCAGGGCATGTTGTGATGTGATATGGTCAAGACGTGATGGTATATTTTATTGTATGAGATGATCATGTTTTGTAACCGAGTTATCGGCAACTGGCAGGAGCCATATGGTTGTCGCCTTATTGTATGCAATACAATGCCCCTGTAATTGCTTTACTTTATCACTAAGCGGTAGCGATAGTCGTAGAAGCAATAGTTGGCGTATCGACAATGATGCTACGATGGAGATCAAGGTGTCGCGCCGGTGACGATGGTGATCACGACGGTGCTTCGGAGATGGAGATCACAAGCACAAGATGATGATGGCCATATCATATCACTTATATTGATTGCATGTGATGTTTATCCTTTATGCATCTTATTTTGCTTTGATTGACGGTAGCATTTTAAGATGATCTCTCACTAAAATTATCAAGTAGTGTTCTCCCGAGTATGCACCGTTGCCAAAGTTCGTCGTGCCGAGACACCACGTGATGATCGGGTGTGATAAGCTCTCGTCCATCTACAACGGGTGCTAGACAGTTTTGCACGCGAAGAATACTCAGGTTATACTTGACGAGCCTAGCATATGCAGATATGGCCTCGGAACACGGAGACCGAAAGGTCGAGCGTGAATCATATAGTAGATATGATCAACATAAGATGTTCACCATTGAAAACTACTCCATCTCACGTGATGATCGGTTATGGTTTAGTTGATTTGGATCACGTGATCACTTAGATGACTAGAGAGATGTCTATCTAAGTGGGAGTTCTTAAGTAATATGATTAATTGAACTTTAATTTATCATGAACTTAGTCCTGGTAGTATTTTGCAAATTATGTTGTAGATCAATAGCTCGCGTTGTTGCTTTCATATGTTTATTTTCATATGTTCCTAGAGAAAATTGTGTTGAAAAATGTTAGTAGCAATGATGCGGATTGGATCCACGATCTGAGGTTTATCCTCAATGCTGCATGTAAGAATTATGTCCTTAATGCACCGCTAGGTGACAGACCTATTGCAGGAGCGTATGCGTACGTTATGAACGCTTTGGCTAGCTCAATATGATGACTACTTGATAGTTTAGTGCACCATACTTAACGGCTTAGAATCGGGACTTCAAAGACGTTTTGAACGTCATGGACCATATGAGATGTTCCAGAATTGAAGTTAATATTTCAAGCAAATACCCGAGTTGAGAGATATGAAGTCTCCAACAAGTTCTATAGCTAAAAGATGGAGGAGAATCGCTCAACTAGTGAGCATGTGCTCAGATTGTCTGAATACTTCAATCGCTTGAATCAAGTGGGAGTTAATCTTCCAAATAAGATAGTGATTGACAGAATTCTCTAGTCACCATCACTAAGTTACTAGAACTTCGTGATGAACTATAGTATGCAGGGGATGACGAAAACGATTCCCGAGCTCTTAGTGAAGTTGAAAATCATCGTAATAAGAAAATAAAGTTTCTACGATCTGATCGTGGAGGCGAATATTTGAGTTACGAGTTTGGTCTACATTTGAAACAATGCGGAATAGTTTCGCAACTCACGCCTCCCGGAACACCACAAGCGCAATGGTGTGTCCGAACGTCAGAATCGCACTTTACTAGATATGGTGCGATCTAAGATGTTTCTTACCGATTTACCGTTATAGTTTTGGGGCTATGCATTAGAGACAGCTGCATTCACGTTAAAAAGGGCACCATCTAAATCCGTTGAGACGACACCGTATGAACTGTGGTTTGGCAAGAAACCAAAGTTGTTGTTTCTTAAAAGTTTGGAGTTGTGATGCTTATGTGAAAAAGTTTTCACCGATGAGCTCAAACCCAAATCGGAGAAGTGCGTCTTCATAGAATACCCAAAGGTAACTATTGGGTACACCTTCTATCACAGATCCGAAGGCAAGTTTTTCGTTGCTAAGATGGATCCTTTCTAGAGAAGAAGTTTCTCTCGAAAGAAGTGAGTGGGAGGAAAGTAGAACTTGATGAGGTAATTGTACCTTCTCCCTTATTTGAAAGTAGTTCATCACAGAATCAGTTCGATGATTCCTACACCAATTAGTGAGGAAGTTAATGATGATGATCATGAAACTTCAGATCAAGTTGCTACCAAACCTCGTAGGTCTTCCAGAGTAAGATCCGCACTGCAGTGGTACGGTAATCTTATTCTAGAAGTCATGTTACTAGACCATGATGAACCTACAAACTATGAAGAAGCGATGGTGAGCCCAGATTCCGCTAAATGGCTAGAAGCCATGAAATCTGAGATGGGATCCATGTATGAAAACAAAGTGTGGACTTTGGTTGACTTGCCCGAGGGTCGGCAAGCAATAGAAAATAAATGGATCTTCAAGAGGAAGACGGACGTTGATAGTAGTGTTACTATCTACAAAGCTCGACTTGTCGCAAAAAGGTTTTTGACAAGTTCAAGGTGTTAACTACAATGAGATTTTCTCAACTGTAGCAATGCTTAAGTCTTTCCGAATCATGTTAGCAATTGCCACAATTTATGAAATTTGGCAAATGGATGTAAAAACTGCATTCCTGAATGGGTTTCGGAGGAAGAGTTGTATATGATGCAACTGTAAGGTTTTATCGATCCAAAGGAGCTAACAATGTGTGCAAGCTCCAAATGATCCATCTATGGACTGGTGCAAGCATCTCGGAGTTGGAATATACGCTTTGATAAGTTGATCAAAGCATATAGTTTATACAGACTTACAAAGGAAGCCTGTATTTACTAGAAAGTGAGTGGGAGCACTACAAGATTTCGATAAGTATATGTGAATGACATATTGTAGATCGGAAATAATGTAGAATTATTCTGCAAAGCATAAAGGAGTGTTTGAAAGGAGTTTTTCAAACAAAGACCTCAAAGTGAAGCTGCTTACATATTGAGCATCAAGATCTATAGAGATAGATCAAGACGCTTGATAAGTTTTTTCAATGAGTACATACCTTGACAAGATTTTGAAGTAGTTCAAAATGGAACAGTCAAAGAAAGAGTTCTTGCCTGTGTTACAAGGTGTCAAATTGAGTAAGACTCAAAACCCGACCACGGCGGAAGATAGAAAGAGAATGAAAGTCATTCCCTATGCCTTGGCCATAGGTTCTATAAAGTATGCCATGTCTGTGTACCAGATCTATTGTATACCCTACATCGAAGTTTGGCAAGGAGTACAATAGTGATCTAGGAGTAGATCATCGGACAGCGGTCAAAATTATCCTTAGTGGAATAAGGATATGTTTCTCGATTATGGAAATGACAAAAGGTTCGTCGTAAAGGGTTACGTCGATGCAAGTTTTGACACCGATTTGGATGACTCTAAGTCTCGATATAGATACATATTGAAAGTGGGAGCAATTAGCTAGAATAGCTCCTTGCGGAGCATTGTTGACATAGAAATTCGCAAAATACTTTCTGTTCTGAATGTGACAGAACAGTTGACTAAAAATATCTCACAAGCAAAACATGATCACACCTTAGTACTCTTTGGGTGTTAATCACATAGCGATGTGAACTAGATTACTGACTCTAGTAAACCCTTTGGGTGTTGATCACATGTCGATGTGAACAATGGGTGTTAATCACATGGTGATGTGAACTATTGTCGTTAAATCACATGGCGATGTGAACTAGATTATTGACTCTAGTGCAAGTGGGAGATCAAGGAAATATGCCCTAGAGGCAATAATAAAGTTATTATTTATTTCCTTACATCATGATAAATGTTTATTATTCATGCTAGAATTGTATTAACCGGAAACATAATACATGTGTGAATATATAGACAAACAGAGTGTCACTAGTATGCCTCTACTTGACTAGCTCGTTAATCGAAGATGGTTATGTTTCCTAACCATAGACATGAGTTGTCATTTGATTAACGGGGTCACATCATTAGGAGAATGATCTGATTGACATGACCCATTCCGTTAGCCTAGCACTTGATCGCTTAGTATGTTGCTATTGCTTTCTTCATGACTTATACATGTTCCTGTAACTATGAGATTATGCAACTCCGTTTACCGGAGGAACACTTTGGTGCTACCAAACGTCACAACGTAATCGGGTGATTATAAAGGAGTACTACAGGTGTCTCCAAAGGTACATGTTGGGTTGGCGTATTTCGAGATTAGGTTTTGTCACTCCGATTGTCGGAGAGGTATCTCTGGGCCCTCTCGGTAATGCACATCACTATAAGCCTTGCAAGCAATGTAGCTAATGAGTTAGTTACGGAATGATGCATTACGGAACGAGTAAAGAGACTTGCCGGTAACGAGATTGAACTAGGTATTGGATACCGACGATCGAATCTCGGCAAGTAACATACCGATGACAAAGGGAACAACGATGTTGTTATGCGGTTTGACCGATAAAGATCTTCAGAGAATATGTAGGAACCAATATGGGCATCCAGGTTCCGCTATTGGTTATTGACCAAGAATAGTTCTCGGTCATGTCTACATAGTTCTCGAACCCGTAGGGTCCGCACGCTAAGGTTTCGGCGATGCTTATATTATGAGTTTATGAGTTTTGATGTACCGAAGGAGTTCAGAGTCCCGGATGAGATCAGGGACATGACGAGAGTCTCGAAATGGTCGAGACGTAAAGATCGATATATTGGACGACTATATTCGGACATCGGAAAGGTTCCGAGTGATTCGGTATTTTTCGGAGTACCGGAGAGTTACGGGAATACGTATTGGGCCTTTTGGGCCATACGGGAAAGAAGGAAAAGGGCCTCAAGGGTGGCCGCACCCCTTCCCTTGGTCTGGTCCGAATTGACTAGGGAAGGGGCGCCTTCCTTCCTTCTCCTTTCCCTTCCCTTTCCTTCTCTCCTACTCCTACTACATGGAAGGTTTCTAGTTGGACTAGGAAAGGGGAATCCTACTCCCGGTGGGAGTAGGACTCCCTAGGGCGCCATAGAGAGGGCCGCCCTCCCTCCTCCACTCCTTTATATACGGGGCAGGGGCACCCATGGACACACAAGTTGATCTACGGATCGCCTTAGCTGTGCGGTGCCCCCTCCACCATATTCCACTTCATCATATCGTCATGAGCTTAGGCGAAGCCCTCGCCGGAGAAGTCATATCGTCACGGAGCTTAGGCGAAGCCCGCGTCGGTGGAGCATCATCATCGCTACCACGCCGTCAGATCGACGGAACTCATCCCGACACTTTGCTGGATCGGAGTCCGGGATCGCCATCGAGCTGAACGTGTGCTGAACTCGGAGGTGCCGTGACGTTCGTACTTGGATCGGTCGAATCGTGAAGACGTCTGACTACATCAACCGCGTTGTCATAACGCCTCGCCACGGGTTCACGAGGGTACGTGGACAATACTCTCCCCTCTCGTTGCTATGCATCACCATGATCCTTGCGTGTGCGTAGGAATTTTTTTTGAAATTACTACGTTCCCCAACACGCATAAACTAGGGTTTAAGCTTCTGTCACTCTAGCAACCCATCATCTACTTATTACTTCCCAATGCCTTCCTCTAGGCCCAAATAATGGTGAAGTGTTATGTAGTCGACGTTCACATAAGACCACTATAAACTAGACAACATACATCTCATCAAAATATCGAATCTAATACCAAATTCACATGACTACTAATAGCAAGACTTCTCCCTTGTCCTCAGGAACAAACGTAACTACTCACAAAGCATATTCATGTTCATAATCAGAGGGATAATAATATGCAATAAGGATCTGAACATATGATCTTCCACCAAATAAACCAACTAGCATCAACTACAAGGAGTAATCAACTCTGCTAGCAACCTACTAGCACCAATCCCGGACTTGGAGACAAGAATTGGATACAAGAGATGAACTAGGGTTTGGAGATGAGATGGTGCTGGTGAAGATGTTGATGGAGATTGCCCTCTCCCGATGAGAGGAGCGTTGGTGATGATGATGACGATGATTTCCCCGTCCTGGAGGGAAGTGTCCCGATAGAACAGCTCACGGAGTCCTAGATTGGTTCCGCCAAGGTTCCGCCTCGTGGCGGGGGAGTCTCGTCCCGAAAGGTTGCTTATTGTTTTTTCCTCAACGAAAGATTTCATATAGCAGAAGATGGGCGTCGAAGAGCCACCAGGGGGCCCACGAGGTAGGGGCGTGCTGTGGGGGCGCCCCCACCTCGTGAGCAGGTGTGGGCCCCCTGGCCTTCATCTTTGGCGCACGATCTTTCTTTATTTATTTTAAGATATTCCGTGGAGTTTCGTGACTTTTGAGTTGCATGTAATAGGCCTCCAATATTTGCTCCTTTTCCACCCTGAATTCCAAATGCCGGCATTCTCCTCTTCATGTAAACCTTGTAAAATAAGAGAGAATAGCCATAAGTATTGTGACATAACGTGAAATAACAGCCCATAATGCGATAAATATCGATATAAAAGCATGATGCAAAATGGACGTATCAACTCCCCAAGCTTAGACCTCGCTTGTCCTCAAGCTTAAAAGCCGATAACAATAAATATGTCCTCATGTTTAGAGGTAGAGGCGTCGATAAAAATAAAATACGGACATGAAGGCATCATGATTGTTCTCATAACAGCAACACATATAGATTTTGTCATATGATTACTTATGTTCAAGTGATGATCTTTTCACGATGCAAAAGTATGAATCAGAAACTTTATTGAGCACCAACAAACTATAACCTCAGTCATTGAAGCAATTGCAATTTATCATAACATCGGAAAGAGTCTATGTCAGAGCTTAAAAGCAAGTGCACATACTCAAATATCATTTAGTCCTTCATAATTGCTAACACTCACGCAATACTTGTGGTTATAGAGTTTTAATTGGACACAGAGAAAGATAGGGGCTTATAGTTTTGCCCCACAACCTTTTACCTCAAGGGTAATGTCAACAATAATAATTCATGCTCCCTACATCCTATTAGATATGTATATCATGTTCTTTCCAACATGCTGGGCTTGCCAAAGGATAAAATGAAAAAGGAAAGGTGAAGATCACCATGACTCTTGCATAAGGTAGAGGATAATAATAAAATATAGGCCCTTCGCAGAGGGAAGCAGAGGTTGCCATGCGCTTTTATGGTTGGATGCACAAAATCTCAATGCGAAAGAACGTCACTTTATATTGCCCCTTGTGATATGAACCTTTATTATGCAGTCCGTCGCTTTTATTACTTCCACATCACAAGATCGTATAAAGCTTATTTCTCCCACACCAGTCAATGATAATATATCTATATGTGAAACCTCTCTTTCCTTATTACTTCCTATTAACTGCAACGATGACCAAAGCTATGTTTGCCAAGTCCCAACAACTTTTAATCATCATACTCTTTCTATGTGAAGTCATTACTATCAATAAGATCTATATGAACTCTTTGTTTCTTTTTATTCTTTTTCTTCTTTATTTTCTTTTATTCACCAAAGATCATGGCAAAATAATCAAGCCCTTGACTCAACACTAAGCTTTATTATATATATAGCTCACGGACTCGATTACATAGAGAGATCATAAAGCAAAACTCGAAACTAGATCATGCCATGACTTTATTCTACTAAATCAAGATACTACTAAAAGGATCGAACTAAGAAAAACGGTAAAGGTAGGAGTTGTGATTGTGATATGACAGGGGCACCTCCCCAAGCTTGGCAGTTGCCAAGGGAGTGCCCATACCCATGTGATTATGTCTCCTTCACAGTGAAGAAGGTGGTGGTGATGTTGACTTAGTTGATGGCATAGACTTCTCCCTTAATTTGCGCTTCAGATGGAATTTTGGTCCTCAAATCATCAATCTCCCACCTGTGGTTAATATCTTTTTGCATAAGTCCCGCTTATTTTCCTGCAAGAGACGAAAAGGGATAAACTCGATCTTTGGTTTCTTTACCCTATCAGAGAGACTTGACTTTTTGAACTCCACATGCATGTCCCCAGGTTGAGGTAATGGGGCTTCATCTTCATCTGAGCTCGTCTCCTCCTTCCCCTTGGGTTCATAGCCCTCTTCTTCCTCCATAGTCCAACCATCGTGCTCCATGTCTCCATAGACCTTAGGATTTGCTAGGTAATCATCCACATAGCTTTCTCCTTCCGAATCCTGGGACGACATATTGATCTAATCTGCAGCAGCAACAGCTCGAAACAAGAACAGAGGATATTTGCGTGATACGGGAGTCAAAACCTTCCGGAGAATATATAATGAATTTTTACCGACCAAAATACGTATCGTGCAAGAAAACAGGGTCCGAAGGGCACACGGTGTGCTCACGAGGTAGGGGGCGCGCCCAGGGGGGTAAGGCACGCCCACCACCCTCGTGGGGCCCTCGTGTCCTTCCCGGGCTGCTACTTATTTTTCTATTTTTCTAAATATTCCAAAACGGATAAATATTGCCTTAAAAATTGTTTTGGAGTCGGTTTACTTACCGTACCACATACCTACTCCTTTTCGGAGTCCGAAACGTTCCTGAAAGTGTCCTTATGTATTCCTCCGGGGATACGGTTTCAATAATATTGGTTTCAACATTTATGGGATTACATGAGATATAATGTTTGATCCTTTGACTGTTTACCACCTTCGGATTTGTGCCTTCGAAGTTGTTGATTTTTATGGCACCGGAACGATAGACCTCTTCGATAATGTAGGGACCTTCCCATTAAGAGAGAAGTTTTCCTGCAAAAAATCTTAAATGAGAGTTGTATAGCAATACATAATCACCTACATTAAACTCACACTTTTGTATCCTTTTGTCATGCCATCTTTTAACTTTTTCTTTAAACAACTTAGCATTTTCATAAGCTTGGGTTCTCCATTCATCAAGTGAGCTAATATCAAATAACCTCTTCTCACCGGCAAGTTTCAAATCATAGTTGAGCTCTTTAATAGCCCAAAATGCCTTATGTTCTAGTTCAAGAGGTAAGTGACATGATTTTCCATAAACCATTTTATACGGAGACATACCCATAGGATTCTTATATGCAGTTCTATATGCCCATAATGCATCATCAAGTTTCTTGGACCAATTCTTTCTAGACCTATTAACAGTCTTTTGCAAAATTAATTTGAGTTCTCTATTGCTCAATGCTACTTGACCACTAGACTACGGGTGATAAGGAGACGCAATTCTATGATTAACGTCATATTTAGCAAGCATTTTACTGAAAGCACCATGAATAAAGTGTGAACCACCATCAGTCATTAAATATCCAGGGTCTCCAAACCTTGGAAAACTAACTTCCTTAAGCATTTTAATAGAAGTGTTATGATCAGCACTACTAGTTGGAATAGCTTCTACCCACTTAGTAACGTAATCAACAGCAACCAAAATATGCGTATATCCATTAGAGGCAGGAAAAGGTCCCATATAATCAAAGCCCCAAACATCAAATGGTTCAATAACAAGTGAATAATTCATAGGCATTTCTTGACGCCTACTAATATTACCAATTCTTTGACATTCATCACAAGACAAAACAAACTTACGGGCATCTTTGAAGAGAGTGGGCCAATAAAACCGGATTGCAATACCTTATGTGCAGTTCTATCTCCGCGTGGTGTCCTCCATAAGCTTCGGAGTGACACTTATGTAGGATCTGCTCCTGTTAATGCTCGTGCACACAACGTCTAATAACACCATCTACTCCTTCTTTATAATGATGTGGGTCATCCCAAAAGTAATGTCGCAAATCATAGAAAAACTTTTTCTTTTGTTGGTATGTGAAGCTAGGTGGTATAAATTTAGCAACAATATAATTAGCATAATCAGCATACCATGGAGTGCTACGAGAAGTGCTTATGACATTTAGTTGTTCATCAGGAAAGCTATCATCAGTAGGTAGTGGGTCATCAAGAACATTCTCTAACCTAGATAAGTTATCTGCAACGGGGTTCTCAGCTCCTTTTCTATCAACAATATGCAAATCAAATTCTTGCAGCAAGAGAACCCATCTAATAAGTCTAGGTTTTGCATCTTTCTTTTCCATAAGATATTTAATAGCAAAGCATGATCAGTGTGAATAGTTACTTTAGAATCAACAATATAGGGTCTAAATTTATCACAAGCAAATACAACTGCTAAAAGTTCCTTTTCGGTAGTAGCATAATTTCTTTGAGCATTGTCTAGAGTCTTACAAGCATAATGGATAACATTTAATTTCTTATCAACTCTTTGCCCTAGAACAGCACCTCTGACAGATAATCACTAGCATCATACATAATTTCAAAGGGTAAATTCCAATCAGGTGGCTGAACAACAAAAAGTGCGAGACTAATGCTTTCTTAAGTATTTCAAATGCTTCTACACAATCATCATCAAAGACAAATGGTACATCTTTTGTAATAAATTAGTCGAGGTCGAGAAATTTTTGAGAAGTCCTTAATGAACCTCCTATAAAATCCGGGCGTGACCAAGGAAACTTCTTATACCTTTGATGTCCTTGGGACATGGCATCTTTTCAATAGCATCAACCTTGGCTTTATCAACTTCAATACATCTTTCGTAAACTTTGTGCCCCAAGACAATACCTTCATTAACCATAAAGTGGCACTTTTCCCAATTCAAGACAAGATTAGTTTCTTCACATCTCTGCAAAACTCGATCAAGATTGCTCAAGCAATCATCAAAAGAGGAACCATAGACGGAAAAACCGTCGATGAAAACCTGACAAATTTTTTCACAAAAATCAGAGAATATAGCCATCATGCATCTTTGAAAGGTAGCAGGTGCATTACATAAACCAAAAGGCATATGTCTATAAGCAAAAGTACCAAAAGGGCAAGTAAAAGTAGTCTTTGATTGATCCTTAGCCGACATAGGTATTTGAGAGAAACCTTAATAACCATCTAGGAAGCAATAATGTGTATGTTTGCATAATCTTTCTAGCATTTGATCAATAAAAGGTAAGGGGTAGTGATCTTTCTTAGTAGCTTTATTTAGTTTGCGGAAATCAATTACCATCCTATAACCTGTGGTAATTCTTTGCGGGATCAATTCATATTTATCATTAGGGACAACAGTAATACCTCCCTTCTTAGGGACACAATGGACAGGACTTACCCACTGACTATCAAAGAACGGGATAAATTATACCTGCCTCCGAAGCTTGAGTATTTCTTTCCTTACCACTTCTTTCATTTTAGGATTCAAACGTCGTTGAGGATCACGAACTGGTTTGGCATCCGCTTCCAAATTTATTTTATGTTGACATAGAGTGGGACTAATGCCCTTAAAATCATCATGAGTATATCCAATAGCAGCACAGTGCTTCTTCAGAGTTTTCAATAATCTTTCTTCTTCATGCTCTGAAAGGTTAGACTAATAATTACAGGATATATTTTATTTTCATCAAGATAAGCATATTTAAGATTATCAGGCAACGGTTTAAGCTCAAACACGGGATCACCCTTGGGTGGAGGAGGATCCCCTAGTATTTCAATAGGCAAATTGTGTTGCAGAATAGGTTCTTGTTTAAAGAATACTTCATCTATTTCCCTTCTCTCATTCATAAACATATCATTTTCATGGTCTAGCAAATATTGTTCTAAAGGATCACTAGGAGGTACGGCAATAGAAGCAAGACCAATTATTTCATCCTTACTAGGAAATTCTTATTCACGATGTTGTTTTCTAAATTTAGAGAAATTAAACTCATGAATCATATCATCCAAGCCAATAGTAACAACATTCTTTTTTCAATCTATCTTAGCATTAACAGTGTTCAAGAAGGGTCTACCAAATATAATGGGACAAAAGCTATCTTGTGGGGAACCAAGAACAAGAAAATCAGCAGGATATTTAGTTTTCGCACACAAGACTTCAACATCTCTAACAATTCCAACTAGCGATATAGTATCTCTATTGGCAAGTTTAATTGTAACATCAATATCTTCTATCTCAGCGGGTGCAATTTCATGTTGAATTTCTTCATACAAGGTAATAGGTATAACACTAGCACTAGCACCCATATCACATAAGCCATGATAACAATGATCTCCTATTTTAACAGAAATAACAGGCACGCCTACCACAGGTCTATGTTTATCTTTAACGCTAGGTTTAGCAATTCTAGCTGATTCACCGCAGAATTGAATAACATGCCCATCAATATTATCAGACTAGAGATCTTTAACAATAGCAACATTAGGTTCTACTTTGACTTGCTCACGAGGTGTATAAGTTCTAATATTGCTTTTACGAACCACAGTTGAAGCTTTAGCATGATCCTTTATTCTAACAGCGAAAGGTGGTTTCTCAACATAAGAGGTAGGAACAATAGGATCATTATAAGTGACAGTCTTTTCTTCAACTTTAATAGGCGCAGCTACTTTTACTTCTATGGGAGGATGATATTTAAACCACTTCTCCTTGGGGAGATCAACATAAGTAGCAAAAGATTCACGTAAAAGAAGCTACTATCTCAGAGTCAAGTCCATACTTAGTGCTAAACTTACGGAAAATATCGGTATCCATAAAAGATTTGACACAATCAAACTTAGGTGTCATATCTGACTCCTTACCTTCGTCGAGGTCCCAATCTTCAGAGTTGCGTTTAATTCTATCCAATAAATTCCATCTGAATTCAATAGTCTTCATCACAAAGAGCCAGCACAAGAAGTATCGAGCATGGTGCGATTGTTATCAGAAAGCCGAGCATAAAAACTTTGAATAATTATTTCCCTCAAGAGCTCATTATTGGGGCATGAATATAACATTGATTTAAGCCCCCCCCCCCCCCAAGCTTGAGCGATGCTTTCTCCTTCGAGAGGCCAAAAATTATATATATAGTTGCGATCACGATGAACAAGATGCATAGGATAATATTTTTTATGAAATTCCAATTTCAATCTTTTGTAGTTCCATGATCTCGTATCATCACATAGCCTATACCATGTCAATGCATCTCCTTCACAGATATAGGGAAGACCTTCTTCTTAGCAACGTCATCGGGTAGCCCTGCAAGCTTAAATAATCCACAAACTTCATCCACATATATTAAGTGCTCATCATGATGCTGTGTTCCATCTCCTGTAAAAGGATTAGCTAGCACTTTTTCCATCATACCCGAAGGAAATTCAAAAGGAGTTTCATTTTCAATAGGTTCAGTTAGTTGAGGAGCAACTCTTTGCTCTACTGGACGGGGTGAAGATACCCCGAACAAGCCCCTCAGAGAATTACTTTCCATAGTAACAAGTGACAGTAAATTTCAGCAAACTATATAAATTTTTCCTTACCAAATTCCACCTACCAAAGGCGCTTCAGTCCCCGGCAACGGCGCCAGAAAAGAGTCTTGATAGGGATCTATCATAGTCCTTTCGACCAGTAAGAGTGTCGAACCTAACGAGGAGCAGAAGGAAATGATAAGCGGTCTTCAACAAGGTATTCTCTGCAAGTACTGAAATAAGTGGTAACAGATAGTTTTGTGATAAGATAAATTGTAACGAGCAACAAGTAACAAGAGTAAATAAAGTGCAGCAAGGTGGCCCAATACTTTTTGTAGCAAAGGACAATCCTGGACAAACTCTTATATAAGGAAAGACGCTCCTGAGGACACATGAGAATATCGTCAAGCTAGTTTTCCTCACGTTCATATGATTCGCGTTCGGTACTTTGATAATTTGATATGTGGGTGGACCGGTGCTTGGGTGTTGTTCTTACTTGAACAAGCATCCCACTTAGGATTAACCTCTATTGCAAGCATCCACAACTACAACAAAAGTATTAAGGTAAACCTAACCATAGCATGAAACAAGTGGATCCAAATCAGCCCCTTACGGGCAAACGCATAAACTAGGGTTTAAGCTTCACACTCTAGCAACCCATCATCTACTTATTACTTCCCAATGCCTTCCTCTAGGCCCAAATAATGGTGAAGTGTTATGTAGTCAACATTCACATAACACCACTAGAGGCTAGACAACATACATCTCATCAAAATATCGAACGAATACCAAATTCACATGACTACTAATAGCAAGACTTCTCCCTTGTCCTCAGGAACAAACGTAACTACTCACAAAGCATATTCATGTTCATAATCATAGGGATAATAATATGAAATAAGGATCTGAACATATGATCTTCCACCAAATAAACCAACTAGCATCAACTACAAGGAGTAATCAACACTCCTAGCAACCTACTTGCACCAATCCCGAACTTGGAGCAGACTAAGGCATAGCCTAGTGGTGGGGAGGGGTTGATGCCTTCCCACCCACCCAGGTTCAAGACATGGTACTTGCAATTTGGGTTTGTTGCACCAATTATACTGTAGGGGGTTCCCCTTATAGTCTTTCTATCAAAAAAAATCCCGGACTTGGAGACAAGAATTGGATACAAGAGATGAACTAGGGTTTGGAGATGAGATGGTGCTGGTGAACATGTTGATGGAGATTGCCCTCTCCCGATGAGAGGAGCGTTGGTGATGATGATGACGATGATTTCCCCCGAGGGGAAGTGTCCCCGATGTAACAGCCTCTGCTGAGCCCTAGATTGGTTCCGCCTGCGTGGCGGCGGAGTCTCGTCCCGAAGGTTGCTTATTGTTTTTTCTCATCGAAAGACTTCATATAGGAGAAGATGGGCGCCGGAGAGCCACCAGGGGCCCATGAGGTGAGGCGCGCCCCCACCCTCGTGAGCGTGGTGTGGGCCCCCGGCCTTCATCTTTGGCGACGATTTTTCTTTATTTATTTTCAGATATTCCGTGGAGTTTCAGGACTTTTGGAGTTGCGTAATAGGCCTCCAATATTTGCTCCTTTTCCAGCCCAGAATTCCAGCTGCCGGCATTCTCCCTCTTCATGTAAACCTTGTAAAATAAGAGAGAATAGCCATAAGTATTGTGACATAACATGAAATAACAGCCCATAATGCGATAAATATCGATATAAAAGCATGATGCAAAATGGACGTATCACATAGTTATGAGATTATCTAGGCATGATCATGTATATAGGCATCACGTCCATAACAAGTAGACCGACTCCTGCCTGCATCTACTACTATTACTCCACACATCGACCGACTTCTGCCTGCATCTAGAGTATTAAGTTCATAAGAACAGAGTAACGCATTAAGCAAGATGACATGATGTAGAGGGATAAACTCATGCAATATGATATAAACCCCATCTTGTTATCCTCGATGGCAACAATACAATACGTGCCTTGCAACCCTTTACATCCTTTGGGTAAGGACACCGCAAGATTGAACCCAAAGCTAAGCACTTCTCCCATGGCAAGAAAGACCAATCTAGTAGGCCAAATCAAACTGATAATTCGAAGAGACTTGCAAAGATAACTTAATCATACATAAAATAATTCAGAGGAGATTCAAATATTGTTCATAGATAAACTTGATCATAAACCCACAATTCATCGGATCTCGACAAACACACCGCATAAAGAGTTTACATCGAATAGATCTCCAAAAGAGAGGGGGAGAACATTGTATTGAGATCCAAAAAGAGAGAACAAGCCATCTGACTTATAACTATGGGCCCGTAGGTCTGTGGTAAACTACTCACAACTCATCGGAGGGGCAAGGATGTTGATGTAGAGGCCCTCCATGGTTGATTTCCCCTCGTGAGTGCCGACGAAGGCTCCAAGATGAGATCTCGCGGATACAGAAGGTTACGGCGGTGGAAATTGTGTTTCGTGGTGCCCCTGGATGTTTTCGGGGTACGTAGGTATATATAGGAAGAAGAAGTACGTCGGTGGCCGCCCGAGGGGCGTGCCCTACAGGGGGGGTCTCCTATCTCATGGCTTCCTCGGAAGCTTCTTGACTTGCACTCCTAGTCCTCTGGATCACGTTCTTTCCAAAAATCACGCTCCCGAAGGTTTCATTCCGTTTGAACTCCGTTTGATATTCCTTTTCTTCAAAATACTGAAATAGGAAAAAAAACAGCAATATGGGCTGGGCCTCTGGTTAGTAGGTTAGTCCCAAAAATGATATAAATGTGTAAAATAAATCCCATAAACATCCAAAAGGGGTAATATAATAGCATGGAACAATCAAAAATTGTAGATACGTTGGAGACGTATCAAGCATCCCCAAGCTTAATTCCTGCTCGTCTCGAGTAGGTAAATGATAAATAAGAGAATTTTTGATGTGGAATGCTACCTAGCATAATTCATAATGTAATTTTCTTTATTGTGGCATGAATGTTCAGATCCAAATGATTCAAAATAAAAGTTCATATTGATAAAAGAAATAGTAATACTTCAAGCATACTAATCAAAGTAATCATGTCTTCTCAAAATAGCATGGCAAAAGAAAGTTCATCCCTACATAATCATATAGTTAGGCTATGCTTCATTTTCATCACACAAAGATGTTCCCAACTGTCAGATTTCGGGTTCCAGCAGACCCTCTAGGTTCGAACTCTGGGGTGCACGCGGAGATCACACCTCCAACCTACCTATGCCTCGTCGCCTCGCAAGGATCTAAACTACACAAAGAACAAAACAAGGGACAAGAGGTTTATACTGGTTCGGGCCACCATTGTGGTGTAACACCCTACTTTAGTGTGTGGTGTGGTGGATTGCCTCAGGGGCTGATGATGAACAATACAAGGAAGAACAGCCTCGCGAGGGTCTGTTCTTGGCCTGTGCGATGAACTGCTAGGGGGAGTTCAATCGCTTCTCTCTCTCTTGCCTATCTTTCCGGTCGATCAGGTCTTGATCTCTCTCCTCTCTACCCTGTGGGTGGCTAGCTCTATTTGTAGGCAGAGGCCATGGGCCTCTCCCCAAATATTGAGCAGGAAGGGCGCCAACAATTGGCCATTTCGAAGGGGAACATCTAGTACACTTATCCTGACTAAAGTCGGTCCTCGCCTGCCAAAGACTCTGACGGTGATGCCGGCTTGGACTCCACGATGACCTCCTTCTTGCCGTCCTGCTGGTATTGGTCTTGTTGCACCGAAATGGTTGCCTTTGCCTGATGCCTTGGCCTGCGGTTGCCTCCTTTGCACCAAAGGGGAAATGAGGACATCACAGCCGGGCGCCCACCTGGCGCCCTCGGTCATTATGGCTTGCGCCATGGGCACCTCGTGAGGTACCCCGCTTGATCTCTCCGCCTCCTCGCGAGCCACCTGGACGAGGCCGTGCACGAGGAAGCTTCCTGTCAGCCCACCCATGAGCCTTGGCCCTCGCGAGGGTCTTGAGCTTGTGTTGATGAAGACGGGCCGTGCTGGGCCACCCCTTGAGCCACGCCGCAGGCAGGCAAGTCTGGGTACCCCCGTTCCCAGAACGCCGACAGTAGCCCCCGGGCCCAAGGCGTGCCTGGACTTGGCCTAGCAGAGAAGCGAAAGGCGAGTCTGGCGCCGCAGTTCCAACAGCTGCGGCCTTGAGCACCGCGTGGCGATTTGTTGGTTGTGGGCGTCTCCACTTCCCCACGATCCCTCAGCAATCACATGACTTGACAAGTCCTTGCATGCAGAAACGGGTCATGATTACCTGCGATCGTGGAGGCCGACGATTGGCCTCCTTCGGCTATAAGTACGGAACGGTGCGAGCTCTTCCAGCCCATCTCTTCTTGCTTCTCCCTCTTCTCCATGGCTCCGTCGAAGAGGTTCTTGGCCGTGGAGAAGGGAAAGGCCCACCAGGTGGAGCCTGACTCTCCCCCGGCTAAGCGCGGTCGAGGCCGTCCTCGCAAGCACCCTGCGGCTCCCGCAGCGGCTTCCCGCGGCCGTGGAGGCGATCTCTTGCGCGGCGATGGGCGCCAGGCCGTTGATGGGGGCGTGCTCGATCGCAACCTCCTCCCGCGCTTCCACTCGGCAGAGGTGCTGCCGGAGTTTGTTGTGTGGTCGGTGGAGCCGACCCGGCACACAACTCCGGCTTCCCCTGCTTCCTTTTAGGTGAACTTCCGGCGGCGCCCGGCGGCCCTCTCCAAAGTGACGGTTGCTGCAGCCGGGCCTCCTGGGCTTCATTGAAGGTCTCCGTCGCTGGGAGCGTGGCCACGACCGGCCGGGTAAAACGCGTTTGCCCAGCGTGGTCTAAGTCGGCGGTGCACCCTGCACTTCAAGTTCGACGGCGATTCCACCCTCTACGTGAGGGTGTTCGGGGAAGACGGTCGCCGCGCTGGGTGCTGCCCTGAGGGTGACGACCGCAGCCGTGGGCCCAGCCCTGGCGACGATCGGAATGGAGATGATAGCGCGTGCGTGGTCGGCGGCGCTCGGGGCTCATCGAGTTTCGGCGACTCTCCTTCGGACAGCGGCTCCTCCAGCGGTGGCCGCGACCAGCCTCCGTGCCGCCGCGCCCGCATGGAGGGAGGTAGCAGGTCTGCCCGCCATCGCGCCCTGGTGAAGCGCGAGAGGGAGTCCGCCTGAGCTCCGGAGGCAGTTCGAGCCTTCGCCATGAAGTTGGTGTCAAGCGAGTCGCGCCTGTTTTGTTCTTCTCCTTTTCCTGCGCAAAGAGACAGTAGTGTAGGGCCCCGCGGGGGCGTGCTTGGACTGTTGCTGTTAATTATCGTACTGTTTCCGCTATTTCTGTATTTTGCTTTTGTGCCACACGCCTGCGCGTAGAAATTACTTAGCTCGGGGGGAGGACCTGTCGCGGTCTTCGCTTCCTGAGGCCGAGGCCTCGTCGAACGCTTCATGTCCTGCAAAGATTAGTCAGGAGAGGTAGCTTCCGGCCTCAGTTGTGGAGGCGACCGACCCAGGTCCTGTGTTCGCGTCGCGGTGCCCGTGGGGCATGGACTCGGAGGGGTGCTCCCATAGCGGACCCAGCTTGGGAAGCCTCAAACGACAGGGGCAGAAAACACTCGCGAGGGTGCCCGCACCGCTCCCTCTCGAGACTCGCACGAAAGAAATCAAGTCAGGTGAGCGAAAAAGGCAGAGAGACACAAGCCAAAGACGACAACAACTTCAATAAATCTTCAAATGGGAATGAACAAGCCAACTGCAGAAAGCGAATGGAAGAAGCCGCGTCCGGCACCTAATCTAGTCTTCGACGTCTTCTCACCAGCGCGGAGCTAAGTGCTGCCATCGCGTGGGCGGGAGCCCCGAGGCCCGAGGGCGGCACTCGAGACTCCGGGCGTGTACAGCCCCACTCATTATTACGTGAGAGTGTCACGGGCGGCGAGCTTCACAGGCATTTTCCTTCTTCACAGGCACCAGGCATTTTCCCAATCGCAGCAGCTTCACAGGCATTCGCCTTCTTCACAGGCACTGGGCCTTTTCCAAAACGCAACAACTTCACAGGCATTCGCCTTCTTCACAGGCACCGGGCCTTTTCCAAAACGCGACAACTTCATAGGCATTCGCCTTCTTCACAGGCACCGGGCCTTTTCCAAAACGCGACAACTTCACCCTCGCGAGTGGATTTACCGTTCTACGTCGGCAGAGCCCGGCCCCGCGCATACCTCAACCGTCGTTAGCCTTTCGGAACTAAGGGGTGAGGGGCTACGTGACCAGTTAGGCTCCTGAGTCGCGATGCTCGTGAATCCCCTTAGACGCTCAAACGGCCTTCGTACCTTGGCTCCGCTCGGGAGAGACGTCAGTGACGAACCAGGCCCGAGGGGCCCTGGCTGGGTGGCGTCGTCTGGGCGTGACTCAGCGTAGCCCCGTGCTCAGCCCCTCGCGGCACTCCCGAGGGGAGGCGTTACGATGAGGCCGGACATTGAGCTCTGGGCTCCCTGAGGTTGATGCGGCCGGGGGCCACCCTCAGTTGTTTATCACCAGCGCGGAGCATAGCGCTTCCGTATGTGTACGGGCATAGCCGCTCCTCGGCAGTGTCGTCGGCCAGCGCGGAGCATGGTGCTTCCACTGGTGCGTGGGAGGGGGCTCCCCTCGGGAGGAGCCCTCGGGGCGTGTACAACCCCGCCCTGACACGTGGCTGGCACGGTAGGGCCTGGCGAGGTGTATCTGGGCACCCGTGAACCAGCGCAGGACTCACGGGGCCCTACCTAAAGGTGGGCCGCGCCTGGCTCTGGGCCTTTTTCTTGTAATGTGTTCCTGCAAATTTGGTTAGATGTCGGCGCTCTACGTCCTCGGGTCCCGGCCCTCGAGCGGGCTCAACCTTCGCTGGTATGCCAGGTCGCGATGCCGTGGACAAGGCCAGAGGGTGAGGGCTGGAGAGCCAGTAGGAGCCCATGAGTCGCGATGCTCAGGTACCCCCCCTTTAACGTGCAAGCGGTCGACATGATGGAAGAGGAGTGCCGTGCACAGGCATCAAATAATGATCATGATGGGTCCAACGCACGACCCGAATAAACGCAAGAGGGATACATGCCACTGGGTCTGGCCCAGGTGGCTTGGGGATGATGCAGCCCGAGGGGAGCCCCCAATAAAGTAAACTAGAAACATGAATCAAAAGGAATACATGCTGCAGGGACGGACCCACGCGGCCTGGGAATGATGCAGCCCTGGGAGGCGTTCCCAGCTGAAAATGAAACTCAAAGGATGTCACCTGATAACGTTGAAGATGAAGGGACGCTGAAGTAGCGGATGGTGTGCGCTGCGGAAGCCGATCTTCATGAGCCCCCAGGCCCAGGAGCCTCGGGAGGCTCCGGAGGCGCTGGTGGCTCCTCGCGGACCATCTCCATCTCCGCCAGGACTGCGGAACACCTGGCCACTTGAGCCTCCAGGATGCTCCTCATGAGGCGTTGGCGCGTGGTAGCCGCGTTCGGCAAGCCGTAAGGCATGCGAACATAGCTGTGGGGTGGATCTTCACAGCGCCCCACGCGTGAGGGCCAGAGGCGCTCCTGAGAGGCGGCTCGGTTGAGCCCTGGTATGTCGATGCAGACGCGCAGCCCACCATCCTCGCCTGGATGGGGAGCTACAGCGGGTAAGCGGCGGCTGCCACTCATGACTCTTGACTCCTGCAGCTCCTGAATGATCTTGATGAAGAACTCCTGAGGGCTTGGCCTTCCTTGCCTTGCTCCTTCCTGAGGGAAACGTGCTTTGAAACACGCCTCCAGGTGGTGCCCGAGCGCCTCCCTCGTGATCTTAGCAAAGTCGGTGGCCGTCCAGGAGAGAGCCCCCGAGCCTTGCTCGAGGAGGGCATCGGGCGCGCCTTCCTATGCGATAGAAGGAGGTGCCCCCTGAACAGGCGCGGACCCTGAGGGGCCTGCCTCCCGAGGGGTCGGGCCAGGCGATGTCTTCTTCTTCTTAGGAGCAGCCTCGGGAGGCCTCCCGCTCCTGTGATCTAGGTCTTCAATTGACGTGGCTTGAAAAGCACGCTCCAGGGAACACACTGCATCCCTTTCTTCACAAGGCACCGTGATGAATCCACCGCTTCCTAGCATCTTGAGGACATTGTAGCCGTGATGAGTCACGGCCATGAACTTGGCCAGGGCTGGGTACCCAAGGATGGCAACCTTGTCTGGCGTAATGTGAGCGACGTGGAAGTCAATGAGCTCGGTCTTGAAGTTGTCAGCGCGTCCGAAGGTGACAGGAAGGCGGACCTGCCAATCGGAACTGTGGAACCATCGGTGACTCGTGAGAAAGGCTTGGTTGGCTGAAGCTGATTGTATGGCACTTGCAGATTGTTGAATGTCTCGACGGACTGGACATTGAGCCCTGCTCCGCCATCGATGAGGGTCCTGGTGACTTGCACGTTGCTGATGATTGGGGAACAAAGCATCAGGAGGACTCCGGCTGTGGCTGCGCAATTGAGCTGATCCGCTGAGCTAAACGTGATGGCGCATGCTGACCACCTGAGATGGTGCGTGGCTTCGAGCTTGGGGAGGAGTGCATTCACTTCGCGGGCGAACTGCTTGAAGATGCATTGAGAGGCTGGGGCTTGAGCTCCGCCCAGGATGCAAGCGATTGCATGGCGGCTCTGAAGCCCCCAGCCCCTCGTCGATGATGGTCTTCATTTCTCCTTGGCTGCGGTGGCAGAGGAGGGAGGCCTGCGTTGCCTTGTGGGCGATCCTCGCGAGGCTGATCCCTCCAGCCTCCCTCGCAAGGCGGGTCCCTCCAACCTCCCTCGCGAGGCTGATCCTGCCAGCGGTCCTCGCGAGGTCGGTCACGCCACCCTTGGCGAGGGCCACGGTCCTCCCAGCGTCCTATGCTTCTTCCTCCTCCTCGTCCATAGCCTCGATCGCTGCGGTCGGGGCGTCGACCGATTCGCCCTTCTCGCACGGCCCTGAGCTCTTGGCATTCGTTGGTGTTGTGTGTGTGGAGGTCGTGGTACACGCAGTACCGACTGCCCTTGGATGACTCAGATTGATCCCTTCCTCGCTTGGTGTCCGGTTCTGCTGCGAGCACGGCAGCCCCCTTGCGCTTCACGTCCTTGACCTTGGGCTTCTTCTCTTCTGGGTCGGCAGCCGGCAGCTCGAGGAGGGAAAGGCGTCCTTCCTCAGCCCTGGCGCACTTGGTCGCCAAGTTGAACAGCTCCAGGGATGTGCACATGTTTTCATGCATCACCAGCTCCTCCATCTTGACGTCACGCACACCGTCGGAGAAGGCTGAGATGATGGCCTCCTCAGTCACCTTGGGAATCTTGAGGCGTGCGTTGTTGAAGCGATGGATGTACTTCTGCAGGGTCTCTCCTGGCTGCTGCTTGATGCGGCGCATGTCGCCACGGCGTAAGGCCGGTCGCGAAGTGCCTTGAAGTTGGCGATGAAGCGGGTGCGCATCTCGTCCCAGGAGGAGATCATGCCAGGAGCCAGGTTTAGGAGCCAGGTGCGGGCACCGTCCTAGAGCACCATGGGAAACCAGTTCGCCATGACCTTCTCGTCCCCGTTGGCGGCTTCGATGCCCAGCTCGTAGAGCTGGAGGAACTCTGCAGGACCGGCCGTGCCATCGTAGCGTGGAGGCATGTCTGGCTTGAACTTGCTGGGCCATGCGATGCTGCGTAGCTCGGCGGTGAAGGCGCGGCAGCCTGCAGTGGCCACGGGAGGCCTTTGGTGATGGAGGGCTTGATCTTCCGGGTCCCTGCACGCTGCCGCTAGGAGCAGCGCGGGGTCTTGGCGTGCTGGAGCAGGAGCGTGGTCGTGACGGGCCGGTGTAGGGAGCACTCGGGCATCTTCTTGGGGGCGAGGGACCTCTTGGCAACTCTGCTCTTGCTGCACTAGTGCCGGATGGAGTGGGTTCCGCCCAGGGGCCACGCGCCTTGGGGCCAAGGCGCCTTCTTGAGGGGGAGGCGGCTGAGGCGCCCCTGGAGCTTCATCGCCCGTGCAAGGCGGGGCGTAGTGCAGCGAGAAGGACGGCGGGGGAGCCCCCTGCGGCGCGAACGAGCTCGGCGACGCGGTCGAGCCACTCCTCATAGACGTTGTCGACGGGGTGGTAGTGCAGGAGCTCGTTTGCCGCGATGAGCGCGGCTCGAGCCTCCATGGGCGCGCGGAGCGCGCGGGACGAAGAACCAGCGAAGCGGCGAAGAAGTAGCAACCGTCTCGCCTCCACAGATGGATGCCGGGACGACGCCGCTGCCGTTCGTTCCCGCCGGGCCGGTGGCGGCGTTGACGGCAGGCGACGGGCAACGGCGGGGGCGGCCACCGACGGGGCCATCTGGGCGACGCGGGTGGCGAGAGCGGCTCAGCGCTCGGCGCAGGCCCGACGAGCATCTGACATGGATGCGAGGGGCGGCGAAGAGCAGGGTGGCGGAAGGCGGATTCCGGCGCACCCCTACCTGGCGCGCCAAATGTCGGATTTCGGGTTCCGGCAGACCCTCTAGGTTCGAACTCTGGGGTGCACGCGGAGATCACACCTCCAACCTACCTACGCCTCGTTGTCGGCGTTCTGGGAACGGGGGTACCCAGACTTGCCTGCCTACGGCCTGCGGCGTGGCTCAAGGGGTGGCCCAGTACGGCACATCTTCATCAGCACAAGCTCAAGACCCTCGCGAGCGGCCGAGCCTCGCGGGGCAGACGACAGGAAGCTTCCTCAGGCACGGCCTCGTCAGGCTGGCTCGCGAGGAGGCGGAGAGATCAAGGCGGGGTACCTCACGAGGTGCCCATGACGCAAGCCATGACGACCAAGGGCGCCAAGCGGGCGCCAGCCCGCAGGTCCTCATTTCCTCTTTGTTGCAAAGGGGCAAGCGCAGCGAGAGCATCAAGCAAAGGCACCCGCTTTGATTGCAACGAGACCAACACCGTCGCAACGGTAGGAAGGAAGTCATCGTGGAGCCCAAGCCAAGGCCACCACCAGAGCCTTTGACAAAGCGAGGACCAACTTTAGTCAGGATAAGTGTACTAGATGTTCCCCTTCAAAATGGCCAATTGTTGGCGCCCTTCACGCTCAATATTTGGGAAGAGGCCCAGGGCCTCTGCCTATAAATAGGACTAGCCACCCACAGGGTAGAGGCAGATCGGGGAGAGGTCGAGACATCTCGCCTCATCTTAGCTTGATCCAGTCCGATCGAGAGCCTAGCCACAAGAACAGACCCTCGTGAGGCTGTTCTTCCTTGTATTGTTCATCATCAGCCCAAGAGGCAATCCACCTCACCACACACTGGAGTAGGGTGTTACACCACAATGGTGGCCCGAACCAGTATAAACCTTGTGTCCCTTGTGTTGTTCATTTGGTAGTTTAGATCCTAGCGAGGCGACGAGGTGCAGGTAGGTAGGGGGCGAGATCTCCGCGCGCACCCCAGAGTTCGAAGCTAGAGGGTCTGCCGGAACCCGCAACCCGACATTTGGCGCGCCAGGTAGGGGTGCACCGGAATCCGTCTTCCACCGCCCTGTTCTTCGCCGCCCATCATCCATGTCAGACGCTCGTCGGGCCCGCGCCGAGCCGCTCTCGCTACCTGCATCGCCCAGACGGCCCCCGTCGGCGGCCGCCCCCGCCGTTCCCCATCGCCTGCCTTCAACGCCGCCACCGGCCCGGCGGGGAACGAGCAGCAAGCATCATCTCAGCATCCGTCCGTGAGGCGAGACGGCCGTACCGCTACCCCTTCGCTCACCCGAGCTGGTTCTTCGCCTCGCACGCTCCACGCGCCCATGGAGGCTCGAGCTGCGCTCATCGCGGCAAACGAGCTCCTGCGCTACCGCCCTGTCGACGACGTCTACAAAGAGTGGCTCGACCGCGTCGCCGAGCTTGTCCGCGCCGCAGGGGGCTCCCCCGCGCCGTCCTTCTCGCTGCACCGCGCCCCGCCTTGCGCGGGCGATGAAGCTCCGGGGGCGCCTCAGCCGCCTCCCCCTCAAGAAGGCGCCTTGGCCCCAAGGCGCGTGGCCCCTGGGCGGAACCCACTCCGTCCGGCGCCAGCACAGCAAGAGCAGAGCTGTCAAGAGGTCCCTCGCGCCCAAGAAGCTGCCCGAGTGCTCCCTGCACCGGCTTGTCACGACCGCGCTCCTGCTCCAGCACGCCAAAACCCCGCGCTGCTCCCAGTGGCAGCGCATGGGGACCCGCAAGACCAGGCTCTTCGGCACCAAAGGCCTCCCGTGGGCACAGCAGGCTGCCGCGCCTTCACCACCGAGCTGCGCAATGTTGCGTGGCCCGAGAAGTTCAAGCCAGACCTGCCTCCTCGCTACGACGGCACGGCCGACCATGCGGAGTTCCTCCAGCTCTACGAGCTGGGCATCGAAGCCGCCAACGGGGACGAGAAGGTCATGGCGAACTGGTTTCCCATGGCACTCAAGGACGAAGCCCGCACCTGGCTCCTGAACCTAGCTCCTGGCATGATCTCCTCCTGGGACGAGATGTGCACCCGCTTCATCGCCAACTTCCAAGGTACTCGTGACCGGCCTCCTGCCGTGAGCGACATGCGGCACATCAAGCAGCAGCCAGGGGAGACCCTGCAGAAGTACATCTAGCGCTTCAACAACGCACGCCTCAAGATTCCCAAGGTGATCGAGGAGGCCATCATCTCAGCCTTCTCCGACGGTGTGCGTGACGTCAAGATGAAGGAGGAGCTGGCGATGCATGAAGATCTGTGTACATCCTTGGAGCTGTTCAACTTGGCGACCAAGTGCGCCAGGGCTGAGGAAGGACGCCTTTCCCTCCTCGAGCTGCCAGCCGCAGACCCAGAAGAGAAGAAGCCCAAGGCCAAGGACGTGAAGCGCAAGGGGGCTGCCGTGCTCGCGGCAGAACCAGACACCAAGCGAGGCAGAGATCAGCCCGATTCTTCCAAGGGTAGCCGGTACTGTGTGTACCACGACCTCCACACCCACAACACCAACGAATGTCAAGAGCTCCGAGCCGTGCGAGAAGGGAGAATCGGTCGAGGCCCCGACCGCAACGACCGAGGCTATGACCGAGGAGGAGGAAGAAACGCAGGACGCTGGGAAGACCGTGGTCCTCGCCAAGGGTGGCGTGACCGACCTCGCGAGGATCGCTGGCAGGATCAGCCTCGCGAGGGAGGCTGGAGGGATCAGCCTCGGGAGGATCGCCCGTAAGGAAACGCAGGCCTCCCTCCTCTGCCCGCAGCCAAGGAGAAAGCGAGGACCATCATCGGGGCCGAGGGGCTGGGGGCTTCCAGGAGCCGCGATCGCTTGCATCCTGGCGGAGCTCAAGCCCGGCCTCTCAACGCATCTTCAAGCAGTTCGCCCATGAAGTGAATGCAGTCCTCCCAAGCTTGAAGCCACGCGCCCTCTCGTGGTCAGCGTGCGCCATCACGTTCAGCTCGGTGGATCAGCTCAAGTCTTGGCAGCCACAGCCGGAGCCCTCCCGATGCTTTGTTCCCCAATCATCGACAACATGCAAGTCACCAGACCCTCATCGATGGCGGAGCAGGGCTCAATGTCCTGTCCAGAGACATTCAACAATCTCCAAGTTCCTTACAATCAGCTGCAGCCAACCAAGCCTTTCTCCGAGTCACCGATGGCTCCACAGTTCTGATTGGGCAGGTCCGCCTCCCTGTCACCTTCTTCGGGCGCTGACAACTACCGCACCGAGCTCATCGACTTCAACGCCGCCCACATTCGCCGCCATACAATGCCATCCTCGTACCCAGCTCGCCAAGTTCATGGCCGTGACTCATCACGGCTACAACGTCCTCAAGATGCCAGGAAGCGGCGGAGTCATCACGGTGCCTTGTGAAGAGAGAGACGCAGTGTGCTCCCTGGAGCGAGCTTTTCAAGCCGCATCACTATAAGACCCAGATCGCAGGAGCGGGAGGCTCCCCGAGACTGCTCCCAAGAAGAAGAAGACATCGCCAGGCTCGACCCCTCGGGAGGCAGGCCCCTCAGGGTCCACGCCTTTTCAGGGGGCACCTCCTTCTGTCGCATAGGAAGGCGCACCTGGCGCCCTCCTCAAGCAAGGCTCGGGGGCTCTCTCCTAGAGGGCCACCGACCTTGCTAAGGTCACGAGGGAGGCGCTTGGGCGCCACTTGGAGGCGTGTTTCGGAGCATGTTTCCCTCAGGAAGGAGCGAGGCAAGGAGGGATCAAACCCTCAGGAGTTCGTCAGCCAGATCATTCAGGAGCTGCAGGAGTCAAGAGTCATGAGTGGCAGCCGCCGCTTACCCGCCGTAGCTCCCCATCCAGGCGAGGATGGTGGGCTCTTGGCGGCATCGACATACCAGGGCTCAACCGAGCCGCCTCTCAGGAGCGCTTCTGGCCCTCACGCGCGGGGCGCTGCGAAGGTCCACCCCACAGCTACGTTTGCATGCCCTACGGCGTGCCGAACGCGGTCGCCACGTGCCAGCGCCTCATGGGGAGCATCCTGGAGGCTCAAGAGGCCAGGCGTTCCGCAGTCCTCGCGGAGATGGAGATTGTCCGCGAGGAGCCACCAGCGCCTCCCGAGGCTCCTGGGCCTGGGGGCTTGTGAAGGTCGGCTTCCGCAGCCCACGACGTCCGCTACTTCAGCATCCCTTCGTCTTCAACATTATCAGGTGACATCCTTCAAGTTTCATTTTCAGCTGGGAGCGCCCCCCAGGGGCTGCATCTTTCCTAGGCCGCGTGGGTCCGTCCCTGCGGCATGTATCCCTTTTACTTCATGTTCCTAGCTTACTTTGTTGGGGCACCTCGGGCTGCATCATCCCCAAGTCGCCGGGCTGCAGACCCAGCGACGTCTGCCTTCCCTGCACCTATCTAAATGAACTTGCTCCTTCGTGATTAACATGCTTGACCTAGTTACCTACTCAATTGACACCAACTGAAGGAGCTGCTCCCCAACGGCACGGCGCTTGCGCATGGGTCCGTCCCTGCAACGCTGACAAACCTGAATGGCTGAGCTCTGGCCGCGGCAGCCCGCCTGGCGCCACCTCGTCAGGCCTTCAGTGCCTCGTCACCCCTCCAAAGCAACAAACAGCTGACCGTCGCTTGTCATAGCGGACTCTTGTTCTTCTTGTGGTGAGCCTGCAGGATCTCTTCAAGGCGCAGCGCCTAGCGAGGCCCTCACGGCGTCTTCTTCACTCTCGCCCGCGCGAACCGCTTGCACATTAAAGGGGGGGTACCTGAGCATCGCGACTCATGGGCTCCTACTGGCTCTCCAACCCTCTCCCTCTGGCCTTGTCCACGGCATTGCGACCTGGCATACCAGCGACGACTGAGACCCGCTCGAGGGCCGGGACCCGATGACATAGAGTAGAAAGGGGAGCAAAGGCGAGAGGGAAGAGGCACGCAGGGACCTCGCCAGGCAACCCCTCGCCTGCTGATGCGCGGACCTAACGTCGCACCAGGAAGCGGTTCCTGACTCCCGAGATAAGTCACCCTCTGGAAGCACTGGCTATCGCAGCGCCGACCTCGCACCTAATGCAATCCCGTGTTAGCAACGTCGCGCTCCTTTCTCACCGAGCGATGGCTGCTTGAGCGCTAAAGGGGACCTCCTGAGCATCGCGACTCAGGGGCTCTTACTGGACCCCGAGCCGCTCACCTCCTAGCTTGACCACGGCATCATGACCTGGCATACCAGCGACAGCTGAAGCCTGCCTTGGGACCGGGACCTGTCGGTGCAGAGCACCAAGCCCTCGTGAGGTTCGAAAGGTGGGACTAAGCTAAGACGGAATGAGCATCTCGCACTACTTCACGGCAAGGATCATATTAACAAACAGAACCAGAGGCACCTTACAGGCCCCCATTGGGCGCGCTTTTCGATTCCTCGCGGGGAACAAAGGGAGCAGATCCTAAAGAACACTAACTACACGCGCCTCCGTGAGAGACGCCATCATCAACAGTGGGCCGTCAGGCACCGGCGCCAACCTCATCCAGATCAGAGGCAGCGGCGGCCTGACGAGCCCGCCCTGCTCCGAGAGCGGCGCAGGCTTGGGGGCTCGTAGCTGTCGTCGCTCGTCTCCAAAGTCGCGAAAAGCTTGGCGAGTCGATGGATCCTCCGCCGCCTCCGCCGCCTGAGGGGCTACTGAGGGAGCGATCGGCGAGCCTGGTCCTCGCCGCGGCAGGGCCCCGACCACCTCTCTCAGGGCAGCACTCCAGCCGGCGTCCTTCCGTGTCAAAGACCTTGAAGAGCATCATGGAAGCGCCGTCGTACTCCAGGTGGATCGCGAGGGTGCCCCTCGCCCTGTAGACCCGGGCGATCTTGCCCCAGCCTCGAGTCATGAAGACCTTTCCCGGAGCGACGACCGCGACCTCCGCTTCGGTCGCGAGGGTGCTGCAGCCGGCGTGCTGCAACCAGAGCTCCAAATATCCCCCCTGCAGCATCACGAAGGCGAAGGAGGGAGGAAGGTGGATCCAAGACTAAGGAGGCATGGCAGCGTGGAGCACAAACTCTCGGGAGGAGCCCTCGGCATGGACTCCAGGAGGGACGACGCGCACCGCCGTGACCCGCCGACGCCGACGGCAGCGTCGTCCATGGCGCTTGACGTCAACTCCTTCAGGGCCCTCGAAGTGGGCGTACAAGGGCAGCGGGAACCCTGGCGGCGGCCGCTCGCACCAAGCCCTCGACACCTCCTGCCGGGCGCCCTCATCTCGACGGCATAGGGCTAGCCGTTTCTTCGGTGGAAGCGGTTCGGGACCCTCTCGGGGAACCTTTCCATTGTCTTCCGCGGTGAACCGGCAGATCGGAGCCATTGCAGCGAAGTGGAGCAAGAACGGAGAAGAAGGAGAAGCAAGAAGAGATGGACTGGAAGGGCACGCGCAGTTCCCTACTTATAGCCGGGGAAGGCCAACCGCCGGCCTCCGCGATCGCAGGTAATCATGACCCGCTTTGCATGCAGGGACTTGTCAATTTGTGCAATTGCCGAGGCGTCGTGGGGAAGCAGGGGCGCCCACGTCCAATCAACCGCAACGCGGCGCCCGAGGCCGCAGGCTGTTAGGGCCCATGGCGCTTCGCACTTGCCCCTTCGCTTCTCTGCTCAGCCAAGTCCAGGCGCGCCTTGGGCCCGGGGGCTACTGTCGGCATTCTGGGAACGGGGGTACCCAGACTTGCCTGCCTGCGGCGTGGCTCAAGGGGTGGCCAGTACGGCCCATCTTCATCAGCACAAGCTCAAGACCTTGCGAGGGGCCGAGCCTCACGGGGCGGACGACAGGAAGCTCCTCAGGCACGGCCTCGTCAGGCTGGCTCGTGAGGAGGCGGAGAGATCAAGGCGGGGTACCTCACGAGGTGCCCATGACGCAAGCCATGACGACCAAGGGCGCCAGGCGGCGCCCAGCCAGCGCAGTGTCCTCATTTCCTCTTTGGTGCAAAGGGGGCAACGCGAAAGTATCAAGCAAAGGCACCCATTTGATTGCAACGAGACCAAGACCGTCATAGCGGCAGGAAGGAAGTCATCGTGGAGCCCAAGCCGGCGTCACCACCAGAGCCTTTGACACGCGAGGACCAACTTTAGTCAGGATAAGTGTACAAGATGTTCCCCTTCAAAATGGCCAATTGTTGGCGCCCGCTCAATATTTGGGAAGAGGCCCAGGGCCTCTGCCTATAGATAGGACTAGCCACCCACAGGGTAGAGGCAGATCGGGGAGAGATCGAGACATCTCGCCTCATCTTAGCTTGATCCAGTCTGATCGAGAGCCTAGCCACAAGAACAGACCCTCGCGAGGTTGTTCTTCCTTGTATTGTTCATCATTAACCCAAGAGGCAATCCACCTTACCACACACTGGAGTAGGGTGTTACACCACAATGGTGGCCCGCACCAGTATAAACCTTGTGTCCCTTGTGTTGTTCCTTTGGTAGTTTAGATCCTAGCGAGGCGATGAGGTGCAGGTAGGTAGGGGGCGAGATATCCGCGCGCACCCCAGAGTTCGAACCTAGAGGGTCTGCCGGAACCCGCAATCCGACACTCGTCGCCTCGCAATGATCTAAACTACACAAAGAACAACACAAGGGAAAAGAGGTTTATACTGGTTCGGGCCACCATTGTTGTGTAACACCCTACTCCAGTGTGTGGTGTGGTGGATTGCCTCAAGGGCTTATGATGAACAATAAAAGGAAGAACAACCTCGCGAGGGTCTGTTCTTGGCCGGTGCGATGAACTGCTAGGGGGAGTTCAGTCGCTTCTCTCTCTCTTGCCTATCTTTCCGGTCGATCAGGTCTTGATCTCTCTCCTCTCTACCTTGTGGGTGGCTAGCTCTATTTATAGGCAGAGGCCCTGGGCCTCTCCCCAAATATTGAGCGGGAAGGGCGCCAACAATTGGCCATTTCGAAGGGGAACATCTAGTACACTTATCCTGACTAAAGTCGGTCCTCGCCTGCCAAAGACTCTAACGGTGACGCCGACTTGGGCTCCACGATGACCTCCTTCTTGCCGCCCCGCCTGGTCTTGGTCTTGTTGCACCGAAATGGTTGCCTTTGCTCGATGCCTTGGCTCGCGCTGCCTCCTTTGCACCAAATGGGAAATGAGGACATCACAAGGTCGGCGCTCACCGGGCGCCTTTCGGCCGTCATGGCTATGCGCCATGGGCACCTCGTGAGGTACCCCGCCTTGATCTCTCCACCTCCTCGTGAGCCACCGACGAGGCTGCATGTGAGGAAGCTTCGTCATTCACCTCATGAGGCTTGGCCTCTTCGCGAGGGTCTTGAGCTTGTGTTGATGAAGACAGGCCGTGGCCACCCTTGAGCCACGCCACAGCCGCAGCAGGCAAGTCTCTGGGTACCCCTGCCTTAGAACGCCGACACCAACTTCTATACCCCGATGACAAGCCAAGCAATTGTTTCATACTTAAATAATCTCAAACTTTTTCAACCTTCACGCAATACATGAGCGTGAGCCATGGATATAGCACTATGGGTGGAATAGAATATGATGATGGGGATTGTGTGGAGAAGACAAAAGGAGAAAGTCTCACATTGACGAGGATAATCAACGGGCTATGGAGATGCCCATCAATTGATGTCAACATGAGGAGTAGGGATTGCCATGCAACGGATGCACTAGAGCTATAAATGAATGCTCAACAAAAGAAAACTAGTGGGTGTGCATCCAACTTGCTTGCTCACGAAGACCTAGGGCATTTGAGGAAGCCCATCGTAGGAATATACAAGCCAAGTTCTATAAGGAAAAATTCCCACTAGTATGAAAAAGACAACTTATGAGACTCACTATATGAAAAACATGGTGCTACTTTGAAGCACAATATATGAGACTCACTACATGAAGGACAAGGTCCTACTTTGAAGCACACGTGTGGAAAAAGAGATAGTAACATTGCCCTTTTTATTTATTTTCTTTTTTTGGCCTTCTTTTTTTTCTTTTGGAATTTCTTATTTTTTGGGGGCAATGCTCTAATAATGATGATCATCACACTTTCATTGATTACAACATATGAATTACAACTCGAAACTAGAACAAGATATGACTCTATATGAATGCCTCCGGCGGTGTATCGGGATGGTGCAATGAATCAAGAGAGACATGTATGAAAAATAATGCATGGTGGCTTTGCCACAAATACGATGTCAACTACATGATCATGCAATAGCAATATGACAAAAGTAAAGTATGTCATGATGATGATGAACGGAACGGTGGAAAGTTGCATGGCAATATATCTCGGAATGGCTATGGAAATGCCATAATAGGTAGGTATGGTGGCTTTTTTAGGAAGATATAAGGAGGTTTATGTGTGATAGAGCGTATTGTATCACGGGGTTTGGATGCACAGGTGAAGTTTGCACCAACTCTCAAGTTGAGAAAGGGCAATGCACGGTACCGAAGAGGCTAGCAAAGGCAGAAAGGTAAAAGTGCGTATAATCCATGGACTCAACATTAGTCAAAAGAACTCATATACTTATTGCAAAAATTTAGAAGTCATCAAAAATCAAGTACTACGTGCATGCTCCTAGGGGATAGATTGGTAGGAAAAGACCATCGTCATTCCCCGACCGCCACTCATAAGGATGCACAAGCGGGTACACTTCATGTTTCAAATTTGTTACACAACTTTAACCATACGTGCATGCTACGGGACTTGCTAACTTTAACACAAGCATTCTTTAAATTCATAATCAACCAACTATCATGACTTTAATATCACTACCTCCATATCTCAAAACAATTATCAAGTATCAAATTGATCATAGCATCCAATTCACTTCCTATGATAGTTTTTAGTATACCCAACTTGGATGCCTACCATTCTAGGACCAATTTTAAGATCATAGAAAATACCATGCTGTTCTAAAAGACTCTCAAAATAATACAAGTGAAGCATGAGAGACTAGAAATTTCTTCAAAATTAAGACACCACCGTGCTCTAAAAGATGTAAGTGAAGCACTAGAGCAAAAACTATCAAGCTCAAAAGATATAAGTGAAGCACATAGAGTATTCTAGCAAATTATAATCAAATAGGTTTCTCCCAAAAGGTGTGTACAGCAAGGATGATTGTGGTAAACTAAAAAGCAAGGACTAATATAATACACGACGCTCAAAGCAAAACACATATCATGTGGCGAATAAAAATATAGCTCCAAGTAAAGTTACCAATGAACGAAGACGAAAGAGGGGATGCCTTCCCGGGGCATCCCAAGCTTAGGATTTTGGCTATTCTTGAATATCTTGTGGTGCCATGGGCATCCCCAAAGCTTAGGCTCTTTCCACCCTTTATTCCATAGTCCATAAAAGCTTTACCCAAAACTTGAAAACTTCACAACACAAAACTCAACAGGAAATCTTATAAGCTCCGTTAGTGAAAGAAAACAAAACCACCACATAAGGTACTGCAATGAACTCATTCTTTATTTAATTTGGTGTTAAACCTACTGTATTCCAACTTCTCTATGGATTATAAACTATTTTATTGGCCATAGATTCATCAAAATAAGCAAACAACACACGAAAAACAGAATCTGTCAAAAACAGAACAGTCTGTAGTAATATGTAACTAACGCAAACTTCTGGAACTCAACAAATTCAGATAAAATAGGAAGACCTAGGAAATTTGTTTATTGATCATCATCAATTGGAATCACTATTTTATCACGTTCTGGTGATTTTTAAAAATTGTTTTCGTGAACAGAAAGTTTCTGGAAATTACAGCAATATCAAATAACTATCATCCAAGAAGATCCTATAGGTTTAACTTAGCACAAACACTAATTAAAAGATAAAAACACATCTAAACGGAAGGTAGATGGATTATTTATTACTAAACAGAAACAAAAACAAAAAACACAAAGAAAATTGGGTTGCCTCCCAACTAGCGCTATCGTTTAACGCCCCTAGCTAGGCATAAAAGCAAGGATAGATCTAACGAGTGCCATCTTTGGCACTAAACTCATAAGTAGCACGCATGATAGATTCATAAGGTAATTTGACTTTATTTCTTGGAAAGTGCCCCATGCCTTTCTTTAATGGAAATTGGAATCTAATATTCCCTTCCTTCATATCAATAATCGCACCAATCGTTCTAAGGAATGGTCTACTAAGAATAATAGGGCAAGAAAGATTGCAATCTATATCAAGAACGATAAAATCTACGGGCACCAAATTTTCTATTTGCAACAATAATAACATCATTGATCCTTCCCATAGGGTTTTTAATGTTGGAATCCACAAGGTGCAAATTTAAAGAACAATCATCAAGATCCTGGAAACCTAGAATATCACATAAAGTTTTCGAAATCGTGGAAACACTAGCACCCAAATCACACAAAGCAAAACACTCATAATCTTTAATTCTAATTTTTATAGTAGGTTCCCACTCATCATTAAGTTTTCTAGGTATAGAAACTTCCAAATTAAGTTTTTCATCATAAGATTGCATCAAGGCATCAACAATATGCTTGGTAAAAGTTTTGTTTTGACTATAAGCATGAGGAGAATTAACAAAGGATTGAAACAAGGAAATACAACCTTTTATAGAGCAATTATCATAATCAAATTCCTTGAAATCCGAGATAGTAGGTTCAACATTATTAGAAGTTGAGGATTCTCCAATCTCACTTTTACCAAATTTAACATTAAGATCTAAAGACTCCGAATTCTTGGGACGCCTTCTTGGCAAAGTTGATTCATCATCAGTCCCAAAGTCATCAAAATTCATATTGCAAAACATGGATCTAATCGGAGACGCATCAATAACTTTAAGATCCTCATCGTTATTTTCATGGAAACTAGAAGAACACGCCTTTATAAAGCATTCTTTTTTAGCACGCAATCTAGCGGTTCTTTCCTTGCACTCGTCAATGAAAATTCTCATTACTTTGAGAGACTCATTGATATCATGCTTAGGAGGGGAAGATCTAATTTTAAGAGAATCAATGTCAAGCGAAAGTCTATCAACGTTCCTAGCCAAATCATCAACTTTGAGCAATTTTTCTTCAAGCAAAGCATTAAAATTCTTTTGAGAAATCATAAATTCTTTCACACTATTCTCAAAATCAGAGGGCATCTTATTAAAATTACCATAAGCATTATTGTAGGAATTTCCGTAATTGTTAGAGGGATTACTAGGGAACGGTCTAGCGTTAAAATTTCCTCTATAAGCATTGTTTCCAAAACTATTCCTACCAACAAAATTCACATCCATAGATTCATTATTATTCTCAATCAAGGAAGACAAAGGCATATCATTGGGATCAAGAAGAGTATTTTTAGTAGCAAACATCTTCATAAGTTCATCCATCTTTCCACTCAAAACATTGATTTCTTCTATGACATGCACTTTTTTACTAGAAGATCTTTCGGTTTGCCATTGAGAATAATTAGCCATAATATTATCAAGAAGTTTGTAGCATCTCCTAATGTGATTTCCATAAAGGTGCCTCCCGCGGCCGAATCTAAGAGATTTCTAGAAGCAAAGTTCAAACCAGCATAAAATATTGTATGATCATCCATACATTCAAACCATGAGCAGGGCAATTGCGAAGCATCAATTTCATTCTTTCCCAAGACTGGGCAACATGCTCATGATCAAGTTGTTTAAAATTCATAATATCGTTCCTAAGAGTGATGATCTTAGCGGGAGGAAAATACTTAGAGATAAAAGCATCTTTGCACTTGTTCCAAGAATCAATACTATTTTTAGGCAAAGACGAAAACCAAACTTTAGCACGATCTCTAAGTGAAAACGGAAATAACTTCAATTTAACAATATTGTTATCCGTATCTTTCTTCTTTTGCATATCACACAAATCAACAAAATTGTTTAGATGAGTAGTGGCATCTTCGCTAGGAAGGCCGGCGAATTGATCTTTCATAACAAGATTCAGCAAAGCGGTATTGATTTCACAAGACTCAACATCATTAAGAGGAGCAATCGGAGTACTAAGGAAATCATTATTATTGGTATTCGAGAAATCACACAATTTGGTATTATCTTGCGCCATGGCAACAAGTAATCCAACACACAAGCAAACAGAAAAACGGCAAGCGAAAAGAGAGGAGGAGATTGGGAAAGAGAGGGCGAATAAAACGGCAAGGGTGAAGTGGGGGAGAGGAAAACGAGAGGCAAATGGCAAATAATGTAAATGCGAGGGAGATGGGTTTGTGATGGGTACTTGGTATGTCTTGACTTGAGCGAAGACCTCCCCGGCAACAGCGCCAGAAATCCTTCTTGCTACGTCTTGAGCTTGCATTGGGTTTCCTCGAAGAGGAGAGGGTGATGCAGCAAGTGTAGCGTAAGTATTTCCCTCAGTTTTGAGAACCAAGGTATCAATCCAGTAGGAGGCTCCTCAAAAGTCCCACGCACCTACAAAAACAAAACTTAGAACTCGCAACCAACGCAATAAAGGGGTTGTCAATCCCTTCATGACCACTTGCGAAAGTGAGATCTAATAAAGATAGTATGATAAGATAAATATATTTTTGGTCTTTTATAGTATAGATGCAAGTAAAAGTAGATTGAAAGCAAATATGATAAGAGATAGACCCGGGGGCCATAGGTTTCACTAGTGGCTTCTCTCAAGATAGCATAAGTATTACGGTGGGTGAACAAATTACTGTCGAGCAATTGATAGAAAAGCGCATAGTTATGAGATTATCTAGGCATGATCATGTATATAGGCATCACGTCCATAACAAGTAGACCGACTCCTGCCTGCATCTACTACTATTACTCCACACATTGACCGACTCCTGCCTGCATCTAGAGTATTAAGTTCATAAGAACAGAGTAACGCATTAAGCAAGATGACATGATGTAGAGGGATAAACTCATGCAATATGATATAAACCCCATCTTGTTATCCTCGATGGCAACAATACAATACGTGCCTTGCAACCCTTTACATCCTTTGGGTAAGGACACCGCGAGAATGAACCCAAAGCTAACACTTCTCCCATGGCAAGAAAGACCAATCTAGTAGGCCAAACCAAACTGATAATTCGAAGAGACTTGCAAAGATAACTTAATCATACATAAAAGAATTCAGAGAAGATTCAAATAATATTCATAGATAAACTTGATCATAAACCCACAATTCATCGGATCTCGACAAACACATCGCAAAAATAGTTTAGAGGGTGCTTGGATCCAAGGGACTATTTTTAATCTGACTAAAAATAGTCTCTTTTAGAGGCTAAAGTTCCAAGCACCCCTGACTAAAGAGAGGCTAGGACTAGTCTTGAGGCTAAAATCTTTTAGTCATAGGAAACCTACTAAAATATGTATTAGCTCTCTCTCTCCTCATTTAATTCCTCTCTTTTAACACATGCGAGTTCTGGATTGGAGGGTTTGGAGGATAATAAATGCTCAATAACTTGATTTTAGTCTCTTTAGTATTTGAATCCAAGCATGGGTGAGGCTAGCAAGTTTTAGTCCCACTACTTTTAGTCATGGGACTAAAACGTATCCAAGCACCCTCTTACATCGAATAGATCTCCGAGGGAGAGAACATTTTATTGAGATCCAAAAAGAGAGAAGAAGCCATCTAGCTAATAACTATGGACCCGTAGGTCTGTGGTAAACTACTCACAACTCATCGGAGGGGCAAGGATGTTGATGTAGAGGCCCTCCATGGTTGATTTCCTCCCGTGCAGAGTGCCGCGAAGGCTCCAAGATGAGATCTCGCGGATCTGTAAGGTTCTGACAAGGAAATTGTGTTTCGTGGTGCCCCTGGATGTTTTCGGGGTACGTAGGTATATATAGGAAGAAGAAGTACGTCGGTGGCTGCCCGGGGGGTCCACGAGACAGGAGGGCGCACCCTATAGGGGGGGGGGGGCGACCTCCTATCTCGTGGCTTCCTCGGAAGCTTCTTGACTTGCAATCCAAGTCCTCTGGATCACGTTCGTTCCAAAAATCACGCTCCCGGAGGTTTCATTCCGTTTGGACTCCGTTTGATATTCCTTTTCTTCAAAATACTGAAATAGGCAAAAAACAGCAATATAAATTTGGGCCTGCGGTTAGTAGGTTGGTCCCAAAAATGATATAAATGTGTAAAATAAAGCCCATAAACATCCAAAAGGGGTAATATAATAGCATGGAACAATAAAAAATTGTAGATATGTCGGAGCCGTATCAGGGACTTGCGCGTGGCCTCCTACTGGATTGATACCTTGGTTCTCAAAAACTGAGGGAAATACTTACGCTACTTTGCTGCATCATCCCTTCCTCTTCGGGGAAATCCAACACAGTGCTCAAGAGGTAGCAGGATCTCACGGGTACAGAAAGTTGCGGCGGTGGAATTAGGTTTTTGGCTCCGTATCTGGTAGTTTGGGGGTACGTAGGTATATATAGGAGGAAGAAGTACGTCGGTGGAGCAACGTGGGGCCGACAAGGGTGGAGGGCGCGCCTGGGAGGGGGGGGGGTAGGCACGCCCCCTACCTCGTGTCTTCCTCGTTCGTTGCTTTGCGTAGACTCCAAGTCCTCTGGATCACGTTCGTTTCGAAAATCACGTTCCCGAAGGTATCATTCCGTTTGGACTGCGTTAGATATTCTTTTTCTGCGAAACTCTGAAATAGGCAAAAAACAGCAATTCTGGGCTGGGCCTCCGGTTAATAGGTTAGTCCCAAAAATTATATAGAAGTGTAGAATAAAGCCCAATAATGTCGAGAACAGAATATAATATAGCATGGAACAATCGAAAATTATAGATACGTTGGAGACGTATCAAGCATCCCCAAGCTTAATTCCTGCTCGTCCTCGAGTAGGTAAATGATAAAAACAGAATTTTTGATGTGGAATGCTACTTGGCATAATTTCAATGTAATTCTCTTAATTATGGTATGAATATTCAGATCCGAAAGATTCAAGATAAAGGTTTAATATTGACATAAAAGTAATAATAGTTCAAGCATACTGACTAAGCAATTATGTCCTCTCAAAATAACATGGCCAAAGAAAGTTCATCCCTACAAAATCATATAGTTTAGTCATGCTCCATTTTCGTCACACAAGAATGCTCTCATCATGCACAACCCCGATGACAAGCCAAGCAATTGTTTCATACTTTAGTAATCTCAAACTTTTTTCAACCTTCACGCAATACATGAGCGTGAGCCATGGATATAGCACTATGGGTGGAATAGAATATAATGATGGGGGTTATGTGGAGAAGACAAAAAAGGAGAAAGTCTCACATCAGCGAGGCTAATCAATGAGCTATGGAGATGGCCATCGATTGATGTTAATGCAGGGAGTAGGGATTGCCATGCAACGGATGCACTAGAGCTATAAATGCATGAAAGCTCAACAAAAGAAACTAAGTGGGTGTGCATCCAACTTGCTTGCTCACGAAGACCTAGGGCATTTGAGGAAGCCCATTGTTGGAATATACTAGCCAAGTTCTATAACGAAAAATTCCCACTAGTATATGAAAGTGACAAAACAAGAGACTCTCTAACATGAAGAACATGGTGCTATTTTGAAGCACAAGTATGGAAAAGGATAGTAGCATTGCCCCTTTTTATTTTTTTTATTTTTCGGGCCCTTTTTTTTATTTGTCCTTTCTCCCTTCTTTTATTGGGACAATGCTCTATGAATGATGATCATCAGACTTCTATTTATTTACAACTCAATGATTACAACTCGATACTAGAACAAAGGATGACTCTATATGCATGCCTCCGGCGGTGTACCGGGATAATGATGGATCAAGAGTGACATGTATGAAAAATTATGAATGGTGGCTTTAGCCACAAATACAATGTCAACTACATGATCATGCAAGGCAATATGACAATGATGAAACGTGTTATGATAAATGGAACGATGGAAAGTTGCATGGCAATATATCTCGGAATGGCTATGGAAATGCCATAATAGGTAGGTATGGTGGCTGTTTTGAGGAAGATATAAAGAGGTTTATGTGTGAAAGAGCGCATCATATCACGGGGTTTGGATGCACTGACGAAGTTTGCACCAACTCTCAATGTGAGAAAGGGCAATGCATGGTACCGAAGAGGCTAGCAATGATGGAAGGGTAAGAGTGCGTATAATCCATGGACTCAACATTAGTCATAAAGAACTCACATACTTATTGCAAAAATCTACAAGTCATCAAAAACCGAGCACTACGCGCATGCTCCTAGGGGGATAGATTGGTAGGAAAAGACCATCGCTCGTCCCCGACCGCCACTCATAAGGAAGACAATCAAAGAACACCTCATGTTTCAAATTTGTTACATAATGTTTACCATACGTGCATGCTACGGGACTTGCAAACTTCAACACAAGTATTTCCCAAATTCACAACTATTCAACTAGCACAACTTTAATATCACTACCTTCATATCTCAAAACAATCATCAAGCATCAAACTTCTCTTAGTATTCAGCACACTCATAAGAAAGTTTTTTACTAGTCTTGAATACCTAGCATATTAGGATTATCTAAGCAAATTACCATGCTGTTTAAGACTCTCAAAATAATATAAGTGAAGTATGAAAGAATATAGTTTCTATAAAACAAAACCACCACCGTGCTCTAAAAGATATAAGTGAAGCACTAGAGCAAAAACTACATAGCTCAAAAGATATAAGTGAAGCACATAGAGTATTCTAATAATTTCCGAATCATGTGTGTCTCTCTAAAAAAGTGTGCCAGCAAAGATGATTGTGGTAAACTAAAAAGCAAAGACTCAAATAATACAAGATGCTCCAAGAAAAACACATATCATGTGGTGAATAAAAATATAGCTCCAAGTAAAGTTACCGATGGAAGTAGATTTAAAGAGGGGATGCCTTCCGGGGCATCCCCAAGCTTTGGATTTTTGGTGTCCTTAGATTATCTTGGGGTTCCTTGGGCATCCCCAAGCTTAGGCTCTTGCCACTCCTTGTTCCATAATCCATCAAATCTTTTACCCAAAACTTGAAAACTTCACAACACAAAACTTAACAGAAAATCTCGTGAGCTCCATTAGCAAAAGAAAACAAAACACCACTTCAAGGTACTGTAATGAAATCATTCTTTATTTATATGGGTGCTAATACTGTATTCCAACTTCTCTATGGTTTATAAACTATTTTATTAGCCATAGATTCATCAAAATAAGCAAACAACACACGAAAAACAGAATCTGTCAAAAACAGAACAGTCTGTAGTAATCTGTAATTAACGCAAACTTCTGGAACTCCAAAAATTCATCCAAAATAGGAAGACCTAGAAAATTTGTTTATTGATCAGCATCAATTGGAATCAATATTTTATCACGTTCTGGTGATTTTTAACAATTATTTTCGTGAACAGAAAGTTTCTGCATTTTTCAGCAAGATCAAATAACTATAATCCAAGAAGATCCTATAGGTTTAACTTGGCACAAACACTAATTAAACCATAAAAACACATCTAACCAGAGGCTAGATCAAATATTTATTACTAAACAGAAGCAAAAAGCAAATAACTAAAAATTAAATTGGGTTGCCTCCCAACAAGCGCTATCGTTTAACGCCCCTAGCTAGGCATAAAAGCAAGGATAGATTTAGGTATTGCCATCTTTGGTAGGCAATCCATAAGTGGCTCTCATGATAGATTCATATGGTAATTTAATTTCTTTCTAGGAAAGTGTTCCATGCCTTTCCTCAACGGAAATTGGAATCTAATATTCCCTTCCTTCATATCAATAGTTGCCCCAATCGTTCTAAGAAAAGGTCTACCAAGAATAATAGGACATGAATGATTGCAATCTATATCAAGAATGATAAAATCTACGGGCACATAATTTCTATTTGCAACAATAAGAACACCATTAATTCTTCCTATAGGTTTTTTGATAGTGGAATCCGCAAGGTGCAAATTTAAAGAGCAATCATCAAGTTCATGGAAACCTAGCAAATCACACAAAAGTTTTCGGAATCGTGGAAACACTAGCACCCAAATCACACAAAGCATAACACTAATGATATTTAATTTTAATTTTAATAGTAGGTTCCCACTCATAATAAAGTTTTCTAGGGGTAGAAACTTCCAACTCAAGTTTTTCTTCATAAGATTGCATCAAAGCATCAACAATATGTTTAGTAAAAGCCTTATTTTGACTATAAGCATGCGGAGAATTTAGCACGGATTGCAACAAGGAAATACAGTCTATTAAAGGGCAATTATCATAATTAAATTCCTTGAAATCCAAAATAGTGGGTTCATTGATATCTAAAGTTTTAACTTCTTCAATCCCACTTTTACCAAATTTTGCATCAAGATCTAAAAACTCCGAATTTTTGGAACGCCTACGAGGTAAAGGTAACTCATCTTCAGTCCCATCATTATCAAGATTCATATTGCAAAACAAAGATTTAATAGGGGACACATCAATAACTTTTAGATCTTCATCTTTATTTTCATAGAAATTAGAAGAACACGCTTTCACAAAGCAATCTTTCTTAGCACGCATCCTAGCGGTTTTTTCTTTGCACTCATCAATGGAAATTCTCATGGCTTTGAGAGACTCATTGATATCATGCTTAGGTGGAATAGATATAAGTTTTAAAGAATCAACATCAAGAGAAATTCTATCAACGTTCCTAGCCAATTCATTAACTTTAAGCAATTTTCTTCAAGCAAAGCATTGATTTTTTTTCTGAATTCATAAATTCTTTAACACTAGTCTCAAATTCAGAAGGCATCTTATTAAAATTTCCATAAGAATTTTAAGTATCTTTGCACTTATTCCATGAATCAATACTATTTTTAGGCAAAGACGAAAACCACACTTTAGCATGATCTCTAAGTGAAAAGGGAAATAGCTTCAATTTAACGATATCATTATCAACATCCCTCTTCTTTTGCATATCACGCAAATCAACAAAGCTATTTAGATGGGTAGCGGCATCTTCACTAGGAAGGCCGGCGAATTGATCTTTCATAACAAGATTCAACAAAGCAGCATTAATCTTACAAGATTCAGCACATTAAGAGGAGCAATCGGAGTGCTAAGAAAATCATTATTGTTGGTATTGGTAAAGTCACACAATTTGGTATTATCTTGAGCCATCGTGACAAGCAAGCAATCCAACAAGCAAGCAAACAAGAAAAGAGCGAAAAAGAGGTGAACAAAAGAGAGGGCGAATAAAACGGCAAGGGTGAAGTGGGGGAGAGGAAAACGAGAGGCAAATGGAAAATAATGTAATGCGAGGGAGATGAGTTTGTGATGGGTACTTGGTATGGCTTGACTTTTGCGTAGACTCCCCGGCAACGGCACCAGAAATCCTTCTTGCTACCTCTTGAGCACTGCGTTGGTTTTCCCTTGAAGAGGAAAGGGTGATGCAGCAAAGTAGCGTAAGTATTTCCCTCAGTTTTTGAGAACCAAGGTATCAATCCAGTAGGAGTCCACGCGCGAGTCCCTCGCACCTACACAAACAAACAAGAACCTCGCAACCAACGCGATAAAGGGGTTGTCAATCCCTTCACGGTCACTTACGAGAGTGAGATCTGATAGAGATGATAGGATAATATTTTTGGTATTTTTATGATAAAGATGCAAAGTAAAATAAAAAGCAATAAAAATATCTAAGTGTTGGAAGATTAATATGATGGAAAATAGACTCGGGGGCCATAGGTTTCACTAGTGGCTTCTCTCAAGATAGCATAAGTATTTGCGATGGGTAAACAAATTCCAATCGAGCAATTGATAGAATTGAGCATAGTTATGAGAACATCTAGGTATGATCATGTATATAGGCATCACGTCCGAGACAAAGAGACCGACTCCTGCCTGCATCTACTACTATTACTCCACACATCGACCGCTCTCCAGCATGCATCTTGAATATTAAGTTCATGTGGAACAGAGTAACACATTAAGAAAGATGACATGATGTAGAGGGATAAACTCGTGCAATATGATATAAACCCCATCTTTTTTATCCTTGATGGCAACGATACAATACATGCCTTGCTGCCCCTACTGTCACTGGGAAAGCACACAACAAGATTGAACCCAAAGCTAAGCACTTCTCCCATTGCAAGAAAGATCAATCTAGTAGGCCAAACCAAACTGATAATTCGAAGAGACTTGCAAAGATAACCAATCATACATAAAAGAATTCAGAGAAGATTCAAATATTGTTCATAGATAATCTTGATCATAAACCCACAATTCATCGGATCTCGACAAACACACCGAAAATAAGATTACATCGAATAGATCTCCACAAGAGAGGGGGAGAACATTGTATTGAGATCCAAAATGTAACACCCCGGATGTAACTTCCCATATTTGTAACTCCAACTCTTGCCATTTTCGGCATTGTGATATGATATTCCCTCCGTGGTTGGGTTTTTCTTCATTTATGAATTTTTTCCGTGTCATGCATTTCTTATCATGTCATCATGTGCATCGCATTTGCATAAGTGTTCGTCTCATGATTCCGAGCATTTTCCCCGTTGTCCGTTTTGCAATCCGGCACTCCTATGTCCCCTGGCGTCCCCTTTTACGTTTTTCCGTGAGCGGGTACTAAACTTTCTCGGAATGGACCGAGGTTTGTCAAGTGGCCTTGGTATACCACCGGTAGACCACCTGTCAAGTTTCGGGTCATTTGGAGCTCGTCTGGTACTCCAACGGTTAACCGCACTCTCGCAAAGGCCTCTTTTAAGTTGCAGCCCAACACCCCTTCAAAATAGTCCAATAACCCATCTAAGTCACTTCCATGCTCTCCGTCGTCCGATCACGATCGTGTGGGCGAAAACTACACCTCATTTGGACTCTCCTAGCTCCCTCTATGCCTATCTAAGCACCTCCCCATTCCAAATCACGGTACAACCCTAGCCTTCCCCTACCTCGCGCCGGACAAAAATACCGCGCCGCCCGAGCGTCCGCCCGCCAGCGCAGCCGCCGCCCGGCGAACCGGTAGCGCGACCGTGGCACCCGGCCACATGCGCCCGCCGATCCCGAGCCAGCCCCGGCCCAGCCCGTCGCCAGCGCCGCCGCCCGCCAGCAGCGCGTCCGCCAGCGCCAGCCGGCCCTACGCCGCCGCCGCCCGCCAGCCCGCCGCCGCGCCAGCCGGCCGTCGCCGCCTCCCCGCCACCACCGCGCCCGCGCCTCCCGCCGCGCCGCCCCTCCGGCGGCCCCTCCTCTCCTCCGGCCCAGGCGAGCTCCGGCGAGCTGCTCGCCGCGCCACCGCATCGGGTCCGATCGGATCTAGATCGGGACCCGAGGGTTGACTTCTTCCCCCCTCAAAATTCTTCTAAGTTTTTATTCTGTTGATATTTTGTGGTATTTTCAACGCATCATAACTTTGCATCTGTAGCTCCGTTTCGTGCGTGTAATATGTCAAAATGTCCAGCTCGAAGAGTAGATCATTTCATCTCATTGCATCATTTTCATTTGAGCTCATCTTGATGCCCGAAATGCTGTTATAAGAGGGCTATGTGATGTTAGTTTCTGTTTCTTAACAGAACTTGCACTTTTGTTATTTTTGCTACGATTGATGTGTGCACCCTATGAATTTGAGTCCTACATGTGTTTTGTAATATGCCATGCCATCTTTCCAGGGGTGTATGCCATGTAGTTTTGTGATATCTGTGGTGACTAGCACAAGCATGCAAACTAGGCTTCATGATGTTGCTGATTTCAGCCCCTGTTTAGCTGATATTTTGATGCCATGTTAACTTGATGCTACCGAGAGATCCATGCATATTTTGAGATACTTCAGTAAGGATGTTTTGAACATATGGTTATGCTCTATCCAACCATGCCTTTTTTTGCAATTATGGAGTGCCATAGCTTGATTCAATCGAGCTCTACGTTTGCTATAAAATGTTTCCTGGCAGATTGTTTACATGTTATTCAATTTTGCTAAGGTTGTTGTGGTTGATCCGTGTATGCTATGATATTGTTCTTGCCATGTATGTATTCTATGCCATGTATTCTTGATGGATGTATGCTTAGTTTATCATGAGATGCTCTGTAGTGAGTGCATCGAGCTCTTAAACATGCCTACTTGTTATCTGTTTTTGCCATGCCCTGTTGCTGAATCTGTTAACGAAACTTGCGATATTGACATGGGTGATATTGTATTTTCTGATCCTTTTTGACTTATGTTCATTAAGGGTCTTTTGTTCTATGCTTTTAGTAGATTCATTCCGTGCCTTGTTTTGCTATTATAAGCTCCTGTAGCATGCTGTTTCATTGCTCTGAACATTGCTACCTGATGCTGTTTTTGCCATGTTCAGTAATTTCCCTAAGTCTGTGAAGCTGATATATTTTGCACTTTTGCCATGCTTGTTTGAACCTGTTATGGTGTGATTTAGCCGTAGCTCAGTGTTCATCTTTTGTCAAGCATCTTGAGTAGATCACTGTCAGATACTTTGTTGGTACGTTTGGGTGCAGTAGCTTAATTTCTTGTTGCTTGCTATGTGGTATCATGCTGTTAATGGCAGATTTGTGCCATTCTTGTTTTGCTTGTCATTTGCAAACCGTGCATCCGATTCCGGTGATCTTTATATCGATTTCAACCGAAATCATCTCATCTTTCCAGCGGCATACTTGGTTTGCCAAGTTGATGCCTGGTTCATCATTTTCCTTCCGGAGCACGCATACGCATTGCATATCACATCCCGCATATCATGCCATATATTGCATCATGTTGCTTGTGCATGGCACCGTGATTTATAGTGGTTCCTTTGTTTGTGTTCTTGCTTTGGTTAGAGCCGGGAGACGAGTACGTGAACGAGGAACCTGTTGAGAACGCTAACGAGGATCAAGCTTTCGACAACTCTGAGAACATTGCAGGCAAGATGACCATACCCTCGAAATCACTTCTATCTTTGCTATGCTAGTTGCTCGCTCTTTTGCTATGCCTATGCTACGATGCCTATCACTTGCTTATCATGCCACCCATATTGCCATGTCAGCCCCTAACCATCCTTTTCCTAGCAAACCGTTGATTGGCTATGTTACCGCTTTGCTCGGCCCTCTTATAAGCGTTGCTAGTTGCAGGTGAAGATGAAGTTTGTTCCTTGTTGGAACATTGAGATGTTGTTCCTTATTGAAACATGTTTACTTGTTAGGGATATCACAATATATCTGCTATAATTAATGCATCTATATACTTGGTACAGGGTGGAAGACTCGGCCTTATGCCCGTGTTTTGTTTCACTCTTGCCGCCCTAGTTTCCGTCATACCGGTGTTATGTTCCTTGATTTCGCGTTCCTTACACGGTTGGGTGATTTATGGGACCCCTTGACAGTTCGCTTTGAATAAGACTCCTCCAGCAAAGGCCCAACTTTGGTTTTACCATTTGCCACCTAAGCCTTTTTCCCCGGGTTTTCGCGAGCCCGAGGGTCATCTTTATTTTAACCCCTGCACCGGTGCTCCTTCGAAAGTGCTGGCCCGAACTGAGCTACTGCAGAGGCCACCACGGGAAACTCGAGGCTTGGTTTTACTCGTAGCTAGTCTCATCCGGATGTGCCACGAGAACGAGATATGTGCAGCTCCTATCGGGATTTGTCGGCACAATCGGGCGGCTTCTTTGGTCTTGTTTTATTCTTTGTCGAAATGTCTTGTAGTCCGGGATTCCGAGATCGATCGGGTCTTCGGTAGAAGGAATATCCTTCGTTGACCGTGAGAGCTTATTATGGGCTAAGTTGGGACACCCTGCAGGGTATTATCTTTCGAAAGCCGTGCCATGCGGTTATGAGGCAGATGGGAATTTGTTAATGTCCGGTTGTAGAAAACCCGAAGTTGACCTTAATTAAAATACACATCAACGCGTGTGTAACCGTGATGGTCTCTTCTCGGAGTCCGGGAAGTGAACACGGTGTTGGAGTTATGTCCGGCGTAAGTAGTTCAGATCACTTTTGATCGCTACTAGCTTCACGACCGTGCTTTGCTCCTCTTCTCGCTCTCTTTTGCGAATGTAGACACCATATATGCTAGTCGCCATCGCAGCTCCACCTTACAACTCTGTCCTTCCTATAAGCTTAAATAGTCTTGATCTCGCGGGTGTGAGATTGCGGAGTCCCCGTGACTCACAGATTCTACCAAAACAGTTGCAGTGCCGGCGATGCGGTCTGGTGGCCTTAACCGAGCTCAAGTGGGAGTTCGACGAGGAACGTGGTCGTTACTATGTGTCTTTTCCGGATGATCGATGGTGGTGCCCGGTTAGGCGATCGGGGATCTGTGTAGCATTTGGGGTATCTTCTTTCATTTTGGTTCCGTGGTCGGACCTTGAGTGTATTCTGGATGATGGATGTTTATTTATGTATTGTGTGAAGTGGCATTTGTAAGCCAACTATGTATCTCTTTCCCTTATGTATTACATGGGTTGTGTGAAGATTACCTCACTTGCGACATTGCTTTCAATGCGGTTATGCCTCTAAGTCTTGCTTCGACACGTGGGAGATATAGCCGCATCGGGGGCGTTACAAGTTGGTAATCAGAGCCTTCCCGACTTAGGAGCCCCCTACTTGATTGTTTCTTTGGCGTTGTTGAGTCTAGAATGGAAAATGTTTTGAGTCTTAGGATTATATATATCGGAGAGTAGGATTCTTTTTACTCCCAGTCCCTTGAAGCCGCCTCGTGAGGTCTCCTGACGTAGAAGTTTTGACTCTACTCTCCTCAAATTTCACTAAAAAATTTTTTAGGATCACGCGGGTATCTTGGGATCGTTCCGATGGTTTTGTGACGAGAAAATTGTTATTGGTGCCTCCTGACATTTAGGGGTTGTGGCGGTGTCCCGGGAGTTGAGCTCCGAGGTGTTGTCGTCACAATTTTATCGTTGCGATTCTGGAATACCTGAGTTTTGCCGACATCGAAATCTCTTTTGTGCGTTGTTGGTGAGATAACCCCGATAACTTGATCTTTGGGGCGAGCTCGAGTATTGCCATGACTCAGATAACGGATGCTTTTCAAGGTCGAGGTACCACGATTTCGAAGGTTTCTTGGTTATGTGTTGACGGATGGATACAAATTTGGATCTAGGTATTGTTAGTTTGGGTGATATATTTTGTGTCCTCAGATCCCCAACACCAGATTGCATAACCGTAAAGTTTCGGGAGTTTATAGGTGGGAATTCTAGTAGCTTATAGGATATCTTTCCGACGGATGTATGATTTGAGATTGGGGTCCAACGTCTAGTGGTCCGCCCATTCACGCCGATCGATTCTGATGGTCGCGAGGCGTCTTAAAGAATCCTTGGCTATGCTGATTCGGGGGCGTCTTGTTTGTCATTCGTGATTTGCCATCAGACGTCAGGTCCGTGTGGGCCCCACCACGAACACTTTGGGCGAAATCTCTATCATGTGTTTGTTCCGGCTTATTCTAGAAGCCAATCTTTTGTTTTCAGTTGTCATATTCGAATTGTTTCAAAGGCAGATGGTGTTTCCATATCTTTATCTAAGTGGCTTCTCACCTTAATGGACGTGTGATGTTAACTTTGGAATTCATTCGTTCATTCTTGTTCGAATGTTTTTTGTGAAGACTATATGTTGCAATTTCTATCCGTTGATTCAACTTGTCTATCTGTCTATCAAAGTGCTAACGGATGTCACCCTCTTCAGGATGGCTCCGCCAACGCGTCTGAATCCGGATCGCAATGATGAGAATCAGTCGAACCCTCCACCTCCACCTCCGCCGCCGGAGGCATGGCAAGCTATCATGGCAGCCACCAATGCCAATGCTCAGATGATTTTGCAGCTCTTGCAAGAGCGTACTCAAGGGCAAGGCAATCAAGGCAATCAAGGTCAAGGCAACAACCAGCCGCACTTTGCTACCCTCAACCAGTTCCTCGCTAATCAGCCGAAGTCTTTCAGTTTCTGTGTCGAGGCCACAGACGCCGACGATTGGCTTCTGGACATCTGCAAACATTTTGAATGTAGCAATGTCAGACCTGAGGACTTTGTCAAGTTTGCTTCGTTTCAACTCAAGGGCCAAGCTGCTGAGTGGTACCAGCAATACAAAGATTCCAGAGGAGGTCGTGTCATTACAGGATGAGTTCTGCCGAGACTTGAGCTCACCACATTCCGAAAAGTGTTGTTGAGAGCAAGCGTGAGGAGTTCCGCAATCTCAAGCAAGGCAACATGTCGTGTATCAATACAATATCCAGTTCGAAACTCGCTCGCTTTGCTAAGCAAGACGTCCCTGATGAAAAGAGTATGATCTATCAATTCAGAGGTGGTCTCAGAGAAGATCTGCAATTAGCTCTTGTGCTTTTTGAGCCAGAAAAGTGTGATGAATTCTCCAACATGGCACTGAAGCAAGAAGCTGCCCAGCTCAAATGTGAGGCTTCTAAGAAGAGAATCAGGGATGCAGTTCAGTCTTCTTCTTCCTCTCAAGTGGCAGCTAAGCAGCAGAAGTTCTATCTTCCTCCTCCTCCGTTCCGTCAGCCTTATCAGCAGAAGAACTCAGGTGGTCGTGGATCTTCCCACCCGCCCAACCCAGGCTATCAGAACAAGTCTAATTCTCAAGCTCCAAGGTCAAATGCTCCTTATCACCGTCCGCTCTCGGAGGTGACTTGCAACAAATGTCGTAGAAGGTCACTATGCGAACAAGTGCTTCAACCAAAGGCGCCTTCCGCCTCCTCCTCCTGTGAAATCTTCCAAGAATGCAAAGGGTCAAGCATAACCCAAAACATGCCAAGGTGAATATGATGAATGCAGCTCAAGCGGAGGAATCTACTGATGTGATAATGGGTAATCTCTCAGTTAATGATATTCCTGCAAAAGTCTTATTTGATACTGGTGCATCGCATTCTTTCATGTCATATCCTTTTGCATCGAAGCACAATTTTGACACAGAGGAATTACCTAAAGCATTGCAAGTTATTTCTCCGGCTAAGCGTTTGAGCTCTAGCATGATGGTTCCGAATGTCGGTATCAAGATGGGCGACTATAGATTTCTGGCTAAACCAATTGTTCTTGGTGACTCGGATATTGATCTTATTCTCGGGATGGACTGGCTTTCTCAGCACAAAGCTCAGCTTGATTGTGATGCTAGGGAAATTCAATTGACTCACTCTTCTAATGATGTGATCATCTATGCCACTCGTGATGAAACCATTCGGTTGTTTTCTCTCAATGAGAAGGGCGAATTGGATGCTATCTCTCAGATTCCAGTCGTTTGTGAGTACCAAGATGTCTTTCCGGAGAAGAGCTTCCGGGTATGCCTCCTCATCGGTCGATTGATTTCGTTATCGATCTTGAGCACAGCACCGAACCCGTTTGCAAGCGTCCATACAAGCTTGGACCTAATGAGCTGAAGGAATTGAAGAAGCAGCTCGATGAACAAGAGCGTCTGGGTTTGATCGCACCGAGTTCATCTCCTTGGGGTTGTGGTCTTCTTTTGTCCGGAAAAAGGATGGCACGAACCGACTTTGCGTCGATTACCGTCCATTGAATAAGAAGAAAATCAAGAACAAGTATCCACTTCCCAACATCAATGAGCTTTTCGAGCAACTCAATGGTGCTAAAGTGTTCTCCAAGCTTGACCTTCGTATGGGTTATCATCGATTCGCATTCGTGAACAAGATATTCCAAAGACAGCATTCATAACAAGCTTTGGTTCTTATGAATATACTGTCATGTCTTTCGGCCTTGTCAATGCTCCTCCAACATTCTCTCGGATGATGAATTTCATCTTCAACCCCTACACCAATGAATTCGTCTTGGTCTATCTGGATGATATTTTGGTCTTCTCCAAGAATAAGAAGGATCATGCCAAACATTTGCGATTGGTGCTAGACAAACTCAGAGAGCATCAATTCTATGCGAAGTTTTCCAAATGTGAATTTTGGCTTGATGAAGTTCTTTACCTTGGTCATATCATCTCCGCCAAGGGCATCGCTGTTAACCCCGAGAAGGTGTCCGCAGTTGTGAATTGGGAACCTCCTCAGAATGTCAAGTAGCTCCATGATTTTCTTGGTCTTGCAAGCTATTGCGAAGATTCGTTGAGAACTTCTCCAAGATTGCAAAGCCTCTTTCCAACCTCCTCCGAAGCATGTGAAGTATGTCCGGTCTCCCCGAGTGTGACGTTGCTTTCAATACTCTAAAAGAGAAACTCGTCACAGCTCTGTCTTGACTCCTCCCGATGAATCCAAGCCATTCAAGTTTTCTGTGATGCTTCTCTTCAAGGTCTCGGTCTTTGTGTTAATGCAAGAGAAGAGAGTTGTGGCCTATACCTCTCGCCACTGAATCCCAACGAAAAGAACTACCCCACTCACGATCTTGAGTTGGCGGCGATTGTCCATGCATTGATAACATGGAGACATCTCTTGTTGGGAAGGAAAGTGGACATTTTCACCGATCACAAGAGCCTCAAGTATATCTTCACTCAACCCAACCTCAACCTCGTGCAAACTCGATGGGTCGAAATAATTCAAGAGTACAACCCAAGTATTGAATATACTCCGAAGGCCAATGTCATTGCAGATGCTTTGAGCAGAACGCTTATTGCAACAGTTTAATCCTCAAGCCCTTCCACCGGATCTCTGTGAAGCTTTCCATAAGCTGAATCTTCAAGTTGTTCCTCAAGGTTTTCTTGCCAACCTCATAGTCTCTCCTACTTTGGAAGATCAGATTCGTGAGGCTCAACTCCTGGATACCATGGTGAAAAAGGTGAAACGTGGTATCGACAAGGGCATTTCCAAGTACAAGTGCTTCCACATTGATGACAAAGATACTCTTTTCTTTGAGGACCGTATTGTGGTTCCTAAGGGTGATCAACGTAAAGTCATTATGAACGAGGCACACAATTCGCTTCTATCCATTCATCCTGGAAGTACAAAGATGTACCATGACCTCAAGCAGTCTTATTGGTGGACTCGAATGAAGCGAGAAATTGCTCAATTCGTGAATGAGTGTGATGTATGCAGAAGAGTGAAAGCAGAACACCAAAGACCAACTGGTCTCCTTCAACCTCTTGCTATTCCAGAATGGAAGTTTGATCATATTGAAATGGACTTCGTGACTGGTTTTCCAAAGTCCAAGCGTGAAAATGATGCTATCTTCGTTGTCATTGACAAGCTTACTAAAGTGGCTCATTTTCTTCCTATCAAAGAATCGATCACAGCAGCTCAGTTGGCAGAGCTATACACCTCCAGGATTGTCTCCTTGCACGACATTCCACAATTGATCTCTTCAGACCGTGGCAGCATCTTTACCTCCAAGTTTTGGGATTTTTTTCAGAAGGCCATGGGCACCAACATTCGTTTCAAAGACAGCTTTCCACCCTCAAACAAGTGGCCAAGTTGAGCGAGTCAATCAAATCCTTGAAGATATGCTCAGGGCTTGTGTCATTTCCTTCGGTATGAAGTGGGAAGATTGTCTTCCATATGCCGAGTTCTCCTACAACAACAACTTCCAAGCGAGTTCGGGCAAGGCCCCATTCGAATTTCTCTATGGCAGAAAGTGTCGTACTCCTCTCAATTGGTCCGAGACAGGTGAACGCCAACTTCTTGGCAACGACTTGATCACAGAAGCCGAAGAAATGTGCAAAGTCATTCGTGAGAATCTCAAAGCCGCGCAATCGCGCCAGAAGAGCTATTATGATGACAAGCACCGTGATGTGGCTTTTGAAATCGGAGACCATGTCTACCTCCGCGTCTCTCCAATGAAAGGCACTCGTCAACCCGGTATCAAAGGGAAGATTGCCCCTAGATACGTGGGTCCTTTCAAGATCATTGGCAAAAGAGGCGATCTCGCCTATCAACTTGAGCTTCCATCCAACTTTGCAAACGTGCACGATGTGTTTCACGTGTCACAGCTTCGCAAGTGCTTCAAGACTCCTGAACGCACCATCAACTTCGAAGAAATTGACCTTCAAGAAGATCTCTCTTATCATGAGCACCCCGTTGCTGCTATTCTTGAAGAAACCGAGCGCAAAACTCGCAACAAGTCAATCAAATTCCTGAAAGTGAAGTGGTCACACCATTCACCGAGAAGCCACACGGGAGCGCGAGGATCACCTCCGTTCGAATATCCGGAGTTCTTTCAGTCCTAGATCTCGGACGAGATCCTCTTGTAGTGGTGGAGTGTTGTAACACCCCGGATGTAACTTTCCATATTTGTAACTCCAACTCTTGCCATTTTCGGCATTGTCATATGATATTCCCTCCGTGGTTGGGTTTTTCTTCATTTATGCATTTTGTCCGTGTCATGCATTTCTTATCATGTCATCATGTGCATCGCATTTGCATAAGTGTTCGTCTCATGATTCCGAGCATTTTCCCCGTTGTCCGTTTTGCAATCCGGCACTCCTATGTCCCCCGGCGTCCCCTTTTACGTTTTTCCGTGAGCGGGTACTAAACTTTCTCGGAATGGACCGAGGTTTGTCAAGTGGCCTTGGTATACCACCGGTAGACCACCTGTCAAGTTTCGGGTCATTTGGAGCTCGTCTGGTACTCCAACGGTTAACCGCACTCTCGCAAAGGCCTCTTTTAAGTTGCAGCCCAACACCCCTTCAAAATAGTCCAATAACCCATCTAAGTCACTTCCATGCTCTCCATCGTCCGATCACGATCGTGTGGGCGAAAACTACACCTCATTTGGACTCTCCTAGCTCCCTCTATGCCTATTTAAGCACCTCCCCATTCCAAATCACGGTACAACCCTAGCCTTCCCCTACCTCGCGCCCGGACAAAAATACCGCGCCGCCCGGACGTGTCCGCCCCGCCCGCGCCGCCGCCGCCCGGCGAACCAGGGCGCGACACGTGGCACCGGCCACCCGCCGCCGCGCCCGCCCGAGCCAGCGGCCCCAGCAACCCGTCTGCCAGCCTTGCCGCCGCCTTGGCCATCGCGTCGGCCAACGCCACCGGCCCTCGCCGCCCGCCCCGCCGCGCCCGCCGCTTGGCAGCGCCCGGCCGCCCGCCCGCCCGGCACCGTCGCCGCCTCCCGCCGCCCGGCCACCGCCCAGCGCCTCACCGCGCGCCCCCCCCCTCCGTGGCCCCTCCTCTCCTCCGGCCCCGGCGATATTGACATGGGTGATATTGTATTTTCGATCCTTTTGACTTATGTTCATTAAGGGTCTTTTGTTCTATGCTTTTAGTAGATTCATTCCGTGCCTTGTTTTGCTATTATAAGCTCCTGTAGCATGCTGTTTCATTGCTCTGAACATTGCTACACGATGCTGTTTTTGCCATGTTCAGTAATTTCCCTAAGTCTGTGAAGCTGATATATTTTGCACTTTTGCCATGCTTGTTTGAACCTGTTATGGTGTGATTTAGCCGTAGCTCAGTGTTCATCTTTTGTCAAGCATCTTGAGTAGATCACTGTCAGATACTTTGTTGGTACGTTTGGGTGCAGTAGCTTAATTTCTTGTTGCTTGCTATGTGGTATCATGCTGTTAATGGCAGATTTGTGCCATTCTTGTTTTGCTTGTCATTTGCAAACCGTGCATCCGATTCCGGTGATCTTTATATCGATTTCAACCGAAATCATCTCATCTTTCAGCGGCATACTTGGTTTGCCAAGTTGATGCCTGGTTCATCATTTTCCTTCCGGAGCACGCATACGCATTGCATATCACATCCCGCATATCATGCCATATATTGCATCATGTTGCTTGTGCATGGCACCGTGATTTATAGTGGTTCCTTTGTTTGTGTTCTTGCTTTGGTTAGAGCCGGAGGCGAGTGCGTGAGCGAGGAACCTGTTGAGAACGCTTAACGAGGATCAAGCTTTCGACAACTCACGAGAACATTGCGAGCAAGATGACCATACCCTCGAAATCACTTCTATCTTTGCTATGCTAGTTGCTCGCTCTTTTGCTATGCCTATGCTACGATGCCTATCACTTGCTTATCATGCCACCCATATTGCCATGTCAGCCCCTAACCATCCTTTTCCTAGCAAACCGTTGATTGGCTATGTTACCGCTTTGCTCGGCCCTCTTATAGCGTTGCTAGTTGCGGTGAAGATGAAGTTTGTTCCTTGTTGGAACATGGAGATGTTGTTCCTTATTGGAACATGTTTACTTGTTGGGGATATCACAATATATCTGCTATAATTAATGCATCTATATACTTGGTAAAGGGTGGAAGACTCGGCCTTATGCACAGTGTTTTGTTCCACTCTTGCCGCCTAGTTTCCGTCATACCGGTGTTATGTTCCTTGATTTAGCGTTCCTTACACGGTTGGGTGATTTATGGGACCCCCTTGACAGTTCGCTTTGAATAAGACTCCTCCAAAGAAGGCCCAACTTTGGTTTTACCATTTGCCACCTAAGCCTTTTTCCCCGGGTTTTCGCGAGCCGAGGGTCATCTTTATTTTAACCCCCGGACCGGTGCTCCTTGAGTCTTGGCCCGAATCGAGCTTCTGCAAGGGCCACCACGGGAAACTTGAGGCTTGGTTTTACTTGTAGCTAGTCTCATCCGGATGTGCCACGAGAACGAGATATGTGCAGCTCCTATCGGGATTTGTCGGCACAATCGGGCGGCTTTCTGGTCTTGTTTTATTCTTTGTCGAAATGTCTTGTAGTCCGGGATTCCGAGATCGATCGGGTCTTCCCAGTAGAAGGAATATCCTTCGTTGACCGTGAGAGCTTATTATGGGCTAAGTTGGGACACCCTGCAGGGTATTATCTTTTCAAAGCCGTGCCGCGGTTATGAGGCGGATGGGAATTTGTTAATGTCGGTTGTAGAAAACCCGAAGTTGACCTTAATTAAAATACACATCAACCGCGTGTGTAACCGTGATGGTCTCTTCTCGTGAGTCCGGAAGTGAACACGGTGTTGGAGTTATGTCTGACGTAAGTAGTTCAGGATCACTTTTTGATCGCTACTAGCTTCATGACCGTGCTTTTCTCCTCTTCTCGCTCTCTTTTGCGAATGTAGCCACCATATATGCTAGTCGCTTGCTGCAGCTCCACCTTACAACTCTGTCCTTCCTATAAGCTTAAATAGTCTTGATCTCGCGGGTGTGAGATTGCTGAGTCCCCTGTGACTCACAGATTCTACCAAAAGCAGTTGCAGTGCCGGCGATGCGGTGCGGTGACGCAACCGAGCTCAAGTGGGAGTTCGACGAGGAACGTGGTCGTTACTATGTGTCTTTTCCGGATGATCGATAGTGGTGCCCAGTTGGGACGATCGAGGATCTGTGTAGCATTTGGGGTATCTTCTTTCATTTTGGTTCCGTGGTCGGACCTTGAGTGTATTCTGGATGATGGATGTTTATTTATGTATTGTGTGAAGTGGCGATTGTAAGCCAACTATGTATCTCTTTCCCTTATGTATTACATGGGTTGTGTGAAGATTACCTCACTTGCGACATTGCTTTCAATGCGGTTATGCCTCTAAGTCGTGCTTCGACACGTGGGAGATATAGCCGCATCGGGGGCGTTACACAAAAAGAGAGAAGAAGCCATCTAGCTAATAACTATGGACCCGAAGGTCTGAGGTAAACTAGTCACACTTCATCAGAGAGACCTTGGAGATGATGTAGAGGCCCTCCATGATCAATGCCCCCTCCGGCGGAGCGCCGGTAAAGGCCCCAAGATGGGATCTCACGGGTACAGAAAGTTGCGGTGGTGGAATTAGGTTTTTGGCTCCGTATCTGGTAGTTTGGGGGTACGTAGGTATATATAGGAGGAAGAAGTACGTCGGTGGTGCAACGAGGGGCCCACGAGGGTGGAGGGCGCGCCTGGGGGGGGGGGGGGTAGGCGCGCCCCCCTACCTCGTGCCTTCCTCGATCGTAGCTTTGCGTAGACTCCAAGTCCTCTGGATCACGTTCGTTTCGAAAATCACGTTCCCAAAGGTTTCATTCCGTTTGGACTCCGTTTGATATTCTTTTTCTGTGAAACTCTGAAATAGGCAAAAAACAGGAATTCTGGGTTGGGCCTCCGGTTAATAGGTTAGTCCCAAAAATAATATAAAAGTGTATAATAAAGCCCAATAATGTCCAAAACAGAATATAATATAGCATGGAACAATAAAAAATTATAGATACGTTGGAGACGTATCACCGGCTAGGAAGGATGTGGAGATGGCATTTGGTGTGCTTCAAGCTCGTTGGGGAATTTGTGCAGAGCGCTGCAATGATGTGAAAATTAGAAACTTTATGGCAACTGATGACATATTGTGTTATCCTGCACAATCTGATTTTCGAGGATGAGGGTGATGGTGTAGCCCAAATAAATGATTTGACGATAAAGGGTTTCCCCCCGCTTTATAGATAAAGCATCATCTGATACAACCAGCTCGCAGGGGTCGCAGCACAAACAAGCCCAAAGGAAAAAGAGAGAAAAAGAAAGAGAAATAAATGCCAACAACAGCAGATCAACGAAACGAAGATGTCCGGCAACCGCTGCACCCTCCGGAGAAGTACAACCACGCACCGCACGCCGAAGCGCCGTGTACCAAGCAACACCTTCAAGAGGGAGGCGACGACTGTCGTGGTTCTGAGTCTGACAGTAGAATAGGGGGGTAGGAATGTAGAGGCAAGAACTTAGCTATGGAGGAGTTGTACACGCTGGTTTTACGAGTTCAGGCCCTTCTCGGAGGAAGTAACAACCCTACATCTCGAAGCCCGGAGGCGGTCGACTGGATTATACGCGTGTGAGTTCTGAGCGTCTGAACCCTTGTCCCAGGAGGAGGCGGCTTATATAGAGTGCGCCAGACCCCAACTCCCTCCGTTATATAGGATTCAATGTACATAAAGAAGTGGCATTACAGTAACGCTTTGTATTGAAATCTTGTAAATGGTCATTAAATATCTGAGTGAATGCTCGACCGTTCTTTGTGCAGGTGGCTTTAGGTCTTTTTATCGTCGAGTGGTTTGATGGTCGAGCGACCTGGATAAAGTGAGATCTCCGAGTGGATGGTAGGTCGAGTGGACTTCACTCGATACCTTAACTGGATCCCTTCTTCTGATACTTGAGCTTCTTTGTCCTTAGGACTAGGACCTTGGTTAGGATGTATAGGTCAGGCCTATTACCCTACCCTAGGTTTATGTCTACATCATTTGCCCCCGAATGGATCGAGGTTTGAGTGAAAAGAAGGATGGAGTTGACCTTGCGTTTACTGTTGATTGTCTCGTCTATATCTCCGAGTAGAGGCCAGTTGATAGAACTTCAGCTTCGTTTCAGTCGGCTTGATCGATTCAGAAATTACCGACTGGTTTATACCACCACATCTGTCGAACGAAATCTCTGACACGAAATCTTTCGCGTGATCGGTTCTGCGAGAGGATCCCGGATTTCTGGGATTGAAATTTTGGTAGGAGTCGCCAAAGTGAGCGTCCCGCGGTAAGTGGAGTAGATAAATAGGACTTTTCGATTACTGTGCCACCTTTTTCGCCACGTATCCTGTGTGCAACTATTGGGGAGATTTGACAGGACCACTCGGGCCCACGCGTCAGCCACTCGGAAGTAGGCCCTTAAAAGCGGTGAGACCGAAGCGTTTGCACAGTGCGTGCTCATTTCCTTCTTCTTCCTCTCGCGACTCTGCTCCGCCCAGGCCATCCACTCTCGACGCCGTCGCTCCGCCGCCATGGGGAAGGACAAAACGGCAGCGCTGGAGCGTGCGAAGAAGGCGACGGGGGCGGCGAAGGGCAAGAAGGTGAATCGGGGGTCTTCGTCGCGTTCGGGGTTGCCGTCGGGTTGGATCCAGGGAGATTGGATCCGATCCTCGCTCCGACAGGAGGACTTGGACGATATGGCCGAGTTGAGGCTGATCGTCCATAAGTCCGCGCGCCTGCCGAGGGGTGAAACGGAGCCACAGCCGCAGTCGGGTGAGTGTGTCCTGCTCGCCACCCACGTCGACCGTGGTTTTTCGCTTCCCCTGCATCCCTTCTTTCGCGGATTCCTGAATTTCTTTGGGGCCCAACTCCACCATTTCACTCCCAACACTATCACATATGTTGCTGGGTTCGTCTCTATGTGTGAAAATTTCCTGGGGTGCCGACCGCACTGGGGTCTTTTCAAGCACATCTTTACCATCCGATCCCAAACTGTGAAGAAAGCGAACTCGAAAGATGAGAAAACCCATGTCATTCAGATGTGTGGGGGCCTGGGCATTCAGAAGAGGAAAAGGAGCTCTTTCCCTCCGATGACTCTTCCTGAGTCGGTAAGGGGCTGGCAGTCGACCTGGTTCTACTGCCAGGACCTCGCAACCCGAACCGATCGTGGGCTTCCTCCTTTCTCTTTTGACCGAGTTCAAACTCCATCTTCCTTGAAAGTGACCGATGCGGAGAAAGCAGAGACAGGCATGCTAGTTGAGAGAGTGGTACAACTGATCAACCAGGGTGTCACTGGCATGGATCTGCTCGAGGTGTTTCTCAGTCGGCGGATCCAGCCTCTCCAAGCTCGTGACCATCCCATGTGGATGTACTCCGGGGCTGGTGACACTGCTCGGGTTCATCCGGAGGAGGTGGAGGCCAAAACCATAGCCGAGTGGTTGATGGGTATCACCGGGAACAAGGACAACCCCAGGGGCGCTAGGAGAGTCGACCCTTTCAGCGAAAGCAACCCGCCAGACAAGGTCTGGTCATCATGACTGAGTTTTTGAATGTATTTCTGACTGATTGTTGTTCCGACTGACTTAGGATTGGTCTCTTGCTTTGCAGATCTACAGGGAGATGTATTCGATGCCCAACGGTGAACAAGCTCTGGAGCAAGACCAAGAAGGCGAGGACAGTGCTGAGGAGAGCGGCGAGTGGGAGTCCCGGTGATGGCGATGAAGATGAGAGCGGCGAGTCGGAAGACGAGGAGGTAGCCGACTCGCCGCCTCGCTCGAACGTCGATCCAAGCGAAGCACGACCCCTTGAACCGGGCGCGGCAAGGCCGTGGCGTCAGTGCTCCATCTCACAAGCGCACTCGGTCTCCGAGTCCAGATCTGACTGAGAAGGTCACCAAGGAGCCCAAAGCTAACCCATCGAAGGCTCGGAAGACCTTGCCTAAGATTAAGATGGATGTCCCTGTTGCTTCTGGGTAAACGCCTTTGTCATATCTTTTGTTGCGATTAAATTCTTTCTGTTCCGACCGGCCTTTTTGTTCTGACCGAATGGATGATGGATTTGTGTAGCCCGACCTCAGCTGCGACCGACATGGACGTCGACAAGACTCCAGCTAACGAGGAAGCTGACGACGCCATCACCTCCAAAGCCAGTAAGCCAGGTCGATTCAAAATCGTCTGGTCGACTGAATGATTTGTCAGTTATCTTCATGGTTTTCTTTGTTCTTTGCAGATCCGCGAGATGTTGTTGTGCTTCCGGACAACGACGAAGAGGTGCCGCTGAGAGGGAGGAGGAGGAAGGACAGAGAGCTGGGCGAGAAGGTGCCTGAGGTCCAGGTTCCTCAGTCGGTTGTGACACCTGGAACGGTGGTCGAGTGCACGACAGATCCGGCTCGACCCAATGTCACCTTCACCGTTCCGCTGTCGACTGACTGCCCCTCGGGGTCGATTGCTCTGCCTCCATCACTTTTCGCTACATATCAAACTCCAGACGATCCGCCAGCTGCTGCCAAAGAAGCTCTTCTTCAATTGAATCTTGTGATGGGACAGATGAAAATGGTGCATGAGGCTAGTCAGGTAGCCTTCAACGCCGGAGCTGCTCTGCAAGCCAATGTCCAGGTTAGTTGTCTTTTCGATCGACCATATTTCTTGTCTGACCACCCACTGAGGTGTGGCTGTTTTGATGCTGAATATCTCTTTGTGTCGATTCGAGTCGAGCTGGGCAGACCATGTCGAGTGGAATCGAAACCAGTGGGGGCACGCTGAGTGCACCCACTGGGTGTAGTCCCCGAGACCATAGGTGACTGCGGGCAGTCGACTGTGGTCTGAGAACCTTCTTTTTCTCTCTTTTTTTGCCACTCGAACTGGGCAGACCATGCCGAGTGGAATCGAAACCAGTGGGGGCACGCTAAGTGCACCCACTGGGTGTAGTCCCCGAGACTGTCGTTGAATGTTTGATTCGGTGGTAGTCTTAGAGTAACTAGCATTGTGATGTCTTTTTATATCTGTCGACTGATATGGCTTGTGACTGTAGAAATCTTGTGATCTTGGGCCTCACCTCTCTACAATGAACAAGCAGCAAATCAGCCTAAACCTTGATCTGGAATTGGCCAAGAAGAATCTCCAGAGTGCTCTTGATGAAGTTTCTGCCATGGGAGGTAATAAATCGCCGAATGTTTATCCCACTGTTGGCACTTTTCCTTTCCATTTTTTTGAACCGAGTGACTCCACTCGAGCAGATGTATGTAGTGAAAACCGCCAACTCCAAGCCCGTCTGAAGAATGTTATTTCTTTAGAGAAAATGAAGCGAGCTTTGGAGCGAAGGATCTGGACCTAGCTGCAGCTCGGAAGGAGGCGACGAGAAGGCGGTAACTGGCGACAAGAAGCTTGCTTCAGTCGGCAAGTTAGAAGAGGAAAATTCCTAATTGAAGACTGTTGTTTCTGACACCAACCAAGAGGTCGAGAGACTGAAGAAGGACAAGGAGAAACTGACCGACGAATTTGGGAGCCTCAAATCAAGAACGGCGAATTAGAGTCTTATCTGAGCCAACTTGATGCGAAACTGGTCCTGAAACTTGAAGGTACGGATTTAATCTGTCTTCTTTCTGTCGACTGATAATGTTAATTGCGTTGTCGACTCATTATTCACTCGACTGTGCAGAATTTTGCCAAGACTTTGAAGCGGAAACTGGGCGGGTCGAGACGGGTCTTGACCCCAATAATTGCCCAGTCAAGGGTGAAGTTACAATGAACGTGCTGCGGTTGGAGTCTCGCATGGATGGCGCAATTGCCTATCTGGCCCGTCTGAAGGCTGCAATGACCCGGATTGATGCACAACTTTGGCCTCAGGCGGAATTGTCTCAAGATCTCGAGTCTCTGATGGCTCGACTGAATCAAATCCCTGAGCGTGTGCAAGAATCAAAGAAGTCCTCCGCCATTGTGGTGCCGACGTTGCTCGCCTCTCGTCCGAAAAGCCTTTGCAAGGATGCCAAAGAAGACAAGTCATGGAGCTTAAAGTTGCAAACACGAAGAAGCATACTTTCCAGTCCTTCATGGACACTTTTCTTGCCGCCGCCACTCGCATTGCAGACAACATCGACCTTGACAGTTTCTGCGACCCAGCCAGTCCTTCTCCTGACGCGTGATTGAAAAAACATTAAGCTTTACCTTTATTTGCCTCGGGATGCCGAGTGATTGTGTAACCGTTAAACTTCTTCCGGCTTGATGCTGGAATACTTTTGAACCATCATCCGAAACCTTAGGATTTTATCCGAACTTGGTTTATTTCTCAATATGTTTGCGTTTGCCTTCGAGTGGAATTTGTTCTTCACTCGGAATAATCTTGGTGTTTGAGATGTGGCTATGAGGTAGTGATTTCAATCGACCCGCACTTCATCATCCTTGCAGGTAGCTCCGAAGGAGAAGGTTGCAGTCGACCTGCACCTCATCGTCCTTGCAGATAGGGATGGAGTGGACGTTGTACTTGTGGCGTAGCTCCGAAGGAGAAGGTTGCAGTCGACCTGCACCTCGTCGTCCTTGCAGATAGAGATGGCTTCTATACTTAGGTGAGTACTTGACTGCAGCTAAGCCCCCGACTGGGAGGGTTGCTCTCCACTCGGTAGGATTTTCCAAACTTAGGCGAGTACTTGACTGCAGCTAAGCCCCCGAGTGGGAGGGTTGCTATCCACTCAGTAGGATTTTACAAACTTAGGCGAGTACTTGACTGCAGCTAAGTCCCCGTGTGGGAGGGTTGCTCTCCACTCGGTAGGATTTTACAAACTTAGGGGAGTACTTGACTGCAGCTAAGCCTCCGAGTGGGAGGGTTGCTCTCCACTCGGTAGGATTTTACAAACTTAGGCGTGTACTTGACTGCAGCTAAGTCCCCGAGTGGGAGGGTTGCTCTCCACTCGGTAGGATTTTACAAACTTAGGCGAGTACTTGACTGCAGCTAAGCCCCCGAGTGGGAGGGTTGCTCTCCACTCGGTAGGATTTTACAAACTTAGGCGAGTACTTGACTGCAGCTAAGCCCCCGAGTGGGAGGGTTGCTCTCCACTCGGTAGGATTTTACAAACTTAGGCGAGTACTTGACTGCAGCTAAGCCTCCGAGTGGGAGGGTTGCTCTCCAATCGGTAGGATTTTACAAACTTAGACGAGTACTTGACTGCAGCTAAGTCCCTGAGTGGGAGGGTTGCTCTCCACTCGGTAGGACTTTACAAACTTAGGCGAGTACTTGACTACAGCTAAGTCCCCGAGTGGGAGGGTTGCTCTCCACTCGGTAGGATTTTACAAACTTAGGCGAGTACTTGACTGCAGCTAAGCCCCCGAGTGGGAGGGTTGCTCTCCACTCGGTAGGATTTTACAAACTTAGGCGAGTACTTGACTGCCGCTAAGCCCCCGAGTGGGAGGGTTGCTCTCCACTCGGTAGGATTTTACAAATTAGGTGAGTGCTTGACTGCAGCTAAGCCTCCGAGTGGGAGGGTTGCTCTCCACTCGGTAGGATTTTACAAACTTAGGCGAGTACTTGACTGCAGCTAAGTCCCCGAGTGGGAGGTTGCTCCACTCGGTGGGATTTTATAAACTTAGGCGAGTACTTGACTGCAGCTAAGTCCCGATCGGGAGGGTTGCTCTCCACTCGGTGGGATTTTACAAACTTAGGCGTAGTACTTGATCTGCAGCTAAGCCCCGAGTGGGAGGTTGCTCTCCACTCGGTAGGATTTACAAACTTAGGCGAGTACTTGATCAAGCAGCTAAGCCCCGAGTGGGAGGGTTGCTCTCCACTCGGTGGGATTTTACAAACTTAGGCGAGTACTTGATCAGCAGCTAAGCCCCGAGTGGGAGGGTTGCTCTCCACTCAAGAGGATTTTACAAACTTAGGCGAGTACTTGACTGCAGCTAAGCCTCCGAGTGGGAGGGTTGCTCTCCACTCGGTAGGATTTTCAAACTTAGGCGAAACGGATTCGCAGCTAAGCCCCCGAGTGGGAGGGTTGCTCTCCACTCGGTAGGATTTTACAAACTTAGGCGAGTACTTGACTGCAGCTAAGCCTCCGAGTGGGAGGGTTGCTCTCCACTCGGTAGGATTTTCAAACTTAGGCGAAACAGATTCGCAGCTAAGCCCCCGGGTGAGAGGCTTGCTCACCACTCGGTAGGATTTTTCAGACTTGGGCGAAATGGATTCGCAGCGAAGTCACCCAATGGGGGATTTAAAATGGAAACAAAAGAGACAACAATCATTTAGGAAGATTATAAAGCTCTTGTCTTTGATAAATAAACTACAAAGGTGCTTCTTATTACATCTCATCCGAGTGAGTACTTAAGTATAAAAGGGGCAGAGCAGCTCCACATTCCAAGCTCGTGGCTCGTCTTTCTTATGTTCGACATTGTATAAATGGTACGCTCCATTTCGGAGAACTCTGGAGATAATGAAGGGACCTTCCCAAGAAGGGGCAAGCTTGTGTGGCTTCTGTTGATCCACTCGAAGAACCAAGTCTCCCTCTTGAAAAGCTCGACCCTTCACGTTTCTGGCGTAGAATCGACGCAAATCTTGCTGATAGATGGTCGACCGGATCAATGCCATCTCTCTTTCCTCTTCTAAGAGATCAACTGAATCCTGTCGGGCCTGCTCGCTTCTTCTTCGTAGAAGAGTTCGACTCGGGTGCGTTGTGGAGCAGGTCACTTGGCGTAACAGCTTGGCTCCATAGACCAGAAAGAAAGGGGTTCGTCCGGTCGATCGGTTGGGAGTTGTCCTCAAACCCCAAAGAACTGATGGAAGCTCATCGACCCAGGCGCCTGCTGCGTGTTTGAGATCACGCATCAGTCGGGGTTTCAATCCTTTGAGGATTAGACCATTCGCCCTCTCTGCTTGACCGTTCGACTGTGGGTGAGCGACTGAAGCATAGTCGACTCGTGTGCCTTGAGAAGCGCAGAACGCTCTAAACTCGTCAGAATCAAAGTTCAACCCATTGTCAGTGATGATGCTGTGTGGAACTCCATATCTGAATGTCAATTCGCTGATGAAGCTGACACCAGTGCTGGCATCAAGATTCTTGATAGGTTTGGCTTCAATCCATTTTGTAAACTTGTCGACTGCTACAAGCACATGAGTAAATCCGCTCCTACCAGTCCTCAGCGGCCCGACCATGTCTAACCCCCAAACAGCAAAGGTCCAGACGAGGGGAATGGTCTTCAGGGCTGACGCAGGCTTGTGAGACATATCAGAGTAGAACTGACAACCTTCACATCTGTTGACTATATCTTTCGCCATTTCATTTGCTCGGGGCCAATAAAATCCGGCTCGGTATGCTTTAGCCACAATGGCCCGAGAGGACGCATGATGACCACAGGTCCCCGAGTGGATGTCGTTGAGGATCATTCGACCTTCTTCTGGTGTTATGCATTTCTGACTGACCCCAGTCACACTTTCTCTGAACAATTGTCCCTTTATCACCGTAAAGGCTTTGGATCGACGGACGATCTGTCGAGCCTCTTCTTCATCCTCTAGGAGTTCCTTTCTAAGGATGTACGCGATGTAAGGCACTGTCCAGTCGGGAATAATGACCATAACTTCCATGATTAAGTCGACCACGGCTGGAACCTCGACTTCAGTCAGATCTGTGGCGCTCTTAGGTTGCGTGGGCTCTTCTGTAAAAGGATCTTCTTGAATCACAGTGTGTGAATGTGTTCCGTAAACACATTGCTGGGAATGGCTTCTCTCTTGGAACCTATCTGCGCCAAATCATCGATCGCTTGATTTTTCAATCGGGTATATGATGGAGCTCTAACCCTCAAACTTCTTTTTCCGACTTTCTCACCGCATTGCAGTAACCAGTCATGGCTGGGCTTCTGACGTCCCACTCTTTCATCACTTGATTGACCACCAAATCTGAGTCACCATAGACCATGAGGTGACGGACGCCGAGTGAAATGGCCATGCGCAACCCCTATAAGAGCGCTTCATATTCTGCTTCGTTGTTGGAGGAATCAAAGTGAATCTGGAGTACATATCTGAGCTTGTCTCCTCGGGGGGATACTAATACCACCCCGGCACCTGAACCATTCAACATCTTGGAATCGTCAAAGAACATGGTCCAGTGCTCCGAATGAACTTGAGTCGGCAGTTGTTGTTCGATCCACTCGGCGAGGAAATCAGATATTGCTTGGGACTTGATAGCTTTCTTTGCCTCAAACTGAATGTCTAAGGGAAGGAGTTCAATCGCCCATTTTGCCACTCAACCAGTTGCATCTTTGTTGTGCAGAATCTCTGATAATGGAGCGTCTCTGACGACTGTAACAGAGTGGTCAGAGAAATAGTGTGCAACCTTCTTCGTGGTCATATAAATCCCGTAAACAAGCTTCTGATAGTGCGGATATCTCTGTTTCGACGGAGTCAGAACTTCAGAAATATAATAAACCGGGCGCTGAACTTTATAGGCTTTTCCTTCTTCTTCTCGCTCGACCGTAAGTACTGTACTGACAACTTGTCTAGTGGCTGCTATGTAAAGTAATAAAGGCTCTTTGCTGATTGGGGCAGCAAGCACCGGCTGGGTGGAAAGCAGGGCTTTTAGCTCTGCAAACGCTGCATCAGCTTCGGGAGTCCACTCGAACTTATCTGACTTCTTCATCAGTCGGTAGAGAGGTAGCGCCTTCTCACCGAGTCTAGAAATGAATCAACTTAGGGCGGCCAAGCAACCAGTAAGCTTCTGGACATCATGCACACGCACTGGGCGTTTCATTCAGAGTATGGCACCAACTTTCTCGGGGTTAGCATCGATCCCTTGTTCGGAAACGAGAAAACCGAGTAACTTTCCTCCTGGAACTCCGAACGTGCACTTTGATGGATTAAGCTTGATATCGTACCTTCTGAGGTTGGCAAAGGTTTCAGCAAGGTCAGTCAGTAGGTCGGAACCTTTGCGTGACTTGACCACAATGTCATCCATGTACGCTTCCACATTCCGACTGATTTGAGTGAGTAAACACTTCTGAATCATTCGCATGAATGTGGCTCCAGCGTTCTTCAGACCGAATGGCATAGTGACATAACAAAAGCACCCGAATGGGGTGATGAAAGCTGTTTTAATTTCGTCGGGTCCAAACAGACGGATCTGATGATACCCGGGATAGGCGTCCAGAAAGGACAGACGCTCACATCCCGCAGTCGAATCGACTATCTGATCGATGCGAGGGAGAGGAAAGTGATCCTTCTAGCAGGCCCGATTGATATGCTTGAAGTCGATGCACATGCGAAGTGAATTGTCCTTCTTGGGGACCATGACGATGTTAGCTAACCACTCGGAGTGGTAAATCTCTCGGATAAACTCAGCTGCCAGGAGCCGAGCCACTTCTTCACCGATTGCTTTTCTCTTCAGATGCAGACCGTCGAAGATGTTCCTTGACCGGTTTTATCTTTGGGTCGACTCGCAAACGATGCTCAGCCAATTCCCTGGGAACACCCGGCATGTCAGAAGGTTTCCATGCAAAGATGCCCCAGTTCTCACGGAGGAAATGGATGAGCGCTTCTTCCTATTTGGAGTCGAGAGTCGTTGAAATGTGGGTCGGAGCAGCGTTGGGATCAGTCGGGTGGATATGAACTAGTTTCGTTTCACCGGACGGTGAAATCTTTGAATCCGTTGCGAGCTTCTTAGCTCGCAGCAAATCACTCGGATCTGCATTTTTCTGATACTCCTGCAATTCCACTACTGCCATCTGCGCATCAGCAATTTTTGAGCCCTTCTGGAAGCACTCTTCTGCCTTCTTTCGATTGCCAGTGATAGTGATCAAACCCTTGGGAACAGGCATTTTCAATTTGAGGTACACATAGCATGGTCGAGCCATAAAGCGTGCGTAAGCCGGCCTGCCCAGAATGGCGTGATAAGCACTCTGGAAATCCACCACTTCAAATGTCAATGTTTCTTTGCGGTAATTCTTGTAATCACCGAAAACCACGTCAAGAGCAATCTGGCCGAGTGATTCAGCCTTCTTGCCTGGAATGACTCCATGGAAACTCATACTGCTTTCACTGGGTCTGGACATCGAAATGCCCATCCCTTTGAATGTTTCTGCATACAGAATGTTCAGGCCACTGCCACCATCCATCACAACTTCAGTCAGTCGAGTGCCTTCGACAACTGGGTCGACCACCAAAGCTTGCCTCCCAGGGGTGGCTATGTGTGTCGGGTGATCGGACTGGTCAAATGTGATGGCGATGCGAGACCATTTCAAATAATTGGGCGTCACGAGCGACCATATTCACTTCTCTCGTTAATCACTTTCAGTCGACTCTTACTCTCAACATCAGCAAAAATCATCAGAGTGGAATTGACGTGAGGGTAACCATCATCACTCTCCTCCTTGTCCTCAACCTTGTCTGACTCTTTTTCCTTGTCTTTGGGCTGTTTATCCCGGAACTGTTGGATCAGGAGCCAACACTGCCGAGTGGTACTCTTCGGGTAAATGATTTTACCCTCCTCATCTTTATTTGTGTGTATGTGGCATGGCAAATCTAGCACATCATTTCCATCTTGATCTTTTATCTTCTTAGGGTTCCATGGCCCCTTGGGCTTCCCTTTGGGTTTTCCTTGAGTCACGGCTAAGGTTTCCCCAGGAGCAGCTGGCTCGGCTTTGCGCTTCTGCTTCCGACTGGAGTTTCCTCCTCCGGTTTCATGGGCGACTGACTTGTGCTTGCCACTACGGAGCTGATCCTCTTCTTCACCATTAGCATACTTGGTGAGAATCTCCATCATTCGACTCAGAGACATGTCTCCGGTCCGACCAAACTTCAAGTTCAACTCTCGATATTTGACGCCTTCCTTGAAGGCGCAGACTGCTTGGTGATCAGACACGTTCTCAACTATGTGATGAAGTGTGATCCATCTCTGGATATAATCCCTCAAAGTTTCATTTGCTTCTGCACACAGGATTGCAGCTCTGTCAACCCTACTGCTCGTTTGCATGTCCCTTCAAACGTTATGACATACACTCGGGCAAGATCTTCCCAAGTGTAAATGTTGTTGGGTGCTAACTGATTCAGCCACGCTCTGGCCGAACCCTCCAACATCAGAGGCAGGTGTTTCATAGCCACTTCATCATTACCGCCGCCAATCTGAACAGCCACTCGGTAGTCCTCAAGCCAAGTATCAGGCTTGGACTCACCAGTGAAATTACTGACTACAGTCGCCAACCTGAAGTTGGGAGGAATCACCGTGGCCCTTATGGCTCTGCTGAAGCACTTTGGTCCTGAGACACGTTCTCTACTGCTGGTGGGTACATCTCTATCATGACCTTCTCGGTGAGCTCTGTTCCTGTCGACCAAACCCTGAACGAGAATAGATCTCGCATCAAAGCCTGGTTCCCTGGGGTCCACTGGAATCCTTCGCCCAGCACTTTGAGGGCGCCTGTCATCCTGCTGTCGAGGCACATATGATCCACTCCTTGGGGGAGGAGTGGGCACTCGACGACGATCATCACAGTCGAGTCGGTGATCATACTGCTCACGGTTTCTGTACTGATCACGTCGGTCACCATGTCCCTCACGCCTCGGGGGCGATCTTGGGCTGTGAGCCGATCGATCATATCCGCAACAACGGATCTGCTATGGATCCTATTCCGTGATTGCGACACAGCCGTATTCTGCTCACCTGCTGCCCGGAGTAAATCCCTGATCTGCATTCAACCTCTGCCAGCTTCGGACTGGGAGGGCTGAATTGACTCTGCTATTCGGGCTGCAGCTGCAAGATTTTGGATCGGAGTTTGATATACCTGAGTCGGAGGTGGAAAAGTCAAGGCCGATCGGATTCTTGAACCCTTCGTCGCGCACGTTTGTCGAGTACTCACTGGAGATTTTCCAGCCGAGTGCGCTTAGCCAGATTGGCCAGGCGCGCGTCCTCCAAGGCTCGAGCCTTGGGGGTTTCTCCAACGATAGGAGTGTGAAGAGCATCCATGTTCCGGCGGCGAAGTTCTTCCCTCTGCTCCGACGAGACGGGCTCGAGGAGGTACTCCTCATGGACATGCGACGGATCACCTCTGCCGTCGCCATCGTCGGTGCGAGGGAAGCCAGGAGGACTACGAGGTCCGTCGACCATCAGGACCTCCGCCGCTGGATCACTGCTGTCACACTCAGATGCGGTCTGTGCGGAGCCAGTCGACATGTCGAATAGGCCGTAGAGAGATTCGTCGGGCTCGATCGCCGCGACCTAGGGGATGGCCGTTTGGCGAGCCACCGCGTGCCTCACCCATCGATGAAGCCTTGACCGACCGGAGCGCTTGCGCCGGCGGGCGACGGGGCAGGAGGGCACCACGGGTGCCGACCGATATTGGGTCGACGGCTGCCTCAAGAGGACGCCAGCCTTGACGCCAAGAAGTGCGTTGCCCAGCGTCTGACGGGAGTGCGTGAACATCGAGTGGAGCCTCCGGGTTAAGCGGAGTCGTCGGCGATTTAACACGAGCGCCGAGATGGATCTCGCGGCCCTCAGCCAAACCTCCGCCTGAAACCATGATGAAGGGGATCGGAAAGATTGCAACTTCTCCAACAAGTTGCTAAGACACCTGCCCCAGGGTGGGCACCAACTGTCGTGGTTCTGAGTCTGACAGTAGAATAGGGGGGTAGGAATGTAGAGGCAAGAACTTAGATATGGAGGAGTTGTACACGCTGGTTTTACGAGGCCCTTCTCGGAGGAAGTAACAGCCCTACGTCTCTGAGCCCGAAGGCGGTCGACTGGATTATACGCGTGTGAGTTACAGGGGGTGTGAACCCTTGTCCCAGAGGAGGGGGTGGCTTATATAGAGTGTGCCAGGACCCCAGCTCCCCTCTGTTACGTAGGATTCAATGTACATAAAGAGGTGGCGTTACAGGTAACGCCTGTATTGAAATGTTGTAAATGGTCATTAAATATCTGAGTGAATGCTCGACCGTTGCTGTCCAGGGTGGCTTTAGGTCTTCTTATCATCGAGTGGTTTGATGGTCGAGCGACCTGGATAAAGTGAGATCTCCGAGTGGATGGTAGGTCGAGTGGACTTCACTCGACACCTTTACTGGATCCCTTCTTCTGATACTTGAGCTTCTTTGTCCTTAGGACTAGGACCTTGGGTAGGATGTATAGGTCAGGCCTATTACCCTACCCTAGGTTTATGTCTACATCAACGACGATGCCGCTGTTGCCCGGACTAGTCCTAGGGTTTCCCCCTGTACGCGGGGGGCAATGGGGGAGGGTGTATCCGACACTCTTCAGGAAGGTTCAGCGGCACCCGCAGGCGTCGCCGCGTCGGGGCAGGGCGAGCCGCCAGGGATTTCTCCCGACCCAACCCCCCCACCACCCCAGAGGATCCATAGTGCACCGCCCAGCACGCCGCCCACCAACATGTGCAACCACGGTCGCCGAACCAACTCCGCTGTCTCCCTGAGGCCGCAGACACGAGACCTGGAGGATGAGAGAAGAGATATTGGGCTCGAGGGCATCCACAACACAGCCGACGTGGGGGAACATGCACCGCCGCCGCCGCAGAGCCGACCGGACGCACAGACAAGGGGCCAACCAGGTGATGAGGCCCAGCCGGACCCAAAAGGGTCCGGACAGCCCCTGGCGTCGCGCTGCAGCTCGCTGGCTGACGAAGCCGCCACCGCCCGCATGAAGGAAATATACCCTATAGGCAATAATAAAGTTATTATTTATTTCCTTATTTCATGATAAATGTTTATTATTCATGCTAGAATTGTATTAACCGAAACATGATACATGTGTGAATACATAGACAAACAGAGTGTCACTAGTATGCCTCTACTTGACTAGCTCGTTAATCAAAGATGGTTATGTTTCCTAGCCATAGACATGAGTTGTCATTTGATTAACGGGATCACATCATTAGGAGAAAGATGTGATTGACTTGACCCATTCCGTTAGCTTAGCACTTGATCGTTTAGTATGTTGCTATTGCTTTCTTCATGACTTATACATGTTCCTATGACTATGAGATTATGCAACTCCCGTTTACCGGAGGAACACTTTGTGTGCTACCAAATGTCACAACATAACTGGGTGATTATAAAGGTGCTCTACAGGTGTCTCCGAAGGTACTTGTTGGGTTGGCGTATTTCGAGATTAGGATTTGTCACTCCGATTGTCGGAGAGGTATCTCTGGGCCCATTCGGTAATGCACATCACTTAAGCCTTGCAAGCATTGCAACTAATGAGTTAGTTGCGGGATGATGTATTACGGAACGAGTAAAGAGACTTGCTGGTAACGAGATTGAACTAGGTATTGAGATACCGACGATTGAACCTCGGGCTAGTAACATACCGATGACAAAGGGAACAACGTATGTTGTTATGCGGTTTGAGCGATAAAGATCTTCATAGAATATGTGGAAGCCAATATGAGCATCCAGGTTCCGCTATTAGTTATTGACCGGAGACGTGTCTCGGTCATGTCTATATAGTTCTCGAACCCGTCGGGTCCGCTCGCTTAAAGTTCGATGACGGTTATATTATGAGTTTATGTGTTTTGATGTACCGAAGGTAGTTCGGAGTCCCGGATGTGATCACGGACATGACGAGGAGTCGCGAAATGGTCAAGACATGAATATTGATATATTGGACGACTATATTCGGACACCGGAATGGTTCCGGGGGTTATCGGATATATACCGGAGTACCGGGGGGTTACTGGAACCCCCCCAGAGGTTATTGGGCCTCATGGGCCCGAGTGGTGGAAGAGGAGAGGCGGCCAAGGGGCAGCCTCCCCCAAGTCCCTAATTGGACAAGGAGGCGGCTCCCCTTTCCTTTCCCCCTCTCTCTCCTTCCCTCTCCTCTCCTACTCCAACATGGAAAGGGGGGAGTCCTACTCCCGGTGGGAGTAGGACTCCTCATGGGGCGCGCCAAGGGTGGCCGGCCCCCTCCCCCTCCTCCACTCCTTTATATACGGGGAGGGTGGCACCTCCTAGAGACACAACAATTGATCCCTTGGATCTCTTAGCCACGTGCGGTGCCCCCCTCTACCATAATCCACCTCGGTCATATCGTAGCGGTGCTTAGGAGAAGCCCTGCGTCGGTAGAACATCATCATCGTCACCACACCGTCGTGCTGACAGAACTCTCCCTCAAAGCTCGGCTGGATCGGAGTTCGAGGGACATCATCGAGTTGAACGTGTGCTGAACTCGGAGGTGTCGTGCGTTTGGTACTTGATCGGTCGGATCGTGAAGACGTACGACTACATCAACCACGTTGTGCTAACGCTTCCGCTTTCGGTCTACGAGGGTACGTGGACACACTCTCCCCTCTCGTTGCTATGCATCACCATGATCCTGTGTGTGTAGGAGTTTTTTTCAAATTACTACGTTCCTAACAGTGGTATCTGAGCCTGGTTTTATGCGTTGATTTTATATGCACGAGTAGAACACAAGTGAGTTGTGGGCGATACATATCATACTGCTTACCAGCATGTCACACTTTGGTTCGGCGGTATTGTTGGATGAAACGGCCTGGACCGACATTACAGCGTCACGCTTCTGGCGAGACTGGTTCTACCGACGTGCTTTGCACACAGGTGGCTGGCGGGTGTCGGTTTCTCCAACTTTAGTTGAACCGAGTGTGGCTATGCCCGGTCCTTGAGAAGGTTAAAACAACACTAACTTGATGAACTATCGTTGTGGTTTTGATGCGTAGGTAAGAATGGTTCTTGCTCAGCCCGTAGCAGCCACGTAAAACTTGCAACAACAAAGTAGAGGACGTCTAACTTTTTTTGCAGGGCATGTTGTGATGTGATATGGTCAAGGCATGATGCTATATTTTATTGTATGAGATGATCATGTTTTGTAACCGAGTTATCGGCAACTGGCAGGAGCCATATGGTTGTCGCTTTATTGTATGCAATGCAATCGCCCTGTAATTGCTTAACTTCATCACTAAGCGGTAGCAATAGTCATAGAAGCAATAGTTGGCGAGACGACAACGATGCTACGATGGAGATCAAGGTGTCGCGCCGGTGACGATGGTGATCATGACGGTGCTCCGGAGATGGAGATCACAAGCACAAGATGATGATGGCCATATCATATCACTTATATTGATTGCATGTGATGTTTATCTTTTATGCATCTTATTTTGCTTTGATTGACGGTAGCATTATTAGATGATCTCTCACTAAATTTCAAGATAAAAGTGTTCTCCCTGAGTACGCACCGTTGCCAAAGTTCGTCGTGCCCGGACACCACGTGATGATCGGGTGTGATGAGCTCTACGTCCATCTACAACGGGTGCAAGCCAGTTTTGCGCATGCAGAATTCTCAGGTTAAACTTGACGAGCCTAGCATATGCAGATATGGCCTCGGAACACTGAGACCGAAAGGTCAAGCATGAATCATATAGTAGATATGGTCAACATAGTGATTTTCACCATTGAAAACTTCTCCATTTCACGTGATGATCGGTTATGGTTTTGTTGATTTGGATCACGTGATCACTTAGATGATTAGAGGGATGTCTATCTAAGTGGGAGTTTGATACGTCTCCTTTGTATCTACTTTTCCAAACACTTTTGCCCTTGTTTTGGACTCTAACTTGTATGATTTGAATGGAACTAACCCGGACTGACGCTGTTTTCAGCAGAATTGCCATGATGTTGTTTTATGTGCAGAAAACAAAAGTTCTCGGAATGACCTGAAACTCCACGAAATATCTTAGAATAAATAATAAAAAATCCTTGCCGAAGATGAAGACCAGGGGGCCCACACCCTGTCCACGAGGGTGGGGGCGCCCCCCCTCCTGGGCGCGCCCCCCTACCTTGTGGCCCCCCTGGAGACCCTCCGACACCAACTCCAACTCCATATATTGGCTTTCGGGGAGAAAAAATCAGAGAGAAGAAATCATTGCGTTTTACGATACGGTGCCGCCACCAAGCCCTAATCTCTCTCGGGAGGGCTGATCTGGAGTCCGTTCGGGGCTCTGGAGAGGGGGATTCGTCGACGTCGTCATCATCAACCATCCTCCATCACCAATTTCATGATGCTCACCGCCGTGCGTGAGTAATTCCATCGTAGGCTTGCTGGGACGGTGATCGGTTGGATGAGATTTATCATGTAATCGAGTTAGTTTTGTTAGGGTTTGATCCCTAGTATCCACTATGTTCTGAGATTGATGTTGCTATGACTTTGCTATGCTTAATGCTTGTCACTAGGGCCCGAGTGCCATGAATCCAGATCTCAACCTATTATGTTTTCATGAATATATGTGAGTTCTTGATCCTATGTTGCAAGTCTATAGTCACCAACTATGTGTTATGATCCGGCAACCCCGAAGTGACAATAATCGAGACCACTCCCGGTGATGACCATACTTTGAGGAGTTCATGTATTCACTATGTGCTAATGCTTTGTTCCGGTTCTCTATTTAAAGGAGGCCTTAATATCCCTTAGTTTCCAATAGGACCCCGCTGCCACGGGAGGGTAGGACAAAGATGTCATGCAAGTTCTTTTCCATAAGCACGTATGACTATATTCGAATACATGCCTACATTACATTGATGAATTGGAGCTAGTTCTGTGTCACTCTATGTTATGACTGTTACATGATGAACCGCATCCGGCATAATTATCCATCACTAATCCGGTGCCTACGAGCTTTCCATATACTGGTCTTTGCTTATTTACTTTTCCGTTGCTACTGTTACAATCACTACAAAATACCAAAAACATTACTTTTGATGTCTTTACTTTTGTTACCGTTACCACCACTATCATATTACTTTGCTACTAAACACTTTGCTGCAGATACTAAGTTTCCAGGTGTGGTTGAATTGACAACTCAGGTGCTAATACTTGAGAATATTCTTTGGCTCCCCTTGTGCCGAATCAACAAATTTGGGTTGAATACTCTAACCTCGAAAACTATTGTGATCCCTATACTTGTGGGTTATCAAGACCTTTTTCTGGCGCCGTTGCCGGGGAGCATAGCTCTATTCATTGAGTCACTTGGGATTTATATCTGCTGGACACTATGAAGAACTTGAAAGACGCTAAGACAAAAATTTATCCCTCAACAACTACGAGGGGAGGTAAGGAACTGCCATCTAGCTCTGCACTTGATTCACCTTCTGTTATGAGTAAGCTAGCGACACCTAAACCTGCTTCTGCTATTCGATCCGATATGTTGCATGTTATTGATGATGCCACTTCTGCTATGCATGATACTTATGATGAAACTACTTCTATGTTTGATACTACTGTGTCCCTTGGTGAATTTCTAGATGAACAAATTGCTAGGGCTGGAGAGAAAGAAATTATTGAAAGTGATGATGAAAATATGCCTGTTATTCCTGAGGGTTATGTTTTTTGATAGGGAATCTTTTGCAGCTATTTTTGCTTGTAAAGATAGATATGAACTTAAGAGGCTGCTGGTTAAATGGAACAAAGAATCTCTTAGAGACAGAATGAAACCTGACCCTGCTTTTGCTACTTCACCTATCTGTGTTCTTGATAAGGATTATGATTTTTCTGTTGATCCAGATATAATTACTTTGGTCGAATCTGATCCTTTTTATGGCTATGAATCTGAAACTGTTGTGGCACATCTTACTAAGTTAAATGATATAGCCGCCATGTTTACTAATGATGAGAGATCGCGCTACTTTTATATACTCAAAATATTTTCGTTCTCATTAAAGGGTGATGCTAAGATATGGTTTAATTCTCTTGATCCTGGTTGTGTGCGTAGTCCCAGGATATGATTCATTACTTCTCTGCTAAATATTTCCCTGCTCATAAGAAACAAGCTGCTTTGAGGGAAATATACAACTTCGCAAATTAAAGAAGTGAGTCTCCCACAAGCTTGGGGAGGCTTCTCAAGTTACTTAATGCTTTGCCTGATCATCCTCTTAAGAAACCTGAAATACTTGATATCTTTTATAATGGACTAACCGATGCTTCCAGAGATTACCGGATAGTTGTGCTGGTTCTCTTTTCAGGAAAGAACACGGATGAAGCTGAAATCCTCTTTGAATAATATGTTGACAAATGAAAATAATTGGGCACCTCCCCGAGCCAGCTCCAGAGCCACCATTCGAGCCTATTCCTAAACCAACTCCGAAGAAGAGAGGTGTTCTATTTCTTAGTCCTGAAGATATGCAAGAGGCAAATAAATCTATGAAAGAAAAAGGTATTAAAGCTGAAGATGTTAAGAATTTTACCTCCTATTGAAGAAATACATGGTCTTAATTACCGCGTGTTGAAGAAGTATATGATCTCAATTCTTTATTCACTGAAGAACCTCCTGATCCCTATATCTCGGCACAGGTAGTAAAGGTAAATTCTCTCTATAGATATGATAAAGCTGAAGTCCCTCCTACAAAAATTGCTAGTCAGTGCTTGGATGAGTTTGATAACTTTAATGCAAGATGACTTTAATGCTTATTTTGGTAGACAATTAAAACAAGATGCTTATATGATTAAAAGCTTGGGCGATTATATGGCTAATATTAGAGGTGAACTTAAACTTGTTAGCAAACATGCTTCTATGGTTACCACTCAAGTAGAACAAGTACTTAAAGCTCAGAAAGAAGTGCTTGATGAAATGAATAGTAAGAAAAATGATTATGCTATTAGAGTGGCTACTAGAACTGGTAGAATGACTCGGGAACCTTTGTATCCTGAAGGCCACCCTAAGAGAATCGAGCAAGATTCTCAGAGAAATAATATTGATGTACCTATTTCTTCTAAAAGGAAGAAAAAGAAAAATGATAGGACTTTGCAAACTTCTAGTGAACCTATTGCTGAACCACCTGAGAATCCAAATGATATCTCTATGTCTGATGCTGAAACACAATCTGGTAATGAACATGAACCTAGTGAAAATGTTCATGATGATGCTCAACCTAGTAATGATAATGTTGTAGAAGTTGAACCTGCTGTTGATCTTGATAACCCACAATCAAAGAATCAACGTTATGATAAAAGAGACTTTGTTGCTAGGAAACATGGTAAAGAAAGAGAACCACGGGTTCAGAAACCCATGCCTTTTCCTCCGAAACCATCCAAGAAAAAGGATGATGAGGATTTTGAGCGCTTTCTTTGAAATGATTAGACCCATCTTCTTGCGTATGCGATTAAGCGATGTGCTCAAAACAAATCCTTATGCTAAGTATGTGAAGGATATCATTACTAATAAAAGAAAGATGCGAAAGCTGAAATTTCCACCATGCTTGCTAATTATACTTTTAAGGGTGGAATACCAAAGAAACACGGAGACCGTGAGTACCTACTATACCATACTCCACTAAGAGAAATTATGTTAAAACTGCTTTATGTGATCTTGGAGCCGGTGTTAGTGTTATGCCTCTCTCTTTATATCGTAGACTTGACTTGAATAAGTTGACACCTCTTGAAATATCTTTGCAAATGGTTGATAAATCAACTGCTATACACTGCCGGTATTTGTGAGGATGTGCTGTTGTGGTTGCAAACGTTACTATTTTAACGGACTTTGTTATTCTTGATATTCCCGAGGATGATAGTATGTCTATTATTCTTGGAAGACCTTTCCTTAATACTGCAGGGGCTGTTATTGATTGCAACAAAGGCAATGTCACTTTTCATGTTAATGGTAATGAGCACACGGTACACTTTTTGAGGAAACAACCTCAAGTTTATAGTATCAATTATATTGGAAAAATTCCATCGATTATATTTGGAGGTTTTGAATTTCCTCTCCCTACTGTCAAGAAGAAATATGATATACTTATTATTGGGGATGTCCATATCCCGTTGAGGTAACCTAGTGTTATTCAAATTTCTCCGGTTCCATGTTAGTCGGAATGAGTTTGTTAACAAGACCTGATCAACCTTGTTAGTGGATTCCTTTTGATGAGCATGAGATGGATGAAACTAGAAGCACAACCTTCTGTACCCTCTTTATATATTCTGTTATTTAGTAGAAATAAAGTAAAAATAGTATTTTTCTGTCAGTTTTCTGATTTATCTGTGCAATATAAAAATACCCCGAAAATAGAAGTCCTCAGAATGCCATGCCAATTTAATATGATTTTTTCGGGAATATTTGAGCATATATAGTGCAAAAATCACATGGGGAGCTGCCACACAGCCACGAGGGTGGAGGCGCGCCCTACCCCCTGGCGCGCCCCCTACCTCGTGGGCCACGGTGGCCCTCCTCCATTTATCCCTGCACCCATCTTCTTCCTCTGCTTCACACAAACCCGAAAAACCAACTCAAGCACGAGTTCCAGGCACTTTTGCTGTGATTTTTGATCTCCTTGCTCAAAGCACCTCTCGCAAAACTGCTTGGGGAGATGTTCCCTGGTATGTGACTCCTCCATTGGTCCAATTAATTTTTGTTCTAGTGCTTTATTATTAGCAAATTTTTTCTGCATAGGTGACCATGTTCTTGAGCTTGCATGTCAAATTTATATGGTTCCAAGTAGTTCTAATGCTTGATATAGGCTCTAGGCACTTGTAGGAGTAGTTGCTATCAATTTTATTGAAGTTGGTTCACTTTTGTTTGAAGTTACTAAAAATTTCAGAATTTTTTTAGAGGAAACAATATGTTTAGGAAGATGTTCCAAGGTGGTTCTTCAAGGAAGCAAGGTCCTGTGCTTGCAATGCGTGATCTTGACGAGGAACCACCAAGAGACGCTCTTGTGAGGCCACATGAATGGCCTTCAGAAAATTTTATGGATCAAGCGGGAATCAAAGAAGAATTTAGCGCATATTTGCGTAATGCCGGTCTTGAGGACTTTGAAGCTGACAAATGCCCCTAGTATCATGATCTCACAAGTTCATTTGTGAGGAGGTTTGAGTTTTCATCTTCGCGTAATTCTCCTTCAGTCATGTTTGACCTTTATGACAAATCTATTACCATGGACTTAGAGGATTTCACTTTTGCTTGCAAACTTCCATCTTGGGGTAGTGTCAGGGATCCCCCTAAATCTGAATATAGAGACTTTCTTGCTAGAATAACTGTGGGGGAATCTAGAGATATAACACAAGCCACTATAGGGAGCATTCACTTTCCTGCTATACATTATTTTGCTCTCTTCATAGGTAGATGCATAAATGCTAAGGATGAAGCATGTCACATGTGTGCTCCTGATCTCAGCATTCTCAGAAGTGCTGTGTTAGGAGACCAATCTTATCATATGGGAGCCATTGTAGCTCGTAGGTTGCATCATAATAGACATAACATAGATTTCTTTGGAGGAATTTATGCAACCCGCTTAGCTAATTTTCTTGAGATAGACATTTGTGAGGGTGATATGGAGTTACCCCCTACTTATTTAGATTTTGATTCTATGGTTTCCCACCAGTTTGTTGAGAGGACTGAACCACCCCTCCAGTATCGACTAATCTTTAACAAACGGCATGTTGTCCCTATTACTCTTCCTGCTCCTTCCTTCTTTGGTTCTTAGACAAAAGGAAGATATATTATTACCAGAGAGGAGGCAGATGAGTAAGAGAGAAGAGCGGAGGCGGCTCGACGCCACGCTGCAGCTCAGGAGGCGATAGCCGCTGCATCGCAGTATGACCCCAGCTACACCTACGGGTATCCGCCAGGCTATCCTTGGCAATAGACCAACTTAGGCCAAAAGCCTAAGCTTGGGGGAGTACGTATTTCTCACCGACATTACATTTATGTTCACACACACTCATTGCTAAATGTCGGTGTTCATACTCTTTCACTATAATATCCATGCTAGTTTATTTCCCTTTTCTGCTTTCTTCTTGTGTGTCTATTAAACCTTAAGAAAAAACAAAAAAAATAGCAGTAGTTTATTTTTCCTGCTGTAGTAGTAATAATTAAAAAGAAAACCCAAAAATATTTCCCGTTCTTCTTTTGCTTGTTGGGAGCTCCGTGTAAATAGTTTTTTATTTCTTTTCTTTTCTTTGGGGTCGATGGAGAAGACCATGATTAAATTGTTGAAGTGGCTCTTATATGCATCATTGTTGATTTAACCAAGAGCCCATATTGCCTTGTCTTCTCCTGTTTATTGAATGCTCGCAGATTCCAGCTTAGTCCAATGCACGTGCACTCTTATTATTATTCACATCATTCGGTCGTGCAAGTGAAAGGCAATTATGGTGATATATGATGGACTGACAGAGATGGGAAAAGCTGGTATGAACTCGACCTCTCTTGTTTTTGTAAATATGATGAGTTCATCGTTCTTGATTCAACTTATTATGAATAAACATGTTTGCAATGACAATTAGAGATCATAGTTGCTCGTGCCATGCTTGATTAGCTATGAGTTATAATGGTTTACCTTGCGTGCCAACATGCTATTAAAATGGTTGTGATGTGGTATGATGGGTTGGTATCCTCCTTTGAATGATTTAAGTGACTTGACTTGGCACATGTTCACATATGTAGTTGAAACAAATCAACATAGCCTTCACGATATTTATGTTCATGGTGGATTATATCCTACTCATGCTTGTATTCAATGTTTATTAATTTTAATGCATGTTCATGACTGTTGTCGCTCTCTAGTTGGTCGCTTCTGGTCTTTTGCTAGCCTTCACTTGTACTAAGCGGAATACTGCTTGTGCATCCAATCCCTTAAACCCCAAAGTTATTCCATATGAGTCCACCATACCTTCCTATATGCGGTATCTACCTGCCGTTCCAAGTAAATTTGTATGTGCCAAACTCTAAACCTTCAAATAATCATTATGTTTTGCATGCTCGAATAGCTCATATATCAACTAGGGCTGCCCTTATCTTCCATGTTAGGCGGGTTATTCTCAAGAGGAGTGGACTCCGCTCCTCACTCACGAGAAAATGGCTGGTCACCGGGATGCCCAGTCCCATGCTTTATGCAAACTAAATCAAAATAATTGCAAACAAAACTCCCCTAGGACCCGTTGAATGTTGGAGGCACTCGTTGTTTCGAGCAAGCCATGGATTGATGCTTGTAGAGGTTGGGGTTTATAATCTTTACCATTCTGTTTGGGAACCGCCTATATTTTGTTTAGCATGGTATATATAGTCATCTCTTAGTTGTTATGTTGACAATGAAAGTATGCCTCTCAAAATATAATTTATCTCTATTTTAAAACCGAGCTCTGGCACCTCTACAAATCCCTGCTTCCCTCTGCGAAGGGCCTATCTATTTACTTTTATGTTGAGTCATCACCTTCTTATTAAAAGCACTAGCTGGAGAGCACAACTGTCATTTGCATTCATTACTGTTAAATTATATCGGGTATGACTATGATTGGATCTCTTTTACCATGAATTACAATGTCTAGTCAGTCCTTGATCTTTGAAGGTGCTCTGCATTTATGTTTTGCGGTCTCAGAAAGGTCTAGCGAGATACCATCTTGTTATATCATATTATGATTATTTTGAGAAAGTGTTGTCATCCGAGATTTATTATTATGGCTTGCTAGCTGATTATGTTATTGATATGAGTAAACATGAGACCTGAGAATTATTGCAAATGTGGTTAGTTATGATCTTTCTTTGAAAACCTGAATGCCGGCTTGACATAGGTACAACAACAAGAGCAAACAGAGTTTGTAAAAGTTTTTCTTTTCTCTTTCGGTTTGTCAACTGAATTGCTTGAGGACAAGCAAGGGTTTAAGCTTGGGGAGTTGATACGTCTCCGTCATATCTACTTTTCCAAACACTTTTGCCCTTGTTTTGGACTCTAACTTGTATGATTTTAATGGAACTAACCCGGACTGACGCTGTTTTCATCAGAATTGCCATGATGTTGTTTTATGTGCAGAAAACAAAAGTTCTCGTAATGACACGAAACTCCACGGAATATCTTAGAATAAATAATAAAAATCCTCGCCAAAGATGAAGACCAGGGGCCCACACCACTGTCCACGAGGTGGGGCGCCCCCCCCCTCTGGGCGCGCCCCTACCTCATGGGCCCCCAGAGACCTGCGACACCAACTCCAACTCCATATATTGGCTTTCGGGAGAAAAAACCGAGAGAAGAAATCATCGCATTTTACGATCACGGTGCCGCCAAGCCCTAATCTCTCTCGGGAGGCTGATCTCGAGTCCGTTAGGGGCTCCGGAGAGGGATTCGTCATTGTCGTCATCATCAACCATCCTCCATCACCAATTTCATGATGCTCACCCCCGTGCGTGAGTAATTCCATCGTAGGCTTGCTGGACGGTGATGGGTTGGATGAGATTTATCATGTAATCGAGTTAGTTTTGTTAGGGTTTGATCCCTAGTATCCACTGTGTTACGAGATTGATGTTGCTATGACTTTGCTATGCTTAATGCTTGTCACTAGGGCCCGAAGTGCCATGAATTCAGATCTCAACCTATTATGTTTTCATGAATATATGTGAGTTCTTGATCCTATCTTGCAAGTCTATAGTCACCTACTATGTGTTATGATCCGCAACCCGAAGTGACAATAATCGGGACCACTCCGGTGATGACCATAGTTTGAGGAGTTCATGTATTCACTATATGCTAATGCTTTGTTCCGGTTCTCTATTAAAAGGAGGCCTTAATATCCCTTAGTTTCCAATAGGACCCCTGCTGCAACGGAGGGTAGGACAAAAGATGTCATGCAAGTTCTTTTCCATAAGCACATATGACTATATTCGGAATACATGCCTACATTACATTGATGAATTGGAGCTAGTTCTGTGTCACCCTATGTTATGGCTGTTACATGAGGAACCACATCCGGCATAATTATCCATCACTAATCCGGTGCCTACGAGCTTTCCATATACTTGTATTCGCTTATTTACTTTTCCATTGCTACTATTACAATCACTACAAAATACCAAAAACATTACTTTTGTTGTCTTTACTTTTGTTACCGTTACCACCACTATCATATTACTTTGCTACTAAACACTTTGCTGCAGATACTAAGTTTCCAGGTGTGGTTGAATTGACAACTCAGCTTCTAATACTTGAGAATATTCTTTGGCTCCCCGTGTGTCGAATCAATAAATTTCGGTTGAATACTCTACCCTCGAAAACTGTTGTAATCCCCTATACTTGTGGGTTATCAGAGTTCTTAAGTAATATGATTAATTGAACTTAAATTTATCATGAACTTAGTACCTGATAGTATTTTGCATGTCTATGTTTGTTGTAGATAGATGGCTCGTGATGTTGTTCCGTTGAATTTTAATGTGTTCCTTGAGAAAGCAAAGTTGAAAGATGATGGTAGCAATTACACGGATCGGGTCCGTAACTTGAGGATTATCCTCATTGCTGCACGTAATAATTACATCCTGGAAGCACCGCTTAGGTGCCAAAACTTCTTGAGGAGCAACACCGGATGTTATGAACGTCTGGCGAGCAAAAGCGATGACTACTCGATAGTTCGATGTGCCATGCTTTACGGCTTAGAACCGGGACTTCAACGACGTTTTGAACGTCATGGAGCATATGTGATGTTCCAGGAGTTGAAGTTATTATTTCAAGCAAATGCCGGATTGAGAGATATGAAGTCTCCAATAAGTTCTACAATTGCAAGATGGAGGAGAATAGTTACATCGGTGAGCATATACTCGTAATGTCCGGTATAACAATCACTTGATTCAACTTGGAGTTAATCTTCCGGATGATAGCGTCATTGATGTAATTCTTCAATCACTGCCACCAAGCTACAAGAACTTCGTGATGAACTATAACATGCAAGGGATGGATAAGACGATTCCCGAGCTCTTCGCAATGCTAAAGGCTGCGGAGGTAGAAATCAAGAAAGAGCATCAAGTGTTGATGGTCAATAAGACCACCAGTTTCAAGAAAAGGGCAAAGGGAAGAAGAAGGGAACTTCAAGAAGAACAACAAACAAGTTGCTGCTCAGAGAAGAAACCCAAGTCTGGACCTAAGCACGAGATTGAGTGCTTCTCTGCCAAGCAAACCTGGTCACCGGAAGCGGAACTGCCCCAAGTATTTAGCGGATAAGAAGGATGGCAAGGTGAACAAAGGTATATGTGATATACATGTTATTGATGTGTACCTTACCGTAGCTCGCAGAGCACCTAGGTATTTGATACATGGTTACATTGCTAATATTTGCAACTCAAAGCAGTACTACGAGTTAAGCGGACACTGGCTAAGGACGAGGTGACGATGCGCGTGGGAAACGGTTCCAAAGTCGATGTGATCGCCGTCGGCACGCTACCTCTACATCTACCTTTGAGATTAGTATTAGACCTAAATAATTGTTATTTGGTGTCAGCGTTGAGCATGAACATTATATCTGGATCTTGTTTGATGCGAGACGGTTATTCATTTAAATCAGAGAATAATGGTTGTTCTATTTATATGAGTAATATCTTTTATGGTCATGCACCCTTCAAGAGTGGTCTATTTTTTATGAATCTCGATAGTAGTGATACACATATTCATAATGTTGAAGCCAAAAGATGCAGAGTTGATAATGATAGTGCAACTTATTTGTGGCACTGCCGTTTGGGTCATATTGGTGTAAAGCGCATGAAGAAACTCCATACTGATGGACTTTTGCAATCACTTGATTATGAATCACTTGGTACTTGCGAACCATGCCTCATGGGCAAGATGACTAAAATTCCATTCTCCGGAACTATGGAGCGAGCAACTGATTTGTTGGAGATCATACATACTGATGTATGTGGTCCAATGAATGTTCAGGCTCACGGCGGGTATCGTTATTTTCTCACCTTCACAGATGATTTAAGCAGATATGGGTATATCTACTTAATGAAACATAAGTCTGAAACATTTGAAAAGTTCAAAGAATTTCAGACTGAAGTTGAAAATCATCGTAACAAGAAAATAAAGTTTCTGTGATCTGATCATGTAGGAGAATATTTGAGTTACGTGTTTGGCCTACATTTGAAACAATGTGGAATAGTTTCACAACTCACGCCACCCGGAGCACCATAGCGTAATGGTGTGTCCGAACGTCGTAATCGTACTTTACTAGATATGGTGCGATCTATGATGTCTCTTACTGATTTACCGCTATCGTTTTGGCGTTATGCTTTAGAGACGGCCGCATTCACGTTAAATAGGGCACCATCAAAATCCGTTGAGACGACGCCTTATGAACTGTGGTTTGGTAAGAAACCAAAGTTGTCGTTTCTTAAAGTTTGGGGCTGCGATGCTTATGTGAAAAAGCTTCAACCTGATAAGCTCGAACCCAAATGATAGAAATGTGTCTTCATAGGATACCCAAAGGAAACTGTTGGGTACACCTTCTATCACAGATCCTAAGTCAAGACATTCGTTGCTAAGAATGGATCCTTTCTAGAGAAGGAGTTTCTCTCGAAAGAAGTGAGTGGGAGGAAAGTAGAACTTGATGAGGTAATGATACCTGCTCCCTTATTGGAAAATAGTTCATCACGAAACCGGTTCTGTGGCGTCTACTCCAATTAGTGAGGAAGTTAATGATGATGATCATGAAACTTCAGATCAAGTTATTCTTGAACCTCGTGGGTCAACCAGAGTAAGATCCGCACCAGAGTGGTACGGTAATCCCGTTCTGGAGGTTATGTTACTAGACCATGATGAGCCTACGAACTATGAAGAAGCAATGGTGAGCCCAGATTCCGCAAAATGGCTTGAGGCCATGAAATCTGAGATGGGATCCATGTATGAGAACAAAGTATGGACTTTGGTTGACTTGCCCGATGATCGGCAAGCCATCGAGAATAAATGGATCTTCAAGAAGAAGACCGACGTGACGGTAATGTTATCAGATATAAAGCTCGACTTGTTGCAAAAGGTTTTCGACAAGTTCAAGGGATTGACTACGATGAGACCTTCTCACCCATAGCGATGCTTAAGTCTGTCCGAATCATGTTAGCAATAGTCGCATTTTTATGATTATGAAATTTGGCAAATGGGTGTCAAAACTGCATTCCTGAATGGATTTCTGGAAGAAGAGTTGTATATGATGCAACCGGAAGGTTTTGTCGATCCAAAGGGAACTAACAAAGTGTGCAAGCTGCAGCGATCTATTTATGGACTGGTGCAAGCCTCTCGGAGTTGGAATAAACATTTTGATAGTGTGATCAAAGAATATGGTTTTATACAGACTTTTGGAGAAGCCTGTATTTACAAGAAAGTGAGTGGGAGCTCTGTAGCATTTCTAATATTATATGTGGATGACATATTGTTGATTGGAAATGATATAGAATTTCTGGATAGCATAAAAGGATATTTGAATAAGAGTTTTTCAATGAAGGACCTTGGTGAAGCTGCTTATATATTGGGCATCAAGATCTATAGAGATAGATCGAGCCACTTAATTGGACTTTCACAAAGCACATACCTTGACAAAGTTTTGAAGAAGTTCAAAATGGATCAAGCAAAGAAAAGGGTTCTTGCCTGTATTACAAGGTGTGAAGTTGAGTAAGACTCAATGCCCGACCACTGCAGAAGATAGAGAGAAAATGAAAGATGTTCCCTATGCTTCAGCCATAGGCTCTATCATGTATGCAATGATGTGTACCAGACATGATGTGTGCCTTGCTATTAGTTTAGTAGGGAGGTACCAAAGTAATCCAGGAGTGGATCACTGGACAGCGGTCAAGAACATCTTGAAATACCTGAAAAGGACTAAGGATATGTTTCTTGTTTATGGAGGTGACAAAGAGCTCGTCGTAAATGGTTACGTCGATGCAAGCTTTGACACTGATCCGGACGATTCTAAATTGCAAACCGGATACGTGTTTTTATTGAACGGTGGAGCTGTCAGTTGGTGCAGTTCTAGACAAAGCGTCGTAGCGGGATCTACATGTGAAGCGGAGTACATAGCTGCTTCGGAAGCAGCAAACGAAGGAGTCTGGATGAGGGAGTTCATATCCGATCTAGGTGTCATACCTAGTGCATCGGGTCCAATGAAAATCGCTTGTGACAATACTGGTGCAATTGCTTTGGCAAAGGAATCCAGATTTCACAAGAGAACCAAGCACATCAAGAGACGCTTCAACTCCTTCCGGATCAAGTCCGGTGGGAGACATAGAGATTTGCAAGATACATACAGATCTGAATGTTGCGAGACCCGTTGACTAAGCCTCTTCCACAAGCAAAACATGATCAGCACCAAGACTCCATGGGTGTTAGAATCATTCCTGTGTAATCTAGATTATTGACTCTAGTGCAAGTGGGAGACTGAAGGAAATATGCCCTAGAGGCAATAATAAAGTTATTATTTATTTCCTTATATCATGATAAATGTTTATTATTCATGCTAGAATTGTATTAACCGGAAACATGATACATGTGTGAATACATAGACAAACTGAGTGTCACAAGTATGCCTCTACTTGACTAGCTCGTTAATCAAAGATGGTTATGTTTCCTAGCCATAGACAAAGAGTTGTCATTTGATTAACGGGATCACATCATTAGGAGAATGATGAGATTGACTTGACCCATTTCGTTTAGTATGTTGCTATTGCTTTCTTCATGACACATACATGTTCCTGTGACTATGAGATTATGCAACTCCCGTTTACCGGAGGAACACTTTGTGTACTACCAAATGTCACAACGTAACTGGGGGATTATAAAGGTGCTCTACAGGTGTCTCCGAAGGTACTTATTGGGTTGGCGTATTTCGAGATTAGGATTTGTCACTCCGATTGTCGGAGAGGTATCTTTGGGCCCACTCGGTAATGCACATCACTTAAGCCTTGCAAGCATTGCAACTAATGAGTTAGTTGCGGGATGATGTATTACAGAACGAGTAAAGAGACTCGCCGGTAACGAGATTGAACTAGGTATTGAGATACCGATGACCAAATCTCGGGCAAGTAACATACCGATGACAAAGGGAACAACGTATGTTGTTATGCGGTTTGACCGATAAAGATCTTCATATAATATGTGGGAGCCAATATGAGCATCCAGGTTCCGCTATTGGTTATTGACCGGAGACATGTCTCGGTCATGTCTACATAGTTCTCGAACCCGTAGGGTCCGCATGCTTAAAGTTCGATGACGGTTATATTATGAGTTTATGTGTTTTGATGTACTGAAGGTAGTTCGGAGTCCCGGATGTGATCACGGACATGACGAGGAGTCTCGAAATGGTCGAGACATGAAGATTGATATATTGGACGACTATATTCAGACAGCGGAATGGTTCTGGGGGTTATCGGATATATACCAGAGTATCGGGGGGTTACCGGAACCCCTCAGAGGTTATTGGGCCTCATGGGCCCAAGTGGTGGAAGAGGAGAGGCGGCCAAGGGGCAGCCGCGCGCCCCTCCCACCCAAGTACGAATTGGACAAGGAGGGGGTGATACGTCTCCAACGTATCTATAATTTTTGATTGTTCCATGCTACTTTATTTACTGTTTTGGACTATATTGGGCTTTATTTTCCACTTTTATATTATTTTTGCGACTAACCTATTAACCGGAGGCCCAGCCCAGAATTGCTGTTTTTTGCCTATTTCGGTGTTTGAAGAAGCGGAATATCAAACGGAGTCCAAAGCGGAATAAAACCTTCGAGGAACGTGATTTTCTCACCGAACGTGATCCAGAGACTTGGACCCTACTCCAAGGAACAAAAGAGGCAGTCACGAGTGTGGGCGCCCCCTAGGCGCGCCCCACCTCGTGGGCCCCTGTTGCTCCAAGCGTACTCCTTCCTCCTATATATACCTACGTACCCCCAAACGACCAGAACAGGAGCAAAAAACCTAATTCCACCGCCGCAACTTCATGTATCCACGAGATCCCACCTTGGGGCCTGTTTCGGAGCTCCGCCGGAGGGGGCATCCCTCATGGAGGGCTTCTACATCATCATCATAGCCTCTCCGATGAAGTGTGAGTAGTTTACTTCAGACCTTCGGGTCCATAGCTAGTAGCTAGATGGCTTCCTCTCTCTTTTTGGATCTCAATACAATTTTCTCCCCCTCTCTCGTGGAGATCTATTCGATGTAATTTTCTTTTTGCGGTGTGTTTGTTGAGACCGATGAATTGTGGGTTTATGATCAAGTTTATCTATGAACAATATTTGAATCTTCTCTGAATTCTTTTATGTATGATTGGTTATCTTTGCAAGTCTCTTCGAATTATCCGTTTGGTTTGGCCAATTAGACTGGTAGTTCTTGCAATGGAGAAGTGCTTAGCTTTGGGTTCGATCTTGCGGTGTCCTTACCCAGTGACAGAAAGGGTTTCAAGGCACGTATTGTATTGTTGCCATCGAGGATAACAAGATGGGGTTTTTATCATATTGCATGAATTTATCCCTCTACATCATGTCATCTTGCTTAAGGCGTTACTCTGTTTTTAACTTAATACTCTAGATGCATCTTTGGATAGCGATCGATGAGTGGAGTAATAGTAGTAGATGCAGCAGGAGTCGGTCTACTTGTCTCGGACGTGATGCCTATATACATGATCATACCTAGATATTCTCATAACTATGCTCAATTTTGTCAATTGCTCAACAGTAATTTGTTCACCCACCGTAGAATACTTATGCTCTTGAGAGAAGCCACTAGTGAAACCTATGGCCCCCGGGTCTATTTTCATCATATCAATCTCCATCACTTTAATACTTGCTTTGTTTTTACTTTTCCTATTACTTTACACTTTGCATCTCTATATCAAAAATACCAAAAATATTATTTATCATCTCTATCAGATCTCACTCTCGTAAGTGACCCCTAATCGCGTTGGTTGCGAGGAGCTATTGTTTTGTGCAGGTACGAGGGACTCGTGCGTAGCCTCCTACTGGATTGATACCTTGGTTCTCAAAAACTGAGGGAAATACTTACGCTACTTTGTTGCATCATCCTCTCCTCTTCGGGGAAATCCAACGCAGTGCTCAAGAGGTAGCAAGAAGGATTTCTGGCGCCGTTGCCGGGGAGGTCTTCACTCAAGTCAAGACATACCAAGTACCCATCACAATCCCTATCTCCCGCATTACATTATTTGCCATTTGCCTCTCGTTTTCCTCTCCCCCACTTCACCCTTGCCGTTTTATTCGCCCTCTCTTTCCCAATCTCCTCCTCTTTTTCCCGTTTGCCTTTTTCTCGCTTGCCTTTTGTTTGCTCGTGTGTTAGTTTGCTTGCTTGTCGTTATGTCTGAAATTGGGGAAATTATTGCCGATATGGGCGATAATAATATCATAGAAAATTCTGAAGCTCCTGCTGAAGAATCCCCTACCTATCATACAAAAAGATTTCGAATCGGTAGTGGTAATATTATTGGAAAAGGAGTTATTCAAGATTTCTTTACTTGTGCTGGTGCTTTACCCTCTATGGTGGTTCTATTCTTCATAGAACTAGTAGCCTTGCGGACGCTATTGCCATGCTTATCGTTGAACTTGAAAGGCAATTTATGCATATGCATCCTTCTATACAAAGAATTTTCCTAGAATTTTCTAATACACTCCTCTGTTAAGCGTGCCACTACAATATTTTTGGCTCATGAATTCAGATTTATAATAAAAGAAGCCAAAGAAATCTTTGCGCATTATAGGGTGGACGCTGGCCGTCCTCCCATAGAATCTATCCTTTTTTATCAAGAAGAAATAATGCGTTTCAATCTATCGACTATGTTGCTTTCAATGAAAATCTTAGAAAAAAGGTGCCTACCAATATTTTAATTGATAGAATCTCTGAACTTAATGATGATTTGGCTATTCGAAATAATGAGCTAGTATGCTCTCTTGAGTATAGGCTCACCAAGTTCTGTCAAAAGAATGCTTATAATGATGAATTGGTTGTGCAACACGAAGGGCCGAAAGAGGAACCAATACCTCCTAAAATTGATCTTGGGGACTTCTGTCCTATTAAATTTAGCCCTTTTGATTACTTTTGCTTGCCTCAAAGAAAACTTGCTGCCGAACGTAGAGAATATGAAATGAGTTTCACCGATCTATCTTATTACTACGACACTACTTAAATCTATCCTTGCTTTTATGCCTAGCTAGGGGCGTTAAACGATAGCGCTTGTTGGGAGGCAACCCAATTTTATTTTTATTTTTTTTATTTTTGCATCTGTTTAGTAATAAATAATCCATCTAGCCTCTGTTTAGATGTGGTTTTATGTTTTAATTTGTGTTTGTGCCAAGCTAGACCTATTTGATCTTCTTGGATGATAGTTATTTGATCTTGCTGTAATTTCCAGAAACTTTGTGATCAGTGCCCGAATTATTAAAAATCACCAGAACGTGATAAAATACTGATTCCAATTGCTGCTGATCAATAAGCAAATTGTCTAAGTCTTCTAATTTTGGTAGATATTTTGGAGTTCCAGAAGTTTGCATTAGTTATAGATTATTACAAACTGTTCTGTTTTTGACAGATTCTGTTTTTCGTGTGTTGTTTGCTTATTTTGATGAATCTATGGCTAGTAAAATAGTTTATAATCCATAGAGAAGTTGGAATACAGTAGGTTTAACACCAATATAAATAAACAATGAGTTAATTACAGTACCTTAAAGTAGTCTTTTGTTTTCTTTCTCTAACGGAGCTCACGAGATTTCTATTGAGTTTTGTGTTGTGAAGTTTTCAAGTTTTGGGTAAATTCTTTTGATGAATTATGGAACAAGGAGTGGCAAGAGCATAAGTTTGGGGATGCCCATGTCACCCCCAAGATAATCCAAGGAAACCAAAAAATCAAAGCTTGGGGATGCCCCGGAAGGCATCCCCTCTTTCGTCTACTTCCATCGGTAATTTACTTGGAGGTATATTTTTATTCACCACATGATATGTGTTTTGCTTGGAGCGTCTTGTATTATTTGCGTCTTTGCTTGTTAGTTTACCACAATCATCCTTTCTGTACACACCTTTTGAGAGAGCCATACATAAATTGGAATTTGATAGAATACTCTATGCGCTTCACTTATATCTTTTGAGCTTGATAGTTTTGCTCATAGTGCTTAACTTGTATCTTTTGAGCGTGATAATTTTTGCTCTAGTGATTCACTTAGATATTTTAGAGCACGGTGGTGGATTTGTTTTAAAGAAACTATTAATCTCTCATGCTTCACTTAGATTATTTTGAGAGTCGTTAATAGCATGGTAATTTGCTTAATATTAATATACTTGGTATTCAAGATATGTGAAACTTTCTTTTGAGTGCGTTGAATACTAAGAAAAGTTTGATGCTTGATAGTTGTTTTGAGATATGAAGATGGTGATATTAGAGTCATGCTAGTTGAGTAGTTGTGAATTTAAAGAATACTTGTGTTGAAGTTTGTGATTCCCGTAGCATGCACGTATGGTGAACCGTTATGTGATGAACTCGGAGCATGATTTATTTATTGATTGTCTCCCTTATGAGTGGGGTCGGGGACGAGCGATGGTCTTTTCCTACCAATCTATCCCCCTAGGAGAATGCGCGTAATACTTTGCTTTGATAACTTCTAGATTTTTTCAATAAGTATATGAGTTATTTATGACTAATGTTGATTCCATGGATTATACGCACTTTTTCCCATCCTTCCACCATTGCTATCCTCTCTAATACCACGCACTTTTCGCCGGTATCATACACCCACCATATATATTTCTCAAAACAGCCACCATACCTACCTATCATGGCATTTCCATAGCCATTCCGAGATATATTGCCATGCAACTTTCCACCGTTCCGTTTGTTATGACACACTCCATTATTGTCATATTGCTAGCATGATCATGTAGTTGACATCGTATTTGTGGCAAAGCCACCGTTCACAATGCTTTCATACATGTCACTCATGTTTCATTGCATATCCCGGTACATCGCCGGAGGCATTCATATAGAGTCATACTTTGTTCTAAGAATCGAGTTGTAATTGTTGAGTTGTAAGTAAATAAAAGTGTGATGATCATCATTATTAGAGCATTGTCCCAAGTGAGGAAAGTATGATGGAGACCATGGTTCCCCCACAAGTCGGGATGAGACTCCGGATGAAAAAAAAAAGAGGCTATAAAAAAAGAGAAAAGGTCCAAATAATAAAAATAAAAAAATAAAAAAGAAATGAGAGAAAAAGAGAGAAGGGACAATGCTACTATCCTTTTACCACACTCGTGCTTCAAAGTAGCACCAAGATCTTCATGATAGAGAGTCTCTCATTTTGTCACTTTCATACACTAGTGGGTATTTTTCATTATAGAACTTGGCTTGTATATTCCAATGACGGGCTTCCTCAAATGCCCTAGGTCTTCGTGAGCAAGCGAGTTGGATGCACACCCACTTAGTTTCTTTTGTTGAGCTTTCATATACTTATAGCTCTAGTGCATCCGTTGCATGGCAATCCCTACTCACTCGCATTGATATCTATTGATGGGCATCTTCATAGCCCGTTGATACGCCTAGTTGATGTGAGACTATCTTCTCCCTTTTTGTCTTCTCCACAACCACCATTCTATTCCACATATAGTGTTATATCCATGGCTCACGCTCATGTATTGCGTGAAGATTGAAAAAAGTTTTGAAAATGTTAAAGTATGAAACAATTGCTTGGCTTGTCATCGGGGTTGTGCATGATTTTAATATTTTGTGTGGGGAAGATGGAGCATAGCCAGACTATATGATTTTGTAGGGATAACTTTCTTTGGCCATGTTATTTTGAGAAGACATAATTGCTTAGTTAGTATGCTTGAACTATTATTATTTTCATGTCAATATGAACTTTTTTCTTGAATCTTTCGGATCTGAATATTCATACCACAATTAAGAAGATTTACATTGAAATTATGCCAAAGTATCACTCCGCATCAAAAATTCTCATTTTATCATTTACCTACTCGAGGACGAGCAGGAATTAAGCTTGGGGATGCTTGATACGTCTCCAACGTATCTATAATTTTTTATTGCTCCATGATACTTTATTTACTGTTTTGGACTATATTGGGCTTTATTTTCCACTTTTATATTATTTTTGGGACTAACCTATTAACCGGAGGCCCAGCCCGAAATTGCTGTTTTTTTGCCTATTTCGTTGTTTCAAGAAAGCGGAAAATCAAACAGAGTCCAAACGGAATGAAACCTTCGGGAACGTGATTTTCTCACCGAACGTGATCCAGGAGACTTGTACCCTACTCCAAGGAACAAAAGAGGCGGTCACGAGGGTAGGGGGCGGCCCCCCCTCTAGGGCGCGCCCCTGCCTCGTGGGCCCCCTGTTGCTCCACCGACGTACTCCTTCCTCCTATATATACCTACATACCCCCAAACGATCAGAACGGGAGCCAAAAACCTAATTCCACCGCCGCAACTTCCTGTATCCACGAAATCCCATCTTGGGGCCTGTTCCGGAGCTCCGCCGGAGGTGGCATCCACCACGGAGAGCTTCTACATCATCATCATAGCCTCTCCGATGAAGTGTGAGTAGTTTACTTCAGACCTTCGGGTCCATAGCTAGTAGCTAGATGGCTTCTTCTCTCTTTTTGGATCTCAATATAATGTTCTCCCCCTCTCTCGTGGAGATCTGTTCGATGTAATCTTCTTTTTGCGGTGTGTTTGTTGAGACCGATGAATTGTGGGTTTATGATCAAGTTTATCTATGAACAATATTTGAATCTTCTCTGAATTCTTTTATGTATGATTGGTTATCTTTGCAAGTCCCCTCGAATTATCCGTTTGGTTTGGCCAACTAGATTGGTCGTTCTTGCAATGGGAGAAGTGCTTAGCTTTGGGTTCGATCTTGCGGTGTCCTTACCCAAAGGATGTAAAGGGTTGCAAGGCACGTATTGTATTGTTGCCATCGAGGATAACAAGATGGGGTTTTTATCATATTGCATGAATTTATCCCTCTACATCATGTCATCTTGCTTAAGGCGTTACTCTGTTTTAATTTAATACTCTAGATGCATGCTGGATAGCGGTCGATGAGTGGAGTAATAGTAGTAGATGCAGACAGGAGTCGGTCTACTTGTCTCGGACGTGATGCCTATATACATGATCATACCTAGATATTCTCATAACTATGCTCAATTCTGTCAATTGCTCAACAGTAATTTGTTCACCCACCGTAGAATACTTATGCTCTTGAGAGAAGCCACTAGTGAAACCTATGGCCCCCGGGTCTATTTTCATCATATCAATCTCCATCACTTTAATACTTGCTTTGTTTTTACTTTGCCTTTTACTTTACACTTTGCGTCTCTATATCCAAAATACGAAAAATATTATTTATCATCTCTATCAGATCTCACTCTCGTAAGTGACCGTGAAGGGATTGACAACCCCTAACCGCGTTGGTTGCGAGGAGCTATTTTTTTGTGCAGGTATGAGGGACTCGTGCGTAGCCTCCTACTCGATTGATACCTTGATTCTCAAAAACTGAGGGAAATACTTAAGCTACTTTCCTGCATCATCCTCTCCTCTTCGGGGAAATCCAACACAATGCTCAAGAGGTAGCAGGGGGCGGCGCCCCCCCCCCCTTTCCTTTCCCCCTCTCTCCCCTTCCCTCTCCTCTCCTACTCCAACATGGAAAGGGGGGAGTCCTACTCCCGGTGGGAGTAGGACTCCTCATGGGGCGCGCCAAGGGTGGCCGTCCCCCTCCCCCTCCTCCACTCCTTTATATACGGGGAGGGAGGCACCCCCTAGAGACACAACAATTCATCCCTTGGATCTCTTAGCCGTGTGCGGTGCTTCCCTCCACAATAATCCACCTCGGTCATATCGTAGTGGTGCTTAGGCGAAGCCATGCGTCGGTAGAACATCATCATTGTCACCACGCCGTCATGCTGACGGAACTCTCCCTCAATGCTCGGCTAGATAGGAGTTCAAGGGACGTCATCGAGTTGAACGTGTGCTGAACTCGGAGGTGCCGTGCGTTCGGTACTTGATCGGTCGGATCGTGAAGACGTACGACTACATCAACCGCGTTGTGCTAACGCTTCCGCTTTCGGTCTACGAGGGTACGTGGACACACTCTCCCCTCTCGTTGCTATGCATCACCATGATCCTGTGTGTGCGTACGATTTTTTTTGAAATTACTACGTTCCTAACAAGTAGGACTCCTCATGGGGCGCGCCAAGGGTGGCCGGCCCCCTCCCCCTCCTCACACTCCTTTATATACGGGGAGGGAGGCACCCCCTAGAGATACAACAATTGATCCCTTGGATCTCCTAGCCGTGTGCGGTGCCCCCCTCCACCCTAATCCACCTCGGTCATATCGTAGCAGTGCTTAGGCGTAGCCACCTGACGATGAGAACATCATCATCGTCCTGCCACGTCGTCTTGACGGAACTCTCCCTCAAAGCTCGGCTGGATCGGAGTTCGAGGGACGTCATCGAGTTGAACGTGTGCTGAACTCGGAGGTGTCGTGCGTTTAGTACTTGATCGGTCGGATCGTGAAGACGTACGACTACGTCAACCGCGTTGTGCTAGCAACGCTTCGCTTTCGGTCTCACGGTACATGGACACACTCTCCTCTCGTTGCTATGCATCACCATGATCTTGCGTGTGCGTAGGATTTTTTTTGAAATTACTACGTTCCCCAACAGTGGCATCCGAGCTAGGTTTTATGCGTAGATGTTATATGAATAAGTAGAAAACAAGTGAGTTGTGGGCAATACAAGTCATACTGCTTACCAGCATGTCATACTTTGGTTCGGCGATATTGTTGGATGAATTGGCCCGGACCGACATTACGCGTACGCTTACGTGAGACTGGTTCTACCGACGTGCTTAGCACACAGGTGGTAGGCGGGTGTCAGTTTCTCCAATTTTAGTTGAACCGAGTGTGGCTACGCCCGGTCCTTGAGAAGGTTAAAACAGCACTTACTTGACGAACTATCGTTGTGGTTTTAATGCATAGGTAAGAACGGTTCTTGCTCACCCCGTAGCAGCCACGTAAAACTTGCAACAACAAAGTAGAGGACGTCTAACTTGTTTTTGCAGGGCATGTTGTGATGTGATATGGTCAAGACATGATGCTATATTTTATTGTATGAGATGATCATGTTTTGTAACCGAGTTATCGGCAACTGGCAGGAGCCATATGGTTGTCGCTTTATTGTATGCAATGCAATCGCCCTGTAATGCTTTACTTTATCACTAAGCGGTAGCGATAGTCATAGAAGCAATAGTTGGCGAGACGACAATGATGCTATGATGGAGATCAAGGTGTCGCGCCGGTGACGTTGGTAATCATGATGGTGCTTCGGAGATGGAGATCACAAGCACAAGATGATGATGGCCATATCATATCAGTTATATTGATTGCATGTGATGTTTATCTTTTATGTATGTTATCTTGCTTTGATTGACGGTAGCATTATAAGATGATCTCTCACTAAATTTCAATATAAAAGTGTTCTCCCCGAGTATGCACCGTTGCCAAAGTTAAATGCGTGCCCGGACACCACGTGATGATCGGGTGTGATAAGCTCTCGTCCATCTACAACGGGTGCAAGCCAGTTTTGCACACATAGAATACTCGGGTTAAACTTGACGGCCTAGCATATGCGGATATGGCCTCGGAACACTGAGACCGAAAGGTCGAGCGTGAATCATATAGTAGATATGATCAACATAGTGATGTTCACCATTGAAAACTACTCCATTTCACGTGATGATCGGTTATGGTTTTGTTGATTTGGATCACATGATCACTTAGATGATTAGAGGGATGTCTATCTAAGTGGGAGTTCTTAAGTAATATGATTAACTGAACTTTAATTTATCATGAACTTAGTCCTGGTAGTATTAGCATATTTATGTTGTAGATCAATAGCTCGCGTTGTTGCTTCCCTATGTTTTATATATGTTCCTAGAGAAAACTAAGTTGAAAGATGATAGTAGCAATGATGCGGACTGGGTCCGTGATATGAGGTTTATCCTCATTGCTGCACGTAAGAATTATGTCCTTGATGCACCGCTAGGTGACGTACCTATTGCGAGGAAGCGTATGCGCACGTTATGAACGTTTGGCTAGATCAATATGATGACTACTTGATAGTTTAGTGCACCATGCTTAACGGCTTAGAATCGGGACTTCAAAGACGTTTTGAACGTCATGGACCATATGAGATGTTCCAGGAGTTGAAGTTAATATTTCAAGCAAATACCCGAGTTGAGAGATATGAAGTCTCCAACAAGTTCTATAGCTAAAAGATGGAGGGGAATAGCTCAAGCAGTGAGCTGGTGCTCAGATTGTCTGGGTACTACAATCGCTTGAATCAAGTGGGAGTTAGTCTTCCAGATAAAATAGTGATTGACAGAACTCTCTAGTCACCATCACCAATTTAGTAGAACTTCGTGATGAACTATAATTTGCAAGGGATAACGTTAACGATTCCCAAGCTCTTCGTGATGCTGAAATCGACGGAGGTAGAAATCAAAAAGAGCATCAAGTGTTGATGGTTAACAAGATCACTAGTTTCAAGAAAAGGGCAAAGGGATAGAAGGGGAACTTCAAGAAAAACGGCAATCAAGTTGCTGCTCAAGAGAAGAAGCCCAAGCCTGGACCTAAGCCTGAAACTGAGTGTTTCTACTACAAAGGGACTGGTCACTGGAAGCGGAACTGCCCCAAGTATTTGGCGGATAAGAAGGATGGACAAGTGAACAAAAGTATATTTGATATACATGTTATTTGTGTGTACTTTACTAGTGTTTATAGCAACCCCTAGGTATTTGATACTTGTTCAGTTGCTAAGAGTAGTAACTCGAAACGGGAGTTGCAGAATGAACAGGGACTAGTTAAGGGTGAAGTGACGATGTGAGTTGGAAGTGTTTCCAAGATTGATATGATCATCATCGCACACTCCCTATACTTTCGGGATTAGTGTTGAACCTAAATAAGTGTTATTTGGTGTTTGCGTTGAGCGTGAATATGATTTGATCATGTTTATTGCAATATGTTTATTCATTTAAGTTAGAGAATAATTGTTGTTCTATTTACATGAATAAAACCTTATATGGTTACACACTCAATGAAAATGGTTCATTGGATCTCGATCGTAGTCATACACATATTCATAATATTGAAGCCAAAAGATGCAAAGTTAATAATGATGGTACAACTTATTTGTGGCACTGTCGTTTAGGTCATATTGGTGTAAAACGCATGAAGAAATTCCATGCTGATGGGCTTTTGGAATCACTTGATTATGAATCACTTGATGATTGCAAACCATGCCTCTTGGGCAAGATGACTAAAACGCCGTTCTCAAGAACAATGGAGCGAACAACAGACTTGTTGGAAATAATACATACTGATGTATGCAGTCCGATGAGTGTTGAGGCTCGCGGCGGGTATCGTTATTTTCTGACCTTCACAGATGATTTGTGCAGATATGGGTATATCTACTTGATGAAACATAAAGTCTGAAACATTTGAAAAGTTCAAAGAATTTCAGAGTGAAGTGGAAAATCATCGTGACAAGAAAATAAAGTTTCTATGATCTGATCACGGAGACAAATATTTGAGTTACAAGTTTGGTCTTCAATTAAAACAATGTGAAATAGTTTCACTACCCACGCCACCTGGAACACCACAGTGTAATGGTGTGTCCGAACGTCGTAACCGTACTTTATTGGATATAGTGCAATCTATGATGTCTCTTACCGATTTACCACTATCGTTTTGGGGTTATGCATTAGAGACAGCTGCATTCACGTTAAATAGGGCACCATCTAAATCCGTTGAGACGACACCTTATGAACTGTGGTTTGGCAACAAACCCAAGTTGTCGTTTCTTAAAGTTTGGGGTTGTGATGCTTATGTGAAAAAGTTTCATCCTGATAAGCTCAAACCCAAATTGGAGAAATGTGTCTTCATAGGATACCCAAAGGAGACTATTGGGTACACCTTCTATCACAGATCCGAAGGCAAGACATTCGTTGCTAAGAATGGATCCTTTCTAGAGAAGGAGTTTCTCTCTAAAGAAGTGAGTGGGAGGAAAGTAAAACTTGATGAGGTAATTGTACCTTCTCCCGAATTGGAAAGTAGTTCATCACAGAAATCTATTCCAGTGATGCCTACACCAATTAGTGAGGAAGTTAATGATGATGATCATGAAACTTCAGATCAAGTTACTATCGAACCTCGTAGGTCAACCAGAGTAATGCTCGCACTGTGAGTGGTATGGTAATCCTGTTCTGGAGGTCATGTTACTTGACCATGATGAACCTACGAACTATGAGGAAGCGATGATGAGCCCAGATTCTGCGAAATGGTTTAAAGCCATGAAATCTGAGATGGGATCCATGTTTGAGAACAAAGTATGGACTTTGTTTGACTTGCCAGATGATCAGCAAGCTATAGAAAATAAATGGATCTTCAAGAGGAAGACGGACGCTGATAGTAGTGTTACTATCTACAAAGCTAGACTTGTCGAAAAAGGTTTTTTGAAAAAGTTCAAGGTGTTGACTACGATGAGATTTTCTCACTCGTATCGATGCTTAAAGTCTGTCCGAATCATGTTAGCAATTGCCGCATTTTATGAAATCTGGCAAATGGATAACAAAACTGCAATCCTTAATGGATTTATTAAAGAAGAGTTGTATATGATGCAACCAGAAGGTTTTGTCAATCCTAAAGGTGCTAGCAAAATGTCTCCAGCAATCCATCTGTGGACTGGTGCAAGCATCTCGGAGTTGGAATATACACTTTGATGAGTAGATTAAAGCATATAGTTTTATACAGACTTATGGTGAAGCCTGTATTTACAAGAAAGTGAGTGGGAGCACTACAACCTTTCTGATAAGTATATGTAAATGACATATTGTTGATCGAAAATAATGTAAAATTTTCTGAAAAGCATAAAGGAGTATTTGAAAGGAGTTTTTCAAATAAAGACCTCGGTGAAGTTGCTTACATATTGAGCATCAAGATCTATAGAGATAGATCAAAATGCTTGATAAGTTTTTCAATGATTACATACCTTGACAAGATTTTGAAGTAGTTCAAAATGGAACAGTCAAAGAACGAGTTCTTGCCTGTGTTACAAGGTGTGAAATTGAGTAAGACTCAAAGCCCGACCACGGCAGAAGATAGAAAGAGAATGAAAGTCATTCCCTATGCCTCAGCCATAGGTTCTATAAAGTATGCCATGCTGTGTACCAGATCTATTGTATATCCTACACTGAGTTTAGCAAGGGAGTACAATAGTGATCTAGGAGTAGATTACTGGACAGCGGGCACAATTATCCTTAGTGGAATAAGGATATGTTTCTCGATTATGGAGGTGACAAAACGTTCGTCGTAAAGGGTTACGTCGATGCAAGTTTTGACACTGATCCAGATGACTCTGAGTCTCAATCTGGATACATATTGAAAGTGGGAGCAATTAGCTAGAGTAGCTCCGTGCAGAGCATTATTGACATAGAAATTTGCAAAATACATACAGATCTGAATGTGGCAGACCCGTTGACTAAACTTCTCTCACAAGCAAAACATGATCACACCTTAGTACTCTTTGGGTATTAATCACATAGCGACTCTAGTAAACCCTTTGAGTGTTGGTCACACAACAGTGTGAACTATGGGTGTTAATCACATGGTGATGTGAACTATTGGTGTAAAATCACATGGCGATATGAACTATATTATTGACTCTAGTGCAAGTGGGAGACTGAAGGAAATATGCCCTAGAGGCAATAATAAAGTTATTAATTATTTCCTTATTTCATGATAAATGTTTATTATTCATGCTAGAATTGTATTTACCGGAAACATGATACATGTATGAATACATAGACAAACAGAGTGTCACTAGTATGCCTCTACTTGACTAGCTCGTTAATCAAAGATGGTTATGTTTCCTAGCCATAGACATGCGTTGTCATTTGATTAACGGGATAACATCATTAGGAGAATGATGTGATTGACTTGACCCATTCCGTTAGCTTAGCACTTGATCGTTTAGTATGTTGATATTGCTTTCTTCATGACTTATACATGTTTCTATGACTATGAGATTATGCAACTCCCGTTTACCGGAGGAACACTTTGTGTGCTAACAAACGTCACAACCTAATTGGGTGATTATAAAGGTGCTCTACAGGTGTCTCCGAAGGTACTTGTTGGATTGGCGTATTTCGAGATTAGGATTTGTCACTCCGATTGTCGGAGAGGTATCTCTGGGCCCACTCGGTAATGCACATCACTATAAGCCTTGCAAGCATTGTAACTAATGAGTTAGTTGCGGGATGATGTATTACGGAACGAGTAAAGAGACTCGGTCATATCGTAGAGGTATCTCTGGGGCCCTCCCCCTCCTCCACTCCTTTATATACGGGGAGGGAGGCACCTCCTAGAGACACAACAATTGATCCCTTGGATCTCTTAGCCGTGTGCGGTGCCCCCCACCACCATAATCCACCTCGGTCATATCGTAGTGGTGCTTAGGCGAAGCCCTGCGACGGTAGAACATCATCATCGTCACCATGCGATCGTGCTGACGGAACTCTCCCTCAAAGCTCGGCTGGATCGGAGTTCGAGGGACGTCATCGAGTTGAACGTGTGCTGAACTCGAAGGTGCCGTGCGTTCGGTACTTGATAGGTCGGATCGTGAAGACGTACGACTACATCAACCGTGTTGTGCTAACGCTTCCGCTTTCGGTCTACGAGGGTATGTGGACACACTCTCCCCTCTCGTTGCTATGCATCACCATGATCTTGCGTGTGCGTTGGATTTTTTTTTTGAAATTACTACGTTCGCCAACACCGCAGACCACCGTCTTCTCGCCACCAACACCAGGGAGCAGCGTCGCCACACACCGAGCCGCCGGCCCGCCCTAGCCCAGGTGGAGCCCGAAAGGGCCAACATCTGGGCCGCGCGGGCGCCACCGGCCACCACCACCGCCATGCCGCCCCACAACTAACGGCCGCGCCGTTGCAACGAGGACCCCGAAGCCCGTGGGAAACCCGCCGCCGAGCCGCACCGCCGCCAACGGGAGGCCCCCGCTGGGAAACAACGGCATGCCGCGCCCGCTGCCAAGGCCAGGGCTCGGACCCCTGGCGATTGCGGGGAGAAGGATGGGAGGGGGCGGAGGAGGGAGGACACAGAGGTCCGCCGCCAAGGGGGGGGGGAGCGAGGACGGAGATGCGGAGGAGGGGGAGAGGGAGGAGGGGCGCGACGCACGCGGCCGGCAGCCGGCCGCGGCGGCAGGGGAGGGTGGCGGGGGGAACGAGGATGTTGTGGATGCGTCAGCTTATGAAGAACAAATTGAAATCCCGAAAGATCAAGATGTGGCTCAGCTTATGAACTTTCTGTAGATGCATGAGAATATTCATGTGCACACACAACTACTTAATAATTTTGTGGAGCATATGTGAACATATAATGAAAACTAAGAAGCTAATGCCTGAGTTGTACATTTAAAATAAATTTTATGTAAACACAATCTATGCTCCGTATCAACATTTATTATTTATGTTCGTCAGGATGCGCCGGCGGGCAGTATATGGGGTGGATTTACCGAGTCCGGCTGTAGATGCTCTAACTACTGCTACAGTAACCAGTAATGGCCCAGCGCCGTGACAAATGCCGCGGCCGGTGGAACGCGACAATGGTATGTACGCAGTACGCGCGATGCTGCCTGCTGTCACGGTAGCTATATATGTCTATCCAGGCAACCTATAGCTTACGAACGCAGCTGCATTATGCGTGTACGTTCGCTCACCAATCAGCACGATTTGGTGCGCGCCTGATCATCCACCATAACTACTGCTACAGTGTGGATGAGAGATAGTAAGAGTTTGGGGCGGCGGAGTAGTTTTGTGGTCTCGAAGCACAGGCGGAGCCTAGACTCTGGACTCCGAACTCGGTGAAGCCGGCCGGCCATGAGTCCCGAGAAGCGAGCGAGAGCATCTTTGTCGTGTGGGGATGGTGGAACAAAACATGCCCCCGTACGCGCGCCTCCAAACGCAAGCCACCATACCCGTACGTACGCAGCAGCAACGGGGCCGCCGGTAGTAGGAATGTGAGATTTACTATAACTACCACTACCACACGGACGGCTACGCCCATTATACTACTCGCTCAAACAGCGGTGCTCGGACGGGGAGTATCATCATGCCACACAAATCTCTCTCTCTCTCTCCCTGTTATTGTATTTGCTTAACCGGATGTAGTGATGCGCATGTGTGATACCTACCTACCTCTAACTAATTAGTAGGCTACACTGAGTTCCCATGCAGCCCCCCTTCCCTGATGAACTGGACCGGGCGAGGAGCCAGAGCCAGTGGCTGCTCTGGCGCACCGGGCATGGAAGACTGTGGCAGAAGGCCAGGCCAGGGCAGCTACTGTGCGCATGTGAGCCCTTGCGGTACAAAGCCCCACGCCTTTCGTGCTGCCGTACCGCGTCACATGTGTTTCAGTTTCTTTTTCAGCAGGTATTGTTTTCGGGAGGAACTTCAGTTTTTTTTTTTTTTTTGAGAAGGGGGTGCTCCAGCTTTTTCATCCTACCACAAGACACGCTTGGCCGATGCCCACTTTCTTTGTTCACAAAGGCTCTCATCATGACTGAGCGCACACTTCCAGCAGGGCCGTCGCCACAGGCTTGGGCCGAGAGCCTTCATAAGGAAGGAGTGGTGACTTTTGTTTTTCTTTTTTCCAATATCAAGAAAACATATACAGTATGATCTGATAAATATTACCAAAACAATATGAAGTACAATGGACAAAGAACTGGACGTAGAACGATCAGTAAAAACGAAATAAAATGAAAATCGTAGTAGTCTTCTTCTTCTTTCGATTGTACATCACTCCTGGAGATCGAAAACTGCATTCAACCAACAATAAAGGAAATGGGCACCTGCATCCTACCAGGATTTGAAAACCCCCAATAGTCACTCGCCCCTTGAGACAAGATATACACATTGCCAAAGCAACATCGGTTGGAGCATCACCCCCGCAGTACAGGCTTACAATTCATTACCATCAGTTCAAAGGGTTGGAGAAATGGAACCGTGCCGCAAAATGCCAAAGTCGCCGCTTCACAACTCAACAGATCTGGGGACACGAAACTCTCACATGCCCTTCATCGGTGTTGGATTGCAGGTGAAAAGACTCCTCCGTGTTCGCTCGCTGGGAAAATACCACCTTGCCGATTTCGTCAGGAAAAAAACCCTAAGAAATATACGAGACAGATGGTTCCCACTTCTCGATGAGGCCCCCTGGTGGGAAGAAGGCGAAGGAGTGGTGACCTGACCGCGAGCTAACCCGAGGTAGATTGCTTTTTTAGGGATTCCCGAGGTAGATTGCTGAACAGATCGGCTCCCACATAGGCCTCGTTTAGCACACGAATTTTGCACAAGCCCAACCTTCCAATTAGCAGAATTCCTCTTGGATCCACCGCAAAACTATGTCTCACCGGCTTAGAGTGGGGCCTCATGGTTTCTTCGCACCGATAGCCACTGAGACTACATCTAGTTCGTGTTAAATTACTCAGGTGCGAGCTACTAGAAGGAAAAGAGTTGGGTTTACACTGGTTCTCCGTTTTCTTTTTTTCCCTTTTTTCTTGTTTTTTATTCGGGTTTCTTCTTCTTTTTTCATTTTCGTTTTCTTTTTTTCTTTTTTCTTCTCCATTTTTTCATTCTTTTTTCATTTGTTTCTTCGGGTTTCAATGCTTTTTTTTGTTTTCATTTCTTTTTTATTTTTGTTCTCTTTTTTCTTTGGTTTATTTTTTTCTTTGTTTCTTTTGTAATTCATTCTACATTTTTTGTATATGTCAACAACATTTTTCTCATACACATTTAACATTTTTTCAGTGCAGACTTAACATTTTCGTAATCCATTATCAACATTTTTTATCTACAAATTTTAATTTTTTTACAAATACAGATTAACATTTTTTGAATACATGGTCAACATTTTCTCTACATACACTTTTAAACTTTCTCAAATGCTCGGTTATCATTTTTTAAATACAAGATTTTTTCTAAATACATGGTCAACATTTTCTGTGGTAACCTGGCGCTCCAAATTCTCTTCCATCCGCCATGCTCCTCATCTATGTTTGAAGTTTGTGGGTTTTTACCGATCCATGCTTCTCTTCTTCTCTTAGTTTCCATCATCATGCGGTTCGCCGAGAGGATCGAAAACACACCGCTCTTTTCAAAATGCCAAGCCCCAAAATCATCTTATTGCATATGGCCGATTGGTATAGTCTGGATGATCTCAATATCCATCGGCAGAAAGTTTTTTTTGCTTGAATATGCATGAGTGTGCATATTATATATTAAAAAAGAAAGTCAAAAGAGTGCCTCCACCAAGATTACACTAGTGTCTTACACTTACTCCTCACTACTCGTCCACCTATGCAAACTATGGAAGAAAGGTTGTCATTCCCTTTAAACTTCCCAGCTACCGCCCAGGACAAACCTTCGGTACGAACTCTACCTAGAAGCACCTCCCTCGACGGTGATGCTCCATCAAACACAATAGCGTTACGATACTTCCACAGTTCCCAGAGCGTAAGGATAAAGATGGTATGGAGATCCTTGTGCTGTAGGTTATTTGGCCCATGCTTATCTCGAAGCCAAGTGTGAAGGGAGTCTTGCACCATCGGCGTCCACTCCGGCTTTCCCAAAGCCGCACCGCCCATGTTGATCTAGCAAACACGCAAGTAAGAAACACGTGGTTGATCGTTTTGTCCTCCTGGTCGCACAGGGGGCAAGCATCTTGATGAGGCAGCCCTCTCCTCGCAAGCCTATCTGAGGTCCAGCACCGGTCTCGAAGGGCCAGCCAGGCGAAGAACTTACAAGTGGAGGGCACCCTGGAAGTCCAAGTCATCTCCGCCATTGGCTCCACCATACGGCCCCAAAACTTTGCCGCGTATGCCGACCTCACCGAATAGTTACCATTGTTCTCCCTAGCCCAAGATATCTTATCTGGCACGCCCACGTCCGGCACCCACATGCTCACTCTAAGCCATAGAGAGAGGAACTCCATCAGTGCCTCTTCACCCATTTCCGGTCCAACGTCTAGCGCCCATGATCCTTCCTCGACTGCCGGGGCAACAAGCCTCGTAGATTTTGCGCGCGGCGGTACCATGGCATAAATCCTTGGCGCCAGGTCTTGCACCCTCATGCCATCAATCCAACGGTCCTCCCAAAAGAGCGTGGTAAGACCGTAGTGCACGTCACTCATGGCCGCAGCCTGGAACAAAAGTCTCGATTTCGGTGGAGCCCTAATCCTGAACTTGCTCCACGGTCTGCTCGTGTCCACCCTTTGCAACCAAAGCCATCTAGCCTGCATGGCCACATTGAGCCATCTGAGGTTAGGGAGTCCCAATCCACCAGCCCGTTTCGGCGTACAAACCGAGTCCCAGGCGACATCACAGTTTCCACCATTGGATGTGGCCCTCCTACACCAAAGGAAACCTCTGCACACCGTGTTCATCGCAGCGATGGTCTTCAATGGGAGGTCCAGCGCCATCATTGCATGTATGGGCATGGCGCATAGCACAGATTGAACCAAAGTAAGTCATCCACTCTTCGGCATAAGGGTTGCCTTCCACTTAGGCAGGCAGTTAGCCATCTGATCAACCAAGTACTGCAACTGAGCCGGCGTTTGCTTTCTCAAAGTCAGAGGTAAACCCAGGTATTTGATTGGAAACGACCCTCGTGGACAGCCCAACTCCTTACTCGCCATGTTGATTTCCGGATCATTGCATCTTATTGGGAGGGCAGCTGATTTCCTCATGTTAATCCGCAAACCTGACGCCTCCCCAAACATGGTGAGTATACGCTTGCTAACCTCAAGCTCCACCGGTGTAGGCTTGATGAACACCACCACGTCATCCGCAAAGAACGAGAGACGCCACCTCAAACCTCTCCGGGCCAAGGATTCCAGAATACCCCTCGTTGTGGCCCGATCAAATAGCCTCTGCAGTGGCTCCATCGTAAGAATAAAGAGCATCGGCGAAATTGGGTCACCTTGTTGATACGTCTCCAACGTATCTATAATTTTTGATTGCTCCATGCTATATTATCTATTGTTTTGGGCAATATTGGGCTTTATTATACACTTTTATATTACTTTTGGGACTAACCTATTAACCGGAGGCCCAGCCCATATTGCCGCTTTTATTGCCCTGTTTCAGATTTCGAGGAAAAGGAATATCAAAGCGAGTCCAAAGCGGAATGAAACCTTTGGCAACGTGATTTTTGGAAGATTATCATCACGGAGACTTGGAGTTTACGTCGAGAAGATACTCGAGGAGCCCAGGAGATAGGGGGCGCCCCCCTGTCTCGTGGACCCCTCGAGCACCCCCCGACCGACTTCTTTCGCCTATATATTCCCTCATACCCTAAAAACGTCGAATATCAAGATAGATCGGGAGTTCCGCCGCCGCAAGCCTCTGTAGCCACCAAAAACCTCTCGGGAGTCTGTTCCGCACTGGGAAGGGGGAACCCATCACCGGTGGCCATATTCATCATCCCGGAGCTCTCCATGACGAGGAGGGAGTAGTTCACCCTCAGGGCTGAGGGTATGTACCAGTAGCTATGTGTTTGATCTCTCTCTCTCTCTCTCTCTCTCTCTCTCTCTCTCTCTCTCTCTCTCTCGTGTTCTCTCTCGTGTTCCATCTATGGCACGATCTTGATGTATCCCGAGCTTTGCTATTGTAGTTGGACCTTATGATGTTTCTCCCCCTCTACTCTCTTGTGATGAATTGAGTTTCCCCTTTGAAGTTATCTTATCGGATTGAGTCTTTTATGAGAACACTTGATGCTCTCTTTATGTTTCAATTCTTATCTCTTATGTGAGCATCATTGAAATCATCATGCCTAGCTAGGGGCGTTAAACGATAGCGCTTGTTGGGAGGCAACCCAATTTTATTTTAGTTTCTTGCTTTTTGGTTCTGTTTAGTAATAAATAATCCATCTAGCTTCTGTTTAGATGTGGTTTTATGTTTTAATTAGTATTTGTTCCAAGTAGAACCTTTGTGAAGACTTGGGTAAAGTCTTTATGATCATGCTGTAAAAAACAGAAACTTTAGCGCTCACGAGATTAGCTTCAACTTTTTACTGGAGAGTGCTATTTAGTTGATTCTTTTTGCAGATGATTACTAGACAAATTCCACAGGTCCACCAATTTATTTTAGAATTTTTGGGGTTCCAGAAGTTTGCGTTAGTTACAGATTACTACAGACTGTTCTGTTCTTGACAGATTCTGTTTTCATTGTGTTGTTTGCTTATTTTGATGAATCTATGGCTAGTAAAATAGTTTATAAACCATAGAGAAGTTGGAATACAGTAGGTCTAACACCAATATAAATAAAGAATGAGTTCATTACAGTACCTTGAAGTGGTGTTTTGTTTTCTTTCGCTAACGGAGCTCACGAGTTTTCTGTTAAGTTTTGTGTTGTGAAGTTTTCAAGTTATGGGTAAAGATTCGATGGACTATGGAATAAGGAGTGGCAAGAGCCTAAGCTTGGGGATGCCCAAGGCACCCCAAGGTAATATTCAAGGATAACCAAGCGTCTAAGCTTGGGGATGCCCCGGAAGGCATCCCCTCTTTCGTCTTCGTTCATCAGTAACTTTACTTGGAGCTATATTTTTATTCACCACATGATATGTGTTTTGCTTGGAGCATCATTTTATTTTTTTAGTATTTGCTTGCTGTTATTTAGATTTATTTTTTGCATCTTTAGTTTCAATAAAAAAGTCAAGGATAGCCTTTGCCATGCTTATTTTGCTAGTATGCATGTTGCTGTTTGAAAACAGAAAGTTTACCGCTGTTGTAAAAATTCCCTAGAAAAGTCAGAATGTGATAAAATGTTGAAACCTTTTGCATAAGAAGCTCTGATAAATTTACTACAGTAGGAATTTTCTTTCATAATTTTTGGAGTTAGGGAAGTATGATGACTCTTGCATTCTTTACAGATTGTACTGTTTTGGCAGATTGCTGTTATGTTTGCATTGTTTGCATATGTTTGCTTGTTTAATGATTCTATTTGATGATAGGAGTATTAAATATGCAGAGTCATTTAGTATGCAATGTTTAATAATAATTTTATTTATTTTCTACAGTATAAAATGATAAGGTTTTTGCATTGGTTTATACTAACCTATCTCACAAGTTCTTGTTGAGTTTGGTGTGGATGAAGCTTTTGAGATTTAGGAAACCGTGATACGAGAGGAATTGAGGAGACACAAAAGCTCAAGCTTGGGGATGCCCAAGGCACCCCAAGATAATATTTCAAGAAGTCTCAAGCATCTAAGCTTGGGGATGCCCCGGTAGGCATCCCACCTTTCTTCTTCAACAATTATCGGTTAGTATCGGTTGAACCTAAGTTTTTGCTTCTTCACATGATGTGTGCTATCCTTGCAGTGTCATTTTCTTTAGCTTTGCTTGCTGTTTGAATAAAATACCAAGATCTGAAATTATTAATTGGGAGTCTTCACATAGTTGTATAATTATTCGACTACTCATTGATCTTCACTTATATCTTTTGGAGTAGTTTGTCATTTGCTCTAGTACTTCACATATATCTTTTAGAGCACGGTGGTGGTTTTATTTTGAAGAAATAGATGAACTCTCATGCTTCACTTATATTATTTTGAGAGTCTTAAATAGCATGGTAATTTGCTTAAATAATCTTAATATGCTAGGTATCCAAAAATAGTAAAAACTTTCTTATGAGTGTGCTGAATACTAAGAGAAGTTTGATGCTTGATGATTGTTTTGAGATATGGAAGTAGTGATATTAGAGTCATGCTAGTTGAGTAGTTGTGAATTTGAGAGATACTTGTGTTAAAGTTTGTCATTCCCGTAGCATGCACGTATGGTGAACCATTATGTGATGAAGTCGGAGCATGATTTATTATTGATTGTCTTCCTTATAAGTGGCGGTCGGGGACGAGCGATGGTTTTTTCCTACCAATCTATCCCCCTAGGAGCATGCGCGTAATACTTTGCTTTGATAACTTGTAGATTTTTGCAATAAGTATATGAGTTCTATATGACTAATGTTGAGTCCATGGATTATACGCACTCCCATCCTTCCACCATTGCTAGCCTCTCTAATACCGCGCACCTTTTCGCCGGTATCATACACCCACCATATACCTTCCTCAAAACAGCCACCATACCTACCTACCATGGCATTTTCATAGCCATTCTGAGATATATTGCCATTCAACTTTCCACCATTCTGTTTATTATGACACGCTCCATCATTGTCATATTGCTTTGCATGATCATGTAGTTGGCATCGTATTTGTGGCAAAGCCACCGTTTATAATTCTTTCATACATGTCACTCATGAGTCATTGCATATCCCGCTACACACGGAGGCATTCATATAGAGTCATATTTTGTTCTAAGAATCGAGTTGTAATTTTTGAGTTGTAAGAAAATAAAAGTGTGATGATCATCATTTTTAGAGCATTGTCCCAGTGAGGAAAGGATGATGGAGACTATGATTCCCCCACAAGTCGGAATGAGACTCCGGACGAAAAACTAAAAAAGAAAAAAAGAGGCCATAAAAAAGAGAAAAGGCCCAAATAAAAAATAAAAAATGAGAGAAAAAAAAGAGAAGGGACAATGCTACTATCCTCTTACCACACTTGTGCTTCAAAGTAGCACCATGATCTTCATGGTAGAGAGTCTCCTATGTTGTCACTTTCATATAGTAGTGGGAATTTTCATTATAGAACTTGGCTTGTATATTTCAATGATGGGCTTACTCAAAATGCCCTAGGTCTTCGTGAGCAAGCAAGTTGGATGCACACCCACTTAGTTTCTTTTGTTGAGCTTTCATATATTTATAGCTCTAGTGCATCCGTTGCATGGCAATCCCTACTCACTCACATTGATATCTATTAATGGGCATCTCCATAGCCCGTTGATACGCCTAGTTGATGTGAGACTATCTTCTCCCTTTTTTTCTTCTCCACAACCACCCTTCTATTCCACCCATAGTGCTATATCCATGGCTCACGCTCATGTATTGCGTGAAGATTGAAAAAGTTTTGAGAATGTCGAAAGTATGAAACAATTGCTTGGCTTGTCATCGGGGTTGTGCATGATTTAAATACTTTGTGTGGTGAAGATAGAGCATAGCCAGACAATATGATTTTGTAGGGATAACTTTCTTTGGCCATGTTATTTTGAGAAGACATGATTGCTTTGTTAGTATGCTTGAAGTATTATTATTTTTATGTCAACATTAAACTTTTGTCTTGCTTTCGGATCTGAATATTCATACCACAATTAAGAAGATTTACATTGAAATTATGCCAAATAGCATTCCACATCAAAATTTATCTTTTTATCATTTACCTACTCGAGGACGAGCAGGAATTAAGCTTGGGGATGCTTGATACGTCTCCAACGTATCTATAATTTTTGATTGCTCCATGCTATATTATCTACTGTTTTGGGCAATATTGGGCTTTGTTATACACTTCTATATTACTTTTGGGACTAACCTATTAACCGGAGGCCCAGCCCATATTGCTGTTTTGTTGCCTGTTTTAGTATTTCGAGGAAAAGGAATATCTAACGGAGTCCAAACGGAATGAAACCTTCGGCAATGTGATTTTTTGGAAGATTATCATCCTGGAGACTTGGAGTTTACGTCAGAAGATACTCGAGGAGCCCAGGAGATAGAGGCGCGCCCCCCTCATCGGGCGCCCCTGTCTTCGTGGACCCCTCGAGCACCCCGACCGACTTCTTTCGCCTATATATTCCCTCGTACTCCTAAAAGCGTCGAATATCAAGATAGGCCGGAGTTCCGCCGCCGCAAGCCTCTGTAGCCACAAAAACCTTTCGAGTCCGCTCCACCACTTGCCGGAGGGTGAACCCATCACTGGTGGCCATCTTCATCATCCCGGCACTCTCCATGACGAGGAGGGAGTAGTTCACCCTCGGGGCTGAGGGTATGTACCAGTAGCTATGTGTTTGATCTCTCTCTCTCTCTCTCTCTCTCTCTCGTGTTCTTTCTCATGTTCCATCTATGGCACGATCTTGATGTATCCCGAGCTTTGCTATTGTAGTTGGATCTTATGATGTTTCTCCCCCTCTACTCTCTTGTGATGAATTGAGTTTCCCCTTTGAAGTTATCTTATCGGATTGAGTCTTTTATGAGAACACTTGATGTATGTCTTGCCGTGCTTATCTGTGGTGACAATGGGATATCATGTGCCTCTTGATGTATGTTTTGGTGACCAACTTATGGGTTCCACCCATGAACCTATGCATAGGGGTTGGCACGTTCTTGACTCTCCGATAGAAACTTTGGGGCACTCTTTGAAGTACTTTTATGTTGGTTGGATGAATCTGAGATTGTGTGATGCATATCGTATAATCATGCCCACGGATACTTGAGGTGACAATGGAGTATCTAGGTGACATTAGGGTTTTGGTTGATTTGCGTCTTAAGGTGTTATTCTAGTACGAACTCTTTTATAGATTGATCCAAAAGAATAGCTTTGAGGTGGTTTCGTACCCTACCATAATCTCTACGTTTGTTCTCTGCTATTAGTGGCTATGGAGTGACTCTTTGTTGCATGTTGAGGGATTGTTATATGATCTATCTATGTTATTATTGTTGAGATAACTTGCACTAGTGAAAGTATGAACCCTAGGCCTTGTTTCCTATCATTGCAATACCGTTTACACTCACTTTTATCATTAGTTACCTTGCTGTTTTTATTATTTCAGATTACAAATACCTATTTCTACCATCCATATTGCACTTGTATCACCCTATCTTCGCCGAACTAGTGCACCTATACAATTTACCATTGTATTGGGTGTGTTGGGGACACAAGAGACTCTTTGTTATTTGGTTGCAGGGTTGCTTGAGAGAGGCCATCTTCATCCTACGCCTCCTACGGATTGATAAACCTTAGGTCATCCACTTGAGGGAAATTTGCTACTGTCCTACAAACCTGTGCACTTGCAGGCCCAACAACGTCTACAAGAAGAAGGTTGCGTAGTAGACATCAACAGTTTCTGGCGCCGTTGCCAGGGAGGCTAGGTAAGTGAAGGTATATCTTTAGATCTTGCAATTGAATCTTTTTTTTCTTGTTTTAGCACTAGTCTAGTTTATAAAAGAAAATTACAAAAAAATGGAATTAAGTTTGTCTCATACGCTTCACCTTTTTAATGTCTTTCGTGAAAATGATGGGAAGGAAAATTATGCTCAAGTACTAGAAGAAGAATTACATAAAATGCTTGGCATAAAATATTTGAATGATGAGCATGATTGCAATGTTGTTAGTATGAATTCTTTGAATATCCTTGAGCTTCAGCGCATCAAACTTCGATCTAAATCTCCCCAACATTCTCCGGTTAATCAGAGCATTGCTCTTGTCCTCCTGCCGAGCCAATAGGTTAAAGTCACCGGCAACCAACCACGGCCCTGCGTGCAGGTCCCGTATGTCTACCAAGTCTTGTAAGAATTCAACCTTGTCCGTTTCCTCTTGTGGGCCGTAGACACATGTAAGCCACCAAGCCTGCTCGTCCTCAGGGCACTTAACAAGTGCTGTCAACGTGTGATTAGTGTAGTGCGGGTTGGATAGGTGGGTAAGGGACTCACCCCAAGCCACAAGAATTCCACCACGAGTACCCGCGGCCGGCAAGTAGAAAAACCTTTCATATTTATTTCCGAGACATTGTCGAACGATGTTCACCGATACATCATGCAGCTTGGTTTCTTGATGACAAATGATGGCCGGGTTGGCCGCCATCACTACCTGAAGCAGCGCATTCCTTCTTGCCCGAGCATTGAGACCACGGATGTTCCACACGAGCACTTTCAACGGTTGCATACTCATAGAGACTGTCTACAAAACCACCGAGCTGACGAAGCAGCTAGACCGCACCCAGTCCGTCCACCAGAGGCGCCGGAGGCGACTCCCAACCGAACACGGCCAACACCGCTGCGATGTGCGCATCCAAGAGGGGGCGGGAGAACAAGTTCATGTACATTCGTAGCACATCATCCGAGATTGCCGCGCCCTCATGAGCTAGACACAGCTTTCTAATAAGCACTTGCTGTTGCTTGGAAGCGGCATGCTTGGCGATTCTTGCACTGCATCTTGGCGTGGATTCCAGCATTTGTTTCTTTCTAGCCTGCCTACTCGGGTTAGCAACGGCACGAGCAGAGGGCCGCGACAGGACTGGGGAGAGCGGCCTGTGCAAATCCGCACAAAAACCACCCACATCAACGTGAAACACGCCCGCGTCCCCAGCCTGCATGGGATTGGGCGTGCATGGCCTCGGATCGCCAGCCTGAGAGGGATTGGGCGTGCATGGCCTTAGGTCCCCCGCCCGATCCGCCTCCACGATACTCCTCGGGGCCACCAACACCCCATGCAGAGGCTCGCAATGATTGGGCACCAGCGCTCAGGCAGCCTCGACCACAAGTGGGGCCAGGACCCCACCCCGCGGAGGCGTGCCAGCCCTCGGGGTTGGTGGCGGGCTGCCGTCCCCACCAGACAGACTGACCTGGAAGAAGTCCTAGGCCTCCACTTGCGCGCTCCTCACGGTCTCGCCGCATGAAAGCGACAACAGTTCCAAGGCCGCGCCCATCACAGTGCCGGCCAAATCCACTGTGACGCCCGGATAATTAAGCTACAACAACCATCTACTAATGATGCCACGTCACCTCGATTACTGATGCTAATCTCGCGTTAGTTCAAAACCGATTCAAATTCAAATTCAAAATCAAGCAAACAATAAAAGTTTTTAAATATTAAAACTAAAATGTTCGGGGTGAGCCAAATAATGCATAGGTAAGTATGGTGGAGAAACCACATTTTTAGAAAAGGTTTAATACTCTAAAAATATTTTAAACAATAGAAAAAACAATTAGTTAAATGCCTTTTACAATTAATAAAATATTAAACTATTTTATTTTTGTCACCAAACTCTTTTGTGGCATTGGGGTATGTTGAAACACTAAAGTAGATGCTAATTATATATTTTTATACAAAATTAAAACAAATTGTAAATTAAAAGAAAATAAATATAAAGAAAAGGGAATAACGAAAAAACAAAACCTAAAAGAAAAAAGGAAGAAGGAAAAATGCCTTCCCCAGCTGGGCCGACCCAACTGGCCACCAGGCCAAGCCCAGCCGGCCTCCCCCACTGGTCCAACCGGCCGCCCCCATTCCCCTTATCTCCCCTGAAACCCTAACCCACCCCCACGACCCCCACTCCCTCGTTCCCTCCCCCTCCCGATCCGATCTGGATCGGGGGAACGACCTTGCCGCCCGGAACGAACCACGTCGCCACGCCCCACCGTCGTCGTCGTTGCCCCCTTCATCCCCGTCGTCTAGCTCCGTGGCCAGATCGACCAAGGCCGCCCCGACGCCGCGCCCCGACCCCGTCGCCACCACCACGACGCCGCCGTGCACCGCCGCCTCGCCGAAGGCCACGTCGCCGGAACGCTTCCTCGCCGGCCTGCACCTCGTCACCGCGTCGCCGTCGTCTCCGTCTCCTCCTCGACAACCGCTGCCTTGACCCTACGGCCCGCGGTGAGGCTCCGGCCTTATCTCCTCCCTCTCCCCCATCGACGACCGCACCGGAGCTCTGCTCCCCCTCGTGCTACGGCCACCCCCCACTGCTACCGCTTGCCCTGTTGGATGCGTCTGGCGCCAGCTTGAACGCCCTCTTGGGCGCCAATCCGGTAGCCGGACGGCGAAGTTCGACCCATCCGCCCGCTCACCGCCCGACCCGCCGCTGCTCCCTGTCTGTCGCCGTGCCCACCACCACAGCCCAGCGCCGTTCCTCCTATGCTTCGCCGCGCCACGGCACCCTCATGCAGACGCACCGCGCCCCATCTCGGGTCGCCACGGCCGGCCGTCCCGCCCGCTCGTGCCCTGGCCATCCTCGGTTGCATGCACCCGCCCGGCGCTCCTCCCGAACCCCCCCCTCACTGGCTGCCGCTCATGCGCCTGCCGATGGCTTTCAGGCTGCGCCGGTGTGCGTCGTGCGTGCCTAAGCGCCCTCTCGGGCTCGTGCCCGTTCGGGCGCTCACGTCCTTGCCGCTAGTGTCCGCCCGGTTGGCCCCGATGAGCCTTTGCTAGGGGCCCCACGCCCCTTTTGATTAAAACAAAAATGGGAATTAAAAAATAATAATAATAAAATAAATGAATAATTAATTAATTAATTAATTAATTAATTAATTAAAGAATTAACTTAATGAATTTTGATTAATTAAACTAAACAACTAATTAAACTAATTAATCATGATTAGTTAGTCTAGTCAATGACGAATGGGACCCACTGGTCAGGTTGACCAGTCAACCCTGTTGCTTCCGCTGACTCGTCTATGATCGAGCACTTGTATTCGAGCCCTCGAGGCCCCTGGCTTGTATTATGATGCTTGTATGACTTATTTTATTTTTAGAGTTGTGTTGTGATATCTTCTCGTGAGTCCCTGATCTTGATCGTACACGTTTGCGTGTATGATTAGTGTACGATTGAATCGGGGGCGTCACATCCACCTCGGGCAGGTCCAGAAGACTGATATGCATGGAGCCAATCCGAACTAACTCGCACTGGCCCTGAGCACTGCATGTCACCAATCCCTCGGCACTGGGCCCGCCAACCTGAAAAGCAGCCAATCTCGAATCATCCAACTGTCGCCATCTGGCCAGCTGCACCGATGGAGGGGAACCAACGGTCACCTCAGCAACAGCGCGGGCCCGCAGGCGGGAATCCCGGGCGCCGCCCTGCCAATCATCGCCGAGATGCTGATTCACCGGCCCCGCAGGGGATCTGCTGACATTGGCCACGCAGCTGTTGCTGACCACGCGACTCCCAGGCGCGCCACGAGTTTGAACGAGCCACCACCACAACTAGCCTCACGGCGACCGTGCCCCCCCCCCGGACCTCTCGACCCAGCAGGCCCAGGACCATGGCCACCGCCCGCCCGCAGACGGGGAAGAGGGAGGCGACGGGGGTGGCGCAGGTGGCGCCGCCCCACCATCATCCAGCACGCCGTCCGCCATCACGATGATGTCGATAGGATATGAGAGGGTCGAAGAGCACCGCGGAACCGAAGATCGCCGACCCTACCCCTCCGACCATAGAGTTCGCCTGGGCTCGTCGATGAAGAGAACGCGCCGCATAGGAATCCGGCTTGGCCTGTCCGTGCGTAGCCAAACTCTGAAGTCCGCCATGTCCGCCCTGCTCGCTGTGTCTTCATCCACCCCGACGACATAGCCGGCGCCCCGCAGGATCGTGCTCGCCGTCCACTGACACCAAGCATGAGCAGGCACGCCCCTCAGCGAGATAGGTCAGGGAGTCCTGGATTAGGGGGTATCCGGATAGCCGGACTGTGTACAACGTCCGGACTATTGAAGCATGAAGATACAAGACTCAAGACTTCGGCCCGTGTCCGGATGGGACTTTCCTTGGCGTGGAAGGCAAGCTTAGCGATCCAGATATTATATTTCCTTACTTGTAACCGACTCCATGTAAACCCTAGCCCTCTGCGGTGTCTATATAAACCGGAGAGGTTGGTCCTTAGAAGGCCGATCACAATTACAATCATACCATCATAGGCTAGCTCTTAGGGTTTAGCCTCTACGATCTCGTGGTAGATCTACTCTTGTACTCCTTCCGTTCCTAAATAATTGTCTTTCTAGAGATTTCAACAAGTGACTACATACGGAGCAAAATGAGTGAACCTACACTAAAACATGTCTACATACATCCGTATGTTGTAGTCCATTTGAGATGGCTAGAAAGACAATTATTTGGGAACGGAGGGAGTACTACCCATATCATCAATATTAATCAAGCAGGAAGTAGGGTTTTACCTCCATCGAGAGGGCCCGAACCTGGGTAAACATCTGTGTCCCTTGCTTCCTGTTACCATCGCCGACCTTGGCGCTTACGATCGGGACCCCCTACCCGAGATCCGCCGGTTTTGACACCGACATTGGTGCTTCCATTGAGAGTTTCTCTGTGTCGTCGCTATGGGGCTCGATGGCTCCTTCAATCACTGTCAATAACACGGTACCGGATAGTCACGACGAGCACGGCTTAGACCTGCTATCGGACAAAGCTCGGGGTATCACCCCCGCAGTAGCCTCGGACCTAAATCCGGAGCAGGCTCCGTTGCCTGAGGACGAAGGGCTGGACCCCGCCCCGCATGTCGCACAATTATCGGAGGTGGAGCCGAACACGGGCCTTACCTCTGTGGTGGCCTACGACTTCGGACCCCCGGACTCGTATCCGGACGTTGAGTTCGGTCCGCGCACTCCCGAGCCGGTCGAGCCAGGTTGGGCTCCGGTAATGGAGTTTACCACCGCGGACATCTTTTAGCACTCAGCCTTTGGCGACATGCTGAACTCGTTGAAAACTCTCTCTTTGATAGAAATTTCTGGGCCAAACTACGTCCGGTTCGAGTGGGAAGCAGGCGACGAAGAAATTCGTTGCCCACCCACCACCCACTTCATAGCCACGATCGATGATTTAACCGACGTGCCTGACTTTTACTCCGAAGACGTCGATGGTATGGACGACGATGCAGGAGAAGATGCGGAATCTATGGGGCGCCGGACTTCCCCCTCGTCACACGACATATACATGGTGGATACGCCCAAAGAGGACAAAGGCGACAATCCGGATGATAAAACCCCCGGACAAAAGCCAAAGCGACGACGCAGACGCCGTTCTAAGTCCAGCAACAGTAAAAATAGTGACAAGAGCACCAGAAGGATCGATACTACAATCAACTCCGAAGGCAACGTCGACCATATGGATCCAGCGATGGACCAGGACGAACCAGTCACCCGCATACGCTTTGGAAGCGGGCGCGAGGATAATGATCCCGACGGACGAGGTCATCAAACCGAACCAGCACAGGAAAACAGTTCGGATAATGATGCAACCCCGGAAAAACATGCGGAACGAGATAACCTCCATAGAAAGCTTACAGCCACCGCAAGAAGTCTAAAGAAGCAGAAGCAACGGCTCAAAGCCGCACAGGAACGCTCAACCGTAGATGTAACAAAGTGCTAGACACTGAAGAAAGATACAGCGATGATCGCCGTACAAAGAGCTATCCAAAACGCAAGCTATTGCCAGAATTCAATGACGAAGCCGTGCCACTTCGTAGCCGCAACAAAGCGGCTACCGACGCCGCACATGATTCACGTGAACACCTGAACAAGAAAGCTGGCGCAACCAGGTCCATTTATGGATCCAAAGGACGCACCCCGGCGAGGGACTATGGTCACCAAAACGATTATGCCAATCGAGTACCAGTCCGGAATAAACACCGGACACAACAGCAACCGACGGCATATGCCACAGCACGTCCAGATACAGAGGGGCTGCTCATCCCCTGTGCTTTACCGAAGAAGTACTCGACCATGAATTTCCACAGGGCTTTAAACCTGTGAACATAGAGGCATACGACGGAACGACAGAGCCAGGTGTCTGGATTGAGGATTTTATCCTGCATATACATATGGCTTGTGGGGCGACCTCCACGCCATCAAATACCTCCCCTCAAATCAAGGGACCAGCTCGGCCTTTGGTTGAAAAGCCTCCCTGAAAATTCAATTGGGAGCCGGAGGAACTCGAGGGCGCTTCGGGGAAAATTTTCACGGGACCTATGTCTGGCCTCCGGATGCTGACGACTTAAGTCACATAGTCCAACAGCCCGGAGAATCCGCCCGCAAGCTTTGGAACAGATTCCTCACTAAGAAAAATCAAATTTTTGATTTTCCAGATGCCGAAGCCTTAGCGGCATTCAAACACAACATCCGTGATGAGTGGCTAGCCAGACACCTCGGCCAAGAAAAGCCAAGGACAATGGCAGCCCTAACAAGCCTCATGACCCGCTTTTGCGCGGGAGAAGATAGTAGCTAGCCCAGAAGGCACCAATGACCCCAAAGACATCCGAAATAAGGGATGGCAATGGGAAGCCACTACGTCATAAAAACAAAAGCCAAAGCAAGGAAGAGAGCTCGGATAACACGACAGTTAATGCCGGATTCAGGGGCTCTCGACCTAATCAGAAAAATAAGCCATCTAAAGGTAGCAAAGAGGGACCTTCCGGTCTGAATAGAGTCCTAGACAGACTATGCCAAATTCATGGCACCCCTGACAAACACTCAGAAACCATACGCACAGAGAGTGCTGGGTCTTCAAGCGCCGCAAATTAAATGCCGAACACAAGGGAAGGAAACACCAAGTGAAGACGAGGATGAACCTCACCAAATTAACACGGAGGGGACGTAAAAATTCCCGCCAGAGGTTAAAACAGTGAACATGATCCACGCGACTCACACATCCATGAGGAGGCACGAACGCGCGCATAAAGACGCGCTCGATATAGAGCCCATCATACTCACACCAAACCACTGGATGCCCTATCCGATCACCTTCGATCACTTGGACGACCGAACTAGTATTCAGCGCGGAGGATCAGAGGCCTTGGTGCTTGACCCAATAATCGACGGATACCATCTCACCCACGTCCTCATGGACGGCGGTAGCAGTCTCAATTTAATATATGAGGACACTATCCGCAGGATGGGGATAGACCCATCCAGAATTAGCCAAAGTGACACCACCTTTGAAGGGGTGATACCAGGCGTTGAAGCCCTGACGGGGGCTCTGTTGTACTGGAGGTAACATTTGGCTCTCCAGGCAACTCCAGAAGCGAAGAGCTACTCTTCATCATCGCAACCTTCCAAAGCAACTATCATGCATTGCTGGGAAGAACGGATTTCGCCCGTTTCAACGCATTGCCGCACTATGGCTACCTTACACTCAAGATGCCCGGACCACGTGGCGTCATCACAGTTAGCGGAATAACAGAGCGCTCGTCACGCGCAGAGGAACACGCGACGGCCCTTGCGGCCGGACTATAAGCGACCTCCAACATCAAAAAATATGACCGGTCGTTAAGACAGGGACACGGTTAGACGAGTCCGGTAGCCCAGATCGAACCAGGGCACCATATATGTAATCCTATAGCGGACACCAGGGGCTATAACTACCTAATTAAGCCCCACGCTTGGATCAACCTTATTGGCAGGACAATGGCTTACACTTTTATCATCCATCGCATACTCACGTTGTACTCTTCTACGAGTTTTCCTTTTTTCACAGACAACGTTCGCGCGATACCCTTCCAGGATACGGCACAACGGAGACAAAGGCGCAGACGTGCAGCAGGGCCCCGTTCAACATGTTTCTCTTTAGATTAAGCCCCTGTGTAAACCTTTTCTATTTCCTCTTGTTGTTTAACCATCCCATGGGTTCCATACCCACAGAGGATACTGCCGTTTTTGGCATTTCGCCACGACAGATTAACGCACGTACCTGGAAACGCAGGGTTTATAACGAATGGGAATTCTTGAGCTCATCATCTGTTATAAAGTCCGAATACCTTCGGGAGTGTTCGGCGTCACGAGTTTGGCATTATATGCATCAGCTCCGAATCATGTCTTTGGTCAAATGTTGGGTTTGCCCGGCTCCTGGGTTTGCCGCCTTACGTTTCGTTATAATCGGCTAAGGTGGTCAAAGGGGAACTACTGCGATTGTGCCCTGGTTATTCCGGACGAGCACCTCGAGAGAAAGCGAAAACCGATCATGATGATACGTTGAGAGACTGTTCAACCACTCGAAGACTTATCGGGATCTTTAGGATCCCTTCGCATTAACAAATGACCGTTTCCCGGTCATGTACACACGCGCCCGTACTCGGATACACACGAAGGTACCAGGGGCTACATAGTAGCCCCAACATTAGACTCCCATGGCTAAGCGAAAGTGTTACAGCTATATAGTCCGGTTGCCTAGTTCGACGTGCGATCACCTCCTTAACGGACCAAGACGTTGGATCAAGTGTGATTAAGCATATTTTTCGCGAACACCCCCGCATTGTCTGCGTGGGGGCTGAAGCCAATGACTGCTATCTTTCGGATTACACATTCATATATATATATATATATACATACATATATATATGTATATATATATATATATATATATATATATATATATATATATATATATATATATCTGTAAACGGTCATACAGGGGACACAATAATACTTTTCGGGCAAAAAGTATAAAAATACCCTTATAACCAAAATAAAATAGTAATTACAATAATTAGATACATCACTCGAATAAGACATTCTTGAAACTGCGCCTCTATTAGGCGGGCACCTTCTGTGACTGCGTCCAAGTAGTGCTCGGCGGATATTGGCCTGCCGGATCTTGGGTCGCTATAATATTGGCCTCCATATCCGTCCAATAGGCTTTAACGCGGGCAAGAGCCATCCGTGCACCCTCTATGCACGCCGACCTCCTCATGGCGTCGATCCGAGGCACGGCCCCAAGGAATTGCTGCACCAAGCCAAAGTAACTGTCCGTCTTAAGCCCGTCCAGCCAAAGATGGTTTATCACAGACCGCATTGCAAGACCGGACAGCCTGTGAAGCTCCGTTACAGCAGCCATCTTGTCACTTAATGGCAGCGGGCGAGTGGGAGCATTGAATTGCGACCAGAAAAGCTTCTCCACTTCTTTATCACCCTGATCCTCGAAGAACTTGGCAACGTCACCGTACTCTTCGTCAAATCCGCATCTGGCGTCGCGCAGGACTCCAAATACCATCCAGGGTGCGTACTTCGGATCGAAAAACTTCATCCGCAGCAAGTAGGAGCCTCCAGTCGCGATTTCACCGGCCTGTTGAAGTTCCTCCCGCGCACCCCTGAGCGCGGTACGTATTTCCTTGGTGGCATTACACGCCTTGTCCAGCTCGGCCAAACTTTCCTTACGCTCCTTTTCAAGGAGCTCGTACCGGTCAGCGGTATTTTTTAACTCCACAGCCATTTCGGCTATCTTTTCCTCGCTTCGGCGATGAGCAGCCTGTTCGTCTCTCAATTCTTCGGCCGCCTTTGTGGCAGCCGCATTGCTAACCCGAGCTTGTTCCTTGGCTTGGACAAGTTCTGCCCTCGGGGCCTCCACAGCGGCACCATCTGCGGTCGAACATATTACATTAATATCATGCCGCCTTCATATTTTCTTATACAAAGGAAGGCGAGCACATACCTTGTGATTTGTCCACCATTGCTCACCAACAGTAATATCGGCATCAATCGATCGAATTTGCCTTGTTAATTCGAACTTCAACAGACCGGCGGCCGGACTCACAGTACCGCACACGCCTGACACTAGAATTAGTTTTTGATCCCCCGTTTGCCGCCTAGGGCGGGCAACCAGTGTCTCATGGGCTACTACCTATATGGAGCACACCTAACGCGTGCCTCACAGCCAAATACAGTGTATTCTTCACTACATACCTCAAAGCCTCTTAGCAGACTTGTAAATGCTTCATTCAAACCGCTTGTAGCGGACGAAATCTTCTTGAGCACCGCGCTCATTAATGAGCGGTGCTCCTCGAGCGCTGCTCGCTCCAAGAGGGTTCACAAGACGTCCCGTGGGACATCGAATCGTGTGGACCCTTCCCATCGCCCCTCGTGGGAGCCAAATGCTCCGGGCTCAGGGGGGCTGACGCATCGGCTCCTGGCTTCGGCAGATCCGGACTCCTCCGTGACAACACCTCGGTGTCCCCCGCTTCATGAGCCGGGGAGGATGGTGGGGTCTCGCTCTCCATCATCTCCGGAGGAAGATCCCTCGAAGATGAACTTTGTTGAGAAGGGCTGCTAGCCGGACTGCGAAAGACGAATCCTGGTTATTGATCTAGGAGGAACGCAGTACCTTCGAATTAAAAATCAACTTACAGCTCGACGGAGGGCTGGCCCGTTGGAGGGCATGGTGCGGTGAGGGTGCCCGTCGAGGCAGAGCCCCCGGGTGATATCTTTTTCGCTGGTATGGGCATCTTCGTCTCCGAGTCTTCGGAGGCAGCCCTCTTCTTCCAGCTGGGAGGAGGCCTTAGCCCCCCCTTCCCGTTTATCCTCCTGAGGGGAGGCAACAATTCCCCCGGTTCGGATGCGCAGTGCATGGAGTTCGGTTTCTTCGTTCTTCCCCTTGTCTTTCCCCGAGGGCATGCTGCTGAGTACCCGGTCAAGCATCTTGGCCATGGTGGGGCCAGGCGAGCCTTCGGGAAAGTGGCGCCGGACACCTGATTCTCTCCGCCTTGCGGAGCCATTCCTGGACACGGATGATTTTTAGAATAAGCAATCATGACAAATACAAAACAGGGTGTCCCATCGTGGCTACTTACTTGAGTATCTAGGCGATTGCGGCTTAGGCCCGCATCCTCGGTGGTATCCGGACACACTACTTTCCGTCCAAGAATAATTTGCACATCTCTTCGAGCTTCAAGCGAAGAAGTGCTTGACGATCCGCGGACCCTCGGATTGAACTCCCACATCCGAAGAGGCCGGCGTTAACGACAACATCCGTCGGATTAACATCACTTGCATTATCTTGTGAGGTTAATGTCTCTCTCAAGAAGCTCCGGATGCGATTCTCGCGGCCTTTGGTATATCACCCGGCGGGCCCCAATTCCGTCCTACGTCGGTCCAAGACGCTAGTTGTGACGGCAGGCCCGCGCGGAACTCGGGAGCAGCTACCCACTTTGTGCCTCGGGGAGCCGTGACATAAAACCACCTCCGTTGCCATACATCGGATACTTCTGGGAAAGAACCCTCTGGCCATGGGGCATCAGCGCTCCTGCTTATTGCGGCGCCTCCGCACTCCGCGTGTCGCCCCTCGATCATCTTCGGCTTCACACTGAAGGTCTTGAGCCATAAGCCGAAGTGTGGGGTGACGTGGAGGAAGGCCTCGCACACTATAATGAACGACGAGATGTGGAGGATAGCGTCTGGAGTCAAATCGTGAAAATCCAACACGTAATAGAACATGAGCCCCCTCACAAAGGGATCAGGGTGAAGCCCAAGCCACGGAGAAAGTGCGGGGCAAAAACGACGCACTCATTAGGCTCCGGAGTGGGGATGACCTGCCCGGTTGCAGGAAGCCTGTGTTGGATGTCGGCGGTCAGGTATCCGACCTCCCTAAGCTTCGCAATGTCGTCCTCTTGGATCGAGGAGGCCACCCATCGGCCTTGAGGGACGGATCCGGACATATCGGCGGATTTAGGGTGTTGAAGCTTAGGTTTCGGGTGTTAGAACTCGGGGGATAAGAAGGTGCGAGGAAGGTGGAAAAGAGGCATAGACCTCGACCCCTTTTTATAAAGGGGATGAATATCAAGAGTCCTTGGTGTGGCCGTTTGAGGCTTATCTAAACACACACGGAGTTATACCAACGGCCGTCGTGGGGTGGCGTGCGCCCATATTGATGGAAAAATCCCGTAATAAGTGAAACACGATCTCTGCCCCGACGGGACGGGCTAATAAAACCGTCTTGTAACGCGAGTCATCACGGCGTAAGAAACGCCGGTCCGCGTTGGACCAGGCCACGATGCACGGGCACGATACACGAAGATTGCCAGCGTATCAGGTTTATGCCATGTGAAGATCATCTTGTGGATCCGGACACGATTCAAGTGTTCGATAATTACCTTGGAGTATTCGGAGGAGGAACCCGCCGCAATGCCAAGACAAGATCGCTACCGGACTCATCGTCATTGAAGCTGGTTCAGGCTCTTGAGGGAGTCCCGGATTAGGGGTATCCGGACAGCCGGACTGTATACAACGTCCGGACTATTGAAGCGTGAAGATACAAGACTCAAGACTTCGGCCCGTGTCCGGATGGGACTTTCCTTGTCGTGGAGGAAAAGCTTGGCGATCCGGATATTATATTTCCTTCCTTGTAACCGACTCCATGTAAACCCTTGCCCTCTCCGGTGTCTATATAAACCGGAGAGGTTGGTCTTTAGAAGGTCGATCACAATTACAATCATACCATCATAGGCTAGCTCTTAGGGTTTAGCCTTTACGATCTCGTGGTAGATCTACTCTTGTACTAATCATATCATCAATATTAATCAAGCAGGAAGTAGGGTTTTACCCGAGAGGGCCCGAACCTGGGTAAACATCTGTGGCCCTTGCTTCTTGTTACCATCAGCATTAGACGCACAGTTCGGGACCCCCTACCCGAGATCCGCCGGTGTTAACACCAACAATAGGCACCAGGAAAGGCAGGGACGCCGTCGTTGCTTGGCCTTGCCGAAGCCATGGGCGCAGGGAAAGCTCGAACCAGGACGCGCTCGCACGGCCGACGCGCACCATGCGCTCAAGGAGAGCCCCGTCGCGGCAGAGCACCAGAAAGTCATCAGGGAAGAAGCCACGAACAGACATCTCCGCCGGCCCGACGCCAAACTCCGGGCGCAGCGCGCGCGCCGCCGAGTCGACATCCACCACAGGCCTAGTACCAATGATGGAGACCAGGACAGCCTGCGCCAGCTCCGCCTCGAGCAATCTCGTGTCTTCAGCCGCTTCCATGAAGCACGCCTCCCCCGACACCTCGCCATCTGATCCCGCCCGAGGGGCCAGGCCCTCTGGCGAGACGAAAGGCGCCGAGAAGGACGGGCCAGCAGCGCCCAGCCCCGATGGTGACCGTGCCGCAGGCGGCTCCTGCACCACCTAACTCCACAGCCGCACCGCGCCAGGCGGCGGGGGTGGAAGGACCGAAGGCGAGCGTCTGGGCGAGGCCGGCCTCCGCACGGGCGAATCAGCGGCCACCCCAGACCGAAGGGCAGGCGGCGGGCGTGGCGGCTGCTCCACCGGGGACGGACTGCACGGCCGGGCACAACCACACGAGGTGTGGCCAGGTCCGCGGCAACGGACGCAGAGCGTGGGGTTGGTACACTCCCGGGAGATGTGGCCTTCGCTGCCGCAGTTATAGCAGCAGCCGTAGAGCTCCACCGGCAGTCTGGAAGCAGGGGGAGGACGGGCCGCGGTCAGCACGCGCCGCCACCCATCCTGCCGGCGGCGAGGAAGACGCGGAGCACGCGCATGCGCCACGCGAGGACGCCGAGCCTGCTTGGTCTGCCAGCCGCCATGCGCGGGCGAGGAGCCGGGGCGCGGGAGGGCCCCGCCGCTGCGCCTCCCTGAACCACCGGGCCGAACGGGGTACCCAAGATCTCGGGGACGACGATGGTGGACCGGAGCTGCGGCCGCGGCCGTGCGACGGCAGGGGAGGAAGGCGGGCGCTCCACGCGGGGCGGAGAGGCCATGGGAGCGTCGGAGTCGGACGAAAACGAGCCGGATAGAGAGACCCTCAACGCCATAGCGCGCTGGGAGGAGGCCGCCAGTGCCGGAGTGGAGGGCGGCGAGTGGGGTGGCCGCCAATGCCGGAGTGGAGGGCGGCGAGTGGGGTGGCCGCCAGTGCCGGAGTGGCGACTGGCGCAGCGCGCGGGGGAGGGGGGGGGGGCAAAAGTTTCCATCGGCAGAAAGTTTGCTCGCAGCTTCACCATGTCCCAACCCCTCGTAGCTGGCTCAATCTTTTTTTGTTGTAGTGTGATGATGACGTTGAGAAAGGTGAAGCCCATTTGAAAAGGTATGCAGGGTTGGGGATCATATCGGGGAAGGCGAGGCCAAAATTACCAAGGTGCCCGTTTGAAAAAAAAAACATTTTTAACCCAAAAAAATTGAATTTTCTTGTAAACACACACACACACACATAAATATTTTGTATTTGCGAAGTTTCATATCATTTTACTTTCGCACGTGGTGTAAAAATAGACAAATATGTATTTTCAAATGAGCTCTTTTTTTGTTATTGGGCAGAATTTTATTTCTTTTGTACAGCTTACAAAGAGCATTTTTTAAAACAAAATTTCATGGATTCCTAGTCAACGCATACAAGTTTCCACAAATTATTAATTTTTTTAACTTATAAATATGGTTTTTGATTTTTTTTTTCAAAAAAACGGGCAACTTGGTGCCCGAGTACCAGAACTTTGCACTCGGAGGTGAGATGATGGGAGGAGGGTGTTCGCGCTGGGGAATCTCTCATGCCGAACGAATTCGTTCTGGCTGCACGGTGTCTCCCAAGTCCCACCGAAGCCTTCAGTTCGATCTGGGAGGTGCTCCTATGAAACGTTCGGTCAATATCAGGGTCCTTTTTTTTTACAACGACGCTGGCTGCACACATTTTCAGTTGGCCATCACGACGGACCTCGGACTGCTATCCGGCCCAGGAAACAAAGAGCCCCACGTGTGCGTTAAACAACAACAGGTGCGCAAAACCAATCCACAAAGCCCACCAGAGACACAACTATGCAGCCTCCGACTCCCGCCAAAGTTTTCACACCGCTTCACCATTTTCCTACTGGCCACTGGATAGTGGCTGCCCTCTACCTACTGCCTGCACAAGAGAGCCCTGCCCTCGGACTGTTTGGTCACACGGCCCAGACAGAACCTGGCTTCTTCCTTGCACCCCTTCCTCCAAGCACCGTGAAACCGAGCCGCCCTTCGTGCGCTCCAAGAGATCCCTGCAGAGGTATGAACATGCCACATCATGCACGCTTTTAACATAAGTTTCAATTTGTACGATGGCGATGGCGATGGCGACGTGTAACCACGTGAGGGTGCAAGTGCGGTAATGGATTACCGGAGGGCGTTGGCGATCTTAGGGTTCCGCGGATCAAGCTCCGATGCCTTGACAAACGCGGCGTAAGCGCTTGCGTAATCCTAACACAAGCGCAGATTAGATACCATGTCCATGAGCTAAGAAATAATAAGGGTGTGAATCAAATCAGGCCGGCACCAATAGATAGTTGAGCGGATCAACCGGCCGATGGGTGGGTATTGGATAGCTGAGTCTGAACCTCTGAAGCATGGAAGGGAAGTGCAAACAGCAGTGCGATGATCACCTGCAGGAAGCGGAAGGCCTCTCCTTGACGGTAGTAGCCTTTCCCCCAGTCAGGCCATAACCTGATGCAGGCCTGGGCGTCCGAAAGCGCCTCGTCGCCGACACCAAGGCGCAGCCAGCAGAGGCTCTTGTTTGCATATATGGAGGCGTCTATGTCCTTTGGGTCATCGAACTTCAGTGCCTGAATGTGAAAAAACAATGTTTTCCAAGGTCAGAATGTCCGAAATGCAGATATGAACCCCATGATTTGAATTGGGTTCAGAGATATATGCCTAATAGTGGCTTTGCTGACATTAGGGACAGTAAAAATAAAATGAAATAAGAGAGAACATAGTTGCTCAGAAGAGGAAAAAAACTGAACATGTGCATACAAAATCAGCGGCAGAAAAAGAAGTTACCATGTTGTACATAAGTATAGCCGTGTCGTAGTCCTTGATTTCGTAGGCCTTGTTCCCTTCTAGTTTTAGTTCAGCTTTCCTCTTACAAGAATCCTTTCTCACCTATAAACCGAAAAAGTAGTTTTACGGCAATCAATCAACATATAACCTCGGAGTGTTGATAAGAGCAAGGCAAATTACTAAAATTAGCTACTCCCTCCGTTCATTTTTATAAGTCATTTCAGACAACTTAAAATGGGCTGTTTTATACATTGTCTGAAATGTCTTCAAGGTCTTATAAAAGTGAACAGAGGGAGTAGTACATTTCAAGTGCATGGAAACTCATTAAGGCCATGTTCGGTTGACAGGGTTGTGGAGGGGTTTTGACAGGGATTGAGGTGGATTAAATCCTCTACAAGTCAAATCCCCAAATCCTCCAATCCTCTTAGGGCAGGGTGTAACCGAACAAAGCCTAAACAAGACCCTCCGCAAGGGTTCATGTTTTCATGAGATGGTAAATAGTGCTAGTATCTACTGGTAACTAACATGAATAAGACATACCCGCTCCTTGTAAGCAGCAGAATTCACATGACTCGTGATGCCAGCAACACTCCAGCCAGACATGTTTGGAGGGCATTGAGTCACGGGAAACAGAAGTTGAACGAGTTTTTTTCCACCTTGGACCGCGGCAATTTCTATCGGCAACCTACCAAGCTGTTACAGAGTACAGAAACCATGAGTTTCTCGAGAACATTCTTGTTCAGAAAATATACTATATGTACTTGAAGATAATGAAATGTGGCAGGAAAGGAGGTTCAGTATGCTCACTTCGTCACGAACGTTCGGATCTGCTCCAGCCTTCAACAAGCACTTGACGAACCCAATGTTGCCACGCCGGCTGCACGCTAACAACAGAGGGGTCGCTCCGCTGAATCCACCGGCGTGAACATTAGCCCCAGCCTAGTTAACATTTCCAGGACAGTCTCAGTTTAGGACAGGGGAATTCGATATGCGCAATTCATGCAGAAATTCTATGGAGTTCCAACGATCCAAGCATTGAAGTGCTACTTAAAAAAAATTAACCGTTACGCCGCGACATCGCAAACAACTAACTAGTATGATTTGTGCAATCAACACGAACTTGGAGATCAATTAGCAGAAGATGAAGTAATGTAGCACCTCAATGAGCAGCTTCATGCATTCCACGGAGCCACCGAGAATTGACGAGACCAAGGGTGTGAAGACACGGCTGGCGAACTTGTTCGGCTGCAAAATTGCAAGCTGGTCAGCCATGAACAAAATGCACACACCATAGGGACGGCCGCACATACATCGGCGCCGTGGCGCAGCAGGACGCGGATGACTTCCGGGCACCCCCGCATGGCGGCGACGTGGAGCGCCGTGCCCCGGGGGTTCGCCGCGCCCACGTCGGCGCCCTTGCACAGGAGCAGCATCGCCAGGTCGCGATCCCCTGCATCACGGACGACGCCGCGCCAGTGTGTCAGTCGCGCACGCGCACCGGTGCCCGCTCGGCACGGCATGGCCATGGTCACGGCGGAGCTTCCTCTCAAGACGAGCAAGCAACAGGAGCACGGAGCAGAGTGAGGTGGCGTCGGCCGGCGACGTGCGTGCGTGCGTACCGTTGTAGGCGGCCCAGTGGAGCGGGGTCTCGCCGTCGACGTCCTGGGCGCGCGGGCTGGCGCCGCGCTCCAGGAGCCAGGCCGCCGTCGCGGTGTGGCTGAAGGTGGCCGCCAGGAGCAGCGGCGTCTCGCGCTCGTCGGAGGGGACGTCGACGGGGATGCCGAGGTCCTGGACCAGGTAGCGGCAGACGTCGGTCCTGCCGTTGGTCGCGGCCAGGTGCAGCGCCCTGCCGCACGTCGACCAGAAGCCGGCGGCGGCGTCCGCGCCCGTGGCGCTAGGCGCCGGCGGCAGCAGCTCCAGCGCCATCCCTCGACGTCGCAGTATCAGATGGATTGTCAGTCCATGACAATAATACAAGCTTCGTTGAAGGCGTTTCGGCACGTACTGGCAAGGAGGTCGAGGTTGCCGTCGATGGCGGCATCCAGGAGCAGCCGCCGCCGTTCCTCGTCTTTCCCCGCGTCAACGACCACATCGACGCCTGTATCCCTCAGACCAAGCACACCAAGTAAAAAAGCAAAGAAACGGATGGTGAATCAATCCAACGCACGCGGCGACAGACAAACCTGACGACGACGGCGGAGGCGGAGGCTGCGCCGACGAGGAGGGTGAGCACGCCGCCGTGGGCACGTCCATGGTCGAATGCGACAGGCTTGAGTGGGCCGTGTGACGTGTTCGCTCTGACTAGTGTGCTTGGACGGAGAGCGAGAGGACACGAGAAAGGCGGTGTCTGTCTCGGGAGCTGCGCCGGGCGGTGGTGTCCAGCACAAGGCACAAGCGACGAGAGCTGAGCTTTGATGTGACGCCACGCGGAGCAAGGACTCCCTCTCCCAGCTCGAAAGCGCACTCATTTCGTTGTTGGTGTCTCTTCTCTCGTAGTACTACGTACGTGGCAAACGTGCAGTGTCTGGTGTGGATAAACATCGTGTACGAGCAAGCCCGCCCTTCTACCGCACCATACAGCAAACAAACACGTCCTCACAGCATCTTTTTTTTTATATAAAAAAGGGCTTCTCTTCCGATTGTTTACAAGTTCAAAAGGACGAGCAGCACACAAATAAGTTTCACAGAACAAACCAAAGACGAAAGCAACTGGCCAACACGACCAACACAGGCCCAGCAAGAACCAGGTCCCTCAACACAGGCTAAACAGAAATATAAATGAAACTAGCTATTAGCAGGGCTAAAGGACTATGGAGCAGCAGCAGCAGAAGGAGTTGCAGCCATCATCAAGGGAGCCTTGCCACATTGATTCGCCATCCCTGCCCAGCTGTGTACACCTCACTTGCTGCCCGTTCTAGTACTCTTGCCCCCAGTTCCAGCATTTTTTTTTGACGGCTCCTTTGTCTGCAAAATGGACCAATCAAGCAACCATCGCACCATTAGTTTGATAATCTGCAAAGGATCATTAACCCTTTTTTTCTCAAAGATAATTGCATTTCTACTTTTTCAAATAGCCCAGAATAAAGCAGAAACCTCTATCATCACCATTTTCTTGTCTTCTTTATTGAATTTATTAATACATTCCCAAAACAGTCTTTTACACTTAAAGGACTAGACTTCAAGCCACATACGCATTTGACCAAATTCCACAGCAGAGATGCCGCAGAGCAAGTGAACATCAAATGATCAATTGATTCATCTTGTCCACAAAAAACACATTCTTTCCCTCCTTTCCACCCTTTTTTGAGTAAAACATCCCTAGTCAAGATGCTCTTTTTATTCACTAGCCATAAGAAGACTTTTATTTTAGCAGGAACTTTGATTTTCCACAGATATTTCTGTGGAAATTTAATCCCAGACGCATAATCAATTCCACAGCAAGAGATTTCACACGAAGAATTTTTATCGCTGATGAGGGTCCATTCAATTTTATCTATTTCCCCATTCATTTTAATTGTCTCACATCTACTTTTTAAAGCATTCCACAGCTCTAAAGTTTCTCCATGCAAAGTTCTTCTAAATTTGAAACCTTTCCATCCTTTTTGGATGGCCTCATATCTGATAATTTTGTGATCAAAGCAAATGTCATATAATCTAGGGTAGGCATCTTTTAGAGGCTTGTCATCCACCCAAGTATCTTCCCAAAACCTAATGTTCTTCCCCTCCCTAGGTTTCTTTTTCACAAATTTATAAAAGATATTCTTAATGTTTAGAAGACTGGTCCAAAACTGGGAGTCCCCAGGTTTCTTTTCCATCAGAGCTAGACATTCATTCTTCCCATATTTTCCTTTCAAGACCTCTTGCCACATCCCCTCCTCTGTTTCCATTTTCCAGAACCATTTAGCTAATAAAGCTATGTTCATTACTTCTAAATTCATAATTCCTAGCCCCCAACTCTTTGGGCAAGCAACATTCTTTCCAGTTGACCAAATGGTATTTTCTAACATTTTCATCTTCTTGCCATACCGGTCTTGCCTGAAAAAATCAGCTTTTTAATGATTCCTTTTGGAACAGCATAGAAGGACATCATAAACAAGGGGATATTAGTCAAGCGAGGCTTGCACCGGGGTGATCCTACCGACAATCGACCCTAGCAATTTCCCTGCCAACACCCACATCTTTTCTCAATTCTATCGGTCCACAGCTCAATGTGTGTTCTGATCCTAGAATCGACATCTGAGCATTCCCAAATACCTAATAGGTAGGTTTCCCATTTTGCATGTCAATATTTCCTCGTAAAGTAATTGTTTACCTTTAGCCTTACCAAACAACATCAACTCACTCTTGTGAAAGTTTATTTTTAGCCCATACATCTGTTCAAAAGCTCCTAAAATGAATTTGAGGTTTCTTACACTTGCTTCATCATCTTTGATCAGGAAGATAGTGTCATCGACATATTGCAACATATTTACCCCTTGTTTCCATTTTTCCCAAGACTCCCTTAACAATGTCCATTTTAGGGCATTATTCATTAAAATTGCCAGGGCATCTGCAGCCACATCAAATGGCAATGGTGACATAGAATCTCCCTGCCTAAGACCTTTATAGGTCTTGAAGAAAGGACCAATTTCGTCATTAACCTTGATTCCTACATGCCCCCCTCTCATTGTTTCCATCACCCAATCACACCATTTATCAGGAAAGCCTTTTTGCTTTAGCATCTGTATAACAAAGGGCCATTTAATTTTGTCATAGGCTTTTTCAAAATCAACTTTAAACACCAGTGCATCTTCTTTATCTTTGTGAAAAGTGTTCAAAGCTTCATGCAAAATAACAACTCCCTCCATAATGTATCTCCCTTTGATGAATGCAGTTTGTGTTCTGGAGATGACAGGTGCAACACATTTTGTCAATCTATTCATCAGAACTTTTCTAATAATTTTAAAGCTCACATTTAACAAGCATATAGGCCTGAATTTTTGTATTTGTTTGGCATCATTGGTTTTGGGAACCAGGGTAATAATGCCATAGTTAATCCTGGCAATGTTGATATCCCCCCTGGAAAATCCCTCAACTAAAGCTTTCAGATCCCACTTAACCAAATCCCAGAAATCCTGATAGAAATCAGCAGGGAAGCCATCCGGCCCGGGGCTTTTGTTTCTTTTCATACCAAAAACTAATGAATTTCGTCCAAGGAAAAAGGGGACAACAATTCCTCTTTGTCTTGGGCTGATATTTTTTCCATTTCCATATCTCTTAATGAAATGTTGGATTCCTCAGGATGTCCAAACAGATTTTTATAAAAGTTAGTAATATATTCCATCAGAATGTTATCTCCTTCTATGATCCCTTCATCTTGTTCTAAAGAAATTATTCTGTTTTTTCTTCTCCTCCCATTCACTTTTGCATGATAGTATCTAGTGTTTCCATCTCCATCTTTTATTTCTTTGTCTTTATATCTCTGTATCCACTTCATTTCTTCTTGTGTCATGATTCTTTTTAGTTGCAATCTAAGCTCCTTTTGCTCAGTTCTTTCAGCAGCAGTTAGCCCCATTCTTTCTGCTCTCTTATCAATATCATCTAATCCCTTTATGATTTCTATTTTAATTTTTCTGTACCAAGCATCTATATTTTTATTCCATCCCTTAGCTTTTTTCCTCAATTCTCTCATCCTTGACTGCCATCTGTCCAACACATCCCCTCTATACCTTTTATTCCAGGTTATATATATAAGCTCCTTAAAGCCTTCTCTCAAACACCACCCATTTTCATATCTGAAAATATATTTGGTCATATGTGTTTCCCTGTATCCGAGAACAGGGAGTATGATCAGAAATCTCCCTAGCCTAGGCTTGCAATATAGCAAAAGGATATTTTTCTTCCCAAGCAGGACACATCAAAACCCTGTCCAGCTTCTCATAAGTGGGGTCCTCCTGGTTATTAGCCCAAGTGTATTGTCTTCCATTAAGAGGAAGTTCTCTTAATCCAGCTTGTTCAATAATAGCATTAAACATAAAGGACCATTGCTCATTTACCATAGGTTTGTTTTTCTCTCTATTGTTTCTGATAATGTTGAAATCCCCACCAACCAAACAGGGTAAAGGATTGTCATGATATAGTCTAGCTAATTCAGCAAGGAAACTAGCTTTCCATTCCTTCCGCGCATCCCCATAAACTGTGACTAAATTCCAATGCATTTTAATATTCTTGTCAAATACCAGAACTCTCAGGAAATATTGTCCTTTTTCAATATGTTCAATATCAAACATATCTTTATTAATGCCCACCAAAGTATTCCCCGACATTCCTCTAGGGGATTCCGGCCATTGGTAATTCCCCCCACCCACACAAATTATGTAATTCATTTTTTGTGAAGTCTTGCTTGATTGTCTCAGAGATCCCCACAAAGTCCATCTTATGATCTACGATCATCTCTCTAATATTCTTTTTTGTGATCTTGCCCAATGCCTCTTACATTCCAGAAAATCCCCTTCATTTTCAAGTAGTTTTATTTTTTATAATATCTCTTCCACTTAAGAATCTCTTATCTGTCTACCCAAATATAAAATATTTCAGGATTAAAGGCCTAATCAGCCTTCTTCCCTTTTTTCCTTCTCAAAACCCCAATCCCAACAGATTGCTTCACCACGACTTCTTCTTTGGTGAGCTTTTTACGCCTCCTTTCTTCCCAGAGAAGAATCCTTTAAGATTTTTATATTGTTGCTCCTCAATCTCCACATCGAGTTTTCCAAATCAGAACATAAATCATCAAAAGTCACATCTCCGATTTACGATATCTTTGGTGTGTCACTACTTTCTTCCATTACTCTTTTGTTTCACCCACCTCATCTAACTTTTCTCTTTTAACATTTTGGAAGTATATCTCCCTTCTAGCTCTCTCCATTTTATTAATGATATCTACATTCTTTTCAATCATATCAATAGAACACCCTAAATCAATCCCCACCATAGAGCTGATATGTAACAAATGAGGGGTTAGCAATTTCAAAAATGAATCCTTACCATAATTATCCCTTTCTTGACTCTGATCTTAGCCATCTCTTCTATTTTCGATCTTCTTTTCCTTTGTTCCTAAGGCTCCTTTTTATTTCCACTTCTTTCTCCTCCCCCTCTTTTTCTCGTGGCCTCAACTCCATGAAGGTCTGCCATTTTCTCACCCAGGGTACCTATTGATTCTGGCCCGGCATTATAGTCGGTTGGTTCATTGTACTTCCAGATTCAGTTTCACTTTTCCTGTGTTGGTTTTCCTTCTCATAGTCTTCTAAATCCATGTTAGCCACTCCATTTCATATTGCTCCCTATTAACTGCTTCTTGAATTAACCTCTGAATCTCCTCTTGTTGATGATTGATCTTGGTCTGCATAGTATATTGCTTTTCCTCAAGCTCTTTGATTTTCTGCTCAGTTTTAGCCCACAGTGCTTGATGTCTAGCTTTATCCTCTTCCGGGATCTTGATCTTGTTGAACATAATGTCATTCTCTTTTGCCACTTCCTTTTCTCAGCATGCATTTCATCTTGCCACTGTATCATACTCTCCTCTATTTGCTTCTTCATTACATTCATTTTCCCATCCACTTCCTCACTCGCTTAAGAGACAAGCATCCCAACGAAATGCTCCTGTGATCATTTTCCTCCACCCTGGTTCTCTTCCTGTTCTCTATATCTCCATCTCCATCTTCTAAATTATGTAGATTTTCATTTTTCCTCTTGTCCTCCTTATACCAGCCAACTTCTACCACCATATCTACTTCCACCCCAATCCTGAACAAGAAGCGAGATCGGGAGCGGTGATTTCTACATGGGGTGGGATTTTCTCCACATCTCTAATCCCACATTTGACCCTCACTTTTCTTCATTGGCTGTGTCCATGTCCACTTCCAAAGACAGGCCCCACTGCAGCAGTGAAACTTCACATATACCCAAAAATGTCTAAAGCGGTCGGGCACCACACTTATTTTAACCAGACGGTATGCATTTTCCCCAAAGCTTGGTGATCCAAGGACGGGGCTGAACCTTGATGACCACCCCAGTCCCAAGCAGATTAAAGTCATTAAATTTAGCCAGTTCTACCAGTTTTTCCTTGTTGGGGAATCTCATCATGAAACCATTTTGTCCATACTCTTTAAATCTCCACTGCCATCCCCAATCAAACATCTCTCCCATAGCCTTAGTGAACTCAGTCTCATTAATCTTCCCTTCTCTAACAATCACCACTCCTAGGGGGTTGGTGTGCGCAGCAACAAGCACATATTTGTAACTCTGAACCAGTAGGATCCCCAGCCCTTTAGCAGCATATCCAACATATTTTGGGACTGGTTTTATTTGCTTCAACAGGTTACAATCATTAGTGATATGATTATCTCTACCACAAACCAAGCGATTGCCCACTCTACACTCCCTTGTGGAGTGTCTTGGATCCTTGCATTTGCCACAGACTTGCTTGTTAACTCTCTCCCCTTCCCTCCTGCTCTCATCCAAATTGAGCTGCCAATTGCCTCTTCCTCCCTGTTTCTTCATATCTGTAGCTGGGTCTTGGTCACCTCTCTTATCAGCTTTCTGCAGGGTATCACTTTTCTTCTCTTCTCTCCTCAAGGTCCCACTATCAGGCTGATTTTCCACTGATTTTCCAATTGATCTTTCAATCATCTCCTTTTCTCCTCCTTTCAAACCTTGAACTAACGGGGACAACAGGGAAGTCAGCAGCTGCTGCTGAGCACTTTGTTCTATCTGTCCCAACCCCTCCTTCTCCTTCTCCTTTCCCACAGCCGAATTCTCTGCCACATCAGTTTCCCTCTCACTTCTGTCTTCCCCCGCCTCTTTTTTCCCCTGTCTTGGCTTGCCATTTCAAGTTTTCACCCTTATCCTCTGCAGCGAAATCCTCTTCCTCTCCATCTCCTCTGCCACCCCCATTCCCAACACCAAACCTGCCACTGCCTCTTCCAAAACTTCCAAATCTGTCGGTCATAGCGTGTGTTCCTCCAGGCCAGCCCCCTCCCCTGTTGTTGTAGTTGAATCTACCTCTGGCAAATCCTCCTTCCCCTCCACGATTAAATCTAGGGCCTCCATAGCCTCTGCCTAGGTTTCCTGCCATCTCTTCAACTGGCGGCGGCGTGGTGGAAGGGGGAGGAAAACCTACCTGATGGGAATGATTTGCCCCATCACCCTCACCCCCCTTTATATCTGCCACCCCACCTCCCTTTTCCTGGGCCACGGTGTCCATCAGCCCATTGGGCCCCCACCAAGCCAAGCCCAACTCTAGGTCCACGTTTAAATCTCCCCCTATAGAGCCTCCAAAAATAATCAAGGGTCTCCCCAGGTTATCTTCTTCAACCATCATCTTTTTTTCTTTCCCCATTGGGGTATCGGGGGCCCCAATTGGGGTTTCATGGATCACTATATCACCAAAATCAATCCCTGCTGGTTCAGACCAAGGGGGAATAGGATGTATTGAAGGAAATATGCCCTAGAGGCAATAATAAAGTTATTATTTATTTCCTTATATCATGATAAATGTTTATTATTCATGCTAGAATTGTATTAACCGGAAACATAATACATGTGTGAATATATAGACAAACAGTATGTCATTAGTATGCCTCTACTTGACTAGCTTGTTAATCAAAGATGGTTATGTTTCCTAACCATGAACAAGGAGTTGTTATTTGATTAACAAGGTCACATCATTAGTTGAATGATCTGATTGACATGACCCATTCCGTTAGCTTAACACTTGATCGTTTAGTATGTTAATGCTTTCTTCATGACCCATACATGTTCCTATAACTATGAGATTATGCAACTCCGTTTACGGAGGAACACTTTGGGTACTACCAAAGCGTCCTAGCGTAATCGGGTGATTATAAAGGAGTACTACGAGGTGTCTCCAAAGGTACTTGTTGGGTTGGCGTATTTCGAGATTAGGTTTTGTCACTCCGATTGTCGGAGAGGTATCTCTAGGCCTTCTCGGTAATACACATCACTTAAGCCTTGCAAGCATTACAACTAATGAGTTAGTTGTGAGATGATGTATTACGGAGCGAGTAAAGAGACTTACCGTAGCGAGATTGAACTAGGTATTGGATACCGGCGATCGAATCTCGGGCAAGTAACATACCGATGACAAAGGGAACAACGTATGTTGTTATGCGGTTTGACCGATAAAGATCTTCGTAGAATATGTAGGAACCAATATGGGCATCCAGGTTCCGCTATTGGTTATTGACCGAGAATAGTTCTAGGTCATGTCTACATAGTTCTCGAACCCGTAGGGTCCGCTTGCAACAAGGTTTCGATGTGGTTATATTATGAGTTTATGAGTTTTGATGTACCGAAGGAGTTGAGTCCGGATGAGATCGGGGACATGACGAGGAGTCTCGAAATGGTCGAGGCGTAAAGATCGATATATTGGGCGACTATATTCGGACATCGGAAAGGTTCGAATGATTCGAGTATTTTTGAAGTACCGGTAGTTACAGGAGAAGCAATGGGCCTTGATGGGCTTTAGTGGGAAGAGGAGAAAGGGCCAAGGGCTGCTGCGCCCCCCTCCCTCTAGTCCGAATTGGACTAGGGAAAAGGGCAGCCACCTTTCCTTCTCCTCCACTTCCTTCTCCCTTCCTCCCTCTTGGTGGACTCCTACTAGGACTTGGAGTCCTAGTAGGACTCCACATCCTGGCCGCACCTAGCCTTGGCGGCCTCCTCCTCCTCCATCCTTTATATACGGGGCAAGGGGCACCCCATGACACCTAAGTTGATCTACGGATCTTTCCTTAGCCGTGTCTGTGCCCCTTCCACCATATTCCACCTCGGTCATATCGTCGTAGAGCTTAGGCGAAGCCTGCGCGGAGAAGTCATATCGTCAGCGGAGCTTAGGCAAAGCCCTGCGTCGGTGGAGCATCAACATCGTCACTGCGCCGTCGTCTTGTGGAACTCATCCCGACGCTTTCTTTGGATCGGAGTCCGGGATCGTCATCGAGCTGAACATGTGCGTAACTGGAGGTGCCGTCGTTCGGTGCTTGGATCGGTCGGATCGTGAAGGCGTCTGACTACATCAACCAGCGTTGTTATAACGCTTCGCTTTCGGTCTCACGAGTGCGTGAGCGGACACTCTTCCCTCTCGTTGCTATGCCATCACCATGGTCTTGCGTGATCGTAGGAAATTTTTGAAATTACTACGTTTCCCAACGATGGCATCCGAGCCTGGTTTTATGCGTTGATGTCATATGCACGAGTAGAACACAAGTGAGTTGTGGACGATACAAGTCATCTTGCCTACCAGCATGTCATACTTTGGTTCAGCGGTATTGTTGGGCGAGGCGATCCGGACCAACCTTACGCGTCACGCTTCACGCGAGACCGGTTCCCTCGGCGTGCTTTGCACATAGATGGCTTCGCGGAAGACCTGTCTCTCCAACTTTAGTTGAACCGAGTGTGGCTCGCCCGGTCCTTGAGAAGGTTAAAAGCGGAGTCTATTTGACAAACTATCGTTGTGGTTTTGATGCGTAGGTAAGACGGTTCTTGCTCAGCCCGTAGCAGCCACGTAAAACTTGCAACAACAAAGTAGAGGACGTCTAACTTGTTTTTGCGGGGCATGTTGTGATGTGATATGGTCAAGGCGTGATGCTATATTTTATTGTATGAGATGATCATGTTTTGTAACCGAGTTATCGGCAACTGGCGAGAGCCATATGGTTGTCGCTTTATTGTATGCAATGCAATCGCGATGTAATGCTTTACTTTATTACTAAGCGGTAGTGATAGTCGTGGAAGCATAAGATTGGCGAGGCGACAACGATGCTACGATGGAGATCAAGGTGTCGCGCCCGGTGGCGATGGTGATCATGGCGGTGCTTGGCGATGGAGATCACAAGCACAAGATGATGATGACCATATCATATCACTTATATTGATTGCATGTGATGTTTATCCTTTATGCATCTTATCTTGCTTTGATTGACGGTAGCATTATAAGATGATCTCTCACTAAAAATTATCAAGAAGTGTTCTCCACGAGTATGCACCGTTGCGAAAGTTCTTCGTCTTTGAGACACCACGTGATGATCGGGTGTGATAGGCTCTACGTTCAAATACAGCGGGTGCAAAACAGTTGCACCTGCGGAATACTCGAGTTAAACTTGGCGAGCCTAGCATATAACAGATATGGCCTCGGAACACAGAGACCGAAAGGTCGAAAGCGTGAATCATATAGTAGATATGATCAACATAGTGATGTTCACCATTGAAACTACTCCGTCTCACGTGATGATCGGACACGGTTTAGTTGATATGGATCACGTGATCACTTAGATGACTAGAGATGTCTATCTAAGTGGGAGTTCTTAAGTAATATGATTAATTGAACTTTAATTTATCATGAACTTAGTCCTGGTAGTATTTTGCAAATTATGTTGTAGATCAATAGCTCGCGTTGTTGCTTCCCTATGTTTTTATATGTGTTCCTCGAGAAAATTGTATTGAAAAATGTTAGTAGCAATGATGCGGATTGGATTCGTGATCTGAGGTTTATCCTCATTGCTGCACAGAAGAATTATGTCCTTAATGCACCGCTAGGTGATGACCTATTGCGGGAAGCGGATACATACGTTATGAGCGTTTGGCTAGCTCAATATGATGACTACTTAATAGTTTAGTGCACCATGCTTAACGGCTTAGAATCGGGACTTCAAAGGCGTTTTGAGCGTCATGGACCATATGAGATGTTCCAGAGTTGAAGTTAATATTTCAAGCAAATACCCGAGTTGAGAGATATGAAGTCTCCAACAAGTTCTATAGCTAAAAGATGGAGGAGAATCGCTCAACTAGTGAGAATGTGCTCAGTTATGTCCGGGTACTTCAATCGCTTGAATCAAGTGGGAGTTAATCTTCCGGATAAGATAGTGATTGACAGAATTCTCTAGTCACCATCACCAAGTTAGTAGAACTTCGTGATGAACTATAATATGCAAGGGATGACAAAAGTAATTCCCAAGCTCTTCGTGATCTTTGAAATCGATGAAGGTAGAAATCAAGAAAAGAGCATCAAGTGTTGATGATTGACAAGACCACTAGTCTCAAGGAAAAGGGCAAAGGGAAGAAGGGGAACTTCAAAAGAGCGGCAAGCAAGTTGCTACTCGGTGAAGAAGCCCAAGTCTGGACCTAAGCACGAGACTAAGTGCTTTTGCTACAATGGAATTAGTCCTTTGAGCGGAACTACCCCAAGTGTTTGGCGGATAAGAAGGATGGCAAGGTGAACAAAGGTATATTTGATATACAGGTTATTGATGTGTGCTTTACTAGTGTTTATAGTAGCTCCTGAGTATTTTATACTTGTTCGGATTAGTAACTCGAAACAGGAGTTCTGAATAAGCGAAACTAGTTGAAGGGGAAGTAACGATGAGTGTTGGAAGTAGTTCCAAGATTGATATGATCATCATTGCACACTCCCTATACTTTCGGGATTAGTGTTAAACCTAAATAAATGTTATTTGGCGTTTGCGTTGAGCATGAATATGATTTGATCATGTTTATTGCAATACGGTTATTCATTTAAGTTAGAGAATAATTGTTGTTACATTTACATGAATAAAACCTTATATGGTTACACACCCAATGAAAATGGTTCGTTGGATCTCGACCGTAGTGATACACATATTCATAATATTGATGCCAAAAGATGCAAAGTTAAAATGATAGTGCAACTTATTTGTGGCACTGCCGTTTAGGTCATATTGGTGTAAAGCGCATGAAGAAACTCCATGCTGATGGGATTTTGAAATCACTTGATTATGAATCACTTGATGCTTGCGAACCATGCCTTATGGGCAAGATGACTAAAGACTACATTCTCCGGAACAATGGAGCAAGCAACTGACTTATTGGAAATAATACATACTGACGTATGCGGTCCGATGAGTGTTAAAGCTCACGGCAAGTATCATTATTTTCTGACCTTCACAGATGATTTGAGCAGATATGGGTATATCTACTTGATGAAACACAAGTCTGAAACATTTGAAAAGTTCAAAGAATTTCAGAGTGAAGTGAAGAATCATCGTAACAAGAAAATAAAAGTTTCTACGATATGATCGCAGAGGAAAATATTTGAGTTACGAGTTTGGCCTTGATTAAAACAATGTGAAATAGTTTCACTACTCACGCCACACCGAACACCACAAGCATAATGGTGTGTCCGAACATCGTAACTGCACTTTATTGGATATGGTGCGATCTATGATGTATCTTACCGATTTACCACTATCGTTTTGGGGTTATGCATTAGAGACAGCTGCATTCACGTTTAATAGGGCACCATCTAAATCCGTTGAGGCGACACCGTATGAACCATGGTTTAACAGTAAACCTAAGCTGTCGTTTCTTAAAGTTTGGAGTTGTGATGCTTATGTGAAAAAGTTTTCACGCGATAAGCTCGAACCCAAATCGAAAAGGTGCGTCTTCATAGAATACCCAAAGGAAACTGTTGGGTACTCCTTCTATCCACAGATCCAAAGGCAAAACATTCGTTGCTAAGAATGGATCCTTTCTAGAGAAGGAGTTTCTCTCGAAAGAAGTGAGTGGGAGGAAAGTAGAACTTGATGAGGTATTTGTACCTTCTCCCTTATTGGAAAGTAGTTCATCACAGAAATCAGTTCCAGTGATTCCTACAACAATTAGTGAGGAAGTTTATGATGATGATCATGAAACTTGAGATCAAGTTGCTACCAAATCTCGTGGGTCTTCCAGTAAGATCCGCACAGGTGATGCGGTGATCATGTTCTGGAAGTCATGTTACTAGACCATGATGAACCTACGAACTATGAGGAAGCGATGATGAGCCCAGATTCAGCGAAATGGCTTGAGGCCATGAAATGCGAGATAGGATCCATGTATGAGAACAAAGTATGGACTTTGATTGACTTGCTCGATGATCGACCAAGCCATGTTAAATAAATGGATCTTCAAGAGGAAGACGGACATTGATAGTAGTGTTACTATCTACAAACTCGACTTGTCACAAAAGGTTTTCGACAAGTTCAAGGTGTTGACTACAATGAGATTTTCTCAAAGCGTAGCGATTCTTAAGTCTGTCCGAATCATGTTAGCAATTGCCACATTTTATGAAATCTGGCAAATAGATGTCAAAACTACATTCTTTAATGGATTTATTAAAGAAGAGTTGTATATGATGCAACGGAAGATTTTTCAATCCTAAAGGAGCTAACAAAATATGCAAGCTCCAATGATCCATCTATGGACTGGTGCAAGCATCTCGGAGTTGGAATAAAGCGGCTTTGATAGTGTGATCAAAGCATATGGTTTTATACAGACTTTTGGAGAAGCCTTTGTATTTACAAGAAAGTGAGTGGGAGCATTACAACATTTCTGATAAGTATATGTGAATGACATATTGTTAATCGGAAATAATGTAGAATTATTCGCAAAGCATAAAGGAGTATTTGAAAGGAGTTTTTCAAAGAATGACCTCAGATAAGCAGCGTACAAATAGATCATCAAGATCTATAGAGATAGATCAAGGCGGCTTGATAAGTTTTTCAATAAGTACATACCTTGTCAAGATTTTGAAGTAGTTCAAAATGGAGCGATCAAAGAAAAGTTCTTTTTGTGTTGCAAAAGCGTATGAAATTGAGTAAGACTCAAATCCCGACCACGGCAGAAAATAGAAAAGAGAATGAAAGTCATTCACTATGCCTCGATCATAGGTTCTATGAAGTATGCTATGCTATGTACCGGACCTATTGTATACCTTGCTCTGAATTTGGCAAGGGAGTACAATAGTGATCTAGGAGTAGATCCTTTGGACATTGGTCAAGAACATCCTTAGTGAGGACCAAGGAAATATTTCTCGATTATGGAGGTGATAAAAGAGCCCGTCGTAAAGAGTTACATCGATGCAAGCTTTTTACACAGATCGAGATGACTCTAAGACTCAATCTGGATACATATTGAAAGTGGGAGCAATTAGCTAGAGTAGCTCCGTGCGAGCATTGTAGACATAGAGTATTTGCAAAATACATACGGCTCTGAATGTAACAGACCCGTTGACTAAGCTTCTCTCACGAGCAAAATATGATCATACCTTAGTACTCTTTGGGTGTTAATCACATAGCGATGTGAACTAGATTATTGACTCTAGTAAACCCTTTGGGTGTTGGTCACATGACGATGTGAACTATGTGTGTTAATCACATACAGATGTGAATATTAGTGTTGAATCACATGATGATGTGAACTAGATTATTGACTCTAGTGCAAGTGGGAGGCTGAAGGAAATATGCCCTAGAGGCAATAATAAAGTTATTATTTATTTCCTTATATCATGATAAATGTTTATTATTCATGCTAGAATTGTATTAACCGGAAACATAATACATGTGTGAATATATAGACAAACAAGTATGTCACTAGTATGCCTCTACTTGACTAGCTTGTTAATCAAAGATGGTTATGTTTCCTAACCATGAACAAGGAGTTGTTATTTGATTAACAAGGTCACATCATTAGTTGAATGATCTGATTGACATGACCCATTCCGTTAGCTTAACACTTGATTGTTTAGTATGTTAATGCTTTCTTCATGACCCATACATGTTCCTATAACTATGAGATTATGCAACTCCCGTTTACGGAGGAACACTTTGGGTACTACCAAAGCGTCACAACGTAATCGGGTGATTATAAAGGAGTACTACAGTGTCTCCAAAGGTACTTGTTGGGTTGGCGTATTTGAGATTAGGTTTTGTCACTCCGATTGCTCTGGAGAGGTATCTCTAGGCCTTCTCGGTAATACACATCACTTAAGCCTTGCAAGCATTACAACTAATGAGTTAGTTGTGAGATGATGTATTACGGGCGAGTAAAGAGACTTACGATAGCGAGATTGAACTAGGTATTGGATACCGGCGATCGAATCTCGGGCAAGTAACATACCGATGACAAAGGGAACAACGTATGTTGTTATGCGGTTTGACCGATAAAGATCTTCGTAGAATATGTAGGAACCAATATGGGCATCCAGGTTCCGCTATTGGTTATTGACCGAGAATAGTTCTAGGTCATGTCTACATAGTTCTCGAACCCGTAGGGTCCGCTTGCAACAAGGTTTCGATGGCGGTTATATTATGAGTTTATGAGTTTTGATGTACCGAAGGAGTTGAGTCCCGGATGAGATCGGGGACATGACGAGGAGTCTCGAAATGGTCGAGGCGTAAAGATCGATATATTGGGCGACTATATTCGGACATCGGAAAGGTTCGAATGATTCGAGTATTTTTGAAGTACCGGGTAGTTACGGGAGAAGCAATGGGCCTTGATGGGCTTTAGTGGGAAGAGGAGAAAGGGCCAAGGGCTGCTGCGCCCCCCTCCCTCTAGTCCGGGTGGACTAGGGAAAAGGGGCGGCCACCTTTCCTTCTCCTCCACTTCCTTCTCCCTTCCTCCCTCTTGGTGGACTCCTACTAGGACTTGGAGTCCTAGTAGGACTCCACATCCTGGCCGCACCTAGCCTTGGCGGCCTCCTCCTCCTCCATCCTTTATATACGGGGCAAGGGGCACCCCATGACACACAAGTTGATCTCTGGATCTTTCCTTAGCCGTGCGGTGCCCCCTTCCACCATATTCCACCTCGGTCATATCGTCGTAGAGCTTAGGCGAAGCCTGCTTGCGGAGAAGTCATATCGTCATGAGCTTAGGCAAAGCCCTGCGTCGGTGGAGCATCAACATCGTCACCACGCCGTCGTCTTGTGGAACTCATCCCGACGCTTTGCTGGATCGGAGTCCGGGATCGTCATCGAGCTGAGCGTGTGCGTAACTTCGGAGGTGCCGTCGTTCGGTGCTTGGATCGGTCGGATCGTGAAGGCGTCTGACTACATCAACAGCGTTGTTATAACGCTTCGCTTTCGGTCTCACGAGTGCGTGAGCGGACACTCTTCCCTCTCGTTGCTATGCCATCACCATGGTCTTGCGTGATCGTAGGAATTTTTTTGAAATTACTACGTTTCCCAACATGTATAACATCCTTTTTCATATGCTCATATACAATTTGTGCATCAATTCTATCAGCTCTAACATTATTAGCAACAATTTTTTTCTCAATCCCCTCTATATTTTTCTTATGAAACCCATCCCCATTCCTCTCATATAGATCCTTGCAGTCATCTGCATTCTGGGATTTTAACCCTTTTCTCTCATTGTTTTTATTTCGAGGTCTAATGTTCCCTTTGAATCTTCCCATTTTAGCATCACCCACCTCAATTGAAGCAGTAGATACTAGGTATTTGGGATTTGGAAACATACCTTCAGCGAAGAAAGTGGAATCCCCCTCCTCCTCCGCCTCGGAGCCCTCACCAGCCAGCAACCAGAAACGGTTCCCGGCCGGCGAGCATCCTACTGGCGGCGGGAAAGGGCAAGGAGGCAAGGCGAGCGCCTCGGGAAGCGAGGGGATCGGCGAGGAAGAGCTGGAGTCACCGGCGTCCTCCTGCGTCTTGGCGTCGCCATCACCATCATCTCTTCCTCCTCGCCCTCCTCGATCTCGATCGGAAGCCAACGGGATCCCGGAGCCGGAATCCCCACCACCACCGCCTGCGGTGGCGCCAGCGGCACCGCCTGCGGCTGCATCGGCGGCGATGCTCTTGGCTGAATCAGGCGATATCGGAGGGAGAGGAACACCTTCCACTTCTCTCACTGCGCCGGATCCAGAGATTCCGCCTCCAGCATCGCCCAGAGGAGCACCCCCATCGCCGGCTGCCGATCGAAGTTGGGGAAGCAACGGAGGATCTCTTCCCCCCTGAGCTTGTCTCTCACCATCTCGGAAGCGTCGTTGAGGGCCTTCGCCGTCGCGAACCAGCGATCGATCTCTTGGAGCCTCCCCATCAGCACCTCGTCGCCGTCCGCCAGCGCCCACATCTGCTGCTGGCGCGTCGTCATCGAACCCTAGCTCTACGGGCTGCGCGTCGTGGTGGCAATTTTGGATCAGATCTGCGAGAGGGGGAGTGGTGGAGGAAGTGGAGAAGAGCCGATGCATCGGCCTGATAACCCCTCTCCCCTCGCCCCTGTCGCCATTAATCTCCTCGGGAACCGCCACCAGCGCCCCACCCGTCGGCCGCCGCCAGCGCGCCAAGTGGCAGGGGAACACCACCATCGACCCACCACGATCTCCTCATCATCCGGCCAACTCCACGCATCCACCACCACCCCTCAACGTCGACGAGCTCTAGCCGCCGTCCCAGCCGGCGAATCGCTCCCGGTCGGAAGATCGGCAGCGCCGAGCCGAGGTTGGAGTGCGTAGTCACAATGGACCGCGAGATCACGTGAGATGCATGCGTCGCCTTTGGGCGTGGCGCCGCAGGAAGTGTCGAGATATACCCAGCAGTGTAAACCGGCCGGAAGTTAACCCGGCGGACTTGGCGGTTTATTTGAGGTCCCGCTGGCACTTGGCGATATTCATCTGGTGACCCGCCCAGACCTGGCAATTTACCAGCAACCCGCCAGGACGTTATAACTCACCGGTGACCCGGCGGACGGGTCAGAAGAGCGACAAGACCCGGTGGCCCGTCTGGCGGTTCATGAAGGCCGGTTCAACTATTGTGCGCCGGTTTAAGAGGAAAGGCATGAGGAATATTTACTTTACAAGGAGTTAAGACCAGGACTTGTATCCGGTTTGCATTAGAGATAGACTAGTCCTAATCCTAATAGGACTCCACATGTAACCCGCCCTTCAACATATATAAGGAGGCGGGGCTCCCCAAAGAGGGATAAGCTACAAGCAATAAGAAACAATCTTAGGGCTAGACACAAAGAGGAGAGCCGGTTCTGGCGACTCCTCGTGATGATAATGAGACCTAGCCTCAAACAACATGTAGGGTTTTACGGATGATGTTTCCCGGGGCCCGAAGCTGTCTAAATCCCTGTCTTGTGTTCCGTCTCTCGATTCCGCTCAACCCCTCTCAAGCTACCACATAGATGCGTTGGCCTCGTGACTAAGTCCTGACACTAAGGACATCTGCCGTGACAATTCCACAACAGTTGGCGCCCACCGTGGGGCCCGCGTACGGTGGTGTTGAGTTCTTGAAGGGATCACTTCAAGGGGTCGAGAAGCTCGCAATTGGTTGGATGAAGAAGAACTGACGCAAAACAATCGTGCACGTACAAGGTTTAAAGTTCAAAAGGAAAAATAAGAGAAGACGCAGAAGGGTCTGCAGGCTCGACGAGTGGTCACAACGATGTGCACAAAATTGAGATCAACAGAGTTTAGGTTTGCAGTATGCCTGCCGTCCTGACCGTGCGATTCGGAATACTGATGGGTTTATTTTTTTCGTCGTAATCAACCTACCACGGCAGTCAGTCGAGTCCCGTCGGAGAGTTCCGCTGAAAATTCAATCTGCGGCGGTTGTGTCCGAGTGCTATGGCATCTTGTCAAAGCATGCAACACAATGGATCAAATTCCGAGGCTATTGCCACGAATCGAGTCACCAGGGGTACTGTAAAGAGAGACAACCGAGTCCAGAGTGTTTTGACCGATTACGACTAGTACAGCTACTCGCTGGCCAGAAGCAAAGGAAAAAGCTGCAGCCCAATGCAGTGTGCCACTACGAGGCGAATCAGGAATCCACTGCTAATAAACAATTCAACCGTGGAGCATCAGCCAAGTGGAAGGTGATGCATATACGCACATCTTGGATGAGATTAGTACGAACCACTACTTGGATGAATTAGTCATAACAACAGAGCTCGCACCAACATCAGTGTTGTACGCCGCCAGGTCCGGCCAGCATAAATAGGCCGCTTCATCATCTGCCCGCGGAACGCTGTTCGGCGAACACATGTGCCAGCGTCTAAGGATATACATCAACTTCAGTCTCATGATGAAGATACAGGAAATAAATCTCCAGTGTTTTGCGAAAATCAATCAGATTATTGATTCAAAGGAAAATGCTAATTGTTGGCGGTCAAGAAAGTCAATCGGACTATGACCTGAGAGAGAGAGATGACCATGACCTGGAAAGCTGGCCACGATACGGACATGGAATTGACCAAGACGGCCACGACCCGTGATTTCCCTCGCGCCACTCGGCCCCGCGGACCGGCCCCGCGCAGTGAGCCGTCCTGGCGTCCGCCTCGCCTCGCCAGGGTACCTCCTCTACTGGTCGTGGATTCTGCGCCCGCCTGCTCAAGCCGCCGCCTCCGCGCTGCCAGCCGCCGCTGGCCAATCTCCAAGTCACCTTGCTGCACGTTGCCGCTGGCTGGGACCGCTGCCGTAAGCCTCTGCAGCGCCGCCGACCCTCCCTGGCCTGAGTCACCTCGCCCCCAAGTTTCGCCAGCGCGTCTCCACAGCCACTGCCGAGCTGCTTCCACCTTGGTTTGCCTTGATCCGCCCCCGCCGGCCGCGTTTGCTTTAAGCCGCCGGCCGCAGATGCGTTTACCTAGCCTGCCCTGCTCGAGGGCCTCCTGCACCCTGCCGGTTGATGTTGTTCAGCTGCCGTGGTTGCTTGTCCATCTGGATAAGAAAAAAAGAACAAGAAGGCCTGGTTGGACCAAAAGTCAAAGTGACCAGGTGTTGATCCTTTGGATGGATATAAGGAACAAGCAACAATACTGACAGCCTATCACGAACCATACGTCCGATCAAATCAGCTTCACCGCAGTGATCATCAACTCTGTGACCGATAAATTCCGGCTCAACATATCAGGTGAAATGCATCCAGTATATTTTTTACATATTCATTTTTTTAAAAGAGCAATTACTCTGGCTTGCAAGTTTTTCAGTGCAGGACAAATTGTCTACTGCAAAAAGGGACTATTATATCACTTAGCTATTGGATAACTCATGCCGGTTTATATCACGGTTAAATATGGAGAATCTCAAGCCAACTCCTCGAGTCGTCTTGAGACTCGGGGGCTACAAGGACATGACTCGGCAGAATTGGCCAGCTTTAGTGAATTCAAGAACTCCGGGTCATCGAAGGGAAGATAACCCGGTCCCGGAGGCTACCGCTATATTGGTGAAAAATTTAAAGGCCGTCAAAAAATTTCCGGCTTAAAAAGAGGGATCCGGTTTAAAATCCGGCTCAAGGGGAAGATATCTCCCACAAAGCTTTGAAGTTCTTAAATCCGGTTCAAAATCCCGGTTCAAGAAGGATTTATCTCTTGCAAAAAGTTAAAGGGTGCCAAAGCGGACCTGCTGCCATGATACGCGGTTCAAACATGGGTATCCTGCCTTATTGGCTTATCATATTATTGATCACTTGGGGGCTTGGTCGTATCCGAACCATAGCCACGCCTCTTGATCGGCCTAGTGCCACAACATCACTTGGGGGCTTGGTCGTGTCCGAACCAATGCAACACCTTTTGATAGGCGAAAGCCACCGGATCACTTGGGGACATGGTCAAGTCTGAACCAGTCACGCCTCTTGATCGGCCTAAGGCCATAGAGTCACTTGGGGCTTGGTCGAACCCGAACCATTGCCACGCCACTTGATCGGCATAATGCCACGGTTTCAGTTGGGGACCTGGCTGACTTGAACCATAGCTACACCTTATTGGGAGCTTGGTCGTGTCCGACCATGGTAACACCATCTGATCGGCTCAGTAAAGCCTCTTTTTTGCAAACATTTTTATCATTGCCTTTGCTTCCATATTTTTGTCATAATTGTTATTTGATTTTTGTTGCGTTTTTAAACCAACATTGTTAATCCGTTCAAACTGTCAATTACAAATTGGCGGAACACGGTCAAATCCTATTCCGGAGACTATCTGCCCGGTTTGATTTTCTGTTACCATCCTATTATGGAGTAAACATGCGTTCATTAAACCGGCTTGAGTTTCAATTACAAGTTGTCAGTACATGATCAAGTTATAATCCGGAGACTATGTCTGGTTTGACTACGAGTCGCCAGTATTATATATGGTTAAACCGGTGTTTATCACAACCCGGTACGGTTTTATCATAAACCGGCACAGTATGAAAGGAGTTATCATTACTCAAGATTGGGGTTATCACCTATACTACAAAAAGTTGGTAAACCAATGATGTGATTCAGTGTCACAGGTATGATATATTTCATATTTGATTATTCTTAAGTGCAGCCTTGGTTATAAACCTGGGTTATATGTTGGGCATTATGACCCGTCCGTGATAAACCGCCAGACACTTTAAACTTGTTGTATGCAGAAACAGGTTGAATAAAGCATGATGATAAATTATCCGGTGTCTATTAAACCGGCCTGGCTTTAAGGCGATAAGTCGCCAGATATGATGAGAAATTATCCGGTGTTTGTTAACCCGGCACGGCTTTGGACTATAAGTCGCCAAGACATATTTGGATTGCGCCATTGGAATCATGCGCTTATAAATCATTGGGTTATATTATTCAAATAGCCAAACTTGGCTGAATTTTCATTATGATATTAAATGAATAAGGTTTTTCATACCGGATTATATTATCTTGAATAGCCAACATGGCTGGATTTTTTATGGTTATCAATAACCAGTATTATGATTAAGGTTTTCAAAGTCGCTTTAGCGCAATGGCTATCATATTATCAATAGATATGACTTATTCTACAATGAAAGGAATAGTCCCAAGTTGCTGCTGGCTTACGACCCGACACTTGGGGGCTACATTATTCCAGTTGAAATTACATCAAATACATAAGTCTCATGTTGCTGCAAGCATGCACCATGACACTTGGGGGCTAATGCAAAGTAATTTTTTGCTCATATTATTGAAGACCCGACTCATCACATTATAATGAGTCGGCCCTTGAAACTACACATCATTGCTCAAATCTACATGATTATACCTACAAAGTCCCTGCTCATTATTGCATAATGACCCGGCCCTTAGGGGCTACACTGGTTGAAGTTTTTATGAGTATAAGACAATTACAAGTCCTGTGTTGCTGCAAGCATGACAACCCGACACTTGGGGGCTACGAGTATTATATTATTATCGAAGAAATATTTTCAAATTCTCTGATTGAGCAAACTAGGTTGACCCGGCGTCACCAATCATTATGACCCTGTGGCTGCAACCCGGCGTCATTAATAATCATGAACCGGCGTTGGCAACAATCATGAACCGGTGTTTGCAACAATCATGACTCGAAATTATCAAGTTTTTATAACCCGACAGTCTTTGGCAATGATAAAACTGGCAAGTTCTGCATCTTCAAACCGGTTGAATATCAGATGAGTATTTCAAGACCAATATTTCTTAAACCGGGCGCTTTGGAAGCCGACTCAAGTGGATTATTCTTCACAATATTTTTTCTATAAGAAGCCAACATCAGCAATTTGAGTATGAAGCTGGTTATTGACCCGGATTTTCTAGAAGGAGAAATGACAAGGAATTAAGGATGATCAGGTGCCGGTTTACAAGAATTCTTAACCCGGAGCATAACCTGCCAAATTTGTTACGGTGTTTATGTTCTGACATAAGTTTACCATGGATAAATCCAAGCTAAACTTGGGGGCTAATGTCAGGGATATACACCACGGTGTAAACCGGCCGAGGTTAACCCGGCCGGACTTGGCGGTTTATTTGAGGCCCCGCTGGCACTTGGCGATATTCATCTGGTGACCCGCCCAGACCTGGCAATTTACCAGCAACCCGCCAGGACGTTGTAACTCACTGGTGACCCGTGAATGGTCGGAAGAGCGACAAGACCCGGTGGCCCGTCTGGCGGTTCATGAAGGCGGTTCAACTATTGTGGGCGGTTTAAGAGGAAAGGCATGAGGAATATTTACCTTACAAGGAGTTAAGACTAGGACTTGTATCCGGTTTGCATTAGAGATAGACTAGTCCTAATCCTAATAGGACTCCACATGTAACCCGCCCTTCAACATATATAAGGAGGGGCAGGGCTCAAAGAGGGACAAGCTACAAGCAATAAGAAACAATCTTAGGGCTAGACACAAAGAGGAGAGCCGGTTTATGGCGACTCCCTCGTGATGATAATGAGACCTAGCCTCAAACAGCATGTAGGGTTTTACGGATGATGTTTCCAGGGGCCGGCTGTCTAAATCCCTGTCTTGTGTTGCGTCTCTCGATTCCACTCAACCCCTCTCAAGCTACCACATAGATGCGTTGGCCTCGCGACTAAGTCCTGACACTAAGGACATCTGCCGTGACAATTCCACAACAGGAAGCGTGCGTCGCACGGAAGCGCGTCGCACGAGTCCATCCCGGCCAAATCGATCTACTATCCCTCCCTCACGACCAGACCTTCAAGCAGATCTGCTACTCCATGGACTAACCATCATCCTCACAGCATCTACAACCAGAGATTTTTCATAACCATCCCAAATGCCCGGATGCCACCCAACTAACCATCTCATAATAAAACCCATTAACAGTCGCGTGAATGGCGCCTCCTAGCACTTGCCACGTCGAATGCGTGGGTTGGCCAGAAAAGTAAAAGGGATAAAAAAATAAAAGAGTGGAAAAGTTCTCTAGAGAAACCCTCTCACCCCACGTCTTCCGCCTCCCTTCGCCTCGAGCGCCTCCTCCTCCCTCTCCAACGCCGCCGCCCCTGTATGCTTGCCGCCGCCTCGCTGGTGCCCCTCCTCCTCCTCCTCCTACCTGCCGCCGTCTCGCCGCTGCAGCCGTCCCCAAGATACACCCTTCCCCCGAGGCAAGCGCGCAATGCCCCGGCGGTCCGGACTGGATCCCGCCATCACCACCAGCCGCAACCTCGTCCGTCCGTGTCCATCTCGGCGAGACCAAGGGCGCGCCTCGTGGCTGTCGCCCAGCGCTGCTACTCCGGCTGCCGGGCCTTCGTTCTCCAGGGCGGGACTGCGCCGGGAGCTTCAAGGAGTTCAACGCCAACAACATCCGTGACACCTTCTGTCTCCTGATCCAGATGGGCAATGTCCTCATGTTCGGCGGCCAGGTCTCCGTCGTCAAGGTACAAGCTGTAACGCCCCGAGTTCGATGCGCCAGGTGTCTGTCAGTTATTCGCCATAGTTGCCATGTCATTTGCTTGCGTGTTGCATTTTATCATGTCATCATGTGCATCCCATTTTGCATACGTGTTCGTTTCATGCATCCGAGCATTTTCCCCGTTGTCCGTTTTGCAATCCGGCACTTCTATGTCCTCCGGCGTTCCCCTTTTGTCTCTCGCAGTGAGCGGGTGTTAAACGTTTTCGGAATGGACCGAGTCTTGCCAAGCAGCCTTGGTATAGCACCGGTAGACCGCCTGTCAAGTTTCGTGCCATTTGGAGGTCATTTGATACTCCTACGGTTAACCGGGTAGCCACAAAAGCCTCTTTTGTCTTGCAGCCCAACACCCTTCCAAAGTGGCCCAAAACCCATCCAAACCCTCTCCATGCTCTCCGCCGTTCGATCACGATCGTGTGGGCAAAAACCACACCTCATTTGGAGCCTCCTAGCTCCTTCTACCTATATATAGACCCCCCCTCCGAAATTTCGCGGTGCAACCCTAGCCTTCTTCCCTTCGTGCCGCCGAACAACTTCCCCACCGCCCCGGACATGTCCGTCGCCCGCCGGACATCCCGCGCCGTCGCCCCGCACTAGTAAGGCGCCGCCACATGTCCCGCAGCTGCCTCCCTTCACCGCGGCCAACCAGGCCCACGGGGAGCCCGCCCGGGCAGTTGAACCCAGCTCCCCACACGCCGCCCGCCGCTTCGCCCAGCGAGGCCCGCGCCCGCCAGCCGCGCCTCCCGCTGCCTTGCCGGCGCACCTCGCCCGGCTACGCCCGCCCGGCCTCCCGCCGCCGCCGCGGAGCTCCCGAGGCCGGAGCCCGACCTCCCCGCCGGCCTCCTCCTCTCCACCTCGCGCCTCCCCGCGCCCCGATCTCCGCCTCCTTGCCGGCGCGCCGTACCGTCGCCACCGGCGTCCCGCACCGCATGCCCGCGCCTCCTCCTCCTCCATCAACTCCGGCGACCCCGCCGGCGTCCGTCTCCGGTCAGATCCGGACGGGTGGATGAGATCCACCCGTCCCGTGATCCAAACGGCGTCCCGCCACCCTCGATCCACTCCGTCCCAGTACCGCGTCGCCCCGGGTTGACTTTTCGCGAGGGTAAATTTCTGTCAAGTCCCTGAGATTTTCAGCATTCTGGTGCCATCTTTTACATGCCATAACTTGTTGCATACTGCTCCGTTTTGTGCGTGTAATATACCAAAATGTTCATCTTCAAGATGCGCTTCTATCCTTGGTGGGACTTTCGAGTTGCTTTAGGATAGGGTCGCATCTTGGGCGTGACAAGTTGGTATCAGAGCCTCGACCGACCCTAGGAGCCTCCCTTGATTAATCGTGTAGTTTGGTCGTCGTTGAGTCTAGAACAAAACTTTTTCGGAGTCTAGTTATGTCGGAGAGTAGGAATTCTTTTTACTCCTCAGCCTCTTCGTCGCTCTGGTGAGGAATCTTGATGTAGGTGTTTTGAATTACTTCTTTTCCCCTTCAAACTTTCTTTAGGATCACGTAGTTGGTTTTTTGATCGTTGTTCGTCAGCTCTTTGCATCCGGTGCATTTCTCATCAAGTTGACTCGAGCCTCTTCATCTTTGCGTTCAATCCTCAGTTGTTTTCTTTTTTTCCCACCCGCCCACCCCTTTTCATCTCGGAGTCGGAGTCCGTAATCGAGTATCCATCCTACTCGTGAGAAGTCTTGCTTTCTTTCCTCAATGATTTCAACCCGTGTTTTCTCTTCAAGATATTCGTCGGTTACCCTTTCAAGTTGCCTTTGTTTTCCCGCCCTCCCACCCTTTTTCTTCCCGGAGTCTGAGTCTCTTTCGACCATCAATTTCATTCATGTGGAACCTTTTTCAGTCTTCCCTCAATTATTTCAACCGGTGAATTCTTGTCTCGTTCGTCATTCTTCATCCCTTTCTTCTCCGGTGGATTCAATTCTAATTTTTAGTAGTAATTATATTCTTTCCTTGGATCAAGTGTTTTCCCTGCTTTTCACCTCTACCAGCTTTATCTTTTTGAGTGCTCAAGACATCTCGGGAGATTAAATACGTGTTCCAATTAATTCGAGGTTGTCACCTCATTCAAATATTTCAATTGTTCCGGTGCATCATCTATTTGTTCATCATCCCTTTCCAACGGTGTTTTCTTTTAGTGGGCCCTAACCCACAGGTCTTTTCCCAGGATCTTACCTGACTCTTCTAATTTCCGGAGCTATTCTCAAATCCTTTTGAAGTTTGACGTAAGTATGATTTTCATGAGTCGGATCTTTTCCAAGATTGCTTTCAAATTATTTTCATTGTTGCCTCAACCTCTTCGCTTTTCGTTCTCCCGGAGTGCCTCAACAAACTTTGGTGGTGTTTGTCGTCATCATTTGAAGACCGAAGAAGAGTTCCTTCTAAATCTTGTCCGTTCTCTCGAAGTTTCGTGGTTCTAGGTTCATGTTTTCCTCTCGAATTATTCCATTTGTCAGATATTCCTTTTTCTTACCTATCCGGAGTATGTCAGAAGTTGTTTTTTCCATTTCTTTTCACCGGAGGCCATCATTCCAAAAGAATTCTTCGTCCTCACATTTCAGCTACCATTATCCAATTATCCCGGTGCTTCGGTCAAGTGTTCTTTAATCAACTCATTATCTCTTTGTTCTTTGCATCTAAATCCCCTCTAGCTTATTTGTTCTTCTAATTCTTCCCGGTGATTCAGTTTCTTCATCAGTCATTTTTTATTTCTTACGGTGGTTCCTTCAGATTATTTTTTCCTTTCTTACCATATTAATCCATTCGTTCTTTCGAATCCTAACGGTGATTCATGAAGACTTTCTCAAGTTTTGCGGTATATTCCCCTTAATCATTTGCAATAAGAATATGTAGTATGCAAAATCCATTACTTGTCATTAATTTAATTTGATGAAGGATAAGCATACAATAAATCTTATTCTTATTTCATCCAAGTGGGTAATCCCCTTTCTTCGGAGTTTGTTCTTGTTGAATAAATTCTGGTTCCAAGTGTTTTCATCTTTTCTTTTCTGGAGTTCAAATTTCCTCGACCATTTCGTCGGAACCTCCATCTAAATCATCGCAAGGCTCATCTTATTCTTTCGTCCTTCATTTATATCTCATCATCCTTTTGTCACCGGAGTTCTTCATGGCGGTTCTTCATGATTTAATTCATCCTTCAAGAGTTCAACAAGATTCTTGTTGGAGGAGTTCAAGTATCTCATTCTTCTTGCTTCCCGAGGTGCTCATTCTTTCAATTCTTCCGGAGGCATTGTGTTGTTCACCTCGTCAAGTGTCATCCCATCTTGTGAAACTCGTGTTCTATTCCTCCATGTTTTGGTCGGAGTACTGCCTAAATCCTTTCAGTCTTATTCGTTTCTTATCTCGTTCTAACCAGTGTGGTTTCATAATCTATCTGATTCCGTGAGTTTTCGATTCTCGTCATTCTCATCGTTCCTCTCTTCGTCTCGAGTGCTCTCGATTCTTTGCTTCTTCTATTGAGTTCTTGATTCACCTCATCCCTTTTCCCTTCCGTATCGGTCCTAAGATCTCGGGACGAGATCTCTTGTTAGTGGAGGAGTGTTGTAACGCCCCGAGTTCGATGCGCCAGGTGTCTGTCAGTTATTCGCCGTAGTTGCCATGTCATTTGCTTGCGTGTTGCATTTTATCATGTCATCATGTGCATCCCATTTTGCATACGTGTTCGTTTCATGTATCCGAGCATTTTCCCCGTTGTCTGTTTTGCAATCCGGCACTTCTATGTACTCCGGCGTTCCCCTTTTGTCTCTCGTTATGAGCAGGTGTTAAGCGTTTTCGGAATGGACCGAGTCTTGCCAAGCGGCCTTGGTATAGCACCGGTAGACCGCCTGTCAAGTTTCGTGCCATTTGGAGGTCATTTGATACTCCTACGGTTAACCGGGTAGCCACACAACCTTTTTTGTCTTGCAGCCCAACACCCCTCCAAAGTGGCCCAAAACCCATCCAAACCCTCTCCATGCTCTCCGCCGTTTGATCACGATCATATGGGCGAAAACCACACCTCATTTGGAGCCTCCTAGCTCCTTCTACCTATATATAGACTCCCCCCTCCGAAATTTCGCGGTGCAACCCTAGCCTTCTTCCCTTCGTGCCGCCGGACAACTTCCCCGCCGCCCCGGACATCCCGCGCCGTCGCCCCGCGCCAGTAAGGCGCCGCCACGTGTCCCACAGCTGCCTCCCTTGGCCGCGGCCCGCCAGCCCACGGGAGCCCGCCCGGGCAGTTCGGGCCGAAACTCCCAGCCGCCCAGCTGCGCCGCTGGCGTGAGGCCCGCGCCCATGGCCAGCGCCTCCCGCCGCCTTGCCGGCGTGCCTCGCCGCCGCGTCGCCCGGCCTCCCGCCCGCCCGTGGAGCTCCCGAGGCCGGAGCCCGACCTCCCGCGGTCTCCTCCTCTCCACCTCGCGCCTCCTCGCGCCCGATCTCCGCCTCCTCGCCCGCGCGCCGTCATCGCCGCGGCGTCCCGCCCCGCCATGCCCGCGCCGCCTCCTCCTCCATCAACTCCGGCGACCCCGTCTGCGTCCGTCTCCGGTCAGATCCGGACGGGTGGATGAGATCCACCCGTCCCGCGATCCAAATGGCGTCCCGCCACCCCCGATCCACTCCGCCCGGTACCGCGTCGTCCCGGGTTGACTTTTCGCGAGGGTAAATTTCTGCCAAGTCCCTGAGATTTTCAGCATTCTGGTGCCATCTTTTACATGCCATAAATTGTTGCATACTGCTCCGTTTTGTGCGTGTAATATATCAAAATGTTCGTCGTGAGATGCTCTTTATTTTGTTCTATAGTGCCATGCTTGTTTGAGATTATATTGATACCTGAATCATCGTTGCAAGAGTGTTATATGATGTTAATCTGCTGAAACTGTTATAACTTGGTGATTTGTCATTTTTGTTGCATTTGATGTGTGCCTCCTATGAGCATGAGCTCTACATGTGTTTTGAACTATGCTATGCCATCTTTACAGTTGTGCCATCCATGTATTTTTGTGAGTTGTTTAGTGAGCGCATCAAGCTTGTTAAGTAGGGTACTTGCTGTTGCTGTTTTGCTAGGCTGAATCTGTTATTTCGTGATGCTATGTAAACCTGTTGCTACAAGTCATTCTATGCATAATCTGGAGATGTTCACTAAGGATATTTTGTTATAAATGTCTTGCTCTATCCATTCCTGCCCCTTATTGCATTTATAGCCTGCTGTAACATGTTGTTATCTTGCTCCAAACTTGCTAAATAATGTTGCTGTCAGCCTGTTATCATTAAGTTCAATGTTGCCATGATTGTTGTTAGTGATCCAGTCATGCTATGAACTTTCTCTTGCCACGTTTAGCTTCATATATATGCCATATTACTGTTGGTTGCCTTGACATGCCATGTATTTTTCTGTGGTGAGTGGTTCAAGCTCACGAACATGCCTACTTATTGTTGTTCCTGCCATGTATGAATCTGTCATATCATTTGCTATGTTTACATAGGTGCCATCATATTTTCTGTGCCGTTTTGGCTCATGGACAGTAAGGGACATTTGTTATATGCAATTAGTAGATTCGTTCCATGACTTTGTTTTCCATGATAAGTTCCTGTTGCATGTTGTTTGATAGCTCTAAACTTTGCAACCTGATGTTATTTTCTGCTAAGTCTGAAACTGTTATTATTTGCAATCTTTCCATGTCCTTTTGAGCATGTGCTAGTGATTTCTGCAGATAGCTTAGTGTTCATGTTTTGTTATTCTTTACCTTTACTTCATGCCCATGCCTTTTGTTTCCATGTTGAGATGCTGTAGCATGGTGTTTTGGTGCTTGCAATATGCCTAGTTGCTGTTTTGGACAGCTTGTCCTTTAAACTTGTAGAATGTATGTGTTGATCCGTTGCTCCGTTTTGAGTGTGCTCTATATAAAACTTGCTTGATTTTGCATGTAGTTTTATATTATCATGTTGCATCCATGTTTTGAGCTGTTTGTTTGATGTTTGTATGCATTTTGCATCAATGCCTTGTTTAACTTGTTTTGCTCATATCTTTTAGGCCGTAGCTCCGAATTAAATGAACTTTATATGTAACTTGACTAGAATTTGGTGTAGATTCTCTTGGTGCATCTTAACTTGCTGTTTAACAACTTCAACTTAATGTTTGTTCAGATCTGGACCAATTTCAAAATATGCATATGAGGACTTACCGAAATTGTTATATGTTGTTTCCGGCCTCATTTAAACTTGCTTTGATGTGTTGCTCTTGTATGCATCATCTCTTGACATGAGTAGCTTCATGTAGCCTTGTCTGCATCATGCTTGGTTGTGCATCATGTTTTGTATGTGTGGTGTGTTTACCATGTTGTGTGCTTCTTCTCGATAGTTCCCGTTTCGTTGCGATCGTGAGGATTCGTTCGTCTACGTTTGGTTCGTCTTCATGGCTTCATCTTCTTCATGGACTCGTTCTTCTTCCTAGCGGGATTTCAGGCAAGATGACAGTCACCTTGGATCTCAGAACTATCATTGCTATGCTAGTTGCTTCGTTCTATCGCTATGCTGCGTTACCTAACACTTGCTGCTCAAGCCTCCCAAATTGCCATGAACCTCTAACCTTTGTCACCCTTCCTAGCAAACCGTTGTTTGGCTATGTTACCGCTTTGCTCAGCCTCTCTTATAGCGTTGCTAGTTGCAGGTGAAGATGAAGATTGCTCCACGTTGGATTATGTTTATGTTGGGATACCACAATATCTCTTATATTATTAATGCATCTATATACTTGGTAAAGGGTGGAAGGCTCGGCCTTATGCCTGGTGTTTTGTTCCACTCTTGCCGCCCTAGTTTCCGTCATATCGGTATTATGTTCCCGGATTTTGCGTCCCTAACGCGGTTGGGTGATTTATGGGACCCCCTTGACAGTTCGCCTTGAACAAAACTCCTCCAGCAAGGCCCAACCTTGGTTTTACCATTTGCCTCACCACCACCTACTTTTCCCTTGGGAGTAATTAACCCAAGGGTCATCTTTATTTTAGCCCCCCCGGGCCAATGCTTGTCTAAGTGTTGGTCCAAACTAGAGCACCGTCTTGGGACCATCGCAGCAACTTGGGTTACGTCGGTACCAGACGCTTCGCTTATCCGGTGTTGCCACGAGAACGAGATATGTGCAGCTCCTATCGGGATTGTCGGTAGCATCGGGCGGCTTTCTTTGGTCTTGTTTTACCATTGTCGAAATGTCTTGTAAACCAGGATTCCGAGACTGATCAGGTCTTCCTGGGAGAAGGAATATCCTTCGTTGATCGCGAGAGCTTATCATGGACTAAGTTGGGACACCCCTGCAGGGTATAAACTTTCGAGAGCCGTGCCCGCGGTTATGTGGCAGATGGGAATTTGTTAATATCCGGTTGTAGAGAACTTGACACCAGATCCGAATTAAAACGCATCAACCACGTGTGTAGCCGTGATGGTCTCTTTTCGGCGGAGTCCGGGAAGTGAACACTGTTCTTGGGTTATGTTTGACGTAAGTAGGAGTTCAAGATCACTTATTGATCATTACTAGTTGACGACCGCTTGCTTAGCTCCTCTTCTCGCTCTTGTTTCGTAAGCTAGCCACCATACATGCTTAGTCGCTGCTGCAACCTCACCACTTTACCCCTTCCTTACCCTTTAAGCTTTGCTAGTCTTGATACCCATGGTAATGGGATTGCTGAGTCCTCGTGGCTCACAGATTACTACACCACCGATTGCAGTGTACAGGTTTGCGATGATCATGACGCGAGAGCGATGTTACTTGTTTTGGAGTTCTTCTTCCGCTTCTTCTTGATCGAGGATAGGTTCCGTGTCGGCAGCCTAGGCTAAAGGTGGTGGATGTCGTTTGAGTTTCTGGTTGTGTTTCATCCGTAGTCGGATGGTGCTCTTATGTAAGTTGATGTTGTATTCGTGTGGCATTGCATGCCTTATGTATGTATCCCCACTATTATATAGTGTTGATGTAATGATATCCACCTTGCAAAAGCGTCTTCAAGATGCGCTTCTATCCTTGGTGGGACCTTCGAGTTCCTTTAGGATAGGGTCGCATCTTGGACGTGACACAAGCCGATTGCCCAAATCGAATTGGTCATTTTATTTGTGAGATCTCATCCGATCTGGTCCCTGCTGTTTGCACAGTAGATGGGACGGATGGCTGGCCAGTTTGCCAAGCGAGATCTGATAACTTTGAAGAGAAGGACGGGGTTAAGCTGCCCAGCTACAAGGAGACGACGTCAATGGCGACAAGTTCGACCTGCAAGTTTGTAGCAGAGTTTTGTTGCTGTGCCTGTAGTCGTTGTCCTCTTTAAATACCCCCTGTTGAATTTCTTTCACATATCTCCTTATCACGACAAGGCAAGTGATAGGTTGCTGCTTTTATATACTATTATGTTGCTACTAGTAGGGCGATGTTTATCCAGTGAATCTTATGAAAGCTTCTCCATGAATCGAATTCTTGATACACATTGGGGTGCCATGACTGATAGTGATGTAAGTTCTTGCATGCTGAAAATTAGTGGCAAGAGCCTGAAGTGTACTTAAACACTAAAATTGTTAAAATTTGTTTGCATTGAACTACAATTGCAACTTTAATACCCATTTACTTTGTCGATCCTTGTGAATGATTCCCTGGAACTTTTTGCCGTCTCTTATCCGACATTTTTCTATCTCGCTGTCTAATGCGTTGGCGAGACTAATTAGATGCATTAGTGATTTTCTTTTGAAGCATCACTACTAATGTTTTGGAAGCATGCCCACCATGATTTGTACAAATGACATGCTGAATGTGCTATCTGTATTAGTAATGCATCTTCTTATTTCACCCAGAGTAATTCTGTTTAGTTACACCTTTGCACAGATATTTTAGTGTTTCTTGCTTTCACCGGTTGATTTGTTTCTATGAGTTACTGAGAGCTACTCTGTATTTTATTCCTGTTGATGTACATGTTATACTGATGAAACTTCGGTTATTAAGGATGTACCATATATCTACTGAGTAATGCTAATAGTTTGCTCTTTGTTGTCCAATACTTCTAAATATGGATTGATTGCTCCACATCATGTGACTTCGTGAGAGGTGGGATTAGATTCTCTGTTCAGTTTATGTGTTTCAAGAAAGATATTCGGATAATTTGAGATTGTAATTTATATTTGGATGTTCATTATTCTCCGCGGGTATATTCCCACATTGAACTGGATTATTGCTATGATTCGGTTGATCCAAACATATTGTATCTTGAATGGCTTTCACTGCTGGGCAAATCAAGCGACAGAAGGTATTTTTTAGTTATATTGAAGCACATTGATACTGTTATACGATGCATCATTTCTTTTTTCTAATCTGAATGTGCTTGTGTTCAGAAAATTATTTGTTCATTTTTGCTTTTTGAGGCATATGACAGGATATAACTTTGTTGTTGAAAATCTATTAAAGAGATGGAAGATAAAATTATTTGCAATCAAATCTGAGATGCATACTATTGAATGCCAATATTTATGCTAGATCTTTGAATAGTTTAGTGTCCAGTATATGAAGCAGTGAAGTGAGAGCATGTAGTAAAGGTAGGATAGGTATGATTTTATCTCAAGGTGTGTGTGAAACATCCTAGCAATTACTCATGTGGTTAGATAATGATACTTTTTTTTGAGGAAACAGCAGGAGCTCTGCATTTGCATTAAGAAGAAGAGAATTGACCAGTTTATAAGGCAAACTGGCCGAAAACCGATACATCGGCACACACCAGTCTCGAGGCTGCGTACCTAATGAGCCGACTTCCCTGTCGCCCAAATGACCAGAGTTGTCACTCCACCACACGACCCGGAGCCCGCCACTCCGGCTTACAAACCACAGAAACTCACACACGTCTGCCCCGAGGCCGCACTCCATACGAGTCAATGACTCTGCTGTCCACATGACTAGAACCGACACTACACAACATAGGGGTGCTCTTCGGAGCCGCCGCTCCGACTTCCCAGCCGGCCCCATGGCCGCGCTCCACCTGAGCTGACGACGCTGCCGCTCACGCGACCAGATCAGACACTCCCCGACGATGTTCTCCGGAGCCGCTGCTCCGACTTCCTCACCGGCCCCGAGGCCTGGCCGACGAAGAACCCGCAAAGCCACCTTAGCCACCGCGAACTGACAAAGGACCAGACCTCCAAGGCGTCGCTCCCAAGAGGAAAGCGACAAGAATGCCGCCGACGCCCGCTCCGACCAAGGTCGAAACTTGGGCTTTCAACCGGAGAACCCAAGACTGAGGCGACAATGGTGGTGAAGGGGCTCCACGACGAGGCCTCCAAGAAGTGAACGACGTCGGCAACGACCGAGGTCGAGCTAGGCTTTCGCTCGGAGCTCACCAAATCCATCCTCACCACAGCCTGCCCAGCAAACCGTCTCTGGCATCACTATAGAAAAAATACTCTTCCGTGATGATACGTGTTTGTCACAGTAGGTCACATTTTTTGTCATGCATGTACATCCATGACAATTTTATGACAGAATCAAGATAGTCATACTGTCTTTGTCGTAGAAGTGTTCCATGACATTACCAAAATTATCATCACGGAAGTGTCCACTTCCATGATGATAAATCGTGCGTCACAGAAGTGCTTTCGTCAAGGGTGACCGGCACGTGGCATCCACCGTAACGGAACACCGTTAAGCTATCGGGTCCGATTTTGGATCGGATAACCGTTATGACCCGACCAATGGGGATTTTCCACGTGTAAAATCATCATTGGCTGGAGGAAACACGTGTCCGCTCACCATTGGGACAGATGTCATCCACTCATTGGACACAAAGCGCCTATGATACGTCGACACGTGGCACGTTCCAACAGAGGCCCATTCCTGTGAAAAGGCCGGCCCTTCTGAGTCAAAAGGTGGCAGGCCGGCCCACGGCAAGCCTGTTAACGGCATGTTCGGATATATCCCATTTACAGCCCGCTAACCCAGGGACCGTTTACCGCCTAACCGAATTAGGCCGAGTAGCGTCATCTGGGCCATCGAATATAATTCCAGCCTGTTTTAACTTCCGGCCCATGTATGGCCCATGACGTCTTTCGACCCATATGAGGCCCTTATTACTCTCGGCCCATTAATGGCCCGTGGTAAAACTGGCCTGTAATGAATAGTGTACCACTTTATACCCATTAACGACCCGTGGTGAAATTGGCCCGTAATGAACAATGTATCACTTTATACCCATTAACGACCCGTTATTCAGTTGGGCCGTTTCCAGCCCATGTTATCTTTCGGCCTTCTCGGGGCCTATTTATTCTTGGGCTCATTTCCACATTCGTTTACTTACGGCCCGTTACTGTCATTTTCTACTCGTGGGCCAAATTCAGCCCGTGGTTACAGTCGGCCCGTTAATACGTTGGGCCATTTTGATAGCGTCATCAAAATACGACCGATTAACAACGACCTGTTATGGTCAGCCCATGAACGGACGATTTCAAATCTAGCCCATTTACGGCCATAATGTGGTCTGTTATTAGCCCATGTTTGGCCAACCGATCATAAGCCCGTAGAAGGCCCATTGATGATACGACCCATAGAAGGCCCATTGTGTCTATCGCCCATATAAGGCCCATTGTTTCTACGCCACGTAGAAGGCCCGTTGTTTCTACGGCCCTTAGAAGGCCCATTGTTTCTATGGCCCGTAGGAGGCCCATGTAAACTACATCCGGTGGGCATCAAAGTTCGCCACCAGTGCAAATACAGGGAACACCCTACACTATACAAAAATGGCTTGCTGTTTCCTTCAGCCGGTGGCTGCACGTTAAGAACAAATTTTGTATCGCACCAAAACAAATTACAACTATAAAACAAAAGGAAGGTTGGCATAAAAGTTAACAGTCTAGCGAGATAAATGCACCACCGAAGTTCGAAGCTCAGTTCATTTGACTGGCTATTACGTTTTCATCTTTGTATTGTCCGATGGAGCACCATAACCTTGGCCTTCAGTTCTCCTAGGCTCCTGAACAACATAGCAAATGTCTGATAGTCTGGTTTCAAAACCATGCATATCTTGACAACATCAAACAATGTCTCTCCTTGTTTCACAAAGGGTCTCTGTTAGGGAATGGACTTGTGTCTGGAGCGCAGATACAACATTGTTTTGAGCTTGCATATCTTGATCATGAGGCAGTTTGGACGAGATTGCCTTAACAACCAACCCAGTATTACGCAGGAACATGCTTTTGGCACTGTTAGTGGACATGTACTGACCCACTTCAGCAAGAGCTGACATTGTGGTTATAGTTTTCTTGCCACCTTCAGAAGGTGGCGGTTCCACCATTTTCCCATAGCTCGCTGAAAAGTTGTGGTTTTACATTAGTAGTACCAAAACAGAAGATATTAAGGAGGCCGCAAAACCAAACAAAATAGCTTTGGTCTATATACAGAACTTATTCTGGTGAACCCATGTAAAATAATAGTTGTATTTTATTGCAAAGTACATAATAAAACCAGGTTCCAAACATATGACCATGTACCATCGCTAATGTATTGTCTATTTCTTCACATTGTATTGAGGTCTAAGGATAAAGAGACGAAGTTTATAATATGGTAAGCATAGTATGACATCATTCATATCACAAAACAACTGAGAACAGACAAACAGGAAATTGTAACATTGTGTGGGAAAGTCCAGCACGGAACTAGATTATAGGTCAAGATCAAAGGAACATCACTCCTCTCTTTTAAACCTTGTAAGGTGCAATGATACGCTAAGACAATTGTGTATAAAATTTAAAAGAGTAATAGACATTGGCTGCAAACCATGCAGTTCAAGGCACAAGTCAGTGTAAGTAGTAGTTAAAAGGCATGAGGATTAAGGACTTACAACATCGGCTTTGGTGGTGTAGTCATGCCCTTCTTCTTGCTGGTATGACAGTCCTTGTAGATTTCCACAACATTTGGTTCAGGTACTTTTTGGTCCTTGCGGGCTTTCCTCTGCATTTGGCACAAGTCAATATAGATCTGATAATATGGTACAGCGAAAAGAGTGAAACAACAGCTAATTACAAGAGCCTCGCAGTGTGCAATATAGCTACAAGATCCTGTCGTCTGTTGGAATTTCACTTACGTATGGTTGGCCTTGTTCTTTGAACAGTTCACCTACAAGAGGATAGATTTGTGTGGCACATGCGTAAATAGGACTTCAACATGTGATCTGATCACATATATATAATGTACCTGATACTTTAGATCGGACCAGTGTTTAACGAGGCCTCTCCAGTCTTCATCAGATATATTTTCCATCGAGATGTTTGGGCAAGTTCACTGTTAGCCTTGCCTTCAAAGTGAGTTTTCCTCAAGTTATACCGATCTTCAGCAGAAAGCAGATTTGAAAACATGGGTGCAAGCTTGTCTGGTTGCATCATCTTGGCTGTCCAACTTGAACCTCATCTGTTGAAAATTATGGGAGTTTCATTATGAGCAACCACTACAAAAAAAAGACACATCTGTGACATTTTGGGCCGAATGAATTTTTTTCTGTGATACATATGGCACTTCTATGACGATAATTGTGACAAAACCCGGTATCATCATAGATGTGGTGGGCTCCTACTTCTATGACAAAAAATCATGACAGAAAATGGGCTTTTCGTCCTGGGCGGGACGGAGACGCAGCTGTATGACATTCTTTGGGCCGTCCATGACAGAAAAAACCGTGGTAGAAGCGAGGGGGAGGAAAATTTCGGGAGTTCCAGTTCTTTGTGGGAGGTCGGGGCCGAGCGATGCGCTGCTTTCTCAGACACGACGCTGCGTGTGTGCGGCGTTGGCTCTAATCGAACCCGGCGAGGTGTTGGGATCTAATCAACCCGGCGAGGTGTTGGGATCTAATCAACCCGGCGATTGAACTGCAGGCTACGCTAAGCATCGAACCCGAGTGATCGATCGATGGTACGTTAATCGAACCCGATCGAGCGATTCCTTTGCTCTTCTGCTAATCAAGCCGATCGATGCCGCCTCTGGATGAACAATGAGCGTTGCGGGGGGTTGGATGAATAGTGAGCGTGGCGTTGCCTCTAGATGAACATGACCCCGTGGTGTGGTGGAGGGCTGGATGAACAGTAGATGATGGAGGGGTGCCCGTGGAGGGGTGGTTGAACAGGACCCCGTGGTGTGGAGGGCTGGATGAACAGTAGATGGTGGAGGGTCGACGGTAGCCCGTGGAGGCTGGAGGAGGTCGACGGTGGAGATGAACAGTATCCCGTGGAGTCCTGCTTTTGGCACGCCACACCCTCCCGATGAACAAGACCCTCGTGTCGACCGTGGCGCCCAACACAAGCCCGTTGGTCTGCTTTTGCGGCACGCCACACCCTCCCGATCAACAGGACCCCCGTTTCGACCGTAGGAGGTCCGTTTCGTCCGTTTTGCGGTACGCCACACCCCTCCCGATCAACAGGACCCCCATTTCGACCATAGGAGGTCCGTTTTGTCCGTTTTGCGGTACGCCACACCCCTCCCGATCAACAGGACCCCCATTTCGACCGTAGGAGGTCCGTTTCCTCCGTTTTGCGGTACGCCACACCCCTTCCAATCAACAGGACCCCGTTCCCAATGTAGGAGGTCCGTTTCCTCCGTTGTGCGGTACGCCAGGCCTTGTTTCCACCGCATGTTCCGTCCAAGCCCTCCCGATGAACACGACGACGCATTCCGTTCCGACCCAGCCGGTTCGCTCCCACGCGTTCTGTTGCCTCCCGATGAACACGACGCATTCCGTTGCCTCCCCATGAACACGATGCATTCCGTTGCCTCCCCATGAACACGACGACGACGCTATTTCTTCGTTCCGACCCAGCAATGTACACGAGTCCTGGCCGTACGTATGCGCGAGTAGGCGTTCGAGACCCTGCCCGTATGTACGTACGTGGCCGTATTTTCTTTCTTGCACCCTGGCCGCTGTACGTACGTGTACATGATACGTGCGTGCCTCTACTACGACATGGGCGCGCCTCTACATCCACCACTATATATTTACGTACACGTTCACGACCAGAATGACAACGCTACGTACGCTTCGACCAGGAGGGTCGCGACTGTCAGGCACTTCCTTGCGTGCGAAGATGTAGCTGGTGGGTCCCAACAGTTAGGGGGGTGAATCGTTTTTTTGCCCGGACGCACTTCCTTGCGTGCGAAGGTGTAGCTGGTGGGTCCCAGCAGTCAGGGGGAAACGTTTTTTTCACGAAATACGGTGGCCCGTCTGGTGGGTCCCCGCTGTCAGGTGGAGGAATAATTATTTTGCGCGTAATAAGGAGGCACTTCCTTGCTGCGGCCGTGGACCCGGTATCGGCCTCTCCACGTCTGATCCACGTCCGATGGAAGCCTTTCCTTGACCACGTTGACCAGGCCGCCCGAGAGCACCAGGCGGTGGACGACGGCGAGGCCTAGGAAGGGATGACGCGGAGCAGGGAAGACGCGGCGATGGATGCCCACGCCAGAGAAGTATGAGGGTTCACTGGTTCGCTGTGGTGTGAGGCTGCCGTCGCCGCAGAATAACAGGGGGTGTGGGTGAGTAGAGGGATGGCCTGACCAGTGGTGAGAGTAGTAGGGGCGGTGAGGCCTCCGCCGCATCGCAGCCGGCGACGGGAGGCAGGAGCACGAGGCACGACCGGCGTTGGTTTGGGCGGCTGGAGCAAGATACCCAGAGGCTGAAGAAGCACTACGGCTGTTGGATGTACATCATACAGTTACTGGAGCTAGAATCGTGCATATTGACTAAGTTGACAAAGCCCTCCGTCCCCGTCAACTTAGTAGGCCCACAAGTCAGCCTGCCACTATACTGGGTCCCAGCTAACAGGGGGAGTATTCATTTTTTTGTGCGTAATAAGGAGACACTTCCTTGCGTGTGAAGATATAGCTGGTGCGTCTGAGCTGTCAGCGGCGGTAACGTTTTTTTTGTGAAATACAGAGGCCCTTTCGGTGGGTCCCTGATGTCAGGTGGAGGAATCATTATTTTGCGCGTAATAAGGAGGCATTTCGTTGCATGCGGTCGTGGACCCAGCTGTCGGCCTGTCCACGTACAGTCCACTTCAGATGCATGTCGGTCGTTGACCACGTTGACCAGGCCGTGCCGAGAGCACCAGGGCGGTGGACGACGGTGAGGCCTAGGAAGGGAACGACACGGAGGCAGGGAAGACTCGACAGTTGTTTCCCATGCGGAGGGTAGTACGACTGTACGAGGGTTTACTGGTTCGTCTGCCATCGCCGGAGAATAACAACATGTGTGGGTGAGTAGAGGGATGGCTAGGCCAGCGATGGGAGTAAGGTGGGGTGATGAGGCCTACGCGGCAATACAGCCAGCCGCGGGGAGGAGGGAGCAGGCAGTCCCGCCGGCGCTTGTTTGAGCGGATGGAGCAAGAAGAGCAGAGATCGAAGAAGCACGACGACCGTTCGATGGACATCCAACAGTCACTGCTTGTGCGTCAACCTTTTTTTTAGGAAAGCCTCAAATCTGTAGAAAACAACATACAACCCATGTGCCATTATTTCTAATAATTTACAACCCATTTGCTAATTCTTAAGGTTTTTCGGAGCCCATATTCTTTTTGTTAGCATTACAGCCCATATTGTGGCCACGGTTAAAAAATTATATGAAATTTTGTATATTTCGGTGCGGTCCGAACTGTTTTTAATCCTGAAATTTCGACTCACATTCAAACTGATTTTAAAAATAAATGTATATCAATATAAAATCCAAATAATTCTCCATGCATAAAAATTAATGTAATTTAAAATCTCGAAATGAAAAAAAAAAGATATTTGAAACTAATTGCCGGTTTGATGTGTTTTAAAAATGTACAACCCATTTCTCATTACTGATAGGCCATTTTCCCGGCCAGCCGAATGAAGCTCTCCTCGTCTGGAAAGATTTGCAGCCCAACATGCCTGACAAAGCGACTTACTTGGCAAATCACAAAAAAACTGGGCTGTGGCCGTGGACCCAGCTGTCAGGCTCTCCACGTACAGTACTCTTTCGATGGAAGTCGGTTGTTGACCACATTGACCACGCCGCACCGAGAGCACCAAGGCAGTGGATGACGGCGAGGCCTAGGAAGGGGACAACGCGGAGCCGGGGAAGACGCGGCAGTGGATGCCCACGCGGAGAGGAGTACGAGGGTTCACTGGTTCGGCTGCGGCGTGAGGCTGCCGCCGCCGCAGAATAACAGGGGGTGTGGGTGAGTAGAGGGATACCCTGGGCCAGCGGTGGGAGTAGTAGGGGGCGGTGAGGCCTCCGCGGCATCACAGCCGGCCACGAGAGGCAGCAGCACGCGGCACGACCGGCGCTGCTTTGGGCGGCTGGAGCAAGAAGACGCGAGGTTGAAGAAGCACTATGGTCGTTGGATGGACATCGTACGGTCACTAGAGCTAGAATCGTTCATATTGACTAAGTTGACAAATCCCTCCGTCCTCGTCAACTTAGTAGGCCCACAAGTCAGCCACCCACTATGGGGGTCCCAAATAGCAGGGGTATTCATTTTTTGGTGCGTAATAAGGAGGCACTTCCTTGCGTGCGAAGATATAGCTGGTGGGTCCGACCTGTCAGCAAGGGGAACGTTTTTTTCGTGAAATACAAAAGCCCTTCCCACGTACAGTGCACGTATAGTGTGTAATAAGGAGGAACTTTCCTTGCGTGCGACCATGGACCTCGTGGGTCCCAGCCGTCGAGCTCTCCATCTGATCCTCTTCCGATGACTCAGATGTTGACCACGCCAAGGCCGGCGCACCGAGGCGGTGGACGGCGATGAGGCCCTGCATCGAACGACCCGGAGATGGGGAAGACGCGGCAGTGGAGTCGCAGACGGAGAGGAGTGGGAAACTTGACTGGTTCGGGTGCGGGGTGGGCCTACACTCGGCAGAGAATAACAAGAGGTGCGGAGTGGAGGGATGGCCTAGCCGTCGGCGGGGTAGCGTTTCGCTGAGGAGCGCAAAACAACGCCACTGGACGCAGAAGGCTGGAGCAGGCGGTTCCGGCAGCGCTGGGGGAAGAAGACGAGAGATTGAAGAAGAATGCCGTCCGTTGGATGTAAATCCAACGCCTTCTTAGGCTTCGACCTACTGGCCCACATGTCAGCCAGTTCATTTGTTTTTTTAGTCCATTTGGTGGGCTGGGTGAAACGATGATGTAGCATCTATGCAGCCCGTTTAAATCCCATTTGCATTTTTCTCGAAATCCATGGACTTGCAGGGCTGGGTGAAAATATCATGTTGGGCTAGACGGAGAAATGTTATAAAAACATAAACACATGATTGCATCGTCAAGAAAATCTTTGCAAGCTTATGTACGCAATCACTAGGAGTTAACTTGCCAAGTTATATATAAACAATTATTATTATTATTTTGTAAGAACTTTCAACTTATGAAATAAAATATCATTTTAATTTGATGAGTTAATAGTACGTGGGGTATTATTATTTTTTAGGCTAGACGTGGGAAATTTGAGTTGGTTCTAGGGGAAAGTACTGGGAGAAAACTCAGTTTATATCAAAAAAGAAAGTGGGAGAAAATTCAGAGACCTGCTGGGTCCACCTGAGGAGGGGAATATGTTGGGAGGAAGGAGATTCAAAGCATAGCAGCCGAGTGCACTAGTTTTTTTACGGACGAGTGAACTAGTTTACATACATAAGCAAATAGCCACTAAAAAAAGCAATCAGGTTAATGGGTTCATAAAATAAATATTTCGGACAAAACAGATAATTACGACACATAGGCTAATACATGAAACACTCAGATGATAAAGGTGCTTATAAACAGATAAAGTACAACATCTAGACCTTCCTAGCACGCTTGATCATGACGCTGCGGCTGTCCGTGTACTCGTCGGTTACGGGAAGCAGACACGCCCTCATGTCCAAGATCTGCCTGTACATGTCGTAGCATGCGTATGCGTCCTTGGCCGCGTAGGTTATGTAGGCTAGATTCAGAGGTACCTCCCATGTGTTCAGTTCGTCTTCTTTCATGTTGGCGTATCAGGGGTCGATGATGGTCTCAGCGAGGTCAACCACAGAGTCCTTCTCCTGCCCGTTGCTGATGATCTTGTATTGCTTCTGGATGTCGACAAGCTTGTTGCACCAGATGGCCGAATCGTCGCGTTCTTCCTTCTCTCCACCGTAGCGAAGGTGCAGTCGGCGCTGCCGATGAAACGGCGAATGCTCCAGAACCTGGTGCAGCCATAGGACTGAGGCGAGGCAGAGCTTCACCGAGTCCGTATCGTTGGTGTACATCACATTCAACTTGGTGCAGCCATAGGACTGAACGACGAACCTAAAGGGGAACTCCTCGCTGAAGTCCATATCTAGCAGGCTCACCCCTCGGATCACCATTGGAGTCTCTTCGAGTGAACGAGTGTGTAGGCGGCGGCAGTAGTTCGTTTTTCAGCTCTTGGGGAACTGGATTCAACAAGAAGTCGAGTGTGTACAAAGCGACAACAGTTACTACCCCTCCCTCGCCCGCTGCACGCCTGGCAGAAGATGCACCCTCGGCGCATTCAAACGCCTCCATTAAGAAACCTACTCCGGCCACACGTCGGTTCACGAGCGGGTCTGTATTGGTACTGTAATAACAAGAGTTAGTGGTCACTTTACTTAAATTTAATTAGCTTTAATAGAAATTTATACTTAAAATAAGCAATGCATTCGCTCGTTCTATCAGTGCCACAGGATCAACATGCACAACAATTAGAATTATTATTCTCAGGACGACCACGATCAGCACATTTGTCGCACATTCACAAAGATAATACTACCAAGTTTGAACTGTTTGTTATGGTTGTTGTCCTCTGCATCATCATGCCTTGTTTCCCAGCTTGCAAGATTCAGAACCAACAAATAAGATCCAAATAATAAGTACAACAAAGATGCCTACACATCTCATTGATACCCAGCTTGCAAGATTCGTAACCAACAAATAAGATCCAAATAATAAGTACAACAAAGATGCCTACACATCTCATTGACTCCCAGCTTGCAAGATTCGTAACCAACAAATAAGATTCAAATAATAAGTACAACAAAGATGCCTACACATCTCACTGATTCCCATCTTGCAAGATTCAGAACCAACCCATTAGAGCCTTTTGATAAAGTGAATATCGGGATTAAATCCATCTTGGCTAGCCATGTCATACAATCGAAGAACTTGGCGAATGCTCTTGACCGTCACAACAAGCGTAGTAGAGTATTCCTGTTTGCACAAAGATGTTTGCACAGCACAGACAAGGAGACATGAGAGCATGATTTCGCTTTAATAGTGGCCTCCTTGAACTCAACCTCCAGCTCTACTTGGATGAGGTCTGCCTGGAGTTCCATGATTCAATTCATGCGCCTTTTTCTGAAGTTCACCTGAAATGAAGCAAAGATTGCATCATTCAGCTAGCAAGAAGTACTTGCTCTTGTGAGCTGGCAGGTTCTTCTTTAGTAGTGCACTAAAATTGAGGAACATTAAGGTTGGCTGTTCGGCTCATGTAAGGTGCAACTATACTTTTCTTATCCTTTTGTGCAGTTCCACTAAAATAAAGTGCCATTGTGGTGACAGTAACGACTCCATCTTGCAAAGGCTAATAAAATGTTGCACGAGATTACAAGCAGAACTTGACTGAGATTTTGAAAACTCCAATCACCATTTTGTGCAGTTCCACCAAAATTGAGAAATGTTGCCCACGTGACATTTTAGTTGAACTGCACAAGACACTCATTCCAAAAAAAGTGTTTTGTGCAGTTCACCAAAAGGTCACAATAGCACCAAGGTGAAATGGATATCCCTATCTGCACAACAAGATAGAAAGTAAACAGTTGCTGGTCAATAAGAATATACGAAACTTATACAAAATGAAAAGAAGCATCTTAATTATGTTCATGGCAATCACGCAAGGACAGTAGAAATTTTAAAACGTCAGCAATGCTTGATGTTACCAGAAGCATTACGATCAACAATGAGATTCCTCAAATATGGTATTACTTTAATGGTAGCATTGCTTGTTTACCAGATACAGTAAATCAACAACAGCTAAAGAGTTGGTTTAAGGGCATGGGACCGTGGGGACACCAGGACACTCAGCAGCGTAAAGGAGCAACTTACTTATCATACTGGGGAAAACAGCAGGAGTGCCATTTGTAACACAGTTTAATTGCATCTTATCACTGGAGGCATTAGATTAACAATAACACTGGTTAGACATGTCCCTAAGGTAACAAGCAGTGATCGCTTCATTTTACATGCACCCTTACATTAACAACAACAAAAGGTTGGTATAAGGACATGCGACAAGGACGATCAAAGACAATGTACCTACAAGGAGGCATAAAGTGGTGATGCCGAGTTTGTTCATGCTATGTGAGGGCAACAAACCTAATCCTCGAGACCTTGTACTATGTCGTAAGCAGCAAATCTAATCCTGGAGACCTTTTACTATGTGAGGGCAGCAAATCTAATCCTGGAGACCTTTTACTATTTGAGGGCAGTAAATCTAATCCTGGAGACCTTTTACTATGTGAGGGCAGAAAATCTAATCCTGAGACCTTTTACTATGTGAGGGCAGCAAATCTAATCCTAAGACGTTTTACTATGTGAGGGCAGTGATGTCTACTACACAACCTTCTTCTTGTAGACGTTGTTGGGCCTGCAAGTGCACAAGTTTGTAGGACAGTAGCAAATTTCCCTCAAGTGGATGACCTAAGGTTTATCAATCCGTAGGAGGCGTAGGATGAAGATGGTCTCTCTCAAACAACCCTGCAACCAAATAACAAAGAGTCTCTTGTGTCCCCAACACACCCAATACAATGGTAAATTGTATAGGTGCACTAGTTCGGCGAAGAGATGGTGATACAAGTGCAATATGGATGGTAGATATAGGTATTTGTAATCTAAAAATATAAAAAACAGCAAGGTAACTAATGATAAAAGTGAGCGTAAACGGTATTGCAATGATAGGAAACAAGGCCTAGGGTTCATACTTTCACTAGTGCAAGTTCTCTCAACAATAATAACATAGATAGATCATATAACAATCCCTCAACATGCAACAAAGAGTCACTCCAAAGCCACTAATAGCGGAGAACAAACGTAGAGATTATGGTAGGGTACGAAACCACCTCAAAGCTATTCTTTCATATTGATCTATAAAAGAGTTCGTACTAGAATAACACCTTAAGACACAAATCAATCAAAACCCTAATGTCACCTAGATACTCCATTTTCACCTCAAGTATCCGTGGGCATGATTATACGATATGCATCACATAATCTCAGATTCATCCAACCAACACAAAGTACTTCAAAGAGTGCCCCAAAGCTACTACCGGAGAGTCAAGAACGTGTGCCAACCCCTATGCATAGGTTCATGGGCGGAACCCGCAAGTTGGTCACCAAAACATACATCAAGTGGCACGTGAAATCCCATTGTCACCATAGATAAACACGGCAAGACATACATCAAGTGTTCTCATAAAAGACTCAATCCGATAAGATAACTTCAAAGGGAAACTCAATTCATCACAAGAGAGTAGAGGGGAGAAACATCATAAGATCCAACTATAATAGCAAAGCTCGGGATACATCAAGATCGTGCCATAGAGGGAACACGAGAGAGAGAGAGAGATCAAACACATAGCTACTGGTACATACCCTCAGCCCCGAGGGTGAACTACTCCCTCCTCGTCATGGATAGCGCCGGGATGATGAAGATGGCCACCGGTGAGGGTTCCCCCCTCCGGCAGGGTGCCGGAACGGGCTCCCGAGAGGTTTTTGGTGGCGACAGAGGCTTGCGGCGGCGGAACTCCCGATCTATCTTTTGTTATAGAACTTTTAGGGTACGTAGGTATATATGGGTGAAAGGAGTACATCGGTGGACCGAAGGGGGGGCCACGAGGAAGGGGGGCGCGCCCCAGGGGGGTGGGCGCGCCCCCACCCTTGTGGGCAGCCCGTATCTCCCCTGACGTGCACTCCAAGTTCCCTGGGTTGCTTTCCTTCCAAAAATAACTTCTCCAGTTGATTTCGTTCTGTTTTGACTCCGTCTGATATTCCTTTTCCTCGAAACACCTTTGAAATAGGCATAAAACAACAAATGGGCTGGGCCTCCGGTTAATAGGTTAGTCCCAAAAATAATATAAAAGTGGATAATAAAGCCCAATATTGCCCAAAACTGTAGATAATATAGCATGGAGCAATCAAAAATTATAGATACGTTGGAGACGTATCAAGCATCCCCAAGCTTAATTCCTGCTCGTCCTCGAGTAGGTAAATGATAAAAAAAAGATAATTTTTGATGCAGAGTGCTACTTGGCATAATTTCAATGCAATTCTTCTTAATTGTGATATGAATATTCAGATCCGAATGAATACAAAATAAAAGTTCATATTGATAAAAGAAATAGTAATACTTCAAGCATACTAATCAAAGTAATCATGTCTTCTCAAAATAGCATGGCAAAAGAAAGTTCATCCCTACAAAATCATATAGTTAGGCTATGCTTCATTTTCGTCACACAAAGATGTTCCCAACTTCTATACCCCCGATGACAAGCCAAGCAATTGTTTCATACTTAAATAATCTCATACTTTTTCAACCTTCACGCAATACATGAGCGTGAGCCATGGATATAGCACTATGGGTGGAATAGAATATGATGATGGGGATTGTGTGGAGAAGACAAAAAGGAGAAAGTCTCACATTGACGAGGATAATCAACGGGCTATGGAGATGCCCATCAATTGATGTCAACAAGAGGAGTAGGGATTGCCATTCAACGGATGCACTAGAGCTATAAATGAATGCTCAACAAAAGAAAACTAGTGGGTGTGCATCCAACTTGCTTGCTCACGAAGACCTAGGGCATTTGAGGAAGCCCATCGTAGGAATATACAAGCCAAGTTCTATAATGAAAAATTCCCACTAGTATATGAAAGTGACAACATATGAGACTCACTATATGAAAAACATGGTGCTACTTTGAAGCACAAGTGTGGTAAGAGGATAGTAACATGGCCCTTTTTATTTATTTTCTTTTTTGGGCCTTTATTTTTTTTCTTTTTGGCCTTTCTCTTTTTTTCTCTTTTTTTTGATTGGGCAATGCTCTAATAATTATGATCATCACACTTCTATTGATTACAACATAAGGATTACAACTCAAAACTAGAACATGATATGACTCTATATGAATGCCTCCGGCGGTGTACCGGGATGGTGCAATGAATCTATAGTGACATGTATGAAAACTAATGCATGGTGGCTTTGCCACAAATACGATGTCAACTACATGATCATGCAATGGCAATATGACAAAAGTAAAGTATGTCATGATGATGATGAACGGAACGGTGGAAAGTTGCATGGCAATATATCTCGGAATGGCTATGGAAATGCCATAATAGGTAGGTATGGTGGCTGTTTTGAGGAAGATATAAGGAGGTTTGTGTGTGATAGAGCATATCGTGTCACGGGGTTTGGATGCACCGACGAAGTTTGCACCAACTCTCAAGGTGAGAAAGGGCAATGCACGGTACCGAAGAGGCTAGCAAAGGCGGAAAGGTAAAAGTGCGTATAATCCATGAACTCAACATTAGTCAAAAGAACTCATATACTTATTGCAAAAATTTAGAAGTCATCAAAATCAAGTACTACACGCATGCTCCTAGGGGATAGATTGGTAGGAAAAGACCATCGCTCGTCCCCGACCGCCACTCATAATGATGCACAAGCTGTACACTTCATGTTTCAAATTTGTTACACAACTTTAACCATACGTGCATGCTACGGGACTTGCTAACTTCAACACAAGCATTCTTTAAATTCATAATCACCCAACTAGCATGACTTTAATATCACCCCCTCCATATCTCAAAACAATTATCAAGGATCAATCTTTTCTTAGTATTCAACGCACTCAAAAGAAAGTTTCACATATCTTGAATACCAAGTATATTAATATTAAGCAAATTACCATGCTATTAACGACTCTCAAAATAATCTAAGTGAAGCATGAGAGTTCATTAATTTCTACAAAATAAATCCACCACCGTGCTCTAAAAGATATAAGTGAAGTACTAGAGCAAATGACAAACTACTCCGAAAGATATAAGTGAAGATCAATAAGTAGTCGAATAATTATACAACTGTGTGAAGACTCTCCCATTTAATAATTTCAGATCTTGATATTGTATTCAAACAGCAAGCAAAGCTAAATAAAACTACATTGCAAGGATAGCACAACTCATGTGAAGAAGCAAAAACTTAGGTTCAACCGATACTAACCGATAGTTGTTGAAGTAGAAAGGTGGGAAGCCAACGGGGGCATCCCCAAGCTTAGATGCTTGAGACTTCTTGAAATAATATCTTCGGGTGCCTTGGGCATCCCCAAGCTTGAGCTTTTGTGTCTCCTTAATTCCTCTCATATCATGGTTTCTCTTTTTATCAAAAGGTTCATTCACAACAAACTCAACAAGAACTCGTGAGATTGGTTAGTTTAAACCAATGCAAAACCTTATCATTTTGTACTATAACAAATCACTAAGATTATTATTCAACATTGCATACTAAATGCCTCTGCATATTTAATACTCCTATCCTCAAATAGAATCATTAAACAAGCAAACATATGCAAACAATGCAAACATAACAGCAATCTGTCAAAACAGTATAGTCTGTAAAGAATGCAAGATTCATCATACTTCCCTAACTCCAAAAATTATGAACTAATATTCCTACTGTAATAAATTTATCAGAGCTCAATATGAAAAAAGATTCAACATTATACCACTCTCTGACTTTTCTAGGGAAATTTTGCAACAGCGGTAAACTTTCCATTTTCAAACGGCAACATGTATACTTGCAAAATAAGCATGGTAAAGGCTATCCTTAACATTTTTATTGAAACTAAAGATTAAAAACATTATTCTAAATAACAGCAAGCAAATACTAACAAAATAAAATGACGCTCCAAGCAAAACACATATCATGTGGTGAATAAAAATATAGCTCCAAGTAAAGTTACCGATGAACGAAGACGAAAGAGGGAATGCCTTCCGGGGCATCCCCAAGCTTAGGCTCTTGGTTATCCTTGAATATTACCTTGGGGTGCCTTGGGAATTCCCAAGCTTAGGCTCTTGCCACTCCTTATTGTTGGAAATATGCCCTAGAGGAAATAATAAAATGGTTATTATTATATTTCCCCGTTCATGATAATTGTCTTTTATTCATGCTATAATTGTGTCATCCGGAAATCGTAATACATGACTGAATACATAGACCACAACATGTCCCTCGTGAGCCTCTGGTTGACTAGCTCTTTTATCAATAGATGGTCACGGTTTCCTGACCATGGACATTGGATGTCATTGATAACGGGATCACATCATTGGGAGAATGATGTGATGGACAAGACCCAATCCTAAGCGTAGCACAAGATCATGTAGTTCATTTGCTAGAGCTTTTCCAGTGTCAAGTATCATTTCCTTAGACCATGAGATCGTGTAAATCCCGGATGCCGTAGGAGTGTTTTGGGTGTACCAAACGTCACAACGTAACTGGGTGACTATAAAGGTATACTACAGGTATCTCTGAAAGTGTCTGTTGGGTTGACACGGATCAAGACTGGGATTTGTCACTCCGTATGACGGAGAGGTATCTCTGGGCCCACTCGGTAATGCATCATAATAATGAGCTCAAAGTGACTAAGTGGTTGGTCACGGGATCCTGCATTACGGTACGAGTAAAGTGACTTGCCGGTAACGAGATTGAACGAGGTATTGGGATACCGACGATCGAATCTCGGGCAAGTAACGTACCGATTGACAAAGGGAATTGTATGCAGGATTACTTGAATCCTCGACATCGTGGTTCATTTGATGAGATCATCGTTGAACATGTGGGAGCCAACATGGGTATCCAGATCCTGCTGTTGGTTATTGGCGGAAGAGTCGTCTCGGTCATGTCTGCATGTCTCCCGAACCCGTAGGGTCTACACACTTAAGGTTCGGTTACGCTAGGGTTGTAGAGATACTAGTATGCGGTAACCCAAAAGTTGTTCGGAGTCCCGGATGAGATCCCGGACACCACGAGGAGTTCCAGAATGGTCCGGAGGTGAAGAATTATATATAGGAAGTCCAGTTTCGGCCATCGGGAAAGTTTCGGGGGTCACCGATATTGTACCGGGACCACCGGAAGGGTCCCGGGGGTCCACCGGGTGGGGCCACCTATCTTGGAGGGCCCCATGGGCTGAAGTGGGAGGGGAACCAGCCCCTGGTGGGCTGGTGCGCCCCCCTTGGCCCCCACTGCGCCTAGGGTTGGAAACCCTAGGGGTGGGGAAGCCCTACTTGGCTTGGGGGGCAAGCCACCCCCCTTGGCCGCCGCCCCCCCTTGAGATGGGATCTCCAGGGGGCCGGCCACCCCCCAGGGCCCCTATATAAAGAAGGGGGAGGGAGGGCAGCTGCACCCCTGCTCCTGGCGCCTCCCTCTCCCTCTGCAACACCTCTCCCTCTCATAGAGCTTGGCGAAGCCCTGCCGAGATCGCCGCTACTTCCACCACCACGCCGTCGTGCTGCTGGATCTCCATCAACCTCTCCCTCCCCCTTGCTGGATCAAGAAGGAGGAGACGTCTTCCCCAACCATACGTGTGTTGAACGCGGAGGTGCCGCCCGTTCGGCGCTAGGATCTCCGGTGATTTGGATCACGACGAGTACGACTCCCTCAACCCCGTTCTCTTGAACGCTTCCGCGCGTGATCTACAAGGGTATGTAGATGCACTCCTCTCTCTCGTTGCTAGATTAATCCATAGATAGATCTTGGTGAAGCATAGAATTTTTTTTATTTTCTGCAACGTTCCCCAACAGTGGCATCATGAGCTAGGTTTATGCGTAGTTTCTATGCACGAGTAGAACACAAACTTGTTGTGGGTGTGGATGTTGTCAATTTTCTTGCCACTACTAGTCTTATCTTGTTTCGGCGGCATCGTGGGATGAAGCGGCCCAGACCGACCTTACACGTACGCTTACGTGAGACAGGTTCCACCGACTGACATGCACTAGTTGCATAAGGTGGCTAGCGGGTGTTTGTCTCTCCCACTTTAGTCGGATCGGATTCGATGAAAAGGGTCCTTTTGAAGGGTAAATAGAAATTGGCATATCACGTTGTGGTTTTACATAGGTAAGAAACGTTCTTGCTAGAAACCTATAGAATCCACGTAAAAACATGCAACAACAATTAGAGGACGTCTAACTTGTTTTTGCAGCATATGCCTTGTGATGTGATATGGCCAAAAGGATGTGATGAATGAAATATATGTGATGTATGAGATTGATCATGTTCTTGTAATAGGAATCACGACTTGCATGTCGATGAGTATGACAACCGGCAGGAGCCACATGAGTTGTCTTTATTTTTTGTATGACCTGCGTGTCATTGAATAACGCCATGTAAATTACTTTACTTTATTGCTAAACACGTTAGCCATAGAAGTAGAAGTAATCGTTGGCATGAAAACTTCATGAAGACACGATGATGGAGATCATGATGATGGAGATCATGGTGTCATGCCGGTGACGAAGATGATCATGGCGCCCCGAAGATGGAGATCAAAGGAGCAATATGATATTGGCCATATCATGTCACTATTTGATTGCATGTGATGTTTATCATGTTTTGCTTCTTATTTGCTTAGTACGACGGTAGTAAATAAGATGATCCCGTATAATAATTTCAAGAAAGTGTTCCCCCTAACTGTGCGCCGTTGCGAAAGTTCGTTGTTTCGAAGCACCACGTGATGATCGTGTCGGATTTCAGGTTCCGGCAGACCCTCTAGGTTCGAACTCTGGGGTGCACGCGGAGATCTCACCCCCTACCTACATGCCCTCGTCGCCTCGCAAGGATCTAATTACACAAAGAGCAACACAAGGGACACAAGGTTTATACTAGTTCGGGCCACCATTTTGGTGTAATACCCTACTCCAGTGTGTGGTGTGGTGGATTGCCTCAGGGGCTGATGATGAACAATACAAGGAAGAACAGCCTCGCAAGGGTCTGTTCTTGGCCGGTGCGACGAACTGCTAGGGGGAGTTCGGTCGCTCTCTCTCTCTCTTTATGGATTCCACCTTTTCTCTCTCTGTGGGTGGCTAGCCCTATTTATAGGCAAAGGCCCTGGGCCTCTTCCCAAATATTGAGCGGGAAGGGCGCCAACAATTGGCCATTTTGAAGGGGAACATCTAGTACACTTATCCTGACTAAAGTTGGTCCTCGCCTGCCAAAGGCTCCGACGATGACGCCGGCTTGGGCTCCACCATGACCTCCTTCCTGCCGTTGTGTTGGTCTTGGTCTTGTTGCACCGAAATGGCTGCCTTTGCTTGATGCTCTCGCCTGCGCTTGCCTCCTTTGCACCAAAGAGGAAATGAGGACACTGCGCGGGCTGGCGCCCGCTCGGCGCCCTTGGTCGTCATGGCTTGTGTCATGGGCACCTCGTGAGGTACCCCGCCTTGATCTCTCCGCCTCCTCGTGAGCCCGGCTGTGAGGCCGTGCTCGAGGAAGCTTCTGTCGTCCACCCATGAGGCTTGGCCCCTCGTGAGGGTCTTGAGCTTGTGCTGATGAAGATGGGCCGTGCTGGGCCACCCCTTGAGCCACGTCGCATGCCGCAGGCAGGCAAGTCTGGGTACCCCCGTTCCCAGAACACCAACAGTAGCCCCCGGGCCCAAGGCGTGCCTTGACTTGGCTTAGCAGAGAAGCAAAGGGGCAAGTGCGAAGCGCCGCGGTCCCTAACAGCCTGCGGCCTTGGGCGCCGCGTAGCGGTTGATTGGACATGGGCGCCTCTGCTTCCCCACGACGCCTCGGCGATTGCACGGATTGACAAGTCCCTGCATGCAAAGCGGGTCATGATTACCTGTGATCGTGGAGGTCGACGGTTGGCCTTCCCCAGCTATAAGTACGGAACGACGCATGCCCTTCCAGTCCATATCTTCTTTCTTCTCCTTCTTGCCCTTGCTCCATATCGCGGCAATGGCTCCGATCCACCGGTTCTCCGCAGGAGAGAAAGGAAAGGCTCCCCGAGAGGGTCCAGATCTGCTGCCGCCAAAGAAACGGCCAGCCCTTTGCCGCCGAGATGAGGGCGCCCGGCAGGAGGTGTCGAGGCCCTGCAATGCGGCGGCCGCCGAGTTCCCGCTGCCCTTGTACGCCCGCATTGAGGGCCCTGAAGGAGTTGGCCGAGCGCCATGGACGACGCCACCGTCGGCGCCGGCGGGTTACGGCGGTGCGCGTTGTCCCCCCCGGAGTCCATGTCGAGGGCTCCGCTCAAGATTTTGTGCTCCACGCCGCCATGCCTCCTCAGTCTTGGATTCGCCTTCCTCCCTCCTTCGCCTTCGTGATGCCGCAGGGGGGATATTTGGAGCTCTGGTTGCAGCACGCCGGCTACAGCACCCTTGCGACCGAAGCGGAGGTCGCGGTCGTTGCTCCGGGCAAGGTCTTCATGACTCGAGGCTGGGGCGAGATCGCCCGGGTCTGCAGGACGAGGGGCGCCCTCGTGATCCACCTGGAGTACGACGGCGCTTCCATGATGCTCTTCAAGGTCTTCGACGCGGAAGGACGCCGGTTGGAGTGCTGCCCCGAGAGAGGTGGTCGGGGCCCTGTCGCGGCTAGGACTAGGCTCGCCGACCGCTCCCCCAGCAGCTCCTCAGGCGACAGAGGCGTCGGAGGATCCAGCGACTCCGTCGAGCTCCTTGCGACTCCGGAGACGAGCGACAACAGCTACGAGCCCCCGAGCTTGCGTCGCTCTAGGAGCAGGGCGGGCTTGTCAGGCCGCCGCCGCCACTGATCTGGATGAGGTTTGCGCCGGTGCCTGACGGCCCACTGTTGATGATGGCGTCTCTTGCAGAGGCGTGTGTAGTTAGCGTTCTTTAGGATCTGCTCCCTTTGTTCCCTGCGAGGAATTGAAAAACGCGCCCCATGGGGGCTTGTAAGGCGCATGTGGTTCTGTTTGTTAATCTGATCCTTGTCGTGAAGTGGCGTGCGATGCTCATCCCATCTTAGCTTAGTTCCTCCTTTCGAACCTCGCGAGGACTTGATGCTCTGCGCCGACAGGTCCCGGTCCCAAGGCAGACTCCAGCCGTCGCTGGTATGCCAGGTCGCGATGCCGTGGTCAAGGCCAGGAGGTGAGCGGCCCGGGGTCCAGTAAGAGCCCCTGAGTCGCGATGCTCAGGAGGTCCCCTTTAGCGCTCAAGCAGCCATCGTTCGGTGAGAAAGGAGCGCGACGTTGCTAGCACGGGATTGCTCTAGGTGCGAGGTCGGTGCTGCGATGGCTAGAATTTCCGGAGGATGACTTATCTCGGGGGTCAGGAACCGCTTATTGGTGTGGCGCTAGGTCCGCGCATCGGCAGATGAGGAGTTGCCTGGCGAGGTCCCCGTGTGCCTCTTCCCTCTCGCCTTTACTCCCCTTTCTGCTCTACGTCCTCGGGTCCCGGCCCTCGAGCGGGTCCCAGCCGTCGCTGGTATGCCAGGTCGCGATGCCGTGGACAAGGCCAGAGGGTGAGGGCTGGAGAGCCAGTAAGAGCCCATGAGTCGCGATGCTCGTGTACCCCCCTTTAACGTGCAAGCGGTTCGCTCGCACGAGTGAAGGAGACGCCGTGAGGGCCTCGCTCGACGCTGCTCCTTGAAGAGATCCTGCAGGCTCATCACAAAAGAACAAGAGTTCGCCATGACAATCGACGGTCAGCCGTTGGTTGCTCTCGAGGGTGACGAGGCATCAAGGCCCGACGAGGTGGCGTTATCTTGAGGCTGCCGCGGCCAGAGCTCAGCCATTCAGGTTTGTCAGTGTTGCAGGGACGGACCCATGCGCAAGCGTCGTGCCGCTAGGGAGCAGCTCCATTAGTTGGTGTCAATCGAGCGGGCGACTAGGTCAAGCACGTTAATCACGAAGGATCAAGTCTATTTAAATAGGTGCAGAGAAGGCGGACATCGCTGGGTCGGGCCGAGCGAATTGGGGATGACGCAGCCCGAGGGGCGCCCCCAATAAAGTAAGCTAGAAACATGAAGCAAAAGGGATACACGCTGCAGGGACGGACCCACGCGGCCTAGGAATGATGCAGCCCTGGGGGGCGCTCCCAACTGAAAATGAAGCTCGAAGGATATCACCTGATAACGTTGAAGACAAAGGGATGCTGAAGTAGCGGACGTCGTGCACGGCGGAAGCCGATCTTCACGAGCCCCCAGGCCCAGGAGCCTCGGGAGGCTCTGGAGGCACTGGTGGCTCCTCGCGGACCATCTCCATCTCCGCCAGGACTGCGGAATGCCTGGCCTCTTGAGCCTCCAGGATGCTCCTCATGAGGCGCTGGCGCGTGGCAGCCGCGTTAAGCAAACCGTAAGGCATGCGAACGTAGCTGTGGGGTGGACCTTCACAACGCCCCACGCGTGAGGGCCAGAGGCGCCTCGAGAGGCGGCTCGGTTGAGCCCTGGTATGTCGATGCAGACGCGCAGCCCACCATCCTCGCTGGATGGGGAGCTACGGCGGAGTGGCGGCGGCTGCCACTCATGACTCTTGACTCCTGCAGCTCTGAATGATCTGGTGACGAACTCCCCGAGGGTTTGGCCCTCCTTGCCTCACTCCTTCTGAGGGAAACGTGCTTTGAAACATGCCTCCAAGTGGTGCCCAAGCGCCTCCCTCGTGATCTTAGCAAGGTCGGTGGCCCTCCAGGAGAGAGCCCCCGAGCCTTGCTTGAGGAGGGTGCCGGGCGCGCCTTCCTATGCGACAGAAGGAGGTGCCCTCTAAACAGGCGCGGACCATGAGGGGCCTGCCTCCCGAGGGGTCGGGCCAAGCGATGTCTTCTTCTTCTTGGGAGCAGCCTCGGGGAGCCTCCCGCTCCTGTGATCTGGGTCTTCAATTGACGCGGCTTGAAAAGCACACTCCAGGGAACACACTGCATCTCTCTCTTCACAAGGCACCATGATGACTCCACGGCTTCCTGGCATCTTGAGGACATTGTAGCCGTGATGAGTCACGGCCATGAATTTGGCCAGAGCTAGGTACCCGAGGATGGCATTGTATGGCAGGCGAATGTGGGCGACGTCGAAGTCGATGAGCTCGGTACGGTAGTGGTCGCGCGCCCCGAAGGTGACAGGGAGGCGGACCTGCCCAATCGGAACTTTGGAGCCATCGGTGACTGCGGAGAAAGGCTTGGTTGGCTGAAGCTGATTGTAAGGCACTTGGAGATTGTTGAATGTCTCTACGGACAGGACATTGAGCCCTGCTCCGCCATCGATGAGGGTCCTGGTGACTTGCACGTTGCTGATGATTGGGGAACAAAGCATTGGGAGGACTCCAGCTGTGGCTGCGCACTTGAGCTGATCTGCTGAGCTGAACGTGATGGCGCACGCTGACCACCTGAGAGGCGCGTGGCTTCGAGCTTGGGGAGGACTGCATTCACTTCGCGGGCGAACTGCTTGAAGATGCGCTGAGAGGCTGGGGCTTGAGCTCCGCCCAGGATGCAAGCGATCGCGCACGGCTCCTGGAAGCCTGCAGCCCCCTCGTCCTGATGATGGTCTTCGTTTCTCCTTGGCTGCGGTGGCAGAGGAGGGAGGCCTGCGTTGCCTTGCGGGCGATCCTCGCGAGGCTGATCCCTCCAGCCTCCCTCGCGAGGCTGATCCTGCCAGCGGTCCTCGCGAGGTCGGTCGCGCCACCCTTGGCGAGGGCCACGGTCTTCCCAGCGTCCTGCGTTTCTTCCTCCTCCTCGGCCGTAGCCTCGATCACTGCGGTCGGGCCGTCGACCGATTCGCCCTTCTCGCATGGCTCTGAGCTCTTGACATTCGTTGGTGTTGTGGGTGTGGAGGTCGTGGTACACGCAGTACCGGCTGCCCTTGGAAGACTCGGGCTGATCTCTGCCTCGCTTGGTGTTTGGTTCTGCCGCGAGCACGGCAGCCCCCTTGTGCTTCACGTCCTTGACCTTGGGCTTCTTCTCTTCTAGGTCAGCAGCCGGCAGCTCGAGGAGGGAAAGGCGTCCTTCCTCAGCCCTGGCGCACTTGGTCGCCAAGTTGAACAACTCCAAGGATGTGCACAGGTCTTCATGCATCGCCAGCTCCTCCTTCATATTGACATCACGCACACCGTCGGAGAAGGCTGAGATGATGGCCTCCTCGGTCACCTTGGGAATCTTGAGGCGTGCGTTGTTGAAGCGCTGGATGTACTTCTGCAGGGTCTCTCCTGGCTGCTGCTTGATGCGGCGCATGTCGCTCACGGGGAAGGCCGGTCGCGAGTGCCTTGTAAGTTGGCGATGAAGCGGGTGCGCATCTCGTCCCAGGAGGAGATCGTGCCAGGAGCCAGGTTCAGGAGCCAGGTGCGGGCACCGTCCTTGAGCGCCATGGGAAACCAGTTCGCCATGACCTTCTCGTCCCCGTTGGCGGCTTCGATGCCCAGCTCGTAAAGCTGGAGGAACTCCGCAGGGTCGGCCGTGCCGTCGTAGCGAGGAGGTAGGTCTGGCTTGAACTTGCCGGGCCACGCGACGCTGCGTAGCTCGGCGGTGAAGGCGCGGCAGCCTGCAGTGGCCACGGGAGGCCTTTGGTGACGAAGGGCTTGGTCTTGCGGGTCCCCGTGCGCTGCCGCTGGGAGCAGCGCGGGGTCTTGGCGTGCCGGAGCAGGAGCGCGGTCGTGACGGGCCGGTGCAGGGAGCACTCGGGCAGCTTCTTGGGGGCGAGGGACCTCTTGACAGCTCTGCTCTTGCTGTGCTGGTGCCGGACGGAGTGGGTTCCGCCAGGCCACGCGCCTTGGGGCCAAGCGCCTTCTTGAGGGGAGGCGGTTGAGGCGCCCGAGCTTCATCGCCTGCGCAAGGCGGGCGCGGTCTGATGAGAAGGACGGCGCAGGTGAGCCCCTACTTGCGCCGGACGAAGCTTCGGTGACGCGGTCGAGCCACTCCTTATAGACGTCGTCGACGGGGCGGTAGCGCAGGAGCTCGTTTCCCGCAATGAGCGCGGCTCGAGCCTCCATGGGCGCGCGGAGCACGCGAGACGAAGAACCATCTGGGGCGAGCGAGGGAGTAGCGGTACGGCCGTCTCGCCTCACGGATGGATCTTTGTGGCAACTTGCTGCTCGTTCCCGCCGGGCGGTGGCGGCGTTGACGGCGGCGACGGGAACGGCGGGGCGGCCACCGGCGGGGCCGTATGGGCGGCGTGGGTAGCGACAATGACGGCTTCGGCCGCACGGGCCCGACGAAGCGTCGACATAGATGCGAGGGAGGCGAAGAACAGGCGGCGGAAGGCGGATTCGGAGAACCCCTACAGCGCGCCAAATGTCGGATTTCGGGTTCTGGCAGACCCTCTAGGTTCGAACTCTGGGGTGCACGCGGAGATCTCACCCCCTACCTACCTGCACCTCGTCGCCTCGCAAGGATCTAACTACACAAAGAGCAACACAAGGGACACAAGGTTTATACTGGTTCGGGCCACCATTGTTGTGTAATACCCTACTCTAGTGTGTGGTGTGGTGGATTGCCTCAGGGGCTGATGATGAACAATACAAGGAAGAACAACCTCGCGAGGGTCTGTTCTTGGCCGGTGCGACGAACTGCTAGGGGGAGTTCGTTCGCTCTCTCTCTCTCTCTCTCTCTCTCTCTCTTTCTGGATTCCACCTTTTCTCTCTCTGTGGGTGGCTAGCCCTATTTATAGGCAAAGGCCATGGGCCTCTTCCCAAATATTGAGCGGGAAGGGCGTCAACAATTGGCCATTTTGAAGGGGAACATCTAGTACACTTATCCTGACTGAAGTTGGTCCTCGCCTGCCAAAGGCTCTGATGATGACGCCGGCTTGGGCTCCACCATGACCTCCTTCCTGCCGTTGTGTTGGTCTTGGTCTTGTTGCACCGAAATGGCTGCCTTTGCTTGATGCTCTCGCTGCGCTTGCCTCCTTTGCACCAAAGAGGAAATGAGGACACTTCTTGGCTGGCGCCCTTGGCGCCCTTGGTCGTCATGGCTTGCGTCATGGGCACCTCTTGAGGTACCCCGCCTTGATCTCTCCGCTTCCTCGTGAGCCAGCCTGACGAGGCCGTGCCTGAGGAAGCTTCCTGTCGTCCGCCCCACGAGGCTTGGCCCCTCGTGAGGGTCTTGAGCTTGTGCTGATGAAGATGGGCCGTGCTGGGCCACCCCTTGAGCCACGCCGCAGGCCGCAGGCAGGCAAGTCTGGGTACCCCCGTTCCCAGAACACCGACAGATCGAGTGTGATAGATTCTAACGTTCACATACAACGGGTGTAAGACAGATTTACACATGCAAAACACTTAGGTTGACTTGACGAGCCTAGCATGTACAGACATGGCCTCGGAACACAAGAGACCGAAAGGTCGAACATGAGTCGTATGGAAGATACGATCAACATGGAGATGTTCACCGATGATGACTAGTCCGTCTACGTGATGATCGGACACGGTCTAGTTGAGTCGGATCATGTATCACTTAGATGACTAGAGGGATGTCTAATCTGAGTGGGAGTTCATTAAATAATTTGATTAGATGAACTTAATTATGATGAACTTAGTCTAAAAAACCTTTGCAGAATGTCTTGTAGATCAAATGGCCAACTCTCATGTCAACCTCAACTTCAACGCGTTCCTAGAGAAAACCAAGCTGAAAGATGATGGCAGCAACTATTGATTTGGGTCCGGAACACGAGGATCATCCTCATAGCTGCCAAGAAAGCATATGTCCTAGAAGGACCGCTAGGTGAAGCACCCATCCCGGAAGAACCAAGATGTTATGAACGCTTGGCGATCACGTCTTGATGATTACTCCCTCGTTCGGTGCGGCATGCTTTACACTTAGAACCGGGGCTCCAAAAGCGTTTTGAGCAACACAGAGCATATGAGATGTTCAAGAGCTGAAAATGGTTTTCCAAGCTCATGCCAGGGTTGAGAGATATGAAGTCTCCGACAAGTTCTACAGTTGTAAGATGGAGGCAAATAGTTCTATCAGTGAGCACATACTCAAAATGTCTGGGTTGCACAACCGCTTGTCCCAGCTGGACATTAACCTCCCGGACGAGGCGGTCATTGACAGAATCCTCCAGTCGCTCCCACCTAGCTACAAGAGCTTTGTGATGAACTACAATATGCAGGGGATGGTGAAAACTATTCCTGAAGTATTTTCAATGCTGAAATCAGCAGAGGTGGAAATCAAAGGAGCATCAAGTGTTGATGGTCAATAAAACTACTAGTTTCAAGAAAGGCATGGGTAAGAAGAACTTCAAGAAGGACGACAAGGGAGTTGCCGCGCCCGGTAAGCCAGCTGCCGGGAAGAAGCCAAAGAATGGATCCAAACCTAAGACTGAGTGCTTTTATTGCAAGGGAAAGGGACACTGGAAGCGGAACTGCCCCAAATACTTAGCGGGCAAGAAGGCCGACAACACTAAAGGTATATGTGATATACATGTAATTGATGTGTACCTTACCAGATTGTAGTAGCTCTTGGGTATTTGATACCGGTGCGGTTGCTCACATTTGTAACTCAAAGCAGGAGCTGCAGAATAAGCGGAGACTGGCGAAGGACGAGGTGACGATGCGCGTCGGGAATGGTTCCAAGATCGATGTGATCGCCGTCGGCACGCTACCTCTACATTTACCTACGGGATTAGTTTTAAACATCAATAATTGTTATTTAGTGCCAGCTTTGCGCATGAACATTGTATCTGGATCTCGTTTAATGCGAGATGGCTACTCATTTAAATCCGAGAATAATGGTTGTTCTATTTATATGAGAGATATGTTTTATGGTCATGCCCCGCTGGTCAATGGTTTATTCCTAATGAATCTCGAACGTGATGTTACACATATTCATAATGTGAATATCAACAGATGTAAGGTTGATAACAATAGTTCGACATACTTGTGGCACTGCGGCCTTGGTCACATTGGTGTCAAACGCATGAAGAAGCTCCATGCTGATGGACTTTTGGAGTCTCTTGATTACGAATCATTTGACACATGCGAACCATGCCTTATGGGCAAAATGACCAAGACTCCGTTCTCGGAACAATGGAGCGAGCAACCAACTTATTGGAAATCATACATACCGATGTGTGTGGTCCAATGAGTGTTGAGACTTCATGGAGGATATCGTTATGTTCTCACTCTCACCGATGACTTGAGTAGATATGGGTATGTCTACTTGATGAAACACAAGTCCGAGACCTTTGAAAAGTTCAAGGAATTTCATAATGAGGTGGAGAATCAACGTGACCAGGAAGATAAAGTTCTTCTGATCGGATCATGGGGAGAATATTTAAGTCACGAATTTGGTACGCACTTAAGGAAATGTGGAATCGTTTCACAACTCACGCCGCCTGGAACACCTCAGCGTAACGGTGTGTCTGAACATCGTAATCGCACTCTATTGGATATGGTGCGATCTATGATGTCACTCACCGATTTACCGCTATCATTTTGGGGATACGCTCTAGAGACAGCTACATTCACTTTAAATAGGGCACCGTCTAAATCCGTTGAGACGACACCGTATGAATTATGGTTTGGGAAGAAACCTAAGCTGTCGTTTCTAAAAGTTTGGGGATGCGATGCTTATGTCAAGAAACTTCAACCTGAAAAGCTCGAACCCAAGTCGGAAAAATGCGTCTTCAAAGGATACCCTAAGGAAACCATTGGGTATACCTTTTACCTCTGATCCGAAGGCAAGATCTTTGTTGACAAGAACGGGTCCTTTCTGGAGAAAGAGTTTCTCTCAAAAGAAGTAATTGGGAGGAAAGTGGAACTTGATGAAGTACTACCTCTTGAACCGGAAAGTAGCGCAGCTCAGGAAGATGTTCCTGTGGTGCCTGCACTGACTAGAGAGGAAACTAATGATGATGATCAAGGTATTTCGGATCGAGTTACTACTGAACTTTGTAGGTCCACGAGGACACGTTCCACACCAGAGTGGTATGGCAACCCTGTCCTGGAAATCATGTTGTTAGACAACGGTGAACCTTCGAACTATGAAGAAGCAATGGCGGGCCCAGATTCCAACAAATGGCTTGAAGCCATGCAATCCGAGATAGGATCCATGTATGAAAACAAAGTATGGACTTTGACAGACTTGCCCGATGATCGACGAGTGATAGAAAACAAATGGATCTTTAAGAAGAAGACGGACGCAGATGGTAATGTTACCATCTATAAAGCTCGACTTGTTGCTAAGGGTTATCGACAAGTTCAAGGGGTTGACTACGATGAGACTTTCTCTCCCGTAGGGAAGCTGAAGTCCATCCGAATCATGTTAGCAATTGCCGCATACTATGATTATGAGATATGGCAAATGGACGTCAAAACGGCATTCCTTAACGGCCATCTTAAGGAAGAACTGTATATGATGCAGCTGGAAGGTTTTGTCGATCCTAAGAATGCTAACAAGGTATGCAAGCTCCAGCGCTCCAGCTATGGGCTGGTGCAAGCATCTCGGAGTTGGAACATTCGCTTTAATGAAATGATCAAAGCGTTTGGGTTTATGCAGACTTATGGAGAAGCCTGCGTTTACAAGAAAGTGAGTGGGAGCTCTGTAGCATTTCTCATATTATATGTGGATGACATACTTTTGATGGGAAGTGATATAGAACTTTTGGATAGCATTAAGGCCTACTTGAATAAGTGTTTTTCAATGAAGGACCTTGGAGAAGCTGCTTACATATTAGGCATCAAGATCTATAGAGATAGATCGAGACGCCTCATAGGTCTTTCACAAAGCACATACCTTGATAAGATATTGAAGAAGTTCAATATGGATCAGTCCAAGAAGGGGTTCTTGCCTGTGTTGCAAGGTGTGAAATTGAGCTCGGCTCAATGTCCGACCACGGCAGAAGATAGAGAAAAGATGAGTGTCGTCCCCTATGCCTCAGCCATAGGGTCTATCATGTATGCCATGCTGTGTACCAGACCTGATGTAAACCTTGCCGTGAGTTTGGTAGGAAGGTACCAAAGTAATCCCGGCATGGAACACTGGACAGCGGTCAAGAATATCCTGAAGTACCTGAAAAGGACTAAGGATATGTTTCTCGTATATGCAGGTGACGAAGAGCTCCTCGTAAAGGGTTACGTCGATGCTAGCTTCGACACAGATCTGGATGACTCTAAGTCACAAACCGGATACATGTATATTTTCAATGGTGGGGCAGTAAGCTGGTGCAGTTGCAAGCAAAGCGTCGTGGCGGGATCTACATGTGAAGTGGAGTACATGGCAGCCTCGGAGGTAGTGCATGAAGCAATCTGGATGAAGGAGTTCATCACAAACCTAGGAGTCATACCCAATGCGTCGGGGCCGGTCACTCTCTTCTGTGACAACACTGGAGCTATTGCCCTTGCCAAGGAGCCCAGGTTTCACAAGAAGACCAGGCACATCAAGCGTCGCTTCAACTCCATTCGTGAAAATGTTCAAGATGGAGACATAGATATTTGTAAAGTGCACACATATCTGAATGTTGCAGATCCGTTGACTAAACCTCTTCCACGAGCAAAACATGATCAACATCAGAACTCTATGGGTGTTCGATTCATCACAATGTAACTAGATTATTGACTCTATTGAAAGTGGGAGACTGTTGGAAATATGCCCTAGAGGAAATAATAAAATGGTTATTATTATATTTCCCCGTTCATGATAATTGTCTTTTATTCATGCTATAATTGTGTTATCCGGAAATCGTAATACATGTGTGAATACATAGACCACAACATGTCCCTAGTGAGCCTCTGGTTGACTAGCTCGTTTATCAGTAGATGATCACGGTTTCTTGACCATGGACATTGGATGTCATTGATAACGGGATCACATCATTGGGAGAATGATGTGATGGACAAGACCCAATGCTAAGCATAGCACAAGATCGTTTAGTTCATTTGCTAGAGCTTTTCCAGTGTCAAGTATCATTTCCTTAGACCATGAGATCGTGTAACTCCCCGATGCCGTAGGAGTGCTTTGGGTGTACCAAACGTCAAAACGTAACTGGGTGACTATAAAGGTATACTAAAGGTATCTCCGAAAGTGTCTGTTGGGTTGACACGGATCGAGACTGGGATTTGTCACTCCGTATGAGAGAGAGGTATCTCTGGGCCCACTCGGTAATGCATCATCATAATGACCTCAAAGTGACTAAGTGGTTGGTCACGGGATCATGCATTACTGATGCGAGTAAAGTGACTTGCCGGTAACGAGATTGAGCGAGGTATTGGGATACTGACGATCGAATCTCGGGCAAGTAATGTACCGATTGACAAAGGGAATTGTATACGGGATTATTTGAATCCTCGACATCGTGGTTCATTCGATGAGATCATCGTGGAACATGTGGGAGCCAACATGGGTATCCAGATCCCGCTGTTGGTTATTGGCGAAGAGTCGTCTCGGTCATGTATGCGCATGTATCCCGAACCCGTAGGGTCTACACTTAAGGTTCGGTGACGCTAGGGTTGTAGAGATACTAGTATGCGGTAACCCGAAAGTTGTTCGGAGTCCCGTATGAGATCCCGGATGTCACGAGGAGTTCCGGAATGGTCCGGAGGTGAAGAATTATATATAGGAAGTCCAGTTTCGGCCATCGGGAAAGTTTCGAGGGTCACCGATATTGTACCGGGACCACCGGAAGGGTCCCGGGGGTCCACCGGGTGGGGCCACATATCCCGGAGGGCCCCATGGGCTGAAGTGGTAGGGGAACCAGCCCCTGGTGGGCTGGTGCACCCCCCTTGGGCCCCCCTGCGCCTAGGTTTGGAAACCCTAGGGGTGGGGGCGCCCCACTTGGCTTGGGGGGCAAGCCACCCCCCTTGGCCGCCGCCCCCCTTGAGATGGGATCTCCAGGGGGCCGGCCACCCCCCAGGGCCCCTATATAAAGAAGGGGGAAGGAGGGCAGCCGCAACCCTTCTCCTGGCGCGTCCCAATCCCTCTGCAACACCTCTCCCTCTCGTAGAGCTTGGCGAAGCCCTGTCGAGATCGCCGGTACTTCCACCACCATGCCGTCGTGCTGCTGGATCTCCATCAACCTCTCCCTCCCCCTTGCTGGATCAGGAAGGAGGAGAAGTCTTCCTCAACCATACGTGTTTTGAATGCGGAGGTGCCATCCGTTCGGCACTAGGATCTCCGGTGATTTGGATCACGACGAGTACGACTCCCTCAACCCCGTTCTCTTGAACGCTTCCGCGCGTGATCTACAAGGGTATGTAGATGCACTCCTCTCTCTCGTTGCTAGATGACTCCATAGATAGATCTTGGTGAAGCATAGAATTTTTTTTTTATTTTCTGCAACGTTCCCCAACACTTATTCCATAGTCCATCGAATCTTTACCCAAAACTTGAAAACTTCAGAACACAAAACTTAACAGAAAACTCGTGAGCTCCGTTAGCGAAAGAAAACAAAAGACCACTTCAAGGTACTGTAATGAACTCATTATTTATTTGTATTGGTTTTAATCCTACTGTATTCCAACTTCTCTATGGATTATAAACTATTTTACTAGACATAGATTCATCAAAATAAGCAAACTACACATAGAAAACAGAATCTGTGAAAAACAGAACAGTCTGTAGTAATCTCTAACTAACGAAAACTTCTGGAACTCTAAAAATTCTAAACTAAATTTTTGTACCTGAGGAATTTGTCTAGTAATCATCTGCAAAAAGAATCAACTAAATATCACTCTCCAGTAAAAAGTTATAGCTAATCTCGTGAGCGCTAAAGTTTCTGTTTTTTACAGCATGATCATAAAGACTTCACCCAAGTCTTCCCAAAGGTTCTACTTGGCACAAACACTAATTAAAACACAAAACCACATCTAAACAGAAGCTATATGGATTATTTATTCCTAAACAGAACCAAAAAGCAAGAAACTAAAATAAAATTGGGTTGCCTCCCAACAAGCGCTATCGTTTAACGCCCCAGCTAGGCATGATGATTTCAATGATGCTCACATAAAAGATAAGAATTGAAACATAAAGAGAGCATCATGAAGAATATGACTAGCACATTTAAGTCTAACACACTTCCTATGCATAGGGATTTTGTGAGCAAACAACTTATGGGAACAATAATCAACTTGCATAGGAAGGTAAAACAAGCATAACTTCAAGATTTTAAGCACATAGAGAGGAAATTTGATATTATTGCAATTCCTACAAGCATATATTCCTCCCTCGTAATAATTTTCAGTAGCATCATGAATGAATTCAACAATATAACCAGCACCTAAAGCATTATTTTCATGATCTACTTGCATAGAAAATTTACTACTCTCCACATAAGCAAAATTCTTCTTATGAATAATAGTGGGAGCAAACTGAACGAAATAACTATCATGTGATTGAAAATTAAGATCAAGATGACAAGTTTCATGGTTATCATTATTCTTTAAAGCATAAGTGTCATCACAATAATCATCATAGATAGGAGGCATGCTTTCATCATTGTAAATTTGCTCATCAAAGCTTGGGGGACAAAAAATATCATCTCCATCAAACATAGCTTCCCCAAGCTTGTGGCTTTGCATATCATTAGCATCATGGATATTCAAGCAATTCGTTCTAACAACACTGCGATCATTCTCATCATTCAAAGATTTAGTGCCAAACAATTTAATGCATTCTTCTTCTAACACTTTGGCACAATTTTCTTTTCCATCATGCTCACGAAAGATATTAAAAAGATGAAGCGTATGAGACAAACTCAATTCCATTTTTTTGTAGTTTTATTTTATATACTATACTAGTGCTAAAACAAGAAACAAAAAGATTCGATTACAAGATCTAAAGATATACCTTTACTTACCTAGCCTCCCCGGCAATGGCGCCAGAAAAGAGCTTGATGTCTACTACACAACCTTCTTCTTGTAGACGTTGTTGGGCCTGCAAGTGCACAGGTTTGTAGGACAAGAGCAAATTTCCCTCAAGTGGATGACCTAAGATTTATCAATCCGTAGGAGGCGTAGGATGAAGATGGTCTCTCTCAAACAACCCTGCAACCAAATAACAAAGAGTCTCTTGTGTCCCCAACACACCCAATACAATGGTAAATTGTATAGGTGCACTAGTTCGGCGAAGAGATGGTGATACAAGTGCAATATGGATGGTAGATATATGTATTTGTAATCTGAAAATATAAAAACAGCAAGGTAACTAATGATAAATGTGAGCGTAAACGGTATTGCAATTATAGGAAACAAGGCCTAGGGTTCATACTTTCACTAGTGAAAGTTCTCTCAACAATAATAACATAGATAGATCATATAACAATCCCTCAACATGCAACAAAGAGTCACTCCAAAGCCACTAATAGCAGAGAACAAATGTAGAGATTATGGTAGGGTACGAAACCACCTCAAAGCTATTCTTTTGGATCGATCTATAAAAGAGTTCGTACTAGAATAACACCTTAAGACACAAATCAATCAAAACCCTAATGTCACCTAGATACTCCATTGTCGCCTCAAGTATCCGTGGGCATGATTATACGATATGCATCACACAATCTCAGATTCATCCAACCAACACAAAGTACTTCAAAGAGTGCCCCAAAGCTACTAACGGAGAGTTAAGAACGTGTGCCAACCCCTATGCATAGGTTCATGGGTGGAACCCGCAAGTTGGTCACCAAAACATACATCAAGTGGCACGTGAAATCCCGTTGTCACCACAGATAAACACGGCAAGACATACATCAAGTGTTCTCATGAAAGACTCAATCCGGTAAGATAACTTCAAAGGAGAAACTCAATTCATCACAAGAGAGTAGACGGGGAGAAACATCATAAGATCCAACTACAATAGCAAAGCTCGGGATACATCAAGACCGTGCCATAGAGGGAACACGAGAGAGAGAGAGAGAGATCAAACACATAGCTCTTGGTACATACCCTCAGCCCCGAGGGTGAACTACTCCCTCCTCGTCATGGATAGCGCCGGATGATGAAGATGGCCATCGGTGATGGGTTCCCCCCCTCGGCAGGTGCGGAATGGGCTCGAGAGGTTTTTGGTGGCTACAGAGGCTTGCGGCGGAACTCCCGATCTATCTTCTGTTACGGAAGTTTTAGGGCACGTAGGTATATATGGGTGAAAGAATGCGTCGGTGGACCGAGGGGGCCACGAGGCGGCGCGCCCTAGGGGGTGGGCGCGCCCCCACCCTCGTGGGCAGCCCGTATCTCCCCTGACGTGCACTCCAAGTTCCCTGGGTTGCTTTCCTTCCAAAAATAACTTCTCCAGTTGATTTTGTTCCGTTTTGACTCCGTCTGATATTCCTTTTCATCGAAACATTGAAATAGGCATAAAACAGCAAATCTGGGTTGGGCCTCCGGTTAATAGGTTAGTCCCAAAATAATATAAAAGTGGATAATAAAGCCCAATATTGCCCAAAACACTAGATAATATAGCATGGAGCAATAAAAAATTATAGATACGTTGGAGACGTATCAGGCAGCAAATCTAATCCTGGAGACCTTTTACTATGTGATGGCAGCAAATCTAATCCTGGACATACTCTGTTGACTTGTCCACCAGCCGCCACTTTCTATCCTTTTTTCAACCAATAATAGATCTGTTCCTTATCCAGTTTGTACTGCATTTTCCCATTATTTCCCTTTTCAACCAAGAGACTGGTTGGGTATCCGGTCTCTACTACTTTCACCATATTATTTCCTCTTTGAATCAAGTCCTAGATTCATGCTACAACTTTCCCCCCTTTCTTCGTTGTTTCAACAAAGCCCTAGATTTGAATGCATGAAGTAGCTTTACCTCTAATAATACTAAAAATTTTGGTGGCTTTGGAAGAGATGATGGGAGTAGAAAAAGATGCACAGCGGAACACGTGGGGAGTGGGGCGATGAGAGCAAGGCCGCTTTCAAAGAACTTATACCTGAGGGTCACCGGGATGTCGGCGGCGGCAGGTCGGATTTCCGGACAATACGACAGGGAGGAAGAAGGGTCGGAGGACCTCCCGAGCCGTCGTTCTGTCGGAGAGAACGGCACGGGCAGAGGATCGGGCCCCTCCGGCAGCTATGGGTTTCCTCCCTCGGCGGCGATGACCGCGTGAACGATGCACCTTTTAGTCCTCTACACACACCGGCCGAAGGGATCCGGCCGGATCTGTGACCAGCGGTGAGCAGAGAGAAAATGTCGCTACCGCTGTCTTGTTTATATCTGGAGAGGATGAGAGAATGAAGAGAGCAACCCTAGTAAAGCAAGCGCTCGAGGCCCTGCAAGGCCCATATATAGTGTAGTGATTATCTTTTTTCTCTCCACAACAAGCGTTTCAATTTGTGTACGTGGCATTAAAGAAAAGAAACTCTCTATTTAAAGTGACTATTGTACGACTCCTACTTATTACTAGTAGTACTACAGTATTGTTCACTTGTGCTCCCCGCCCCTCCATTCATTGAACAACCCCACGGGTGAATAAACATACAGTAAGTACTGTATTTATATAGAACGAACAAGCTGGAACTATTTTCGCGTAGTTAAAAGTTGAGGGCGGGGCTTTTCCCGTGCAGTACGCGCGACAGTTCTTGGGTAGGAGGTTTGACAGAGAGGCAAGGAGGGTGAGCGAGTGGGGCTATGTGATTTGACGGCGCGTTACTGCTGGAAAGACTTATGATATGACCACTCACTATCTATATCTATATCTATACCCTTATAAAAAATGAGTTGGCGATGATGGTGTGCCTGCCATCCTGTAATACATACTGTATGATCTATATCTGACGGATAGAAAGCAAACTATGATAATTTTACAAAAGATACCCGCACCTCTCTCCACATCATTATCTCCCGCAACCTCATTGCTCAGCAATTAAAAAAGGAATAAGTCTCTGGAACAATCTAGCATCCATGGTGGCCGCTGCCGCCGGTCCATCCCATGCCTCCACCCATTCCGACCACCACCACCACCACGCCCACTCCTCCTCGCCTTATCTCTCATCTTTCATTTTTTCGATGACATTCTCGAGATACCAGTTTTTCGATAAAATTCTCGAGATATCATTAGTTTTTACACATGGGATTACTCTTGCATGGGTCAATCACAACAGGTGTTTTGTAAAAAAAATGCATATCGATGTTCCGTGCAATGCACGAGAATCTTGCTTGTAATTATATAAAGCAAATCACGAGCAGGAATTGACATTTTTTTGACACAACCACGTTAACATGGCCACGTAAATCACTAGCTAAAGTAAATACCATTATACTTATATCCCGATGCAAAAGGTTGAGTACATGTCCGAAGAGTAGAGTCGCACACACGCACTCTGTCTCTCAGAATCTCTCTCTCTCTCTCTCTCTCACACACACACACACACACACACCAGTTACGTGACGCCCACTTAAGCAGACACGTATGTTACAATTTGTGCACCCGCGGGTACACGTGATGTTGCGCATTTATTTAAGCCGGAAGGCGAACCCAAACAGTAGCTGCATTCATTCCCCTCCCACCGCCTCTTCTCTGGTCGCCGTCGCCCGGTAGCCATGGGCCGGCCGAAGGTAACAACATACGCCATACTCCCGCCGGAGCGGCGCTTTAATATGGAAATTTTAGTGGTCATGCATGCATCTTTTTGTGCTAGCACTCCTATATAAGGGTTGACGGTCGCTTCCCTTGACGTCTTGTGGCGATGGAAGAGGAAGGAGAAGGGAAGCGGGCTGTGGAGTAACGTTTTTACCACAATTTCTTAGGAAACTGAGTGCAATAATTGAGTAGTTTTGCAAACTACCAGTACTATAGCTGAAACAGTTCAAAACCTATACTCCCTTGCCAGCGCGTGCTTCCCGCGTGAAATGGTCATCGTCGCCCTGGAGCGTTAGTGCCACATTAATGCTCGGCCAGAGCGGAGGCGACCTCTCACTGGCGCCGGCTTTGAAGTGGCACGACGGCCGAGAGAGCGCCGCTTCCCGGTGCACGCGACTGCTCCACGTCGAGACTGGCCATAGGCCCTGTTTGGATCCATGGGTTAGATTTAGTTTGAGCTAGTAGTCATGAATTACCGGTGCTCTGACCGGGGTGATGCCCCCCTTCCGTTCAGCGCTCTAATCTGGTGCATGACACGTCGACCCGGATGCTGGCTCTCCCACATGTCGGAGTAGCAAGAAGGAGCAAAGAATGATGCGGTATATACTAGTACTATACTACTCAGGTCGGAGGAGTGCGAACCAAGACACCCATGTGAACCAGCAGTGCAAACCACGGTAGCCCAGTGAACCAGCAGTAGAAAACAATGTGGTGATATGGCCATAAAAAAATGTGCTACGGTCCACACTGTAGCATGTATAGTAACACTCCTCTTTGTTTGGATCCCTGAGTTAGAGCTAGTTTGGGTTGAAATAGCCTCAAATTATTCAAACAAGAGGGGTTAGTTTGAGCTAGTTTGCTCTAACCCAGCTAAAAAAACTAGCCCGGTGGATAGGTTCTAATTGGGTTAGTTATCCTCGGGCCCACTAAAAGAGAACTAAAAAAATCTCCCCTGCCCGCACCAGATCGCTCCCCCCTCTCGCACGACTCCTCTCTATTCCCCATAGGGCCGCCCGCCCAAGCGCCGCTTGCCCTCTCTCTCCTCCGGCCGCCCTCTCCTTCCGGCCTCCGCCGCCCTACTCCGGCCGCCCTCTCCCTCCGGCCTTCGAAGGTCGCCCCGCTCCCCCTTCACCAGTTGTTTTTCTCCCTCTTTCATCTTGTGGCGGCGCATCTACCGAGGAGGTCGCGAGAGGGTGAGTTTGTTCGTTCCTTCTCTGTCTCACGGCCATATCATTGATCTTGCTTGCTCTAGCGCTAATTCTGATTTGGAAAAGTAGATCCTGATCAAACTTGGTATAGATTTGTGGTGCACGCATATAATTGTTTGATGCTGCTTGAGGAGGTAATAAATCTTTCTAGAGGCCCAAAGATTCAGGTCACCTTTCTAGGTATTTCAATTTCAGGCTTGCATTATTTCTAGAGGCCCAAAGATTCAGTTCACCTTTCTATGTATTTCAATTTCAGGCTTGCATTATTTCTAGAGGCCCAAAGATTCAGTTCACCTTTCTAGGTATTTCAGTTTCAGGCTTGCATTATTTCTAGAGGCCCAAAGATTCAGTTCACCTTTCTAGGTATTTCAGTTTCAGGCTTGCATTATTTCTAGAGGCCCAAATATCCAGTTCACCTTTCTAGGTATTTTAGTTACAGGCTTGCATTATTTCTAGAGGCCCAAAGATTAAGTTCCCGATCGTGACAGCGGCCACACTACCCATGCCAGTGTCGACCTCAACTCGCAAGGGCAGGCGTCGGAGGGGTTCCCGGGGCTTGGGCTCTACAGAGCCTTCCTCCAGAGCGACGATGGCGAGCTCCTCCCTCGGTGCGTGAGGGGCTCTGAGCTCCCTCCCTATCGTGAATGGCTTCCGTGATGAGTTAGCTCATTCTTTGTTTCATGAAGTGTTTTTTTATTTTGTGAAGCTTGATTGACGACTTGTATGTTTAAGTGGGATATCTCATTTGTATGGACAAAGTAAAAATTATCATGTTTTGCATGCTTGATTTGTATAGATGGTTCATTTATGCCAATTGTGAGTGGGAGGAGGCCACAGAAGATCCGGCCACACCAAGAGGGTGCTTGGATCCAAGGGACTTACTTTAGTCTGACTAAAAATAGTCTCTTTAAGAGGCTAAAGTTCCAAGCACCCCTGACTAAAGAGAGGCTAAAACTAGTCTTGAGACTAAATTTTTTTTGTCAGAGGTACCCCTACTAAAATGTGGATTAGTCCTCTCTCCTCATTTAACTCCTCTCCTTTAACACAAAGTAGTTCGGATTGGAGGGTTTTGAGGATAATAAATGCTCATTAACTTGATTTTAGTCTCTTTAGTATTTGGATCCAAGCAAGGGTGAGGCTAGCAAGTTTTAGTCCCACTACTTTTAGTCATGGAACTAAAACGTATCCAAGCACCCTCCAAATCCGGCAGGAAATAGGGTCCAAAGTAGTCAAATGATTGAGATAGAGCATTTATTGTCAATCTAACCTTGCCATCCATACACCTCTTTGGTTTAGAATTAGTTTAGGGTTAGAATCTAACTCTAACCTCTAACTGAGTTAGAGTTCTCCTCGTCTCGGTTCATCGCCATCATACTTTCCCCATTCCTGTGTTTTCAGTATCCTGTGAATCAAAGAGGCCTTTTTTTGCGGGAAAAATCAAAGAGGCCCTTAGACTGGTTTAGGTCCGGTCATTTTTTATAAACGTGTTATGTACAAAATTTAATGAACGTGCTCCGGTTTCCATGAAAATAATCCGGTTTCATGTAGTAATTCATTCATTTATTTATTCTTCTGCGGGGGGTTTCCATGTAATTCATGAGGTCTGAAATGTAAAGTACCCCGACATATGCTCCGAGTCGTGCATGCACTACGGCCCAGATGCTCTATGTCCCACATGTCGGCGAATGGGAGCACGTGGAAATAGCCTAGGAGTACATATAGGAGGATAAATGCGTGAAAAAATATGTACTGTGAAGCGTAGCCGCGGTTCAAAAAGGAGACCTAAAGTGATGATAGTTATAGGTCGCACGCACCCAACTAGCGGTACTACTAGACATACGTCTAATTTTTCCCTCAAAAAAAAGAGGCACGAGTGCTCAGTACTCCTATTCTATAAACATGAGTCCCATCTGACAACAGCGTCCGTGCTACAGCTAGCTCTCCTCCCTCGTTTCTCTCTTCTAATTCTAAACTCGGCCGACGCCCGGTGGGGGACACGGGGTGGGTTTGCTCAACTGCGGCCCCACCTCACAGTGAAAACGTTACGACTGGAATAAAAATGCCATATACTCCCTCCGTTCATAAATATAAGCCTTTTTAGATACTATTTCAAATGGAATACAACATACAGATGTATGTAGACATAGTTTAGAGTGTAGATTCACTCATTTTGCTCTGTATGTAGTAGTCACTTGCTGGAATCTTTAGAAAGACTTATATTTGGGAACGGAGGGAGTACTATACTAATAAAACATTAAGGCCACGAGGCGATGCAGTGCTGGTTACAGGAGGCAAGAAGAAGAGATGCATCCATCGACGACGTCCACCTCCTCGACTCAGGGCGCCGGCCCACCTAATGGCACCTAAGTAGCAGTGGCTTTTGTGTCCTGGTCGACGTGCTTCTGAACAATGGCGTCCAAAGATTCCAGCCGCTGGAAGAAGGCCAACGTCTTTCTGTCCTCGCTTGCCTTGTAGTGGCCTATGCAGACGATTTCCTCATAGACGTGGATGTGCAGGTCGAAGGTTTCTTGGATGGCGAGGCGCTGCGCGGCGAGCGCGACCTCGAGGTGCACATTCTTCGTCGCGACCTCCGGCACCTGCAGGGCCACCAGGGCTTGAAAGAGTTCGTCACCATGGAGGCCGATGAGGGTGGCAGGCAATGAGGAGCCTGGGCACGCGGGCTGGAGCAGTACGGCAAGGTCGTCCGCGCGCTTCTTGACGGTTGTGAACTTGCGGATGGAGTTGACCATCATGTCGTCCATGCGAGAGGCGAAGCCGGCGTCGGCGAGGGCTATGATGCCTGCGGTCACCAGCACCGTCTGGAAATGATGCGCGATGCGGGGCCACAGGCCGGCGCCTTGGATGATTTGGCACAACCGACTGCCGCTCGCGTCCATCGCCTCCATAGGTGCTTGTGGCTTCTGGTCACTTGGTCTTGGATTGGAGTGAGCAGTGTTGCGTAGAGACTTGGGAGTAGATGGATTGGAGTGGTGGGGCGCCTTTATTATATGAGAGTCCAAACTCTGTTGCATTCACATCGTGCTGGCTCTATTCTGCTTCTCCAATTAATTCCCTCTACATGTAACTGAGGATGCATCATTGACCTATGGACCCATCGACGACGAGGTGCTTATGGCGACTTCGTAAATTTCAATATGATAGTGCCGTGCGTGTGTGTGTTCATAGGGGTGAGTGTATGCGCGTGTATATGAGCGCTTGCGTCAGATCGTGTCAAAAAACGTAAATGCGTGTCAAAAGAGACTAGTCAGTATACTCAATATTGTGCACCCCGGAGAGGAAAATGATAGAACTAGTATGTATTTATTTATGGTGCAGATTCACTCATTTTGCTCCATATGTACTCCGTCTCGGTGTAGTCTAGTCACTTGTTGAAATCTCTAGAAGGGCAAATACTCATTTCTGGTTTACAGGGCTATACTAGCAAGTAGTCGTACGTACTAGTACAATAGTGGGCTCACATAGCAATTTTGTCTCATGCAAGAGCCTGGCTATATGCGTGCTCCAATGTTCGCAACTGCAACGTTCGGGTTGCGCTTGGCTCTTCGCCTCTTCGAGAAGACGAACAATGATGTTACTACTACTGCTTCTACAGTGTCGAATCCACTGCTGCATGTCCGTCCACCGCGAGCGGGATGGATAGCTTGTTGTAGAAGTACTACTAAGCAAAAGCCTGTCCTCGTTTGCGAGCAACCGCGCGCATGGGCGAGGGAGAAGGCGTGTAGTAAAATCAAAGCTTCTCCTCGTTGTACGAGTTGACGCGACACATCATAGCACTGGCCCCACATGCTTGCCTCTAAACTTGGCTGAAAGACCCGCAGTGTACAATATATTTGCTACAACCTCTAACATTTACCCACCACAAATTAAAATATATGTGGCCGTATGCATCGTTCTGATGCAGAGGCCGGGGAGTCCCCCCTTTTAGAAAAAAAAATTAAAATATATATTCCTGTCTTGACCAGATGAGCGTGCAAACTACAATCACCAGGGTGACAGGTAGGGCCAGAAGACTATTCTAATTTTTTTTAAAAACTTCGAGACGACCACATTGGTGGGGAACGTAGTAATTTCAAAAAAATTCATATGCACACGCAAGATCATGGTGATTCATAGCAACAAGAGGGGAGAGTGTTGTCCACGTACCCTCGTAGACCGAAAGCGGAAGCGATATCACAACGCGGTTCATGTAGTCGTATGTCTTCACGATCCGACCGATCAAGTACTGAACGTACGGCACCTCCGAGTTCAGCACACGTTCAGCCCGATGACGTCCCTCGAACTCCGATCCAGCCGAGTGTTGAGGGAGAGTTTCGTCAGCACGACGGCGTGGTGACGATGTTGATGTTCTACCGGCACAGGCTTCGCCTAAGCACCGCTTCTGATGTTGTCGACGTGGACTATGGTGGAGGGGGCACCGCTACGGTTGGGAGAGATCAACTGATCAACTTGTGTAGATGTGCCCCTGCCCCGTATATAAAGGAGCAAGGGGGTGCGGCCGACCAAGGAGGAGGCGCGCCAAGGGGGAGTCCTACTTCCACCGAGTAGGACTCCTCCTTTCCTTGTTGGAGTAGGAGAGAAGGAAAGAGGAGGAGAGGGAGAAGGAAAGGGGCTGCACCCCTTGTCCAATTCAGACCAGAGGGCGCGGGCCTCCTTCCTTTGGCCTCTCTCCTCTATTCCCGCATGGCCCAATAAGGCCCATATACTCCCGGGCGAATTCCCGTAACTCTCTGGTACTCCGAAAAATATCCGAATCACTCGGAACCTTTTCGAAGTCCGAATATAGTCGTCCAATATATCGATCTTTACGTCTCGACCATTTCGAGACTCCTCGTAATGTCCCGATCTCATCCGGGACTCTGAAATCCTTCGGTATATCAAAACTCATAAACTCATAATATAGCCGTCATCAAACTTTAAGCGTGCGGACCCTACGGGTTCGAGAACTATGTAGACATGACCGAGACACATCTCCGGTCAATAACCAATAGCGGAACATGGATGCTCATATTGGCTCCAATATATTCTACGAAGATCTTTATCGGTCAAACCGCATAACAACATACGTTGTTCCCTTTGTCATCGGTATGTTACTTGCCTGAGATTCGATCGTCGGTATCTCAATACCTAGTTCAATCTCGTTACCGGCAAGTCTCTTTACTCGTTCTGTAATACATCATTCCGCAACTAACTCATTAGTTGCAATGCTTGCAAGGCTTAAGTGATGTGCATTACCGAGAGGGCCCAGAGATACCTCTCTGGCAATCAGAGTGGCAAATCCTAATCTCAAATACGCCAACCCAACAAGTACCTTCAGAGACACCAGAGAGCACCTTTATAATCACCCAGTTACGTTGTGACGTTTGGTAGCACACAAAGTGTTCCTCCGGTAAACGGGAGTTGCATAATCTCATAGTCATAGGAACATGTATAAGTCATGAAGAAAGCAATAGCAACATACTAAACGATCGAGTGCTAAGCTAACAGAATGGGTCAAGTCAATCACATCATTCTCCTAATGATGTGATCCCGTTAATCAAATGACAACTCATGTCAATGGCTAGGAAACATAACCATCTTTGATCAACGAGCTAGTCAAGTAGAGGCATACTAGTGACACTCTGTTTGTCTATGTATTCACACATGTATTATGTTTCTGGTTAATACAATTCTAGCATGAATAATAAATATTTATCATGAAATAAGGAAATAAATAATAACTTTATTATTGCCTCTAGGGCATATTTCCTTCACACATAGCATGGAGCCGATCCGAACGATTTTAAGCTTACAGGCACGGTACACGCTATCCTAGACTACTCTACACATGAAACTGCCACACGAGCGTCCGGGCTGCGCTTGGCTCTTCGCCTCTTCGGGAAGTCGAACAATGATGGAGTACTACTGCACTGGAGGAGGAGTACAGTACACTTCTGGCCATCTGACACCGATTAAACTGCTGCATGTCCACCACGTGCGAGAGGGAGAGCGTGTAGCGAAAGCTTCTCCAGCCACCACACTCATGAGCGAGGGAGGGACGCTCCTGCCTTTGCGTGTATGACAGGTGGGCCCGACAGGTGTGTGGCCAACCTGTCATACAGCCAAAGGAAGGTGCAGTTAAGTCCACGAGGGAGAGGATAATCAAACTTCTCGTTGATGTACGAGTTGACGCGACACATCAAAGCACTGCACTCGATATATTTCAATAATTTCCGTTTACCGATGCATTAATTACAACACATGCATGCATGCCGTGACTCTCTTTTTGATACTTGCATGTGTTGATTTAATGAACCTTGAAGTAGTATAAAATATGTGACGGTAAAGCTTTGTAATACCCTGGCCCAAGTTGAGAGATGGTTGTGCACGAGGAGGGCGAGGTCATGCAGACCGAACAAGACCCGATGATGGAGCTCTCCAAGGTCTCGGTGGACCTCACCGTGCTCCACTGCCCCTTGTGCCTCCGCCCCTTGACGCCTCCAGTGTATGAGGTTCGAATACACCTCGTCCGTTCGGATGATTGAGCAAGGTGCAGGTTTCTTGATTGATGTGTTGTTCGATTGATTTCTGCAGTGCAAGGGAGGGCACCTGGCCTACGCGGACTGCCGCGTCGAGCGCCCCGGGAACCAGCGGTAGTGCCAGAAGTGCGGCCGGGCGGTGGCTTCGGCGTCGCGGAACATGGCGGTGGACTCCGTCCTTTCGTCGGTGAGGGTGGAGTGCCCGCGAAGGCTGTGGGCTCTACGTCACTTACCACAAGCTCGCCGATCACCGGGCGTGTGTCCGCCGCTACCGCATATGCCCTGCGTGCCCGTCTGCTACGGCGTTCGCCCGCCGCCGGCGCTCTACTACCACATCAGCACCGCGCATCCTATGCCCGTGCACAGGATCCAGTACGGCAAGGTGCTCCAGCTGCAAGTGCCACTTTCGGAGCCACGACTCTTGCTGTTCGCGGAGGAGGACCGCCGCGCATTTTTCTTGGTCGGCAGCGTGCTCGACATCGGCGCGCCTATCGCCGTGTTGGTCGTCTGTATCAGAGCGGGTGCGTCCCCACTGCTGCACTACGTGGCCAAGCTGTGGGCGAACGGCCCGCCGGGGGAGCCCAAAGGCACGACCGACGCCGTCAAGGTGGAAATGGAGGTGACAAGCAGCAAGGATCCCGACGACGTTGACGTGCAGGAGCTGACCTTCTTGACAGTTCCGCCCAAGCTGCTGGCCGGGGCTAAGCTTGTGTCCCTCCACATTCAGATTGACAAGCTCATGTCCTGAATGTTTCTATAGTGCCTTCTGTTTATCTTAGTAATATGCTAATATAGGGATTACCTTGGTCTACTTTAGCTTAAGAAATGGTGGGTTTTGGTGGCGATGCAGCAATTACTTCGACATCAGATCAGTAATTTCCAACAGTCGAACGGATATTTTGTGTCTGTTAGATATAAAGTTCCTTTGGGTAAGAAGTACTACTTGTCATCGAAATGGATAAAAGAAGATGTATGTAGACGTATTTTAGTTCTAGATATGTCCCTTTTTATCCATTTTGATGACAAGCACTCCCTCCATTCCACAATACATGCCTTCCATTTGTCAAAATATGGATGTATCTAGACATGTTTTAGTATATAGGTACATCCATGATAGAGCCAATCGGATGGTTGAGAACACTACAATTCGTAGCTACAGATGCGTGTGTGACTCCCAGATGCAGAGGCTGGGGGTCATCATCCTTCTTTTAGAGAAAAAACAGACGTGTGCGTGAGAGGACGAGTGCGTGCGTGCACCTCTTCTCTTCCTGTATAACGTACTTACTAAACTCAGAGTACAAGTTTTTGTGGGTGGCACGATGGTGCGTGCGAGAAGTCCCGAGAGATAGGTTTAATGTGTCTGAAAAAAAGACTAGCCTAGAGCTCACCACACGGCTATTCCTGTCTAACGCCCCATTAACCGTAAGATATGTATAAGACGGTGCCAGTTATTGCACGTAGACAACAGTACTCCCTCCTTTCCGGTTTATAGGGCTTAATTCAAAAATCTCACCAACCAAGATGGTGAGTGGTGGAATATTTTTTGTAGTTTGCAAAAGCACCTAATTAATGCTCTTGTTTTCCTCAAAAAAATTATTTGTCAATGCATTAATTGCAATGCATGCATGCATAAAGGACATGCATTGGTCAATTTTCTCTTAATACTTGCATGCAATGATTTAATGCACCTTGGAATCTGAACATGTGTTGGGGAACAACCAAAATGAGCCTTATAAAATGGAAAAACTAAAATTTTGAGATAAGCCCTATAAAACCGGAAAGGAGGGTGTAGAAAAAAAAGTACTCCATTCGGGAATAGTGCCGCACTTCGAAACTAGAACCGTCAATAAATTTTGAGCTTGCGTCTCGTCACATTCCAAATTACTCCAGGCTATATTGAATTGCAAACCTGTTCACACCGATCACAACCTAAACGGTTTCCCACTTAGGAGCATATCAGTACTCGGTTATAAATACTAGTATGCCAAGATGACTGCACATTCCTCCTCAACTCCTCATCCACAAAAACAAACAAGTCATTCAGCATCCTTCCCTTGCGTCGGCCATGGCCAGCGTGAGTTCTGGGTCGAGGGATTTCCACCAGGGAGAGGCGAGCATGGAAGCGGAAGCACGAGAGATGTCCCGCTTCGCTGCGAGAGCAGCCGACATGTCCCGCCGTACGGAAGTAGCAGCACAGAGGTTTCGTCGTGCCGCTGAAGCAACACGGAGGTCCCGCCACGCCATCGATGCAGCAGACTGGTCCGGCGGCGCCGCGGAAGCAGCAGAGATGTCCCACCATGCCACGAATGCAGCAGAGATGTCCCGCCGCGCCGCGACGGCCTGGGAAAATTTCTCGCGGGCAGGCGATGACTGTTACAGGCCCATGCATGCGATCGTCCATAGCCAGATGGATCAGATCTCCGGCTGGGCGAGGTTGCAGGACGACATGAAAGCCTCGTTTGAATAGGCTACCGACGTCATCCGACAACTAAGGGAGGGCAATGAGAGGCTCCGGGCCGAGCGCGACCTGCTGAGGGAGAAGATTGTCCGAAGTGCAGACCAACAGGAGGAGACCAGTGCCTTGTTGACGAGGACCGGTGAGGGAGTCCTGGATTAGGGGGTATCCGGACAGCCGGACTGTTGGACTATGAAGATACAAGATTGAAGACTTCGTCTCGTGTCCGGATGGGACTCTCTTGGCATGGAAGGCAAGTTTGGCAATACGGATATGTAGATCTCCTTCTGTTGTAACCGACTACTGTGTAACCCTAGCCCCTCCGGTGTCTATATAAACCGGAGGGTTTAGTCCGTAGGACAACAACAATCATACCATAAGCTAGATTCTAGGGTTTAGCCTCTACGATCTCGTGGTAGATCAACTCTTGTAATACTCATATTCATCAAGATCAATCAAGCAGGAAGTAGGGTATTACCTCCATAGAGAGGGCCCGAACCTGGGTTAACATTGTGTCCCTTGCCTCCTGTTACCATCCGCCTTAGACGCACAGTTCGGGACCCCCTACCTGAGATCCGCCGGTTTTGACACCGACAACCGGCGTCATCGTCAAGAAACTTATGGATGAGAATGACATGCTCCGCAACGAGCGCCAAAGGCTGGTGGAGGAATCCGTGGATGTTCCCAAGCAGCGTCTTGAGGACACGAAAGAGCTCATCGCCGCTCGCCGTGGAGACTAGTTCCCGCGACCTGCAGCAACACATCAAGAAAGTAGAGATCAGCGAGCTAGATCCTTGTCTTCCTTGTTCTTTTGCCCTTGCGTATTTTGGGCGTAGCCGCATGTGGCTTTTTTAATTATCTTTCTAATTATGTAAGACAATTAATTGTCCTTATCTTTCTGTGGAAGATCAATGTTGCGAGGCTGGAATGAAGAAAACTCTTGCTGTGGCGACCATAGCGTTGCTGTTCTTCTAGTTGCTGCTGGGCTTCCTTTAGTTTCCTGGTTTCTTTTGATGTAATAATCGGTTTATGATGTGTATTGTGTTGTCGGTTGTGAAATGTTGGGTTCTAGCACGGATGTTTGGCCTTTGTTGGCCTCTTGGGATGTTGCGATTTCAATCTGGTAGCTTTTAGTCCTTTGTGTTAGGCTGGAGTTGTGCTGAACTTCTTGTGAATTGTGGTGGTTTTCAGTAATGAAAATCGGAAGGGGCAAGCCCTTCTTTGATCAAAAAAAAATAATCGTCCTTATATATTCATCAGTCTTGCTATAAGTCGCAGTAGATGCTATATAGGTCCGTCGGATCTTACATCAAGATCCGTGCTTTCAGATTTTCTTTTTTCTCTCTTAAATCTCAGTCAAGTGAGACATAGCCATGCCATTAAAGCAGGCTCGGGCGCCATTAATGGAGACCTTGGGAGAGAGGTGGACGGCAGATGGAGGTCAAAGGGCTCTCCTCCCGATAAGCACGCCAGTGCGTCTGATCGCACGCCTCTCGTACTCAAATAGCTACCCTGCATGGCGCCTCCTAGCTAATAGAAAATGGGGACGCGTGGCGGCACGTAAATGGTACTAGTAAGTAGAACGCCCACGGTTTCAATAATACTTGTGTTTCTGATTGTAACGTGACAACACTTGTTCCAAAATGACTTTGTTGATTGTTAATGTGTGAGCCTTCGCAAATCAGACTGCAAATTTACCACAGCATGTTGGTGCCATGTCATGGCACCAAGCCAAGTTTCATTGTTTTCATCCGTGTTTTGGATTTACAGGAATTAAAAAACTAAGTTTCTCAATGTTTCCAACCCAGCCACGATGCCCAGAATTTTGAATTTCATTCCCATTTCTTGCATGGAACCTAGAAATTTACCCGAGGACACACAGGTGATTTTTCAACCAACTTTGGTGCACTGGAACATGTGCTTGTATTTCAAATTTGAATTCTGCACATAAAGGTGACACGTTCCCTCCCAGAACCACGAGCCTTCTTGAGAGAAGCTCCGATTTGCAAGAAGCTTATACCAAAACTTGTCCCTATTCGGCCAATTTTTTTTACCACGACATGGTACTACCATGACATGACACCATGCCAAGTTTCATGATTTTAAAACCAAGTTTCTCAATGTTCTCGACCAAGCCACGATGCCCAGATGTTTGAATTTTAGTCTCATTTTTTGCATGGGACCTACTCCCTCCTTCCATCTATATAGGGCCTAATGTGTTTTTCAAGACAGCCTTTGAATATTGACAAGATTAATAGCACATGAGATGTATACTATGAAAATTATATTATTGGAAGCTCCTTTGACATACAAATTTGAAGGTATGCTTTATGTAAGTTGCATGTCATATATTATTGCTCTAACGTTTGGTCAAAGTTAGCCTCGAAAAACGCATTAGGACCTATATAGATGGAAGGAGGGAGTAGAAATTCACCTGAGGACACAAATGTGATTTTTCAACCAACTTTGGTGCACGGGAGCATGTGCTTGTAGTTGAAATTTGAATTATGCACATTAAATGACGAAAAACTCAATTAATGTGTAAATAAGGCCAAACGAAGCCGGAATAATTCCAAAATTTAAGAGGGCACTCATGTAGTTCTATGTTGCCTTTGTAAATAAACTCAAGGGGGACAATGTATATCGTTTCGCACTCAAAGGTGGCACGTTCCCTCTCAGAACCACGAGCCTTCTTGAGAGAAGCTTGCAAGAAGCTTATACCAAAATCTGTTCCTATTCGGCCAATTTTTTTTAGCACAACATGGTAGTACCATGACATGACATCCATGCCAAGTTTCATGATTTTCAGACGTGTTTTGGATTTACAAGAATTTTAAAACCAAGTTTCTCAATGTTCTCGGCCGAGCCACGATGCCCGAGATGTTTTAATTTTATTATCATTTCTTGCATGGGACCTAGAAATTCACCCGAGGACACAAATGTGATTTTTGAACCAACTTTGGTGCACGAGAGCATGTGCTTGTAGTTCAAATTTGACTTATGCACATTAAATGACCAGAAACTCAATTAATGTATAAAAACGACAAACGAACCCAGAATAATTCCAAAATTTAACAGGGCACTAATGTAGTTCTATATTTCGTATATCGTTTCACACTCAAAGGTGGCAGGTTCCCTCTTAGAACCACGAACTTCCAAATCGGCCCAATTTTTTACCACAACATGTTAGTGCCATGACATGACACCATGCCAAGTTTCATGATTTCCAAAGTAGTTTTGGATTTACATGAATTTAAAATCTAAGTTTCTCGATGTTCTCGGCCGAGTCATGACGCCCAGATGTTTGAATTTCATTCTCATTTCTTCCATGGGACCTAGAAATTCAACCAAGGACACACATGTGATTTTTCGACCCACTTTGGTGCACCGGAGCATGTGCATGCAATTCATATTTATATTATGCACATTAAAAGTCCAGAAACTCAATTAATGTATAAAAGGCCAAATGAACCCGAAATAATTCCAAAATTTAATAGGGCACCCATATAGTTCTATGTTGCCTCTATAAATAAAATCAGGGGGAGGCAGCGTATATCATTTCGCACACAAAGGTGACACGTTCCCTCTTGGAACCACGAGGCTTGTTGAGAGAATCTCCGGTTTTGCAAGAGGCTTATACCAAAACTTGTCCCAATTCAGCCAAAAATTATATGTATGAAAACAGGGTTTAGATTATCCCGAACATCTCACTACCTAGACCAATAATGTACTATGATTTGAATTCAACATAAAATGGATACAAATATTTGAATTGGAGAGCATATGGTACATGTAGTTCATAGTGAAATATGATTATTGCTATATGCATGTTTTTTGTTATCAAGATAATATTTAAATTATTGTATAACTTGACAAATTGTATTCAAATAAGGAAAATTGATTCAAATTTAGTCCATATGGTAGACGACAATATATATGTTCACATGGTGGAGTAAAATGTTCATATATGATGGAAGACCAAAATGTACGACTACATCAATTATAAACCGCAAGGTCACCTAACGATATATTGGAATTCAACATAACATGGATTCAAAAATTCAAATTCGAGATCATGGCATCTGTAATCATATAAAAAGGGACATTACTCTTTCTTTGATGGGAATTGATTTTTTGTTGTTGTTGAGGGAAGTGCGAATCGACTTGGTACTGTGCAGGGTAATCTTGTTCTCCCAATTTTTTTTCATTTTTCTTGTAGTTTTTTCAATGGCATGTATAGAAATAGTAAAAGGGGACATGACTCTCTTGTGTCTTGTATGAATTTTTTTTTTACACGTTAAGTTTGTTCTGCCGAACAAGGAATCCGCACCTTGTTATCCCGAAATTTTCAAGCTCGAGTATCTTTTGTCTCACCTGCTTTGAAACTCCCGCTTCTTCAACCCAGCGTCATCTTGTTATCCCGAAATTTGGACGCGCGCGAGAACTCCCTCCTCATCCGAAATCGCTCCCGCAGCCCAGACACGCAAAATGCCCCTTCTACCCCTCATCCGGAAATGAAGCTCCACGTCGCGGTGTCAAAACCGGTGGGGGTATGCTGGTAACTTACCCTACATTTCGGACAAGCGCGTCCCTAAGCTTGGCTCCCCCCTCCCCCTTCGCCCCCATTCGTACACCGAGGCTGCCAAAACCCGCGAAACCCCACGCTCCTCCGTCGGCCGCCCGACCGCCGCCAGGAGACTCTTCCCCGACTACATCGTCCACCGCAACAGCTCGCCGTCCCTCATCCACCGCACCGGATGAGGATCCGTTGTCGATCTCGTCATCCCGCCGGATCAGCCACCCCATCTTCCACCTCCAAGGAGCTGCCCCGATGTTTGCCTCGTCTATCGCGCCACCTCAATCCCCACAGCACCATCTTGACCTGCCCCACCGGAACCGCAGCACCCTCACCAATTCCTCCGATGAAGTCGAGGCCAACTCGGCGCCACCAAGGAGGTTCTGCACTCACATCTGCATTTTATCTTTTATTCGATCTCACAGGGCTGCTGGTGCTCGATACCGAGCAGACATGGCGTGTATCCATCGACGACGCCGTCGCCGGCCACATCATCCACAGCGTCTCTCCCCCATGTCGTTGCTTCCTTGGCGGCGACTTCCACAACGGCACTAGCTGCAGCTGCTCCGGCTCTCGCTCGCGCTGCAGCTCTGTTCTTGCTGTCGGTCGCGCTGCTGCTCTTGCTTTCGTTCGTGCTGCTTCTCTGCTCTTGCTCTCGCTTGTGCTGCTGCTGCTGCTGCACGACCTCCGGCAGCTACAGGAGTTGCTGCTTTAGCACTCGCTCGCGGTGCTACTGCACAACTTGCTCTCTGCTAGTGCGTTCCCTGCTCGAGCGTCTGCTGATTTAGATCACTGCTTCTCTGCTACTAGTGCTCGAACGCCCTAAACATCTATTGCAATGCTCTGTTACTAGTTCAATCAGTTTTGACAGTAAAATTCAGTTTCGACTGTGAAGTTCATTTTCTTCAGTTAAGTTCGGAGTGAACAATACTTACAACCTCTGTCGGAGGCGGCGTGGCCGCTGATGCGTTTACATCTAGCACTTTTGGTGATGTATTTTACATCATCTATTGCGAGATGATATTAGGGTCCCACTTCAGATTAACATTGTCTGTCTTATCATGCTTCAGCCTCGTCGCCGTACACCTTAGCGGAGCTGCTCCAAGGACGGAACCGTCCATCACAGCGGAGCAGTACCCTCGGCACCGTTTCCAGAGGCCTCGGATCTTCTTCCCCGCCTCCGACGGTCACACCAGCATCATCACCATCCTCCACGTCCAACCCAATGATGCTGAGGTCCACAAGGCTATGCCAAAGAGGTTGTATACTCGTTGCATCACTTTGTTTCTCCATTCCGCTGTTCTTCCCATTCATGTGAGCCAAACAGCCAGGTTGACTGAAATCCTATGTTTCCAAATGCTCTGTTTTGCATGTGCATTCCTATCCTATTCCTGTGTTTTTCCTGTCCCTGCGTTTATAGAATCCTCCAATTCTAAGGAGCCCTTACAGATTTACTTCATTTTCACATAGGCGCCAAAGAGAACTCTGTGTGTTATGTCCTGCTCCTGCCGTGCCGTCATCCACCCCACCTGAGGTGCACCATCGACAGAAGCATTCACTGCAGCAGAGATCCCCCCTGCAGACTTTCTTTCGCCGCCTCAGATCATCTTCCCCGTTGCCGGCAGCCACGCCAACTGCATTACCATCATCGACTGAGCAGATGAACCTGAGGACTACATAGTTCCGGAAGAGAGGTCGCAGTCATTCGTGTTTGCTTACGTTATACATCGATTATTATTACCTGCTACTTTATTGTTCAATCTTGAGTTTTGAATTGCCCATGGGTCTCATATCGAGCCAACAATGAATAGTATCTGTCTACTATCTGGTTCATCTGGGGTCTTCTATGTGGTTCATGTTGGGTGGGCAACAAACAATAGATGATCCATTGGCTATCTTTTTAAACTGAAGCTACAATCTACCTGCTATCATTAGTTTTGGATCCATCCACTCGTTTGCTACCATCAGTCTTGATTTTTGCATGCACCACTTAGGCCTTACAAAATCTAACTATTTTTTTATTATGCATGTCAGTTATTGTACACAATCGTACTGAACATGTAGAGAAAAAGAGAAGACCGTTGTGTGCGAATATAATGTCATCTGAGCCTTACCGCTCCATGGTGGTAGTGGCCCCCCTCTTGCATTACCAGATTGTATTCCAGAGGAAGATAACTATTCAGATGGAGATTCAGAAGGAGCCGACCATGCATGTTTACCACCTGAGGTGTTTGCTCTAACCTGGCATGCTGATGTTGGTCATATCATGCATATGGCGCCTTGCATTGCTTACATTATACATCTTATATGTCATCAACTTAGTTTAGATTTGCTTTGTGTGAATGCCACCTGTTTGGTTTCTATATCATACTCCCACCATTCCTAAATATTTGTCTATTTAGAGATTTCAACAAGTGACTACATACGAAACAAAATGAGTGAATCGACACTCTAAAATATGTCTATATACATCCATATGTGGTAGTCCATTTGAAATCTCTAAAAAGACAAATATTTAGGAACGGAGGGAGTATATGGGAATTATGCAACGCCATCTTCTTTAGTCAGGCATCATATACGTGAGTCTGTTTAGCCAGTCATCGTATATGTGAATTGTATCGTGCCATATTTTTTCCATAATGTATTCCATTTGTCAACAATGTTTTATACATTCATCTACTCTTCATGTGCATCAGCCATTTGAGTCGGTCATGGGAAAATCTGGAGTGAAAACAAGGTCTTCTGAGCAGTCAGTGCTACCTGTCGATGCCGATTTCTTGCAAGATTACGAATAGCTCCTCGAGAGGAGGATTCGTAGATAGATGACCAATCGTATTCCCACCCCGAGGTGCATGCTCTAACTTGGCTGGGTTATATTGCTCATATCATGCATATGGTGTCTTGCATTGCCATGCCATCTGCTTAGATTAGACATGCTTTGTGTGAATGCCTCATGTTTGCTTTCTATATCAGATATGTGAATTATGCAATGCCATGTTTTTCAGCCAGTTATCATATATGTGAATTATGCACCGCCATGGAGCCAGGTATCATATATGTGAATTATCTCATGCCATCTTTTTTTTCATTACGTATTCCATTTGTCGACAATCTGTGTATATTGAACTACTCTTCATGTGTATCAGCCATTTGAGCCGGTTATGGAAAAATCTGGAGTGAAAACAAGGTCTTCGTGAAAGGTGCAATGGTACCTGTTGAAGCATATATGTCGATGGTTACAGGAGCTAATCGGAGGAGGATTGAGAGGCAGATGACCAGTCCTATATCCCACCTGAGGTGTATGCTCTAAGTTGCAATGTTTATATTTCTCATATGATGCATATGGTGTCTTGCATTGCTTAGTTTAGACATCATATACACAATATTGAATTCTGTCTGCTTAGTTTAGAGATCATACCTGCGAGTGCAAGCTGCTTAGTATATGAATCAATTATGCCAATTATATCATGCCATCCTATATACTTAGACAACATGTATGTGAATTATTTCATCCCAACCTATTTTAGAAAGACATCATATAGTTTTGTCATTTCATCCTGTTTAGGTACTCATCATATGTTGAATTATGCCATTATATCCTGTTAAATTGTCCATCATATATCTGAAACTGTGTCATGCTACCCTGTTTAGCTAGGCATCATATATGTGAAATTGTGTCATGTTGTCCTGTTTGGTTAGACAACATATATGTGAATTACCACATATGTCTATCATACAACTGTACGTTCAATTTCTTTTCTTGCTTATCAGCCATTTGAATTGGAGGGAGTGATGGCAGTATCTAAGGGAGCAAAACCCATTCTTCACAAAAGACAGTGCTACCCGTCGATGCAGATAGAACCATGGTTGTCTTGGCCCAAAAACTAGCCCCACCACACATAATCGAGACTCTTCCAAAGTTGCACACTTACACCGTTGGGCGAGAGAACCAGCTACAACCCATCTAACCGCAACCCCAAATGGATAGTAACCCACTTCTAGTTGACAAAGCACCATGTCCACCACAGAGTACCCCCACACGAGCAGTTTATAAAGCTACTGCAGTGCCCAAAGCACGAAGACCACCACAGCTAACCCAAACTCCACGTTTAAAGTAGAAGAGCAACTGTTCTCAGGTCAGATTCCGTAGCTATGGTCCATACTCCTTTGCTGTTGCATCACTGTATTTACTCATACCAACTACTTTCGAATTTGAAGGATCCAATTGAAACTCCAATGGCGCAACAGGTATGTTTTAAACCAATTTCTTTAACTGGATTGTTGTTCTAACTTCTTGCTCTATGTTGATTTCAGTTTAAGTTGTATAAACATTTATGTTCTCATGTGATGCACATTACAAGTGCTGCCAATGTTGTGTAGTTTCTCACACTTATATTACATCTATGCGTTGTGTCTTAAAAATATATGAGTTGAACTGTGTCTCTATCTTGATTAGGGAACATAAACTAGAATGATCTGGACAATACAATGACCATAGTACATAGACATATGTTTGTTTCATGCTGTTATCATGTCCACCTTACTACTGAACCGGTTTACCAAAATGAGTTTCGTATACTACAAGCTAAACATGTGATGTGTCTGCTTGTTTCTCTTGTAATATGCAAACAAAATATTGGAGAAGAGCCCCCGACTATGGAATGGTAGAGAAAGTAATGCAGATAAGGTTCAAGATAGTGAGATAACCCTGTTGGTCTCCAAGAAAGGTGATAAAAACGATCTTGTAGAAAGTGAGAAAACCCAACAGTCCTGCGTTGATGTAGTGTTCGAATTCTTGGCGATTACCATGGCACAAGCTCTTCGAACTTCGCTGCACGAATCACTTGACTTCTTCAGTCTCAGCTACAAGCTGAAAGGCATCGATCGGTGTCTTTGCGGCAAGAAGCCAAAGGACCGAGAAGTCCCTGCAGAATTCAGATGCATACTTTCTTGTGCAACAACAAGCTATTTGGAGGATTTAAGCGCCAAACAAGAGAAAGTTAATAAGCTTGCTAAGCATTTTGCCGACATTATGGGTACCAGGATATTGTTTCTTGAACTCTTCAAGTGGTTTCAGTTGGACTTGTTTCTTCTTGGCGTTTATATGCTGCTTTGTTCCCTATATTTGCACTGGTGGCGAACTTTGATGCCCAGTGGATGTAATATGTGTAATAGCCGTGATAGCCTAGCATAAGTTGCTTGCTTATTTGTTTCATTGTTGTGTTGTTTATTTGTTTGCTAGTAGTCAGTGCAGTTCTTTTTCCATGGTTTGCTAGTGGCTGCAATAACCTATTTTTTAAAACTAGGCCACAATAACCATGGGCTAATATTTACTGTAGTGACCTTTGGGCCTCCTACGGGCCATAGAAGCGATGGGCCTTCTACGGGTCGTGAAAGCGATGGGCCTTCTATGGGCCGTAGAAACGATGGGCCTTCTACGGGCCGTATCATCAATGGGCCTTATACGGGCCGTATGATCGATTGGCCAAACATGGGCCAATAACAGGCCGCATTACGACCGTAAATGGGCTAGAGTTGGAATCGTCCGTTCATGGGCCGACCATAACGGGCCATCATTAATAGGCCGTATTTGATGACGCTATGAAAACGGCCCAACGTGTTCACGAACCACAAACGGGCCGACTGTAACCACGGCCTAAATCTGGCCCACAAGCAGAAAATGACAGTAACGGGCCTTAAGTAAACGAATGCTGGAAATGAGCCCAAGAATAAATGGGTTCTGAGAAGGGCGAAAGATAACATGGGCTGGAAACGGCCGAACGGAATAACGGGCCGTTAATGGGTATAAAATGATACACTGTTCATTACGGGTCAGTTTCGCCACGGGCCGTTAATGAGTGTAAAGTGATACACTGTTCATTACGGGCCAGTTTCACCACGGGCCGTTAATAGGCCAAGAGTTACATGGGGCCTCATATGGGCCGAAAGACGTCATGGGCCATACATTGGCCAGAAGTGAAAACGGGCTGGAATCATATTTGATGGCCCAAATGACGGTACTGGGCCTAATTCGGATAGGGCGTAATGGGCCTTGGGTTAGCGGGCTATAAATGGGCTATATGCGAACAGGCCGTTAACAGGCTTTCCATGAGCCGGCCCGCCACCTTTTGACCAAGTCAAACGGGCGGGGCTTTTCACAGGAATGGGCCTCTGTTGGGCCGTGCCATGTGTCGACGTATCATAGGCGCCTTCTGTCCAATGAGTGGATGACATCTGTCCCAACGATGAGCCGACACGTGTTTTCTCCAGCCAATGATGATTTTACACGTGGAAAATCCCCATTGGTCGGGGTTGTTAACGGGTTATCGGATCCAAAACCCGACCCGATAGCTTAACGGTGTTCCGTTACGGTGGATGCCACGTGTTGGTCACCCTTGGCCGAAAAGCACTTACGTGACGCGATTTATCGTCATGGAAGTGGACACTTCCGTGATGATAATTTTGGTAATGTCATGGAACACTTCTACGACAGCACATGTATGACTATCTTGATTCTGTCATAAAATCGTCATGGATGTACATGCATGATAGAAAATGCGACCTACTTTGACAAACATGTATCATCGCGAAAGTGTATTTTTTTGTAGTGAACCTAGAAAGTATTGGACAGAGCAAGATGATATTACTAGTTTCCATACATAACCACACTTACAGATAAATGGTCGAGGAAGGTGTTGAACCGGGTTTCGTCTTTGTCATTCCTGTGCTGAATCCATGTTGGGAGGATACGTACATGACACCTAATAGCAACCGCTGCCTCTAATACTAACTGGGCTGACTCTGTAGCATCACGTGGCCTTTTTAAACCTGCCTCAAAACGGATCTCCATTCTTCCTCCTCTAGATTTAGTTAACCTATCGAGCATTATCCCTGATGTTTGTTTCCTCTTGCGCCTAGGTGCTAGTCCAACAACAAACATAGGAAGTGTTAGTGTACATCAAACTATGAGACTACATATGAAGAAGCATGCAACTGTAACTTGACTCCAGCAACTACCTTCTTGCCGTTGAAGCTCACAAAGTTCATCTGATCTTGCCAACTCATCTTGTGTCAAGATTGCTCCGGAAGTAGTGTCAGGTGGCAAGGGAGCTTGGGAACGTGCTGCTAGCTGAGTTGACGAATGAGTAAATCATGCAGTTGGTGGTACTGTGGAAGGTATTGCAACAACTAGGGTTGTCTCTGCTTGTTTGGTGGCAGCTATTTGTTTCTGTTTGGCTTGTTCTGCAGCTCGTGTAGCATGGGATACCCTGTCGATACAATTTTCCGCTGGACTTTGACCTTCTATTGCACCATCAGTACTAGCAGAATCTGCAGGATTGTTCCGCTTCCCTTTCCCTGTCGTTCTGTCTTGCTTCCTCTTTCTCTGTGCCATGTTAAGTCAAGCCAACAAGAAAAAAAATAACAATTTAGTTCTTTAGAACAAATGTACTTTGATGTAAGAACATGGTGTGATAGACAGATATTGTACGTTCTAGAAACAGGAACACGTGTCTTAGTCACAAGTTTAATGTGTAAAGTAAGCAGATGCAATTCAACAAAATTAGAAGCAATACAAGCTAGACATCATACATAACATGCAACCACATATAACAGTACCAAGCTAGAGGGAGCACCTGTGATGGTGCACTAGGGGAGACGTGCTCATCATCAACACAACTACGTTGAGTGTCTATGCATATGTTGTCTTGGAAATCATCTTGGGGGGATGGAGGAGTAGAATATGTAGAGGCCCTCCATTTGGAAGGAGCACCTTCATCCACTGCCTTGCTAACTTCCTTCCGCTTTATTGATTTTGAATTGTCAAGTAAAACCGACAAGCAAAAGCAATAAAATTCACTCTTCGTAATTCATTTGTGCATGATCGATAATCACTACTTTGATGTAAGGCAAACACATGATTCCGGGATGGAATAATACGAAAAACAGGACGGCATGGCATATTCACAACTGTTTGTGTAAACTAAGCAGAAACCATTTCACCAAATAAGAAGCAATGCAAGCTAGACACCATGTGAAAGATGCAACCAATATGACTCTGCCAAGTTAAAAGTGTAACATCATAAATGGCATTTCAACAAATTAGAAGCAGCGCATGCTGTCATGGAAATATCACGTCAGATGTCCTAACAGAAGGACTTAGTCGTGGAGCCATCGCAACGAGCTTAGCCTGAAGGGGTTTGCTACCTCTTGAGCACTGCGTTGGATTTCCCCGAAGAGGAGAGGCTGATGCAGCAAAGTAGCGTAAGTATTTCCCTCAGTTTTTGAGAACCAAGGTATCAATCCAGTAGGAGGCCACGCACAAGTCCCTCGTACCTACACAAAACGATAGCTCCTCGCAACCAACGCGATTAGGGGTTGTCAATCCCTTCACGGTCACTTACGAGAGTGAGATCTAATAGAGATGATAAATAATATTTTTGGTATAGAGATGCAAAGTAAAAAGTAAAAGGCAAAGTAAAAACAAAGCAAGTACTAAAGTGATGGAGATTGATATGATGAGAATAGACCCGGGGGCCATAGGTTTCACTAGTGGCTTCTCTCAAGATCATAGATACTCTACGGTGGGTGAACAAATTTTTGTTGAGCAATTGACAGAACTGAGCATAGTTATGAGTATATCTAGGTATGATCATGTATATAGGCATCACGTCCGAGACAAGTAGACCGAAACGATTCTGCATCTACTACTATTACTCCACTCATCGACCGCTATCCAAAGCATGCATCTAGAGTATTAAGTTAAAAACAGAGTAACACCTTAAGCAAGATGACATGATGTAGAGGATAAATTCATGCAATATGATAAAAACCCCATCTTGTTATCCTCGATGGCAACAATACAATACGTGCCTTGCAACCCTTTACATCCTTTGGGTAAGGACACCGCAAGATTGAACCCAAAGCTAAGCACTTCTCCCATTGCAAGAACTACCAATCTAGTTGGCCAAACCAAGCGGATAATTCAAGAGACTTGCAAAGATAACCAATCATACATAAAAGAATTCAGAGAAGATTCAAATATTATTCATAGATAAGCTGGATCATAAACCCACAATTCATCGGTCTCAACAAACACACCGCAAAAAGAAGATTACATCGAATAGATCTCCACACGAGATGGGGAGAACATTGTATTGAGATCCAAAAAGAGAGAAGAAGCCATCTAGCTACTAGCTATGGACCCGAAGGTCTAAAATAAACTACTCACACTTCATCGGAGAGGCTATGGTGATGATGTAGAAGCCCTCCGTGGTGGATGCCCCCTCTGGCGGAGCTCCGGAACAGGCCCCAAGATGGGATCTCATGGATACAGGAAGTTGCGGTTGCGGAATTAGGTTTTTGGCTCCTGTTCTGATCGTTTAGGGGTACGTAGGTATATATAGGAGGAAGGAGTACGTCGGTGGAGCAACAGGGGTCCCACGAGGCAGGGGGCGCGCCCCCCACCCTTGTGACCGCCTCTTCTGTGCCTTGGCGTAGGGTCCAAGTCTCCGGAATCACGTTCGGTGAGAAAATCACGTTCCCGAAGGTTTCATTCCGTTTGGACTCCGTTTGATATTCTGTTTCTTTGAAACACTGAAATAGGCAAAAAACAACAATTCTGCGCTGGGCCTCCGGTTAATAGGTTAGTCCCAAAAATAATATAAAAGTGGAAAATAGAGCCCAATATAGTCCAAAACAGTAGATAAAGTAGCATGGGGCAATCAAAAATTATAGATACGTTGGAGACGTATCGACATCCCCAAGCTTAATTCCTGCTCGTCCTCGAGTAGGTAAATGATAAAAAGAGAATTTTTGATGTGGAGTGATACTTTGGCATAATTTCAATGTAAATCTTCTTAATTGTGGTATGAGTATTCAGATCCGAAAGAATACAAAATAAAAGTTTTGATAGAAGAAATAGTAATACTTCAAGCATACTAATCAAAGTAATCATGTCTTCTCAAAATAGCATGGCAAAAGAAAGTTCATCCCTACAAAATCATATAGTTAGGCTATGCTTCATTTTCGTCACACAAAGATGTTCCCAACTTCTATACCCCCGATGACAATCCAAGCAATTGTTTCATACTTACATAATCTCAAACTTTTTCAACCTTCACGCAATACATGAGCGTGAGCCATGGATATAGCACTATGGGTGGAATAGAATATGATGATGGGGATTGTGTGGAGAGGACAAAAAATGAGAAAGTCTCATATTGACAAGGATAATCAACGGGCTATGGATATGCCCATCAATTGATGTCAACATGAGGAGTAGGGATTGCCATGCAACGGTGCACTAGAGCTATAAATGCTAAACAAAAGAAAACTAGTGGGTGTGCATCCAACTCGCTTGCTCATGAAGACCTAGGGCATTTGAGGAAGCCCATCGTAGGAATATACAAGCCAAGTTCTATAATGAAAAATTCCCACTAGTATAAAAATAAAACTTATGAGACTCACTATATGAAAAACATGGTGCTACTTTGAAGCACAACATATGATACTTACTACATGAAGAACAAGGTGCTACTTTGAAGCACAATATATGAGACTCACTACATGAAGAACAAGGTGCTAGTTTGAAGAACAAGTGTGGAAAAAGAGATAGTAACATTGCCCTTTTTATTTATTTTCTTTTTTTTGGGCCTTTCTTTTCTTTCTTTTTGGCCTTTCTCTCTTTTTTTGGGCAATGCTCTAATAATGATGATCATCAGACTTCTATTGATTACAACATAAGGATTACAACTCGAAACTAGAACAAGATATGACTCGATATGAATGCCTCCGGCAGTGTACCGGGATGGTGCAATGAATCAAGAGTGACATGTATGAAAAATAATGCATGGTGGCTTTGCCACAAATATAATGTGAACTACATGATCATGCAATGGCAATATGCCAAAAGTAAAGTATGTCATGATGATGATGAACGGAACGGTGGAAGTTTGCATGGCAATATATCTCGGAATGGCTATCGAAATGCCATAATAGGTAGGTATGGTGGCTGTTTTGAGGAAGATATAAGGAGGTTTATGTGTGATAGAGTGTATCATATCACGGGGTTTGGATGCACCAGCGCAGTTTGCACCAACTCTCAAGGTGAGAAAGGGCAATGCACGGTACCGAAGAGGCTAGCAAAGGCGGAAAGGTAAAAGTGCGTATAATCCATGGACTCAACATTAGTCAAAAGAACTCATATACTTATTGCAAAATTTAGAAGTCATCAAAAATCAAGTACTACGCACATGCTCCTAGGGGATAGATTGGTAGGAAAAGACCATCGCTCGTCCCCGACCGCCACTCATAAGAATGCACAAGCGGTACACTTCATGTTTCAAATTTGTTACACAACTTTAACCATACGTGCATGCTACGGGATTTGCTAACTTCAACACAAGCATTCTTTAAATTCATAATCACCCAACCAGCATGACTTTAATATTACCATCTCCATATCTCAAAACAATTATCAACTATCAAACTTTTCTTAGTATTCAACGCACTCAAAAGAATGTTTCACATATCTTGAATACCAAGTATATTAATTTTAAGAAAATTACCATGCTATTAATGACTCTCAAAATAATCTAAGTGAAGCATGAGAGATCAATAGTTTCTTTAAAACAAATCCACCACCGTGCTCTAAAAGATCTAAGTGAAGCACTAGAGCAAAAATTATCACGCTCAAAAGATATAAGTGAAGCACAATGAGAAAAACTATCAAACTCAAAAGATATAAGTGAAGTACTATGAGCATTCTATCAAATTCCAATTCATGTATGGCTCTCTCAAAAGGTGTTTACAGCAAGGATGATTTTGGTAGACTAACAAGCAAAGACGCAAATAATACAAGACGCTCCAAGCAAAACACTTATCATGTGGTGAGTAAAAATATAGCTCCAAGTAAATTACCGATGGAAGTAGACGAAAGAGGGGATGCATTCCGGGGCATCCCCAAGCTTTGAATTTTTGGTGTCCTTGGATTATCTTGGGGGTGCCATGGGCATCCCCAAGCTTAGGCTCTTGCCACTCCTTGTTCCATAATCCATCAAAAGAATTTACCCAAAACTTGAAAACTTCGCAACACAAAACTCAATAGAAATCTCGTGAGCTCCGTTAGAGAAAGAACACAAAAGACTACTTTAAGGTACTGTAACGAACTCATTCGTTATTTATATTGGTGTTAAACCTACTGTATTCCTACTTCTCTATGGATTATAAACTATTTTACTAGCCATAGATTCATCAAAATAAGCAAACAACACACGATAAACGGAATCTGTCAAAAAACAGAACAGTCTGTAGTAATCTGTAACTAACACAAACTTCTGGAACTCAAAAAATTACACCAAAATTAGATGACCTAGACAATTTGTTTATTGATCGCAGCAATTGGAATCAGTATTTTATCATGTTCTGGTGATTTTTGATAATTCGGGCACTGAGCGCAAAGTTTCTGGAAATTACAGCAAGATCAAATAACTATCATCCAAGAAGATCCAATAGGTCTAGCTTGGCACAAACACTAATTAAAAGATAAAATACCACATCTAAACAGAGGATAGATGGATTATTTTTTCCTAAACAGAAGCAAAAGCAAAAAAGTAAAAATAAAATTGGGTTGCCTCCCAACAAGCGCTATCGTTTAACGCCCCTAGCTAGGCATAAAAGCAAGGATAGATCTATGTATTGCCATATTTGGTAGGCAATTTTTCAATGAGGCATCTACCTCCTTTAGAATTTTCTTTCTTTCTAGTGATTGTCAAATTTTCAGGCAAAAGATCGAAAAATTCATTCATAGAAAATGGTTCCTTAATGATGGCAAAGAGATTGGGATGGACACTTATAGATTTAAGATCCGCGGTTTCCTTACTAGATGATTCACCCTTATTCTTAGGAACATAAATAAGCTTAGTATTTTTAGTAGACGAACTTGGAGTGTTTTGTACGGAAGAAAAAGCGGTTCCCAAGTTGGTAATGATACCCTCAAGTTTATCGATTCTTGTGGAATCTAGATTTATTTTCTCATTAACTATGGGTTCTTTTTCTTTAATATTTTCAAAGTCATTCCTACCTTAGATCCATATTGGGTGATTTGATTGTGGATCTGTTTATCAAGATTTTCAATCGATTCAATGGTAGCAAGTTTATTCTCAATAATTTCATGTTTTGCATAACATGCTCCAAAGTTAACAAAGTTCCATTAACCAAAAGAGGTGGTGAGCCAAATAAATCTATTAAAGCATTATAAGAATCAAAATTATGGCTACCCAAGAAATTCCCTCCGTTAATGGTATCAAGGATATATCTATACGAAGGATTAGAACCTACGTAAAAATTACGAAGAAGAACTGAAGTAGACTGCTTCCTGTTAGATCTATTTTGAGCATTGCAAATTCTATACCAAGCATCTTTTGATTTTATCACTCCCTTTTCTTAAAATTTAGAACTTCATTCTCAGGAGATAACAGAGAAGATATGAGACTAGTCATGACGACAAGCAAGCAAACTAACACAAGGGCAAACAAGCGGACGAGGAAAAAGGCAACAGGAAAAAGAGGAGGAGATTGGGAAAGAGAGGGCGAATAAAACGGCAAGGGTGAAGTGGGGGAGAGGAAAACGAGAGGCAAATGGCTAATAATGTAATGCGATAGATAAGGATTGTGATGTGTACTTTGTATGGTTGACTTGCTCTTGAGCCTCCCCGGCAACGGCGCCAGAAATTCTTCTTGCTACCTCTTGAGCACTGCGTTGGATTTCCCTGAAGAAGAGAGGATGATGCAGCAAAGTAGCGTAAGTATTTCCCTCAGTTTTTGAGAACCAAGGTATCAATCCGATGGGAGGCCATGCACAAGTCCCTCGTACCTACACAAAGCGATAGCTCCTCGCAACCAACGCGATTAGGGGTTGTCAATCACTTCAAGGTCACTTACGAGAGTTAGATCTGATTGTGATGATAAATAATATTTTTGGTATTTTTGGTATAGAGATGCAAAGTAAAAAGTAAAAGGCAAAGTAAAAAACAAAGCAAGTATTAAAGTGATGGATATTGATATGATGAGAATAGACCCGGGGGCCATAGGTTTCACTAGTGGCTTCTCTCAAGAGCATAGATATTCTACGGTGGGTGAACAAATTACTGTTGAGCAATTGATAGAACTGAGCATAGTTATGAGTATACCTAGGTATGATCATGTATATAGGCATCACGTCCGAGACAAGTAGACCGAAACGATTCTGCATCTACTACTATTACTCCACTCATCGACCACTATCCAGCATGCATCTAGAGTATTAAGTGAAAAGCAGTAGCATGCCTTAAGCATGATGACATGATGTAGAGGGATAAATTCATGCAATATGATAAAAACCCCATCTTGTTATCCTCGATGGCAACAATACAATACGTGCCTTGCAACCCTTCACATCCTTTGGGTAAGGACACCGCAAGATTGAACCCAAAGCTAAGCACTTCTCCCATTGCAAGAACTACCAATCTAGTTGGCCAAACCAAACGGATAATTCGAAGAGACTTGCAAAGATAACCAATCATACATAAAAGAATTCAAAGAAGATCCAAATATCATTCATAGATAAGCTGGATCATAAACCCACAATTCATCGGTCTCAACAAACACACCGCAAAAAGAAGATTACATCGAATAGATCTCCACGAGAGAGGGGAAGAACATTGTATTGAGATCCAAAAAGAGAGAAGAAGCCATCAAGCTACTAGCTATGGACCCGAAGGTCTAAAGTAAACTGCTCACACTTCATCGGAGAGGCTATGGTGATGATGTAGAAGCCCTCCGTGGTGGATGCCCCCTCTGGCGGAGCTCCGGAACAGGCCCCAAGATGGGATCTCGTGGATACAGGAAGTTGCGGCGGTGGAATTAGGTTTTTGGCTCCTGTTCTGATCGTTTGGGGGTACGTAGGTATATATAGGAGGAAGGAGTACGTCGGTGGAGCAACAGGGGGGCCACGAGGCAGGGGGCGCGCCCTAGGGGGGGCGCCCCCACCCTCGTGACCGCCTCTTCTGTGCCTTGGCGTAGGATCCAAGTCTCCTAGATCACGTTCGGTGAGAAAATCACGTTTCCGAAGGTCTCATTCCGTTTGGACTCCGTTTGATATTCCGTTTCTTCGAAACATTGAAATAGGCAAAAAAAAACAGCAATTCTGGGCTGGGCCTCCGGTTAATAGGTTAGTCCCAAAAATAATATAAAAGTGGAAAATAAAGCCCAATATAGTCCAAAACAGTAGATAAAAGTAGCATGAAGCAATCAAAAATTATAGATACGTTGGAGATGTATCAGGGTTAAACCGGACAAGGGACACGAGAGTTATACTAGTTCGGCCCCTTCGATGAAGGTAAAAGCCTACGTCTAGTTGTGATGGGATTATTGGGATTTTGATGACCAGGGAGCAAATACGCTTGCACAGGTCTCGAGTTGTTGTCTGTCCCTGAACTGCGGCTGGGTCGTCCTTTATATACAGGTAGACGCCTTTCGGCGGTTCTGAGTCCCGAGGCCGATTCATACAAGTGTTCGGCTCGGTCTCTCCCTTTCCCTAACTTACAATACAAGTAAACAATTATGGCGGTTTATCACTACGGGCCCTAATCCGCCTCCGGTTTCTGGGCCTTTAAGCTTTATCCGTAAAGCGCCATCTTCTTGTCTTCATGGGCTTCAGTATAGCAGAGCATGAACCGGCCCCTCCTGGGCGGTTTACACTCAGTGGTTATATCCTCAACATTAGGTCCCAGATTGATTTGAACCTGTCCATGTAAATCTTCCACCCTTAGGAAAATTCCATGAACATCTTGTAATGATTCTCCGTAAACCGCCATGTTGTGTTCTCCCTGTAAACTTTGGTGAACCGCCATGACGTCACCTTCTGTCACTGCAGTAAATCGTCATGATGTCATCTCTGCATAAAAAGATTCCCTTTATTAATTACTCCGAAGATCGAGGCGACCACTGCATCCTCTTTTGCCGCCTCAGGCCCCTCAATTTTCACGCCGGCCGTTTTATCCTCTTGCTTTTATAAATAGGGACGGGGGGTCTTTCCATTTTCCCCCCTTTCCTCTCGTCATCCTCCTCGCGACCCGAAGAGCTCGAGCGCCACCGCCGCCGCCGATCCTCGAATCTGCACCGACCAGGCCGCTGCATCACCCTGTTCGTACCAGAGCTCTCTGCGATACTCCTCCGCTGCGGCGTGGCCCTGGTAAGCTTCCTTCCCTTAACCCTAGATCTCCATTAGCGTTTCATGTTCTTCCTTGTTCATCAATGTTCGTTCATCAATACCGGTCCCCTTTTCCCTTGGCATCTCTACTGCATCTTAGCTAGGCCCGATTGTTTTCTTTTGCGGCTAGATCCATAGCCCTAGTCTACCGCACCACAACATGTTGTTGTTCCTTGGAAAAAAACTGTATCTGGACATTCTCTGTTCTTCTTAGCGCCATTGTAGGGCTCAGAAAATTTTTCTTTACTGTTCCATGGTAGATCAAAAATTATACTGTCATATTGTGAAACCTGTTTATGCAAACACTTAGTAAATTTCATCTCTGCCTCTTCTGTTTAAGGGCAGTTTAACCTTTAGCAGTTGATAATCCGCCATATGCCATTAGCCCTCACTTAAACCGCCATCTTGATTTGAGTACTAATTTCCGGTTTAACTCACATATATGCCTTGATCAAATTGCTCGGTTTAACTCCGATTGGTGCACATCAACCTGCAATCGTAAACCGTCCTTCACTTTTCTTTTACAGTTCATTGTTTCAAAATGACCAATCAATTCGCCGCTTGCAACTGGGTTCCTTCCCGGATCACGGAAACACAAATCAATGGATATGTTCTGACTGGTGCCTTAGCCTCGAAAAATGTCCTCCATTGGCGAGTTCCTGGTCTCGAGTGCCCTCCTGAACCTCAAGATGGAGAAGTGATCATGTTCATGCAACATCTAACCCGGGGATTCAGCCCTCCCGGATCAAAGTTTTTCCGGGATGTACTTGCCAGCTTCCAACTCCATGCTCAGGATATTGGACCAAATTCTGTGTCCAACATATGCAACTTCCAAGTGTTCTGTGAAGTTTACCTTCAAGAAGAACCAACTGTTGATCTCTTCTGGGATTTCTTCCACTTAAACCGCCGAACTGAGTTCTCTGACGGCCCCAATACTGAACTTGGTGGTGTGTCGATTCAAAAAAGGAAAGAAGTTGATTTTCCTCATGCCAAACTTCACAGCCATCCTAAAGACTGGAACCAAACGTGGTTTTATTGTCAGAACACTGCCCCTGCTGGAGAAAATCCTTTGCAGGGCTACCGCGCTCACCGGCCTAGCAATGGCCACCCGTTACCTCAACGATTAACTGCCAAAGAACGACAAGCTTATGCACCTCAACTCGCCAAGGTCCGGGCTCTCCTTGCCAACGGTTTGACTGGTGTTGATCTCGTCCGCTATTGGGTTTCGTGGTGTATCCTACCTTTAAGCCGCCGCTCCGGATTGATGTATGAATATACCGGCGACGCCAAGGATCCTCAACGTTTTAACGAAATAGAGATGACTGATGATGAAGTCACTGAAAGTGTGAAGAAGATGCTTGACGAACCGATCACCGCATGCAGCCAAATTGGGTTGCGCCCTTTTTATGCCTCCAACAAACCGCCAGTGGTAAAAACTTTAACCTTGGTACTTTTTTGATCCGTCTCCACTATAACACTGATATAATAATCCTTTGTTTAATTTTTCAGGCCAATAGTTCTTTCTGGAAAAGGAAAACTCAAGATAAATCGGCCATGGCTCCTCGTGCCAAGAGCAAAGTCGTAAAGCGACCAGCCAAGAAGAAAACCGGCGAGTCTGCTGATCTGCTCGAGGATATTGAAGACTCAGACCAAGAGGTAGCACTTGACTCCCTTGGCCTATTTTCCGTACACCTTATTGACAGTGACTACTATTAGGATGACACGGAAGCTAGTCGCGCTGATCATGTTGAGGTAATCTCCCTTTCCTCCGATTCAGATCATGTGCCGGTTCCAAAATTTCGCCGTGCAGTTTGGAAAGTAAAATGCTCTCACCCTACAGCAAGATGAAGGCCGTCGCATAACCCGGCATAGCGGCCAACAGGTCACTTCCTCCGGTTTACCGGACACTCCACCCCGGAAACGTCGTCCAGAGGTCTCTTCCTCTCTTAATAAGCCTTATCCCTTGGAGGGTTGCTTCCGATACCCACTTAATCCATCCGATTCAAATTATCAGGTAACTTCTAATTCATCTAGCGACTCATCAACCACGCAATTGCCTCCCCTCAAGACCGTCGCTGGGTAAGTATTGCCTTTCAGCTTTTTTCTTCATGCGTCGGTTTACCATACTAATCCTTGCTTTGATCTTGTAGCGCCAAGGCCCGTCTGAGCAAAAAAGCTAAGACCGATGGCACCACCGATGAAGTTGAACCGAGAAGACTCGGAAGATGCGGTAGAGACACCGATGTTGTCATGGATGACTCGCCACGAGGATCCAGCCACTGATGCTAATCCGCCGGGAGCTGACCCGGCTACGCATATTGATCCATCAATTCCACATGGTACGCCTCCAAACCCAGCTGCTGACCCGCCGAGTCCAGCTGCTAATCTGCCAAGCCCAGCTGTTAATCCGCCGAGCCTAGCCAGGGATATTGTCAATCCGCCGAGCCCGTCAAAAGGCAGCGATGATGATGTTATTATCACCGCTACTGGTCATGCTGCCCCAGGCAATCCGGTTGCCTTATCGAAGTATACTGCCATGGAGGAATTTGCTGCAATGGGCAAGGGGAAAGGGAAGACAGATTTGTCGAGCTGTGCTAATCTTTCTGCCCAGCAGCTTCATTCCGGATTCCTGAACCGCCTGTACACAAACCGGGATTATGAAGCCGGTTTGGTGAATATGATGAAGGAGCACTATGAGGTAATATTCCAAACACTTTCGTCCTTGTTTTGTATATTCACTGCATTGTAGCCCCCAAGGGCCGGTTTGTCTCTTGAAGACAAACCGGGACTTCTATGTTCCATACTGCAGTTTATTAATACCCTTTCCTGTGTACTTTCTGATCGAACACACATTAGCCCCCAAGTGCCAAGAGTTAAAACTTGTATTGATTCTTGCGACTTCAAACAATGAGCAGTAAAGAAGCAATCCACATTAGCCCCCAAGTGCCAAGTGTATAACTGGTTATATGCTTGGGACTTTTTGATAAAAATATTAACATGCTCCTTCTCTGGCTGTGGCAGGCTGATATAAATCACCAAGGTTCTCAAATTGCCGATCTTCAAGAGAGTATCAAGTCCCAACAAGCAGAAACTTCCAAAGCTAAAGAAGAGCTGAAAGGCGCTTTAACAGCTATGGAACAACTGAAGGATAACTTCAAGACTGAGCGTGCCAACTAGGAAACTGAAAAGACTGCATTGCTGAAGCGGGCTGAAGAGGCGGAGTCAGCTCTTAAACCGGTGGCAGAAGAGCTAACTGGGTTGAAGCGCCAAGTAAATGCTATGACCTCTGCAATTTTTGGTAAATACTCTTGCCAACACTGCTAAAGTAATCATTTTTTAAATTGCCGGTTTAACATCAAAATCTTAAACCGTTATAGGTAGCCGTATTGCTCATCTGAGCTCTGACATGCAGATGAAGCTGAAGGCAGCATATACTTTGATAGAGCAGCTGTATACCGGTGCCCAACGGGTTATCTGTGCAGCCTCATATAACAAACCGGCCCCAACATTGATCAAGGACACTCTAGCAAGGCTATCCATGACACCGGCGCAGGTAGAAGAGGTGAAGCGATCCGCTGCCAGGGCTGGCGCTTTGTTGGCACTTACCCGAGCCAAAGCATGGATAGCTGACCTGGATCCAGTTGATATTGCCAAGGGCTTTCCTGGTGAACAAGAAAATGGGGCAGAATTTGATAATGAAGCCCTCAAAGTCCTGACAAAGGAGATGCGTCCTCTGGCAATTCAATTGGTGGAAGAGGCTAATTTGACTGTTCATTAGTCCTTCTATGATGCCAACAACCAACGGATTGACACTGTTGTGAAGGAAGTGCAAAATCTTATCCCGCCAATTCGTAAGCACACTTACGCTCCTGACGTTGAACCGTCTGAACCTATAAGTGAAGAAGCTGTCTTTCAAGCTTTAACCTGGATTGACTGGACCACCGTTGACTTCCAGCCACTAGATCGGGAGGAGGAGGCTGAACCGACACCAGAAGATCCATCAACCTCTCGTCAACCCGGCAATGAGTCTTAATTCGAAAACTGAGTTGATAGGCACAGATTGTGTTCTGTTGTCAGGACCCCGATTCCAAGTCACATCAATCTAGCCGGTAACACCTCATATCACTTTGTGGCCTCACGCACGGTACTCCTACGGGTGTCGCCTTACCATGGTCCGGGACCGTTTGCGCCTTTTGGCTCACGTATATGATAGTGTCGCTAGCATCCATATGACAAAGAACCCGGGCCGACATGGCTAGTCGTGAACCCAAAGCGGCACTAACCCATGGGGACATGCATACATGAATCACATCGAGCATGTCGGTCAGCGACATGTGAATCCGGGCTGTAGCACTGGCTAACGGGACTCAGGAACCCGGTATGTAGCAGGCTAGGTAGGACTCCGGATGTCACCGCGTGACATTTCCCGAAGGGACGGAACCACGAACGAAGTGAAAAACATGTCGGCCAGTCAAGTGTCCTGAGCGGTAGTCTTTGGGCTAGCAGGACTCCAGTGAACCGGGCTGTAGCGGACTACTATCGCTTAGGAAGCACTAGACTACATTTCCCCATATGAGAGGCTGCCAAGGATAAACAACTAGATTGTCGGATCCCACACATACCAAGCATTTCAAACATACACACAATATGCTCAATATGTGTAAATACAACATGGCATCACAACATAACTCTCGACTCAAAATATTTATTCATTAGGCTCCGAGGAGCGAGAATTACAAACATGGGTCTCATGACCCAACATTCAGAGCATACAAGCAACAAGCACCTGCGGAAGCGTAACATGTCTGAGTACAGACATCTACAAATGAAAAAGGCTGATAAGCCTAACTAACTACCAGATCTTGCCGAGGGCACAAGATCGTAGCTGAGGTATCAAGCTAAACGTCGAAGTCCACGCGGAACTACTAGCGAGACTGACGTCTCTCTGCAAAACATAAAATAAGAAAACGTGAGTACAAATGTACTCAGCAAGACTTACATCAGAACTATCTACATATGCATCATTATCAACAAAAGGGGTGGTGGAGTTTGACTGCAGCAAGCCAGCATTGACTCGGTGGCTATCCTGAACTACGACTGCAAGTAACTCTTTTGAGGTGGCTCACACGAGTCCACATATTCACCATATCAATACACCACTATGGATCCGCTCACGTCTCCTTACGAGAACGCCATCCATAGCACTCACGCTTATCTTGCGCATTTTAGAGTATCCACTTTCACTTGTCTATGAACTGTTATAGGCAACCCGAAGTCCTTTACCGGACACGGCTATTCGAATAGATGATATTAACCCTGCAGGGGTGTACTTCTTCACACGCTCTCGCCACTTACCTCCATGTACATCGTCATGTATCTCGGCAACCTTCAAGCGGAAGCTTTGGCGAGGGTGTCGGCCACGGCCTACCTAAACACTCAAGTTCCTAGTCCGGGTTTATCGCCTATTCGGGTTCCATCCATGAGGAGGCCGGCCGAGGTTTCCACTAACGGCCCCGAACGATGTGTGCAGGGTTCCCGAGACACCAAACGAGCGAATTGGTACACCGTGCCACGTGCCTACTGCAACACAGCCCACCCCTAATGTCAGCGCTGCATGCGGCTCCCAGCATGCTACAAACACCAGAAACTACTTTGCAACTCCCGGACAAAGGACAAGGGTGGTTAAGAAGCCAAGAGAGTCAATTAAGGATCCCAATATGTGGTAGTAACTGTTACATGGATCACAAACACAGAACTCAGTTCCTGAGGACGGCTGCAATGAGACAACCCACCATGTACTCCTACATGGCCTCTCACCGCTACCATTACCAAATCGTGTTTACACACTTAGCTCACACATAGTAGGACATGTTCACACACCTCTGATTCATCCTCGATGAACCAGACCCGACTCAACTCTAAGCAGTAGCAGGCATGACAAACAAGCATGAATGAGTAGGCACAACAGGGCTCAAACAACTCCTACTCATGCTAGTGGGTTTCATCTATTTACTGTGGAATGACAAGTCATGCAGAGGATAAAGGGGTTCAGCTACCACAACAAGTAACCGGAGCTCGCCGGAAACATGCTCACGGCGGTGGCCGGAGTTCGGATGGGGACGGGTTCGGCGTTACACGGCACTGCGAGATCAGCTGAGGGGCTCTACGGGTTTACAGGGTCACCGAGGAACACGCCCGGTCTATGACATAAGTCTGAGGAGCTTCGAGGCCTTGAGGCCTCGCCCGGCCATGGCGGACCCAGCGAGCTACGACCATGGCAACCTGACTAGCTAGGGGCCGGACGAGAGAGGAGAGGTGAGGAAATACCCGGGGCTCCTGGCCGAGGTCGAAGAGCAGCTCGGTGGCTCGGGGAGGCCCAGCAGACGGCAATGGCGGTGGAGATCCACGGCGGCCAGCGGTGAGAAAGATGATGGTGGCGACGATGGAGGCCGTCCGGAGGTGCGTGGCTCGACAGGGAGGACGAGGACGTCGAGACAGAGCTCGCAGGCACGGCGAGGGGTCGAGGGGGAGGCGGTTGACCGCGGCAGTAGCAAGCGGCGGCGACGGTAGCGTTCGGCTTCGGGAGAGAGAGCGAAAGAGGCGAGGCGGGGTGAGAGGGGAGCGGTCGAGGGGGTCCAGGGGGCTGCGTGGTGTCCAAAGCAACATCGGGGAGGCGGCGGGAAGCAGGAGGTGGTCGGGGCACGTGGCCGCGTGCGCGTGGCACACGCCCGGCGTCCTTCTGTCCCAAGGAGGAGGACGACTGACAGCTGGGCTGCACAGCACTGGGCCGTCCAGGAGCTGGGCCGGTTGGTGGCGCCAGGTAGGTAAGGGTCCATGTGAGTCTCTGTTCTTTTTTTATTTTCTATTTTTCTAATTTTTGCAGATTTGTTTTAATTTGGTTTGCTAACCAAATTATTTTTGCAGCTCTCTGGAAATTATTGTGGATGCAATAAGGTTTATCCTAGAGCTCCACAAAACAATCCAGGATTATTGGAGCAATAAAAATATTTATAGAATTTATTTGCTCCAACTCTAATACAATTATGATCTAATTCAAAAGGCCCAAAATAAGTATTTCAGTCACTCCAAAAATATTGGTTTGCATTTTACCTCATGCCAATATTTTCATAGAATAACGGGAACATTTTCTTGGACTCATTTGATGAGATTTAAATGTTGGTTAGTTTTAGAGGTTTTCTGAGGCTTTGAAAATTCCTCAATTCGGATTTCAATTGAATTTAAACATGAAGCAACAACCAAGCTAGTCCAAGGCCAGGGTAAGCTAGGGATGTGACAACTCACCCCCACTAAACAAGAATCTCGTCCTGAGATTCAAGACGTGAGGTAAGAAGACAGAGGGGACACAAAGCTAACACGATCTTCACGATCCAACTTGCACTTCGTAAGAACGTTGATTCGATCATCATCTTGATCTTGACATCTTGCTTTGAGAACTTCATCCAATATGACAACGAGATGAAAGGGAGAATTTTAGAAGAATCAATCTTCTCGAGGATCGAACAACTCAGGATTAACTCACGGAATGAGACATAGCAACATCTCTCGAGCTAAGACAAAAAACATACATCCGGAGGGATGGAGTGTAACAGATGACGAAGGTTCACTAGGTAGACAACAATTCCACACTTAAGGAGGTGGTGAACGGTTGTCCACGTAGCGAGGAGTTGAGTTGCCATGATACCATAACGAGACATCTTAAGGAAGGTGACCCACAGAAAAATTCCCTTAAGTGGCAAAAAGAATTACTTTTGATATAGAGATCGTTGAGACTCTTTATACCAGCCTAAGGCAATCACAACCGATCGTTTGAAAGAGTTCAAAAGAATGACATACTCGGACTAGAATGGATGATGTGGACTACCTTGTTGAAGACAACGCAATGGATGATTTTTCTTATCATCGGAAATGGATGGGACCCATGGTAGGACCGCTTTTGAAGATGATCCTGGGCAACAAATGCTAGGGTGCAAGCTGGGAATGCAAATGCTGGGAATGTTTCAACCATCATATCTGCCTGAGATTCAGATCTGGTTGGTAACAGGACATTTCAGACAGCATGTCTGAAAAGGAAAGGTTGCAACACAAATCGATGAGATGATGTTGCGAGATTCTCGGGAGATGGACTATGGTAGTAAGCTCCAAAACATGAGCGGGTTTGCTACAAACATGTGAACACGCTGTCCCAGACAAGCATGGCCACGTAGTAGTCTTATATTAAACACTACCAAGTTCAGGTGGGGAACCATCTTCGAGGATATTGGAATCTTGTGCATGAACTAGTATTCGCACAACAACTCCTTTTCCTCAAACAAACCAATCAGTGGCTTGGTGTGCTAGGGAATACATATGGAGTGGAGGTAATTAATCTACCAAACCATAGAGTACATTCGCACATGCATAATTGACTTGGGATGGTACCAGAGGAAACAAAACAAACCTTTCTCAAATCCATGGCGGCAACTTACACCTAAAGCACATGAATTCGAGGAAGTCACTTCTTCCATCCAAGCATAGGCTTCATCAACAGAACATGAAGGCATTGCTTACAAAGTTTCCAACACTAGGTCGATGTTCAACATGAATCATGGGGGAGACAAAATGCTGCTGATGGGCTTAATAGCAATTCATCGGAATTTCCATATCACTGGACTTCCACCATCATGTGAACATGGTGATAGAATTGGTCAGACCAAAAGATGTAATGGTGTATGCTCGAGGGATCAACCACGAGTAAGACAACATTACGAACATCGTTGGTTCTGATTTGACTTGACGATGGCCCATACTCAAGTCAAAGTTTTGACAAGGCAATAGATCCAACAACTGATCACGAGGACCAAATGATGGAGATATCATCTTTCTTCAACACACACACACACTCAAGCATATCCCTTAGTGATGAGCTAAGTCGGACAAGCTTTTATCTTCCAACTCTCCAAGTTGTTGTTTGGCTTATCCAACTAGCTCAGGGTTATCCAACATAGATTCTTGGAGAATGGCTGGTTTAGAGGAAAACCAACTTGATCACGAGCTCAACATAACAGTCAGGGGACAACCTGGTAATACTTCCGAGAAGATATTTGGAATCACGAACCACCGGTATGTTACTAAGCTCAAGAACAATCTTGCTTTTGAGGGCAAGATGATATGATCAAATGAGCGAGGACTTGACAAGATCCTAACTCATCAATCGAAGTGTGCACCAGGGAAATGGACTAGGTGGCACGATCAACCTTAGGGTGATGATTCAATAATCAACACGCTAAGAATGAGAATATTGTCTGTGAAGTACCAAGCAACACGGTTGCTAGGAGTATAATTTCACACATCATGGTTCACTTGTAGGCATTCCGGTTGCAACAACACGAGACCGAGGAATGAACGATGATGGCGGGAGTATCACTGCATCAAGAATTCATAAGAGAAGGTGCAATTCTCATGACGTTCCTGACATAAAGTGGGTAATACTTCAGGATAGAACAAAATCAAAAGCTTGATTGCATTTGATTTGCGGATTACAATTGCTTTGACCCAATCCTAGATATGGATGAGGTACTGGAGTTTGTTTCTCCAAGTCATTCCAGAATAGAATGGCTTGACGGACCACAAGAGTAATAGGCATCGATAAACACGATCGCACACATACCCTTGACTATCAATTGATAGACGGGGGTCAGAATACAACTAAGCAGGAACACTCGAGGAACATATAACTTTCTGAGTTGTGGATGCATAGATTAGTATGTCGAACCAAGTTCTACATGTTTCTTCCGAATAACCCATGCAGAGAGGTAGGACTGGCAGAGTCACAATTATGAATGGAGGACTTCTCAAGAGTACTCTGTTTGTGATCCTTCGGTTCAGCGAGGAACTTCTGCCATAAACGGTTCATAGTATTTGGAAGAAGGGAATACCATGGACCTCGAGGACTATCGCAAAGTTACTAATATCCTAAAGGAACTAGCAAACACTATCAACAGGAGGTAAGTAGGGTGAACCTTGGGTTCAAGAACCCAGGAATAGAATACCTACTAACTAACAACATCACGGGATGCTTTCAAGAATAATGGCCAGAATCATCACACTAGGAATATAAGGCATGGCTAGATTACTAGATGATCCCCTAAGACACCTATGGTAATAATAATAGCTCCAACATATATGCCGAGGCAGCGGAGTACCTCAACACACTAATTTATATGATTAATCTGGCCCAAATGAACATTAGAAATGGAGAGAAGGGATTTGCAAATGCATCAGACTATTTAGAAACCTGGGATGACTCGGACAGCATAACGGCTGTAAATGCTCAAAATGATTTGAGACATCCTGCAAAAATGGTGGCATAACCACTCAACAACATCATATCAAGGTTCCGAGGCCAGCTATGAACATACGGAAGTAGTAAAAACTGAACTGAGATTTGAAGCTGTCAATTCTATAAGTCTATGGATTAGTAACACGTCATCCTAATTGATAGATGAGAACCTAGTTCTTAAACCCCGTAGAAGAGAAGAGGATGACTCAGAACAAAAGGCCATGAGGTATAAGGAGTAAAAAGAGCCTTACGTTCCCTACCACAATCAATTCCCTTACATAACTAAAGCATTTCTAGACACAACTTCGACCAGTTTGGCTTGGTAATCCTCTGATGCAACAGCTGTGATACCAATGCTGTCAGGAGCCCGATTCCAAGTCACATCGATCTAGCCGGTAACACCTCATATCACTTTGCGGCCTCACGCACGGTACTCCCACGGGTGTCGCCTTACCATGGCCCAGGACCGTTTGCGCCTTTTGGCTCACGTATATGATAGTGTCGCTAGCATCCATATGACAAAGAACCCGGGCCGGCATGGCTAGTCGTGAACCCAAAGCGGCACTAACCCATGGGGACAGGCATACATGAATCACATCGAGCATGTCGATTGACGGCGTGTGAATCCGGGCTGTAGCACTGGGCTAACAGGACTCCAGGAACCCGGGCTGTAGCAGGCTAGGCAGGACTCCGGATGTCACCGCGTGACATTTCCCCGAAGGGACAGACACATGAACGAAGTGAAACACATGCCGGCCAGTCAAGTGTCCTGAGCAGTAGTGCTGGGCTAGCAGGACTCCGGTGAACCGGGCTGTAGCGGACTACTATCGCTTAGGAAGCACTAGACTACATTTCCCCATATGAGAGGCTGCCAAGGATAAACAACTAGATTGTCGGATCCCACACATACCAAGCATTTCAAACATACACACAATATGCTCAATATGTGTAAATACAACATGGCATCACAACATAACTCTACGACTCAAAATATTTATTCATTAGGCTCCGAGGAGCGAGAATTACAAACATGGGTCTCATGACCCAACATTCAGAGCATACAAGCAACAAGCACATGCGGAAGCGTAACATGTCTGAGTACAGACATCTACAAATGAAAAAGGCTGATAAGCCTGACTAACTACCAGATCTTGCCGAGGGCACAAGATCGTAGCTGAGGTATCAAGCTAAACGTCGAAGTCCACGCGGAACTACTAGCGAGACTGACGTCTCTTTGCAAAACATAAAATACGCAAACGTGAGTACAAATGTACTCAGCAAGACTTACATCAGAACTATCTACATATGCATCATTATCAACAAAAGGGGTGGTGGATGTCGGTGTTCTGGGAACGGGGGTCCCCAGACTTGCCTGCCTGCGGCCTGCGGCGTGGCTCAAAGGAGGCCCAGGACAGCCCATCTTCATCAACGCAAGCTCAAGACCCTCGCGAGGGGCCAAGCCTCGCGGGGCGGACGACAAGGAGCTTCCTCAGGCACGGCCTCGTCAGGCTGGCTCATGAGGAGGCAGAGAGTTCAAGGCAGGGTACCTCGCGAGGTGCCCATTACGCAAGCCATGACGACCAAGGGCGACAGTCGGGCGCCAGCCCACGCAGCGTCCTCCCTTCCTCTTTGGTGCAAAGGGAGCAAGCGCAGGCGAGAGCATCAAGCAAAGGCATCCGTTTCGGTGCAACAAGACCAAGACCAGCCCAACGGCTGGAAGGAGTCATCGTGGAGCCCAAGCATGCGTCATCACCAGAGCCTTTGGCAGGCGAGGACCAACTTTAGTCAGGATAAGTGTACCCGCTGTTCCCCTTCAAAATGGCCAATTGTTGGCGCCCTTCCCGCTCAATATTTGGGAAGAGGCCCAGGGCCTTCGCCTATAAATAGGAGTAGCCACACTCAGAGCTAGAGGATCTGGCATCTAGAGCGGGAAGAGGCATCTGGGATCCGAGATCGGAATCCTCATCAAGAAACCAGTAGCTAGAGCGACTGAACACCACCTAGCAGTTCAGCGTACCCGCCAAGAACAGACCCTCGCGAGGCTGTTCTTCCTTGTATTGTTCCTCATCAGCCCAAGAGGCAATCCACCACACCACACACTGGAGTAGGGTATTACACAACCATGGTGGCCCGAACCAGTATAAATCTCGTGTCTCTTGTCCTGTTCCGTTTAGTAGTTTAGGTCCTAGCGATTCGGCGAGGAGCGAGACGGTGGAGGGTTGGATCTCCGCGCGCACCCCAGTGTTCGAACCTCAAGGGTCTGCCGGAACCCGAAATCCGAATTTGGCGCGCCAGGCAGGGGTGCGTCAGAATCTGCCTTCCGTTGCCTCGTTCTTCCCCGACCACCGCAACCATGTCCGACGCCCGTCGGGCCAGCGCCGAGCGCCGAGCCGCCCTCGCCTCCCATGTCGCCCAGACAGCTCCCGTCGGCGGGCACCCTCGTCGTTCCCCGTCACCTGCCGTCAACGCCGCCACCGGACCAGCGGGGAACGAGCAGCAAGCATCGTCCCAGCAGCCGTCCATGAGGCGGGACGGCCGCACCGCCACGCCTTCGCTCACCCCCGCTGGTTCTTCGTCACGCGCATCCCGCGCGGCCATGGAGGTCCGGGCTGCACTCATCGCGGCAAACGAGCTCCTGCGCTACCGCCCCGTCGACGACGTCTACGAAGAATGGCTCGACCGAGTCGCCGAGCTCGTCTGCGTTGCAGGAGGCGCCCCCGCGCCGTCCGTCTCGCTGCACCGCACCCCGCCCCGCACGGGCGATGAAGCTCCCGGGGCGCCTCAGCCGCCTCCTCCTCAAGAAGGCGCCCTGGCCCCAAGGCGTGCGGCCCCTGGGCGGAACCCGTTCCGCCAGGCGCCGGCGCGGCAAGAGCAGAGCTGTCAAGAAGTTCCTCGCCCACAAGAAGCTGCCCGAGCGCTCCCCGCTCCGGCACGTCAAGACCCTGCGCTGCCCCCAGCCGCGGCGCAGGGAGGCCCGCAAGACCAAGCTCTCTGCCGTCCGAGGCCCCCCGCGGCCACGGCGGGCTGCCGCGCCTTCACCTCCGAGCTGCGCAGCGTCGCGTGGCCCGCCAAGTTCAAGCCAGACCTGCCTCCTCGCTATGACGGCACAGCTGACCCTACGGAGTTCCTCCAACTCTACGAGCTGGGCATCGAGGCTGCCAACGGGGATGAAAAGGTCATGGCGAACTGGTTTCCCATGGCGCTCAAGGGCGACGGAGCCCGCACTGCTCCTGAATCCGCCCGAGCACGATCTCTTCTGGGCCGAGATGCGTACCCGCTTCATCGCCAACTTCCAGGGTACTCACGACCGGCCACCCGCCGTGAGCGACATGCGCCAAATCAAGCTGCAGCCAGGGGAAACCCTGCAAAAGTACATCCAGCGCTTCAAGAACGCACGCCTCAAGATCCCCAGGGTAACGGAGGAGGCCATAATCTCTGCCTTCTCCGACGGTGCGCGTGACGTCAAGATGAAGGAGGAGCAGGCCTCCCTCCGCTGCCGCCGCCGCCAAGGAGAATTGAAGACCGTCATCAGGACAAGGGGGCTGGGGGCTTCCAGGAAGCGCGTGCGATCGCCTGCATCCTGGGCGGAGCTCAAGCCCCAGCCTCTCAACGCATCTTCAAGCAGTTCGCCCAGCGAAGTGAATGCAGTCCTCCCCAAGCTCGAGGCCACGTGCCCTCTCGGTGGTCGGTGTGCGCCATCACGCTCAAATTTCAGCCGGATCAGCTCAAGTGGGCAGCCACGGCGGAGTTCTCCGATGCTTTGTTCCCCAATCATCGACAACGTCTGGTCACCAAGACCCTCATCGACGGCGGAGCAGGGCTCAACGTCCTGTCCGTGGAGACATTCAACAATCTTCAAGTGCCTTACAGTCCGCTTCAGCCAACCAAGCCTTTCTCCGGAGTCACCGACGGCTCCACGGTCCCGATCGGGCAGGTCCGCCTTCCTGTCACCTTCGGGGCTCGCGACAATTACCACACCGAGCTCATCGACTTCTCGTCGCCCGCATTCGCGCCTGCATAACGCCATCCTCGGGTACCCAGCGTTGGCCAAATTCATGGCCGTAACCCACCATGGCTACAATGTCCTCAAGATGCCGAGGAAGCGGTGGGGTCATCACGGTGCCACTGTGAAGAGAGAGACGATGTGCTCCTTGGAGCGAGCCTTTCAGCCGCATCGCTAGAAGACCCGGACCACAAGCAGCAGGAGGCCTCCCGAGGCCGCACTCCAAGAAGAAGAAGACATCGACCGGCCCGGCTCCTCAAGACAGGCCCCTCAGGGCCCCTTGCCGGGCAGGGGGAGCCTCCTTCCATCGCGCATAGGAAAGCGCGCTGGCGCCCTCCTCGAGCCGGGCTGGGGCTCTCCCACGGAGCCGCCCGACCTCGCCAAGGTCTCGAGGGAGGCGTTTGGGCACCACATGGAGGCGTGCTTCGAAGCACGTTTCCCGCAAGAAGGAGCAAGGCAAGGAGGGCCGAACCCTCAGGAGTTCATCAGCAAGGCCATTCAGGAGCTACAGGAGTCAAGGGTCATGAGGGGCAGCCGCCGCCGCCCGTGGCCCCCTATCCAAGCGAGGATGGTGGGCTGCGCGTGCATCGACATAACAGGCTCAACCGAGCCGCGTCTCAAGCGCCTCTGGCCCTCGCGAGTAGGGCGTTGCGAGGTCCGCCCACAGCTATGTGCAAATGCCTTATGGCACGCCAAACGCGGCAGCTGCGCACTTGCCTCATGAGGGCCATCCTGGAGGCTCAAGAGGCCAGGCACGCCGCAGCCCTGGCGGAGATGGAGATGGCCCGCGAGGAGCCGCCAGCGCCTTCGGATCCTCCCGAGGCCCCTTGGCCTGGGGGCTCGTGAGGATCGGCTCCCGTAGCCCACCGAGTCTGCTACACCAACACGCCTTCGTCCCCAACATCACCAGGTGACATCTTTAAGTTTTATTTCCGGCTGGGAGCGCCTTCAGGGCCGCATTATTCCCAGGCCGCGTGGGTCTGTCCCTGCGGCATGTATCCCTTTTATTTCATGTCATTAGCCTATCCTGTTGGGGGCGCCCCTCGGGCTGCATCATCCCCAAGCCGCTCGGGCCTGTCCCAGCGGCATGTATCCTTCCTACGTTTTCCTTAGGATTATGCTCTCGCTCCACCATGCTTGTTATTTGGTGCCTTTTCCTGGGTGACGGAATCTTTCACGTTAAAGGGGGGGGGTGCCTGAGCATCGCGACTCAGGGCTCCTACCAGCTCTCCGGCCCTCACCCTCTGGTCTTGTCCATGGCATCGCGACCTGGCTTGCCAGCGATCGTACAGACCAGCCCGAGAGCCAGGACCCGAGGACGTAGAGTTTAAATCATCTAACCAGCTTCTTGGCGTTAAAGGGGGTGCACAGGCATCGCGACTCGTGGCTCCTACCGGCTCTCCGGCCCTCACCCTCTGGTCTTGTCCATGGCATCGCGACCTGGCTTGCCAGCGACGGCTGAGACCAGCCCGAGAGCCGGGACCCGAGGACGTAGAGTTTCGTCATCTAATCCAGCTTGCGCGTTAAAGGGGGGTGCCTGAGCAACGCGACTCAGGGCTCCTACCGGCTCTCCGGCCCTCACCCTCTGGTCTTGTCCATGGCATCGTGACCTGGCTTGCCAGCGACGGCCGAGACTAGCCCGAGAGCCGGGACCGAGGACGTAGAGTTGTCGCATCCGACCCAGCTTGCGCGTTAAAGGGGGTGCACGAGCATCGCGACTCGGGGCTCCTACTGGCTCTCGGCCCTCACCCTCTGGTCTTGTCCATGGCATCGCGACCTGGCTTGCCGGCGGCAGGCTGAGACCAGCCCGAGAGCCGGGACCAAGACTTAGAGCACCGACATCCGCCAAATTTGCGAGAACACACTCGAAGATAGGGCCCGAGCCAGCGCAAACCGCCTTGAGGTAGGGCCCCGTGAGTCCGCTACTGGCTCACGGGTGCCCAGACACACCTCGTCCGGAGGGTGGGGTTATATCGCCCAGGGGCTCCTCCCGGAGGGGGAGCCCCCTCCCACGCAAGTGCTGGAAGCACCATGCTCCGCACTGGCTGACGACACTGTCGAGGAGCGGCTATGCCCGTACGCATGCGGAAGCGCTATGCTCCGCGCTGGTGATAAACAACTGAGGGTGGCCTCCGGGTCGCATCAACCTCAGGGAGCCCAGAGCTCAGTGTCCGGCCTCATCGCAACGCCTCCCCTCGGGAGTGCCACGCGAGGCTGGACACGGGCTGCGCTTAGGTCACGCCAGACGCCGCCACCCAGCCAGCCCCTCGGGCCTGGTTAAATGCCGTCACTCCCAGCGGAGCCAAGGTGCGAATGTCGTTTGAGCGTCAAGGGGACCCCCTGAGCATCGCGACTCAGAGCCTAACTGGTCACGTAGCCCTTCACCCCTTAGTTCCGAAGGCTAACGACGGTTGAGGTATCTGTGAGGCCGGGCTCTGCGACGTAGAACGGTAGAACCGCCTGCGTCTCACCTCCCTACTTGCTGTTTGTGCGCCAAAGGGGACTCCTGAGCATCGCGACTCAGGAGCCTAACTTTTCACGTAGCCCCTCACTCCTTGGTCCCGTCCTGGTTTCGGTCGGGTCTAACGCCGAGAGGTATGCTGGGCCGGGCTCTCTCTGGCGTAGAACTTAAGCAAGTAGGAAGCGCAAGTTTCAAGGAATTCAAAAGCAAATATTACAGTCCACACTGTTATCGCAATACCAAATGCAAGTTTAAACGCATCCCCAAGGCATGATACATGTGCAGGAATTAAAAGCAGGATAGGAGCCACAACGGAGTCACTTGTCGGGGGTGGAGCAGCGCGGAGTGGGTTCACCTCGTGGAGCAGCAGGCGGCGGCGCTCGCCCGGCTTGGTGCTGAAGGCCCGGAACTTCCCCAACAAAATCTCCGCGCGACCCTTCACAGCCTCGGTAGCGGCAGCTGCATGCTCGCCGCTTGCTGGCTCCAGCAGGCTGTCCAGGTCGACGCTGGGATCGCGAAGGTAGACGTGGGTGAGGACCCGCGTCAGTGCCGCAGAAGACAAGACACGCGCCTCGGCCTCAGCCGTGGGGCCAAGACCAAGGGAGACATCTTCAAGAGCGCGAACCAGGAAGGGAAGCAGCTTGGCGGGGCCGTCCTCTGCGCCGACCAGTGGGCTCTCCAGGCCACTATCATAAAGCTCCCTCAGCAAGGTGCGAGCCTTCACCTCCATATCTGTGAAGGCCACGCGATCTTCGGCAAGAACCCGCGCCTTGTCGTCCAGCTCGACCTTCCTCGCCTCCAGCTCCTGCTCCAGCGCGCCTAGGCGGTCGCGACGCTTCTTGAGCCTAGCCTCCCGGTCCTTGACGGCCGCCTCGCGAGCCTTCATGCTTTCCTCCTGCTCCTGGCAGAGGCGGGCCTCCTCGGCAAGCTGGTTCTGCAGGCCCTTCACTCGCCCTCCGGCGTCTCACACAGCGACCTTGGACGTTGGCTGCCTCCCCCAGGGCAGCATCGCTGGCAATCTTCGCCTCACGGACAGCCTGTTTATCCTCGTCGCAAGCCGTCGAGGCCTGGACCAGCGCCGCCCGAATCGAAGCGTCGGAGCGAATCCAGCCAGAGGCCAGCTCCAAGCGCCCGGCGACCAAGCGAGGGTCGGCGCCCAGAAGATCCTGCCGCAGCCGGTCCAATTCAGCGGCAGCACGATCCAGGACAATGGGAGGAGTCGGAGAGACAGCAGTTGGTGGGGTAGGAGGAGATGGCGGCGGCTTAACCACAGTATCGTGAGGCAGGATCTGCTGCGGCCCAACAGCTATGGTGGCGGCATCAGGCAAGGACACCTCGGGAGTCGCTTGGGCCATGGGGGCTGAGCTCGCCCCAGCCAGCTCCGCCAGGCCTCGCGAGGATGACCGGGCAGGAGAGGCCCGTGTCTTGCCATCGCCTTCCTTCGCGGGCAGAGGCGCCGCCCCAGATGAAGCCTTAGGAACTCACTTCAGCTTCTTCACCGCAGGCGCCAGCCTAGCCAAGAGATACAGATATCAAGCCTCGGCGACAAAGTAAGGAATAAAACAAGAATCAAGCACTTACTGGTCGTAGCTCGCGAGCTCGAGCAACCTCCGACCATACTTGAAGCCCGAGAGCCGGCTGCAGCGATCAGCTTCAAGGGGCACAGGAGCAGGCGCGTCTGCGGATCGCCCGGGGCGGGCGGATCCATGGGGACCAGCCCAGTCCGGTCCTTCTTCGGGATCGGGGGCAGGCTTCTTCCTCCCCCCTCATCCTCATCCTCGTCGTCGTCACTCTGGGGGAGGCGGAGAATGCGGGACCTGCACCGCAGGGGAGGAGCCCTTGACTCCGCCCCCGAATCAACCCCCTCTCCCGGCTCTCTTTCCTCCACCTCTTCGCTGGAGTCGGAAGAGGACACGTCCACCAGGTCCTCCGGAGCCTCCACGGGCACGGGCCCGTCCCCATTGAAGACAGGCATGGGCCCACTACCTGCTCCCAATCCTCACGAAGGAACAAGAGGCGCGGGCGCCTCCAGTCTCGCCACATCGCCCCAACAAAGGACTGGAGGACTGTCGCCAGATCCTCGCTGGCCGAGGCCACGGGGCTCGAGTGAGGCCTCCACATAGGAAGCGAAATCGAGCGGGCGATTGGTGCTCCAGAACTCCCTCGGCAGCCGACAGTCAGCCGCCCGCCGCCGCGTTGGCCGGCTTCAGATCTGCATCCATCTTCTCCAGCACCAGCTTCGCGCGGGGATCCTGAAGCTCCACTCGGGACCAGTCGTCGGAGCTCTCGGGGTGCTCCGTGGGCAGGATCAGCCGTGGGTGGATGCGCCCAGCATCCACCAAGACCCACTTGCTCCTGAAGCCCTCAATCCGCTTCCCAGGGTTTGAAATGGCGATGGCTCCGCCGTATGCGACGAAGCTCGCGCACGCGGAGGCGGAACCACGGGAGGTTCGGAGGGAGAAATAATGGCGCAGCAAGGCCACCGAGGGCTTCACCCCAACATGGGCCTCACAATAGTAGGCAAAGATTGCAAGAAGAAGGAAGGAGTTGGGATGGAGGTGCAGAGCTTGAATGTTGTAATGACGGAGGACGGAGAAGAAGAACTCAGAGAAGGGAGGCACCAGACCAGCAATGATGGCGCTCACGAAGAATGGGTAGAAGGTACTCCCCCGACCCTCAGGGGCGGAGGAGCCGGCCTTGAACGCCTCCGTTCCGTTGACGCCCTGCGCCTCCGCCATCCGGCGCACCAGGGCGAGGCTCGCCCCTGACACATTTGGCGGGTCCAAGGCAGGAGAGTACCAAGCTCCGGCCGGGGCTTGGCGAGGAGCCATGACTGGCTAGGGCACGCAGGCGGAGTGGATCTGAAGATCTTGGAAACGGAGAGGAGAGGCGCAAGAAAGGGGATCTGGGCAGCAACTAGAGAAAGTAAAGGAGGCAAGGAAGATGCCGCTCTGTTATCAACCCACGCAGTTGCAAAGGCGCACGCGTCCAATCAACCGCCACGCGGCGCCCAAGGCCAGAGGTCGTTAGGGCTCATGACGCCAGACTTGCCCTTCGCCTCTCTTCTCGGCCAAGTTCGGGCGCCGTGGGCCAGGGCTACTGTCGGTGTTCTGGGAACGGGGTCCCCAGACTTGCACACTGCGGCCTGCGGCTGCTCGTGGCTCAAAGGAGGCCCAGGACAGCCCATCTTCATCAACGCAAGCTCAAGACCCTCGCGAGGGGGCCAAGCCTCATGAGGCGGGGCGGCAAGGAGCTTCCTCGTGCACGGCCTCGTCAGCCTGGCTCATGAGGAGGCGGAGAGTTCAAGGCAGGGTACCTCGCGAGGTGCCCATGACGCATAAGCCATGACAACCAAGGGCGCCCGGTCAGGCGCCAGCCCAAGGCGTCCTCCCTTCCTCTTTGGTGCAAAGGGAGTAAGCGCAGGCGAGAGCATCAAGTAAAGGCATCCGTTTCGGTGCAACAAGACCAAGACCAGCCAAACGGCTGGAAGGGAGTCATCGTGGAGCCCAAGCAGGCGTCATCACCAGAGCCTTTGGCAGGCGAAGACCAACTTTAGTCAGGATAAGTGTACCCGATGTTCCACTTCAAAATGGCCAATTGTTGGCACCCTTCCCGCTCAATATTTGGGAAGAGGCCTAGGGCCTTCGCCTATAAATAGGAGTAGCCACACTCAGAGCTAGAGGATCTGGCATCTAGAGCGGGAAGAGGCATCTGGGATCCGAGATTGGAATCCTCATCAAGAAACCAGTAGCTAGAGCGACTGAACACCACCTAGCAGTTCATCGTACCCGCCAAGAACAGACCCTCGCGAGGCTGTTCTTCCTTGTATTGTTCCTCATCAGCCCAAGAGGCAATCCACCACACCACACACTGGAGTAGGGTATTACACCACCATGGTGGCCCGAACCATTATAAATCTCATGTCTCTTGTGCTGTTCCGTTTAGTAGTTTAGGTCCCAGCGGTTCGGCGAGGAGCGAGACGGTGGAGGGTTGGATCTCCGTGCGCACCCCAGTGTTCGAACCTCAAGGGTCTGCCGGAACCCGAAATCCGACAGTGAAGTTTGACTGCAGCAAGCCAGCTTTGACTCGGTGGCTATCCTGAACTACGACTACAAGTAACTCTTTTGAGGTGGCGCACACGAGTCCACATATTCACCATATCAATACACCACTATGGATCCGCTCCGTCTCCTTACGAGAACGCCATCCATAGCACTCCACGCTTATCTTGCGCATTTTAGAGTATCCACTTTCACTTGTCTATGAACTGTTATAGGCAACCCGAAGTCCTTTACCATGACACGACTATTCGAATAGACGATATTAACCTGCAGGGTGTACTTCTTCACACACGCTCTCGCCACTTACCGCCATCTACACGTCATGTATCTCGGCAACCTTCAAGCGGAAGCCTGGCGAGGGTGTCGGCCACGGCCTACCTAAACACTCAAGTCCCTAGTCCAGGTTTATGGCCTATTCGGGTTCCATCCGTAGGGAGGCCGGCCGAGGTTTCCACTAACGGCCCCGAATGATGTGTGCAGGGTTCCCGAGACACCAAACGGGCGAATCGGTACACCGTGCCACGTGCCTACTGCAACACAGCCCACCCCTAATGTCAGCGCCATGCGCGGCTCCCCAAAGATGCTACAAACACCAAACTACTTTGCAACTCCCGGACAAAGGACAAGGGTGGTTAAGAAGCCGAGAGAGTCAATTAAGGATCCCAATGTGTGGTAGTAATGCTACATGGATCACAAACACGTAACTCAGTTCCTCGAGGGACGGCTGCAATGAGACAACCCACCATGTACTCCTACATGGCCTCTCACCGCTACCTTTACCAAATCGTGTTCACACACTTAGCTCACACATAGTAGGACATGTTCACACACCTCTGATTCATCCTCGATGAACCAGACTCGACTCAACTCTAAGCAGTAGCAGGCATGACAAACAATCATGAATGAGTAGGCACAACAGGGCTCAAACAACTCCTACTCATGCTAGTGGGTTTCATCTATTTACTGTGGAATGACAGGTCATGTAGAGGATAAAGGGGTTCAGCTACCGCAGCAAGTAACAGATGAATCGTTGTTGTCCTAATGCAGTAAAAGAGAGCAGGAGCGAGAGAGTAGGATCGTATCGGAATGAAAAAGGGGTTTTGCTTGCCCGGCACTTCTGAAGATAGTATAGTTCTTCATCAGTGTCATCGATCTCATCGTCGAAACCACGTCTATAGAGAGGGGACAAATACCGGCAACAGAGAAATAAACACAATCAATGCAATGCACAATATGATGCATGATCAGGACATGGCAATATGCTGTGATTTAGTCTAATGCAACTAGCAACGATTTAAATGAAGTTGATTTGAACCCAAGGTTCAAATTCAAACTCCATGTAAGGCATTTCAAATGCCATTTATTCGTATTGTCTTATACAGCAACTTTAAGTTTTTCAAACATGCATGAAAACAGTACAGATGGATAGATTGGATTTTTCTGATCATTTTTCATATATAAATTATTTCATTCTGAGCTACGATTGATTTTATATGATTTTTAGAAGTTTAGGGCATTTTCTGAAAATAATAAATCATTTCTGATTTATTAAAATCCCAGAAACAATTATTGCATCAGCATGACATCACCCTGATGTCAGCAGGTCAACTGGGCGCCTCCAGGTCAAACCTGACCAGTGGGGTCCACTGGTCAGTGTCACGGTGCTAGCTAGAGTCACTGACATGTGGGCCAAGTCAACGACCACGTCAGCTTGGTCAAAGCTGGCGCGTGGGCCCACTGGGGTTAATTAAAATTTAACAGAAAAAATAAACTGTGTTTAGTTAGGAAATGGGACCCAGCTGTCAGTGCAAGAGAGGGTTAATTAGCTGGGTTATTAGCCCCTAATGACGGTGCCACGTCAGCGTCACCGGGACCTAGCCGGCGGCAACCAAAACAACGGCGGCGCGGCTCGGAAAACACGCTATGGGCGGCGGTTTGGCTTGTTGAGGGTACCAGGGCATAGCCCTTGCGCCCGCGCATCCAGCAGAGGCAGCGGCAGGTCGCAGGGTTACCGGAGCTCGCCGGAAACACGCTCACGGCGGCGGCCGGAATTCGGATGGCGTCGGGTTCGGCGTTACACGGCACAGCGAGATCAGCTGAGGGGCTCTACGGGTTCCTGGGGTCACCAGGAGCACGCCGGTGCAACGAACGCAAGTGCAGGAGCTCGGGAGCGCGAGGCTCGCCGGCCATGGCGGACGGCAAGGTACGACCATGGCGGCGCAACTAGCTAGGGGACGGACTAGAGAGGGAGAGGTGAGGGGAAATACCCCGGGGCTCACAGCGAGGTCGAAGAGCAGCTCGGTGGCTCGGGGGAGGCCCAGCGGACGACGAGCGGGCGGTGGAGATCCACGGCGGCCGGCGGTGAGGAAGACGATGGTGGCGACGATGGAGGCGTCCGGAGGTGCGTGGCTCGACAGGGAGGACGAGGACGTCGAGACGGAGCTCGCAGGCAGCGAGTCGAGGGGAGGCGGTGGCAGCGGCAATGAACAAGCGGCGACGACAGCGTTCGTCTTTGGGAGAGAGAGCAAAAGAGGCGAGGCAGGGAGAGAGGGGAGCGGTCGAGGGGGTCCAGGGGGCTGCGTGGCGTCCAAAGCAACGTCGGGGAGGCGGCGGGAAGCAGGAGGTGGCCGGGGCACACGCCCGGCGTCCTTCTGTCCCAAGGAGGAGGACGACTGGCAGCTGGGCTGCACAGCACTGGGCCGTCCAGGAGCTGGGCCGGTTGGTGGCGCCAGGTAGGTAAGGGTCCAGGTGAGTCTCTGTTCTTTTTTTTTATTTTCTGTTTTTCTATTTTTTGCAGATTTGTTTTAATTTGGTTTGCTAACCAAATTATTTTTGCAGCTCTCTGGAAATTATTGTGGATGCAATAAGGTTTATCATAGAGCTCCACAAAGCAATCCAGGATTATTGGAGCAATAAAAATATTTATAGAATTTATTTGTTCCAACTCAAATACAATTATGATTTAATTCAAAAGGCCCAAAATAAGTATTTCAGTCACTCCAAAAATATTGCTTTGCATTTTACCTCATGCCAATATTTTCATAGAATAACGGGAACATTTTCTTGGACTCATTTGATGAGATTTAAATGTTGGATATTTTTAGAGGTTTTCTGAGGCTTTGAAAATTCCTCAATTCGGATTTCGATTGAATTTAAACATGAAGCAACAACCAAGCTTGTCCAAGGCCAGGGTAAGCTAGGGATGTGACATCTGTGTAAAAACAATCGCTTATTTTGGGCCTTAAAGCGCCTTGTAATAGGCTAGTTGAAATACTGTGATCTGCTGCCATCGTGCACTGGGATAGAACTGTTTGATCCGCCGTGATAATTTCAGTGCTGGCGTATATACCTTCATAATATTATGCAATCCCTGTGTCTGCACAAAAAAGATCTGTCCGCGCGGTTTACCGCCGAACGGGTCAAAATGCCCAATACACAACCTGGTATACAACCATGGTTGCAAAAAATAGTCAAAAATAGATCGTACCTGTGATATGAAACTATGATGTTGGTTTACCAACTTTGATTGTAATAAGGGTGAATACCCAATTTCCACCATGCAGTGCCGGTATGAAGTAGAACCAGGTTGTGATGAACATCGGATGATTATACTGGCGACAGGTAGTCAAAGCCAGACCGGTTTGAAAGACGCTGGTTCACCATTAATTATATGCTTTAACAGATAATAATCAGAAGTCGCACCGGGTTAAGAAACACCGGGTCGATATGGAGGCATATAGCCAGGCCGGATCAAGAGATGTCGGCTTACCTTAAAAGGTGATCAAATAAGGATAAAAATTTGCAAAGACAAACAAAAAAAACTTGTAGTCGAGGCTTTTCGAGGGCTGCAAGGCCCAAATTCGAGGCTTTTCGTGGGCTGCCAGGCCGCTGAGTTAAACCATTTGACAAAGCCTTTTAAGATGGGCCTCCAACTAACCAATCATCGTTTTAACTTTGACAAGTTCAGGGTCTCAATGAGAGTAACTTGTCAAACGTTAAGTGGTCGTGCGGGATTACCTAGATAGGAGTGGCTTACTTGATGAAGGCAGGTTAACCCGGGTTTTAGGTGAATACACCGGGCTTCCAAGCCGTGGGTCGATACCCGATTACAAGGGTCCTTTCAAAATCTTTGTTACTTTACACAAAGAGCCCCCAAGTAACTTTGTGAGCTGTGCTCAATGGGTGCCTATGTTTGAGTCGTGCTTTTAGCAACAGAACTGTCTTTGGCCCCTTGGGTGTGAAGCTCCCAAGCTGTATGATGGCATGATAGCCAGTTTAATGGACAAATCGGGTCATCGCTTTGAAAACAGAAGCCCCCTTGTAACCAAGAAATATTGGAAGAACGGCAGAGGCCCTGCTTGTAGCAAGGATGCCGGTTTATTATATTGAACATAATATATACATTATCATAATATGTACATAGTGAGAGCCTATGGCTCAGGTGTAGTAAGGCCGAAGGAGAGCTATGTTCCACGGCCGCCGGGTCTCCTCCTCAGAACTGCGTGAGTCTTCTCGAACGTCAATGAGGTAGTATGATCCGTTGTGCAGATTCTTGCTGACCACAAAGGGCCCTTCCCAAGGTGGGGATAACTTGTGCATGTCGGTCTGATCCTGGATGAGCCGGAGCACTAAATCGCCTTCTTGAAAGGTTCTTGTTTTAACTTTGGCGGCTGTGATAACGCTGCAGTCTTCTTCAGTAAATCACCGAGCAGGCCAAAGCTATATCCGCTTCTCTTCTAACAGTTCTAATGCTTCTTGGCGTGCTTGCTCGTTATGCCTTCAACATAATTGGCAACCCGAGGCGAGTCATGACGAATATCACTGGGGAGTACCGCCTCTGCTCCGTAAACCATGAAGAAAGGCGTATAACATGTAGACCGGTTTGGGGTGGTGTTTATGCTCCATAATACATACGGTAGCTCTTCCACCCAGCAACCCGGCGTCCGCTTCAAGGGGACCATAAGCCGGGGCTTTATACCCTTTAAAATTTCCTGATTAGCTCGCTCGGCTTGACCATTAGATTGGGGATGAGCCACAGACGCTACATCAAGCCGGATGTGCTCTCGTTGACAAAAATCCTCCATCTCGCCCTTAGAGAGGTTTGTGCAATTATCCGTGATAATGCTATGTGGAAAACCGAAACGGAAGATCACCTTTTTGATGAACTGAACCGACGTGGCCGCGTCGCATTTGCTTACTGGCTCTGCTTCAACCCACTTAGTGAACTTGTCAACCGCCACCAACAGGTGGGTCTTCTTATCTTTTGATCGCTTGAAAGGACCCACCATATCAAGCCCCCAAGTGGCAAACGACCAAGTTATTGGAATCATCTGTAGCTCTTGAGCCGGAACATGAGCTCGGCGTGAAAACTTCTGACAATCATCACACCGCTTTACCAGGTCCTCCGCATCAGCATGAGCCGTCAACCAGTAAAAACCATGACGAAAAGCTTTTGCCACCAAGGATTTTGAACCGGCGTGATGACCATAGTCTCCTTCATGGATCTCGCGTAAAATCTCACTTCCTTCTTCAGGAGAGACGCAACGCTGAAACGCCCCTGAAACACTGCGATGGGTGCACCTCACCATTGATGATTGTCATGGACTTGGATCGCCAGACTATTTGTCTAGCCATAACTTCATCATCAGGTAACTCGCCACGGTTCATGTATGCCAAGTATGGAGCCGTCCAATCTGGAATAATGTGTAAAGCGGCCACCAAGTGTGCCTGGCGAGGTCCTCCTCTGTAGGCAACTGAACCGACGGGTTATGCAATACATCTAGGAAGGTGTTAGGTGGGACCAGTTTACGCTGAGATCCCAGCCGGCTTAAAGCGTCAGCCGCCTCATTTTTGCGCCGATCGATGTGCTCCATCCCTTAAGGTGACCAGCAACAATATTCACCTCTCGTCGGTAAGCCGCCATGAGTGGATCCTTGGAATCCCAAGTACCTGAAACCTGCTGGGCTACCAGGTATGAGTCTCCAAAGCATCGTACACGGCTTAAGCTCATCTCCTTGGCCACTCGAAGACCATGGAGTAAGGCTTCATACTCAGCTGAATTGTTAGTACAAGGGAACATTAAGCGAAGAACATAACGAATTTTATCACCTCGAGGGGAAGTAAGGACAACTCCAGCCCCCGAGCCTTCCAATTGCCTGGACCCATCAAAGTGGATAGTCCAGTATGTGCTGTCCTGTTTGTCTGCTGGTGCGTGCATCTCGGTCCATCGTTGATGAAATCCACAAGAGCACAGGACTTGATAATCGCGAGGCATATACTTCAAATCGTGTGGTCCAAGCTCAATAGCCCACTTAGCAACCCGGACGGTTGCTTCCCCTGCTCGGATTATATCCCCCAAAGGAGCGTAATCGACCAATCGTGATGGGATGACCTTGGAAGTACTGTTTAAGCTTCCGGCTTGCCATAAACACCCCATACACCAGCTTCTGCCAATGCGGATATCTTTGCTTTGACTCGATGAGCACTTCGCTGATATAGTAAACCGGCCTTTGAACCGGGTACTCCTTCCCAGCCTCCTTGCGCTCCACTACAATGGCAACACTGACAGCCCGGGCATTAGCAGCCACATACAACAGTAGTGGCTCCTTATCAACAGGAGCAGCAAGAACTGGCGGTTCAATAGCTGCCGCTTCAAGTCCTCAAACGCCCGTATTAGCTGCATCGCTCGCATAAAATTGTCTGTTTTCTTCAACATCTGATACAAAGGAATTGCCTTCTCTCCCAAATGGCTGATAAACCGGCTCAAAGCCGGAATACGACCCGCCAGTCGCTGGACATCATTGATGGACACCGGTTTAGCCAAGGATGTAATCGCTTTGATCTTTTCCGGATTAGCCTCAATACCTCTGTTAGACACCAGAAAGCCTAAGAGCTTGCCTGCCGGAACACCAAAAACACACTTAGCCGGATTGAGCATCATTTTATAAACTCTCAGATTGTCAAAGGTTTCTCGCAAATCAGATATGAGTGTCTCTGCTTTCCTGACTTGACCACAATATCGTCCACATAGGCATGAACGTTGCGCCCAATCTGAGTATGAAGACAATTCTGCACGCAACATTGATAAGTTGCCTGGGCACTCTTTAGCCCAAAGGGCCTAGATACATAGCAGAAGGCTCCAAAGGGAGTGATGAAAGTTGTCTTCTCCTGGTCCTTGATTGCCATCTTGATCTGATGATAACCAGAATAAGCATCCAAAAAACTCAAACGCTCACAACCCGCCGTAGCATCAATGATTTGATCAATACGAGGGAGGGCAAAGGGATCAGCCGGGCAAGCTTTGTTCAAATCTGTGTAATCCACACACATACGCCAAGTGCCGTTTTTCTTAAGTACCAGCACCGGATTAGCCAACCACTCTGGGTGAAACACTTCGACGATAAACCCTGCTGCCAGTAGCCGGGCTACCTCTTCTCCAATGGCCTTACGCCGTTCCTCATTAAAGCGGCGAAGAAACTGTTTGACCGGTTTGAACCTCGGATCAATATTAAGAGTGTGCTCAGCGAGTTCCCTCAGTACACCTGGCATGTCAGAAGGTTTCCATGCAAAGATGTCCCGGTTCTCACGGATGAACTCGATGAGCATGCTTTCCTATTTGGGATCCAAGTTGACGCCGATCTTTGAACTGCTTGGATGAATCGCCAGGAACAAAATCAACCAATTTGGTTTCATCAGCTGATTTAAACTTCAAAGCCGGATCATGCTCTGTGGTGGGTTTCTTCAGAGAAGTCATGTCTGCCGGATCAACATTGTCCTTATAAAACTTCAACTCCTCCGTTGCACAAACTGATTCAGCATATGCCGCATCACCTTCCTCACACTCTAAAGCAATCTTACGGCTACCGTGAACCGTAATGGTCCCTTTGTGACCCGGCATCTTGAGCTGCAGATAAACATAACATGGCCTTGCCATGAATTTAGCGTAAACCGGCCGTCCAAACAAAGCATGGTACGGACTTTTAATCTTAACCACTTCAAAGGTTATTGTCTCGGACCTTGAATCATGATCATCTCCAAAAACCACTTCCAGAGCTATCTTTCCAACTGGGTAAGCCGATTTACCAGGCACCACTCCGTGAAAAACGGTGTTTGACGGTCTAAGATTCTAATCTGTCAACCCCATACGCTGGAAGGTTTCATAGTAAAAGATATTGATACTGCTCCCTCCGTCCATGAGCACCTTGGTAAACTTATAACCTCCCACCTGCGGCGCAACCACCAAGGCTAGGTGACCCGGATTGTCAACCCCGGGCGGATGATCCTCCCTGCTCCAGACAATAGGCTGCTCAAACCAGTGTAGATAACGGGGCACCGCTGGTTCAACAGAATTCACTGCCCTTTTATGGAGCTTCTGATCGCGCTTGCACAAGCTAGTAGTGAACACATGATACTGCCCGCCATTCAACTGCTTTGGGTGACTCTGATAACCCGACTGCTGTTGATTCCCTTGATTATTCTGCTGGTTATTACCACCTTGGTTGTTCTGATTGCCCTGATTATTCTGAAACCCTGAGCTTGAACCGCCACCACCGTAACCCGGCCCATGGAATCCTAGACCGGAACCACCAGATGGACCCTGATCATACCAGAAAAGATCAGAGTTTTTGAATTCCCTCATGATATGGCAATCTTTCCAAAGATGTGTGGCCGGAGCCTCCTTTGTCCCGTGCTTTGGGTAGGGTTGGTTTAACAGGCACTCCAGATTCATTCTCCGCCGCGCTGGGGCGGTTTACCTCTACGGCGCTGCATATTACCCTGCACATTGGTGTTAGCCACAAAATCGGAATTGTCCGCCTTACGCTTACAATTGTTTCTGTGGCCCGCCTATTTATGCTGTCCCTTTGAACCGGCATTCTTCTTTCCCTTCTCCTGTTTCTCCTCATCAGAATCAGGGTCCTTGGTATTATCAGAATCAGCGTACTTAACCAGAGCCGACATAAGTGTTCCCATAGCATTGAAATGACGCTGGAGCCGTCCCAACTTCATTTTTAGGGATTTGAGCCGGCAATTGCCCTTTATCATCACAATTGTTGTATCCGAATTGATGCGGCCGGACGAATGCAAGATTTCTGAAACCCGGCGTACCCAATGGGTTGTTGACTCGTTCTCTCCTTGGACACAAGCCGCCAGATCTACAATGGACATAGGTTGCTTGCATGTATCTTTGAAGTTTGCTATGAACTTGGCCTTCAACTCATCCCATGAATTAATCGAGTTAGCAGACAGACTCTTCACCCAGGTGTGAGCCGTGCCTTCTAGCATTATGGTGAAGTATTTTGCACATGCCGCTTCATCCACATCTAGCATCTCCATTGCCATCTCATAACTCTCTACCCACGCCTCGGGGGGCTGATCAGCGGTATAGTTAGGCACCTTGCGCGGACCTTTGAAATCTTTGGGCAACCACACATTCCAGAGGGCCGTGATGAGACACGGTACTCCCCAGGAGCTGAAGGAAAGCCCGGTCCCTCGTTCTACTGACGCCACTGGTTGAGCCGGGGCGGGTTGATGATGACCCGCGTGCTGTGCCGCCAATGCGGCCTCCCTTCGCGCTCTGCCATTATCCACCACATCCTGAGCATTCAAATCGTCGTTCGCCGGATTAGGCCCTCGAGGGGCATCACGACGCCGCGCACTGCTTGACACGGACGGTTCGTCTATGTGCCTGCTATAACTCTTGCTCGGACGAGGGGTTGAATGTATTCTGTCTCGGCTGTATGAATAAGCCTGTTGCTGAACAATGGCGGTTTGAAGAAGATCCCTGGCTCGTCGAGTCTCAATCGCTGCTAACGAATCACCCTCCATCGGAATAGCCGCCAACCGTGATGCTGCCGCAATCATGTTATCCAAGGGGCTGGAAAAGTGACCCGGTGGTGCTGCTACATACTGCGGCGGGTTGTCCGTCCGTCGAGGCAGATCCATCGCCCGTGGCTGATCCGGCGTGGCCCAGGTGCTTCAGTCCGGTTTACTCCCACTGGATTGCTAGGCCCAGCTCCTGGTATGTCGAAGATATTCAGACCCTCGTAAATTTGCGGTAGTCTAGACCGGTGCTTCCTTCTCATAACTTCATCTGAGGCGTTCTGATACAACGTAAGCCGGTAATTCTGCGCCTGGATTTCCTGTGATCGGGCATCTAAAGCGGCCCATTCTTCATCCATCCTGGCCTCCTCAGCTGCCAAATCTGCCTTGTCCTGAGCTATCTGATCCCTTAGCTTCGCGACATCCGCATTATGCTGAATTTGAGTCTCCGGAGTCACCGCTGTAGTTAACAATGCCATCAAAGCGTCCAGTAAACCGGCAAGAACTTGAGCCGGCCGGCGCGCCGGGCCTCCTGCCGCGGCTGCCGATCCGAAAATCATTGCTGTCGTAGATCAAGATTGCACAGTGGGCTGCGTACCGGCCATGAAGATCGCAACCCGGTTTGGCGATTCAAGGGGACCCGGAATACTGTCACCATCAGAATACCCCTCAATCCGGCCATCTTGCAGTCGGTATAGTGACTCGGTTTCGCAGTGGACGATTCACCATCTGAGTAGACGGTGGTCTCACCGTCGGACACCGGTTCAGATTCCGCACCATGAATGAATCCTACGAACGCATGCTTCATGGCAGGTTGAATCCGGGCAGGAGTTGCACGCTAAGCCGTCTCGACGAGGTCCGTGGAGATGTCCGGCTCAGGGCCCGGTTCGCCGATCTTGCCGATGAAAACATGAATTCCGCCAAAGGGGACGCGGTACCCGTACTCGATTGAGCCGGCCTCGGGGCCCCAGCCTGCGTCGTCGATGTAAAGCTTGCCGCGACAACTCTTGGTCATCCGGCCAACCACGTACCCCCTGAGTCCTTCAAAGTTGCCCTTTAGGAGCTCGAAACCATCGTGCGATAGCCCCACGGTGGGCGCCAACTGTCATGGAAATATCACGTCAGATGTCCTAGAAAAAGGACTTAGTCGTGGAGCCATCGCAACGAGGTTAGCCTGAAGGGGTTAAACCGGACAAGGGACACGAGAGTTATACTAGTTCGGCCCCTTCGATGAAAGTAAAAGCCTACGTCTAGTTGTGATGGGATTATTGGGATTTCGATGACCAGGGAGCAAATACGCTTGCCTGGGTCTTGAGTTGTTGTCCGTCGTCCCTGAACGCCACTGGTCGTCCTTTATATACACAGTCGACGCCTTGGCGGTTTACGTAGTCCCGAGGCCGATTCATACAAGTGTTCGTCTCGGTCTCTCCCTTTCCCTAACTTATAATACAAGTAAAAAATTATGGCGGTTTATCACTACGGGCCCTAATCCGCCTCCGGGTTCTGGGCCTTTAAGCTTTATCCGTAAAGCGCCATCTTCTTGTCTTCATGGGCTTCAATATAGCTGAGCGTAAACCGGCCCCTCCTGGGCGGTTTACACTCAGTGGTTATATCCTCAACACATGCTATAAATCATATCAAAGATGCAACTAATATCACACTGCATATACTGAAGGTGTCTCGTCATATTGATTTGTGCGGCATACAAAAAACAATAGTTTTATGTGAGGACATGCTTAATAGACAGATGTACTATGTACTAAATATAGGAAGGCATGTCACATTAACAGGTATAATGTATAAGCTAAGCAGAATAGCACATGCAGTTTAACCAAATTGGAAGAATTACAATCTAGACACCATATGCAACATGCAACCACATATCACACTGCCAAGTTAGAGCAAGCACCTGTGATGCTAGTGTAGGGGAAACGCGGTAATCAACTATAGAGCTACGTTCACTATCTTCATCTAGCCTTGTTGTTTCTTGAGAACCATGTCGGAGGCCGACCTTGCATTCTTTAAATGAGGAGTATTTCATTATTCGACTGCCTCATCATAAGTGATTGATGAGGGATACACAAGAACATTAGTTTGATTTAAGAACATGGTTAATACACGGATGTACTAGTATGTACCAAAACAGAAAGGCATGTCATATTCAAAGGTATAATGTGTAAGCTAAGCAGATGCAATTTAACCAAATTGGAAGCAATACAAGCTAGACATCCGGCTGGAGTGGTAAGCATGATCATCTAGGACCTGAGAGCCTGGTGGGAGGCGGGCTGCTTTGCCACCATCGCGACTTTTTAGTTGGCTTCCGGGTGATGCCTCTCTTTGCTGGGCTTGTCACTGGCTCGGCCAGTGCCCTGACTAGCTATTTGTCTTCTGGTGCTCACGGGATGGTGGTTCATGTAAAAAATATCTTTCCTTATCTTAATAAAGATCTACTTTGGCCTTTCGAATACAAGCTAGACACCATATGGAATATGCAACCACATATGACACCGTGAAGTTAAAGCAAGCACCTGGGATGGTGGTTCATGGCGAGCTAGATCATCAACTCCAGAGCTACGTTCCTCGTCTCCATCTGCTGACACTACACCCTTTATAGTCTTGAAACGTGTCTGGCTTAGCCGCGTACCACGCAGGAGCGACTTCTCTCTTATCTTTTCTGCTTCTGTGAAGGTAGGGTCTGAAATATCCTTGCATAAAAACACAATAGTGAGAGTATGGGTGAAGTGTGTGCAGAACTAGTGCACTGTAAAAGTAGCCATAGCAGGTGGCTGAAAAATAAATGACAGGAGACATATGATAGCTCTACAACATTGCATGGCAAACAAAATTAGATTCTACTCCGTATGATTTTCTAATATATGAGCACAGGAAATGCAGGTACTCCTCCAGATAACCACCACATGTTGTCCTATCAAGATAATAGTCAACTCAAAATAAATAGGTCAGTCGATTTTTCTATGAACTGTCCGATCTATAAGGAACGGGCAGATGGCCTTCGTCTACCTCTCGTCAGTCACTGTTGACGATCTTTCTCGAACCGCCTGCGACCACCAGCCCAGACCCCTGCCTCCGCCGCCCCGCCTCCCCTCGACCTCACATCACCGCCATGCTTGGCAGCGCCCCCAGGCCATCCCTTTAATGCTGGCCGACCTCCAGATAGGGCGCCAGCAGCTCTAGGCCCCACACGCCCCTAAGATAAACACTGAGGCGCTGCTTCCCTGGCGTAATAGGCGGACTAGTGCATGTTACGCCGGGGAATGATTCTGTTAATTGGGAATCAACTGACCAGGAGTTGAAATCCAGGGGGGCGTCGGACCTCTAGCTAAGGTGAAATAGTATATGAGGAGAAACCTTGTGCATCACGAGTTACTAGGAACATCTAGTATCAAGAAGAAGCGGTCAACTAGTGTCTTCTGTGGGACGAATACCGTGCAAGCAGACACGTAAGATTTGCACGAATAAGGGAAGAGGAGTACCATTTTCGGTTGCCGGCATGGTCCGCTCCACATGTCGCGGCGATCTTCTTCTTTTTGCCAGGGGAACCGACGTTTCGGAGGAGGGTGTAGACTTGGACGAACCCATGGCCAAATTGTTGACTGTGTTGCCATGGCCGTATGTCGGCGGAGGGGAAGCAAATCCGAGGCGGCGAAGGACGGCGTAGCAGGAACAACTCCGGTGCGGTGGAGGGTGGCGAAGTTGGAGCGGCAGCGGTGAGGCGCAACACGGCGTGGTTGAACTGGCTCGGGTACAGACGGCTCGGCCTCGGCTTCAACTACTAGCCGTGGAGGGCATTGCGGTTGAGGTTGCGGTGAACGACGACGTCGGGATATCGGCTCCGGTGTGATGGAGGAGGGCGACAGTTTATGGGTGGAATGGGGTGGCGGACGGAGGACGCCGGGGTTTCGCGGCTGGTGGAGAGGTAGTTTTGGCGCCCACGGAGTACGAATGGGGAATCGGACGGGTGGGGGGGGGGGAACCATGTTTCGGTCTGGGACGCGCTTGTTTTTGGCTTTTTTGAACAGAAGATGGGACGCGCTTGTTTGAAATTTGGGGAAAGTACAAACTTTGCCCCCCTCTTAAATTTTGGACCTCAGGGGTAGGATGGTAATCCCAGGTGTCCCAAATAGTGGGAGGGAGCGATTTCGGCCACGCGCATGTGTGCTTAGGCGACCATTGTGTATGAATTTTTCGCGGAGGCGGTTGCGTGGCGTCTAGATGAAGCTACAAACCTACCCCGGTCGGAGTTATTAGAAAAGTAATTTCCTTGTACTACCAAACATTGGTCTCACACGGTTTCGGGCGAGTAGAGGCTCTTTTGGCGCTTCGTTTGAAATTTTGAAAGACAAGCATTCACGTTTAGAGTACTCTTGAACTTTGAGGATTGACCTAAATAGACAATGTTAAATTTGACCTTGTATGTTTGAAAACCTCATTAAATTATCAGCTTCTTTTTGAAATTTTGACACTTGAAAATCCTATAACTACGATTATTTTGGAATGGAGGAGCTAAATTAGAATATGTTTTGTACACGACTACATATGCTATTATGTACAAAATCAGAGCAAAGATTGGTGCCCCCATAATTTAGGTATGATTTACAAACGCCATGATATCAAATTCAAATAATTGAATGGACTTCATGTTGAATTCGATTTTTTTAAACCACCTTAAGTTGAATTCAAATGTATGCTAGTTCATAGGTAGCTATTTATAATGTTCATTGTGTAACTTCCGTTATAATGTGCTTTACACACACAACATGAACTATACTCACGTTTATATTCGATTGCTAAAGCGACGCATTGTCTGGAGTTCAAAATACTAACTATGTGGATCAATTGTGTCGAATAATAACATAGACATGCTCAAATTCGATAGAATCTAGATGTCCGATGGATCAATGACCGTTCCTTACGCTGAATTGCAAATATTATGATCCCATCCTAATATTTGGATACAATTTATATCTTTAATCAATGTGTACAACAGTCTTGTCACGTGTAGTTTCACTCTCCATCGGTGGTCTCTCACACATGCTCACACACTCTCTCCCGAGGTGTCTTTCGCACACATGCTCTCGATATAACCCTCCCTCCCTCTCGTAACCATTTACGACTGTTTTCACTAACCTTTATCACAAGCACTCTTCCTCTCGCAAGCATACACATGCACAATCCCCATCGACCTTTTCTATATACATAGACATGCCTACGTGTCTCCTGTATGCACATTATCTTTAGGCATGTCTCTAACGCATTACCTCTCTTCCTAATCGACGACTATGATTCTAGAAGAGCATTATGTAGGATGCCCCTTAAAGTTAGGTTGGATGAATAGTAATATCAGAGATAAAGGGGTTACCTTAGTCCGAGAACCCAGGGTTACAAATCCTAGCCGGCTTTGTCAGTGGACATAGAGTCCTTCACAATTATGCTATCTTTGTCTTGTATGACTAGTCATCCATGGGTCTCGCTAAATGCGTCACGGGCCGACCAATGTGGCGTGGGACGGAACCGAACGAAGGGCCTCACCTCGACCCACCGGACCTCACGCGGTGACACACCCTCTGCCCCATGTCTCATTATCTTCTCACACCCACACGTACCAACACAGACACCACACACACAAAATTTATTCTCCTTGTGCCTGTATTCACTCCCCCCTTGCATATACACACTCAAGGGAATCTCTCGCCATGACGTCATATTCGTCTCTCTCTCTCTCTAGACCACTCTCATTTCTCGTGTTATCTCTCCCACGCCCCCCTGTCGGCCCCTCTATCCATGCCTCTCTCGAATACGTAATACACACACATACCTCTCTAGGCCCTACCAAATGCATCAACTACACATTCACACATGTTACATCACGTACCCCATTGATCTAAAAGCCCTCTCTTCACGTTTAGTTCGCATACAACATTCCTTTTGAATAAAGTGTGTCCAAAAAAATATTTTAGAATTTCTACATATATACAACATTACAAAGTTATATGGAGGAGTATGAACGCTTGCATTGCATGGTGCCCACAATGATATTTATTCCGTACTGTGAATTTGTATATTTTTATACTATATATAAAGGTAGTCATAATAAAGATAAACGAAGAGCATCTCTCTCTCTCCATCGCATACCCCCCCCCCCTCTATGCCCCTTTCAGGTACGCACACAAACTATCTCCATGTCCTCTAAAAGTAAGCCCCCATCACATTCACGCATGGTTCATCTTTCTCTCGCGATATATACAAGGATTTATCATTGTATTTGAAGCGAAAGCACGATACGTACATTGGACTTCAGAATCCACTCATTACGGTCACCACTTACGTTTTGTGGTTATTATACAGTCACGGGCTCACCGTACAACTCTGTATTTTCTCAAGACAGGACTAGTTGACCAGTTAAACGCTCCATGTGGCACCTCTAGTGTTGCATCACATTATCTCACTGCCATCGGGCCCACCTGTCGGCTTGTATCTACTCTACATCTACACTCTTATAAAATACTAGCAAGATGCCCAAGCGTTGCACGGAACATCAAGATGCATTTGTATGAGTAGTTTATCTTGTGGGAGAAAAGGATGAACAAGGGAATGCCTTATTTGCAAGTGTGGAGAGGGGTGTGGGTATCGTTTTGCAAAATTGCCATAGTTTCCTTCCTATCCGTCAGATATAGATCGGACGACCTATATTGCAGGATGGCAGGCACACGATCATCACCGACTATGCTTTTTATAAGAGTAGGGATAGACACTCTTATAAAAAACAGAGTTGGTGATGATGGTGTGCCTGCCATCCTGCAATATAGGCCGTCCGATTTATATCTGACGGATAGGAAAGAAACTATGACAATTTTGCCTAAGATGTACCCACACACCTCTCCACATTTGCAAATAAGGCCTTCCCTCGTTCATCCTTTTCTCTCACAAGATAAACTAGTCATACAAATGCATCTTGATGTTACGTGCAACGCACGGGCATCTTGCTAGTAAGAATGAAAACAAGCGGCAAAAATATATTGGACGGTGGTTCGAAGTCATGACCGCGGGCACAGCGGACAAGGTGGCATTGTATTGGTATGCTGAGCCGTCTGTTTTAACACACATGAGCTGGTGTGGTGATTATACACACACACGCACGCATGCACACGAAGTGCAAGCACGCAACACTCACACGAGCACATGCACCCACGCACGCACGCAACACTCACACGTACACACGCAGCCACGCACGCACGCAACACTCACACGTACACACGCAAGCATGCATGTACACACCAGTACCCCACACGACCAACACACACTCTCACGCTCAAGTGCTCAACCTACACGTGCATGCACACACATCAGGCCCTGACAGACACATACACAACCAGGTGATTCCCGCGAACGGGGTGGAGTCTTGTCGCGCCTGCGTAAATTTGTGTTCATCTGACCTTTTCCCTATGCGAACTGACAGGTGGGACCCACAAGGAACGTGGTCAATTTAACTAGTCAACATGGTGCCACGCAGACTATTTGGCCGGTCAACAGAGTGCAATCCGATGCTGAACCGTGAGCAAGTGACCGTATAATCACCGCAAAACGTATATAGTGACCGTAATCAACTTATTCTGAAGTTCGGTGAACGTTTTACGCTTTTCTCTCTGTAGGCCCTCCAAAACTACATCTCTACACGTTCTCGCATGTTACATCTAACAACTATGCAATACAGCACTTCTACTACACTCTAACACAATAAATCATATGTGTTTTTAGTTTTACTAGATATCATATTGTTACTTAATTATTCAGTTTGCATACATTAAAATTGCCTTTGAAATGTATGTCCAGTATCACCTACTGCGCGGGGAAAAATCCCGCCCTTTCCTATTTAATCGGGTTTGTATCGATGGATCGTGCGAAACAGTAAAACTATAGTACTATATACAGTACAAGTGACAGTTCACTGGGCCGTCGTGTCGTGTACTCCTCCGTCGTAAGAGTGGAGCGCTCCTTTCATAAATTTTCTAGTCCCTTTCGCTGACATGTGGGGCATCAAGCTACCGGGTCCACGTGTCATACCGAAATCTGATGCGAAACAGCCGGGTGAAGCACCCAGTCATGGCGCCGGCGTAGTAATGAGCAATGAGGCGTCAAATCACAAAGTTGCACCTTTCCTTGATTAAGTTGGAGGGGACGAGTAATAATGCTAAAAAAAATAAGTTGGAGGGACGAAGCAATCATCATTTTTCACTCGTTGCTGAATCCGCTTCTCCCTCATCTTCTTCAAGTTAACCACGTGTTGCTTCTGCCGTTGTTCTGCCTCATGTGGGAAGCGGATCGGCTTGGTAAAGCACTGACACGTGGGACCGCATGTTAGCAAACCGCCAGGACAACGTCCTCTAAAAATAAGAAACCTCCCCCGCCATCCGCGCGGCAAAATCACCTCTTTTTTACTAATCTTGATTCTATAATTTTTTTAGATCAATATAATTGAGATTTGTATAGATAGCACACAGGAGCAAAACCAAGTGGTATGGTTAAGGGCATCCACAATGTGTGGCCAAATGTGAAAATAGCTTTTGGCATCGTGGGAACCATTGTGGACGGTGTTGCCAAAGCCAAAAGGATGGAACCGAAGCTCCCTGATTGATGGATTGATTGATTGATTGATTGAAGGAATAGAAAAATGCAACGTCTCTCCTCTTTGTCCCGTGCTTGGACGCCTGTATAGTATAGAGGATAGAGTATACTCCCCTGTCCCTTCTATCACAAATCACAAAGCAGTGAGGCGTCAAATCACAAATCACGGACGAAGCAACCATCATTTCACTCTTCTCTGACTCTGCTTCTCCATCGTCTTCTTCGAGAAACCATCTCAACGCACTAAGCTGGACGGACGACGCTATTGTGTACGAGTAGTACTAATACATTTACGCGTCCTTTGGTTCAACGGACTTCCTGGATGCAAATAAGGCGGTTGTCTCGGCTTGCAGGCGGCACTTGCGAACGACTTACCGTGGTCTCCCTCAATGGTGTTCTCCATCGAACGCACTTTGCCAAACCACAACATTCGAGATATCGTCAACGTCACCGCAATGGGGAAGGAAGTCAAATATAGTTAGTGACTCCATTTTTTTGTACACAAGGCCAGTATATCAAAATTACAATTTGCAAAAGGCCACTAACACTAATCGCGGCAAAATTGATGGGGTTTGCCTCATACTAGCAACCAAGGACATTAATATCCCTTACATGCATGCGGAAGTGACAAGGTTGGTTTGCATGGCGCTGCATTAATCAAGTGATGAGGAGTGAGATGGTTAGCTCTTTGGGCTTTGGAGAAAAAAATACGCATTAATTGACACGTGAAACAAGGATTTGTATTGATTAATCCCGCGAAGGAAAACCACGCCTTTCTTTTTTAACACTAGTACTCCTAGTACGTAATACTACGTACTTATCCTGTTTGGGTTTAGGCCTTGCATTGCCATACTTCGCCACATATTTTTGCCAAGCTTGCCTAAAGTTTTCAAAATGAAAAGGAGGTACACTTGCGCACGGCTGTCGCGGTCGCACCGCACCCTCACATGGTCGCTCCTGCACACCGCGGTCGCACCGCACCCTCGCATACACAGTCGCTCCTGCACGCCGCAAACCCAACCAATGGAACGCACCCTCACTGACACGTGCTGTCGCATGTGAACAAACCAAACTCAGCCATCCTACCGCTGACACATAATTTTCGTTCATAGAGTATGTTTATCCAACCGCATGTTGGGGAGTATCCGTCTGACCCGTCTGCGGTGGTCTGTTGGGGAAGAAGAAGAGGTGAGGAAGAAGGGTTAGGAGACGTAGGATATTCATCCAACCGCTTGAAATGGTAGACTGACCCAAGTCAGGCGACTTGCATAACAATATACTCCCTCCGTCCAAAAATTTATTGTCTTAGATTTGTCTAGATATGGATGTATCTAATACTAAAAGTGACTTGATACATCCGTATTTAGACAAATCTAAGACAAGAATTTTGGGACGGAGGGAGTATGTTTTTACACAGCAAAAGATCTATAAAAACAACAACATGAAGAAAAACTATCACTGCTCGCGGAACGAGACGACCTCGTCGTCTTTGGCTGCTGGCTCGAACCAGCCGTAGCTGCCAACGTGTGTCTTCGCACCGTGGTTGTCCTCGGCCTCTAGCTACTCGTTCACGTGGAGCGGGCGGGCACTCTGCACGGACGAGAGCACCTCCCGGTTTAAGTCGAGGACATCCGGTTCCGCCTGCAGGAGGGCCTCGCTGGGAGCGGCATCCGCGCGCTCCGTGTCGAGTCGAGCCTCCGCCGCCCGGTTCAAGTCCAGGACGTCCGGTTCCGCCTGAGAGGGCCTCGATGAGAGCGGCATCCGCGCGCTCCGCGTCGAGTTGAGCCTCTACCACCTGGTTCAAGTCCAGGACATCCGGTTCCGCCTGAAGGAGGGCCTCGATGGCAGCGGCATCCGCGCGCTCCGCCCCAAGTCGAGCCTCCGCTGCCTGGTTCACATTCACGACATCCGGTTCCGCCTGCAGGAGAGCCTCGATGGCAGCGGCATGCGCGCGCTCCGCGTCGAGTTGAGCCTCGCCTCCGGTCCTCCTTTAGTATCGCCAGTTGAACCGCTGGTCCGCTTTGCACCATGGGGGACTCGGATGCCAGCACGAAGTGGACGTCCATCGTCTCATACCCATGGGGGGCCTTCTGCGCTGCGACCTCCGCCATGAACATCGGATCGGCTTCCTCCTCCTCGTAGCTTGGCTCCAGAGAACTTCGAGATTGGCCGCCGCCAGCGAGCTAGGGAACGGAGGTCACTGGCGCCGACCGCCGCCGCGATTTCTGCGCGGCACTCTGGCGTCAGCATCTTGTAGTACGTGATCTTGCGGTGGACCATGGCTTTCCGGCGAACTAGGGGACGCTTGATGCAGGCTAGGGGATTGAAAGGTGGGGAAAGGGGCTGGAGATTAGGTGTGGTTTTAGGGCAGTGGCTGGCGTAGGCCGAGCAGCGAAGGTTCTAGTGTGAATAGTGGTTCCGGTGACGACCGGTCAATCGGTTTTGACTGTACATCGCTCTTGTCGCCTTCGCGTTGCAGCCCGGCACGCTGGACCGTCCACGTCGCTCACCGAATGGAACGCGCTTCGTCTTGCGTTTTTGCGCGCTTGTGGGACCGCAGTTGAGAGCAAACCGACGTCCTTCCCCCTCCCCCGCCCGCGTCATTTTATGCGGATTAAATAAAAACAGAGGGAGTATACTACAGATGAGGATCCCCTGACGTGGCCGAACCCATTGAGTAACTGACATGCGGGGCCTAGCAAGCATGGGGTCCGCCAGTAAGTGACCGAAAGGGAGGGTAAGGCAGGGATACGTATGTGAAAGGAGCGTCCAATGATATAATTTTCACATTATACATCTCATGTAATATTAATCTTGTCAATAGTCAAATGCGGTTTTGGAAAACGCATTAGAGCATGGTGAATAATATAGCCAGTCGATGGCTATAAGGAACTACCATGTCATCTATAGCCATCATCTATTATATGCACTCATACAGTAGTGTGGGCTATAAGGTTGGTTATTTCCCGCAAAAAAGATTATAAGGTTGGCTATGTATTAGTACTTTTTTCCATCTCCTCTCCATCTCTTTCTTCATATTTATTGTACGTATTTAACTAGGAATACGTATATAGCTAGGCTCTTGCATGAGAGCTCACTCCCCTTACTTTTTCACATCTCTCTCCACCACATAGGCCCTATATAAATGGAAGGAGGGAGTACAACTATGAGCACTGCATACTCTAGTACAGATGTTGTCAAGATCTCCACTAGTACTATTGGACAGGGAGCTTAAAAAAGTTACTATTGGACTTGCTATACGTGGCGAAATCCTAGTAGGAAGAGCATGCGCAAGAACAAGCACATTCATGTGGTTGAAAACAAATTGGAAACCATCTCGAGTACAAATCTAGGAGTACGTACGAATCTAACAATATTGATCGGGCGTTGTTGAATGTTGATACTTTTACTTTGACTACACATAAAACTTATATGTAAAATAGAAAGGATAGGAGGGAGTATATTGTACGTTCAAAAGTGAAATGAACATTGAATGCCCTTTATATATGATTTGCTGATGCTACGATCACCGGTTAAATTATTTGAATCTGCCATAGGTATCACACATGCACCCACTCTTTCTCTCTCGATTTCATCTCGGGGTCCGGAGATCGACTGAAAGAGGACTAGGGTGGGTATAATACGTTCGTTTCACTTATGAACGTACAATATACTCCCTCTGATCCCCACAGACCCCCATGGGTCATTTCTATCGTAGAAATAGACCAAAACCTTTATCTCCTTGCACGACACGCAATTGATCTCTGAACATCAATCTATCTCGTCAACATGTGTCGGGGCATGCATGAACCGAATGGGATGCCAAAACTAAGACGCGAAGCGACACGTAGTGGAGGCAAAGTGAAACTTCAAACGAACCGTTTGTTTGTTTGCATGTCGGACAAATTACAAATAAACATTGGAAATACAAGCATGGTCTAGGCCCACATGCGAATGATACTCGGCAGAATATTCAAATGAGGCATGCGGGAGGATGGACTCGACCGGAGGGCAACATGATCGATGGAGAAGAGGGTTGGAGATGAATGAGAAATAAGCAAACGCCACATGATTATACTTGACCGGCTCAAATAAACAATAAGTTGTCTCGCTTGGCCTACATGGTGAAAGGTCTAATCCGCAACGCGGAGCACTGACGCTCGAATATGGCCGGGAAAACAGGGAAACCGACATGTGGGGTACACCTGTCCGGATGACGTAGCGCAAACTAGTCCAATGGAGGAGCTGGCGCACGACCTCCTCGCCACCGGCAACCGTTCATGTGGGTCGTGGGGGCCAACAATGTGGCGCAGCTCCAGCACCGCCTCTGGACACGGCGACCGCGGTGAGTGATACGCTCATCGTCGCTAGACATGGTCGGTTTCAGTGTGCCGTGGGTGGCGTTAGTGCTATGGCACGACCAACAGCTAGTATGTTTGGTTTGTGCCAAAGGTTGCCCCATCAAAGCATTGGGCAGCCAAAATTTTGGTTCAGGTTTTGGTTGCCCATGATTAGGCCGACATCGGCAAGAAAAATGAACTAGAGTTGGCTAGAGTTCATTGGCATGCCAAAAAATGGCAACCATCCATTTTTGGGTCATGACCAAAACCTCAAAAAAATGGCAACCATCCAAACAAAGACCAATCTTTAGGTCATGACCAAAATTTTGGTAAGGTGCACTTTGGCCACAATCCAAACACACCCCAACACCCGGCTCGTCGAGGATGCACGGAGCGCCGGGACGCGTCCGCGGTGTGGTGTAGCCAACTGCATCCTCAGGACCTGAGACAATGCCGGGTCGTCTTGCTTTTTCAATGACATGCGTCGATCGCATGTGAGCAAAGGGCATCTCCAACATTGCCACAACCGCAGCTGACTACACTGGCACACCAAAAACCCTCGTCCCTCGCGCCGTCGCGCGGTGCGTTCCTAGCCGACGCCAGCTTCCCGCATTCATGCCGTTCATCTGTATGCCGTCGTTAAGAGGCTCGGTGCCCGAGGAACCAACTCCGGCGACTTAATGACGCACCAGGACACTTGGCCTCACCTGAATGTGTGATACGTCTCCAACGTATCTATAATTTTTGATTGCTCCATGCTATATTATCTTCTGTTTTGGACATTATTGGGCTTTATTATTCACTTTTATATTATTTTTGGGACTAACCTATTAACCGGAGGCCCAGCCCAGAATTATCGTTTTTTGCCTATTTCAGAGTTTCGCAGAAAATGAATATCAAACGGAGTCCAAACGAAATGAAACCTTCGGGAACGTTATTTTTGGAACGAACATGATCCAGGAGACTTGGACCCTACGTTAAGCAACCAACAAGGAAGCCACGAGGTAGGGGGCGCGCCTACCCCCCCCCCCCCCCAGGCGCGCCCTCCACCCTCATGGGCCCCCTGTTGCTCCACCAACGTACTTCTTCCTCCTATATATACCTACATATCCCCAAACGATCAGATACGGAGCCAAAAACCTAATTCCACCGCCGCAACTTTCTGTACCCATGAGATCCCATCTTGGGGCCTGTTAGAGTTCACTGGAAGGGCATCGATCATGGAGGGCTTCTACATCAACACCATAGCCTCTCCGATGAAGTGTGAGTAGTTTACTTGAGACCTTGGGTCCATAGTTATTAGCAAGATGGCTTCTTCTCTCTTTTTGGATCTCAATACAATGTTCTCCCTCTCTCGTGGAGATCTATTCGATGTAATCTTCTTTTGCGGTGTGTTTGTTGAGACTGATGAATTGTGGGTTTATGATCAAGATTATCTATGAACAATATTTGAATCTTCTGAATTCTTTTATGTATGATTGGTTATCTTTGCAAGTCTCTTCGAATTATCAGTTTGGTTTGGCCTACTAGATTGGTTTTTCTTGCAATGGGAGAAGTGCTTAGCTTTGGGTCCAATCTTGTGATGTCCTTTCCCAGTGACAGTAGGGGCAGCAAGGCACGTATTGTATTGTTGCCATCGAGGATAACAAGATGGGGTTTTTATCATATTGCATGAATTTATCCCTGTACATCATGTCATCTTGCTTAAGGCGTTACTCTGTTCTTATGAACTTAATACTCTAGATGCATGCTGGATAGCGGTCGATGTGTGGAGTAATAGTAGTAGATGCAGGCAGAAGTCGGTCTACTTGTCTCGGACGTGATGCCTATATACATGATCATACCTAGATATTCTCATAACTATGCTCAATTCTGTCAATTGCTCAACAGTAATTTGTTCACCCACCGTAAAATACTTATGCTCTTGAGAGAAGCCACTAGTGAAACCTATGGCCCCCGAGTCTATCTTCATGATATTAATCTTCCAACACTTAGTAGTTTCCGTTGCTTTTTTACTTTGCTTCTATTTTATCTTGCATCTTTATCATAAAAATACCAAAAATATGATCTTATCATATCTATCAGATCTCACTCTCGTAAGTGACCGTGTAGGAATTGACAACCCCTTATCGCGTTGGTTGGGAGGATTTATTTGTTTTGTGTAGGTGCGAGGGACTCGCGCGTAGCCTCCTAATGGATTGATACCTTGGTTCTCAAAAACTGAGGGAAATACTTACGCTATTTTGCTGCATCATCGTTTCCTCCTCAAGGGAAAACCAACGCAATGCTCAAGAGGTAGCAAGAAGGATTTCTGGCGCCGTTGCCAGGGACGTATATGCAAAAGTCAACATACCAAGTACCCATCACAAACCCTTATCTCCCGCATTACATTATTTGCCATTTGCCTCTCGTTTTCCTCTCCCCCACTTCACCCTTGTCGTTTTATTCGCCCTCTCTTCTCCGTTTGCCTCTTTTTGCCCGTCTCTTGTTTGCTCGTGTGTTGGATTGCTTGTTTGTCATGATGGATCAAGATAATACCAAATTGTGTGACCTTACCAATACCAACAATAATGATTTTCTTAGAACTCCGATTGCTCCTCTTACCGATACTGAATCTTGTGAAATCAATGCTGCTTTGTTGAATCTTGTCATGAAAGATCAATTTGCCGGCCTTCCTAGTGAAGATGCCGCTACTCATCTAAATAGCTTCGTTGATTTGTGTGATATGGAAAGAAGAAAGATGTTGAAAATGATATTGTTAAATTGAAGCTATTTCCTTTTTCGCTTAGAGATCATGCTAAAGCTTGGTTTTCGTCTTTGCCTAAAAATAGTATTGATTCTTGGAATAAGTGCAAAGATGCTTTTATCTCTAAGTATTTTCCTCCCACTAAGATCATCTCTCTTAGAAACGATATTATGAATTTTAAGCAACTTGATCATGAACATGTTGCACGAGCTTGGGAGAGAATAAAATTAATGATACGTAATTGCCCTACTCATGGTTTGAATTTATGGATGATTATACAAAAAAATTATGCCGGATTGAATTTTGCTTCTAGAAATCTTTTAGATTCGGCCGCGGGAGGCACTTTTATGGAAATCACTTTAGGAGAAGCTACTAAACTCCTAGATAATACTATGGTTAATTATTCTCCATGGCACACCGAAAGATCTACTAATAAAAAAGTGCATGCGATAGAAGAAATTAATGTTTTGAGTGGAAAGATGGATGAACTTATGAAATTATTTGCTACTAAGAGTGTTTCTTCTGATCCTAATGATATGCCTTTGTCTACTTTGATTGAGAATAATAATGAATCTATGGATGTGAATTTTGTTGGTAGGAATAATTTTGGTAACAACGCGTATAGAGGAAACTTTAATCCTAGGCCTTATCCTAGAAATTCCTCTAATAATTATGGTAATTCCTACAACAATTCTTATGGAAATTTTAATAATATGCCCTCTAAATTTGAGACTAGTGTTGAAGAGTTTATGAATTCGCAAAAGAATTTCAATGCTTTGCTTGAAGAGAAATTGCTTAAAGTTGATGAATTGGCTAGGAACGTTGATAGAATTTCTCTTGATGTTGATTCTTTAAAACTTCGATCTATTCCTCCAAAGCATGATATCAATGAGTCTCTCAAAGCCATGAGAATTTCCATTTATGAGTGCAAAGAAAGAACCGCTAGGATGCGTGCTAAGGAAGATTGCTTTATGAAAGCGTGTTCTTCAAATTTCTATGAAAATAAAGATGAAGATCTAAAAGTTATTGATGTGTCCCCTATTAAATCTTTGTTTTGCAATATGAATCTTGATAATTATGGGACTGAATATGATCCACCTCTACCTAGAAGGCGTTCCAAAAATTTGAAGTTTTTAGATCTTGATGCTAAAATTGATAAAAGAGGGATTGAAGAGAACAAAACGTTAGATGATAATAAACCCACTATTTTGGATTTCAAGGAATTTAATTATGATAATTGCTCTTTGATAGATTGTATTTCCTTGTTGCAATCCGTGCTAAATTCTCCTCATGCTTATAGTCAAAATAAAGCTTTTACCAGACATATCGTTGATGCTTTGATGCAATCTTATGAAGAAAAGCTTGAGTTGGAAGTCTCTATCCCTAGAAAACTTTATGATGAGTGGGAACCTACTATTAAAATTAAGATTAAAGATCATGAATGCTATGCTTTGTGTGATTTGGGTGCTAGTGTTTCCACGATCCCAAAGACTTTGTGTGATTTGTTAGGTTTCCGTGATTTTGATGATTGCTCTTTAAATTTGCACCTTGCGGATTCCACCATTAAGAAACCTATGGGAATAATTAATGATGTTCTTATTGTTGCAAATAGGAACTATGTGCCTGTAGATTTTATCGTTCTTGATATAGATTGCAATCCTTCATGTCCTATTATTCTTGGTAGACCTTTCCTTAGAACGATTGGTGCAATTATTGATATGAAGGAAGTGAATATTAGATTCCAATTTCCATTAAAGAAAGGCATGGAACACTTCCCTAGGAAGAAAATAAAATTACCATATGAATCTATCATGAGAGCTACTTACGGATTGCCTACCAAAGATGGCAATACCTAGATCTATCCTTGCTTTTATGCCTAGCTAGGGGCGTTAAACGATAGCACTTGTTGGGAGGCAACCCAATTTTATTTTTAGTTTTTTTCTTTTTTCTTCTGTTTAGGAATAAATATTTGTTCTAGACTCTGGTTAGATGTGTTTTTATGTTTTAATTAGTGTTTGTGCCAAGTAAAACCTATAGGTTCTTCTTGGATGATAGTTATTTGATCTTGCAGGAAATTCCAGAAACTTTCTGTTCACGAAAACAATTGTTAAAAATCACCAGAACGTGATAAAATACTTATTATAATTTCTGCTGATCAATAAACAAATTTCCTAGGTCTTCCTATTTTGTCTGATTTTTTGAAGTTCAAGAAGTTTGCGTTAGTTACAGATTACTACAGACTGTTCTGTTTTTGACAGATTCTGTTTTTCGTGTGTTGTTTGCTTATTTTGATGAATCTATGGCTAGTAAAAGAGTTTATAAACCATAGAGAATTTGGAATACAGTAGGTTTAACACAATTATAAATAAATAATGAGTTCATTACAGTACCTTGAAGTGATCTTTTGTTTTCTTTCGCTAACGGAGTTCACGAGATTTTCTGCTGAGTTTTGTGTTGTGAAGTTTACAAGTTTTGGGTGAAAGATTTGATGGATTATGGAACAAGGAGTGGCAAGAGCCTAAGCTTGGGGATGCCCATGGCACCCCCAAGATAATCTAAGGACAACATAAAGCCAAAGCTTGGGGATGCCCCGGAAGGCATCCCTCTTTCGTTTACTTCCATCGGTAACTTTACTTGGAGCTATATTTTTATTCACCACATGATATGTGTTTTGCTTGGAGCGTCTTGTATGATTTGAGTCTTTGCTTTTTAGTTTACCACAATCATCTTTGCTGGCACACTTTTTTAGAGAGACACACATGATTCGGAAATTATTAGAATACTCTATGTGCTTCACTTATATCTTTTGAGCTATGTAGTTTTTGCTCTAGTGCTTCACTTATATCTTTTAGAGCACGGTGGTGGTTTTGTTTTATAGAAACTATATTCTTTCATACTTCACTTATATTATTTTGAGAGTCTTAAACAGCATGGTAATTTGCTTAGATAATCCTAATATGCTAGGTATTCAAGACTAGTAAAAAAACTTCACGGGTTATTAATCTTCATCATATTAATCTTCCAACACTTTGTTATTTCCATTGCTTTTTTACTTTGATTTTATTTTATCTTGCATCTTTATCATAAAAATACCAAAAAATTTATCTTATCATATCTATCAGATCTCACTCTCGTAAGTGACCTTGTAGGGATTGACAACCCTTTATCGCGTTGGTTGTGAGGATTTATATGTTTTGTGTAGGTGCGAGGGACTCGCGCGTAGCCTCCTACTGGATTGATACCTTGGTTCTCAAAAACTGTGGGAAATACTTACGCTACTTTGCTGCATCACCCTTTCCTCTTCAAGGGAAAACCAACGCAGTGCTCAAGAGGTAGCAATGCGCTACTTAAAGCGGCAACGCCTAGCTAACCTCCACACCATAGCGCATCGTCCTCCTACCCGGCACCACATCCGCCATGACCGCAAGCGCGAACGCTCTGCGGGAGAGCTTGTCTTCGGGGATGGAGCTCGAGGTCGCCGCCCTCGCTCAAGTCTCCGCACAAGCGGTGGCCACGCTGGCGGCCGACGACGGGAGCACCGTCAGCCACGCGTCCTACTTGCCGCCATCCAACATCCGGCACCGCCAAGGTCGGGGACCCCTCCGAGGATGAGTAGGGCATGGGAGGCGGCAGGGCATGGTGTGCCAGCTGGCCGGTCCGTCTCCCGCGTTCTACTTTTCCTTGCCGGAGACCGCGCCTTTACTTCACGGGTCTTTAACCCCGCCCCCGTACATGGAGATCGCCGATGGAGGACGTCGGTCGCTGCCGTAGAATAGGTTTAGGGTCGGGTTTCTTTTATTATTCTGTCCTATAAAAGTTCGAAATGTAATGAAAATCTGCCTGCATTAATCTCGGCCGGTGTATATGAACTTTCACAATAATATAGTACATTGTAGGAGTACTAGCAAGATGCACGTGCGTTGCACGGAAGATCAAGATCTTGTGGGAGAAAAGGATGAACAGGGGAGCGCATTTCACATTTTTCTACATCTACGGGAACCTACAAAAGGGTTAACGTAAATTGCCTCTCTCTCTCGTCCCCTGATTTTCATGGTGGTGGGCCCCTCCCTCCCCCAATCTATAATCAATAGCTCACATTATGTTAATTACGTGACTGGGACTACGTAGGTGTAGCATTACTCGTCCTAAAAAACCCAACTAAGCCAACCTCCCAGCATATCGCGCGGGAAAAGACCCGGCCGCCGTTTTAGTCGGGATTACCGGACAACTAGTAGTAGTATCGATGGATCGTGCGAAGCAACAAGTTTTTTTTGAGGGGGCGAAGCACCTAGTTTAAAAGGAAAAAGGCGGTACACTCACAGCACCCCTGTCGCGGTCGCATTGCACCCCACACACGTTCGGTCCTGCACATGGCTCACACAAACGGAACGCGCTTCGGCTTGCCTCTTCACTGACACGTGGGACTGCACTTGGAGAAACCGACCATGCGCCAAACTCCCCCCGCCCACCGCGCGAAAATCCTCCCCCCCCCCCACCCAAAAGTTCCCCCCAAATCCTAGATTCAACCGCCCTTCGGCCAACTAGCCAACAATATTCCCCAAACACCGCTCCCCCCGTCCCCCTCCACTCCATTCGCTCCGCCAAAGCCGTCGTCCCGGCCACGCCGATACGTCGGCGCCACGGTTCTTCGAGGGGACCCACGGCGATCCTCTTGCTCCCACTGATGCGCTCTCGTGATCGCCGTCCTCTAAGCCGCGCCGCCCCGGGCGACGTTCTTGTGGAGGCGCACGGCGGTCAGCGCCGCCACCGCTGGCGACGTTCGTGTGGAGACGCACGGCGGTCAGCTTCTCCCACGGTACGCGCATTCTTGACTGAGGCCCCCTGCATGTCGGTGTAGCACTGAATGTTAGCTGATAAACGATGTTAATCTTGCTGTTTGCCGAAGTAGTTTACAGTCAATATGCTCTGCTTAAGAAGCTTCCTGGCCCTGTTCTGCACTCAATCTGCTTAGTTGAGATGGCATGCCAAGGCCGATTAGTTGCTAAAATATCCTGTCATATATTTATTATGACATAGATTGCCATGGTCTAGTAGCCAATCTGTTAGGTGAAATAGCTCTACATCGTTTTATACTCGATCTTTGTTGCTGCGATGGCCTTCGATAGTTTGATGGTTGTGTGCTCGGCCTCATTGATCAGAAACAGCTCGCCATAATTTAGCACTCAAATCTGTTTGCTGAATTAGCTCTACATATATTTTGTTACTTAGATCTGCTCGTCCAAATATCTTGCCATAGCTTTAGACATCGACCTAGGTATTTTCTTACGGACTTCATAAAAAGCATATATGTTTTTCCTGTAATATCTAGTAGAAGAACTAATTTGTATGTCTAACAGATGGACAGAACTTGGATAACTTCTGCTCGAAGATTCTCCGTTGCATATGTTGAGGGGGTTGAAAACTTCATGAACTTTATCAGAGCTGAGTACGGTGGTCCGAAATCTTATGTGCTCTGCCCGTGTAGCAGTTGTATGAATTCAGTTACGAGACCCTAGTCAACTATGCAAAATCATCTACACTTGTATGGGATGTCGGTCACATATACTAGGTGGGTTCATCATGGTGAAGCTATGAACGTCAATGTTATTGACTACGTGGAAGGAGCAGATCACCATCTTGATCTTCCTGATGCTCGGGTGGAAGAGGAGGAGGAGGAGGAGGTGGTGGTGGTGGAGCCAGTGAGTTTGACCAACATTGAAACAATGCTACGAAATGCTCGTGCATTCTGTGAACTTTCACCTGCAGAAGAAAAAAGGTGGGCCCGCATGTTGGAATAATGCAATGTGGCTGTCACCCTAGGAAATAAGCCGTCAGTATTCTCAGCTATGGTCACCTTTCTTCAGGTTAAGACATCTGAGCGGATGACCAACAAATCATTCGATGCGATGTTGGCTGCTTTCCGCAAAGCTTTCCCAGATGCGTCTGAGCTGCCACACACCTACAAAGAAATGAAGAATTTCCTTCGTGCGTTGGAATTGGATATGATATGATCCATGTTTGTAAGAATAAGCGTGTTCTGTTCGGAAGGATTATGCCAACTTAAGTGAATGCCCAAATGCAAATCATCAAGATGGAAAGATGGCGATCTTTGTGAAGAGGATTCCTCATAATGTTACGAGACATTTTCCAATTACACCAAGATTGCAGAGGTTGTTTCATGATCTTTGAAACAAGAGAGGATGTCTTGTGGCATTCTAGGAACCAGGATTTCAGAGATCGAATGTAATGAGCCATCCATCTCATGGTAGTGAGTGGAAAGGCTTCAATCGTAAGCACGTAAACATTTGTCACGACCCGAGAAACATTAGACTTGGCTTAGCTTCAGATGGATTTAACCCATTTGGCCACCAGAGCGCCACATATAGCATGTGTCCAGTGCTTGTTATCCCTTACAACATGCCTCTAAATGTCTGCACCAAAGAATCAAACTACATGATAGCCTTGCTCATCCCTGTAGCGACCCGACCTCAGACGGTCAAGCCTCTGTGTTTCTGTGCCATCCACGGATCAAGATCTTTGGCACACAGACATCAATGTATATATCAAAGTGCAATCACATGTATAATTAATGTAAAACTGATATATACCTCATAAGCCTCAGCGGAAACAAGTAATCGGGTGTGGAGTCCCATCAACGCCATCGGCAGTTGAGTGTAGACCGTAACCACCTCAGATCGTAACTCTTACATCGTCGAGGAAATATCTGCAACATGATACGTTGCAGCCGTGTAGGTCAGTACATTGAATGTACCGCAAGATCACAATAAGAGAAAACAGGATGATAAACTATACTATATGCGGTATGGCTTTGTGGCTCAGATCTCGAGTTTTGTTTGCATAAAAGCTGATTTATTTTCCCTACATCAAAGGAATAAATGAAGTCTGTACTATGGAGTTTTCTATCATGACATGGTTCCGCCAACCGATGTCTCATAGCCCAAAATCATCATAAGTTGCCCACAATTAAGTTATCAATTCGGTGTTGAGAGTTCCGAGATAGATCCAGTCCAGATGCTCAAATTGTCCGTAACCGGGGACACGGCTAATCGATTAGGTTTTAACCCTCTGCAGAGGTTTGTACACTTTACCCGCAAGATTCGATCCCTCTCTTTACGTTCTCGCACTTCAGGGTGTTTGAGAACAAGATGACTGAAACATGGTCTTCCGAAGAGTTCCTCTGACCACTGTCCGGTGCTCATCCAATCCTACCGTAGTTCTACATCTGCCAAAGCACTGGCCCCAGCCAGAGTCACAACTAAGGTCAACCAAGCCAGAGCCCATAGTGACTTGCGGTTGCACAGGTAAGCTTCCGGGCATGAAGTATTCTTCCGTCTCTTTGAGTCTGGGTGAAGCTTTCCGCAAGATGTCATGGCGCTTCTCCATGCATCCCGGCCAACCACTGGATTCTCCAGGGTGCCCGTCAACCGTCCTTCACCCAGTAGTGTGTATTGAATTCTTATCTCGAGTCTTGAAGTCTTAAGGCCTTGAACATGCAGTCCTTGCAGATGCCATCATGGAGTTGTCGTCATTGACGTAGAGTCCTCCTTCTTCACACCACTCTCGAGCACTCATACCAAGCCCCGTCTACTATAGCGTAGCATTAAAATAAATAACGTCCCGGGCTTGGTAACAGGGTGATGGGTTCCTACCTCATGCATACTAATCAACTACAAGGATTCAATATCACTACTGGAGGGTGGTTGCAAAGATGCCACTAAATGTAATAAAACATAGGTATGAAAGCATGGTCAAAGTGAACTTGCACAGTAAGTTGATGAAGATAACAACACTCTCGAATAATGACTTGGTAGAACTATTCGTCACTCCGTTGAAAATCTATATAGTCATAGCATTCATATAAGCAAACATCCTAGCAAACAATTCTAACACTCATAATAAAACCAACAATTAAAAATGCAAATCAAGGGACACCAAATAAAAACAAAGGAAAACTACACAACAAAACTACCAAAGAAAACTCGGAGAAAACAAATCAAGGTTTTCACCACATCAAGCATCAACTAAGAAATAGTTTTACACAACTAAAACTTTTCTTAACAGAACCTAAGCATGGGTTTTGCTAACCTAACAGAAGGGAAAACATCATGCAAACTAGGAGCAAAAAGAATCACATCAAAAGCTATTATAGAACTCCTATTATGCCTATAACAATTCTAGCAAGAAAAAAATTAAAATAAAAATTTATTTATTGTAAATAAAAGTTCATGTTCTTAAACTACAGAAACTAATCTAAAATAAACTATGACATAGGTAAAATAAAATTATTTACTAAATAGAACAATAGGAAAACAGTAGCTAGTTAAATAAATAAGAAACACATGATTTTGATTAAAACTATTTTTTTATTAAATCTAAAATACCCAACTAAATTCCTACTACTAGGCAAAGTCAAAACAAAGCAGTGACAAAAGAATCACCAAAATAAAATAATCCTAACTCATTTTATAGCAGAAATACTAATCTGTCTAAAACTAAAATAAAACAATTTCTAATAATTCAAACATGGCCAAACATATTTTCTACAGAAACTACAACAAATTTGCAAACTAACAAAAAAAGAATCACTTAAAAATATTAAGTAGATTAAAAGATATGGATTTTACAAAACTAAAACTATTCTGTTAAAAACAGAAACGAAAAAATAAAATTAAAAAGGAAAATTGGGCTAATGGGCCTATCTAGCGCTCGGGCGTTAAGTAACTAAAAAGCGCCTGAGGAAATAAACCGAGTTGGCCGGTCTAACTAAACCTAATAAAACCAAAACTAAACCGGATAAAACCGGTTCACTTAAAATAAACCTACCGCTTCGCGATCTAATCTCAACCCTACGATCTAAATCGAACGGCGACGGGGATCTCCGGCGACTTACCGCGGGGTCGACGACGACGGTGGCTCGGGCGACGACGGCTCCAGTGGCTCCGGTGGTCGGGGACGTCGGCGGAGGTGTCGGGAGGGTGCGGCGGAGCAAGGGGGCTCAGGTGGAGTCGGGTGAGCTCGGGAGGTTCGAGGCGACCGGTGGGGCAAAGCAATGGCCAAGCACTCAGGTCTCCGGCGACGAATTGCGGCGAGGGGAGAGGGTCGGGCGAGGGGGCGAGGGGCGGAACGGGGCGAGGGGAGGGTATTTATAAGGGGGGTGGGGAAACGACTTGGACGAGGAGGCGATCGGGGGCGAGGATCGGGGAGGATCCCGGATCCTTCGGGATTCCGGCGAGCGGCGGCGGGGTTGGCGTGGGGAGGAAGAAGGTGGTGGGGCCGGGTGTCAGCGAGAGAGAGGGAGAGGGGTGAGCGACGGGCGACCGATCGGGAGGATTCGGCCAGTGGCTCGGGCGTAATGCTCGGCGCACTGGCCGGGCTCTGGGTCACTGTGGGTGCCTCGCCGGGTCAAGCATTCGGCTGGGCTACTGGGTTTTTCTTTTTTTGAATTTAGGGAGAGGGGGAATATATATATAATATATATATTTTTATATAGGACATATATATATCAAAATTTTCAGAAAAATATATCCTCTGTGATGAACTTTATTCCAGCTTCAAATAAAATACACAAAAATTCAAATAAAACAAAGAGTGTTTCTGCTCTAATAAAATCCAATAAAAATCATTTTAAAAATACCAAAATGATTTCAAAATTATTTTCTCCTAATTTTCCATTGAAGGGAATCATTTTACCCTTATTTATATTTATTTATTTTTAGGAGAAAAATAATTTGAATAAAATCCAAATAATTCCAAATTTGAAGGGGAGTTTCAAAATACCTTCAAATGACTTTCAATTTGATTCTTTTTAACTTCCAACTCATATTTCATATAATTGAAGAAGTCATTTTATCTTCTCCCACTCATAAGTTGCATAAATTTTCTAAAATTTGGAATATTTTCAAACAGAATTCAAATCTTTTCAAAACCCTTTTCATTTATTCAAATGGAAGAAGTCATATCATCTTCTCTCTAGGGTTTTGTGTTTGAATTGAATTTGAATTCATGGATATAAAAGGGCAAAGTGAAAGTCAGGGAAAGTCATTTCATTCCCTCTCATTTAACTTTCAAAAAGTTTCAATTTCCACTCAATTTCACTCAATCAATCACACAACAAACAATCAATCAATCAAAACTATTTATTTATTATAACATTCCAAAATTTAGAATTTTGGGATGTTACAATCCCAAGTCCAAAAAGTCCTGGAAAGGATTTTGATTTGTTCATGGAGCCTCTTGTGGAGGAAGTTCAACAGCTATGGAGGGGTGTTCTCACTCGAGACCTATATAGCAACCCACCAGCTGATTTCTTTCTGCGTGCTGTTATAATTTGGTGCATCCATGATTATCCGGCTTTGGGCACTATGTCAGGGCGAACGACACATGGTTACAATGCATGTGTTCGCTGTGACAGGAATCCGCTGTCATACACAATACTTAGCAAGATCTGTTACATTGGACACCGCCGTTTCCTTGCCAAGGACAAGCCGCATCCTAGAAAATACCGAAGACATGTGTTCAATGCAAAGCATGAAACCCGTGATGCGCCAAAGAGGCTCACTGCCGATGAGTTGCAAGTGGAATTAGAGAAGGCCAGGCATATTACACCAGGAAACCATCCTGATAATGGTAGCGGGAAAAGGAAGCGTGGTATGTAAGAGAGATTATTGTTTACCCGCAGGTCCATTTTGTGGGACTTGGAGTATTGGAAAGATTTGGATCTGCGGCATAATCTTGATGTGATGCACATCGAGAAAAATATATGTGACAGCATTATCGACACACTTCTTAATATTGAAGGCAAGACGAAAGATACCTTAAAATCTAGGATTGATTTGACACACTGGTATCGTAAAGGATTTGCAGGTGCAAGATGAAGGTAAACCACGGGATATGGCACCAAATGTGTACGTCTTGGACAGGTAAAAAGAAAAGAATTCTGCAAGGTCCTCACACGTGAGATTCCCACATGGATTTGCTTCCAACCCTGAAAGGAGAGTCAGTGCAGATGGAGACAAGGTACAAGGGTTGAAAAATCATGATTGCCACGTCCTACTTCAAAGGGTTTTACCTATTATCCTTAGAGGATTGGGCATACGACTTATATAGAGCGATTGCGAGTTGGGACAATTCTTCGTGGAACTCTCAAAGAGAAATATCGGGATAGATGCTTTGGAGCCGTCTTAGAGACAAGATACCAACTATCCTATGCGACCTTGAGAAGATATATCCTCAAGCCTTCTTTGATGTGATGGTGCATTTGTCCTGCTCATCTACCCGATGAGGCACTACTTAGAGGTCCAAAGACAAGATGGCTGGATGTACCCTATTGAAAGGCGGCTAGGCACTTTCAAGGGCTATGTTAGGAACAGAGCTAGACCCGAGGGTTCCATTGCAGAGGCCTACATTGCTACAAAAGCGTTGACATTCTGCTCAAAATACATTGAAACAGTTGATCAGCTTAGCAAAGACGTGGATGAAGACAATCCCGGTCTCAATGTTTTCGATTATTCTGTTCGAGTTACAGGGAAGAGTCGACAAGAGGACAAACCTAAAGATTTGGAAAAAATGGTTTGGTATGTGTTGAATAACTGTCCTGAGATACTACCTTATATCAAGTAAGTGCCAAGTACTGCAGCTTATACATCGTAATCTACTAAACTTGCAGCACATTCTTATATATTTAGATGTTTGAGACGATCACTATGTTGTGCAGCATCTACAAAAAGGAGTTACTGCCACAAAATCCAAGAAACATTGACAAACTGGTTATGGCAGGATTTGCAAAATGTTCAAGAGCCATGTAAGCTTTTGAATTGCACTGTCAGTTTTTTTAATATATTGAGTACATAAGATGATCAGCTTGTCTATTTTCTAACCATAGGTTAAGAAGATGCGGGAGGATGGGCGGGAAGTTGATGATGCCCTTTACTCACTAGCAATGGGTCATGATACTCGGGTAAGACATTATGAATATTGTGTTGTAGGAGATGTGCGCTACAACACCCTTTGCACGAGACGAAGGTGAAGACACAAAACAGTGCCATCATGAGCACGGATACGTATGACAAAGAGATAACTGAAATGTATGCTAACATAATGTATATTGTTCGATTGCGATATATCTCCGATTTCGAGGATCATCGGTGTGTGGTTACATTGTCTTTGTCGTTGGTATAACCTGTTTTCCAGGATCACAAAACCCAGAGCTGATGATTATTTCAAATCCATCAATGTCAAGGCAGCGTACCGGACCAATGAGCCTTTTATTTTGGCAAATCAAGCAACACAAATATTTTTCTTGGAAGACACATTTGCACGTAGAGATGACTGGAGAGTAGTTCAAAGGTTTAAGCAGAGGAATTCGTTTAAAGAAGTTGCACAACAAGATGATGCTTACACTGCTCGTGATGTACAAGATAACACAGATGTTCCTAATATCTTTGAGAACCATCACGTCAATGACTGATACGTCTCCAACATATCTATAATTTTTAATTGCTCCATGATACTTTATCTACTGTTTTGGACTATATTGGGCTTTATTTTCCACTTTTATATTATTTTTGGGACTAACCTATTAACCGGAGGCCCAGTCCAGAATTGTTGTTTTTTGCCTATTTTAGTGTTTCAAGAAATGTAATATCAAACGGTGTCCAAACGGAATGAAACCTTCGGGAACGTGATTTTCTCACCGAACGTGATCCAGGGGACTTGGACCCTACTCCAAGGAAAAAAAGAGGCGGTCACGAGGGTGGGGGGGCGCGCCCCCCACCCTCGTGGGCCCCTTGTTGCTCCACCGACGTACTCCTTCCTCCTATATATACCTATGTATCCCCAAATGATCAGAACAGGAGCCAAAACCCTAATTCCATCGCCGCAACTTCCTGTATCCACGAGATCCCAACTTGGGGCCTGTTCCGGAGCTCCGCCGGAGGGGGCATCCATCATGGAGGGCTTCTACATCATCATCAAAGCCTCTCCGATGAAGTGTGAGTATTTTACCTCAGACCTACGGGTCCATAGTTAGTAGCTAGATGTCTTCTTCTCTCTTTTTGGATCTCAATACAATGTTCTCCCCCTCTCTCGTGGAGATCTATTCGATGTAATCTTATTTTTGCAGTGTGTTTGTTGAGACCGATGAATTGTGGGTTTATGATCCAACTTATCTATGAATAATATTTGAATCTTCTCTGAATTCTTTCATGTATGATTGAGTTATCTTTGCAAGTCTCTTCGAATTATCCGTATGGTTTGGCCAACTAGATTGGTAGTTCTTGCAATGGGAGAAGTGCTTAGCTTTGGGTTCAATCTTGCGGTGTCCTTTCCTAGTGACAGAAGGGGCAGCAAGGCACATATTGTATTGTTGCCATCGAGGATAACAAGATGGGGGTTTTATCATATTGCATGAATTTATCCCTCTACATCATGTCATCTTGCTTACGGTGTTACTCTGTTTTTAACTTAATACTCTAGATGCATGCTGGATAGCGGTCGATGAGTGGAGTAATAGTAGTAGATGCAGAATCGTTTGATCTACTTGTCATGGACGTGAAGCCTATATACATGATCATACCTAGATATACTCATAACTATGCTCAATTCATCAATTGCTCAATAGTAATTTGTTCACCCACGTAGAATATCTATGCTCTTGAGAGAAGCCACTAGTGAAAGCTATGGCCCCCGGGTCTATTCTCATCATATCAATCTCCATCACTTTTAATACTTGCTTTGTTTTTACTTTGCCTTTTATTTTTACTTTGCATATCTAAACCAAAAATACCAAAAAATATTATTTATCATCTCTATCAGATCTCACTCTCGTAAGTGACCGTGAAGGGATTGACAACCCCTAATCGCGTTGGTTACGAGTAGCTATCATTTTGTGCAGGTACGAGGGACTTGCGCGTGGTCTCCTACTCGATTGATACCTTGGTTCTCAAAAACTGAGGGAAATACTTACGCTACTTTACTGCATCATCCTCTCCTCTTCGGGGAAATCCAACGCAGTGCTCAAGAGGTAGCAAGAAGAATTTCTGGCGCCGTTGCCGGGGAGGCTCACGCAAGAGCAAGTCAACCATACCAAGTACCCATCACAATCCCTATCTCTCGCATTACATTATTTGTCATTTGCCTCTCGTTTTCTCCTCCCCCACTTCACCCTTGTCGTTTTATTCGCCCTCTCTTTTCCGTTTGCCTTTCTTTTCGTTTGCCTTGATGTCTTACTTGGCTCGTTTGGTTGAAATAGTTGAGTATTTATTCCTAAACAGAGAAGCTAATATCTATGGATCCTCATCCGCTTGCCAATGTTTTTAAGAGATCCAATTATGATGAACCAATCCCTAGTGATTTGGATGCACTAGATTATCTTTATAAGGTTTTGCCTGAAATCCGTGAAGTGCCTCGCGATAGATCTTTGAATAAAAGCATGATTGCAATGATTTTATTATAAATTATTTTGATGTCAATTGTGCTAATAAGATGCAAAACCCTAAACTTGGGGATGCTAGTTTTGCTATGTCTACTACTTGTTGCAATGATCATGATTGGGGTGATTCTTCTTATGATTTTGAGAATTTATTTAAGCCCCATGATGAATATGAGATTGATAATATTGTTTGCAATAATATTGAAAGTGGGTTCGGAAGAGTGTCAACTTTAGATCCCACATATTTGGAGAATGTTCAATCTTATGAAGTTTTCGATAAAAGTGGGCTTGGAGAAATCATGACTTTAATTAATGATAATCCCACTATTTTGGAAGAGTGTCAACTTTGCATGCATGTGGATTGTGTTGAGAATATGTTATGTGATAGCCATATTGTTGAATTTTCTTATGATCCTATATGTGATTATTATGAGAAAGGAAAATATGGTTATAGAAAATTTCATGTTACTAAATTACCTCTCGTTATGTTGAGATTGCTATTGTTCCTTTCCGCTTCCTTGCATATGCTAGTTTTTGCTTGCTACGATAATTTGTTTGCCTATAATATGCCTATGCATAGGAAGTATGTTAGACTTAAGTGTGTTTGTCACATGTTTTATGATGCTCTCTTTGTGCCTCAATTCTTGTCTTTCTTGTGAGCATCATTGAATCTCAATGCCTAGCTAAAAAGGCTTTAAAGAAAAGCGCTTGTTGGGAGGCAACCCAATATTTTTCCTTGCTGCTTATTAATAAATAATCCATCTAGCCTCTGTTTGGATGTGGTTTTATCTTTTAATTACTGTTTGTGCCAAGCTAGACCTATTGGATCTTCTTGGATGATAGTTATTTGATCTTGCTGTAATTTTCAGAAACTTTGCGCTCAGTGCCCGAATTGTTAAAAATGACCAGAACGTGATAAAATACTGATTCCAATTGCTGCTGATCAATAAACAAATTGTATAGGCCGTCTAATTTCGGTAGAATTTTTTGAGTTCCAGAAGTTTGCGTTCGTTACAGATTACTACAGACTGTTCTGTTTTTGACAGATTCTGTTTTGCGTGTGTTGTTTGCTTATTTTGATGAATCTATGGCTAGTAAAATAGTTTATAATCCATAGAGAAGTTGGAATACAGTGGGTTTAACACCAATATAAATAAAGAATGATTTCATTACAGTACCTTAAAGTAGTCTTTTGTTCCTTTCTCTAACGGAGCTCACGAGATTTCTATTGAGTTTTGTGTTGTGAAATTTTCAAGTTTTGGGTGAATTCTTTTGATGGATTATGGAACAAGGAGTGGCAAGAGCCTAAGCTTGGGTATGCCCATGGCACCCCAAAGATAATCCAAGGACACCAAAAAGTCAAAGCTTGGGGATGACCCGGAAGGCATCCCCTCTTCGCCTACTTCCATCGGTAATTTACTTGGAGCTATATTTTGTTCACCACATGATAAGTGTTTTGCTTGGAGCGTCTTGTATTATTTTGCGTCTTTGCTTGTTAGTTTACCACAATCATCCTTGATGTACACACCTTTTGAGAGAGCCATACATGAATTGGAATTTGATAGAATGCTCATAGTGCTTCACTTATATTTTTTGAGTTTGATAGTTATGCTCATAGTGCTTCACTTATATTTTTTGAGCTTGATAATTTTTTCTCTAGTGCTTCAATTAGATCTTTTAGAGCATGGTGGTGTATTTGTTTTAAAGAAACTATTGATCTCTCATGCTTCACTTAGATTATTTTGAGAGTCGTTAATAGCATGGTAATTTGCTTAAAATTAATATACTTGGTATTCAAGATATGTGAAACTTTCTTTTGAGTGTGTTGAATACTAAGAAAAGTTTGATACTTGATAATTGTTTTGAGATATGGAGGTGGTAATATTAAAGTCATGCTGGTTGGGTGATTATGAATTTAAAGAATGCTTGTGTTGAAGTTAGCAAATCCCGTAGCATGCACGTATAGTTAAAGTTGTGTAACAAATTTGAAACATGAAGTGTACCTGGCTTGTGCATCCTTATGAGTGGCGGTCGGGGACGAGCGATGGTATTTTCCTACCAATCTATCCCCCCAGGAGCATGCGCGTAGTACTTGATTTTGATGACTTCTAAATTTTTGCAATAAGTATATGAGTTCTTTTGACTAATGTTGAGTCCATGGATTATACGCACTTTTACCTTTCCGCCATTGCTAGCCTCTTCAGTACCGTGCATTGCCCTTTCTCACATTGAGAGTTGGTGCAAACTTCACGGTGCATCCAAACCCCGTGATATGATACGCTCTATCACACATAAACCTCCTTATATCTTCCTCAAAACAGCCACCATACCTACCTATTATGGCATTTCCATAGCCATTCCGAGATATATTGCCATGCAACTTTCCACCGCTCCGCTCATCATCATGACATACCTTACTTTTGTCATATTGCCATTGCATGATCATGTAGTTGACATCGTATTTGTGGCAAAGCCACCATGCATTATTTTTCATACATGTCACTCTTGATTCATCGCACCATCCTGCACATCACCGAGGCATTCATATAGAGTCATATCTTGTTCTAGTTTCGAGTTGTAATCCTTATGTTGTAATCAATAGAAGTGTGATGATCATCATTATTAGAGCATTGCCCAAAAAAAGAGAAAGGCCAAAAAGGAAAAAAAAGAAAGGCCCAAAAAAAAGAAAATAAATAAAAAGGGCAATGTTACTATCTCTTTTTTCCACAATTGTGCTTCAAAGTAGCACCTTGTTCTTCATGTAGTGAGTCTCATATATTGTGCTTCAAAGTAGCACCATGTTTTTCATAGAGTGAGTCTCATAAGTTGTCTTTTTCATACTAGTGGGAATTTTTCATTATAGAACTTGGCTTGTATATTCCTATGATGGGCTTCCTCAAATGCCCTAGGTCTTCATGATCAAGCAAGTTGGATGCACACCCACTAGTTTTCTTTTGTTGAGCATTCATTTATAGCTCTAGTGCATCCGTTGCATGGCAATCCCTACTCCTCATGTTGACATCAATTGATGGGCATCTCCATAGCCCGTTGATTATCCTCGTCAACGTGAGACTTTCTCCTTTTTGTCTTCTCCACACAATCCCCATCATCATATTCTATTCCACCCATAGTGCTATATCCATGGATCACGCTCATGTATTGCGTGAAGGTTGAAAAAGTTTGAGATTATTTAAGTATGAAACAATTGCTTGGCTTGTCATCGGGGGTATAGAAGTTGGGAACATCTTTGTGTGACAAAAATGAAGCATAGCCTAACTATATGATTTTGTAGGGATGAACTTTATTTTGCCATGCTATTTTGAGAAGACATCATTACTTTGATTAGTATGCTTGAAGTATTACTATTTCTTTTATCAATATGAACTATTATTTTGTATTCATTCGGATCTGAATATTCATACCACAATTAAGAATATTTACATTGAAATTACGCCAAAGTATCATTCCGCATCAAAAATTCTCTTTTTATCATTTACCTACTCGAGGACGAGCAGGAATTAAGCTTGGGGATGCCTGATACGTCTCCAACGTATCTATAATTTTTGATTGCTCCATGCTACTTTATCTACTGTTTTGGACTATATTGGGCTTTATTTTCCACTTTTATATTATTTTTGGGACTAACCTATTAACCGGAGTCCCATCCCATAATTGCTCTTTTTTGCCTATTTCAGTGTTTCGAAGAAACAGAATATCAAACGGAGTCCAAACGGAATGAAACCTTCGGGAACGTGATTTTCTCACCGAACGTGATCCAGGGGACTTTGACCCAACTCCAAGGAACAAAAGAGGCGGTCATGAGGGTGGGGGCGCGCCCCCTGCCTCGTGGGCCCCCTGTTGCTCCACCGACGTACTCCTTCCTCCTATATATACCTATGTATCCCCAAACGATCAGAACAGGAGCCAAAAACCTAATTCCACCGCCGCAACTTCCTGTATCCACGAGTGCCCATCTTGGGGCCTGTTCCGGAGCTCCGCCGGAGGGGGCATCCTTCACGGAGGGCTTCTACATCATCATCAAAGCCTCTCCGATGAAGTGTGAGTAGTTTACCTCAGACCTACGGGTCCATAGTTAGTAGCTAGATGGCTTCTTCTCTCTTTTTGGATCTCAATACAATGTTCTCCCCCTCTCTCGTGGAGATCTATTCGATGTAATCTTCTTTTTGCGGTGTGTTTGTTGAGACCGATGAATTGTGGGTTTATGATCCAACTTATCTATGCATAATATTTGGATCTTCTCTGCATTCTTTTATGTATGATTGAGTTATCTTTGCAAGTCTCTTCGAATTATCCGTTTGGTTTGGCCAACTAGATTGGTAGTTCTTGCAATGGGAGAAGTGCTTAGCTTTGGGTTCAATCTTGCGGTGTCCTTTCCCGATGTATAAGGGGCAGCAAGGCACGTATTGTATTGTTGCCATCGAGGATAACAATATGGGATTTTTATCATAATGCATGAATTTATCCCTCTACATCATGTCATCTTGCTTAAGGCGTTACTCTGTTTTTAACTTAATACTCTAGATGCATGATGGATAGCGGTCGATGAGTGGAGTAATAGTAGTAGATGCAGAATCGTTTCGGTCAACTTGTCATGGACGTGATGCCTATATATATGATCATAACTAGATATACTCATAACTATGCTCAATTCATCAATTGCTCAACAGTAATTTGTTCACCCACCGTAGAATATCTATGCTCTTGAGTGAAGCCACTAGTGAAACCTATGGCCCCCGGGTCTATTCTCATCATATCAATCTCCATCACTTTTAATACTTGCTTTGTTTTTACTTTGCCTTTTATTTTTACTTTGCATCTCTAAACAAAAAATACCAAAAATATTATTTATCATCTCTATCAGATCTCACTCTCGTAAGTGACCGTGAAGGGATTGACAACCCTAATCGCGTTGGTTGCGAGTAGCTATCGTTTTGTGCATGTACGAGGGACTTGTGCATGGTCTCCTACTGGATTGATACCTTGGTTCTCAAAAACTGATGGAAATACTTACGCTACTTTACTGCATCATCCTCTCCTCTTCGGGGAAATCCAACGCAGTGCTCAAGAGGTAGCAATGACGCCAGCGAAAATATTGCCTGTCGTGCTGTGGACATACAAGAGTTGATCAAGAAGAAGCCAACGTTCGAGGACGAAGAAGAAGATGACACCATGGGGAATTACGATTGAGACTGATACACATGGCGAAGATGTGGACGCTGCTGCTGCGGATGATGATTACATTGCTTTTGTCGTATTTGCCTGTCAGAAGACGTTTTTATCTACTATGTGAAATTGTGTTTGCTATGACAACTGAAACCTGATGAACATGTTGTTTAGTATTTTCCTGTGAGAACATCACTTGTTATGTATGCTGATTTGTGTTTGGTGATTGTATGACGACTAAAACATGATGACATTTTTGTTTAGTTGTACTCATATTTGGCCGTGAAACTTGAATTTGATGACATAGTTTGCTGTTGGACTGCAATTTGCTCGACGTCTTCGAATGAGAACAAAGCTGACCCGACAGGTCCTCTACTAATTTATTTATTTATTACCAAAAGGGCCTCTGCTATTTATTTATTTATGATCAAAAGGGGATACCCCCTGATTTCCGTTATTAGAAATCATTAGATGTTCACAACACTATGCCCAAATTGCTACATGTGTTTCATTCATTACTAGTTTCAAAGAAGTGCTCATGTCATAGCCACTGAATACATCACGAGTGCTACATACACTGCAAATAAAGAGACAAGCATACTACAGAGCACATCAATTTTGCCCATTATCTTCACAAGCTCCTTCATCTCCTCATTGGTATCAAGGCCGTTCAGCAGCTGTTGCTTGGCCATGATTAGAGGAACTGCATCTTTAACCTTCTGCTCTGCATCTTCCTCTTCTGCCGTTCCTTCGCCATTACTTGTCCAACACCCCAACCTGCTGGTATTGGGATTCCTCGGCTAACCAAATAATCAGCGTAGTTGCACTCCCCCACATCAGCAACTTCCCAGAACTACAAATCACATGAACCTTCCCTTTTCTGCACGAATCAAATTGGAAGATCATCAACCAAAATATTAAAAAAATCAGCAACTGAAAGTAGCAGAACAACACTTAAACATATTATTACCCCATGATTCAGGCATTTGTAGAAGACTCGGCCAGGGTTGAGGATTGTGGTTGAGACGCGACAGATGACTCTGCGTGATTTGCAGCATTGGCACCACACCAACGGCAGCGGGTTGCGATGAGCAACCGGTTGCGGTGCGCGTGCCGGCGGGGTGTGATGAGACCCACAGGCGATGGTACGGGTGGGGACTTGGCGCATATTTGGTTGTTGCCTTCTAAAGAGCAAGTGGACGAGCAGCCAGCGGACATGGTTGCTGCGGCCAGAGCTTCTGATTCTAGGCAGAGTAAGTAGAGAAGAGGAGAAGCGAACGTTGGATATGTCAGTTTCATTACTTGCAGAGTAGCATAGCACCATATAGAGTCATAGTCTAGGTTTGGATTCGAACCAGCTACAGGAGCACGTCTCTCTTTTTTCTAAAACTCAGCAACGTCTCTTTACTGATACACTAGCTTGTTCTGTACGCCTTCTCAAGTCTTTGATTCCTCCACCTGACATCTGGGTCTCTATATTTCGCGAGAAAAACGTGCCCCCCGCTGGCAGGTCAGACCCACCAGCTATCTTCGCACGCAAGGAAGTGCCTCCTTATTACGCACAAAAGAATGAATACTCCCCCTGCCAGCTGGAACCCAGCATCGTGGGAGGCTGACTTGTGGGCCTACCATGTTGACGGGGACAGAGGGCTTTGTCAACTTACTCAATATGAACGATTCTAGCTCCAGTTACCGTACAATGTTCATCCAAGGGCAGTAGTGCTTCTTCAATCTCTGGTCTTCTTGCTCCAGCCGCCCAAACCAGCGTCGGTCGTGCTGCGTGCTCCTGCCTCCCGTGGCCGGCTGTGATGCCGCAGAGGCCTCACCGCCCCCTACTACTCCCACCACTCGCCAGGCCATCCCTCTACTCACCCACACCCCCTGTTATTCTGTGGCGACGGCAACCTCACACCGCAGCCGAACCAGTGAACCCTCGTACTCTTCTCCGCCAGGGCATCCACTGCCGCGTCTTCCCCGGCTCCGTGTCGTCCCCTTCCTAGGCCTCACCGTCATCCACCGCCTTGGTGCTCTCGGTGTCGCGTGGTCAATGTGTTCAACGACCGACTTCTATCAGGGTCAATGTGTACGTGGAGAGGCTGACAGCTAGGTCCACGGCCGCAGCTGGGTCCACGGCCACAGCCCAGTCTTTTTGTGATTTGCCAAGTAAGTCGCTTTGTCAGGCCTGTTGGGTTGAAAATCTTTCAAGACGAGGAGAGCTTCATTCGGCTGGCCGAGAAAATGGCCTATCAGTAATGAGAAAATGGGTTGTACATTTTTAAAACACATCAAACCGGCAATTAGTTTCAAATTTATTTTTTTCATTTCGAGATTTTAAATTGCATTAACTTTTATGCATGGACAATTTGTTGGATTTTATATTGATATACATTTATTTTTAAAATCAGTTTGAATGTGACTCAAAATTTCGGGATTAAAAACAGTTCGGACCGCACCGAAATATGCAAAATTTCGTATAATTTTTTAACTGTGGCCACAATATGGGCTGTAATGCTAACAAAAAGAATATGGGCTCCAAAAAAATCTTAAGAATTAGCAAATGGGTTGTAAATTATTAGAAATTATGGCAGATGGGATGTATGCTGTTTTCCACAGATGTGAGGCTTTCCTAAAAAAGGTTGGCCGTACAGCAAAGCGATGGCTTGGATGCCCATCCAACGGCCGTCGTGCTTCTTCAATCTCTGCTCTTCCTACTCCAGCTGCTCAAACAAGCGCCGGCGGGACTACCTGCTCCTTCCTCCCATGATCGGCTGTCTTGCCAAGAGCCTCACCGCCCCACCGTACTCCCATCGCTGGCCTAGCCATCCCTGTACTCACCCACACCTGCTGTAATTCTCCGGCGACGGCAGATGAACCAGTAAACCCTCATACAGTCGTACTCCCCTCAGCGTGGAAAACAACTGCCGAGTCTTCCCTGCCTCTGTGTCGTTCCCTTCCTAGGCCTCACCGTCGTCCACCGCCCTGGTGCTCTCGACGCGGCCTGGTCAACGTGGTCAATGACCGACATGCATTTGAAGTGGACTGTACATGGACAGGCCGACAGCTGGGTCCACGGCCGCACGCAAGGAAATGCCTCATTATTACGCGCAAAATAATGATTCCTCCACCTGACATCAGGGACTCACCGAAAGGGCCTCTCTATTTCGCGAAAAAAATGTTACCACCGCTGACAGCTCGGACCCACCAGCTATATCTTCACACGCAAGGAAGTGCCTCCTTATTACGCACAAAAAAATGAATACCCCCCTGTTAGCTAGGACCCAGTATAGTGGCAGGCTGAGTTGTGGGCCTACTAAGTTGACGGTGACGGAGGGCTTTGTCAACTTAGTTAATATGCATGATTCTAGCTCCAATGACCATACGATGTCCATCCAACGGCCGTAGTGCTTCTTCAACCTCTGGTCTTCTTGCTCCAGCCGCCCAAACCAGCGCCGGTCGTGCCCCGTGCTCCTGCCTCCCGTGGCTGGCTGCGATGCGGCGGAGGCCTCACCGCCCCTACTAGTCCTAGCGCTGGCCAGGCCATCCCTCTACTCACCCACACCTCCTGTTATTCTGCGGCGATGGCAGCCTCATACCGCAGCGAACCAATGAACCCTCGTACTCCTCTACGCGTGGGCATCCACTGCCGCGTCTTCCCCGGCTCCGCGTCGTCCCCTTCCTAGGCCTCGCCGTCGTCCACCGCCCTGGTGCTCTCGGTGCAGCGTGGTCAACATGGTCAAGGAACGGCTTCCATCGGACGTGGACTATACATGGAGAGGTCGACAATTTGGGTCCACGGCAGCAGCAAGGAAGTGCCTCATTATTACGCGCAAAATAATTATTCCTCCACCTGACAGCGGGGACCCACCGGACGGGCCACCGTATTTCGCGAAAAAAACATTTCCCCCTGACTGTTGGGACCCACTAGCTACATCTTCGCACGATAGGAAGTGCGTCCGGGAAAAAAATGATTCGCCCCCTGACTGCTGGGACCCACCAGCTACATCTTCGCAGGCAAGGAAGTGTCTGACAGTCGGGACCCACCTGGTCAGAGCGTACGTAGCGTTGTCATTCTGGTCGCGAACGTGTACGTATATACTAGTCGATGTAGAGGCGCGCACGTAGCATGTACACGTACGTACAACGGCCAGTGTGCAAGAAAGAAAATACGGCCACGTATGTACATACGGGCAGGGTCTCGAACGCCTACTCGTGCATACATACGGCCAGGGCTCGCGTACATGGCTGGGTCGGAATGGAGAAACAACATCGTCGTCGTGTTCATGGGGAGCCAACCGGCTGGGTTGGAACGGAATGCGTCGTCGTGTTCATCGGGAGGGCTTGGATGGAATAGCCGATGGAAACGAGGCCTAGCGTACCACAGAACGGAGGAAACGGCCTTGTGTTCGACCGGCCACATTCCAAATGGGATCCTGTTCATCGAGAGGGGTCTGGCGTACCGCAAAACGGAGGAAACAGACCTCCTACAGTCGAAACGGGGGTCCTGTTGATCGGGAGGGGTGTGGCGTACCGCAAAATGGAGGAAACGGACTTGTGTTGGAGCGCTACGGTCGAAATGGGGATCCTTTTCATCGGGAGGGGTGTGGCGTACCACAAAATGGGACTCCACAGGATACTGCTCATCTCCACCATCGACCCCCTCCAGCCTCCACGGGCTACTGTTCATCCACCGTCGACCTCCTCCAGCCTCCACCTGCGACTGTTCATCCAGCCTCCACCCCTTGGCGCTTCTCCACCACTCGTTCAACCAGCCCTCTCCACGGGCTCCTGTTCAACCACCCCTCCATGGGCTACTGTTCATCCTGCCCTCCACCGTCTACTGTTCATCCTGCCCTCCACGGGGTGGTCCTGTTCATCCTGCCCTCCACGGGGTCCTGTTCATCCAGCCCCAACCGGCTCAAACGGTTGGGGTCCTGTTCATCCAGAGGCAACACCACGGGATCCTGTTCATCCACCCCCACCGGGAACTATTCATCCAACCCCCCATAGCGCTCACTGTTCATCCCAGAGGCAGCATCGATCGGCTTCAGTTAGCAGCAGTAGCGAAGGAATCGCTCGATCGGGTTCAGTTAACAGCCATCGATCGATCACTCGGGTTCAGTAACGCGTAGCCTACAGTGCAATCACTCGGGTTCAGTTAGAGCCCAACGCCTCGCACACACGCGCGTGCGTACGAGAGAAACGCACATCGCTCGGCCCCCGACCACCCACCGTAACCGGGGACTCCCCGATATTTTCCGTGCCCTCGCTTCTACCACGGTTTTTTCCGTCATAGATGGCCCAAAGAATGTCATGCAGCTGCGTCTCCGGCCCGCCCAGGACGAAAAGCCCATTTTCTGTCATGATTTTTGTCATAGAAGTAGGACCCCACCACATCTATGATGATACCGGGTTTTGTCACAATTATCGTCATAGAAGTGTCATAAGTATGACAGAAAAGATTTCCCTTCGGCCCAAAATGTCACGGATGTGTCTTTTTTTGTAGTGCACCATGCCGACCGTCCTCACTGAAGCCACATGACCAAGCACGCAAGGCAGCTAGTCGCCACCAACCACCACCAGCTGAAGAAACCACCGCAACCCACCTCCCTCCACAACGGCCCCGACGAGACCGCAGATGCCAGATCCGTCCGGATCCGGGCCAGCCGTGTAGCAGCTCGCCACCATGGAGGCCCCCGGCCAGCCGTCGCCAAGTCGCCGAGGCCACCCGTGGCCAGCCAGCATGCAGGACATCGCCACTGTTGCCCTGACCCTACGCTCCTTCCCGCCACCCCGGTGGACCGGAGCAGGCGCGCCTTTGTCGGACCACCGCCACAGGCCGACACCCGCCTTACCACGAGATCCGGGCGCAAGGGCCCCGGATCCGCCACCTCTCAGGCTGTCGCCGGACGATCTCCGCAAGGGACGTGCACGTCGACACCACCACGTCCTGGGGCCGCCGCCCCAGTGTCCCATCACCGGCGAGCAAGGCGCAGCTCGCGAGACACAGTCGCCGCAGGGGAAGCCAGATCCGGGCGGATCCGCTCCTCAAAAGGCGTGGAGCCGCCAGCGCTGCACAGAGCCTGCAGGACGATGAAGCCGCAGCCTGCCAGAGCCCCAGACGCGCCACTCTCCGTCGTCCTCCGCCCGCTGCCGCGCCGCCCAGAGTTCCCCTGCTCATGAGGCGCCGCCCGTCGCGGAAAAAATAGCCCCGCCGCCGCCTGCTCCACGCAAGCTTTGCCCACGGGAAGCGCTGGCGATGGCGAGGGAGCGGATGGGGAGGGGTGGCCGGAGGCCTTGGATTCTTGGTCGCCGCCCGTGTCGCCCCTGGTGAGGGAGCAACGCGAGGGCCGCTATGACTTCTCAAGTTCTTAAGTTAATACTGATATATTTAGGATGGGCCTTTAGCTGCTGGCCTGAAAATTAGAAAGCTGGCAGTTTATTTTTATTAATTCCTCTGTTGCCGTTTCCTAGAATTTCTTACTTTTTTAATAGGTGTTATGCTTTACAGATCCATGGCACTTGTGATGTTATCTGCTACTCATTTGCGGGCCTTGCGGTTGTCGTTCTCATGGCTCTGCCATTCGCGTTTATGCAAGGTGAGCTCTCATCTGTTTGTCTATTTACTTGGTCGTTCGTAGAGAATATATTTCTGGTGCTTTGTCTTGGTTGATAGCGTATTCTGCTCTTGCGTTCTCACTATCAAGGAGATGGATAGATATATATTCTAGGCATGTCCTTCGTCCCTGCAAAGTAGTTTTTTTTTGCCTTCCATGCTTTATTGGGTACCTTGCTCTTTTCCACCGTTGGCCAGGAGAAAAATATAGCATCAAATTGGGTAGCAGAAAATAAGATTTGTTCTTTTACAAGGATTAGAGTGTGTCCTATCGACATCTGGTTTCAGAGCCTGTCAGATCGGTTTCCAGTTCACGCTTCTTATGTTCTGCGGATAACTATGGAACAATGGAGCGCGACGGAGTTGGTGCGGGCCGCACGGGCCGCGGGCGGGGCAGAACGCCGGCCGCGGCACCGGCCGTGGGGGCGAGCGCAACAAGTTCTCATGGAGACGCGAGGCTGGTGGCGGATCTACCTCATCCAACACCGCATCGGCCTCGGGGGACACTTCGCGTTGGGACGATGCGGCGGCAATGAAGAACCGCGAGATCCAGGACGGCGGGATCTGGGTGCAGAAGACCCAGGTGGCCACGGGGTCGACTGACACCGTCGCCGCGAAGCAGTCCCATCTCCGCAACGAAATTCTTGGGGGAAAAACCCTGCTCAGGTGCCTTCCTCCAAAAAACCAGGGGCCTGCCCTATCTGCAAATCATATGAACATCCTCCTACTCGTTGCCCCCAAGCATTCTGTGAAAGATGTAGCAAGTTGGGTCACCTAGCATCTGTATGTGTGGAATTTTTGCCTTGGGAATGTATAGCCCCGATGTGTGCTTTTCAGTCTAAGGGTCAAGGGTTCTATTTCATCCATGATTCCCGCACAGCGAACCAACAGAAAGAGAGAACACATAACATCATGGTTACTATTGTGGAGGGAGAGACCTCCACTCGACAAATGGAGTTAGATCCGAGTGACTACTTGGCTACGGGCTGGCGCTGCTCTGCGCACGCTATAGGCCCGGGGGTGTTTGTGGTGCGATTTCCTAATCCTCGAGCCGTTGCACAGATCTGCTATGTGGGGAAAGTGACTCTTAAAACTAGTGGGATTGTTATTCACGCCAAGCAGTGGTCATCTGCCATTGGGGCAAAGGGTGTGATTGAAGTGGCTTGGGTGAGAATTAGTAATGTCCCTCTTGACAAGAGAAGTGAGAGAAACCTTGCATATGTTGCATCTTTAGTGGGGGTTCCGCTGGAGATTGATGCTGTGACGCTGCACCTCCCATCCTCTGCTCGGGTGCGGCTGGGATGCAGAAACGTCGATGAAATTCCTGTGGTTGCTGAAGCTGTTCTGGGTGGACACTTTTACGATTTCTTTTATGAAGTGGATCAGGTTCTGGTGAGAGACCCTGACAGAGAGAAAGAAACAATTCATATGCCTTCTAATTGTGAGAAAAAGTCTACCATTGGATCCGCTTCTCGGTCGAATCCTGGAGCTATGCAGGGTGGTTTACCTACTGGGCTTGGGGGGAAATCTTCTCCCATTCTCCAGGGAGGGAAATCTGACCCCATTCGGGATTCGCAGGAGAGCGTGGAATCTGATGAGTCAATGCACACTACTTTGCTTTTGGAAACCATGCCTCAGGAGATGGAACATGGTGAAAAAGTAAGTGTGTGTGTGTGTTGAAAAGTTTCTTAATGCTTTATGTACGAGCGGAAAAAAAATCTTACTCTCATGTGGTAAAAACTTTTCCCCAGGTTGTGGAGGTAGATGCTATAAGTGATGCAAATCTGAAAATTGTCATTGATTACATGGTCGAGTCACCTGAGACTGGAATGGACACTGAGGTGATCCCTACACCTCCTCTAGTTACTGAAGAGAATCTTCGTTTCAGCCTATGTAATGTGCAGAACAAGATGGAAAGAGTGGAGAAAAAAGCCATGGCATCGGCTAAGAAGAGAGACATTGAAGGTACCCCCCAAAACCCCAACTCCTTCGATGCTTTAAATAATTTTGAACTTATTATTAGATCTATCAAGATGGGTGTGAATATTCCTGATGCAGATTTTGAAAGTGTGGATATTCTTAGGGAATTGGAGAAATGTAGAAATAAGGACAATATGAATGATAATCATATCGATCCTGCTGTTGGGGAGAGGGGGGCTATGATTTTAATCAATGCTAAAGGGGATCAGACTCCTTTAAATATGAAATAGGGGGATGAAAATGATATTTATGATGATAAATTTACTATTGTTCGATCTAAGAAGAGAAGAGAGAGAAAAGTTAATGTTGTCATTGCTAGACCTACTACCAGAAGTAAAAAAGGAGTGGTTTCCTTGCAAAATGAGAATGGTAACTCTACTCTGCTTCCTAGTAGAGTTACCAAGAGGGGGGGGGTCAGAAAGAAAAAAATGAATGGCCTATTTTGGAACTGCTGGGGCAGGTAAGAAGGGGATGACTACCTGCTTCTCTGATATTATTAGAGATCATTCCCTAGATTTCATTGGCCTCCAAGAAACTAAAAAAGCTAAATTTACTCCCAAGTATTTGAGAAAAATTGATCCCTTTGAGAGTTTTAACTGGAACTGGGTCCCTTCTATTGGCAAATCGGGTGGCATTTTATGTGGAGTCAAAAAAGAAACCTTGGAACCTATCTCGTGGACGATAGGTAAATATCTCCTTCAAGTTAATGTGTTTGACGTTAAAAACAAATGCATGTGGGCAATCATAGTTGTCTATGGGGCTGCACATGATGATAATAAAGAAGAATTCCTTGAAGTATTAAACGTGGTGTGCTCGCAGGTCAGATTGCCTTATGTTGTGGGGGGTGACTTCAATATTCTTAGAGAGAGTAGCGAAAAAATAAGCACCTGACTCGCTCTCGCTATGTGGATAAATTCAATGATGTGATCCATTCCCCGAACCTACAGTAAATAGATATGGGGGGAGGTAAATATAACTAAACGAACAGCCAAAAATATCCTACATTAGAGAAGTTGGACAGAATCTTAATGAGCTTTGATTGGGAAGACATCTTTCCTCTTGTTTCAGTCCGTAAGCTGGTTAGAGATGTTTCAGATCACAACCCTCTGCTACTATCCACGTGCCCTGTGAAAAACAGCCCCCTCCATAATCATGAGTTTCGATTTGAGCTTAGTTGGTTGAAAAACGAAGAGTTTTATACTAAGGCTAAGAACATTTGGGAGTAGCCGGTCAATGTTAGCGACCCAATCGACATCCTCAACATTAAATTAAAGCGCCTTAAGAAATACTTTAAGGGTTGGGGATCTCACTCTTTTGGCCATGCCTGAAAGAGGAAAAAAGTGATCAAAGAGGAGTTATAGAAGATTGAGAAGATAGAGGAAAACGAGCCCCTGACACCCGACCTTTTTGAAAAAAGAACCACCCTGTGCGCTGAGCTTAATGACATCCTTGCTGATGAGGAGCTCTTTTGGTTACAACACTCGAATGAGCGTTGGTTGCTAAAAGGATATCAGAACACAACTTTTTACCATCGTGTTGCGAATGGGAAAAGGAGAAAAAACACCATACATTCATTAACAGACGGAGAGGTAGTGATTGAGGGCACTAAAAATCTCCTAGCTCATGCTACCTCCTTTTATAAAGAACTATTTGGTCCTGCCAGAGGAAACATATTCCAGTTGTCGCCTGATACTTGGTCCGAGGAAGAAAAGCTTACTAGTGAAGATAACATCCTGCTCACTAGTGAATTCACTAAGGAGGAAGTGAAAAAGGCCCTATTAAGTATTGAGAGCAACAGGGCCCCCGGTCCGGATAACATTCCGGCTGAATTCTACAAACACTGTTGGGACTTTGTGAAGGAATATTTAATGCGGCTTTTCAAAGCATTCCATGACAATACCCTAGATATTGCGCGCTTGGATTATGGGGTGATCACTTTGATCCCCAAGATGAATGGGGCTAAAAAATCTAGCAATATCGCCCCATATGCTTGCTTTGATGCCCCTATAAGCTAATTACGAAAGTTCTTGATAACAGGGTGGCTGTATATGCTGATAAGCTAATCAGCCGGCACCAAAATGCATTCATTAAACACAGAAACATAATGGATGGAATCCTCACTCTTCATGAGGTTCTGCATCATACGCATGTCAAGAAAAAAATCGGGGTGGTGCTAAAATTAGACTTTGAAAAAGCCTATGACAAGATTAACTGGGACTTCCTTCTCGAGTGCCATCGTACCCGTGGTTTTGGCCCAACCTGGTGTGGGTGGGTGAAAAAAATCTTGCACAATGGCACAATGAGCACTAAACTAAATAATGAGGTGGGTCCCTATTTCCAAAGTCACAAAGGGGTTCGTCAAGGCGACCCCCACTCCCCTTTCCTGTTCAACCTAGCTGTTGAGACTCTTTCGAAGATGATATTCAATGCCCAAAAAGAAAAGATCCTAATTGGGCTTGCCCCTGACTTGATTGAAGGGGGAGTAGCTATCCTGCAGTATGCAGATGATACCGTCATTTGTTTGGAACACGATAAAAATGCTGCTAAACCTGAAACTCCTTCTTTACATGTTTGAACTTATGTCTGGCCTAAAAATCAACTTCCTCAAAAGTGAAGTCCTATGTGTTGGAGGGGATGAGGATACATTGGCCTTTTATGCGAAACTGTTTAACTGTAATATTGGACACTTCCCTATGAAATACTTGAGAGTGCCAGTTAGCTTCTCTACACTTCGTATCCTTGAATGGGATTTCATAGATGAAAGATTCCTAAAGTGCTATGAGGCCTGGATTGGGAATGCAGCTTCCTCGGGAGGGAGGCTTATATTCCTTAATTCCTCGCTCACGAGCATTGTGTACTACTACATGTCTATGTTTCTCCTTCCTAAGACGGTGATAGTAAAACTAGACAAACACCGCAAACGATTCTTTTGGCAAGGATGGGTGAAAACGTTCCCATTTGGTGAGGTGGTCCAGAATATGCAGATCGAAGAATAAAAGGGGGCCTGGGGGTGATAGACTTGCATAAACAGAACATTAGCCTCCTTACCAAGTGGTGGTGGAAATTGGAGAATCAACAGGGTCTTTGGAGGGAACTGGAAAGCCATTATGAAAGTCAAGGAGAATTACTTTGTTGGTAGAAAAGTAATTCTCAAATCAGGCAATCTGGTTAGATTATGGATTGACCCTATCAATGATGAACCTCCTTTGCGTGATAGGTTTCCTATGCTATACAATATTTGTAACGATCAAGAGATCACAGTTTCAGATTTCAGAAAAGGCGTTGATGGGAACTTTTTTAGAAGGAGACTTCACCCATCCCTAATAGAGCAATGGAGGGAGCTGGGGGTGTGGTGGACTCCTGGCCTCAATAGGGTGCATCGGATGAGATAACCTGGGCTTTGGGGAAGAAAAGTAAGTTTACTACCAAATCAGTATATGATTATTTGGAAAAAAATGTGAGGGGATGTCACTACAAATGGATCTGGGAGTCCAAGATCCCTTTAAAGATCCAAATTTTCCTCTGGCAGCTTTTTCAAGAAGCCGTACTTACTAAGGATGTGATGAGCCGGAGAAAATGGGGGGAAACCCGACATGCTCGTTTTGCAGCAAAAAGGAAACCTCTCAACACCTTTGCTTCACATGTCCCGTGGCTAGAATCATGTTGAGAACTGTCGGATGTGTTCTGGGCACGGATCATTGTCCGAACAATGTGTGGCAATACTTTGCTTGGTGCTATATGTTTCTTCCAGATGGGGAAAAAATTCTACACGTTTGGCTTAGCAGCAATGTGCTGGGCCATGTGGAACTGTCGTAGTAAGGCGACATTTGAATCCAAACGGATGAGGTCCCCTTTTGATGTGGTTTACTCAGCATGTGGATATTTGAATTACTGGGCAGGGCTGATGAGCGGAGCTGATCATGAGGCCATGGAGCGCGGAGCCAAGATGCTGAAGACCAATGCGTCGAACCTGATGTGTATCTGTGCACCGCTGATACGTCTCCAACGTATCTATAATTTTTTATTGTTCCATGCTATTATATATTCTGCTTTGGATGTTTAATGGGCTTATTTATACACTTTTATATTATTTTTGGCTCTAACCTATTAACCGGAGGCCCAACCCAAATTGTTTTTTTTTGCCTATTTCAGGGTTTCGCAAAAAAAGAATATCAAATGGAGTCCAAACGGAATGAAACCTTCGGGAGAGTTATTTTTGGAACAAACGTGATCCAGAGGACTTGGAGTGGACGTCAAGAAATCACCGAGGAGGCCATGAGGCAGGGGGGCGCGCCTACCCCCTGGGCTCGCCCTCCACCCTCGTGGGCCCCTCATGGCTCCATCGACCTACTTCTTCCTCCTATATTCTATGTACCCCCAAACCATCGAAGAGCACCATGAAAACCTAATTCCACCGCCGCAACCTTCTGTACCCGTGAGATCCCATCTTGGGGCCTTTTCCGGTGTCCTGCCGCAGGGGGCATTGATCACGGAGGGCTTCTACATCAACACCATAGCCTCTCCGATGATGTGTGAGTAGTTTACCTCAGACCTTCGGGTCCATAGTTATTAGCTAGATGGCTTCTTCTCTCTCTTTGGATCTCAATACAAAGTTCTCCTCGATTCTCTTAGAGATCTATTCGATGTAATCTTCTTTTGCGGTGTGTTTGTCGAGATCTGATGAATTGTGGGTTTTTGATCAAGATTATCTATGAACAATATTTGAATCTTCTCTGAATTCTTTTATGTATGATTCGTTATCTTTGCAAGTCTCTTCAAATTATCAGTTTGGTTTGGCCTACTAGATTGATATTTCTTGCAATGGGAGAAGTGCTTAGCTTTGGGTTCAATCTTGCGGTGCTCGATCCCAGTGACAGTAGGGGAAATGACACGTATTTGTATTGTTGCCATCGAGGATAAAAAGATGGGGTTTATATCATATTGAATGAGCTTATCCCTCTACATCATGTCATCTTGCTTAAAGCATTACTCCGTTCTTATGAACTTAATAGTCTAGATGCATGCTTCATAGCGGTCGATGTGTGGAGTAATAGTAGTAGATGCAGGCAGGAGTCGGTCTACTTGGCATGGACGTGATGCCTATATACATGATCATAACTAGATATTCTCATAACTATGCTCAATCAATTGCTCGATAGTAATTTGTTCACCCACCGTAATACTTATGCTATCTTGAGAGAAGCCACTAGTGAAACCTATGGCCCCCGGGTCTATTTTCCGTCATATTAATCTTCCGTCAACAAGCTATTTCTATCTTTGTTTACTTTGCAATCTTTACTTTTAATCTTTATCATAGAAATACCAAAAATATTATCTTATCATCTCTATCAGATCTCACTTTTGCAAGTGGCCGTGAAGGGATTGACAACCCCTTTATCGCGTTGGTTGCAAGGTTCTTATTTGTTTGTGTAGGTGCGAGGGACTTGAGTGTGGCCTCCTATTGGATTGATACCTTGGTTCTCAAAAACTGAAGGAAATACTTACGCTACTTTGCTGTATCACCCTTTCCTCTTCAAGGGAAAACCAACGCAGTGCTCAAGAGGTAGCAGCCGCCAGGGGATGCAATGAAGGGGTGATTTCAGGTGCGAGAAAAGAGATGCAGAGAAGACTCCTCAAGTTGTCGATCTTTTGTGTCTGTGCGATATCGGTGTTGACTGTGCGCTATGTGCAAAACTTTGCTGTCCTTTGCGGCTCCTGCGTGAGCTTGTGTTTGAGCCTCATGTGGCTGATCGTAGCCTTAGACTTTGGTTACTTTTGGGTTCGTGTTGCTGGTTCTGAGGGTGTCACTGGGTTTTCACCCCATGATAGGCTGCTCGATGACGAGTGTCTATCGTGGGTTTCCCAGTGATGCGTTGAACTCGCATTTCCCCTTTCTGGTTTCCTTCCAGTCTGACAAACTATTGTATTTCCGTTATGAAAGTAATGGAAAGGGGTGATGCCCGGTTCAAAAAAACTATGGAGCAATGGACATTCTTTTCTCCACTGATGAATGTGTGCACAAAAGTTGTTCCCTCATTTATTTTTATGTGCAATTCATGATTTATTGCCTAGTGGTGTGCATTCATGTTACCTTTTCGGTTTATTCTTTGGTGGTTGATACAGATGCAAAAGAAAATTTGAAAAGTTGGACCAATGATATAGTGCTTGCTAAAAACAACAACTCTGAATAATTGTTGCAGGTTATTTGTGAGGATAGACCCAAAACTTCTTTCTACATCTATACCTTCATGTTCCTTGTTAAAAGTGTCTTCAAGAAATGCCATCTATTCACTTATTTCTTTGCTCTTGGCCTTTTCTTCATTTACATGTACTCACTGAAACCTGACATGGCATGTGTGGCTGAGGAGGCGAGCCATCAGTGTGAGTTTCAGGAAGAGATGACAACACAAGTGATCTTGATTGGTAACATGTTTGGAATTGTTGTGCACGCAGGGTACGAACATGTGCAACACTAAGAAAACCAAAACAAAAGTGAGCTTGTGGTTTGCCGTGTTTTCCCTCTGAATTTTCTCATTAATATGTCCAGAAATGCATATTAGTGGAAGAGCATACAAGAAAACCTTAACATGTTAGGAACTTTTTCATGTACTAGATGGTTGTTGTACAGAAATTTTCTTCTGAAACCATCTCATAATCTTAGATTTCCCATTAGTTGGTTGTTGGTCAGTTCTAAAACTATCTGTACATTTTGCCCAAAGAATTTGTTTTCCTATAGTTTCATTGATAATTTTGGATTAACTGAATGTGATCTTCCCAATCTAATATATCTACTTTTAGCTCTAAGGACTAGCAAGAGTTAATGATGTAGGTTGTGATTGTGAATGAAGTACCGGTTGTTGCTAATTTCGTATTTTTGTTTGTACAACTCAGGTGTTTGATGCATTTCTTCTCCTGAAAAGGGATAAATATCTGAGGTGATTTCTTGTTTGCATGATATTACAGTTTCCTCTCATATTTTTTCTTTTTTGTAGGCATGTTAAAATGTTGACGTTCCTTTTGACCATTGTGACGCCCGGATAATTACCTATAGTAATCCTGCATTGAGGATGCCACGTCACCACGGTTACTGTTGTTAATCTCGCGTTAGTTCAAAACCGATTCAAATTCAAATTTGATATTAAGGCAAACAACAAAAGTTTTCCAACAATAAAACTAAAATGTTCTAAATGTGTCGGATAAATCATAGGTAATTGTGGTGGAGAAAGCAAACAGTGATAAAGAGCATAAAGGCTCTAAAGTAATTAAACAGTAGTTAAACAATTAAATAAATGCCTATTGAATTTTATAAAATATTATATTATTTTATTTTGGCATAAGGATTAATGTGGCAGGAGTATAATTACATATACTAATTTAGGTGCTAGTGGTAAAATTTACAAAACTAAAATAAAAGTAAACTAGAAATGAACCACAAAAGAATAACAAAAAACAGAGACAAGAAGCTTCCCTCCCCCCCACTGGGCTTCGGCCTAACTGGCCTCTGGGCCACCAGGCCGCCCGACCGGTCCAGCCAGCCCAACCAACAGGCCACCAGGAGGCCCACCCCATCCCACATTAACCTCCCGAAACCCTAACCCCCTCCCCACTCCCTCCCCACGTCGCCACTTCCCCCCCCTCCTGATCCGATCTGGATCGGGATCGATCCCGCGTCCCGACGCCCAGCCTCACGCTTGGCGCCCGCCTCCACACCCATGCCGCCCCATCCCCACTCTCTCTCCCCCCGATCCCCTCTTGGATCGGGATCGAACACCGACCCCCGCCGCCTGGATTGACCGCGACGCTGCACCCCGTCGCTCGCCGTCTTCGCCGGATCGGCCGTCGCCCCGTCGCCCTCGACTCCTCACCGCCGAACTGCCTCCCCGTCACCACATCGACGTCGTCCCCGTCCCCCTCCTCGACCCCCGTTGCCCCGTGCCCTACGCCCCCGGTGAGGCCCTCGGCCTCCTCTTTTCCCTCCATTCCTCTCTACTCACGTGGTCGTGCCGCTCGTCGCCGTAGTCCGTGTTCGCCTCGCGCCCCCCGTGCTTGTTGCTGCTGTTGCAGCCCGCGCGCCTCCACGCGCTGACCGGTCCCGTCCTCTCCTCCTCCTCCCCGCGCTGCGCCTGAACGGCGCCCCGGCGCGCGCCTGGCTCCGTCCCGGCCCCGACCGCACTCCCCGTGCAGCCCCTACTGCCGCCCGGCCACCATCGTCGCCTCCCTCCCTTGGCGCTGGCCGCTCCCAGCCGACGCCGTCCGGGGCCGACCACTGCTCCCGCCTCCTCCCATTGTCGGCGAGGCCGCCAGCGCCTGGGCCTCGCGCCCTTGCCATGATGGCCTCGCACAGCGCCCATCGCCCGAAACTGCAGCGCCCCTACGCCCGAATCGCCCGGCGCCCGTTGGCCCGACCCTCTATGTCCTCTGGGCCACTGTCAAACGGGGCCCGTGCCCCTGGAACGTTTAAAAAAAAGAGTTAAAAAAATATAGGTAAATAAATGATTAATTAGTTAAATAATTAATTAATTTAATTAACCTAGTTAATTAAACCTAATTAACCTGCTAATAAATCTAACTACTGTCAATTAGATAACAACGTATGACACGCGGGACCCACCCAGTAGTTGACTGGTCAACGGTCAACTTTGACGCTTGCATCATGCTGATGTCATGATGTTGTCATAAATGTCTTTTGATTTAATTAATTCTGTTAATCCTAATAATGATTTAAATCTTTTAAAATTAATATAAAATAAACCGTAGCTCAGATTAAAATACTTTCTACATGAAAGTTGCTCAGAACGACGAGAGGAATCCGGATACATAGCCCGTTCGTCCGCCACACATCCCTAACCTATCGAACTCGCAACTTTCCCCTTCCGGTTTATCTGTCCAAAAACGCGAAACACCAGGATACTTTCCCGGATGTTCTTCCCCTTCGTCGGTATCACCTAGTACTGCATTAGGTCAACCCTAGCATCGTGTATTGCCATGTTATGCTTTGTGTTCCTTTGATTGCTCCATTATTTATTTGTATTCCCCCTCCGTTACTTCTTTCCGGTAGACCTCGAGACCGCTGCCGATACTCCCGTGATCGACTACGTCGACGACGACCCCTCCTTGCCAGAGCAACCAGGCAAGCCTCCCCCCCCTTGATCACCAGATATCGCCTATTCTACTCTCTACTGATTGCATTAGAGTAGTGTAGCATGTTACCGCTTTCCGTTATTCCTATCCTGATGCATAGCCTGTCCTTGCTATTACTGTTGTTACCTTTACCTGCACTCCTACATGCTTAGTATAGGATGCTAGTATTCCATCAGTGGCCCTACATTCTTGTCCGTCTGTTGTGCTATACTATCAGGCTGTGATCACTCGGGCGGTGATCACGGGCAAATGCTATATACTTTATACATGATACATGTGGTGACTAAAGTCGGGTCGGCTCGTGGAGCACCCGCGAGTGATTCACGGATTGGGGGCTGAAAGGACCTTTGTCCCAACGGCCCTCTGTGTGGATCTTTGTGGTGGAGCGACAGGGCAGGTTGAGACCGCCTAGGTGAGAGGTGGGCCTGGCCCTGGTCGGTGTCTGCGGTTACATCATCAACATGCTTAACGAGATCTTGGTATTTGTTCTGAGTCTGGCCATTTGGTCTATACGCACTAACCAACTACGTGGGAAAGATATGGGCACTCGGTGTCATGGTATCAACCGAAGCCTTTGTGACGTTAGCGACTGAGTGGCGTGCGCCAGATTGGACCGCGTAACGTGACTTCCTTTGTAATGGAGGTTGCTAGGTCTGCTTCCGGCCGCCCACGCAACGTGCAGGTGTGCTAAGGGCGATGGGCCCAAACCACTGTGCGCTTAGGTTTAGACCGGCGTGCTGACCTCTCTGTTGGCCTAGTTGGGGCTCCGACGTGTTGATCTTCCGAGGCCGGGCATGACCCAGGAAAGTGTGTCCGGCCAAATGGGATCAAGTGTGTTGGGTTATGTGGTGCACCCCTGCAGGGAAGTTAATCTATTCGAATAGCCGTGATCTTGATGTAACAGGACGACTTGGAGTTGTACCTTGACCTTATGACAACTAGAACCAGATACTTAATAAAACACACCCTTCCAAGTGCCAGATACACCCTGATGATCGCTCTCTAACAGGGCGATGAGGAGGGGATCGCCGGGTAGGATTATTCTATGCGATGCTACTTGGAGAACTTCAATCTACTCTCTTCTACATGCTGCAAGATGGAGGTGGCTTGAAGCGTAGTCTTGACGGGATTAACTATCCCCTCTTATTACGGCATTCTGCGATTCAGTCCTTGATATGGCCCTTTACACATATATCCATGCATATGTAGTGTGGCTCCTTGCTTGCGAGTACTTTGGATGAGTACTCACGGTTGCTTTTTCTCCCCCTTTTCCCCCTTTCCCTTCTACCTGGTTGCCGCAACCAGATGTTGGAGCCAGAGGCGACGCCACCGTCGACGATGACTCCTACTACACGGGAGGTGCCTACTACTACGTGCAGGCGGCGACGCGACCGAGAGTAGTTAGGAGGATCCCAGGCAGGAGGCCTGCGCCTCTTTCGATCTGCATCCCAGTTTGTGCTAGCCATCTTATGGCATGTTGTTTAACTTATGTCTGTACTCAGATATTTTTGCTTCCGCTAACTCGTCTATGATCGAGCATTTGTATTCGAGCCCTCGAGGCCCCTGGCTTGTAATATGATGCTTGTATGACTTATTTATGTTTTAGAGTTGTGTTGTGATATCTTCTCGTGAGTCGCTGATCTTGACCGTACACGTTTGCGTGCATGATTAGTGTACGATTGAATCGGGGGCGTCACAAGTTGTTATCAGAGCCGACTGCCTGTAGGAATCCTCCCTTCCAAACTCCTTGGCCGAAGTTGAGTCTAGTCATTGAAAAGGTTTTTACTAACTTGGCTGTGCGGCTTAGGGGCCCACGTCGCCATTGGGTGGTATTAGGATCTTTTACTCCTCGTCTATACTCTGGGACTCTGATCTCTCTTCTATTCGGGTTAAATGATTTTATTAACTCTGACTCTAGGTTCTCGTAACTACTTCCTCCCGGAGAGCCTCTTCATTCCAGATGATGGCTTGATTCATTAGTAGACCTCAAAGACACTCTCTGATGTTTCCTTGGGACCCTTGTGCCCTTTGCCGTTGCAATCCCTACCATCGATAAAAATCCTTATGGATAACTACCTACATTTGTCATTCATATCTTCATCCCCAGTTTTCTCTAGAATCTACGGGATGCCCTGAAATACTCTCCGATGTTTCGAGAATCCTTTATGCTTGCTGCCCTGCAGTTCCTTGCTGCCTGAATACCCCTTCGAATAATTCTTCACCCTTACCGAGGAATTGTTCATTACTAGTTAATCATATGATTCACAAGATACATTGAAATACTATCCGATCTTCCGGTAATTCTCAACCAACTATTGCTTTGCAAATACTTGTGTGCTTGCATTATGGTTGCGGTCCATATGTATAGCAATATTCATTAGTATCCTTTGTCATCGTCATTTTCAGCTTTTGATTTGATATGTTGTGAATGCTTGCAATCCTCAGCCGAATCCTATAATTCATCCTTCCGGCTCAGACGTCATTTTGAACATGAGCTGGTTCTCGGGAAATCAAATTTCTGTCGATTATACCCCTAAGTTTATTCAACTTATCCATTCTCAATCAGAGCGTTTGCTTCTGACCCCTTGATTTGGAAATCTTAATTCCTTTGCATTTGATCTTTGAATTAGTCAGTTGTTTCTATAATCTGATGCGTTTGCATTCATTCTTCCTCTGATTGAGTATCGATACTCACGCAGCTCTGTTGTAGACCACAAGACCCCTTCTTGGATAATTATCCGATAGTGTCATTCACATTCAAAATTATTGTGAGCATTTCCTCGGATACATAATGCCTTTGGTAAATCTTATCCTCTACTTTCTCAACCATCCTCTGCTGTCCAGGGGGTATAATTTACTCCTGAAGTTTGTGTTATATGTTCCTAAGATGGCCCGATGGGTTGAACCCATGTCTTCCCCTAATCCCTGAGAACCCGAAAGTTTTCACAAGTCATATTCTTTCGGTGTTCTACCAGATAAAGATTCCAACACTACGGTTTTATCAAAGCGAGAGGTGAATGAAATGATTTGCATTAAAGAAGTGGGAGTCGACCTTGAACTTTGTGTTCATGCACATGAAAATGATGTAGACCATCTCGGAAGCTTCTTGCAAAATGATTATCCAGTTGTATGTTTCTTTCGGTGTTCTTGAAATTGATTCCTTACAGTTATGGTTCCGACCATGCTGACTTGATCTGATATATCTGATGGGAATTCATTCCAGCGCCTCGTCTATTTTTGGCAAGGTTGAAGTATCTACTGTCATAGGTCAATGACCCGGTTCTACTTCTATCATGTTCTACCTTCGAGTATTACCTCCTGGTATCTCGAAGATGCCTTGCCATTGCACCACATCCTACTAACTTTGTTGAAGTAATGTCTTTCGTAATCACTCTATGGGTTCTGGGTTGTTGTCAACCGAGGACACCGACTAGTGAAATTATTCTGCACTACAAATCAAATACCCCTAGTATTTTTACTAGGAAATTCTGAACTCAATCTGGTCATTCCTAGACTATCGGCTGCATCCTGGTCTTGCTATCTTTGACCGTGCTACCTCATCCTTCTCTGGTGCACGAATTCTTCAGTGTGTGAGCACGACTTACGTCGAGCTTTCAACATCATGTTGCTTGTCTTGAAAGGCAACCTTGGTTCCGAGCTTGCATCTTATATATTGATCCTATAACTTGCCACTTCGTCATTCCCTTGCTTGTTGCCGTTGTTGTTTGATTGCATACTCTCGAAACCTCCCAGCAAATGTGTCGGATCACCTTCAACACCTTGACTTCCTTTCATCGCAAACTTGTCCACATTGTTAATACAACTTGCTCTCCAGCTAGTGTTGTGTTCTGCCTTGAAGTATTACTGTCTTTTCTGTCGAGAATGTTGTGGGGATTGCCCCACCTCTTAGAAATTCTCGGTATGGTGATACCTCTCACCATCACCATTCTTCCTTGGTCCCCGTGTTGTTTTTAACCAGGATACCAATATGCTAGATATGTTGCTTGAGTTCTGTACTTCTAAGGAACCCTATTGCTTTGAAGTTAACGATCGACTGTTCGTTCTTAGACTGTTGGTTATTGAATCGTCACTCTAACAATGATCTTGCTGCCTAAGGTCATATTTCGGGCACACCTTTCAACTAATGATTGATGGTGTATGTTTTACTCGAGCATACAACATTATATCATTTGAGTTGACAAGTGTCATCTTCTTGTTCACATTATTGAGGAAATCCATCTGTTTGGAATTCTCGATGAATTGTCTCTGAGCCCATCAGCCACCTCCTCATCCCCTCCTTGGTTTAATGATGAACTATTACTTCAGGAACACGCTCCCATAGTTCATTTCCCGAGAATCTTGCAATGTCATTTCGTCGATTTGTGTTGCACCTTTTCCTCTCGGACATCCTGAGTCTGAGGTATTATGACACCAATCGGATCTGAATCTCGGTCAGATATGATGGTTGGGACAACTTTCCGGGAGTTATGTTGTTGGTCCCTTGATGACCCGGTAATATGATGGCATGCCTAGCACCCCTGGCTGGAGGACCTATCATTATAATATCTTTTGCAAGGATAACCATTCTTCCTGGAGGAAATTGTAAGACTTATTTTATAAGTTGCTCCTGATGGATCATTTGTGTATCCAAGGTCTGGGCCTTGATTGAAGCACCATATCATTGCTACCTCGAAGCACGACTATGATACCCCGCTCATCAACAAGAGCATTTGAAGCACAATGCTAAATTTTCCTTATCAATTATGCAAACACCTTTGTATGGGTAATATCATGAAATTTCTCTCATCTTACCTAAAGGGTTTTCTATGTTATATCCTGTCATGGATATCATGCCCTGCTTGTCCTTGGTAAGAATATACCCCTGTAGTATGTGTTTAAACACATTTCCCTTCTATTGATTTGTTTAATCTGATAACACATTTTCCTTTTCATTGGTTTGTTTGACCTTTCTTGTGATCTATATAATCTAAGCAGTAAAGATTCACTGCTTATGTAAACACCTCGGTGTACAATTTTGTCAGCAAGACCCTGTTACTATTGTTGATGACATTCTGGTAGCCGCCGATGAACGAGAACTTTGCCTATTGGTCCGCCTCGTTCAACAGGCAGGAAAATGGTTCTCTTCGTCCCTTGCCCTTGGTACCGACGTTGTTGCCGACATAATCGACAGACTATCCTCTGACATGCCTTGCTTACATGATCATGCAAGACGTCACCGCCCTTCCTGCTATTAACCCACATGGTGGGCCCATAACCCACAGTTCCACAAGATCGAAACCTGACTCTCATGTACATGCCCGTCTCGAAAGTTATTCCTCGCGCTTGGTTTCGTACGTAACCCATGGGCCACCTTCCTAGAGATGGTCTATTCTGGTATCGGATACAATACTTATTCTCGTTGCTTTGGACCCCTTTCACAATTTTTCTCAGACATCGAACGATTGCCTATGCGCTTGGAACTCCTTGTTGTACCTTCTTACCTTGTGCTCCATGTGTTTCATTTGTTCAACTCGAGAGAGACTCATCTGCTCATTCATGGGAAAGCCCCGGACGGTTACTCCTTCTAGCGTTCTACCGTTGACGAGCTGCCCCTTGCCTATCCGTAAGTACGATGGAGTTCCTGAAGAAAGGATGACGACTTCATCATGATAGTCTGAAACAGAGGAATGAAGACGTCAATATAATGGATCGACCTCTTCGAGAAGGACAACCAAGACCGAGGAGATTCGTTAGAATTTCGTAACCAAATCCTTCCCCCCTTACTCCCCTCTTAAATCTCGGGACGAGATTTCTTGTAGTGGAGGAGAATTGTGACGCCCGGATAATTACCTATAGTAATCCTGCATTGAGGATGCCACGTCACCACGGTTACTGTTGTTAATCTCGCGTTAGTTCAAAACCGATTCAAATTCAAATTTGAAATTAAGGCAAACAACAAAAGTTTTCCAACAACAAAACTAAAATGTTCTAAATGTGTCGGATAAATCATAGGTAATTGTGGTGGAGAAACCAAACTGTGATAAAGAGTATAAAGGCTCTAAATTAATTAAACAGTAGTTAAAACAATTAAATAAATGCCTATTGAGTTTTATAAAATATTCGATTATTTTATTTTGGCATAAGGATTAATGTGGCAGGAGTATAATTACAAATACTAATTTAGGTGCTAGTGGTAAAATTTACAAAACTAAAATAAAAGTAAACTAGAAATGAAACACAAAAGAATAACAAAAAAAATAGAGACAAGAAGCTTCCCTCCCCCCCACTGGGCTTCGGCCTAACTGGCCTCGCCACCAGGCCGCCCGACCGGTCCACCTGGCCCAACCAACAGGCCATCAGGAGGCCCACCCCATCCCACCTTAACCTCCCGAAACCCTAACCCCCTCCCCACTCCCTCCCACTCCCTCCCCACGTCGCCACTTCCCCCCCCCCCTCCCGATCCGATCTGGATCGGGATCGATCCCGCGTCCCCGACGCCAGCCCGCCTCACGCCGGCGCCCCGCCTCCACACCGATGCCGCCCCATCCCCACACTCTCTCCCCCCCGATCCCCTCCTGGATCGAGATCGAACACCGACCCCCGCCGCCTGGATTGACCGCGACGCCGCGCCCCATCGCTCGCCCCGTCGCCCCGTCGCCCTCGACTCCTCCCCACCAGACTGCCTCCCCGTCACCACATCGACGTCGTCCCCGTCCCCCTCCTCGACCCCCGTTGCCCCGTGCCCTACGCCCCCAGTGAGGCCCTCGGCCTCCTCTTTCCCCTCCATTCCTCTCTACTCCTGTGGTCGTGCCGCTCGTCGCCGTAGTCCGTGTTCGCCTCGCGCCCCCCGTGCTTGTTGCTGCTGTTGCAGCCCGCGCGCCTCCACGCGTTGACCGGTCCTGTCCTCTCCTCCTCCTCCCTGCGCGCACTTGGCTCCGTCTCGGCCCCGACCGCACTCCCCGTGCAGCCCCTACCGCCGCCCGGCCACCATCGCCGCCCGGCCACCACCGCCTCCCTCCCATGCGCTGGGTCAAGCCGCCCAGGCCGACGCCGTCCGGGCCGACCTCGCTCCCGCCTCCTCCCGGCCGAGCGAGGCCCGCGCCAGGCCTCGCGCTTCTGTTGCGGTGGCCTCGGGCACAGGCGCCCATCGCCCGAAACTGCAGCGCCCCTACGCCCGAATCGCCCGGCGCCCGTTGGCCTGACCCGCTATGGCCTCTGGGCCACTGTCAAACGGGGCCCACACCCCTGGAACGTTTAAAAAAAAGAGTTTAAAAATATATAAGTAAATAAATGATTAATTAGTTAAATAATTAATTAACTTAATTAATCTAGTTAATTAAACCTAATTAACCTGCTAATAAATCTAACTACTGTCAATTAGATAACAGCCTATGACACGCGGGACCCACCCAGTAGTTGACTGGTCAACGGTCAACTTTGACCGCTTGCATCATGCTGATGTCATGATGTTGTCATAAATGTCTTTTGACTTAATTAATTATGTTAATCCAAAAATGATTTAAATCTTTCAAAATTAATATAAAATAAATCGTAGCTCAGATGAAAATACTTTCTACATGAAAGTTGCTCAGAACAACGAGAAGAATCCGGATACGAAGCCCGTTCATCCGCCACACATCCCTAACCTATCGAACTCGCAACTTTCCCCCTCTGGTTTATATGTCCGAAAACGCGAAACACCAGGAATACTTTCCCGGATGTTCTTCCCCTTCGTTGGTATCACCTAGTACTGTGTTAGGTCAACCCTAGCACCGTGTATTGCCATGTTATGCTTTGTGTTCCTTTGATTGCTCCCTATTTATTTGTGTTTCCCCTCCGTTACTTCTTTCCGGTAGACCTCGAGACCGCCTCCGATACTCCAGTGATCGACTACGTCGATGACGACCCCACTTTGCCAGAGCAACCAGGCAAGCCCCCCCCCCCCTGATCACCAGATATCGCCTATTCTACTCTCTACTGCTTGCATTAGAGTAGTGTAGCATGTTACTGCTTTCCGTTATTCCTATCCTGATGCATAGCCTGTCCTTGCTATTACTGTTGTTACCTTTACCTGCAATCCTACATGCTTAGTATAGGATGCTAGTATTCCATCAGTGGTCATACATTCTTGTTCGTCTGCTGTGCTATACTATCGGGCTGTGATCACTCTGGAGGTGATCACGGACAAATGCTATATACTTTATACATGATACGTGTGGTGACTAAAGTCGGGTCGGCTCGTGGAGCACCCGCGAGTGATTCACGGATTGGGGGCTGAAAGGACCTTTGTCCCAACGGCCCTCTGTGTGGATCTTTGTGGCGGAGCAACAGGGCAGGTTGAGACCGCCTAGGTGAGAGGTGGGCCTGGCCTTGGTCGGTGCCCGCGGTTACATCATTAACACGCTTAACGAGATCTTGGTATTTGAAACATATGGGCACTCGGCGTCGTGGTATTAGCCGAAGCCTTCGTGACGTCAGCGACTGGGCGACGCGCGCCAGATTGGACCGCGTAACGTGACTTCCTTTGTAATGGAGGTTGCTAGGTCTACTTCCGGCCGCCCACGCAACATGCAGGTGTGCTAAGGGCGATGGGCCCAGACCCCTGTGCGCTTAGGTTTAGACCGGCATGCTGACCTCTCTGTTGGCCTAGGTGGGGCTGCGACGTGTTGATCTTTCAAGGCCGGGCATGACCCAGGAAAGTGTGTCCGGCCAAATGGGATCAAGCGTGTTGGGTTGTGTGGTGCACCACCGCAGGGAAATTAATCTATTCGAATAGCCGTGATCTTCGGTAACAGGACGACTTGGAGTTGTACCTTTACCTTATGACAACTAGAACCGGATACTTAATAAAACACACCCTTCCAAGTGCCAGATACAACCCGGTGATCGCTCTCTAACAGGGCGACGAGGAGGGGATCGCCGGGTAGGATTATGCTATGCGATGCTACTTGGAGAACTTCAATCTACTCTCTTCTACATGCTGCAAGATGGAGGTGGCTTGAAGCGTAGTCTTCGACAGGATTAACTATCCCCCTCTTATTGTGGCATTCTGCAGTTCAGTCCACTGATATGGCCCTTTACACATATATCCATGCATATGTAGTGTGGCTCCTTGCTTGCGAGTACTTTGGATGAGTACTCACGGTTGCTTTTCTCCCCCTTTTCCCCCTTTCCCTTCTACCTGGTTGCCGCAACCAGATGTTGGAGCCCAGGAGCCAGACGCCACCGTCGACGACGACTCCTACTACACCGGAGGTGCCTACTACTACGTGCAGGCCGCTGACGACGACCAGGAGTAGTTAGGAGGATCCCAGGCAGGAGGCTTGCACCTCTTTCGATCTGTATCCCAGTTTGTGCTAGCCATCTTATGGCATCTTGTTTAACTTATGTCTGTACTCAGATATTGTTGCTTCCGCTGACTCGTCTATGATCGAGCACTTGTATTCTAGCCCTCGAGGCCCCTGGCTTGTATTATGATGCTTGTATGACTTATTTATGTTTTAGAGTTGTGTTGTGATATCTTCCTGTGAGTCCCTGATCTTGATCGTACACGTTTGCGTGCATGATTAGTGTACGATTGAATCGGGGGCGTCACAACCATGCTAATGTGTTTGTCCACTCACTGTGCCTACTATGTTTTATTTATTTTGTCTTAGGGAATCTACTTGGCTTTAAGTCTATGAATATTTAGATCAATATATTTTAAGGTTGTAAAGACTAAAGATCATAAAATCATTGTTTACTCTACCAAGTTTGTTCCTCTTTGAGGATGATTGTAGAACTATCAGTCCGTTGCTACTTTGTTTGCAACCTATGGTATATCCTCATATATGTCAAGAGGTCCTTCTCATGCATCTTTTCATTATGATCTGCGTTAGCCTCCTTTGCACCCATTACCTTGAGTTTCAAAGTGAATATGTTGATATTTGTGTCATTTGATTCTTGGCTAAATCAAGACTAATCTTACTCTTCGATTTTTCTTGGGATGCCAAGTATGAGACAGGCATGCTTCGGTATTTAGGAAAAACTGGAAAGTGTGACTGGGTTTAAACAAAACATATACCAAAAAGTAAAACAATTTAGGTTTGGGGTTTTTTTTGTAGGAATTTGATGGGATTAATGATCAGCATCAGGTATTCTATTGATGAGCCGTGTGTTTTATGAAGGATCAGTGTGTTTTTTTGCAGGTCATATCAGATCGAGTGATAGCAGAGGGTCTCAGCCTGATGAATCGAATGTTGACGTGGGACCAGTTTTTGTGATGTCCAGCTCATCGTCCACTGAGGCACCGCAGAAGATGGTCCAAGGTCTGCTTGTTATTTTTCTTCATTACCCAAATTAGTAGTATCCCTTGACAGTCTTACCTTCAGTAAGATCATTACTAATTAGTTTTGTGCACTAATCGATTGCTCATGTCTGATAATGGGTGAGAGCCAGCTCAAGTTAGCATGAACACATTAAACAGTTCAAGTTAGCATGCTCTCATAATCCTAGGACTGTATTTGCTCAATAATCAAAGTTACAGTGACCATAAACCTATGATACGATACCGTATATTTGAGAAAACAAGTCATGTGTGTCAATTTGAACTGGGGACAGATCATGATGAGTAATGTTAACGTCTTGGCTAATAATCAAAGACAATAACTGCAAGAGGAATAATGTAATTCGAAGTACAAAAAATGTACTGTTAAGAAATTTCCAGCATGTTTTATACTGACACTTGTTGTCATTCTTATGAACCTCTTCTATCTTGTCTTTTTTATTTGTTTTTGGTCATATGGCTTTCATGTACAGGCAAAGTTAGGCATCTTCCTGCACTAGTAGAAAAATGGCCTATAGTCCCGGTTCATAAGGGCCTTTAGTCCCGGTTCGTGAACCGGGACTAAAGGGTCGGTACTAATACCCTCACCCTTTAGTCCCGGTTCTATCCAGAACCGGACAGATGGGCCTCCACGTGGCCTGTCCGTGAGCCCAGGCGGGAGGGCCTTTGGTCCCGGTTGGTGGCACCAACCGGGACCAATAGGCATCCACGTCGACATTTCTTTGGCTCTGGTTTTTGTTTTTTTCAAAAGAGGGGGTTTGGGGGTTTTGGGGGTTAATTTAGGTGTTTCATATATTGTGCTATAGCTAGCTAATTAATAGAGAAAAGTGTCCTTTCTTTTGTCCGTGCTTGGTCGACGCTACGTACTATACATACGTATAGAGAGGACTAACTAGACATGCTAGCTAGCTAGTAATTAAGCAAACATAAGATCGTCATGAACATATATATGCATACAGAGAGAAGTGATATCGACCACCTCTCCTTCTCCGAGAGATTGGTCGAACAACAAGTTCTCGTTTATCTATCCGACGCTACCAGCTACATATATACAATAATTATCTTTTACAATACGGACGCGTGGTCCACATGGTATTCCCCGTCTTCAGCGATCACATAGTCAAGAAAGAATGCCGCCAATTCCTCTTGAATTGCTCGCATGCGATCTGGTGCTAGGAGTTCATCCCATTGCGAAACATCTAATTTTAAGAAAGGTGTAAATACATACATATATTTATATATATATATATATATATATATATATATATATATGAATGAATGAAACTCAACACAAATGATGGTAATAAAATAAAATTGTGAATATTTTTATTTACGCACTTCGTATTGTTTGTCGGAGTAGCCCCTCTCACAGGTCGTGTGGCGGATGGACTCGCAAACGTAGTATCCACAGAAATCATTCCCTTGTTCCTGCCACAACCACTTTACAAGAAACAGAGGTCAATCGAACTGATAATTAGCAAGCATGCTAAATGGTATTGATGAAACTAGTGCTTGAATCACTAGGAGATGCGCGTGGAATCTGCTACTATATAGTACTTACTTTCGGTGTCTAAATTGCAGCTTCTTCGGTAGTCCCGGAGCTTTTTGGTGAATTTTCCCAAGCCCTGCCATACAAAGAAAACAATTACTTGATATCAAAATGAACAAAGTTGCTGATATGGTGGATAATGATCGATTTAACTTACTTCTCGAGCATTTCAGTCATGTCCGCATACTCCTTGGGATCTTTTCGTCTCGAGTCAAAGACAGTTACTACTCCCTTCTCAAGCTTAATCTCTAGGAGAATATAGTGGTAGCTGCGCACACATGCATAACTCATCAATATTACATTACTATAACCTAGACTAATAAGGAAACCGAATATGCCACAAGACAAGTAACACTCACTTGAAGTTGTAAGGAAAGAGTATTATATCTTTGTGTTCATTTATTACCAACGATTGTAGCAAGTTGGCCTCGGTATCTTTGGCACGAAATTCAACCTCATTTGCATCTATGAGATATGTGTTAATGAACCCAATATCACCCACTTGTCTTTTCTTCAATTCGCGATCTTCAATCTGCATAATATAGTGAGGATATTTATAAATACATGCAATGGAAGGGCTGAGTTATATAGAGATACTTAATGACAGAAGTAGTACTACTTACAGACGATGGCAGGTGACCGTTGTTTTATCGAGGGCCAATTGATTGAAAAACTGATAGAACTCCTCAAATGGAATAGGCAACAGTTCAATTCCAAGGAGGTCATGCTCCTTTTCAACTCTCAAATACAAAGTACTCCTCCCCTCAGACTCTTTGCAGGTTTTCATGTACCAATCATGCAATCTTCGCATCATCGTTGATAGAGAGCTTTCATCTTTGACGAGAGGCTTCCCGTACTCGTATCTTTGTATCTGCACCTCCAAGAAATCAAATTGTACATCGTCGGGCAAGTAATCTTCAGGATTCCCATAACCGGGCACCATCCTCGGATCGACGATGTCGCTAGCGAGCACCTTGAGCGGGGGCACGATTGCTTCGCTTGTTCGCCGAGCTGGGCAATTTGTTTCCCAGCTCGTCGTTCTTTAATCCTTTTATCACTGACAGTACATACCGATCTCTCCGCTTCGGCAAATGCCTTTCCAAAAATGCGCTCATAGTTGCCTTTCGGCGGAGACTTGGGTGGTTTTTTCAGGGCAGCAATCTGCGCTTCGCTTTGGCCGGATCTACCTTCTCCTCCGGAGGTGGATGTCTCTTTGCTTTCAACCCTTGAAACCAGTCATCCACTTGATCTGCGCGATCTTCGCGTTTTCCTCCTCGCTCCTCTCGTCGGTAACTTCTCTGGAGTCTTCAGAGAAGGACCGAATCTGTATCTCCGCCCGCCTTTGGCAAGATCGCTAGACACCGGCAGAAGCGAGCGGAGCGGATGTCTTCTTTCCTTGCTTACGAGGCGGAGGAGAAGGACTATGACGCCCGGAGCAGCCGGAGCGGCGGCGGGTCTCTTCCGCCCTTGCCGACGAGGCGGAGAAGGAGGAGGCTGGCTGCCGGACAACGCGGTGCAGGCGGAGAAGGAGACGGAGTGCCGCCACGCCACGGAGAAGGAGACGGCCGAGTGCCCTGATCGTCACTCGCCCGGAAGAGGAGGCGGTGGAGGAGGCGGAGTGCCCTGACTCACGGGAGGAGGAGGAGGAGGCGGAGTGCCCTGACTCGCCCGGAGGAGGAGGAGGCGGTGGAGGAGGCGGAGTGCCACGACTCACGGAGGAGGAGGAGGCGGAGGCGTCAGTTCGGAAGGTTGATGAGATCCTTCCGCCATAGGCATGGAGTCTTGAGCGAGAACCCAGCCGATACTCCCCTTCACCGGTAGGGTGGTCAAGCCGAGCTCCTCAAATCCCTCCGTTATTTCATCGACCATCACCTTAGCATATCCTTCTGAATCGGCGGCGGTGAAAAGTTGAGTCGGGTTTAGTGGGATAAACAGAGCCAACAGCCGCCTTGACCTTTAAATTGCTCCATTGCGCCATAAGGTGGCAACTTTCAGCATCCGTGATAGCATCCACGGATAGCTGGCAGGAGCCGTCAAGGCATCTTGCTCTGGCTGAAGCAGCTCGGTGGAAGCCACGCCGCTTCTCCGCCGAGATGGCGGGGTAGCTTCGGGGAAGCTTGGCAGGTCGTTTGTTGTGATCGGCTGCTTCTCGTTCCTCTTCTCGTTCCTCTAGCCCCATTACCCTTTCGCAGCGCCTTTGCATTAGGCTCTGCTCCGGTTTCTTCCTCCTCTCATGGGTTTTGTAACCCCTCAAGGTCCGAAATCCAGCCTTCCACGAAGGGAGCTGGCGTGCCTCGTGTCCGTCCGAGTGCTCGAGATTCCCGAGGGCCATTGTGAGCTCGTCCTTCTCCTGTCAGAACGAACTTCCCTTGCTGCGCTGCTTCGATATAATGCTTAAGCCTCTTGACTGGTATGTCCAATTGTTCGTCCGTCCAAATGCACTTCCCCGTTATAGGGTCCAAGGATCCGCCGGCCCCGAAGAACCAAGTCCGGCAACGGTCTGGCCAGTTCATTGTCTCGGGTTCGATCCCTTTATCAAGCAGATCATTCTCAGCCTTGGACCACTTAGGCCGGGCTATGAGGTAGCCACTTGACCCGTCGCGATGATGAAGCTTCTTCTTCGCAGCATTTCTCTTGTTTGTCGCTGACATCTTTTTACTCTTTCCGATGTCTTGTAGGCCACAAATGCGGGCCAGTCATCTACGATCTTCTCATATTTGCCGTGAATTCTGGTGTCTCATTTTTTTCGACATACGTATTGAGGTCTTTCTTCCAATTCCTGAATAGTTCTGCCATCTTCTTAAGAGCAAAAGACTTGATTAATGGCTCTATTACTCGCTTCTCCGGATCATCCTCTGGCGGTAGGGTAAAATTTGACTTCAGCTCGGTCCAAAGATCATTTTTCGCATATCATTGACATAAGACACCTCGGGGTCTTCGTTCTTAGGCTTATACCATTGGTGGATGCTGATCGGGATCTTGTCCCTAACCAGAACCCCGCCCGAAAGCAACAAATGCCTTCTTTGTCCGGTAGGGTTCAATCGGTTGGCCGTCAGCGTGATTTCTATGATCTCAAACTTTTCATCCGAGCTCAACTTTTTCTTCGGCCTCGTCTCTTTACCGAAGTTGTGCTTTCGATCCGGAGGGCTAGAAAAAGAACAAAGGCGAGAGTTAATTAATATGTGTACATATATATATACCAAAACAAAGGCGAGAGCTAGTCAAGACAGGCTTAACTAATATATATACCTTGCGGACTCGGTTTGGTGATCACCGGAGCCGTCCTCACGGTCTACTTCTTGCACCGGCATTGGGTCATCGGAGCCATGTAAATCATAGCCAGCTGCTTCTTCACCCTCTCCTTCCGGACCATCGTTATCGACGCTGAGAAACATCATCGAGGAGACGACATCACTTCCGTGTGCGATTATGTCCCTCAACAACGCTTCTTGTGCTTCGTCTCGGGGGGTGTCCATAGTTTCTACAAATATTTACAACATGGCAATTATTATTCAAACATGACAGATATGGATATATTAGTGCCAACGTAGAACTAGCTAGCTAATCACAATAAGGAATCATATTAGTGGCCTCGTACGCTTCTCTAGGGTTTGGGGTGGCCTCGACAACGCTTCAAGGGTTAGGGGTGGCCTCGAGAACGCTTCAAGCTAGGAGGGGTGCGTAATATCGACCCCCCACGTGTTGAAGCTATCGGGAGGGTCGGCGTTGAACAGTACATCTATGTCCCACAAGTAGGGTAAAGGGTCGTGGATCGCCGAAGGTCGAGGTCAAGGGTCGAAGATCGCCGAGGTCGGGAGGTTGCCTAGTGTCAAAGGATTCAACAAAACCATGTCTTCATCATTAGTGTAACAGGTGCATGATGGTGCGAAGCTCTCCAAAGTTGTTTTGGAGCAGTCCCGAGATAGGATAATTCGCTTTTTGGTACAAAGTTCAGCAAAAGGCAAATTATCCTATCCGGGACTCCATTCCGTAACAACTTTGGAGGACTTCGCACCATCATGCCATGGTTACTTCCTGCCAATGATGAAGCCATGGATTTCTTCAATACTTTGACACTATCGGAACCTCGACCACAGAAACCTTCGACCCTTGACCCCTTAACGACCCTCGACCCTCTACCCTAGTTCCCGACCCTCGACCCCTCGACGATCCTCGACACCCTCGTTATATCGACAACGACGCAACATACATATACATGTGAAAATAATGTTATCGGGGAGGGGGTATCGGTACACCCCCCTCGTGTCAAAGTTTCTTCTTTCTCCTCTATTCCTTTCTTTCTTCTTCTCCTCTTCTTTTTCTTCTTATCCCTCGAGAAAGGAAAATAAGGAAAAGGAAGAAAAGGCGAAGAAGGAAGAAGGAAGAAGAAGAAGAAAAAGAAGAAAAAAAAAGAGTAGAAGAAGAAAAGAATAGATGATAAGAAGAAAAAAATAGAAAAAAATTCTATTTTTTGTTCTTCTCCTCTATTCCTTTCTTCTTCTCCTCTTATTTTTCTTCTTTTTCCTTTCATTCTTTTTCTTCTTCTTCTTCCTTCTTCCTTCTTCCTCTTTTCTTCCTTTTCCTTATTTTACTTTTTCCTCTACACTAACCTAATTAAAATGCACTAACCTAATTAAAATTGTAACTTTCTATATATGAACAAAAACTAAACTAATAAAAATAAAAACATATACATTATAGCCACATACACATATACATCACATATGAAAAAAATAAACTAATAAAAATAAAAAAGCGGGGCGGCTCGGCGTCGCTCACAATGGGCGGCAGCCCAGCGTGGCGTCGGCGGCGGCAACAGGCTCGAGGCGAGGCGACGACGGGCTCGGGCGGCAGGCGGCAGCAGACGGCGGGCTCGGCGGCGACGGCAGCAGGCTCGGGCGGGCAGGGGCAGGCGTGGCAGCGGCAAGCGTGGCGGCAACAACGACAGCGTCGGCGGCGGGCGGCGTCAGGCGCGGCGGCGGGCGAAGCGACGGCGGGCGGCGGCGGCGGGCAGCGGGCAGCGTCGATCTGGGCAACTGGCGGCGTCGATGAGCTCAGCGTCGTCGAGGGAATGGCGAGGAGATGTGAAATTTTCACAAGTCCTGGTTATATAGCAAGGGCATTGGTCCCGGTTGGTGCCTCGACCGGGACTAATGCCCCTTAGTCCCGGTTGGTGCCACCAACCGGACCAAAGCAATTTTCAGCAGCCCAAAGGGCGGGAAGCGGCTGGTCGGTTGGTGGCACCAACCGGGACTAAAGGGGCATTAGACCGGTTGGAGCCCCGAACCGGGACCAATGCTCGCTTTAGTCCCTTGTTGCCACCAACCGGGACCAAAGGCCATGTGCTGCCCCGCCAAATGTTTAGTCCCACCTCGCTAGTTGAGAGGGAGCCGCACCAGTTTATAAGGTGCGGTGCGGCTCCCTCTCGAGCTCCTCTCTAAAGCAGGCTTCGGGCCTATCTCGCCACCTATGTTCAGGCCTGCGGGCCTTCCAGCGGGCCTGAATCCTGGCCCATAGGGTTTCTAGTCGTATTCAGGCCGTGGGGGCCCGATGGGTGGCACTTTTTTTGTTTTATATTTTATTTCTTTTTGCTTTTTAGTTTTAGAAAAATATAAACTTTCTATTAGTGCCATTAGTTTTAAAATTTGAAAACACTTTTTTGTTTTCTTTGTTGCTTTATTTATTTTATTTTGTTTCTACTTACAACAAAATACTTATTGTTGCTATTTTATTTTTTTCAAGTTTTTTTGTTTTGTTTTCTGCATTATTTATTTTCTTTTGGTTTTTGCTTTATTTTTTAATTCTTTTTTGCTTTTAGGTCAGCAAAATTATAAACTTTCTGTTAGTACTTTTAGTTTTAGAAAAAATATAAACTTTCTGTTTGTGCCATTAGTTTTAAAATTCGAAAACACTTTTTTTGTTTTCTTTGTTGCTTTATTTATTTTATTTTGTTTCTACTAACAACAAAATGCTTATTGTTGCTATTTTTATTTTTATTTTCAAGTTTTTTTGTTTTGTTTTCTGCATTATTTATTTTCTTTTGGTTTTTGCTTTATTTTTTAATTCTTTTTGCTTTTAGGTCAGCAAAATTATAAACTTTATTGTATCTGAACACTTCCCTCTACGCGGATTGCTCTTCGCGCGTCTACGACTGTGGCCGGCGGCCTCCGGGGGCTAGCATACCGTCAAATCTTGCGTAGGCGGCCTCTCACAAGTCTGGAAGTGTTGTGGCGGTTGCAAATGCCCGGCACGCGTCTCCGGGGTGTGCCCCCCCCCCTCACGGACGGCGCCACCGCCGGCACCTGGAGGGGGGAAACAGACGCGTCGGGTCTACACGGAGTGGATGTAGCTGTGGGTTTGGCCCGGATGTTGCTCCCGGGTGTCCCAATGGGCGGCCCGACACAACCGGGTGGAGAGGTCCATCGTCAAAGCCCGTCTGCAAAGTCAAAGGGCTAGATCGCGTGGTCAAACGCTTCTGAGGTTAGGCCGGACGGGGCACTGGGTAGCAATGCCGCCCGGCCCATCGTCTGTCCCTCATACATGCCGGGTGGTGGGGGGGCATGTCCGAAGAGGCGGCACGCGTGTCCGGCGTGTGCCCCCCCTCACGGACGGCGCCGCCGCCGGCACCGGAGAAGCAGACGCGTCGGGTCTACACGGAGGGATCTTGCCGTGGGTCCGCCCGGATGTTGCTCCAAAGTGTTCCTATGGGCTGACCTAACACAACCGGGTGGAGAGGCCCACCGTCAAATCCCGTCCGTGCAAAGTCAAAGGGCTAGATCCGAGTGGTCAAACGCTACTGAGTTAGGCGGACGGGGCCACAGGGGTAGCAATGCCACCGGAGCGTCGCGATCGGGCCCTCATACATGCGGGGTGGTGTGGTGGCATGTCCGAAGAGGCGCACGCTGCCTCGGTGTGGCCCCCCTCACGGACGGCGATGACACGGTAGTAGACGCTTCATGGAAACGATGCGGCATGAATATTATTAAATACTCGGAGCGCGATAAAATCATGAGTTTTTTACATGACGTGGGCACATGTGCTATAGGACCGATGGTAATTTTTCATAATTTTTCGTGATGGAGAAGTATCTGAACACTTCCCTCTACGCATGTGGGTGTGAAGGATTTTCGTCAGAGTAAGACTTAGATTCCCACATATAGGGCATGGACAACACATAAAACCATTACGCTTGTTTGCCTCAGCCACTTGAGAAAAGCAAAAAGAAAAAATAAATATAGCAGAAAAGAAAAAAATCTATATAAAAACTACTCATAAATGAGCATAGATAAACTTATAGAGAAAATTCAACCTAAATTCATAATAAATTTCTACTAACTTAAGAGAAATTCAGTATGAATTTAGGTTAAATTTCCTGTATAAGGGCATCTATTTTCATTTTGAGAAGAGCTCAACATTGCAAAAAGGGAGGTGCTTATAAACTGGTTTGATTCCCCTTCGATTGGCGAGGTGGGACTAAACTCTAGGCGCAACGAGGACCAACCCTTTAGTCCCGGTTGATAGGACGAACCGGGATTAAAGGGGTGCCTTTGGTCCCGGTTCAAGCCGCCAACCGGGACCAATGATTGTGGGCCAGGAGCGAGGGCCAATGGTCCCGGTTCGTCCCACCAACCGGGACCAAAAGGTCCGGACGAACCGGGACCAATGGCCCACGTGGCCCGGCCGGCCCCCTGGGCTCACGAACCGGGGCAAATAGCTCCATTGGTCCCGGTTCTGGATTGAACCGGGACTAATGGGCTAAACTGCCCTGGACGATAGCCCCTTTTTCTACTAGTGCTGTAGTGTGGTCATTGCCATGTTGGACACTGCCATTCCTAGTGGTAGCAGAACAAGGCAGTGCTATAGCAACTGCTGTGGAAGGGGTCGATGGGGAAATAGATTTGCAGATAGCCTTTTCTAGTTTCTCAAGGCCACCCATGACATATTCTATTCATGCCTCTTTGATTAACTAGCTGATGTTATATTTTGGGTCCTTCAGGTTCTCATAGAAAATCTTCGAGATCATATGTTCAAGCCTTCCTTGTTTGTCCACTATCATGATTGAAAATAGCAGGTAAATTGGTACTGCCAAGAATACATATGATGCGAAAATTTTGTATGACTGAACCATTTTAGTATGATTGAATCTTATTATGTGGTACACTTATAACTTGTCTCTAGAAGTGAGAAGGGGCCTAATGAATCTCTGTAAGATTTTTAAATTACACTCTAAGCGCGATTCAGTTTCTAAATATGGTTGATCAAGAATGATACCGAACTCTTACAATATACGCAGATGACCTTATCTTTGTTTCTGGATTGATCGGTCTAACATTTAATATTTCTAATAAAATCGCTCTGGAGTGACATTGAGGACCAAATAAGGCGGCCCAATGTGCTGAGAAAAGATAGGGGCGCACAAGAATGCCTCACGAGGCGCGCAAAGGCGCGCCCCAACCACTAGTAGCGAGGCCAAACGCCGGGGCTGGTCGACACTTCTCATATCCGGCCTATATCTAGGATGGATATGAAAAGGCCTGGACGCGCCCGTCACATCATATTGATAGATAAGGCCGACACGGAGATATGGAGAGATCGCTGGTCCGATGGGCGCCTCCTTCGCTCCACGCCGCATGGCTCCGCTCCGGGGTGCCGCCCGAGGAGGAGGCCGACTATTTAAGCCGGACGACGATAGCCGAAACCCTATCCGCTCCCTTTTTCCTTTCTGCTCTCCATCGCCGCGACTTCCAATCTGCCCGCCGCACCATGCCAAGGCGCCGAATCACCACCTATGCCACGCTCATTCCGGAGCGGAGACTGCAGCTGCTCGAGCAGATCCAGGCGAGGCGGGCGGCTCGTTTCACCGCCGGGCTTCTCCCGGATTCGTCGGAGGATGATGATGATGAGGAGAAGGCGACGGAGCAAGAGGATGATGATGATGAGGAGGAGGCGACGGAGCAAGAGGATGAGGAGGAGGAGGAGGAGGAGGCGACGGAGCAAGAGGATGATGACGATGAGGAGGAGGCGACGGAGCAAGAGGATGAGGAGAAGGGGGCGGCGGGGATAGATGAGGAGGTGGAGGCACTACCGGCTGCGGGCTTCGTCATGGCAGACGCAAAGGCGGAGTACGAAGCCGCCCAAGCGATGGAGATGACGAAGCAGACCCCCATCCTCGAGTCCATCCAGGACGAGGCCTACGTCAAGGCCTACCGACAGTTCATCCAGCAAGAACAGACAACGATGAAGGCGCTATTCGCCGAACTAGACGCGGAGGCGGAGGGGAGGTACCGGAGCCTCTGTAGGCACAGGAGCTGCTGCGCTTGCCCGTCTACCCGGCGCTAGGCACGGTGATCGTCGACGTCTCCAACGATGAGTAGTTTCAGGTATGCATGTAGTACGTAGGTTTTTATTTGGATGGCTAATATGGATTTGAGGTATGAAGTTTGAATTTCATGATTGTGGTGAATATTTTTGGTGTACTGTCCGGTCACAGTCTACAGACGCGCTCGGACACGTTTGCGGACATTTGGGGGGCGGCTTTTGGTGTTTGTAGTTGTATATGCTCTCAGTCATTTTTCTTGGAAACTTTCTATCTATTCCTCCAACATTAGGACGGTATAAAGAACACAAAAGACAATAAAAATTATATTCATAGACCATTTAATGATAACTACAAACACTAGAGTTAGCCGAGTACATGCCGCCGTTATTGCTCCTCCATCACCGAAGCCGAACAAATCTTATTATAATAGATAATCAGAAAGTCGGCCCCCAAGAACCAGCGCGCTAGAATAACAATCATCACACTCGTAGACACACGAGCGAAGACTGAATCCAAGAAGATCCACCGAAGATAAACACCGACATAATCCTGCAAGATCCGCCGGAGACACAACGCCACACGCCCTCCGACGATGCTAGTCGCACCGCCAAGGCAAGAGTTATGCGGGGAGAACATTATTCCATCTTCAGAAAGCCGCCGCTACCTCATCTTACCGAGCAGGACACAAACTCTAAATAAACTAAAAAACACCTTAAACGGAGCAAGAGCCCTCACACCGGCAAGAGTCTGGATCCACCATGCCTTCATGGCCCTAAGGCCAGAGATGACGAAGTAAATTGGCGGCAGCACTGGCGGGAAGCGAAGAAACCCTGGTCATGAGAGAACTTTCTTGTGGAGGAGAAAAATGAAACATGCTTAGCATATCTACAAAATTTGAAAAGTCAAATTTAAATGTTTCAAACAGATTCAGAAAAAATCGTGGATGTTCTTCTTTTTTGCGGGATGTTCACAACACAGATCTGCAAATAAAAAAATATATCAAAATTCAAAGTACACATATAGAGAAATAAAAAAGACAAAACCGGATGTGAATGGTATAGGATTTGACACTAAAACATCCCGATGACACAGAAGGATTTCTAGGAAGTAGGAGCAGAAGTTGTATCTGTTGCTACACAATATTTACGAACACGCAAAGGCTGATGCAAAAACTCGGAACGAGATCCTCTGACGTAGAGGAGGAAACTGCAGAGGGACGTTGTTACGTGTCGTTCGCTGATCGAAATCGTGCAAGTGATGTACCACCACTACGCAGATCAACACATGGCAAATATGTCAACAGGAAATAACGCTGGCACCTAGAGATGAACAGTACAAACAGCTTTGTTCACCAGGCAAGGTCCTAAAAGAAAGGCAAAGTTCTCTATTGTCATCTAATCTGGACTCAACAATTTCTTGTGCTTTGCCGGCTACCTCATGTGGAGGAGCTGGAAACTCATTTTGGGGTGGTGTTTGACAGATATATGCCCCGCAATTGTAAAGGCGGGCGAGTTCATTTCTTCTTTGTTTGATCCGAAAAGCGCCCCAAGTACACTACATCAACAAATGTCCATGAAAACATTTGCCCTCTGACTAGAAAATGATAGGCAGCAGGACATGGCCAGAGAAATCTCATGTCTACACTGCAGGGATAGGCTTGTGACCTTGAGAAATAAAACATCGGAACCGATTCATAACCAATCAAGAATCACATTCAACTATCTTCCGTGCATATCAAACATACTGAATTCAATCTTGGCTTATGGGTTCTTACTCGTTCACTAGAGCATCGTCATACAACTGACCCTTCACTGCTAAAACGTTAACTGATTCAAGATTCATTGGACAGCGTCACAATTACAATACAAATTAATTCATTCTATCCAGATAAGTAAATGTTCTTCATCGCCGTATATGTTCTGCATTGCCCAACTGTCATACATTGTCAAACCAATATAGTATATATGAGATACTACTGGGTGTCTGGGTATACACCAGTACAAATACACCTTCCAACTGTATACTATGTCACTCAAGCATGGGCAGGGAAAAACCAGGTGGGTTCCCATGGACTGACTGTCGGTTCGCTCGTCTCCAATGGCTGCATTGTCCCGTCTTTCACGTTGCACACAACACAGTGGAAAATGTCATCCTGAGGCTGGTTGTAATGGGGAGTATCATATACTAGTATCATGCATATGATACTAGTGTATAATACTACCTCCTAATGCATAGTATCATATATTAATATCATGTACTACTTTATTTATTGTCATGCATGACACAAAGTGGCATAGTATTTATTATGATATGGTATCATGATATGATACTTCATCTTTTTTTTATTTAATGCTATGACACCTCATCAAAATTGTCTAGTTGGCATGCATGATACAACTATAATACTACCATTAGGCTGGTTGTAATGGGGAGTACATTTTACTAGTATCATGCATATGATACTAGTGTATGATACTACCTCCCTAATGCATAGTATCATATATTAGTATCATGTCTATTTATTGCCATGCATGACACAAAGTAGTATAGCATTTAATATGATACGGTATCATGATATGATACTACACCCTCTCTTTCTTTCTTTAATGCTATGACACCTCATCAAAATTGCCTAGTTGGCATGCATGATACTAGCTATGATACTACCATTACAACCAGCCTTACGATCAGCCGGAGGCTCCCTTTTCCGTCTAGGACGGCCAGTCATCACAAAGTAGATGCAATCTTCTCAAGCTCCACACTGGGCTGCAGGGAGCGACTGAGAGCAGCCTTGGCTGACAAAGAGCGCATGCCCCATCAACGTATCCACCTTGCTCCAATGTCCATGGCCGCCGATCAGGTCCACCCCCCCCCCCCCCCCAGGCCTCGAGCTGGGTCCGTATGGGCCTCGAACCGCGCTCTCGGACGGTACCCTCCCAGACCACGAAGTGCTCAACGAGGGTCCGTCTTTCCACCATTAGCAGCCGCTCGCCGCACGCGACGAGGTAGAAGACCGAACGCCAGGTTCGGTCCATGCCGTTTCTTGGCGTCCAGGACCGGGGAAGGTCATCCACGTGGTTTCTTGGCGCGCGGCTTATGCATTGGACTGACTGTGCGGTTACGCTGCGTTGCCGATTTCCAGGCGACGGAGCTCCGGCAGTTCAGAGCCACTCTTGTCGTGTTTATTGGTGAGGACTACGTAGAGCTCACCTTGGAAGAGTGCAATGTCGGTGTCGACATGGGTAGCTGCTGTTGGAAATGTCGCAGGGGGCACCCAGCACAATCTGGCACCTGGTGACGCCGTCCCGTGAGGAAAGATTGTGACCATGCCACAGTATGGAACAACAAGAATGCGATCAGACACCACCACCTTCCTGATCCAGTTGTAGCTGCGGCACCCGAGGTCGATCTTGAGGCTGCTGCTGCTAATGTGTACAGGGGTGATCTCATTCTCCCGCAGGAAGAAGGGTTCATCAGGTGGCAGCTGCCGTCGCGGTGCACCAGAAAGAACATGCGGCCAGTGGCAGCGGGGACGGGTAAGAGGATTTCGTTGCGGTCGATCGAGCGGCATGCGGTGAAGCGCGCCCTCGGGGAGGGCGAGGAAGGTGTCGGCCCAGACGAAGAGCCACGCGAACGGCGAGGGCGGCGGCTGCAGGAGTCCAAACGGAATGAAACCTTCGGGAGAGTTATTTTTGAAACGGAAGCAATCCAGAAGACTTGGGGTGTACGTAAGGGAAGCAACGAGGAAGGCACGAGGCAGGGGGCGCGCCCACCCCCTGGGCGCGCCCTCCACCCTCGTGGGCCCCTCGTGGCTCCCTTGACGTATTTCTTCCTCCTATATATATACCAATATACCCTAAAACCATCGGGGAATAGAATAGGTCCGGAGTTCCGCCGCCGCAAGCCTCTGTATCCACCAAAAACCAATCGGGACCCTGCTCCGGCACCCTGCCGGAGGGGGGAACCCTCACCGGTGGCCATCTTCATCATCCCGGCGCTCTCCATGACGAGGAGGGAGTAGTTCACCCTCGGGGCTGAGGGTATGTACCAGTAGCTATGTGTTTGATCTCTCTCTCTCTCGTATTCTTGAGGTGATACGATCTTGATGTATCGCGAGCTTTGCTATTATAGTTGGATCTTATGATGTTTCTCCCCCTCTACTCTCTTGTGATGGATTGAGTTTTTCCTTTGAAGTTATCTTAACAGATTGAGTCTTCAATGATTTGAGAACACTTGATGTATGCCTAACCGTGGTGACAATTGGTTATTCTATTGATTCTTGATGTATATTTTGGTGATCAACTTGCGGGTTCCGCCCGTGAACCTATGCATAGGGGTTGGCACACGCTTTCGTCTTGACTCTCCGGTAGAAACTTTGGGGCACTCTTTGAGGTTCTATGTGTTGGTTGAATAGATGAATTTGAGATTGTGTGATGCATATCATATAATCATACCCACGGATACTTGAGGTGACATTGGAGTATCTATGGGGCATTAGGGTTTTGGTTGATGTGTGTCTTAAGGTGTTATTTTACTACGAACTCTAGGGCTGTTTGTGACACTTATAGGAATACCCCAATGGATTGATCAGAAAGAATAACTTTGAGGTGGTTTCGTACCCTATAATAATCTCTTCGTTTGTTCTCCGCTATTAGTGACTTTGGAGTGACTCTTTGTTGCATGTTGAGGGATAGTTATGTGATCTAATTATGTTATTATTGTTGAGAGAACTTGCACTAGTGAAAGTATGAACCCAAGGCCTTGTTTCCTAGCATTGCAATACCGTTTACGCTCATTTTTATCATTACTTACCTTGTTGTTTTTATATTTTCAGATTACAAAAACCTATATCTACCATCCATATTGCACTTGTATTGTATTGGGTGTGTTGGGGACACAAGAGACTCTTTGTTATTTGGTGCATGGTTGTTTGATAGAGACCATCTTCATCCTACGCCTCCCATGGATTGATAAACCTTAGGTCATCCACTTGAGGAAAATTTGCTACTGTCCTACAAACCTCTGCACTTGGAGGCCCAACAACGTCTACAAGAAGAAGGTTGCGTAGTAGACATCACCATGCTTTACAGCTTAGAACCGGGACTTCAACGACGTTTTGAACGTCATGGAGCATATGAGATGTTCCAGGAGTTGAAGTTAATATTTCAAGAAAATGCCCGGATTGAGAGATATGAAGTCTCCAATAAGTTCTACACCTGCAAGAAGGAGGAGAATAGTTCTGTCAGTGAACATATACTCAGAATGTCTGGGTACCACAACCACTTGACTCAACTAGGAGTTAATCTTCCTGATGATAGTGTCATTGATAGAGTTCTTCAATCACTGCCACCAAGCTACAAGAGCTTCGTGATGAACTATAATATGCAAGGGATGGATAAGACAATTCTTTAGCTCTTCGCAATGATAAAGGCTGCGGAGGTAGAAATCAAGAAGAAGCATCAAGTGTTGATGGTCAACAAGACCACCAGTTTCAAGAAAAAGGGTAAAGGGAAGAAGGGGAACTTCAAGAAGAACAACAAGCCAGTTGCTGCTCAAGTGAAGAAACCCAAGTCTAGGCCTATAAGCCCGAGACTGAGAGCTTTTACTGCAAAGGAACTGGTCACTGGAAGCGGAACTGCCCCAAGTATTTGGCGGAGAAGAAGGATGGCAAAGTGAAAGGTATATTTGATCTACATGTTATTGATGTGTACCTTACTAATGCTCGCAATAGTGCCTAGGTATTTGATACTGGTTCAGTTGCTAACATTTGCAACTCGAAACAGGGGCTACGGATTAAGCGAAGATTGGCTAAGGACGTGGTGACGATGCGCGTGGGAAATGGTTCCAAAGTCGATGTGATCGCCATCGGCACGCTACCTCTACATCTACCTTTGGGATTAGTTTTAGACCTAAATAATTGTTATTTGGTGCCAGCGTTGAGCATGAACATTATATCTGGATCTTGTTTGATGTGAGACGGTTATTCATTTAAATCAGAGAATAATGGTTGTTCTATTTATATGGGTAATATCTTTTATGGTCATGCACCCTTGACGAATGGTCTATTTTTACTAAATCTTGATAGTAGTGATACACATGTTCATAGTATTGAGGCCAAAAGATGCAGAGTTGATAATGATAGTGCAACTTATTTGTGGCACTGCCGTTTAGGTCATATTGGTGTAAAGCGCATGAAGAAACTCCATTCTGATGGAATTCTGGAATCACTTGATTATGAATCACTTGGTACTTGCGAACCATGCCTCATGGGCAAGATGACTAAAACTCCGTTCTCTGGAACAATGAAGCGAGCAACAGATTTATTGGAAATCGTACATACTGATGTATGTGGTCCAATGAACATTGAAGCTCGAGACAGATATCATTATTTTCTCACCTTCACAGATGATTTGAGCAGATATGGGTATATCTACTTGATGAAACATAAGTCTGAAACATTTGAAAAGTTCAAAGAATTACAGAGTGAAGTGGAAAATCATCGTAACAAGAAAATCAAGTTTCTATGATCTGATCGTGGAGGTGAATATTTGATTTATGAGTTTGGAATTCATTTGAAACAACGCGGAATAGTTTCGCAACTCACGCCACCTGGAACACCACAGCATAATGGTGTGTCCGAACGTCATAATCATACTTTACTAGATATGGTGCGATCTATGATGTCTCTCACTGATTTACTGCTATCGTTTTAGGGTTATGCTTTGGAGACAGCAGCATTCACATTAAATAGGGCACCATCTAAATCCGTCGAGATGACACCTTATGAACCGTGGTTTGGCAAGAAACCCAAGTTGTCGTTTCTTAAAGTTTGGGGCTACGATGCTTATGTGAAAAATCTTCAACCTGATAAGCTCGAACCCAAATCGGAGAAATGTGTCTTCATAGGATACCCAAAGGAGACTATTGGGTACACCTTCTATCACAGACCCGAAGGCAAGATAATCGTTGCTAAGAATGGATCCTTTCTAGAGAAGGAGTTTCTCTCGAAAGAAGTGAGTGGGAGGAAAGTAGAACTTGACGAGGTAATTGTACCTTCTCCCTTATTGGAAAGTAGTTCATCACTAAAATCAGTTCCAGTGATTCCTACACCAGTAAGTGAGGAAGCTAATGATGATCATGAAACTTCTGATCAATTTACTACCAAATCTCGTAGGTCAACCAGAGTATGATCCGCACCACAGTGGTACGGTAATCCTATTTTGGAAGTCATGTTACTTGACCATGAAAAACCTACGAAGTATGAGGAAGCGATGATGAGCCCAAATTCCGCAAAATGGCTTGAAGCCATGAAATCTGAGATGGAATCCATGTATGAGAACAAAGTGTAGACTTTGGTTGACTTTCCCGATGATCGGCAGACCATAGAGAATAAATGGATCTTCAAGAAGAAGACTGATGCTGACGGTAATGTTACTGTCTACAAAGCTCGACTTGTTGCAAAAGGTTTTCGACAAGTTCAAGGAGTTGACTACGATGAGACCTTCTCACCAGTAGCGATGCTTAAGTCCGTTTGAATCATGTTAGCAGTTTCCACATTTGATGATTATGAAATTTGGCAAATGGATGTCAAAACTGCATTCCTTAATGGCTACCTTAAAGAAGAGTTGTATATGATGCAACCAGAAGGTTTTGTCGATCCAAAAGGTGCTAACAAAGTATGCAAGCTCCAAAAGTATGCAAGCTCCAGCGATCCATTTATGGACTGGTGCAAGCCTCTCAGAGTTGGAATACACGCTTTGATAGTGTGAACAAAGCATATGGTTTTATACAGACTTTTGGAAAAGCCTGTATTGACAAGAAAGTGAGTGGGAGCTCCGTAGCATTTCTGATATTATATGTAGATGAAATATTATTGATCGGAAATGATACTAAATTTCTGAATAGCATATAAGTTTACTTGAATAAGAATTTTTCAATGAAAGACCTCGGTGAAGCTGCTTATATATTGGGCATCAAGATCTATAGAGATAGATCAAGACACTTAATTGGACTTTCACAAAGCACATACCTTGATAAAGTTTTGAAGAAGTTCAAAATGGATAAGGCAAATAAAGGGTTCTTGCCTGTATTACAAGGTGTGAAGTTGAGTCAGACTCAATGCCCGACCACTTCAGAAGATAGAGACAAAATGAAACATGTTCCCTATGCTTCAGCCATAGGCTCTATCATGTATGCAATGCTGTGTACCAGACCTGATGTATGCCTTGCTATAAGTTTAGCAGGGAGGTACCAAAGTAATCCAGGAGTGGATCACTGGACAGCGGTCAAGAACATCCTGAAATACCTGAAAAGGACTAAGGATATGTTTCTCGTATATGGAGGTGACAAAGAGCTCGTCGTAAACGATTACGTCGATGCAAGCTTTGACACTGATCCAGATGACTCTAAGTCACAAACCGGATACGTGTTTTTATTAAATGGTGGATCTGTCAGTTGGTGCAGTTCCAAGCAGAGCGTCGTGGCGGGATCTACGTGTGAAGCGGAATACATAGTTGCTTCGGAAGCAACAAATGAAGGAGTCTGGATGAAGGAGTTCATATCCGATCTAGGTGTCATACCTAGTGCATCAGGTCCAATGAAAATATTTTGTGACAATACTGGTGCAATTGCCTTGGCAAAGGAATCCAGATTTCACAAGAGAACCAAGCACATCAAGAGACGCTTCAATTCCATCCGCGATCAAGTCAAGGAGGGAGACATAGAGATTTGCAAGATACATACGGATCTGAATGTTGAAGATCCGTTGACTAAGCCTCTCTCACGAGCAAAACATGATCAGCACCAAGACTCCATGGGTGTTAGAATCATTACAATGTAATCTAGATTATTGACTCTAGTTCAAGTGGGAGACTGAAGGAAACATGCCCTAGAAGCAATAATAAAGTTGTTATTTATATTTCCTTATATCATGATAAGTGTTATTATTCATGCTAGAATTGTATTAACCAGAAACTTAGTACATGTGTGAATACATAGACAAACAGAGTGTCACTAGTTTGCCTCTACTTAACTAGCTCGTTGAATCAATGATGGTTATGTTTCCTAACCATAGACATGAGTTGTCATTTGATTAACAGGATCACATCATTAGAGAATGACGTGATTGACTTGACCCATCCGTTATCTTAGCACGATGATCGTTTAGTTTGTTGCTATTGCTTTCTCCATAACTATACATGTTCCTATGACTATGAGATCATGCAACTCCCGAGTACCGTAGGAACACTTTGTGTGCTACCAAACATCACAACATAACTGGGTGATTATAAAGGTTCCCTACAGGTGTCTCCGATGGTGTTTGTTGACTTGGCATGGATCAAGATTAGGATTGGTCACTCCGATTGTCAGAGTGGTATCTCTGGGCCCTCCGGGTAATGTACATCACTATAAGCCTTGCAAGCAATGTAGCTAATGAGTTAGTTACGGGATATAGCATTACGGAACGAGTAACGAGATTGAACTAGGTATTGAGATACCGACAATCGAATCTCGGGCAAGTAACATACCGATGACAAAGGGAACAACGTATATCGTTATGCGGTTTGACCGATAAAGATCTTCATAGAATATGTAGGAACCAATATGAGCATCCAGGTTCCCCTATTGGTTATTGACCGGAGACATGTCTCGGTCATGTCTACATAGTTCTCGAACCCGTAGGGTCCGCACGCTCGGTGACGACCGGTATTACGAGTTTATGTGTTTTGATGTACTGAAGGTAGTTCAGAGTCCCGGATTTGATCACGGACATGACGAGGAGCCTTGAAATGGTCGAGACATAAAGATCGATATATTCGAAGCCTATGTTTGGACATCGGAATGGTTCCGGATGAGTTTAGGCATTTTCCGGAGTATCGGGAGGTTACCGGAACCCCCCGAGGAGTATATGGGCCTTATTGGGCCTTAGGTTGTGTTTGGTTCTCTAGTCCTAGGACTTTTTCTAGTCCCAACTAAAAAGTCCCTAGTCCCTAAAAGTCCCTCCCTGTTTGTTTTCAGAGACTAAAAAGTCCCTAGTCCCTTCCTAAAGGTTATTAAATGACCATGTTGCCCCTAGTATATAGAAAAATAACAATCAAACAACACCATGGGGTGGCGGACCAATGGATGTATGGAGGGGCATTGTTGGAAAAGTCCCAAAAAGTCCCAAAAAGACTCTCCTTGAGAGTCTTCTTCATTTAGTCCCAAATTCCTAGTTTAGTCCCTAAAAATTCTCACCCATTTGGTAAAAAAGTCTTTAAGAGGGACTTTTTCTAGTCCCTACACAAATAAGTCCCTGGAAACAAACATCCCCTTTGTGGAAAAGAGGAGAGGAAAGGAAAAGGTGGGAGGCGCGCCCCCCTAGCCCAATCCGAATTGGGAGGGCCCCCCTTTCCTTTCTCCTCTCCTCCCCTTCCTTCTCTCCTACTCCTACTACATGGAAGGGGGGAATCCTACTCCCGGTGGGAGTAGGACTCCCCTAGGGCGCGCCATAGAGAGGGCCGGCCCCTCCCCTCCTCCACTCCTTTATATAAGGGGGAGGGGGCACCCAATAGACACACAAGTTGATCATTGATCTTTTAGCCGTGTGCGGTGCCCCCCTCCACCATACTCCACCTCGGTAATATCATAGCGGTGCTTACGCGAAGCCCTGTTCCGGTAACAACATCATCACCGTCATCACGCCGTCGTGCTGACGAAGCTCTCCTTCGAAGCTCTACTGGATCATGAATTTGCGGAACATCACCGAGCCGAACGTGTGCAGATCGCGGAGGTGTCGTACCTTCGGTGCTAGATCGGTCGATCGTGAAGACGTACGACTACATCAACCGCATTTTCATAACGCTTCTGCTTACGGTCTACGAGGGTATGTAGACAATACTCTCCCCTCTCATTGCTATGCATCACCATGATCTTGCGTGTGCGTAGGAAATTTCTTGAAATTACTGCGTTCCCCAACAACTTGGTATGGTAATACCCCTCTAGCTACTCAATACTGGGACCTTATGTCTTGGTGAATGAGAAAAATAGGACCATTGCTGAGATTTGGGATGGGCAGGAGCTCAAATTCACTTTTAGGAGAACCTTCTTGGATGAGTTGATGTCTCAGTGGTATGAGCTTGTGGATATCTTCTCCTTGACTAATTTTAGTCAGGAGAGAGATTCCTTAATCTGGAAATATGGGTCTAAAGGGATTTATCTTCTAAATCCCTTTATGCTATTGTTAATTTTAGGGGGATTCAACCTATTTATTTACCTGCTGTTTGGAGTGTGAAAATACCACCTACTGTACAAGGTTTCCTATGGCTTTTTTCACAAAATAAAATCATGACTTGTGATAATTTTAGGAAAAGAGGTATAGCAAAACCTCTAGAGTGTGTATTTTGTAGAGAGATTGAAACTGTACATCATCTACTCTTTGAATGTTTGGTAGCTAGGCTGGTGTGGGCTGAGGTGAAAACGGTCTTTAATTTTGATGCGAATGGATATGAGTCTATAGCAAGGTTTTGGTTGTGCGATAAGAAATGCAAACAACTGAATGTTGTGACCTCTCCAGTCCTGTGGGGGATGTGGAATTTTAGGAATTCTGTTGTCTTTAACAGATGTTCTTGGATTTCCCTGAAGTAGGTGCTAGGCGTGGTTTTCCGGTATCTGAGGGACTGGACCAAGCTGTTCCAAGATCTCCAGGGGGGAAAATGCAAGAGTTTCAGGAGCTAATTTGGGAACGGTTGAGAAAACCACTGATGCTGGAGCCAGGCTGATCTGTCGCAACTGGTTCGAGGATAAGAGTGAAGATGGCCTCTGGAAGGTGGTGGTGGGAAATACTGCTCATGGGGGGAGGACTACCCTGGATTATCAACTGCAACACCCAGAGGAAGCTGATAACATCCATGTGGTCAGTATTGGGTGGGAGCCTCTTGTCTAGAGCAACCTGGCATTTTGGTCTTTGCGTGGATGTTAGTGGTTATTGTAATGCCTATGATACTTCTGCGTTGCTGTTGACTAGGTTGGATAGTGGGTGTGGCTGGTTAGAGATGTTTTCTCTTTCCTGAATCTGCTTTGGGTGGTGTTTGATTCTGTAAGACCTGTCACGCTGTGGTTTCTTTCTATATGAAATGGAGCCGGGGGCGATCCCCTGTTTATAAAAAAAAACAATTACTCCCTCCGTAAAGAAATATAAGAGAGAGAACAAAGAGAGTACAATACAAATTCACTCTATCCAGATAAATGTTCTTCATCATGGGCTTAGCTTATTTATACTCGTTTTGTAAGGGAAGTGATTAACTAGCATACACTGTCAGACCAGATAGTACTAGTTACTAAACGTCTAAACCAAGGAGAACAGATGGTACTGGATATACATATACCAGCACCATTATAGTACCTTTCAAGCAAGTTATTAGCCACTCAAGCGTCAACGGGGAAAAGCCAAGTGGGATCCCATGGACTGCCCGTCGCAGCCCTCGTCTCCAATGTCAATGGCTCCATTGTCCTGTCCCTCAGGTTGTACACCACACAGTCGAGAACGTCATCCTCAGATCCCTTGGCCATCTAGGAACAAACCCAGCATACCCAGGCACAAAGTAGATGCAATCCTCTCAAGCTCCACATTGGGCTGCTGCAGGGAGCGACTGAGAGCAGCCTCGGCTGACGAAGAGCGCATGCCCCATCAACGTATCCACCTTGCTCCAACACCCATGGTTGCCGCCGATCAGATTCACCGCCTCCCAGACCTCGAACTGGGTTCGCATCGGCGGATCAGCCTCGAACGGCCTGCAGGTAAGGGTGCCTCCTCAACGGTCTGCCTCTCCACCATTAGCAGCCGACCGCCGCACCCGACGAGGTAGGAGGAGAAGCGCCATTTTTGGCCGGCAGGAAGGCCAGCAGGGTCGGGCACGCCGTTTCTTGGCGTGCCGCTTATGCATTGGACTGACCTGACCGGGTTTGACTCATTGTTGATTTCCAACCGATGAAGCTCGGGTAGTTCAGAATCACTGTCATTGCGTTTTTTGGTGAGGATGTAAAGCTCGCCTTGGAAGAGTGCAATGCCACTGCCGACAGGGGTGCTTGAGGGGGGCACAAGCACAATCTGATCCTGCAACGAAAGATTTTCCATTATGATTCTTGGTTGGATAAAATTAGCCCTTGTTGATCGGCACAGTGGCACGCCCTGGCCCCGCGACGAAAGATTGTGACCATGCCACTGTGCGGAACAGCGACAATACGATCGGACACCACCACCTTACGGATCCAATTGTAGCTGCGACAATCGAGGTCGATGGGGAGCATGCTGCTCTGGATGTGTAGAGGGGTGGCCTCCCCGGAACAGGGGTTCATCAGGTAGCAGCTGCCATTGCTATGCACGAGGAAGAGCATGCTGCCAGTGGGGAAACTCGAGAGCGTTCTTTTGCAGTCGAGTGGCCTGCAGATGCGGTGGCATGCGCCGTCGGGGAGGGTGACGAAGGTGTCGCCGTGGAGGAAGAGCCACGGGAGCGGCGGGGGCAGCGGATGCAGGCGCGCGGTGGAGCGCCACGCGTGGCAGACGGCACGGAGGCGGACACGGTCGGTGTGGGAGGGAAGGCGGGAGAGCACGAGGGCCAGCAGCTCCAGCGGGAGCTCCGACCATGGCGCCTTCCCGCCTGGTGAAGCGATTCAAAGCAGCCGGAGCACAGCCGCTATCGCCCTGCTCATTGTGGCACTGAGGCCGGCGCCGAGCATCACCATCACGGCGACAACGCCGCCGCGCATTTCCTAAGTGGAAGTGGAGCGCCGTCGCAACCACTCCTCGACCTCGACGCAGATCCTCTCCACCTCGTAGCTGTGACCTCCCCTCGGTTCGCTTTCCTTGACCCCAGCTCGGTGGCGGACGACGATCTGGTGGCCGGAAGAGAGACGACAGCGGCGGTCCTCGATGGAGAGGAGGTGCAGATCCGGTCCGGGACTGAGCTTAGAGCATCTCCAACAGCCGCGCCAAAAGACACGCGCGCGGTAAACTGACTTTATAGCGCGCGCGGGACATTTTCCCACGCTCCAGCAGCGGCGGGATACTTGCGCGCGCGGGAAAAGGCTGCAGCTCGCGCTACATTTGGCGCGCCGCGTCTGACGCGCCAATAAATTGCGGCGCTCGCCACGCGGCTATCCACACTGCCACGTGCGCTCTCTCCTGCTTTCTCGTATCTCCTTTTGCTTCCTCGCCGCTCCAGCGCCCCGTCACCGACGCGCCACCATGCCGCCGCGCCGCCGAGGAGCATTGGGCTACCGCGGCGTCCGCCAGCGCCCCAAAGGCTCGTACTATGCCGAGATCCGGTCCGGCGACGTCCGGCTCGGCCTCGGCACCTTCCAGACTGCGCACGAGGCCGCCCGCGCGTACGACGCGGCGGCGTGGCGCCTAGACAGGCCGCGCGGGTAGATGAACTTTCAGGATGTCCACACGCGCCAGCAGGCGCAGGACGTCGCCCCTCCGCCTTGTCTTATCACAGACCAGGACCGTGCGGAGCATGCTCCACGGCAGCGCCGCCTCCTCATCACCGAGGAGGACGAGCGGGCCATGGCGGAGTGGCACCGGCGCCACCCGGAGGACGGCGCCGACGAGCAAGCCTACTGGGCGGAGCAGACGGCAAAGCGCCGCGTGCAACGGTTGGACAGGCGTCGGCGAAAGGCCCTGGCGCTATCGCAGTGCGATATATTTAAAAATGGTGGGCAGTCGATCTTTTTGGCTAATGATCTTCATTGGGACGACATGTGGTTCGATACGTCGGACCAGACCAACGAGGATGATGATGATGATGATGATGATGATGACGACGACTGGGAGTAAGTTGTAGTTGTACTATCTAGTTGCACTATCTAGTCGTTTTTTATGTCGTTGCACTGTAGTTTTATCTATCTATGCTATGAAACTATGTAAAATATCTATGTATCATTATATCTATGAATTTTATTTTATGTATCGTCTTTATCTAAAATACGTACGCAATGTTCGTGCGATAGCGCGCGCTGCATTTTAGCGCGACTGCTGGAGCTACTGTGGCGATGCTAAATTTTAAGCCGGGACTCTTTGGAGCCAGCGCTGCCATACGCTTTTCTAGGCGATGGGCGCGCTGCAAAAAACTTTTTAGAGCACCGCACGTTGGGCGGCTGTTAGAGATGCTCTTAGGGGATGGATTTTGCCATTTTGGTGATGAGAGGGTTTTGGACGCGCAGTCTGGTTTTGATGCGGAAAGTGTGGAGGGGACGAATGATGCGTGTGCTCGTGTCGTGCGCATGTTAACAGAGGGACCGGCATCGTCTCAAAACAACTGTAATTTGAAAAACAATTCTTTTCAGATATGCATCGTGGAGTACTAGGTAGTGTCAAAATAGAAATAGCGTAAAAAAATCTCAAATATTAATTTTTTAAATCTCAAATATTAATAGCGCATTTTTATGCAAGCAATAATACATTGTTAGTCAAACAGCCAAACCTCCCTTCCTAAATATAAGTATTTTCAGAGATTCCAATATGATCTACATATGGAGCCAAACCTCCCACCAGGAAGATGGCCGCACCCTCGGAGGCTAGCGGATCGCGATCCAAAACCCCTGAAGACCCTAGTGTTTTGCTGGAGCGTTTGCATCTAGAGGAAAATGAATTGGATAATTTGGTGTGGGAAGAAGAAGCGGACGAACCAGATGAGAAGCCAAAGTGGCTTGCGCTGGCTAGGGTATTGACGAACAAACCCTTTGGGCAGGAGGCGTTGATCGCCGACATGAAAGCGGCTTGGAACCCTACGAAGGAGGTGGTTTGGAGAAGAATTAACCCTAACCTATTTTCTGTACAATTTAATTGTCCAGCAGACTGGAATAAGTTGCTCCATCAGGGTCCTTGAGATTTCAAGGGCATGGCCCTGATCATTGCTGAGTATGATGGTTTCAAGAACCCAGAATCAGTAAAGTTGGATAAAATTGAGACATGGTGTTAGATTCACCGACTCCCGAATATGGTGCTTAAGAGGGAGCAGTTCGTGAAGAACATGGCGCAGCGCGTAGGTGAAGTGGTTGAGCTACAGATTGTTCTGCCGAATGGATTTATTGGTGAGTTTGTACGGGTTAGAGTTAAACTCGACGTCACAAAAAAACGAACTATATATAAAGCAAAATGAGAGAATCTATACTCTAAAATAGGTCTGTATACATCTGTATTTAGTTCATATTGAAATCTCTCAAAAATTATATTTAAAAGCGAAGGAGTACTTAAAATGCACAAATGTGTCTTTTTTTTCTTTCCAAAGTTGGGGTGGATTGCGGCGCTGCACCATCGGGCCCAGTCAAGTAGAAGACCACGATTGGCACTACAGTTAATTCTTTTTATACGTTGACGAAGAACATAGACAACATTGTTTTGTGAGAATAAATTCTCTCTTTTTTGACAGTGCCACGAGGTTAGAGAGTTTTCTGTCCTCGTAGATCTGATTATTCGGATATGATGAGTTTATGTTGCTATGTCAAGCCTTTTTTATTGGTCTGATTCTTTGTGAAGGTGAAACCTTTAATCGACACCATAGTGAAATCTATGGCGCATTATACTTGAGGCGACACGGTCCGGTTTATTTCCGTTTTTCTCTTACTTGAAGCGAGTCAAGCTGGTTTTCCTCTGTTATTTTTTTGTTTTGTTTTGTTTTTATTTCTTCTCAGGGTTTTTCATTTGTTTCTTTAGTTTTTTTATTTTAATTTCACTTTAGTTTATTTTTAATTTTTATTTTTCTTTGTTTATTTTTATTATTCATTCTAAGTTCTTATATACTTTAAAGTATAAAAAGGTACAAAATAAAAGCAAAAAAGAAAACATAAAACATAAAAAACATGGAAAAGAGGTCAAAGCCTCCCGCGCTCGTGGGACAGCCCAGCTCGCTCGCCCTTTTAGCGAGTCTGAAGCCAAGATATAGTGATTCGACGGCCCGTACTTTATGGGATCATCCCTGGCCCAAGTACGTTCATCGATCAAGGCTTCCCATCTTGTTGGACGGGCGACTTAAGGCGCTTTCAAAAATCATTATTAGCAATGTTTGTGCGGGTAAAAAAAGTAACAACACCGCACTACTAGGGAAAAACCTTATACACAGAAGTTTAGCAGTAGCGCTTGTTAAAAAAGAGCACTACTGCTAAATAGCAGTAGTGCGTGCAGGATAAACGCGCTGCAGACACAAACGTAGCAGTAGCGCGTCTACTTTTAAAAGTGCTACTACTAAAATTCTCACTACTAAGCCGATAGGCTACATATAATAGTAGCGGTCTTCTAGAAAGAGTGCTACCGCTAAGTTTATTTTAACAGCGCGTTTACTGTGAAACGTGCTACTGTTAATGAAAACAAAATTAAATGAAAAACAAATAGAAAAGTAAATGAAAATGAAAAAAATTAAAAAAGGAGAAAGGAAAATATTAAAATGTAAACAAAAATAATGAAAAAGGGAAAAAGGAGAAAGGAATAGCAGTAGCGTCTATTCATCAGAGGCGCTATAGATAACTTAGCAGTAGCGCTTGTTTAAACCCCCGCCATAGAGAGAGAAAAGAAAATAAGAAAAAAAGGAAAATACATAGCTATAGCAGTAGCACGTTTACTGAAAATCGCTATAGCTAACTTAGTTATAGCGCTTTTACAGAAACGCGCTACCGCTAAGTTTGACTTAACCCAAAAGCGGTTCCCCCTCCCCCGGCCACCACTTCTCCCCCAAATCTCTCGCCCCACTTCGCCGCCGTCTCCCCAATTCGTCGTTGCCCTACTTCGCCGCCGTCTCCTGCCGACGTCAACGCCCACGGAGCCACCAGAGCCGCGTATCGTCTACGCCACCGGAGCCGCGCGGCCTCATCAACGCCACCGGAGCCGCCCTCGGCGCCAGCGGAGCCACCCTCGACGCCCCGCCTCCCTCGCCACAACTTCCTTCCTCGCCGTCACCGGAGACGCCCCTGCCTCCCTCGCCACCACTGCCTCCTTCACCACGACCGAAGCCATCCTCTGTAAGCCCCCACCCCTTCTCTCTCTCATGCATATCACAAACATTGGACAAAGAACTAGCTAGCTAGGTTAACTAGTTTAATTAGGTTAATTATCTAGGTTAGTGCAAAAATTTAGTTAGGGCTTTGACAGAGAACTAGTTAGGTTAACTAGTTTAATTAGGTTAATTATCTAGGTAAACTAGGTTAACTAACTAGGTTAAATAGCTAGGTTAATTAGGTTCGTTAGGTTAACTAGGTTCGCTAGGTTAGAGGAAAAATTTATTTTAGAGCATTAGGTGAGAAGGGTTAGAGAAAGGGAGTTCCTTTGTAATTTAATTGGGTTCTGTCCTAGGCAGAGAAGCGTTAGAGAAAATAATGTGTGTGTGTGTGTGTGTGAGAGAGAGAGAGAGAGAGAGAGAGGAATATCTAGAACAGAATTTGGGTTCTGTCCTAGGCAGAGAAGTGTTTAGTGAGGTCATTTTGCAAAGGTTTTTGATTTTTGAAAAGACCACTATTTTTCTAGGAAAAGAATTTAGGCAAGTTTTATTTTAAAGATGATCCTTCCTAGACTTTTATTGTTGATTTTATCTTTTCATTGAAGTGGTCATGTTATATCTTTTCATTGAAGTGTGGTTCGATTGTGCCCATGTGGCCTTTTGTTGTTTCTAGGGAATGAAGCGGGTGGCCTATGTTTTGCCGGAATCTTGATTCATTTCCATTCCGGCAAATTTCAGGGGCTCGATTTGTCCACTTTTTAGAAAAGGTCATGCCGAAATTTTCTGTGAATTTCGGCATGACTTGTGCTACAAACTAGGACATATCGAGTGCCCGCGATTTGCCGCACCGGGAAGGAGTCAACGTTCCTGCAAAGCATAGGCCTTTTTATGTCATTGTTCATTTTATTAGGTCTAGAATTAATTGACTAGATTTAATCGTAGGAAACATGGCTAGCGAGGATGAAGGACATGGTTCTGGTGACTGCGACAACGTCTACCTGGCGGCAGAAGAATTTTTGAGGGAAACCGATGATCAAGAGATTATGTTGCTGGGTCCACCTGTCACATCGGAGGTTGAGAGCGACATCGAGACCGGCGCTGAGACTGAGACCGGCATCGAGACCGGCGCTCAGACTAAGACCAGCGCCGAGACTAGCGGAGCCGGTATAGAACCGAAAGCAAGAGGCAACGGCTTCCTAACAAGCTCAGGACTACTAGACTAGTCGTCACGGAGGTGGACGACGACAATTTTGATCCAAACGCGCCCGAGGAAGCGCACACGTGCTACGACAATCAAATAGGCTACATCATACGGACAACCGCCACCATCAACGATGAGAAACTATAGAAGATAGATAATATGAGGCCCTCCCTCCTAAAGAAGCTGCACTAGATATTCTTGTTCCCGGGACGGAATGAAAAGTATTATAAAGATCCAGATAAGGACCCATCAATGAAGAAGATAAACAAACACGCCATGAACAAGTTTAGCGATGCGTTGGCCGCCTGGAAATCAAGGGTGAAATATCGGATCGTAAAAAAAAAGGAACCCTACTCCGAGATTGTAAAGGATAATCCGGCAATCACGGCAGAGCACTTTGAAATATTCAAGGCGGCTCGCGAGGCCGAAGCTGCCAAAGAAAAGTTGAAGTACATGAAGGGGCTTCAATAGGAACATTGGGTGCCACCGCCTCGGAAGCCGTGGTTACAGCGGGAAGAGGTCCATATGGGCCAAGGAGGACGCGGAAGCCGTGAGTCCGCATCCTGCACTTTGGCGGAGTTCACCGTCCCGCAGGAGCGTGACGTCCTCAGGGCCTGGCACCGTTGGACCCAGTGAAGAAGATTTTCGAGACGAACGCGGTCACGAGGGAGTTCATGAGACCGGTGGTAATTTTAGTTTCTGATCAATTCGACTGCACGTTAGTCATATTTGTAAACGATCGTTGTGCGTTTTGCAGAGAGAGCAGCACAGGATTGTGGCCGAAAGCGACTCGCCGTCTGAGGCGTTGGCGAGGCCCAAGTGGGACACTCCATTCAACCAGGCATTGAACATATTGAAAAGACTCCCGGTGGAGACTCGACAGTCGTATGGACGCGCGCACGGTGTCGGAGACGGCGCCACGTGGAAGAAGTACTACCGTGAGACCACGGAGGAGAGAAAGGAAAGATGGAGGTTAACTGAAGAAAATATCGACAAGAAGGTTGAGATTGCGGTTGAAAAGATATCATCTGAGACAGTCGCAACAGCGATAGCTGCCACAAAACAGGTGCTTGTAGATATGTCTACTTCCTTGGTTCCGGCCGTTTTCAATTGGAGCAGGCAAAATCTAGAAAAAATGCAGCAGACTTTCCCCTTGCTGACTTCTTGGGGAGCAGCTCGACTAGCGTTGCACCAGCACCTGCAGCTGCACCTGCTCCCGCACCGGCTCCCGCACCGGACGTGCTCGGCGGTGCTTCGTCTTTGGCTGAGCTCGACGCCCTCACGGTATCCGTCACCACTAGTAGAAAAAGGGTCTTCTGTCCCGGTTGGTAAGGGCCTTTTGTCCCGATTTTTGAACCGGGACTAAAGGGTCGTTACTAATGCCCTAGCCCTTTGGTCCCGGTTCTTACACGAACCGGGACAGATGGGGCTCCACGTGGCTGGTGCGCCGAGCCCAGGCAGGAGGGCCTTTGGTCCCGGTTGGTGGCACCAACCGGGACCAAAAGCCATCCACGCGTCAGCATTTCAGGGGCTGGGGTTTTTATTTTTTTATTTTAAAGGGGGGGGGGGGGGTGGGGGTTTTGTGGGGGGTTAACTTAGGTGTTTCATATATTGTGTTAGCTAGCTAATTAATAGAGAGAAGTGTCCTCTCTTATATCCGTGCTTGGTCGATGCTACGTACTATACATAGAGAGGCCCTCGACACGCTAGCTAGTAAGAAACTGAAGGAAACCATTAAGTACAGAAGTTCGTCATGCATACCGAGAGAAGTGATCGACCTCTCCTTCTCCGAGAGATTGGTCGAACACCAAGTTTTCGTATTATCTATCCGACGCTACTGGCTACATACATATACAATATGTAAGATCTCATACAATCCCCTAGCATTTGAAATCAACTTCCACATGGTATTCTCCGGCTTTATTGATGACGTGGTCAAGAAAGAATCCCGCCAATTCCTCTTGAATTTCTTTCATGCGGTCTTGTGGTAGGAGTTCATTCCGCATCTGCCACGTCTAATTTGAAGAAGGGGGTTAATACATATATATGAATGAAACTCAACAGAAATGATGGTGTAATAAACTGAAATTGTAAATATTATTGCTTACACACTTCATATTGTCTTATAGAGTAGCCCCGCTTATTTTCAAAGTCGCGTTGTAGATGAACTCGCACACGTAGTATCCACAGTAATCATTCCCTTGTTCCTGCCACAAGCACTTTAACGATAAATAGAGGTCAGTCAAACTGATAATGAAGCATTATAAATGGCATTGATGAAAGTATAGCTATAGAATCAACGGGGGATGCGCGCAACTAGCTAGCTAGTAGTACTTACTTTCGGTTATGTATATCGCAGCTCCTTCGGCAGTCCCGGAGCTTCTGCGGTGAACTGTTTCCAAACCCTGCAAGACAAAGAAAATAATTATTATTACTTGTGATATCAGGAAATGAACAAAAAGTTGACGATATGGTGCGATAATGATCGATTGAACTTACTTGTTGAGCATTATAGTCATGTCCGCATAGGTTTTGGGATCTTTTCATCTCGAGTCTAAGACGGTTACTAGTCCCCGCTCAAGCTTAATCTCCAGAAGAACATAGTGGAAGCTGCGCACGCATGCATAACTCATCAATTACATTACTATACCTCGCTCGAGTAATAAGGGAAACTGAATATGCACACGACAGTAACACTCACTCGAAGTTGTAAGGAAAGAGTATTAAATCTTTGTTTTGATTTTTGAGCAACGATTGTAGCAAGTTGGCCTCGGCCTCTTTGGCGTTCTTTTTAACCTGAAATTCATCTATGAGATTTGTGTTAATGAACCCAATATCATACATTTCTGCTTTTCTGCACTCGACGATCTTCAATCTGCATAATATAGTGAGGATAATATTCAATACATGCAATGAAAGTGCTGAGCTATATATAGAGACTTAATGACAGAAGTAGTACTTACAGACAGTAGCAAGTGACCGTTAATTTATCGAGGGCCTTTTGATTGAAGAACTGGAAGAACTCCTCAAATGGAACATGCAACAGATCAGTTCCAACGAGGTCGTGCTCCTCTTTAATTCTCGGATACAAAGTATTCGTCCCCCCAGACTCTCTGCAGGTTTTCATGTACCAATTATGGAATCTTCGCATCATTGTTGTTAGGGATTTTTCATCTTCGACGAGAGGCTTCCCGTACTCGTATCTGTGTTCGTCCACCTCAAGAAATCATAATGTACATCGTCAGGCAGGTAATCTCCAAGATTGCTATAACCGGGCACCATCCCCGAAGCATTAGCGACGATGTCGCTAGACACATTGAGCGAGGGGCACGATTGCTTTGCTTGTTCGCCAAGTTGGGCAATTTTTTTCCTAGCTGCTCGTTCTTTTAACTTTTGATCATTGACAGTACTTCCCGACCGCTCCGCTTCGAGATATGCCTTTTCAGTAATGCGCTCATAGTTGGTTTTCGGCGGAGACTTTGGTGGTTTCCTCAGGGCATCGATAGTGCGCTTTGCTTTCACCGGATCTACCTTCTCCTCCGGAGGTGGATGTCTCTGCGCTTTCAACCCTTCAAAGAAGTCCTTCACTTCGGTCCGCACGATCTTCTTGTTTTCCTCCACGGTCATCTCGTTCGGTAACTTCTCTAGAGGCTTGAGAGGTGGACCGTGTCAGATTGCCTCCCCGCCTGGCTGTCTTGCTAGACGCCGGAGCAGACGGAGCGGTTGCGGCTGTCTTCTTTCGTGCTTGCTTACGAGGCGGAGGAGAAGGACTATGACGCGCCGGAGCAGCCGGGGCGGCAGCGGGTCACTTCCGCCCTTGCTGGCGAGGCGGAGAAGGAGGAGGCTGCTGGCTGCTCGGGCGCGCCGGCGCAGGCGGAGAAGGAGGCAAAGTGCCGCCATGCGCCGGAGAAGGAGGCTGAGTGCCCTGATCGTCACTCGCTGGATGAGGAGGCGGTGGAGGAGGCGGAGTGCCCTGACTCGCCGGAGGAGGAGGAGGAGGCGGAGGCGTCCGGTTCGGAAGGTTGTTGATCTCCTTCCGCCATAGGCATGGAGTCTTCAGAGCAGAACCCAGCCGAGTCTCCCCTTCACCGGTAGGGTGGTCAAGCTGGAGGTCCTCAAATGCCTCCGTTATTTTGTCCACCGTCACCCTAGCATATCCTTCTGGAATCAGACGACAGTGAAAAGTTGCACCGGGTTCAGGAGGTCGAACAAAGCCGACAACAGCCTTGACTTTGAAGTTCTGCCATTGCGTCATAAGGTGGCAATTTTGAGACTCCGTGATAGCATCCACGGGGTAGCTAGCAGGAGCCGTCAAGACATGATCCGGCTGAAGCAGCTCGGTGGAAGCCATGCTACTTCTCCGCTGAGATGGCGGGGTAGCTTCGGGGGAAGCTACGACAGTTCGTTTGCTGCGATTTGCTTCTCGTTCCTGTATCGCTTGTACCCTTGCGTGCAGCGCCTACAGTTGGGTCTGCTGCACTTTCTTCCTCCTCTCCTGGCATTTGTAACCGCCTGCGTCCGGAAACCCAGCCTTCCATGAAAAGGAGCCTGTCGTGCCTCGTGTCCGTCCAGGGTGCTCAGGATTCCCGAGGGGCATTGTGAGCTCATCGTTCTCTCTGTCGGGAATGAACGTCCCTTCCTACGTTGCAAGGCTGAAGCCTCTTGACTGGTATTTTCATTTGCTCGTCCGTCCAAAGGCACTTCCCTGATACAGGGTCCAAGGTTCCGCCAGCCCCGAAGAACCAAGTCCGGCAACGGTCTGGCAAGTTCATTGTCTCTGGTTCGATCCCTTTATCAAGCAGATCATTCTCAGCCTTGGCCCACTTAGGCCGGGCTTTGAGGTAGCCAGCTGACCATGTGCGATGGTGAAGCTTCTTCTTCGCAGCATTTTGCTTGTTTGTCGCCGACATCTTCTTACTCTTTTCCGATGTCTTGTGGGCCACAAATGCGGGCCAGTGATCTCTGATCTTCTCATATTTGCCGATGAATTCTGGTGTCTCTTCTTTGTCGACAAACCTTTTCAGCTCATTCTTCCACCTCCTGAATAGGTATGCCATCTTCTTAAGAGCATGAGACTTGATTAATTGCTCTTTAACTGGCTTCTCCGGATCCTCCTCTGGCGGTAGGGTGAAATTTGCCTTCAGCTCAGTCCAAAGATCATCTTTCTGCATATCATTGACATAAGACACCTCAGGGTCTACGTTCTTAGGCTTATACCATTGGTGGATGATGATCGGGATCTTGTCCCTAACAAGAACCCCGCACTGAGCAGCAAATGCTTCCTTTGTCCGGATGGGTTCAATCGTTTGGCCGTCGCGCGCGATTGCCGTGATCTCAAACCTTTCATCCGAGCGCAACTTTTTCTTCGGGCCTCATCTCTTTACTAAAGTTGTGCTCGATCCGGAGGGCTAGAAAAAAGAAGAAAGACGAGAGTTAATTAATATGTGTACATGCCAAAACAATGAATGCATCAATTAGCTAGTCAGCACAGGCTTAACTAATATATATACCTGGCCGGACTCGGTTCGGTCACCGGAGCCGTCATCACGGTCTCCTTCTTGCACCGTCATTGGGTCACCAGATCCGTCATCACGGTCTCCTTCTTGCACCGGCATTGGGTCAAAGGAGCCATCATAATCATAGCCTGCTTCTTCACCATGTCCTTCCATACCATCGGTGTCGTTGAGGAACGAGAATACGGCATCACTTCCTTGTGCGATTATGTCCCCCAACACCGCTTTTGTTGCTTCGTCTCGGGGGTTGTCCATAGTTTCTACAAATATTAACAACATGGCAATTATTATTCAAACATGACAGATGGATATATTAGTGGCAAACGTAGAACTAGCTAGCTAATCACAATAAGGAATCGTATTACTGGCCTCGGCGCTGCTTCTCTATGGTTTGGGGTGGCCTCGACAACGCTTCAAGGGTTTGGGGTGGCCTCGAGAGAGTTTGTCAGGTAGGGGTGCGGTGGGAGGGGGTAGGAGACCGACATCGTTTTTTTCTAGGATTTGGGTGTCCTCGAGAGTTTTGGTCGAGCGAGAGGGTCGGGGGGTGCTCCCGCGGTATAAGTTATAACAGTCGAGAGGGGGTAATATCGACAACGACGACATACATACACGGGAAAATAATGTTATCGGGGAGGGGGTATATCGACCCCCCCTCGTGTTGAAGTTATCGGGAGGGGTATATCGACGACGACAGACCCGATAAAACATAAGAAAACGAACAAGAAATAAAAAGAGGAGAAGAAGAAAGGAATAGAGGAGAAGATCAAAGCAAAAAAGAAGAAAAAAAGAGGAGAAGAAGAAAGGAATAGAGGAGAAGAAGAAAAAATAGAAAATAACTTATACCGCGGGAGCACCCCCCGACCCTCTCGCTCGACCAAAACTCTCGAGGACACCCAAACCCTAGAAAAAAACGATGTCGGTCTCCTACCCCCTCCCACCGCGCCCCTACCCGACAAACACTCACGAGGCCCCCCCAAACCCATGAAGCGTTGTCGAGGCCACCCCAAACCCGAGAGAAGTAGCGTCGAGGCCAGATGTCTGATTCCTTATTGTGATTAGCTAGCTAGTTCTACGTTTGCCACTAATATATCCATCTGTCATGTTTGAATAATAATTGCCATGTTGTAAATATTTGTAGAAACTATGGACAACCCCCGAGACGAAGCAACAAAAGCGGTGTTGGGGGACATAATCGCACAAGGAAGTGATGCCGTATTCTCGTTTCTCAACGACACCGATGGTCTGGAAGGACAGGGTGAAGAAGCAGGCTATGATTATGATGGCTCCTTTGACCCAATGCCGGTGCAAGAAGGAGACCGTGATGATTTCCTTTCTTCTTCTCCTCTTCTTTTTCTTCTTTTTTCCTCTTCTTATTTATTTCTCCTGTTCTTCCTCTCCTCTTCTTCTCCTTTCTTCCTCTTCTTATTTTCCTTTTCCTCTCCTTCTTTTCTTCTTCTTCCTTCGTCTGAGCTAGATATATAAAACTTTTCTAAAAATGTAACTTTTGCATATATAAAACTTTTTCTTCTTCTTCCTTCTTCCTTCTCTTCCTTCTTCCTAAATATAAAAAACTTTTCTAAAAATGAAACTAACCTAAAATTAATGTACTAAATCAGAGAACATTAATGTACTAAAATTAATGTATTTTTAAAACATCATGCATATTACAATTGAAAAAATACATACATACATACAAAAAACTTGTAAATAATACATACATACATATATGAACATACATAAAAAAATACATATATCTAAAAACATTCATACATACATATATGAAAATCTAAAAAACATGTAAAAACATCTAAAAACATGTAAAAAAATAGCACGGCGGCGGGGCAGCAGAGTGCTCACAGAGGGAGGAGGCTGCCATGGCGCGTCAGGCGAGCAGCAGGGCACGGGAGTGGCACGCGACGGGCAGGGGCGGCGCGTCGGTGCAGGGCAGCGGCGCCACGACGACGGTGTCGGGCGATGGCGCTGGCGAGGCGTCAGCGGCGCGGGCGATGGCGGCGACGGCGACGGCGACGGCGACGGCGAGGGCGCGGGCGGCGTCGGGGCAGCCTGGCGGCGTCGATGTGCTCGGCGTCGTCGGGGGCAACTGGCGAGGGAAATCTGAAATTTCCTAAGTGCTGGCTTATATAGCAAAGGCGTTGGTCCTGGTTCATGGCACCAACCGGGACTAAAGACCCCCTTTAGTCCCGGTTGGTGCTACCAACCGGGACCAAAGGTCTCTTTTCAGCAGCCCAAAGGGCGGGAAGCGGCGGCCTTTGGTACCAGGTGGTAGCACCAACCGGGGCTAAAGGGGGTGCATTGGTCCCGGTTGGTGCCACGAACCGGTACCAATGCACCCCTTTAGTCCCGGTTGGTGCCACCAACCGGGACCAAAGTTCTCTTGTTGCCCGCGTCGCGGCCATAAGTTTAGTCCCACCTCGCTAGTTGAGAGGGCTCGAGAGTGGTTTATAAGCGCTGCTGCGCCCACCCTCTCGAACTCCTCTCAACTGCAGGCTTTCGGGCCTAATCTCACACTATGCTGCTATGGGCCTATTGGGCCTTTTGCGGGCCTGAATCCTGGCCCAGGTTGGGTTTCTAGCCGTATTCAGGCCGTGGTGGCCCAATATGTGGCATTTTTTTCCATTTTTTTGTTTTGTTTTTTGCATTATTTATTTTCTTTTGTTTTTTGCTTTATTGTTTAATTCTTTTTGCTTTTAGGTCAGAAAAATTATAAACTTTCTGTTAGTGCCATTAGTTTTCAAATTTGAATAGTTAAAATTTGAATTCTTTAAAATTTGTGTGAATCACAAGTTTGTGATTAACTTTACTATAAAAATAGTTTTTTTTTTCATTTTTTGTTTTCTTTTTTGCCTTATTTATTTTCTTTTTTTTTACTTTATTTTTTAATTCTTTTTGCTTTTAGGTCAGAAAAATTATAAACTTTCTGTTAGTGTCATTAGTTTTAGAAAAATTATAAACTTTATGTTATTGCCATTAGTTTTCAAATTTGAATTCTTTGAAATTTGTGTGAATCACAAGTTTGTGATTAACTTTACTATAAAAATATTTTCCAGTTTTTTTGTTTTGTCTTTTGCATTATTTATTTTCTTTTGTTTTTTGCTTTATTTTTTAATTCCTTTTGCTTTTAGGTCATCAAAATTATAAACTTTCTGTTAGTGCCATTAGTTTTAGAAAAATTATAAACTTTCTGTTATTGCCATTAGTTTTCAAATTTGAATTCTTTGGAATTTGTGTGAATCACAAGTTTGTGATTAACTTTACTATAAAAATTTCTTCGGAGGCATGCCGTCTTTTTCGTGCAAACGTTGCAGGTCCTCCCGTGCCTCAGGTGTATCTTTTGTCTTCCCATGCATGCCCAAGAAGCCTAGCAGGTTCACACAAAGGTTTTTCATCACGTGCATCACGTCGATTGAAGAGCGGACCTCTAGGTCTTTCCATTAGGGTAGGTCCCAAAATATAGATTTCTTCTTCCACATGGGTGCGTATCCCTCAGCGTCATTCGGAACAGCTAGTCCAACGGGACCCTTTCCAAAGATTACGTGTAAATCATTGAGCATAGCAAGTACGTGATCACCGGTACGCATGGCGGGCTTCTTCCGGTGATCTGCCTTGCCTTTGAAATGCTTGCCTTTCTTTCGACATTGATGGTTGGTCGGAAGAAATCGACGATAGCCCAGGTACACATTCTTCCTGCATTTTTCCAGGTATATACTTTCAGTGTCATCTAAACAGTGCGTGCATGCGTGGTATCCCTTGTTTGTCTGTCCTGAAAGGTTACTGAGAGCGGGCTAATCGTTGATGGTCACGAACAGCAACGCCTTTAAGTCAAATTCCTCCTGTTTGTGCTCATCCCACGTACGTACACCGTTTCCATTCCACAGCTGTAAAAGTTCTTAAACTAGTGGCCTTAGGTTCACATCAATGTCGTTGCCGGGTTGCTTAGGGCCTTGGATGAGAACTGGAATCATAATGAACTTCCGCTTCATGCACATCCAAGGAGGAAGGTTATAAATACATAGAGTCACGAGCCAGGTGTTGTGATTGCTGCTCTACTCCCCGAAAGGATTAATGCCATCCGCGCTTAAAGCAAACCATACGTTCCTTCGGTCACTTGCAAACTCATCCCAGTACTTTCTCTCGATTTTTCTCCACTGTAACCCGTCAGCGGGTGCTCTCAACTTCCCGTCTTTCTTACGGTCCTCACTATGCCATCGCATCAAATTGGCATTGATGACCCACAAGTATAGGGGATCTATCGTAGTCCTTTCGATAAGTAAGAGTGTCGAACCCAACGAGGAGCAGAAGGAAATGATAAGCGGTTTTCAACAAGGTATTCTCTGCAAGTACTGAAATATGTGGTAACAGATAGTTTTGTGACAAGATAAATTGTAACTAGCAACAAGTAACAAGAGTAAATAAAGTGCAGCAAGGTGGCCCGATCCTTTTTTTTTACAGAGTTTTAATCGGACACAAAGATAGATAGGGGCTTATAGTTTTGCCCCACAACTTTTTACCTCAAGGGTAATGTCAACAATAACAATTCATGCTCCCCTACATCCAATTAGATATATATATATATATATATATATATATATATATATATATATATATATCATGTTCTTTCCAACATCTTTGGGCTTGCCAAAGGGTAAAATGAAAAGGAAAGGTGAAGATCACCGTGACTCTTGCATAAGGTAGAGGATAATAATAAAAGATAGGCCCTTCGCAGAGGGAAGCAGAGGTTGCCATGTGCTTTTATGGTTGGATGCACAAAATCTTAATGCAAAAGAACGTCACTTTATATTGCCCCTTGTATGTGGAACTTTATTATGCAGTCCGTCGCTTTTATTACTTCCACAACAAGTTCGTACAAAGCTTATTTCTCTGCACTAATAAGTCATGCATATTTACAGAGCAATTTTTATTGCTTGCACCGATGACAACTTACTTGAATGATCTTACTCAATCCATAGGTACATATGGTGGACTCTCATGGCTAAACTGGTTTAAGGGTATTTGGAAGCACAAGTAGTATCTCTACTTGGTGCTGAGAATTTGGCTAGCATGAGGGGGAAAGGCAAGCTCAACATGTTAGAGGATCCATGACAACGTACTTTATCTCAGATATAAGAAAACATAACTCATCACGTTGTCTTCCTTGTCCAACATCAACTCTTTAGCATGTCATATTTTAATGAGTGCTCCCAATCATAAAAGATGTTAATGATAATATATCTATATGTGAAACCTCTCTCTCCTTATTACTTCCTATTAATTGCAACGATGACCAAAGCTATATTTGCCAACTCCCAACAACTTTTAATCATCATACTCTTTCTATGTGAAGTCATTACTTTCAATAAGATCAATATGAACTTCTTTGTTTCTTTTTATTCTTTTTCTTTTATTCACCCAAGATCATGGCAAAATAATCAAGCCCTTGACTCAACACTAATCTTTATTATATAAAGCTCACGGACTCGATTACATAGAGGGATCATAAAGCAAAACTCAAAACTAGATCATGCCATAAGCTTTATTCTACTAGATCAAGGTACTACTAATAGGATCGAACTAAAAAACGGTAAAGATAGGAGTTGTGATGGTGATACGATACCGGGGCACCTCCCCCAAGCTTGGCAGTTGCCAAGGGGGGTGCCCATACCCATGTGATTACATCTCCTTCTTGGTCGGTGAAGGTGGAGGTGTTGGATAGTCGCACATCGAGCGTAAGAGGTCCTCCAACTTGCGGATAATGCCCTTGAGTGCAACAATATGCTCCTTCAACAAAATATTTTCACTTGTGAGATACTTGTTTTGAATACGAGCTAACTCAATCATCTTGAAAGCTTCGATCTCAGTTGGGGTGAGAAAGTTGTGATCAAGTTGGAGGGTGTCTTCTGCTGCCGGAGCTTGGTCCTCCGTGGCCTCCTTGATCCTTTCATCCTTGTTGATCTCCATGGGTTCTTCCCTCTTCAGCTCTATCTTCATTAGCCAAGCATCCTTGTCACCATTGACAGAGGAGGGGGACGACATGATGCCCGGCCTTGACAACCCTGACAGAAAACAGCTCGAAACAAGAATAGAGGATAATTGCGTGATACGGGAGTCAAAACCTTCGGGAGAATATATAATGATTTTTTACCGACCAAAATACGTATTGTGCTCACGAGGTAGGGGGGCACGCCCAGGGGGGTAGGGCGCGTCCTCCACCCTCGTGAAGGCCTCGTGTCCTTCCTGGACTGCCACCTATTTTTCTATTTTTCTAAATATTCCAATACGGAGAAATATTGCCTTAAAAATTGTTTTGGAGTCGGTTTACTTACTGTACCACATACCTATTCCTTTTCGGAGTCTGAAACGGTCTGGAAAGTGTCCCTTATGTATTCCTCCAGGGTTACGGTTTCAATAATATTGGTTTCAACATTTATGGGATTACCTGAGATATAATGTTTGATTCTTTGACCGTTTACCACCTTCGGATTTGTGCCTTCGAAGTTGTTGATTTTTATGGCACCGAACGATAGACCTCCTCGATAACGTAGGGACCTTCCCATTTAGAGAGAAGTTTTCCTGCAAAAATCTTAAACGAGAGTTGTATAGCAATACATAATCACCTACATTAAACTCACGCTTTTGTATCCTTTTGTCATGCCACCTTTTAACTTTTTCTTTAAACAACTTGGCATTTTCATAAGCTTGGGTTCTCCATTCATCAAGTGAGCTAATATCAAATAACCTCTTCTCACCGGCAAGTTTGAAATCATAGTTGAGCTCTTTAATATCCCAATATACCTTATGTTCTAGTTCGAGAGGTAAGTGACATGCTTTTCCATAAACCATTTTATACGGAGACATACCCATAGGATTCTTATATGCAGTTCTATAGGCCCATAATGCATCGTCAAGTTTCTTGGACCAATTCTTTCTAGACCTATTAACAGTCTTTTGCAAAATTAATTTGAGCTCTCTATTACTCAATTCTACTTGACCACTAGACTGTGGGTGATATGGAGATGCAATTCTATGATTAACGTCATATTTAGCAAGCATTTTATGGAAAGCACCGTGAATAAAATGTGAGCCACCATCAGTCATTAAATATCTAGGGACTCCAAACCTCGGAAAAATAACTTCCTTAAGCATTTTAATATAAGTGTTATGATCAGCACTACTAGTTGGAATAGCTTCTACCCACTTAGTAACGTAATCAACAACAATTAAAATATGTGTATATCCATTAGAGGCAGGAAAAGGTCCCATATAATCAAAGCCCCAAACATCAAATGGTTCAATAACAAGTGAATAATTCATAGGCATTTCTTGACGTCTACTAATATTACCAATTCTTTGACATTCATCAAAAGACAAAACAAACTTACGGGCATCTTTGAAGAAAGTGGGCCAATAAAACCCGGATTGCAATACCTTATGTGCAGTTCTATCTCCAGCAGTGTCCTCCACAAGCTTCGGAGTGACACTTGCGTAGGATTTGTTCCTGTTCATGCTCAGGCACACAACGTCTAATAACACCATCTACTCCTTCTTTATAAAGATGTGGGTCATCCCAAAAGTAAGTAATGTCGCAAATCATAAAAGAACTTTTTCTTTTGTTGGTATGTGAAGCTAGGTGGTATAAATTTAGCAACAATATAATTAGCATAATCAGCATACCATGGAGTGCTATGAGAAGTGCTTATGACATTTAATTGTTCATCAGGAAAGCTATCATCAATAGGTAGACATTCTCTAACCTAGATAAGTTATCTGCAACGGGGTTCTCAGCCCCTTTCCTATCAACAATATGCAAATCAAATTCTTGCAACAAGAGAACCCATCTAATAAGTCTAGGTTTAGCATCTTTCTTTTCCATAAGATATTTAATAGCAGCATGATCGGTATGAATAGTTACTTTAGAATCAACAATATAGGGTCTGAATTTATCACAAGCAAACACAACTGCTAAAAGTTCCTTTTCGGTAGTAGCATAATTTCTTTGAGCATTGTCTAGAGTCTTACTAGCATAATGGATAACATTTAATTTCTTATCAACTCTTTGCCCTAAAACAACACCTACAACATAATCACTAGCATCACACATAATTTCAAAGGGTAAATTACAATCAGGTGGCTGAACAACAGGTGCAGAGACTAATGCTTTCTTAAGTATTTCAAATGCTTCTACGCAATCATCATCAAAGACAAATGGTACATCTTTTTGCAATAAATTAGTCAGAGGCCGAGAAATTTTTGAGAAGTCTTTAATGAACCTCCTATAAAATCCGGCTTGACCAAGGAAACTTCTTATACCTTTGATGTCCTCGGGACATGGTATCTTTTCAATAGCATCAACTTTGGCTTTATCAATTTCAATACCTCTTTCAGAAACTTTGTGCCCCAAGACAATACCTTCATTAACCATAAAGTGGCACTTTTCCCAATTCAAGACAAGATTAGTTTCTTCACATCTCTGCAAAACTCGATCAAGATTGCTCAAGCAATCATCAAAATAGGAACCATATACGGAAAAATCGTCCATGAAAACCTCACAGATCTTTTCACAAAAGTCAGAGAATATAGCCATCATGCATCTTTGAAAGGTAGCAGGTGCATTACATAAACCAAAAGGCATACTTCTATAAGCAAAAGTACCAAAAGGGCATGTAAAAGTAGTCTTTGATTGATCTTTAGCCGACACAGGTATTTGAGAGAAACTAGAATAACCATCTAGAAAGCAATAATGTGTATGTTTGCATAATCTTTCTAGCATTGATCAATAAAAGGTAAGGGGTAATGATCTTTCTTAGTAGCTTTATTTAATTTGCGGAAATCAATTACCATCCTATAACCTGTGATAATTCTTTGCGGAATCAATTCAGCTTTATCATTAGGGGCAACAGTAATACCTCCCTTCTTAGGGACACAATGGCATGGACTTACCCACTGACTATCAGCAACGAGATAAATTATACCTGCCTCCAGAAACTTGAGTATTTCTTTTCTTACCACTTCTTTCATTTTAGGATTCAAACGTCGTTGAGGATCACGAACGGGTTTGGCATCCGCTTCCAAATTTATTTTATGTTGATATAGAGTGGGACTAATGCCCTTAAGATCATCAAGAGTATATCCAATAGCGGCACGGTGCTTCTTCAGAGTTTTCAATAATATTTCTTCTTCATGCTCTGAAAGGTTAGCACTAATAATAACAGGATATATTTTCTTTTCATCAAGATAAGCATATTTAAGATTATCGTGCAACGGTTTAATCTCAAACTCGGGATCACCCTTGGGTGGAGGAGGATCCCCTAGGTTTTCATCAGGCTGATTGTGTTGCATAATAGGTTCCTGTTTAAAGAATACTTCATTTATTTCCATTCTTTCATTCATGAACATATCATTTTCATGGTCTAGCAAATAGTGTTCTAAAGGATCACTAGGAGGTACGGCAATAGAAGCAAGACCAATAGTTTCATCCTTACTAGGCAATTCTTCCTCACGATGTTGTTTACTAAATTTAGAGAAATTAAACTCATGAACCATATCATCCAAGCCAATAGTAACAACATTCTTTTCGCAGTCTATCCTAGCATTAACAATATTCAAGAAGGGTCTACCAAATATAATGGGACAAAAGCTATCTTGTAGAGAACCAAGAACAAAAAAATCAGCAGGATATTTAGTTTTCCCACACAAGACTTCAACATCTCTAACAATTCCCACTGGTGAAATAGTATCTCTATTGGCAATCTTAATTGTGACATCAATTTCTTCTAACTCAATAGGTGCAATATCATGCATAATTTCTTTGTATAAGTCAATGGGTATTGCACTAGCACCAGCGCCCATATCACATAAGCCATGATAACAATGATCTCCTATTTTGACAGAAATAACAGGCACGCCTACCACAGGTCTATATTTATCTTTAGCACAAGGTTTAGCAATTCTAGCAGTTTCACCAAAGAAATGAATAACATGCCCATCAATATTATCAGACAAGATATCTTTAACAATAGCAATATTAGGTTCTACTTTGACTTGCTCAGGAGGTGTATAAGTTCTAATATTGCTTTTACGAACAACAGTTGAAGCTTTAGCATGATCCTTTACTCTAACAGAGAAAGGTGGTTTCTCAACATAAGAGGTAGGAACAATAGGATCGTTATAAGTGAAAGTCTTTTCTTCAACTTTAATAGGTGTACTTCTATGGGAGGATGATATTTAAACCACTTCTCCTTGGGGAGATCAACATAAGTAGCAAAATATTCACAGAAAGAAGCTACTATCTCAGAGTCAAGTCCATATTTAGTGCTAAAATTACGGAAAATATCGGTATTCATAAAAGATTTAACACAATCAAAACTTAGGCGTCATACCTGACTCCTTACCTTCGTCGAGGTCCCAATCTTCAGAGTTGCTTTTAATTCTATCCAATAAGTTCCATTTAAATTCAATAGTCTACATCATAAAAGAGCCAGCACAAGAAGTATCGAGCATGGTGCGATTGTTATCAGAAAGCTGAGCATAAAAATTCTAAAGAATTGTCACTTTTGAGAGCTCATGATTGGGGCATGAATATAACATTGATTTAAGCCTCCCCCAAGCTTGAACGATGCTTTCACCTTCGTGAGGCCAAAAATTATATATATAATTGCGATCACGATGAGCAAGATGCATAGGGTAATACTTTTGATGAAATTCCAATTTCAATCTTTTATAGTTCCATGATCTCGTATCATCACATAGCCTATACCATGTCAATGCGTCTTCCTTTAAAGATAAAGGGAAGACCTTCTTATTAACAACATCATCGGGTATACCTGCAAGCTTAAATAATCCACAAACTTCATCCACATAGAGTAGATGTTCATCAGGATGCTTTGTTCCATCTCCTGTAAAAGTATTAGCCAACAGTTTTTCCATCATACCCGAAGGAACTTCAAAAGGAGTTTAATTTTCAATAGGTTCAGTAGGTTGATGAGCAACTCTTTGCTCTACTGGACGGGGTGAAGATACCCCGAACAAGCCCCTCAAAGAACTACTTTCCATAGTAACAAGTGACAGGAAATTTCAGCACACTATATAAATTTTTCCTTACCAAATTCCACTTACCAAAGGCGCTACACTCCCCGGCAACGGCGCCAGAAAAGAGTCTTGATGACCCACAAGTATAGGGGATCTATCATAGTCCTTTCGATAAGTAAGAGTGTTGAACCCAACGAGGAGCGTATGAAATGATAAGCGGTTTTCAGCAAGGTATTCTCTGCAAGTACTGAAATAAGTGGTAATAGATAGTTTTGTGACAAGATAAATTGTAACGAGCAACAAGTAACAAGAGTAAATAAAGTGCAGCAAGGTGGCCCGATTGTAACAAAGGACAAGCCGGAATAAACTCTTATAATAGGAAAAGCGCTCCCAAGGACACATGAGAATATCGTCAAGCTAGTTTTCATCACGTTCATATGATTCGCGTTCGGTACTTTGATAATTTGATATGTGGGTGGACCGGTGCTTGGATGCTGTTCTTACTTGAACAAACATCCCACTTATGATTAACCTCTATTGCAAGCATCCACAACTACAACAAAAGTATTAAGGTAAACCTAACCATAGCATGAAACAAGTGGATCCAAATCAGCCCCTTACGAAGCAATGCATAAACTAGGGTTTAAGCTTCATCACTCTAGCAACCCATCATCTACTTATTACTTCCCAATGCCTTCCTCTAGGCCCAAATAATGGTGAAGTGTTATGTAGTCAACGTTCACATAACCCCACTAGAGGCTAGACAACATACATCTCATCAAAATATCGAATGAATACCAAATTCACATGACTACTAATAGCAAGAATTCTGACGTGTCCTCATGAACAAACGTAACTACTCACAAAGCATATTCATGTTCATAATCAGAGGGGTAATAATATGCATAAAGGATCTGAAATATGATCTTCCACCAAGTAAACCAACTAGCATCAACTACAAGAAGTAATCAACACTACTAGCAACCTACTAGCACCAATCCCGGACTTGGAGACAAGAATTGGATACAAGAGATGAACTAGGGTTTGGAGATGAGATGGTGCTGGTGAAGATTTTGATGGAGATTGGCCTCTCCCGATGAGAGGAGCGTTGGTGATGATGATGGTGATGATTTCCCCCTCCCGGAGGGAAGTGTCCCCGGCAGAGAAGCTCCGCCGGGGCCCTAGATTGGTTCTGCCAAGGTTCCGCCTCGTGGCGGTGGAGTCTCGTCCCGAAAGGTTGCTTCTCATTTTTTTCTCATCGAAAGACTTCATATGGGAGAAGATGGGCATCAGAGAGCCACCAGGGGGCCCACGAGGTGGGGGCGCGCCCCGGGGGGGGGGCGTCCCCGACCCTCGTGAGCAGGGTGTGGCCCCCCTGGCCTTCATCTTTGGCGACGATTTTTATTTATTTATTTTAAGATATTTCGTGGAGTTTCAGGACTTTTGGAGTTGCACAGAATAGGTCTCCAATATTTGCTCCTTTTCCAGCCCTGCATTCCAAATTTGCCGGCATTCTCCCTCTTCATGTAAACCTTGTAAAATAAGAGAGAATAGCCATAAGTATTGTGACATAATGTGAAGTAACATCCCATAAAGCAATAAATATCGATATAAAAGCATGTTGCAAAATGGACGTATCAGGCATGCTCTCCGTTTCTGAACAGATGTTTCAACCGTGGTATTATAGGAGCATACCACATCACCTTCGCAGGAACCCTCTTCCTGGGGGGCTCGCCGTCAACATCACCAGGGTCATCTTGTCTGATCTTATACCGTAATGCACCGCATACCGGGCATGCGTTCAGATCCTTGTACGCACCGCGGTAGAGGATGCAGCCATTAGGGCATGCATGTATCTTCTGCACCTCCAATCCTAGAGGGCATACGACCTTCTTTGCTGCGTTTGTACTGTCGGGTAATTCGTTATCCTTTGGAAGCTTCTTCTTCAATATTATCAGTAGCTTCTCAAATCCTTTGTCGGTAGCAGCATTCTACGCCTTCCACCGCAGCAATTCCAAAGACGGTACCGAGCTTTGTGTTGCCATCTTCGCAATTGGGTTACAACCCTTTTTTGTGATCCTCTAACATGCGATCAAACTTCAGCTTCTCCTTTTAACTTTCGCATTGCGTCCTTGCATCGACAATGACCCGATGGAGATCATCATCATCGGGCACATCGTCTGGTTCCTCTTGATCTTCAGCAGCTTCCCCCGTTGAAGCATCATTGGGCAGATCATCTGGTTCCTCTTGATCTTCAGCAGCTTCGCCCGTTGCAGCATCACCGTATTCAGGGGGCACATAGTTGTCATCGTCCTCTTCTTCTTCGTCGTCTTCCATCTTAACCCCTATTTCTCTTTGCCTCGTCCAAACATTATAGTGTGGCATAAAACCATTGTAAAGCAGGTGGGTGTGAAGGATTTTCTGGTCAGAGTAAGACTTCGTATTCCCACATTTAGGGCATGGACAACACATAAAACCATTCTGCTTGTTTGCCTCAGCCACTTCGAGAAAATCATGCACGCCCTTAATGTACTCGGAGGTGTGTCTGTCACCGTACATCCATTGCCGGTTCATCGGCGTGCATTATATATAATTAAGTGTGTCAAAAACCATTATAGAACATCATGAATAGATAATTAAGTGACCAAATTAATAGAAGTTCATTATCACATTAAAACCAAAGTACATACATAGTTCTCATCTAACAACATATAGCTCTTCAGAGCATCTAATTAATTAAACCATACATTGAAACTATGTAAAACATTTCAATGCGAAAACAAATGCGATCATAATCGCAAACAAGGTAACAATTGATCCAACGGCATAATGATACCAAGCCTCGGTATGAATGGCATAGTTTCTAATCTTTCTAATCTTCAAGCGCATTGCATCCATCTTGATCTTGTGATCATCGATGACATCCGCAACATGCAACTCCAATATCATCTTCTCCTCCTCAATTTTTTTTATTTTTTCCTTCAAGAAATTGTTTTCTTCTTCAACTAAATTTAACCTCTCGGCGGTAGGGTCGGTTGGAATTTCCGGTTCACATACCTCCTAGATAAATAAAATCTATGTCACGTTGGTCGGCATAATTTTCATAAACAATAAATGAACCAATAGTTATAAAGATAATATATACCACATCCGAATCATAGACCTGACGAGGGCCGACGGGGGCGGATACCAAAACCATCGCACTATATAATAACAAGCAATAAAATAGTAAGAAAATTAGACAAGTATCTATCTAAAGCAAGAATTTTTTCTTTCAGAAAGAAGATAAGAACAAGAGGCTCACCACGGTGGTGCCGGCGACGAGATCGGCGCGGGCGATCGACGACAGTGAAGACGGGGACGGGGCGTGACGGGCCGCTAATATAAACCTAGACAAATCTCGGGAAAAATAGAGTTCGGAGGTCGTGCTTCGAGAGGAGAAAGCTTAACTAGTGTGGCTCGGGCATTTCATCGAACACCTCATGTGCATAGGAGGTGAGCTAGAGCACCACAAAGCCCTCCCCTCGCCGGCCAGAGAAAAACAGAGCACTGGAGTGCTCTGCTCGCGGGCGAGGGGTATATATAGGCACCTCAATGGTCCCAGTTCGTGGCATGAACCAGGACTAAAGGGCAGCCTGTTGTCCTGGTTCAAGCCACCAACCGGGACCAATGGTGGTTGGCCAGGAGCCAGGCCCATTGGTCCCGGTTCGTCCCACTAACTGGGACCAAAAGGTCCAGACGAACCGGGACCAATGGCCCAAGTGGCCCGGACGGCCCCCTGGGCTCACGAACCGGGACCAATGCCCCCATGGATCCCGGTTTTGGACCGAACCGGGACTAATGGGCTGACCCGGCCTGAACCAAAGCCCTCGTTTCTACTAGTGCACACCGCCCCCTTCAAGAAATGTATAATCTCACATTTTCGTTGCCTTTCGAATGTCTCACGTCGCAGACTTTTCTTTGCAGGCCGACGAAACCCCGTGCACCATATTGTACACCATCGGCGACCAAAAGGTGGACGTGGGGAATGCGACGATAATGGAGCCGAAGGAACCATTGTTCCATAGTCGGCCGATCCCCCCGGACGTCTTCAAGGTTTCCATGGCCAGTGTCAAACCGGGCCACGAGAATTTGCCTCCTCTACTAGTGGGGGATGACGACGAGACCCCGCGGCGGCTTGGTGATTGTTGCAATGGATGGGTCCTGTTGTGGCCAAAGAGTCTGCTTCGTCTGGAGGCGGCCGGGAGCACACCCACGAGCACTCAGTTAGGTATGAACATCAACACCTCACCTACCCAATTAGCGTCGGCTGTCGTGCTGGGTGATAGCGGAGGGGTGAGGAAAAGCCTCCATTATTCGCTGGTGACGTCGCCATAGATGAGGATGAGGATGACGATGACACTCAACAGTATGTCAATACTGGTGCCTACTTAGAGTTTGAGCGTCATGAGTCGGTGCCTGATTTTCCGTCTCCGGAGGCTGAACGTATTATGGATGACATTCCAGTAGTAAAGAAGTCTAGGAAGAGACCGAGGAAAGGCAAAAAAGCTGCTTCTATGATCCAGCCGCCTCAGCATCCTCGGGTTCAAGACCGTATAGATATCCCCGATGCGGAAAAATGGCAACCAATCCTACCTGAAGCAGCGCTAGGGGCCAGATTCGGCGATCTAAGGATACTTCATGACGATGTGCTGTGGATAGAGAAATGCCTCATCGCCTCGAAAGATCTAGGATACCCACTCTACGTGGTTAACGTTCCGCGGCAATTGTCGTACGTTGACACATTCCCCGCGGAAAATTCTTCATTCGATTCGATTACATATTCGACATGTTTCACGTGAAGAAGCTGGATTTTACGTTTGTCCGCCTTTATGCCTTGCACATGAACTACATCATCGGGGTTGAGCAGATACCTCATATCTGTGCCGCTGACCCGTACTTCATGCACGAGGGCTTCTTGGGAGTCTGCGCAAAGCACCTGAATACGCGAGGGAATACATCGTCAATTCATGCTCGCCAATAAGGACAAGGAGGCGATTCTCATGCCTTATCATCCCCTGTAAGTCATCTGCGCGGATATCCTTCCTTCAATTTCAATCATTCATTTGCACGGTGGAGGCTAATTAATTTGAGGTGTACTTATTTTGCGCAGCGGCGGGCGCGCCGTCCTCATCATCCTCTACCCCCGATACTCCCACGCTCTTTACTTGGACTCGTCGAAGAACATTAACAATAAGAATTACACCCACATCAAGGATGTTCTTGATAGTGCTATGTTTTACTACGACGCACGGGGTGGAGAGGTCAAGGACAAGAAGAGAAGGGACGACAGGCCCGCCTTCGGCCATAAGACCGAATTCTGCTGCATCCAACAACCGATGCTGGAGTACATACGGGATCACCAGAACCTTCGCATGTCACCTACATACAGCGATGCCCATATTCTGCAATGGGCAAAGAACGTAGGAGATATCGAGGATCATCGCCTTCGAGCTGAGTTCTATCACATCCAACGCGAACTTGCCCAAATCATCATGAAGGAGGTCGTCGGAAAAATAGGGATGTTCTATGAAGAAGAACAAATGTCGCGGGAAGACGTCTGATCACCGGTAACCGCTCAGCGTCTCGACATGAAGCCTTTCACTAGGCTCGGGGACTATCTCCCTAACTTGGATGGATGGCACTACATGTTGGAGTGATTGTCGATATATGACAATGTGTCCGTTTAGTCCATACTTTCTGTATGACGAAACTTTGAGTTATGCACGACGAAACTTTATTTGCGATGTAATTAAACCGTCCTCCTCGACTAGCGGCGATCACTCTAGTTAGGGCATTTTGGGTACGATCTACTTTGTTTTTTATGCTTATGATATGTTGCTTCTATTTTTTCAAGTCTGTCTCTTTCTGTTGCTCAACTATATATGTTGCATATCATCGACTCATGTGACGATGCAGGTGCATAGATCATCGATGGCGAAGAAGTGCTACGCCAGGAGTATATATACGACGAGTGGCCGGAGTGTCAGGCCCAGGTGTACCGGTTTCCGGTTTCCGAGCGACAGGCAGTAGTTAGTTTAGGTTCACGCTAATGCGAGAGAGGGATACGAACTCATGTACTGCATAGTTCCGCTCTCACTCAAAGTGATAGCTCTTCTCGCGTATATCATTGTTTAGATGGATGACGATGTAGTTGCAAGCAATCGAGACTTGTATCGCTATTTTCAAGATGATGACGAGAGACCATTTTGTGTTGGATGATGATTATGATGATGACATGATTTGATGAGACTATTTGTATGTATATGCTATGATTACATTTGTATGTGTATGATATGCTAAAGATTATTGTATAAAGCCTATTCAAATACAAAACAAATATGCAGAAAAAAAACTAATAAAACTAGCAGTAGCGAGGGGAACAAAGTTAGCAGTAGCGCTGCCTTACCAGTAGCGCTTCCTGCTAAAAAGCGCTGCAGATATTAGCAGCAGCGCTCTGCACTAAAGCGCGCTACTGCTAGCCATGTATAGCAGTAGCGTGGGACGACAGGCGCTACTGCTACACGTTAGCTGTAGCGCCTTATCAGTAGCGCGTCGTCCCGCGCTACTGATAGGCAAAATACCCACGCTACTGCTAGGGTTTTCCCTAGTAGTGCCGTTGCTCCAATCCAATTGCAGCCTCTTTACCAAAATCTTTGGATTATTTCTTCGAGCAGAGATTGATACCTCGGAGAAGGTGTTTTCAAGAGATTTCATTGTAATTCTTTGTCATAGTAGTTACTTTGTATTTTTTGGATCTTAGGCCAAATCAGTGTACCTGTAATTGTTATGACTATGAATAAACTTACATGTGTTTCTAAAAAGAGTTATTTTTTATTTTCCAGGATTGTTCATACCTTGGTTTAATTAATAGATGTACGCGCTCTTCACCAAAAGAGAATTATTACGGTCATATTTTGAACACCAAGGTTTTACCAGGACTCTAGTTGTTATGGTTTTTTACTAGATTAAGATTCAATATAAAAGGTAAATGTAAGTCAAAGTAACATATTATATGAGCTTTCACCATAATATATATCGAACTAGATGAGCAACCAGATTACAAGAAAGCATGTTCAGTGCTTATGCAGTTTGGTTAGGCTTTTGGCTTATAAGCAGAGCAAGCCACAACCAAAGCCAAATCAAACACAACCTTAGCAGAGATGGTACTACCATTATGTGTGGGAGATGCAAACAAACAATACATGATAGAACATCGCCCCGAGAGGAGAAATGGAGGCTCAACTGAATTATGAAGTAACTGATCTTGTTCTGGAGAACAACCACATCATGCATCATGCAGTTGCAAAAGATATGTGACCTTATGCCATCACATTAAAAGATATCCGAAATTGAGGCTTTTGAGATCGAAATTGCAGATGATTCGTGCATTGTTCTGAAAGCTGCACACTAGTGTGCTAGGGATCACAAACATTACCTATGTACCAAACCCCAAAGGGAACTAATGTATGGTGAAGCCGGGAGTATGTTGAAATAATTTTAGGATAAAATTGCTGAGAACCCATCGTTCCAATATGCATACAATTAGCCAATAATAAACCACAAAAAAATACAATTGATGCGAAAATAGTAATTGACTATGTTCATTTTGGTGATGTGGTTACTTTTGATTCTATTTTTTGAACCAACCATGAACATAAGCCAAGTAGTGTATCCATTTGGTTCAATCAATTCATACAAACTGTTATTTGTGGTACTTGTATTTATATAGTGAAATATATGCATCTTTCAGATGGCCTTTTGGAACATTTCTATTAGCACATAATCAAAATCATCCAAGAACTATACATACAGACAAATATGTTGCGATGGGGAATGTGGTTAGGATGTAGTTCTTATGGCACAACACATGGTTTTTGCACTCTTCACATAATGTAGAATGTCGTCAAGCATTTATCTTGTCACAAAGAGGAGGAGGTTAAGGGGAGGAGGAGGATGAGTATGAACCCGAAATTTGTTTAGGCTCTAGGGTCCAAATGCTCCTAATATCTGTACCATTCATTCCTCTCGTGATATGCGCCCTTCCTTGTATTCTCAAACATATTCATGGCACTCTCCAAATTTTGGAACATTAGACTACCCCACCACTGACTATCAATTATTGTTTGGCTGGACGTCTACACAACTTTTGATCCAGATGGAGGAAGGCGCTCATGTGCGGTTTAGCACGCATCTATACCTTCATTTACTAACTAAGACATCTGCACCCGGAGGTGTATATTGTAATCCATCTGGCTAGCCATCTCAATGCCCCCCAAGACGACGGTCCACCTTGTTGCTTTCGTTGCCCCGAGCCCACCAAGCAACTCTGCTCAATCTCGTCATGGCGTCTCTCCCTTCATCCTATCAGTTGCCCAAGGTTCAGGAAGCACTCTTGATGATTCCATGCCCATTTTGAAGTGACGAGATGCTCTTGTTCGTGTGCGGCATCAATGGATCTAGGGCTGGGGAAAGATTCTACAGATGTCGTTGTGATGTAAGTTGTATTATCAAATCGATCCCCTCATCCACATTGTTCTTCCATATATACATCATGCGGCGCTAATCATTAACCCTAATCTGCTGGTCAGGAAGTGCAATTTCTATGACTGGCAGCCAATCACTGGTGGCAGGAGACATATGCAAAATATCTCCTTCATGGTGATGGACTGTTGGTGACCAGCCTCACCCCCAGCTCCCTGTTCCGCAATCCAACTCGACGAATCCAGACATTGTCGCCAACAAGAGCAAGGTAGCACCCCATTCCCATGGAAACACATGCCTGGCGTAGGACTTGGCTAGGCTCAACCTCGTGGCTGCTATGATCAACATGTTGGTCCGTGTGCTAGTGCTGGCAGCCCTGATGTCAATAGTTTGAGTGGTGTTCATGTCAGCTAGCTGAATATGTCTAGTAGGGGCCTAGGATTTTTTTCAAAGACTCGGGCATGATGGGGCCACGGGCGACGCCACATGCGGCCTCAGTTGCCGGAGATAGGCTTGTAGGGGGACGGTTTTGGGCACTGGCTGACGGCGCCGGTTTCTCGGAGGATGAGGGCGCTGACCCGGACGGCGAGGAGTCTCCGGCGGACTCGCCGACGCCGTCGGACGCGATCTGCGAGGCGTTCCGGGTTGGCTATTCTCAGGACGAGGTGGCGTTGCTTGCCGACCTAGCGATCCCTCGAGAGGATCCGGCGAGGTTAGGTCTGGAGAAGGACGACAACGTCGAGATGGTTCGCCGCGTCGTCCATCGTCGCACGGCAGCTTCAGCAATCCGACCATGCCGCGGTCCTCTGCCTAAGGTATGACTTCCAAAACTTTCATTGTCCAATTATTTTGAAGCAGGTGCTTGGAAGATGGTTAAGAGGAAGAACAAGAAAAGGCCGGCGGCGGCGGTGGTGGCGCCGGCGCCGGCGGCCGGTCAGCTGGCTGAGATCCGCCTCACGCGGAGTCAGCGTTTGAATTCCCTAACTGGCGCTGGTGGGCCTGATGCGGCTGAGGCGGTTTGGGCCCGGTCTGCGCAGAGGGATACAGCCCAGTCTAGGCAAATTCTGAGTGGGCCCAGGATAACTGGGTATGAGGCCCAAGTTGTCACGAAATCCACTTCGGTTCGATGCGATGGCCCATGCATGCTCCCGATCGTGCGTCGATCGCAGGACGTTTCATCGCAGACTCCTAGGGTTCGACGGCGCCTTGCAGTGCCAGGTTTCGCGTCGTGCGGCTGTGGACGCGCAGCTCGCATGTCGCATCCCCCCTGACGACGATGGCTGGTCGAGGTGGAGCGGCCTTGACTGGGCAGAAAGCGCCGGCTGCCGCCGGGAACGCGCCGGCAGGGCGCGGTGGTGGTGCGCCGCTAGTTCTGAAACCCAAAAATGCCGCCAGGACGGCGCATGTTGCAGGGGCGACGGGACGTGGCGGAGGCTCTGGCCCTAGGCCGCCGGCGTAAGGGGCCGGGTGCACAGGCAGCCGCACCTGCCATGGCGGGACGCGGCATCGGACTTCGGCCGCCGCAGCCCGGTGCGGTCGTTCCTCGCAAGCAGGCACCGTTGACTGGACAGTTACCGCGGGCGGCACCTGGGCAGCAGCCACAGGCGGCGCCGCAACCAGACTATGTGGCAAGGCCACCTCAACATCGTGCCGTGCCGGTGCAGACTCAACGACCGCCTCAACCTGTGCATGCGGGTGATGGAGATGCGGATGCTACTCGTGTGACGGTTGACCGCGGTGCTATTGGACAACCTCGGGGACAATGGGATGACGATGGCTACAATGCCTATGGTGAAGGCCATCATCGTGGATCGTCGGCGGCGGGCGGCGGCCGCGGATATGCATGGCAAAATGATGGTTCAGCTGAAAGACCGTTCTACAGCCCCACGGGTGGTTTTGTTGAGGGGGCATCTGGCCCTGACTACCGGCAGCGAGGTGGATACCGCGGCCATCGGGGTGGTCGTGGTGGTCGCTGATACGTCTCCAACGTATTTATAATTTTTAATTGCTCCATGCTATATTATCTACTGTTTTGGGTAATATTTGGCTTTATTTTTCACTTTTACATTACTTTTGGGACTAAGCTATTAACCGGAGGCCCAACCCAGATTTGTTGTTTTTTGCCTATTTCAGTATTTCGAATAAAAGGAATATCAAACGGAGTCAAAACGGAACGAAATCAACTGAAGAAGTTATTTTGAAAGGAACGCTACCGGATGGACTTGGACCCCACGTCAAGGAAGGAACGAGGAAGCCACGAGGGTGGGGGGCGCGCCCACCCCCCTAGGGCGCGCCCCCTGCCTCGTGGGGCCCTCGTGGCTCCCTTGACGTGCTTCTTCCGCCTATATAACTCCACGTACCCTAAAACTTCTAGAACAGAGATTAGATCGAGAGTTCCGCCGACGCAAAACCTCCAGAGCCACCAAAAACCAATCGGGACCCTGTCCGGCACCCTGCCGGAGGGAGGAACCCTCACCTTTGGCCATCTTCATCATCCCGGAGCTCTCCATGACGAGGAGGGAGTAGTTCACCCTCGGGGCTGAGGGTATGTACCAGTAGCTATGTGTTTGATCTCTCTCTCGTGTTCTTGATTTGGCACGATCTTGATGTATCGCGAGCTTTGCTATTATAGTTGGATCTTATGTTTTCTTCTCCCCCTCTACTCTCTTGTAATGGATTGAGTTTTCCCTTTGAAGTAATCTTATCGGATTGAGTCTTTAAAGATTTGAGAACATTTGATGTATGTCTTGCCGTGCGTATCTGTGGTGACAATGGGATATCACGTGTTTCACTTGATGTATATTTTGGTGATCAACTTGCGGGTTCCGCCCATGAACCTATGCATAGGGGTTGGCACACGTTTCTGTCGTGATTCTCCAATAGAAACTTTGGGGCACTCTTTGAGGTTCTATGTGTTGGTTTGAATAGATGAATTGAGATTGTGTGATGCATATCGTATAATCATACCCACGGATACTTGAGGTGACATTGGAGTATCTAGGTGACATTAGGGTTTTGGTTGATTTGTGTCTTAAGGTGTGTTATTCTAGTACGAACACTAGGGCTGTTTGTGACACTTATAGGAATAGCCCAACGGATTGATTGGAAAAAATAACTTTGAGGTGGTTTCGTAACCTACAATAATCTATTCGTTTGTTCTCCGCTATTAGTGACTTTGGAGTGACTCTTTGTTGCATGTTGAGGGATAGTTATATGATCGAATTATGTTATTACTGTTGAGAGAACTTGCACTAGTGAAAGTATGAACCCTAGGCCTTGTTTTCTATCATTGCAATACCGTTTACGCTCACTTTTATCATTAGTTACCTTGCTGTTTTTATATTTTCAGATTACAAAAACCTATATCTACCATCCATATTGCACTTGTATCACCATCTCTTTGCCGAACTAGTGTACCTATACAATTTACCATTGTATTGGGTGTGTTGGGGACACAAGAGACTCTTTGTTATTTGGTTGCAGGGTTGCTTGAGAGAGACCATCTTCATCCTACGCCTCCCACGAATTGATAAAACTTAGGTCATCCACTTGAGGAAAATTTGCTATTGTCCTACAAACCTCTGCACTTGGAGGCTCAACAACGTCTACAAGAAGAAGGTTGTGTAGTAGACATCAGTCATGGCGGTAGGAACTGCTATCGCCAACCTCCCTCACCTGTTGTGGTGGAGCCGACGACATCCTCTGAGGTGGTTGCTACCGGTCAGACGCCGGATGTGTCTGGTCAGGCTATGGAGGTGGTGAAGGCGCTGGCCAATGCTGAGGTGCCTGAGACCATGGTGTCGGAGGCTGTCGCTACCGCCGACAAGTCGGATGCAGATAGAGCCTCCAAGTGGGCTCGCAAAAAGGAGAAGATATTGTGTTATCGCTGCGGTGAGAGGGGCCACTTCATAGCGGAATGTGTGACTGAACTTTGTGATACCTGCCTCAAGCCTGCGCATGACACAGGGGAGTGCCCTATTCTGCGTGATCAGATGCCGAGTATTACCATCTATGGAGTCTGTTGTGCTGAGCTGATGTTCTTCGAGTCTCCCAGCACAAGGGAGATACCAGACAAACCCCAGAGCACAACCATGGGGATTGTCAAGGTCACGAAGGGTGATGTCTCTGAGGCGCAGATTATTCACATGCTCAGTGAGTTAGCTCCAGGCGATTTTCAGTTGGAGCTCACTCTTCTCGAGGCCAACACGTATAAGGTTGTCTTTCCTACAACAGAGGACTTGGAGCGTCTTCTGAGCTTTGGGTTGTGTAGAGTTCCTGGCACTGAGTGCATCCTCGAGTTCCTTGAGTGGAAGAGAGTTGAGCCGCAGGGCAAGCCCCTCACTCAGGTATGGTTGCGATTCTCAGGGGCTCCATCCAAGCCGTTTCAGGATGCTCGGGTTGTTGCTAGCTTCGAAATTCTGGTCGGGAAAACTGAGAAGGTGGACATGGCCTTCACCCGTGCTAATCGGGTGGCCTGACTGCTCGTGGGTATCCTCGATATCGAGTTCGTACCTGACGTGGTTAAGTGGACTTATAGGGGCGAGGTTTTTAACCTTGAGATCTAGTTTGAGGATACAGATCTTTTTGTTGAGGCTTTGGCAGGGACGCATGTGGATATGCATGATAGGAATGATGGATCAGGTCACACAGATGCGTGAGGGGACGATGTTGGGCATGAGTCGTCCAATGGCCCGAGCTCCACCTCGCAGACGCCCGGGAATGGGGCTGATTCTTCGGTTATGGTGCCGATGAACACTGAGATTTGGTTCGTTCGAGCCAGCGGTCGGAGTAATTGGCCACGGGTAGGCTAACCCGAAGCCCATAACCTTTCAAGACATCGGGGCTGACTGTGCCCCTCAAGACGCCAAGATGAAGGGCCGTCTTCTGGAAGCCAGCTGGAGGAACAGCCGGCTACCCATAAACGACCGGGTCCTAGAGGCGAGGTCAAGACAAGCCGACTCCTACCTGGTGGCTTCTAGGGAAGCCGGCCCCGAGGAGTGGGCCTGCGACAACAACAAAGCCCACGCCCTCTTCGGCGGGGACGGGACAGGGAATGGCTATAGTGTAGCCCATCCCCTCCCCTTTCCAGGGGCTGGCGTGGCCACAATGCGCAGTACCGGCGGAGATCTCCGCTCGGTGCGGCATTGTTGCCATGCCATCCCTGACATCATCACGAGCAGCCGGAGTCCTGCTCCCACGACGGCCTGTCTGTACGGCCCAAGGACGATGGGCCCCACCAGTCAGCGAGAGTCCAAAAGACGGCGAGAGCCCTACCAGTCGGACCGGAGGGAGGTCGGCCCCTAGGAGTCGGCCCGCCCCCTTCCTCGGGCCCCACGCGCCATTAATCATACGAGACACGGAGTGGCTACAGTAATCACCCGCCAGGCGGCGGAGCTGTAGCCATGACCTCGACCAAGCCCAAGCGCCATCGTGAGACACGGCAACAAAGTGGTCACCGCCGACAAGACCCGCGAGCGGCGGGCACGGCCTGTCGGCCCTGCACTCAATTCACGGGCCCACCAGGCGGCGGGCCCCAGCAGTCGGCGGAGAAGCCGGCGGCCGAAGAGACTAACGACCGGGCCCTACGCCCGGCCGGATTACCATTGTAACCCTGGGGGGTAGGCCTATATAAACCCCCCAGGGCACCCATGCAAAGGGTCCCGAACCTGTTAGACTAGACCAGATCATAGAGGAAGGAAAGAGCTAGCCTTGCCTTCTCCTACCTCTAGCATACAGCTCAGGGAGCATCTGTGTACCCACTTGTGCCTTAGTGATCATGCGGAGACCCCGCAGAGCAGGACTAGGGGTGTTATCTCCTAGGAGAGCCCGAACACAGGTAAAAATGCCGGCGTTCGTGTCTACGCCTCATCCCGCTTCCGGGCACCGGCGACGTTCTACTCACTCCCACCATGATAAGCCATCCTTTGGCATATGTCGCACCCAACCCCCAACATTTGGCGCCCACCGTGGGGTGAGGTGCACCGTCGTCCGGAGACCTGCTTTAGACGGGAACCCTTTTCCTCCCTGGCGATCGCAGCCAGCCCGGCACGCCAGACGGAGTCAGCGCCGACGCGCTGCATGGCGTGGCGGTCGCCTACGCGACAAGTTGCCTCGCTGATCTCATTGGCGAGGTCCACCTCTCCGGTGAGCCCGCGTCCGACGCGGGCACAGATGGCCCTGAGAGCCTCCTCGCGGGCCTCCTCAACTCCACGTCACCAGCGAGCCAGCTATGGACCTGGAGTCTGTAGGCTCTACCGACCCGATGTTGGTTGACTCCGACACCGCATCGCTCGACGCGTTCCCCACCAACGTGGTGGTCTACGACGAGCCGCTCCCTCGCGCGGCGAGCGGCGGAAGCACCGTCACGGAGGTGCTAGTCATCGGTCACGGCGAGCACTCCGGCAGAGGTGCTTGCGACCCTTTCGATGCGGCGCTAGAAGACTTGGCGGCGCCCATCCCAGAAGACGCCGACGCCTAGACGCTGGAGGCACGCCGCATCCAGCTCGTCGAAGGTGCCAAGAAGCTAGCTAGCATGAGACGCCTGTCTGAAGCCTACCCAATAGCGAGATGGACCGCTAAGCGGCGGCACGCCGTTCGACCGGGCCCACCGCCTTTGGCACGGGTCCAGCAGCTCGGCGTGGCTATCGCCAACCTGTTCGGGCAGATCGTCCCGCTTCACGCCACGCCTGCGGAAAACATCCGAGCTGCCGAGCAACAAGCAAGAGCTGGACAAGTTCGAGGGCGAAGAACGCCGCCAGATGGCGGAGCGCGGCCCAACAGCTCCTCGACGCCGCCGAAAGCAAAGACGAGGCCGGGCCGCCGACCGAGGCGCCACACCGGCAAGACGACGATCTGCCTCCCCGCCGAGATCAAGGCGCGACCTCTCGGACGCTGACTGGTGGCGTCCGCGGAGGAAGAGACAAGGGGCCGGCTGCCAGCCGCGGTCGGACTCGGGTCACCATAGAGCGCGACCAAGACCGCCGCCCAAGAGAAGTGGAATGGCGGGACGACTATCCGCCTCCTCCCCCTCGCAGGGAAAGGCGCGTTTCCCCACCGCCTGTTGATCACCCGTCACTCGGCGACCGCCTTGGCCGCCGAGAAGGAATCGGAGAAAACGATGCCCGCCACTGGATCGACCGTCTCCATCGGTCCCTGGCGCTAGAAGTAGAAGATGAGTTGGGTCCGCTGTGTTTCGGCCCCCGTATTCGAGACGAGCCCTTCCCCAAAGGGTTCACGCTCCCAAGAGACATGCCCAAATACACCGGCTTCGTGAAGCCGGAGGACTGGCTGGTCGACTACTCCACAGCCGTCAGCATAGCAAACGACAACAAGCGCGTTGCTGTGAAATACATTCCGCTCATGCTCCAAGGCACAGCCCGGACATGGCTGAACAGCCTGAAGCCCCGAAGCATCAACAGCTGGGTCGACTTCACCGACGCCTTCGTCCGCAACTTCACCAGTACGTACAAGTGGCCGCCCAAGCCCCGCCAGCTCTCCTTGTGCGTACAAGGCCCCAACATGTCGACTCGCGACTACCTCACGTGCTGGGCCGAGTTCCGCAACTCTTGCGAAGGCGTGCACGAGGTGCAGGCCATCGAGTACTTCACCGCCGGATGTCGAGAGGGCGCTCTCCTCAAGCACAAGCTTCTCTACAACGAGCCGGAGACCCTAGACGAGCTGCTGATCATAGCAGACAAATACGCCACGGCCGACTCCTCCATGAAGGCAGAGATCCAAGTAAATGCGTCTAGCAAAGTGGCCCCTTAAGCTCCCCGAACCCTGGCTGGTGACACCAGTTGGCGCCAACAGCAAGGCGACCACAAGCGCAAGGCCACGCAGCCGGCTTCCACCAGCCGGCAGGTGGCGACAGTCGAAAACCAGCAGCCGGAAGGGCAGCCTCCGCCCAAACGCCAGAAGGGCGGCAAGCCCAACTGGCTGCCGGCTTTCTCATATGAGCAGACTCTGGATGCACCCTGCAAATTCCATAGCGGTGCGAAGCCGTCCAACCACACCACTCGGAAGTGCCATTGGCTCACCAGGATCGCCAAGGGAGACGGCCTCGTGCCTCCCCCGCCTGCTGGGCAGCCGCCTCCTCCCCCGCCCCAGCAGCCGGCGGTCAGACCAGTCGGAGCCGTACAAGATGAGTATCCAGAAGAGCACGGAGCTTATGTTGTGTTCACCAGCGTGGCCGATGATCGACGCAGCAGACGGCTGCAGCAACAAGAAGTGAATGCGATAGCATCGTAGACCCCAGAGTTCATGCATTGGTCTGAGGAGCCCATTAGCTGGAGCAGAGCCGACGACCCAGAGGTGATGCCCAATCCCGGCTCCTATGCCCTGGTTTTGGATGCCACCTTTGCCACAGATAGGCGAGCCGCTCGTTTCTCCCGAGTTCTGATAGATGGCGACGGCAGCATCAAAATCCTGTACAAAGACACCATGGAGAAGTTAGGAATCAAATAAAGGCAGCTCCAGCCCAGCCGGACTGTTTTCCATGGCATAGTTCTTGGCCTTTCCTGCTCACCAATCGGCAAGCTCCAGATAGACGTCCTCTTTGGGGACAAAGACCACTTCCGCCGAGAGCCAGTCTGGTTTGAAGTGGTAGACCTTGAGAGCCCATACCATGCGCTACTTGGCCGGCCTGCTCTGGCCAAGTTCATGGCGGTCCCCCACTATGCCTACCTCAAAATGAAGATGCCGAGTTCCAAGGGATTCGACCATAGCCGCGACTACAAGAAGTCGTCATCTTGAGCCGAGAGCAGTTGGTTGGCCGAGTCCCTCGTGATTGCAGCTGAGAAGCGGCTCCTTGACCGGGTCGTGGCGATGGCAGGCAAGCAGCCGGAGATGTCGCCTGATCCCAAGGAGTCGGAGGCTGAGGGCTCGTTCAAGCCGGCCAAAGAGACGAAGAAGATACACTTGGACCCGGAGCACCCGGAGAGGTACGCTGTCATAGGTGCAAACCTCGACAGCAAATAGGAAGGTGAGCTCGTCGATTTCCTCCGTGAGAATCGGGACATCTTTGCATGGTCCCCCTAAGACAGGCCGGGTGTCCCGATGGATTTCTCCGAGCACAAGTTACATGTCCGGCCCGATGCCAAACTAGTCAGGCAGCCCTTTCGCCGCCTGTCAGAAGAGAAGAGAAGAGTCGTTGGAGAAGAGATAGCCCGGCTGCTGGCAGCCGGCTTCATCATGGAAGTGTTCTTTCCAGAGTGGCTGGCCAACCCAGTCCTCGTGCTGAAGAAAAACAAGCAGTGGCGCATGTGTATTGATTATACTAGCCTCAACAAAGCTTGCCCCAAAGACCCCTTTGCGTTACCAAGAATCGACCAAGTGATAGACTCCACAACCGGATGCGAGCTGTTGAGTTTTTTGGATGCATATTCGGGATATCACCAGATCAAGCTGAATCCGGCCGACAGATTGAAGACCGCCTTCATCACACCATTTGGAGCCTTCTGCTACTTGACCATGATGTTCGGCTTGAGGAATGCCGACGCCACGTTTCAACGTTGCATGCAGAAGTGCCTCCTCAAGCAACTCGGCAGAAACGCCCACGTTTACGTGGACGATGTGGTGGTGAAGACGGAGAACTGTGGAACGCTGCTGGAAGACCTCAAGGAGAAATTTGAGAACCTGCGCCGTTTTCAAATCAAGCTCAACCCAGAGAAGTGCGTCTTCGGAGTACCAGCCGGCCAGCTCCTTGGATTCCTGGTCTCAGAACGCGGCATAGAGTGCAACCCTGTGAAGATCAAGGCCATCGAGAGGATGGAGATACCCACCCGACTGTTGGATGTGCAGAAGTTCACTGGCTGCTTGGCATCCATCAGCTGATTCATCGGTCGGCTGGGTGACAAGGCTCTTCCCTTGTACCAGCTCATGAAGAAAACCACTTTTTTCGAGTGGAACGACAAGGCGGACGAAGCTTTTCTCCAGCTCAAGAAGATGTTGACTACTCCACCTGTCCTGGCGGCTCCGACTCCTAAGGAGCCCATGCTCCTCTACATCGCCGCCACCAGCTGAGTGGTCAGCACAGCCATCATGGTAGAGCGCAAGGAGGAAGGCCAGGCACTACCAGTCCAGAGACCGGTATATTATTTGAGTGAAGTACTGTCGACCTCCAAGCAAAATTACCCCCACTACCAGAAGATTTGCTACGGCGTGCACTTTGTCGCCAAGAAATTGAAGCCGTATTTTCAAGAGCACCCAATCACCGTGGTCTGCACAGCTCCACTGGCCGATATCATTGGAAGCCGAGATGCTTCGGGCCGAGTGGCCAAATGGGCCATAGATTTGGCCCCCTGCACCATCTACTACCAGCCTCGCACCGCCATCAAGTCACAAGCACTGGCCGATTTCGCCGACCGGGCCGAGACTCAAGATCGCCGCCAAATACCGACTCCACCCATTGGCGGATGCATTTTGATGGTTCCAAGATGCACACTGGTTTGGGAGCCGACATCGTCCTCAGCTCTCCCAAAGGAGACAAGCTCAAATATGTGCTGCAAATCCATTTCGCCACCTCCAACAATGTCGCCGAATACGAGGCACTCATCCACGGGCTCCGGCTTGCCAAAGAGCTCGGCATCCGCTGGATCCTGTGTTATGGTGACTCTGACTTGGTGGTCCAGCAGTCGTCAGGCGAGTGGGACACCAAAGATGCAAACATGGCAAGCTACCTCTTCCTCGTACAGCAACTCAGTGGATATTTTGAGGGGTGTGGGTTTCTCCATGTGCCAAGGAACGACAACGAGCAAGCAGACACCTTGACAAGAATCGGCTCCACCCGTCAAGCAATACCGACCGGCGTCGCCCTTCAACGCCTCCTCAAGCCGTCTGTCAAGCCATCGCCAGAATCAGATTCTATCTTCGTGCGGCTCCTCCCGGGCAATGGATCTGACTTGAGAACTCCAACGGCCCGGCACGAGAATTCCGGTGTGGGGGCCGGCAATGCACCCGGCCCGGGGACTTTAGAACCCGGCCTGGGGACTGCGGCGGCCAGCCCGGGGACTTCAGAGCTCGGCCCGGGGACTTCATCGACCCAGCAAGCGGCTGCCGACTCCAACCCGCCGCCTCCCGGCTCAACCGCCCTCGTCCAAGTTGCAGTCCTGACAGTTGCAGAGGTCGCAACACCTTCGTGGGCCCAGCCCATCCTTAATTTCCTGGTGAACTAAGAGCTGCCGACTGATGAAGTCTCGGCCTGGCAAGTGCAACACCGGGTAACAGCCTACACCATAGTCAACAGAGAGCTTGTGAGGCGCAGTGTCACTGGTGTCTACCAGCGTTGCGTGGAGCCGGAGTAAGGCCAAGCGATTCTCAAGGATATCCATCAAGGCGAGTGCGGCCACCACGCGGCTTCAAGAGCACTTGTCGCCAAAGCCTTCCGCCATGGCTTCTTCTGGCCGACCGCTCTAGAAGACGCCAAGGGCTTGGTCCAAAAATGCAAAGGGTGCCAGAAGTTCCACTCCAAGCCACATCAGCTGGCTTCTGCACTCAAGACTTTTCCCATTGCCTGGCCCTTTGCCGTCTGGGGCCTGGACATGGTGGGACCATTCAAAACAGCGCGGGGCAGCATGACTCATCTGCTTGTCGCGTTGGACAAGTTCACCAAGTGGATAGAAGCAAAACCAATCAAGAAGCTGAATGGCCCAATTGCTGTGACGTTCATCTCTGACATCACCATCCGGTATGGCATACCGCACAACATCATCACCGACAATGGCACACACTTTGCCAAAGGCGCCTTGGCCCGTTTCTGTGCGACGCAGGGCATCCGACTGGACTTAGCATCTGTTGCCCATCCGCAGTCGAACGGCCAGGTGGAGCGAGCAAACGGCATCATCTTGTTCGGCATCAAGCCCCGACTGGTTGAGCCTCTGGAGCGTTTGGCCGGGTCTTTGGCTCGACGAAGTTGCCGCCCTCCGGAGCTCTCGCGCACAACTCCAAACAAGTCAACCGGCTTCACGCCTTTCTTCCTCGTCTACGGTGCCGAAGCTGTCATCCCAACGGACATAGAATTCGACTCCCCTCGAGTCACCATGTACACCGAAGAGGTGGCAGATGAAGCACGACAAGAAGGCGTCGATCTGCTGGAAGAGGGCCGGCTGTTGGCACTCAGCCGGTCCAGCATCTACCAGCAGAGCCTGCGCCGATACTACAATCAGAAGGCCAAGCCAAGATCTTTCCAAGAGGGAGACCTTGTGCTCCGGCTGATCCAAACAATGTACCGCCGGACAAGCTCTCAGCGCCTTTGGGAAGGCCCCTTCATCATCAAGAAAGTGTTGGGAAACGACTCCTACTACGGTCGACGCCGTAAGCCTCGAAAGACAAGAGGGACGACTCCGGCAAGGAGACCGAGCGGCCATGGAATGCAAATCTCCTCCGAAGATTTTACAGCTTGATGCAAGATGTACCACGCTACCTTATGTATTAACGTACGAAGACTCCGGGTCCCTCGAGAAGAGCTCGGGGACTGCCCTCTTTTATCTATATGATAAGAATTATGCCTATGAGTATGTCATTTTTTGTTTTGCCGCCTGGCACCGGGTTCGACTTGCCGCCTTGAACTATGAAATGCTTCCTGCAGCCGGACAAGTAATGTGTGGCACTTAAGCCGTCTCCTGCCAGAAGCCGCAGCTCGCAGAGCGACTGTACGGTGGGCAGGAGTAAGGTAGAAAGGGTGCCCACATGAAAAATGGCTAAGGACTCAAAGCATGTGCATAGTTTAAGCCGGCTTCCAGACTTTTGCGACCGACTGTTGAGCAGCCGGCCCGCCATTTTCTACTCAACTTGCTAAAGAACTCTAAGCGGCTAAGTACTTGCCTGCCCAAGGTAGCTAAGCACTTGAACCAGCATCAGTCTGCAAAGCGGCTGTGTGGCTGGCAAGACGACAACCAAGGGAAGGCGGCAAAGGAAAAAGCCAGAGTGCAGTAAGCAAGAAGAAGATAGAACTCGGAAAAATATTTACATAACAAAGGCCCTTGGCCGATCTTCAACAAAGTTCAAGATACACCCCGCGGGTGGAATTGTGCAAAATTAACAAGTTCATCGAGAGTAATAGACAGGTGAAGTAAAAGATAAAATGGCGGCCTAGGAAGCAGCAGAATGGTTCGGAGGATCGGAGGAGTCGGCGGTGCCAGTCCCGGAGCGGCTGGCTAGTCGGTCTTTGCATGGTCGCCTCCGGCGGCAGCTGGCTTAGTTGGGCGCGGCTCATTGCTGGAGGCGCGGTCGAGCTGAGGTTGGCCATCTGCTCCGGCCTCTGGCGCCTCCTCTTCGCCTCCCTCCTCCGCCTCGCCTTCTTCCTTGCCGCTGGAGTTGATCACCTCCGCCGAGTCCTCGCCATCGTCCGGGTTCAGCTCGAACCATTCCGGCGGCGCCTCGTCGCCGTTTTCAACCCGCTCCGGGACAAAGATGCTGGTGTCGGTATACTCGACGATTGACGCCGCGCGCTTGACGAGATCATCTTCCACGACCGCCAACTCCTCCTGAGCCTCCAGTCGGAATGTGGCCAGCTGGGCTAGGCTCAGCCCAGGGTACCACGCCTTGACGAACTCCAAGGCCCGACGCGCTCTAGCCCGGGCCGAAGAGCCCTTCCAGGCCTCAAGACGGCCGGCCGCTACCTCTAGCCAGTCGGCAGTCCGACTGGGGGTGCGCGGTGCCGGCATGTCCGGCCATAGGGCGGCGATCGCCTGGGCGCCGACACGCTGAAGTTGATGCAGCATCCGGTGAGCCGGCCGAAGACGGGCCTCGATGCTCAGGATCTGTTCGCTAATGGTTCGGGGGGCGTCGGCGGCGATCTTCGTGCCGTCCGCCCTCCGCCCTTCGCGATCAGCTTCGATGGCCCGGTTGGCGGCGTCCGAGTGGCCAGGGAAGAAGTCTGCCAAGACAGAAGCGAAGAACAAAATTAAAGACCGAAGCCGGGCTTGACCAAGAGTCAGGCAGCAAAGAAGAAAAATGAGGAGGCTCACCATCGACTATATCCTCGATCTCGTGGAAGCCGGAAGTCAAGACGCCTCCTTGTCGGTCCAGAGGAGCGCGTTAAGCCATGAACTCAGCAAGGAGGCCGGTCTCCTTGTGCTCCGCCTCCTTCTGGGCCTTCTTGAGGAGCTCCTTTTGTTCTGCCACCTGCGCGGCCAATCGGTCGCACTCTTCAGCCAGCTTGCTGCACTCCTCCTCCTTGGCGTGCAGCGCGATGTCGGCTTCGCCCAACTGCCGCTGCAAGGTGGTGTTGGCCTCTGTGGAAGATTGTGGTAGTCCTGCGACAAAAATTTCAGACAAGTGTTAGTGCTTGGAACTCACCGATTAGAGTTCCGAGCCGCCTGCTCAGCAGCCGGCCCGAAACTCGGGGACTACACCCAGTGGGTGCGCTGGCGCGCCCCCACCAAGAAGCACAAGAAACAGAAACAAAGAAGAAGGAAACGTACCCGGACGGCCTCTCGCGCTGCCAGATGCGCCTTGTTGCAGTTCCTGATGGCCTCGCCCTCGGCTCGGATCTTGGCTTGGACGTCCAAAAGCGCTCGATTCAGCGGGCCCGTCCCGCCTCCACGCACCCACCTAGTGGGTGCGGCGCTCGTCGCCTCGGTGTCCGGGATCGAGGAGCTCGCGGCGCCGGTCTCCAGAGGGCGTGGCGCCGAGGCCGCCTTTGCAAGGCGGCGATGCGTTGGCGTGCCGACCCCGAGAGCCAGGCCCACCACCACCTCGTCTTCAGTCGGCGGCACCGGCGGGTCCGCCGGCTGCCCGCCTTGCACGCTCCCGGACGGCGGCGGTGGCGGCACGATCACGTCCGGCATGGCGGTGTCGCCGCCGTCCCTCTCCATGACCGGGTTCTCGCTGCCGGCTTCCCCAGTCTGCGCCGTGAACTCCGGAGGCGGCGGCGCGGAGTTCAGAGGGATGACAAAAACCGCCGATTGGCGGTGCGCGGCTTCTTTAGCCTGCTTCTTCGCCGCGTCGGCGGCCTCGGCCTCCGCCAGTTTATTCATGGCGGCGGCCTCCACCTTCTCCAGAAGGGCGGCTGCCTGCTCTTTGCGCGCTTCTCGCGCGTTCCCTCGCACTCCTCCCGGAGGTCGGCGGCTGGGTCGATCCGCCAAGTGGTGGCGGAAGTCTCTGCCGACCCCACAATGGAGGCGGCAGCCACCTTCTCAAGTGAGAGGGGAACCCTGACCAAAGGAAACAAGCAAAGAACTCGAAAAGATCAACGAAGAAAAAATGAAGACGCAAAGGAAGGTAGCTGAGGGAGTTCTGGACTAGGGGGTGTCCGGATAGCCGAACTATCATCTTTGGCCGGACTCCAAGACTATGAAGATACAAGATTGAAGACTTCGTCCCGTGTCCGGATGGGACTTTCCTTGGCGTGGAAGGCAAGCTTGGCGATACGGATATGTAGATCTCCTACCATTTTAACCGACTCATGTAACCCTAACCTATCCGATGTCTATATAAACCGGAGGGTTTTAGTCCATAGGACGAACAACAATCATACCATAGGCTAGCTTCTAGGGTTTAGCCTCTCTGATCTCGTGGTAGATCTACTCTTGTACTACCCATATCATCAATATTAATCAAGTAGGAGTAGGGTATTACCTCCATCGAGAGGGCCCGAACCTGGGTAAAAACATCGTGTCCCTTGTCTCCTGTTACCATCCGCCTAGACGCACAGTTCGGGACCCCCTACCCGAGATCCGCCGGTTTTGACACCGACATTGGTGCTTTCATTGATAGTTCCTCTGTGTCGTCACCTATAGGCCCGATGGATCCTTCGATCATCAACATAGACGCGGTCCAGGGTGAGACTTTTCTCCCCGTACAGATCTTCGTATTCGGCGGCTTTGTACTGCGGGCCAATTCACTTGGCCATCTGGAGCAGATCGAAAGCTACGGCCCTGGTCATCAGGTCAGATTTGGAAGTTTGAACTATACGGCCGATGTCCGCGGAGACTTGATATTCGACGGATTCGAGCCACAGCCGAGCGTGCCGCACTGTCTCAATGGGTATGATCTAGCTCTGCCGCCGAACAGTGCCCTGGAGGCCGCACCGGCATCCACTCCGACCCTTAATCCGGAGCCGGATTTGCCGATCGAGGACGGTTGGTTGGACACCGCCTCGGGGAATGAAATCTCTACGGCGATCGAGCCGAACTCCATCCCTGTCCTTTGCGAAGACCGTGACTCCAAGGTGCCGGACTCCTCTCCGGACTCCGAGCCCTCCGCGCCCCTACCAATCGAATCCGATTGGGCGCCGGTCATGGAGTTCACTACCACGGACATCTTTCGGCACTCGCCCTTTGGCGACAACTTGAATTCACTAAAGTCTCCCTCTTTATCCGGAGAGCCCTGGCCGGACTACGGACAGGAAAGTTGGGATGCGGACGACGAAGAAATTCAACACCCACCCACCACCCACTTTGTAGCCATCACAATGATTTAACCGACATGCTCGACTTGACTCGAAGACATCGACGGTATGGACGACGATGCCGGAGACGACCAAGACCCAAATACCATGTGGCACTGGAAGGCCACCTCGTCATATGACATATACATGGTGGACATCCTAAAAGATGGGAATGGCGATGGAACGGCGGAGGATGACCCCTCCAAGAAACATCCCAAACGCTGACGTCAGCGGCGCCGTTCTAAATCCCGCCACAGCAAAGACGGTGATTCCGGCACGGGAGATAATAACACCCCGAACAGTGCCGAAGACAACCCCCTCCAGCAGGACTCAGCGCAGGAGGAGGGAGAAGCAAGTCCGCAGGATAGTGTGGCAGAAAGAGAGGTAGAGGACGATAATTATGCGCCTCCCTCCGCAGATGAGGCAAGCCTCAACGACGATTTAATTTGTCGTGCACGAGGATCCCGCCGAACAGGAGCTGCGTTTCAAATGCAGGCTTATGGCCACGACAAGCAACCTCAAGAAAAAGCAGCAACAGCTTAGAGCTGACTAAGACCAGCTAGTGACAGATGGATCAAGTCCTTGCGGTGAAGAGTATGAACTCGAATGCCCTCCAAAAGCTACCCCAAACGCAGGCCGTTGCCTCGATCGAGGAGGAAGCACCCAAGTCACCAACGACGACATGGCGGACCGGGCACCCGTGGCCACGGCAGAGAAGCCTCTCGGCCCTCCGCTCAAGCCGCACTCGACGCCCGCTCAAAAGTACCAAGGCACGGGAAAACGCTACCGGACTTGCGAGATATAGTGGAGGATAAGGCAAAACACACAAGATCGATCTACGGATCGCATGGGCGCCAACGACTCGGGATGATTACCGCCACGCCGGATACAAAGAAACCCGCCGGGCGAACACAAGAGACAAAGCTCATATGAGCTACGTCGTGATATAGCCCAATACAGAGGCGTCGCACACCCGTAAACATCGAATCATACGATGGCACAACAGATCATGCGGTTTGGATCGAGGACTACCTCCTCCATATCCACATGGCCCACGGTGATGATCTACACGCCATCAAATACCTCCCACTCAAGCTTAAAGGACCAGCTCGGCATGGGCTTAACAGCTTGCCAGCAGAATTAATTGGTTGTTGGGAGGACCTGGAAGCCGCATTCCTTGATAACTTCCAGGGCACATATGTGCGACCACCAGACGCCGATGACCTTAGCCATATAATTCAGCAGCCAGAAGAATCGGCCGGAACAATTACGGGCCGCGGTTCCTAACAAAGAAAAATCAAATCGTTGACTGTCCAGATGCAGAGGCCCTCGCAGCCTTCAAACATAACATCCGCGACGAGTGGCTTGCCCGGCACCTAGGACAGGAAAAGCCGAAATCCATGGCAGCCCTCACAACACTCATGACTCGCTTTTGCGCGGGAGAGGACAGCTGGCTAGCTCGAAGCAACAACTTGGCCAAACTCCCTAGTAGTTCGGATACCAAGGACAGCAATGGCAGGCCGCGTCGCAACAAGAACAAGCGCCGCATTAATGGCGATAATGCTGAAGATACGGCAGTCAATGCCGGATTCAGAGGCTCTAAACCCGGTCAGCGGAAGAAGCCATTCAAAAGAAATACCCAGGGCCCGGCCCAACTTGGACCGAATACTCGATCGCCAGCGATACATGGCACCCTCGAAAAACCAGCCAATCACACCAACAGGGATTGTTGGGTGTTCAAGCAAGAAGGGCAAGTTAAGTGCCGAACTCAATGAAAAGGGGCTGCATAGCGATGACGAGGAAGAGCCCCGGCCGCCGAACAATAGAGGACAGAAGGGCTTTCCCCCACAAGTGCGGACGGTGAACATGATATACGCAACCCACATACCCAAAAGGGAGCGGAAGCGTGCACTAAGGGACGTATATGCGATGGAGCCAGTCGCCCAGTTCAACCCATGGTCTTCCCGCCCGATCACCTTTGATCAAGGGACCATCCCACTAGCATTCGTCATGGCGGTTTCGCCGCATTGGTTCTTGACCCAATTATTGACGGATTTCACCTCACCAGAGTCCCGATGGACGGCGGTAGCAACTGAACCTGCTTTATCAGATACAAGGTCGCAAAATGGGCATAGACCCTCAAGGATTAAACCTACAAAGACGACCTTTAAAGGCGTAATACCAGGTGTAGAGGCCAATTGTACAGGCTCGCTTACACTCGAAGTGGTCTTGGATCCCGGATAACTTCCGAAGTGAAGAGTTAATCTTGACATAGTCCCGTTCAAGCGGCTATCTCAAGATCGCTTTCTGGACGAACCGCATTTGCAAAGTTCAATGCGGTGCCGCACTACGCATACCTAAAACTCAAGATGCCAGGCCCTCGAGGAGTAATCACGGTCAATGGAAACACCGAACGCTCTCTTCGAACGGAGGAGAACATGGCGGCCCTCGTGGCGGAGGTGCAAAGCAGCCTCTCACAGCAATTCTCGAGTCCGGCCACTAATCATCCGGACACTGTCAAGCGCGCCCGGAGTAACCTACAACAAGACCGCCTGGCACGATTCAAGCATCGCCAGAGTAATCCGCCCCAGCCCCACCCTCGCGAAATTGCGAAGCCCGATTACGCGTACATAACTACGCTCTGGAGATACCATGGGCATAAGGGGAGGGGCACGACCACGGCACACCCAGAATGCGGCTCAACTGCACCAGGGGCTCCCGATTGTGTCATTCTTTTTCCTTTTTCTTTTTCTTTTTCTTACTTTCAGGACTCTGTTCTCCAGAAGCCATGTCCGGCATTCGCGCCGAACTCATGATGCAACAGCCAGGGAAGCAGAAAACTGCGTTGAGTGTCCAGGTGGTCTCTATTACGAGCAGTATACCTGTTTTACATACCATCCCGCAGCTTACCCCCGGAGGGGGACATGTTAAATAGTCCCATCCCTTGCTTATCGCACAATTTGTATCGTTCTGCTTTTATTTGCAGTTTCTTTTTAATAACCAATACATAGCTTTTGCCTATTATTGCACTCCTTTCTATATCTATATATATATATGTTCATTTCATGACATGTTGCACCCGTACACTTTGGTACGGCCAATACACCAGGGGCTTAAGTACCCAAAAATTATGGTGTGATAAGTCCGAACACTTTCACAAGTGCGGCACCCCGAACTTATAGCATTATATGCATCGGCTCCGAATCATGTCTTGGGTCAATAGTTAGGTTTGCCCGGCTACTATGTTTTGGTACCTTACGTTCCGTTATATCGGCTAAGGTAGCACTAGGAGAACCACTGCGATTGTGCCCCGGTTGAGCTGGGTTGAGCACCTCAAAGGAGAAAGCTAAACTGACCCGTCATGATAGGGCGAGAGCCGGTCGCTGTTCGAGAGGTTTTTTCGGGTCCCTAAACACTTATGCCGCTTAGAGCGAGGAACCGGCATTGTCCGGCTAAGGCGTGGATAGCGCCCCGAACTCGGTCTTCCGAATACTAGGGGCTTCGCCGAAATTTAAAATTATAGAATTCTATGGCTAAGTGAGAGTGTTCAAGCACTATAAGTCCGGTTGCCTTGTTCGCTATGCTGAGCGCCTCCCTCGATGGACCCAAGAATGGGAACAAGAGCGCTCAAGTTTATCCCTAACACCCCAAAGACTGTGGCATGGGGGCTGAAGCCAACGACTTGCCATCTCTCAAATTTGATAAACGGCGGCACACAAGGTAATATTTTACATTAACAAGCGTTGCTTAGCGATATGAACAAGTTTTCAGCGTCAGTGATAACAAATGCGAGTCTATTCAAAAATTACATCTTTGGAGCACTCATCCGCTATACGGCGGGCACCCTTCAGGACGCCCTCATAGTACATTTCGGGCGTACAATGCTCCTTGCCCTTCGGTGGCCCGTCCGTCACAAGCTTCTCCGCATTCAGCTTGCCCCATTGCACTTTAGCACGGGCAAGGGCCCGACGGGCACCTTCAATGCGCATGTAGCGCTTGATGACTTCAATGCATGGACAAGGCGTCCACCACCGCTGCACTAACCGAAGTAGCTCCTGTGCATGGCTTCCAATGGCCACAATGAACTATGAGGCCCTTCATGGCCTGTTCGGCGACCTTGTGGAGCTCGACCAGCTGCTTCAGCTGGTCGCTCAGGGACACCGGACGGTCGGCCTCAGCATACTGAGACCAAAACACCTTCTCCGTGGAGCTCCCCTCCTTGGCGCGGTAGAACGCGGCAAAGATCGTATTACACCACGGGCAGATCTGTGAATGCTCCTGGAGAGCTCCGGATTCGTGTAAGTACTAGATAATTGACTTTTATATTCTTGCTCTGCATAAAGAATGCCTTGCCCGCCACGATCTTCTTTATTGCCTCAATCTCCTGGAGGGCTTTCTGGGCCTCGGCCTTAGCAGCTTTGGCACTCTCAAGAGCCGAGGCAAGCTCGGACTCTCGGGTCTTCGAGTCACTCTCCAAACCCTCGTGTTTTTCCATGAGAGCCTTTAGCTCTTGCCGTACCTCCGCCAGCTGCGCCTCCCCCTTCTCTCGCTCGGTGCGCTCCACAGCCGCCTTGTTTTCGGTCATGACACCGCCTCCTTCAGTGGTCGCCACCTCCTCGTGGCCCCTCGCAGTACCCATGTTACTCCTGTTATTTTTGCAACCGAAACCTTTCTATAAGGTATTTCTTTAATAAGGTATTTCTTACCTTCCTTGTCCTCGAGCTGCTTCTTGGCAAGGCCGAGCTCGTTCTCGGACCGCCGAGGCTCGCTTCAATGCATCGACCTCCGCCAAGGCGGCAAAGGTCGCCAGCCGCAGCCTAGATTCCCATATTGACATACTTATGTTAGACTCCTGCAAGATATCTTTTTAGATCCTTAGTCCGCTTTTCTTTCCAACACCGAACTAAGCATCAGGGGCTACTGTCTATGCGGTAATATTTTTACATATTCTAAACTTACCTCAAAACCTGTTAGAAGGCTGGTTCAGGCTTCAGTCAGCCCGCTCTTGGCGGACTGAACTTTCTGGATCACCGCACTCATGACAGTGCGGTGCTCCTCGTCGATGGATGCGCCGTTAAGCACCTCCAACAAGTTAGCCGGTGCCTCCAGTTGGACGGAGGTCACCGGTGTCGCAGTCTTGCCCCTCTTACGAAGGGGCCGCCTGCCGGTCTTCGGAACGACTGCTGGTTCCGGCACGGTGTCCGGCACAGTGCCGGACTTAGAGCCCTCTGGGATTTTGCCCCCTTTGCGCCCAGCGTCCGGGAGGTCGCCTTGCGGCGCCTCCAGGACCACCTCCTCCTGGTTGGGCCCCTTTTGGGACTCCACCGTGGTGTCATCTGCATCACAAGGAGACGAGGCGGTCGGTAGTGAAGTGCTATTCACATCCGATGTATCCAGGGAGCCGCTCGACGAAGCGGCAAGATCGTCCTTGGGCGGGCTACATGGTTATATTCGGCGTTAGAATACACTATGCAACAAATGAAAATCCATGAGTTATTCTGGAATCAGGACACTTACGATCTCGCCAGGGGCTTGGCCCTTGTTGGCCACTCCTCCTCATCGTTGTCGGCGTTGGTGGAGAAGTCCGGAGGAAGGGTCCTTCCCTTCTTGGACCCTCCGGCCTCCCCAGTTGGGGTGGCCTTCCTTTCTTCTCTCCCCCCGCTGGGAGAGAGGCCTCTTTTTCCTCCTCCTCTTCCTCATAGGAGGATTCGGCCTCAGGGTTGTCGGGCGGAGTCTGACAGCACCTGGCGTCGGGAGCTCCTTCGAGTTCCCGTGGCCTCCTTCGAGTTCCCGTGGCCTCCTTCTTGGCCTTCTTCTCCGGCACCACATGAGGTACCGGAGCCAGCATCCCCGTCAATCGGGTGTCTGCTGGGTCTTCTGGCAAAGGGCCGGACAGTTAACCTGTCCGGACGTCTTCAGCTAGTCCTGTTAAAGGTTAGGGAGTTTTAGATCCCACATAGAGTCAATCTATGAAAAAAGAGTCCCGTAAAGGGTAAAATAACTTATCGCTGGCTTGATGTGCGAGCTGAATCGCGATCTTGATGGCCCGGATGCGAGGGCTTCGCGCCCTTGAACAACACCTTCCGGGCATCTTCGTGACGTAGTGTTGAAGAGCGGCTCAAGGTCCTGATGTCAGTGCGAATCAAACTCCCACAAATTGAAGGCCCGTTGTTGGCATGGGAGAATCCGGCGGATGAGCATCACCGGATTACGTTGACAAGCCCGAGATTCTTGTCCACCAGGTTTTGGACGCACGTTTGGAGTCCGGATAGCTCGTCGAATTCCCCACGCCAGCCCGTCTCTTTCCATGATGAGATCCATGTGGGGAAGCCAGATCTGAATTAGGGGCCGCCGCCCATTTGGGGTCATGCGACTCGGTGATATAGAACCGCCCGATTGCCACCCCTTTATTGTCTCCCGAAGGAGCCCTCGAGCCATAGGACTTTGGCCATCTTGCCAACCATGGCACCTCCGCACTCAGCTTGACGGCCGCCCACTACCTTCGCCGACATTGAAGATCTTCAGCCATAAGCCAAGTGGGGCTGGATGCAGAGGAAGGCCTACGCACACGATGAACGCCGAGATGTTGAGGATGAAATTCGGGGCCAGATCGTGGAAGTCCAGGCCGTAGTAGAAGATGAGCCCTCGGACAAATGGGTGAAGTGGAAAACCTAGTCCGCAGAGGAAGTGGGGGAGAAACACCACCCTCTCATGGGGCCTGGGGGTTGGAATGAGCTGCCCCTCCTCAGGTAGCCGACACGCAATGTCGCCGGACAAGTATCCGGTCTCCCACAGCTTTGTGATGTGCCCCTCCGTGACGGAGGAGGCCATCCACCTGCCTCCCACTCCGGACATAGTTGGAGAAGGTTGAGGTGGGGTGTGCGGACTTGGGCGCTGGAGCTCGAGTGCGCGGAAATGGATGAGCAAAGGAGGAAGAAGGCGTAGGCGAAAAGGTGGATCCTTATCCCCTTATATGGACGGACGAAGCTATGCATCCCCCGCCAGCCTGGTAAAACTCGCTTATCTCCCAAGCGCCGTAATCAATGGCGCGGATGGGTTACCCACGTCCGTATTGAAGGGAATCCCGGAATAAGGGGGCACGGTCTATGCTTTGATAAGACGTGCCAGGGAAACCGCCTCGCTAAACGTGCTAGGGTGGAACAGTAAAAAAACGATTCATATAAAGGCCTGGCCGTGGTGTGATGTCATGCCGCGGAATACGTCAGCAGATCTGTGCAAAAATTATTCTCTCTACGGTGGTATGTGGAACTTGTTTTGCAGAGCCGGACACTATCCTTGTGTTCAAAACCTTCTATGAAGTATTCGGAGGAGGAACCCGCCTTGCAATGCCGAAGACAATATGCGCGCGGACTCGTCGTCATTGAAGCCTGGTTCAGGGGCTACTGAGGGAGTCCTGGACTAGGGGGTGTCCGGATAGCCGAACTATCATCTTTGTCTGGACTCCAAGACTATGAAGATACAAGATTGAAGACTTCGTCCCGTGTCCGGATGGGACTTTCCTTGGCGTGGAAGGCAAGCTTGGCGATACGGATATGTAGATCTCCTACCATTGTAACCGACTACGTGTAACCCTAACCTATCCTAAGGTTCTATATAAACCGGAGGGTTTTAGTCCGTGGGACGAACAACAATCATTCCATAGGCTAGCTTCTAGGGTTTAGCCTCTCGATCTCGTGGTAGATCTACTCTTGTACTACCCATATCATCAATATTAATCAAGCAGGAGTAGGGTATTACCTCCATCGAGAGGGCCCGAACCTGGGTAAAAACATCGTGTCCCTTGTCTCCTGTTACCATCCGCCTAGACGCACAGTTCGGGACCCCCTACCCGACATCCGCCGGTTTTGACACCGACAGTAGCACTTACGCAGAAACCAGCTGCGGCGTCTTCACCTCCCTGCGGAAGCGGTTGGCCTTCGCAGCCGCTTTTTCCCGCTTGGTCGCCACGGCCGAGCCCTTGGGCTTCTTTGGCCGGCTGCCGAACATGCTCGGTGCGGCCTTGCGTTTCTTCGCGCCACCTTGGGCGTCCGGCGCGGCAGGAGAGCTCGCGCCTGGCTGCCGGCTTCCGGCTGGTGGCGCGGGGCGACTTCCCCCGCGTTGTCGTCAGGCTAGTCCTCGAGGCTGGCTCCGAGCCTCGAGCCGCCTGCCCCGCCGCCTCCTCCCTCGTCGTCGTCCTCCCGGGCCGCCGCCCCCAAGTCTGGGTCGTCGACGTCGCTCTCCGCCCAGTCGGGGAGGAATTCGCGGTCCGGCCACGCGGTGCGGGCTGCCGGCTGGAGGAGGGGGCTCTTTTCAAAGGCCGATTGGTTAGACTGGACAAGACGGACTCGGCGAAATAGAGTCACAGGAAAAACAAAAAGAGACAACTCACCATGGGCGGAAGGTTGGCGCGTGAATACGGCTCCTTGCCAAACCGCCACTCTTCCGAGAGCTCGCAGTTCGCAAGGTAGTTCACCATGTAGGCTACCTCTGCGTGAGGCATCTCCTTGGTGCACAGCCGGCTCAGGTCCCGACGTCCGCTCATCTGGCAGATCGTGTGAGGGCGGCCCTGGAGCGGGAGCACTCAGCACGCCACGAAGGCGGCCAGCAAATCAGGCCCGGTCAGGCCCTCCGACTGCTCAACACTCGGAGCCGCGCGATGGCGGCGGCTCCAGCAGGCGTTAGAGTCCTGGCCCGGTACGACCAGTTGGGCCGCCTTCCAGCTGGTGGGCCGACTGCGTAAGCCGGCAGGTTGACCCGGTCGCCCTCCGCGAAGACGTCCTTCACGTAGAAGTACGACCGCTGCCACATCTTTAGCGACTTTATTAGCGTGATTGGGGAAACGGATTGTCGGCCCCCGACCTCTGCACCGCGATGAACGCGCCGCACTGGGCCGGCACGCCTGTGACGTGGGTGCCGAGCTTGGTGTAGAAGAACTCCCCCTAGAGCTCGATGGTGGGGAGGATGCCGAGGAAGCATTCGCACAAGCTGACGAAGGCGGACAGCAGCACCACCGTGTTGGGCGTGAGGTGGTGCGCTGGAGGCCGTAGAAGTCAAGGAAGGACAGGAAGAAGCCGCTCGCCGGCAAGCCAAGGCCGCGCAGGCAGTGCGAGCGGAAGACGACCTGCTCGCCCTCCTCCGGCGCTGGCGAGATTTCCCTCTCCGGCGCAAGGCGAACCCTCATGAAATCTTTGCCGGGCAGCCGCCGCGTCTTGCGGAGGAAATCGACATGGTCGTCGTGAACCTCAGAGCCATCCCACACGCCGGAGCGCACCGCGGGGGGCGTGACGGTGGAAGAGGAGCTCATCGGGGACGAAGCGCCGCGGTGCTCAGCGTGGCGTGGAGGCGCGTCGGCGAGAGGAAGAAGAAAGAGGAAGTAGTAAGGAGGAGGGGCGCGCGTGCTCCGCCGCTCCCCCTCCTCCGCCTACTTATAGGCCTATGGGCTGCGAAGCCGAGGGGGCGGTCGTGGGATTTACTGCGCCCACCTCGGCCACAGAGGATCCGCTCGCGTGCCGAGGCGTGGTAGTGGCGGGCCACGCTGGCAGGCGTGTCCCATCACGCGCATGGGTGGGCAGACTGGCCCGGCCGCTCGTCGCCATGTGACAAGCCCGAAGCGGGCGGCGGCCTGGAAGCTTAGCTAGCACGCCACTTGGATCCCGCCGAGGCGTTCAAATTTTTTTGGACAAGTCAGATTGGGCGAGTCCGACTTCTACCAGTCGACATGGCGGAAGACGGAAAAAAATCTATCTCAAATACTGGAAGATGGAAGCTGCCGAGGCTCCTCGACCAATCACCCGCGGCACCTCACCAGCTTCGGGGACTACTGTCGGAGTAATGGGCCACGGGTAGGCTAACCCGAAGCCCATAACCTTTCAAGACATCGGGGCTGACTGCGCCCCTCAAGACGCCAAGATGAAGGGCCGTCTTCTGGAAGCCGGCTGGAGGAACAGTCGGCTGCCCATAAACGGCCGAGTCCTAGAGGCGAGGTCAAGACAAGCCGACTCCTACCTGGCGGCTTCTACGGAAGCCCGCCCCGAGGAGTCTGCCCGCGACAATAACAAAGCCGATGCCCTCTTCGGCGGAGACGGGACGGGGAATGGCTACAGTGTAGCCCATCCCCTCCCCTTTCCAGGGGCTGGCGTGGCCACAGTGCACAGTACCGGCGGAGATCTCCGCTCGGCGCGACACTGTTGCCATGCCATCCCTAACATCATCACGAGCAGCCGGAGTCCTGCTCCCATGAAGGCCTGTCTGTACGGCCCAAGGACGATGGGCCCCACCAGTCAGCGAGAGTCCAGAAGATGGCGAGAGCCCTACCAGTCAGACCCGAGGGAGGTCGGCCCCGAGGAGTCGGCCCGCCCCCTTCCTCGGGCCCCACGCGCCATTAATCAGATGAGACAAGGAGTGGCTATAGTAATCGCCCGCCAAGCAGCGGAGCTGTAGCCATGACCCCCTGACCAAGCCCGCGTCATAAGAGACACGGCAACAGTGGTCAGCTGCCGACAAGACCCGGGAGCGGCGGGTACGGCCTGTCGGCCCCGTACCCAACCAGTCGATGGGGCCCACCAGGTGGCGGGCCCCAGCAGTCGGCAGAGAAGCCGGCGAAAGAGATCGATGGCAGGGCCCTATGCCCGGCGGATTACCATTGTACCCACAGGGGTAGGCCTATATAAACCCCCAGGGCACCCATGCAAAGGGTCCCGAACCTGTTAGACTAGACCAGATCATAGAGGAAGGAGAGAGCTAGCCTTGCCTTCTCCTACCTCTAGCATATAGCTCAAGGAGCACCTGTGTACCCACTTGTGCCTTAGTGATCATGCAGAGACCCGCAGAGCAGTATTAGGGGTGTTATCTCCTAGGAGAGCCCCGAACCCGGGTAAAGTACGCCGGCGTTCGTGTCTACGCCTCATCCCTCTTCCGGGCACCGGTGACGTTCTACTCGCTCCCACCATGATAAGCCATCCTTTGGCATATGTCGCACCCAACCCCCGACACCAGCTTCTGCTCCTACTAGGTTATGGAGCGATCGAGTGGAGTCTGGTGACGTGTTAGAGTGCACGCTCCCTCCCTTGGATTTTGCAGCGGCTGATGACTCTATCGATATATGCATGGTGACGTCGGATACTTTGAGGATTTTGGTCGAGGGGGGGGGAGGATTGTGGGCAGGTGGCCCCTCGTTCCCCCTCTCCTTCCGATGTCTCGCCACTGATGAGGTCTGCGGTGGAGATGTCTGTGTTGCCGATCGGCGGCATCACCACTTGGGGAGGGGGCCCGGGCAGGAGGCCTCGGCCCCCTCCTCTCCTGCGGTGGTAGGGCGAGGGACGCAGCAGGAGGCCGCGGATCCCTCCTCTCCTGCGGTGGTTGGGACGGCCGCGCCTGCGGCATCCATGGGTCCTGAGGGCCGGCTGTACGGGACACTTCAGCTGACGCCGACCACGGTGGCCGCGTCTCCTGCCTTCTTGAAGGCAGGGTCGGGTGGAGAGTGGGGGCAGGTGGCCCCCGCACTCATTTCTCCTTGTACGCCTTTGGGCGGGCCGACGTCTGTGTTGGTCGCGTCACATGGGGAGCACTCTCCTACCCCGCGCTCGCCGGGGCTGGTGCCTATGGCTCTTTGCGCCTCTCAGGGTGATGTGGCCTGGCTGCGCGTTGGGGGTGGGGCTGGAGGCCTTACCCCAAACGGGGCCACTCGGGAGGAGGCCATCGCTTTTGGAGGCATTCTGAATCCTGTTTCTGAGGGGCGGCGGATGAGCTGCCGTCTCCAGGACCAGCCGGATGTTGATGACATGCAGCTGAGGTGGGGCAAGCGGGCGGCCAAGCTTCATGACATTGAGGTCACTACTAGTATGTCGGTCAACACTTCCAATTCCATTTTGAATTTTTCTAAGGATGAAATTACTTATAATGCAAATCAGTTAGGAGTTTCACTAGGTAGTAATGATAGTGAAATCTCTAATTCTGTTAATTATCTACTGGATCTTGAAGCAGATCGCGCTTTAGATATGATTCGCAACTTAGCAGCTATTAAACCTATAAATGATTCCGACATTGATGCGTTGGGAGTCAGGGTGCTAGACACTTTCTGTGCGGACATGGCTCCATCCTCTCCTGAGGCGGAGGAGGATGGCGACTCTCTACCTCTTGGGGATAATGAAACCAGCGAGGATCATAGGTCCACGGAACCTGGTTGTGAGGGCCGGGTGGATGTTCACAATAAGCCTAAGCGTAAGTGGAAGCGCAAGATTTATCCAGCTTTGGCTGTGCGTAGAAGTGCTAGGATCCGTACGACCAAAAAAATTCATGATGAATTATGAGAGGATTTTTTTTGGAATAGCAGAGGTCTGAGAGACTTGGCTAAAAGAAGATTTCTAGCGGATGCTTCAGTTGAACATAGGTTGGATTTTATCGCCTCTCTGAAACAGGGCGGAGTAATTTCTCCCCGCAATTCCTAAATACGTTATCAGGAGGGGTTTATTTTGATTGGCACTGCCTACCCCCGAGAGGAAGATCAGGTGGGATTTTATTTGGGGTTAGATGCGAGACGTTGGAAGTCCGCAGTGTGGTTATGGGAGATTTTGCTGTCAAATTTCGGGTTAGGTCGAAGGCAGATGGGTTTAATTGGGCACTGGTGGCGGTATATGGGGCCGCGTAGCCAGAACTCAAACCATATTTTTTGGCGGATCTGGTCCGTATTTGCGGGTCTGAGCAGCTTCCAATCTTAGTTGGGGGTGACTTTAATATTATTAGAAGGAGGGACGAAAAGAACAATGATAACTATGATGGCCGATGGTCGTTCATGTTTAATACCATTATTGAAAGCTTGGATCTGAGAGAGATAGAGCTTTCGGGTAGAAAATTCACTTGGGCTAATAATTTGCCAACCCCCACGTTTGAGAAGCTAGATCGTGTCCTCGCGAGTGTTGACTGGGAATAGAAGTTTCCTCTGGTAACAGTCCAGGCGTTATCGCGCGGAATCTCCGATCACGCTCCATTACTGGTTGATTCTGGTGAGGCAACGCATGTGGGGAATGAAAATACTTTCTCTTTCGAACTAGCATGGTTCGAGAGAGAAGGGTTCTTTGACCTAATAGCCAGGGAATGGGCTAAATATGTAGGAGGGAGGACGTCTGTTGAGCGTTTGCAGAATAAGATAAGACATTTGAGAAGTTTCTTGCGTGGGTGGGCTAAGCATCTCAGTGGGATTTATAAGGTTGAAAAGGAAAGGCTCCTTACTCTTATTCAGACCTTAGATGTAAAAGCCGAGTCCACAATCCTAATACCCACAAAACTGCATGCTAAAGTAGATGCCGAGATGAGATTGAAAGAACTCCTGCGAGAGGAGGAATTGAAGTGGGCATTGCGGGCTAAGGTTCACAAAGTTGTCCAAGGGGATGCCAACACTCAATTCTTTCATATGATCGCAAATGGGAAGCATAGAAAGAAAAGAATTTTTCAGCTTGAGCAAGATGAGGGGACGATCCTAGGGCAGGAAAACCTAAAATTATATATCACCAACTACTATAAGCAGCTTTTTGGGCCGCCGGAGGATCATTTTGTGTCCTTTGATAAGTCGAGGATTGAGGATGTTCCTCAACTTGCTGCAGATGAGAACGATATTTTGACTACCCCGTTTTCGGAGAAAGAGGTGTTTGAAGCTATTTCTCAGATGAAGAATAATAAAGCTCTGGGGCCGGATGGATTTCCAGCGGAGTTTTATAAAAAATGCTGGTATATCATTAAAGGGGATTTGCTACCGATGTTCCATGATCTATTCTCTGGACAGCTTTAGTTGTTTCATCTAAATTTTGGAACTATTACATTGCTTCCTAAGAAAATAGAGGCCGTGCGAATTGAGCAGTTCAGGTCGATCTGCCTTCTGAATGTAAGTTTCAAAATTTTCACCAAGGTTGGGACAAATAGACTCACACAGATTGTGCACTCTATGGTGCAGCCGTCTGAGACTGCTTTCATGCCGGACAGAAACATCCTAGAAGGGGTTGTGGTCCTTCATGAAATGCTCCATGAAATTCACACGAAAAAACTAGACGGGGTTGTTTTCAAAGTGGATTTCGAAAAGGCATATGACAAAGTCAAATGGCCATTTCTTCAACAGGCTTTGCGTATGAAAGGTTTTGATCAAGCACAGAGACAACAGTAGAATCTTTCACACAAAAGGGAGTGTTGGAATTAAAGTGAATGATGACATAGGTCACTATTTCCAAACACATAAGGGCCTGAGACAAGGAGATCCGATGTCACCTATTCTGTTTAACATCATAGTCGATATGTTGACGATTCTAATAGGGAGGGCTAAGGATGCTGGTCAAGTAGGCAGTCTCGTACCACATCTAGTTGATGGAGGTGTGTCTGTCCTACAGTACGCCGTTGATACCATCATTTTTATGGAGAATGACTTGGCAAAAGCAAGAAACATGAAGCTCGTGTTATGCTTATTTGAACAATTGTCCGGATTAAATATTAATTTCCACAGGAGCGAATTGTTATGCTTTGGAAGAGCCAAAGACTAACAAGAGGCATATAAGCAATTGTTCTGATGTGAATTGGGAGATTTAGCTTTCACATATCTGGGTATACCAATTCACCATCGCTAGCTAACAAACAGAGAATGGAAGAGTATTGAGGATCGTTTTGAGAAGAAACTGGGTTGCTGGAAGGGCAAATTGATGTCATATGGAGGACGTTTAATTCTTATCAATTCGGTTCTCACAAGGATGCCCATGTTTCTATTGTCTTTTTTTGAGGTACCAGTTGGAGTTCGGAAAAGACTTGATTTCTATCGATCCCGCTTTTTCTGGCAAAGTGATGATCTGAAGAGGAAATATAGACTCGCTAAATGGGACATTATTTGTCGACCAAAGGACCAAGGGGGTCTAGATATTGAAAATCTTGAGGTGAAGAACATATGTCTTCTCAGCAAATGGTTGTATAAGTTATCTAGTGAGACCGGGGCTACATGGGCACAGATTCTGCGTAATAAGTACCTTCGTTCCAAAACTGTATCCCAAGTGACAGTGAGGCCGATGGATTCGCCTTTCTGGAAAGGACTGATGAGAGTTAAATCAGCCTTTTTTAATCGGACAAAGTTTGTTATAGGTAACGGTAATTCTACGAGATTCTGGGAGGATACATGGCTAGGGGACATGCCCCTCGCGCTTCAATATCCTTCTCTCTATAGCATTGTTCAATGGAGAGACGCAACCGTTGCGACAACATGTCAGTCCGTACCTCTCAATATTCACTTCAGGAGAGCACTAGCGGGAAACCGATGGGAAGCTTGGCTCCATCTTGTGAGAAGATTGATGGATGTTCAACTATCTCATCGACCCGATCAGTTGTGTTGGAAGCTAACTAGGAATGGAGAATTTATGGTTAGATCCATGTATTTGGATGTTATTAATTCTAGCTCTATTCCTAATTCGAAACATGTTTTGCACGTCAAAGTACCCTTGAGAGTTAAAGTCTTTAAGTGGTTTGTACACAAACAAGTCATTTTAACCAAGGATAACTTGATAAAACGCAATTGGCAGGGTTCCACTCGATGTAGTTTTTGTGATCGGGATGAATCCATCAAACACCTCTTTCTTGATTGTCCCTTGGCAAAAATTCTTTGGCAGTCAGTTCATTTAATATTACTCCTCCGAATAATATCAACATGTTATTTGGGACGTGGCTTGATGGGGTTGAGCCCCAAACAGCGAGACACATTCGCGTACAAGTTCGTGCTTTATTATGGGCTATCTGGAATTGCAGAAATGATTTGGTTTTTAACAGAACAAAAAATACTCATTTTTTGCAGGTTATCTTTCGAGCCACTGCGTTTATCCGTATGTGGTCGCTACTCACTCCGATGGAGGCCAGGGAGCGTTTGGTTACTGGATCTATCCGATGGGAGATGGTAGCATGGGTTATTTTCAACCGGTTTGGATGGCGGTCATGTAGTAGGATAGGCAATTAGTTTTCCTATCTTTGTTCTGCTAGCCGGTTGTGGCTCTATCTTTTGTTTTTTAGCTCTGTGTGAGCACATTTTGTTCTTCCTTATTTGAGACTTTGAGACCTCTGTCGAACTTTTTGCTTGGTAATAAAGGTGGCCGTATGCATCGCTCTGATGCAGAGGCCGGGGATATCCCCTTTTCGAAGAAAGGAGCCTAGTTTTAAGTTGGAATCATGTTGTGTAATCTCGATGCAGATATTTTCATGTCGGTGTTTGTGTCATTTGTTGAATGCAACGCTTAATTACTCTCGAGCAAGGTCTTCTAATTTTTTCATCATATTGAATTGACAATGTCGTTTGTCCCCACTGCATACCTGTCGATACCCTCTTGATCGGCATACTGCCAAACCCACTAGGGGGATTCTTGATCATATCTGAATCATAGCTTAACCCCTTTGGGTCTGACGTGGGTCGTATTCGAACCAGCGTCATTAAACAAAACTTATGGTCACTTGGGGCTTCTGTTCAAACATAGGTCGATTCGAACCAAAGAGAACATAGTTGTCGATACCCACTTGATCGGCATCGCCAACGCCATCGGGGCTATATGATCGTATTCGAATCTTAGCTTAACCCCTTTGGAACGGTTTCATTGATCGTATCCGAATCAAGCCTCAAAAAGTTTTATTCTATCTCGGGTAAAGTTTATTGCAGCCACAGTTACTTAACTTGAGACCTTTTGGGGATTATATCTCAAATGTATATAAGTGTTTTATGATTAACCCGGCTTGACTTTTGACTATAAGTCGCCAGCTTATGACAACCATCATTTATATGGAAGCATTGGCTTTTAAGGATTGGGTTATCACCCTTATTACACAGATCATGTAAACTGGCAGTACAAATTCAATATCACAGTGGTCATTTGGGGGTTTCCTGTTCAAAGGTAGGTCGTATTCGAACCAAAGAGAACATAGCTGTCGAAACCCACTTTGATCGGCAACGCCAATGCCACTGGGGGCTATATGATCGTATTCGAATCTTAGTTTAACCCCTTTGGAACGGTTTACTGATCATATTCGAATCAGAAGCCTCAAAATTTTTATCTGTTTTTATACAATCGCAAGTATTTGAGTTGTCACAAATATCATATGTGCCGGCTCTTATAGAGTTGAGTTATCAACTTCACTATCCGGGTTACATAAGCCGGCGGTATCATTCAAAGGATCATAGGGATCTTGTGATTTACCTGTGTGCAGGATAAGACTACATTTGGGTGGTTACCCGCCCTGGTTTTTGACGTTAAGTCGCCAGGGCATATGTTGTTTAAATTCTTTGCAGGATTTGCAGAAATATGACATATAAATGATTAAGTTCAAGCTCATTACCAAAGTTCATGCTTCAAAATGATGATCCGTTCTGGATTTTTCTCAAAGGCTATAAGCCGCAGGGTTATAAAAATTCCGGCTTACAATGGAGGCGTATTAACTCGCCATCGGCCAAGAGCCGCCAAGTCTTTAAAATCCGAATTTACTTGTCAACCGATGAGGTATTCAAACCTTTAATAGCCAAACTGGCTGGATTTTCATGATGACATTGATGATTGAGGTTTTCATACCAGATTATATTATTCAAATCTCGAATAGCCAACATGGCTGGATTTTTATTGTGATTATCAATAAACCAGTGCCATGATTGAGGTTTTCAAAATCGCTTTAGCGCAACGGCTATTATTTTTATCAATGGATATGATTTATTCTACAATGGAAGGAATAGTCCCGAGCCGCTGCAGGCTTACGACCCGGCACTTGGGGGCTATATTATTCAGATTGGGATTATATCAAATATGCAAGTCCCATGTCACTGCCAGCATGCACCATGGCACTTGGGGGCTAATGTAAAGTCATTTTTTGATCAACTTATTGAAGACCCGACTCATTCCATTGTAATGAGCCGGCCCTTGGGGGCTACCAATTGCTCCTGTCAAAAATTCAAGGTACACAAGCATTAATCCATTATATTGAACGGTCCACTATTTAGTTGGTGGAGTACAAAGCTCTTAACCTTGTGGACGTGGCTTCAAGCCCCATGGTGGAGACTATATTATATGATATTATTATCAATTATATACAAAGTCCCAGCTCAGTATTATCTTACTAAGCCGGCCCATGGGGGCTACACATTGTTGTTCAAATTTACACGGTTATATCTACAAAGTCCCTGCTCATTATTTGCATAATGACCCGGCCCTTGGGGGCTACACTGGTTGAAGTTTTCATGAGCATAAAGCAATTACAAGTCCCAGGTTGCTGCAAGCATGACAACCCGGCACTTGGGGGCTACATATATGGAGTATTCAGTTTTTACTAGTGACTGAGATGAACATGAATTTCTTCAAAGTGGCAGTAATTATATGGAAACAAGTCTCAAATCATCACTTTGTTCTGTTCAAGACTTGGGGGCTACAGGTAATATGTATATAAGGGAGAAATATCTTCCAATTTTCAGTTTTGAGCAAACCGGATTGACCCGGTATCACCAATCATTATGACCCGGTGATTGCAACAATCATAACCCGGCGTCATCAATAATCATGAACCGGCATTAGAAACAATCATGAACCGGTGTTGGAAACAATCATGACTAGGAATTATCAGTTTTTATAACCCGGTGATTTTGGATATCAGAGATCGGCAAGTTCTATATTTTCAAACCGGCTGAATATCATATAAGTATTTCAAGACCAATATTTCTTAAGCCGGTGCTTTGGAAGCTGACTCAAGTGGATTATTCTTCACAATATTTCTCTATGAGACACTAACGTCAGCAATTTGAGTATGAAGATGGTTTATTGACCCGGATTTTCAAGAAGAAGGAAATGACAAGGACTTAAGGATGTTCAGGTGCCGGTTTACAAGAATTCTTAACCCGGAGCACAACCTGTCAAATTTGTTCTTGTGTTTATTTTGCAGCATAAGTTTACCATGGATAAATCCAAGCTAAACTTGGGGGCTAATGTCGGGGATATACCCCGCGGTGTAACCCGACCGGAAGTATAACCCGGCCGGACTTGGCGACTCACTAATGACCCGCCCGATCCTGGCGACTTATGGGTGGCCTGGCAAGCGGATCAGAGGAGTGACAAGACCCGAGGGCCGAGGAGGCTCAAGGCCCGGAAGGCCGGCTTACGTTATGATAGGCCGGCTTAAGTGGAAAGGCGTGAGGAATATCTCCTTTACAAAGAATCAAGACCCGGACTTGTATCCGGCTTGTAGTACAAGATAGGCTAGTCCTAATCCTATTTGGACTCCACATGTAACCCGCCCCTCTAACTTATATAAAGAGGGGCAGGGCTCCCCAAAGAGGGACAGGCAACAAGAACAATCTCTAGGGCTATACACAAAGAGCCGGCTTACGGCGACTCTCTCATGATCATAATGAGAACTAGCCACAAACAGCATGTAGGGTTATTACCGGATGATGTTTCCCGAGGCCCGAAGCTGTCTAAATCCTTGTCTTACGTGTTGCGTCTCTCGTCCCGATCAACCCCTCTCAAGCTACCACATAGATGCGTTGGCCTCGCGACTAAGTCCTTACACTAAGGACATCTGCCATGACAATTCCACGACAATACCCCCAAACTCCGTCAGTGTCCCGTGGTCGACCAACCTTGACGTTGCTAAGCCAGCAATGCCCAATCTGTATATGCTAGGCACATACGCCACACCCCTTGTATTTGAGGTTTCCCATCTAACCGTGTAGCCCATTAAAAACATTTCATACAAATCCCCACGCGCAGGTGTATGGACAAGATATAGGGAGCATCTGGAACCTAGAGCCAAAACGCCCCTCCAAGATATAGGGAATGGGCAACTTGCTTCGAATTATGTATAATGGACCTCATGTCCACCTTCGACGAGATGGTCGTAGGGTGGTCTTCCAATCACCAACCTCACAGGTAGGTTCGATTGTCGTGTCCAACATTGCACAAGATGATGCCAATGGCGGAGTTCTTGTCGATTCCCCCTCCGGCCCTCCGACAACTAGGTTTATGCGTTTTGGAGTCATTTCTGGTGGCTATATATGGGTGTATGCTCCTCGATCTGATTGCACAGGATTGAAGTACTTGACCAGGCGGAGGCCGCGGTGTGGTGTGTGGTACGAGCGCATGCACTCGTATCATGCGCCGTCTTGGGCTTTGGATCCCTCCTCAAGAATCCTTTCCTCTCTCATTTTCTTTATCCTTTTATGGTAATGTTGTGACACGTTAATTGATGTGGTTTTATCACCATATTTCTTCATTCTTTCCTTAAACTCCCAAACACATTCGAAAATGGCATCCTGGTGAAAACGGGAAAAAAGAGGTGTGCAAACGTGGTAAAGTTCGGCAAAGCCTTCTGCTAAGGCACAAAACAAAGATAAAACCATTACAAAATTTAGACTCGTCAGTCATCATGGACGAAGGCAACATGGAAGACGAGAAAATAAAAAATCACCGAAATCTTGTCGAGGACTGTGGCCTGTGGGTGAGGGAGGCGGGGCCTTAGGAGGCACCAAGGGCGGCAGGGTGGCCAACAGTGAGGAGCGCCATGCAGAGGCGGAACCAGAATTTCTCAAAGCCTAGGGCTAAAACTAACTGACTAGAAATTACGACAAATACCGCGCACGCCAATGTGTGTTAGACGTATGCCACAAATTCACATTAAAAACAAAATATAAGTTCATTATTTCACGAGAGGAAATTCTGTAAAACAAGTAGTTTAATAAAGTGCATCATTGCAAACATTGTTTGCTAGCAAATTATTGAAGATTTGCTTAATTCGAGGCCATCATTTCTTCACCAGCAATAGTAGAAGGACCGGTAGCTGCAAACATAAAATCGAGTATTTAAAGACTAAGTCAATTGTTCATATGAAATTTTACAAAAGAAGAGAATAATATACCATTATCGCGAAATGCAAGAGGTAGTAGCCCGCGTTTCCTCATTTTTTGATAGCACTGAATAATCTTAGGGCGTGTTCAGGAGCCCTCCACAACCTCAAACTCCTCAACTCCACAGCCCCAAACCAGTAGCCTGCTTCTCGATAAAAATCCTAGAGTTTAGTGATCGTTCGGCAACGCAACTTCTTCGCTCGATCGACCCTCCCAGGCCGGAAGCCCATTTAGGCTCATTGTGGCCCAGTTGGATGGGATAATGGGTGGCCTGTGAGCCCGTTTGGGCTGAAAATCAATACCAACCCGCCTTCATCCTCGTCACCAACCACCAAGGCGCCGCCTCCTTTACCCGACCACCACCGGCGGCGACCCACGCAGGCCAGGACGAGAAGGCGGGGGTGTGGAGCTTGGGGTCAGCCATGCGGTGAGAGCAGCGGCGAACTACAACTGCAGGAGGGGCGGGGTGGAGGAGTCGTTGGGAAGAGGAGGTCGGGGTCGTGGCCATGGGGTGAGAGCAATGACGAGCTGCAGCTACAGGAGAGGATCTCGGGGTCATGGAGACGACGCTCGACAGAGGACGGAGGCCAGCTGGTAGCGGCGGCGGCGGCCGGTACCCATGGTGGCGGCTAGGGTTCCCATGGCAACTAGGGGAATAGAGATGAGACCAGAGGATGTTCCTGGATGCACCTGAACCGGTACCTCCTAGCATCACTTGGCAGTGGCGGGAGGGGGTAATTCCATGCAACTCTCGCTTCCTCATTTAGGAGGAGCCCGGTTTTCCCAGCTCCGCGACTCCTTTGATTTTGCACTTCGCTCGTAGCCAGCTTCCCACGCCCATAACCACGAATTGAATCGTTCGGTTGCACTCCCCACCTGGAGTTGTGGAGTTGAGAAGCGGGAGGGCTCCCGGACATGCCCTTAATATCCTCAATCCTAAAAAAAAGATTTAATTGAACGGGTCCTCGTCATCTTGGATTTCTAATCTCTTGATGACCATGAAATAAAACTGAACAAGTAATATAATTTAACAGCACCAATTCACTGAGTTTGCCTACTATAAAGGAACTAGGGAAAGAATCGGATGATACAGTGTACATATTACCTGTGTGGCAGAGTGTGTGTGCGCTATAATTTCAATAGTTGGAGAAGATCAGAAGAAGGAGAGGCATGTGTTAGGATGCCGGACCCGGCAGCCGGCGCCGCGGGGAATCGGGGGTTGGCGACTGACGAGGGCAGCGGCGCTGGCACGTAGCGCAGCCAAGCAAGGTGAGGGTTTCTCTGTTACCGATCGGGAGAGGGAGCGACAGATCGAATCGTCCTGCAGTGCGCGATTGGTTTTCTTGGAGTTGGGCTAATGGGCTGAAACCTTGTACATGTATGCAAGGCCGATGAAGCCTGGGGCTGGGCTTCTATGTATCACAAATTCTTAAATTTTTGCTACTATGTGTTTAAGTGCTAGTTGGGCCACGCCTGGGGCTACAGCCCTAGTTGCCCCAGGCCCAATTTCGCCCCTGGGCGCCATGACGGCAGTGGCCTTGGCTGGCTACTATTCATCTCCCTCCTTATTGTGAGGATGCCCCCATTTGTACTAAGAGCATCTCCAGCCGCGGCTCCAACAGGCCCTCCACAGGCGTTTTTGCCGCGCCGGCGCCCCAAATTCGGCCCAGTCGCGCCCCCAGTAGCCCATTTTTCGCTGGCTCGGGCCGAAACTGGTGCCGGCAGACCTGAGCCGAACCCGGCGCGCTGGGGCGCGCCTGGGGGCGCCTGCACAAGTGAAAAGGGGCGAGGGGCCGCTCTGTCGGCGAGTCGAGAGCCTCTTCCCGCCGTTTCTTCCCGCCCTCGCCCCCCACTTCCCTCTCATTCTCTCCTTTCATCCCTCCAATCTCCCTCCCTCTCGCCTCCCAGCCGCCGCCATGCCGCCGAAGAAGTACGTGATCCCCAGTTGGGAAACGTAGTAATTTCAAAAAAATTCCTACGCACACACAGGATCATGGTGATGCATAGCAACGAGAGGGGAGAGTGTGTCCACGTACCCTCGTAGACCGAATGCGGAAGTGTTAGCACAACGCGGTTGATGTAGTTGTACGTCTTCATGATCCCACCGATCCAAGTACCGAACGCACGGCACCTCCGAGTTCTGCACACGTTCAACTCGATGACGTCCCGCGAGCTCCGATCCAGCAAAGCTTCATAGGAGAGTTTCTTCAGCACGACGTTGTGGTGACGGTGATGATGATGCTACCGACGCAGGGCTTCGCCTAAGCACCGCTACGATATGATCGAGGTGGATTATGATGGAGGGGGACACCACACACGGCTAAGAGATCAATGATCAATTGTTGTCTCTCCAAGGGGTGCCCCTCTCCCCGTATATAAAGGAGTGGAGGAGGGAGAGGGCCGGCCCTCTCTATGGCGTGCCCTAGGGGAGTATCGGTGTCAAAACCGGCGGATCTCGGGTAGGGGGTCCCGAACTAGCGTCCAAGGTGGATGGTAACAGGAGGCGGGGACACGATGTTTACCCAGGTTCGGGCCCTCTCGATGGAGGTAATACCCTACTTCCTGCTTGATTGATCTTGATGAATATGAGTATTACAAGAGTTGATCTACCACGAGATCGTAGAGGATAAACCCTAGAAGCTAGCCTATGGTATGATTGTTGTTGTCCTACGGACTAAACCCTCCGGTTTATATAGACACCGGAGGAGGCTAGGGTTACACAGAGTCGGTTACAAGGGAGGATATCTACATATCCGTATTGCCAAGCTTGCTTTCCATGCCAAGGAGAGTCCCACCCGGACACGGGACGAAGTCTTCAATCTTGTATCTTCATAGTCCAACAGTCCGACCAAAGGATATAGTCCGGCTTTCCGGAGACCCCCTAATCCTGGACTCCCTCAGTAGCCCCCGAACCAGGCTTCAATGACGATGGTGACGGTGATGATGATGCTACCGACGAAGGGCTTCGCCTAAGCACCGCTACGATATGATCGAGGTGGATTATGATGGAGGGGGGCACCGCACACGGCTAAGAGATCAATGATCAATTGTTGTCTCTCGAAGGGGTGCCCCTCTCCCCGTATATAAAGGGGTGCAGGAGGGAGAGGGCCGGCCCTCTCTATGGCGTGCCCTAGGGGAGTGTCGGTGTCAAAACCGGCGGATCTCGGGTAGGGGGTCCCGAACTAGCGTCTAAGGCGGATGGTAACAGGAGGCGGGGACACGATGTTTACCCAGGTTCGGGCCCTCTCGATGGAGGTAATACCCTACTTCCTACTTGATTGATCTTGATGAATATGAGTATTACAAGAGTTGATCTACCACGAGATCGTAGAGGCTAAACCCTAGAAGCTAGCCTATGGTATGATTGTTGTTGTCCTACGGACTAAACTCTCTGGTTTATATAGACACCGGAGGAGGCTAGGGTTACACAGAGTCGGTTACAAGGGAGGATATCTACATATCCGTATTGCCAAGCTTGCCTTCCATGCCAAGGAGAGTCCCATCCGGACACGGGACGAAGTCTTCAATCTTGTATCTTCATAGTCCAACAGTCCGGCCAAAGGATATAGTCCGGCTTTCCGGAGACCCCCTAATCCTGGACTCCCTCAGTAGCCCCCGAACCAGGCTTCAATGACGATGGTGACGGTGATGATGATGCTACCGACGCAGGGCTTCGCCTAAGCACCGCTAAGATATGATCGAGGTGGATTATGATGGAGGAGGGCACCGCACACGGCTAAGAGATCAATGATCAATTGTTGTCTCTCCAAGGGGTGCCCCTCTCCCCGTATATAAAGGAGTGGAGGAGGGAGAGGGCCGGCCCTCTCTATGGCGTGCCCTAGGGCAGTGTCGGTGTCAAAACCGAGGGATCTCGGGTAGGGGGTCCCGAACTATGCGTCTAAGGCGGATGGTAACAGGATGCGGGGACACGATGTTTACCCAGGTTCGGGCCCTCTCGATGGAGGTAATACCCTACTTCCTGCTTGATTGATCTTGATGAATATGAGTATTACAAGAGTTGATCTACCACGAGATCGTAGAGGCTAAACCCTAGAAGCTGGCCTATGGTATGATTGCTGTTGTCCTACGGACTAAACCCTCCGGTTTATATAGACACCGGAGGAGGCTATGGTTACACAGAGTCGGTTACAAGGGAGGATGTCTACATATCCGTATTGCCAAGCTTGCCTTCCATGCCAAGGAGAGTCCCATCCGGACACGGGACGAAGTCTTCAATCTTGTATCTTCATAGTCCAACAGTCCGGCCAAAGGATATAGTCCGGCTTTCCGGAGACCCCCTAATCCTGGACTCCCTCAGTAGCCCCGAACCAGGCTTCAATGACGATGAGTCCGGCGCGCAGATTTGTCTTCGGCATTGCAAGGCGGGTTCTTCTCCAAATTCTGAATACTTGTTTGAGTAGTGTCTGTCTTCCCATAAATGTTGCACTCCTTGGCTTATGTGCCTAATAAAGGAATCCCCCATGCATCGAGCGAATGCGAGAAGTCGGGGAATTTTTACAATTGCCACCCTAGCCATGTGGGTAAATTGCCTATTAAAGAGACGGGGATTCTTAGATCCAGATCACACCATCCTCCCATAGCGATGATCCATCGGTGCGCGCCCAGAAAAAATCCATTCCAACATGGCCGGTCGTCGCAGCTCCTCCTCTCGCTCCCGTAGCCCTATGCCCGGTGATTGGAAGAAGTGTTCCATCCCGCACAGCCAACTAGTAGAGTTACAGACCCAGGGATTTCTCCCTCCAGCGTATATGGTCCCCGTTTGAGCCGGGCGTGCCAGTTATAATGAAGGGGAGCAAGCGGAGAGCTTCCCCAATCCCTCCAAGGGGGAGCTGGTATGCCTGGTCCCTTATTTATTAAGAGGGCTCGGAGTTCCAATCCATCCGTTCCTCCGCGGGCTCCTGGAGTTCTATGGCCTACAGTTGCATAACCTTACTCCTGCCTCCATATTACACATTGCTGGCTATGTCGCCCTTTGCGAGCTGTTCCTGGGCTGCGAAGCTCATTTCAAGCTATGGAAGAGGCTATTCTGCCTCGTACCCCGTACACAGGAGGGGTCGCTGCATCAAGTGGGCGGAGCCGAAATATGGCGCATCGCCGGGACCGGATACTGTCCAGATTCGAAGAAGACATCCGAGGACTGGCCTTCGGAGTGGTTTTATATGGAGGACGTCCCCCTTCCGGACCCTATTCAGATGGGCCAACCTGATTTTGACAGCGCTCCCCTATAAGACCTTGAGAAGAGGTGTCTAGAGGGGGGGGGGTGATTAGACACTAAGTACCAAAGTCGCAGTTTTTATCTTCTTTAGGGTTAAGTGGAGTTTAGGCACAAGTTTAACATTCACAATACATAACAAGCAAGCATGCAAAGAGTATATGAGCAGCGGAAAGTAAAGCATGCAACCTGCAAGAATGTAAAGGGAAGGGTTTTGGAGGATTCAAACGCAATTGGAGACACAGATGTTTTTGTCGTGGTTCCGATAGGTGGTGCTATCGTACATCCACGTTTATGGAGACTTCAACCCACGAAGGGTAACAGTTCTTGTGAGTCCACGGAGGGCTCCACCCACGAAGGGTCCACGAAGAAGCAACCTTGTCTATCCCACCATGGCCGTCGCCCACGAAGGACTTGCCTCACTAGCGATAGATCTTCACGAAGTAGGCGATCTCCTTGCCCTTACAAACTCCTTGGTTCAACTCCACAATCTTGTCCGAGGCTCCCAAGTGACACCTAGCCAATCTAGGGGACACCACTCTCCAAGAAGTAACAAATGGTGTGTTGATGATGAACTCCTTGCTCTTGTGCTTCAAATGATAGTCTCCCCAACACTCAACTCTCTCTCATAGGATTTGGATCTGGTGGAAAGAAGATTTGAGTGGAAAGCAACTTGGGGAAGGCTAGAGATCAAGATTCATATGGTAGGAATGGAATATCTTGGCCTCAACACATGAGTAGGTAGTTCTCTCTCAGAACTGGTAAGTTGGATGTGTGGGTTTGTTTTGATAGCTGTCTCCACGAATGAAGAGGAGGTGGAGGGGTATATATAGCCTCCACACGAAATATAACCGTTACACACAATTTACCAAACTCGGTAGGACCGAATCAACAAACTCGGTCAGACCGATTTAGTAAACCTAGTGACCGTTAGGGTTTTCTGTGGGACCAACATGCAACTCGGTAGGACCGATATGGTTAGGGTTAGAGCATAACGTAATCTCGGTGAGACCGATTACACAAACTCGGTGAGACCGATTTTGGTAATAAGCTAACCAGAGAGTTGGTCAGGCAAACTCGGTGGGACCGATTACACAAACTCGGTGGGACCGATTTTGATAATAAGTTAACCAGAGAGTTCACATTGTAATCTCGGTAGTACCGATTGCCCAAACTCGGTGAGACCGATTTTGGTAATGGACATACATATAGAGATTACAATCCCATCTCGGTGAGACCGAGATCCCTATCGGTGAGACCGATTTGCCTAGGGTTTGTGGCAGTGGCTATGACATCTGAACTCGGTGGTGCCGGATAGAAAGAATCGGTGGGGCCGAGTTTGACTTTAGGTTTAGGTCATATGTGTGGAAGTGGGAAAGTAGTTGAGGGTTTTGGAGCATATCACTAAGCACTGTGGAGCAAGAAACTCATTAAGCAACACCTCATCCCTTCTTGATTGTATTGGCTTTTCCTGTAGACTCAATGTGATCTTGGATCACTAAAATATAAAATGAAGAGTCTTGAGCTTGAAGCTTGAGCCAATCCTTTGTCCTTAGCATCTTGAAGGAGTTCCCACATCCTTTAGTCCATGCCACTCCATTGTTGAACTTATCTGAAACATACTAGATAAAAGTGTTAGTCCAACAAGAGATATGTTGACATTAATTACCAAAACCACCTGGGAGCACTTGTGCTTTGAATCTCCCCTTTTGGTAATTGATGACAACATACATCAAAGCTTTTAGATAAAGATATAAAGAATAGCAAGTAAAGCTTTGGAAAGACATGTAACAAGCATAGGCTCCCCTACATGTATGCAATCATGTGAATATGGAATGTAGAAGCATGTGAGAGCATAACCATGATAGAGTAGGCAATGTGTTACATGTATCTTGGCCATATGCATCGAGCAAAGAATATTAAAGAAAATACCTTCATGCTCATGAGTCCTTCTTGCAAACAGTATGTACATCAGCAAGAATTCCCCATACACATGATTGTGATGCATATACTTACCTTGTAGTCTTGAGTTGGCTTAGGATGGAATGAACCTGCTTAAACAAGGTTAGATAACACAAGTACATCTACTAGCCAGAGCAAGTAGAAGAAACCACAAGAATACCAAGACTGGGATGACATGTAGAGAGTGAGTACTAAGTACCACATTGGATTAGACATGTCCCCAAGGGTAAAGATATGCAATGAATTTAAATGATTTCTTTCCCTTAGATGTCTTGCTCCCCCTGAATCTATCATGGGATACTGGGAGAAGATAGGGAACAGAAAATCAGAGCTGAAAGATATAAATGAATAGAGCTAATGCAAATAAGCACATATGAACATGTCCTTCCCCTCAAGAAGACATGTGGCATCTCTCCTCTTGAACACCAAGCATCTGGGATCCTTGAGAAATACTTTCTACTTGAGTATTCTCTCCCCTGGAGATCTCTTTCTCCCCCTGTGGAAGTAATACTCTCTCCCTTTTGAAAGTGATAAGCTTTGATGTGATCTCTCTCTCCCCCTTTGACATCAATTTCCAAGAAGGGTTTGATCCTTGAGTCACAGCACAAAGCATTTATATAAATGTGATGCTTGTAGAGGACAAGATTCATTGAGTGGAGCTGGATCAGAAGAAACACAGAATAAGTGGCAAACTGTTTTTCCTGTTGTGAAATCGGTGGCACCGAGTGGTATGCTTCGGTTGGACCGAAAACAACAAATCGGTGAAACTGAGTTCATCACAGAGAAAACACTTGTCACCTCAGCTCACTAGACTAGTAAGATCTCACAAAGATTTGCAAGGAATTTACTGAATGATATGCAATGAATTGGATGCAGGAAATGCAGAGCAAACAAAAAAGAAAACAAAGAAATCTAGATGAAGTTTTTTTTGAAAGGGGAAACAAATATGCATGAGACAAATGCAAAAGCACAGAAAAGAACACGGGAGAACTTCATCTAGAGATGGTCGGCAACAAAGTCACCTATGTTAGAGTATATTGACTTAGGAGTCAAGTGAGATCACTTGATCATAGGTCATACTCATCGTTTAAGCTCAAAATGGGGTTACCATTTTTCGTTTAAGCATCTCGATGTATTCACATCTTGTCGAGTTGCTTTAGCTCATGACTTGGAGTAAAGCTTCTCTAAGATGGAATAACATACCTTGGTTGGTGGTGTTGATGATGTAGTTGAACTTGTGTGGGTTGCTCAAGGTTGATGTAGCTCATCAAGAGTTGGGAGCACCACTTGGAATAGTCCATCTACCTACATGGGTTAGTTCTTGCAAGGAAGAGCACTTGTGTATCCAAAAATGACAATCATGAAGCTCAACATAGAATTTGTCAAAGGATATGTTTGAATGGTTTCGTGCTTCCTTGTCTTCAACCACCATAGTGTAGAGACTTGGTGATGTAGAGATTGCTCAAGATGTGAGTAGATTACAATCTCATGGAATTTGATTCAACCAAGTACCTACATGGGTTATATAACATGCAAGATGCAAATATATCCAAGACATAAGATTTTCATCATAAGAGAAATATCAAGGATTAGTCATAAGCTCATGTATTGCATGTATCCAATGGAGTTTCTACTCCAAGTTTGAAGCATCAATGATGTTCAATTCTCCTCTCAACCTGCAAAACACTTTCTCATCAAGAGGTTTAGTGAATATATCCGCTAATTGCTTTTCGGTGCGAACATGCTTAAGATTAATGTCACCCTTAGCAACATGATCTTGAATGAAATGATGACGAACTTCAATATGCTTAGTTCGAGAATGTTGTACGGGATTATGACCAATTTTGATAGCACTTTCATTGTCACAAAGCAATGGAACATGTTTCATATATATCCCATAATATTTAAAAGTTTGGGTCATCCAAAGTAATTGAGCACAACATGAGCCAGCGGCAATGTACTCCGCTTCGGCGGTAGATAAGGATACCAAGTTTTGTTTCTTGGAGGACCAAGACACAAGAGATCTACCAAGAAATTGACAAGTACCAAGTGGACTTTCTATCAACCTTGTCTCCGGCATTGTCCGAGTCGGAGTAGCCAACAAGATCGAAAGAGGCCCTCTTAGGATACCAAATGCCAAAATTTGGTGTATGAATTAAGTATCTCACTATCCTTTTTACGGCCTTAAGATGACATTCTTTAGGAGCAGCTTGATATCTTGCACACATGCACACACTTAGCATAATATCGGGACGTGAAGCACATAGGTATAACAATGGACCAATCATAGAGCGATAAACCTTTTTATCAACCGGTTCACCATCTTTGGTCAAATCAAGATGTCCATTAGTAGGCATGGGTGTAGACATACCTTTGCACTCTTGCATATTGAACTTCTTGAATAATTCCTTAATGTACTTCGTTTGAGAAACAAAAGTACCTTCCTTAGTTTGCTTGATTTGCAACCCAAGAAAGAATTTGAGTTCACTCATCATTGACATCTCAAACTTCTCCGACATCAGCTTTCCAAACTTCTCACTAAAATGAGGGTTAGTTGATCCAAATATGATATCATCAACATAAATTTGGCATACAAATAATTCTCCATTAACCCTTTTAGTAAAAAGTGTGGAATCAATTTTCCCAATTTCAAATCCCTTTTCAAGAAGAAACTTGGTCAAGATTTATACCAAGCTCTAGGAGCTTGTTTAAGACCATAAAGAGCTTTGTGAAGTTTGTAAACATGATTGGGTTTCTTAGGATTGATAAAGCCGGGAGGTTGTTTAACATAAACTTCCTCCTCTATTTCACCATTTAGAAAAGCACTTTTAATGTCCATTTGGTATAAGGTGATATCATGGTGATTAGCATAGGCATGTAAGATGCGAATGGATTCAAGTCTAGCAATGGGAGCATAAGTCTCACCATATATAGTCCATACCTTCGACTTGTGTGTAGCCTTGGGCGACGAGATGTGCTTTGTTGTGAACTACTTGTCCATCTTCATCTTGCTTGTTACGAAACACCCATTTGGTACCGATGATGTTGTGGTTGTTGTCGGGCTTCTCAACCAATGTCCAAACTTGGTTTCTCTCGAAGTTGTGTAGCTCTTCATGCATAGCATTTATCCAATCCGGATCTTCCAATGCTTCTTCGACCTTCATAGGTTCAATGCTAGAGATGAAAGAATAGTTTTCACAAAAGTTAGCTAAACGAGTTTTAGAGCGAGTGATTCTCCCTGTTTGAATATCATTGTAGATTTGCTCTACGGGATGGTCTTTAGCAATTCTTGCTCGAACTCGTGAAAGCTTTTGCTTGGGTCTTGGTTGAACATATTCTTCATCTTGTTCTTCTTCTTCTTGATCTTCTTCATTGTTGGCGTTGTTGTTTTCTTGTCGTGGTGGAGAAGGAGGTTGTTGACGTTCTTGATGTACTTCCTCGTTTTCTTCATCTTGGTGTGTTCCACTTGTCGATGCTTCCGTATCAACTCTTGGTTCACCTTTTCGTGAAGTAGAAGCTTTCACTTGGACGGATGAGGTACTCTCCTTCACCTCCGTTGGACGGACCTTGCCAATAGACAAGTCTTGGATTGCTTCCGAAGGATCTTTGTCTCCTACATCAATTGGCAATTGCTCTACTTGCGAGCCGTTAGATTCATCAAACTTCACATCTACCGTCTCTTCAACCTTTTGGGTGAAATTGTTGTTGACACGGTAAGTGTGAGAGTTTGAGCCATAACCTAGTAGGAAACCTTCATGAGACTTAGGAGAAAATTTAGAACGATGATGCTTATCAAGAATGTAGCACTTTGAGCCGAATACTCGAAAGTATCCAACTTGGGGTTTGTTACTGGTGAGGAGCTTGTATGCCGTCTTGCCGAGTAGCTTGTGAAGATACAAGCGATTCGTTGCATGACAAGCTGTCTCAACCGCTTCTGCCCAAAAGTGCTTCGGCGTCTTGTACTCATCAAGCATCGTTCTCGCCATTTCGATGAGTGTACGGTTCTTCCTCTCAACAACTCCATTTTGTTGAGGTGTGTACGTAGCCGAGAAATCGTGTGAAATCCCTTCTTCGTCAAGAAAGGTGTCCACGTTTACGTTCTTGAACTCCGTTCCGTTGTCGCTGCGAACCTTCTTGATCTTCACTTCAAACTAATTTTGAGCCTTTCTGGCGAAGTTTTTGAAGATCTTTTGGACCTGCGATTTATCATCGAGAAAGAACACCCACGTAAATCTTGAAAAATCATCAACTATAACTAGACCAAAAGAATTTCCACCGAGACTCTTGTAAGCGTTGGGACCAAAAAGATCCATGTGAAGTAGCTCAAGTGGCCTCCTTGTGGTCATGATGTTCTTCACGGGATGCCTTCCTCCAACCTGTTTACCTTCTTGACAAGCACTGCAAAGTCTATCCTTATCAAATATGACATCGTTAACACCAAGGATATGATTCCCTTTAATAAGCTTGTCAAGGTTTCTCATGCCAACGTGACCTAGTCGTCTATGCCATAACCAACCTTTTGAGGATTTAGCAATGAAGCAAGTTTTAGGTTGAGCCTTTATAGAGAAATCAACAATGTAAAGATCACTTCTACGTATACCGGTAAAGACCATTTTATGATTGTCTCGATGAAACACTTGTCAATCTACTTCAAGAATAGGACATTGAAACCAAAATCAGCAAGTCTAGATACTGAAAGTAAGTTGTAGCCAAGAGATTCAACGAGCATAACATTCTGAATGGAGCTATCATGTGAGATGGCCACCTTACCGAGGCCAACCACCTTACCCTTTGAGTTGTCACCGAAAGTGACATACCTTCAAGGACTATCAATTTCAGCAAGCTCACGAAACATGTCTTTATCTCCGGTCATGTGATCGGTACATCCACTGTCAAGAACCCATTCCTTTCCTCCTGACATATATCCCCGAAGATTTGCCATAAGACCAAAATGTCTCATTGCATCGTCAAGATCAAGTCACTATCATCATCCTCATCATAGTATCCATGTTCAACATCGTCATGTGGTGGATCAAGTCCTAGAGAGGGTAATTCGTTAGACTGAGTTTGACAATGATCTTGCTTATGAATTCTTATAGCTTCGGAAATAATATCACCAATAATTCCAACATCTCCTTTGGCACGCATAAGGTTTGTAAGTTCAAATAGACGATCACCAAACATAGGATCACTAGTATTCATCTTACTCAAGGCAATAGACTTATGGAGAATTTCATCTAGATTTTTCAAGGAATAATTTGGAAAGCGTTCCTCAAGAAATTTCCATATAGTGTAGGCACACTCAAGAGTAGGCAAGTTTCTAATTAAGTTTCTAGGCAAGCCTCTAGTGATAAGATTAACAGTTCTAAGATTCCTAATCATGTCAATTGATTCATCAAGGGTAGGATGCATAGGATCAACATGAGGTGCACAAGGGCTAGCAATGTACTTGTTCAAATGATATTGATTGAAAATTACAAGCATCTCATTTTTCCACTCATGAAAATACTATCCATCAAGTATAGGCACTCTATGTCTAAGACTCCCCAAAGTAGACTCATCCATCTTCCTCCAATGGTGATTAAACCAAGGCAATGGAGACCAATGCTCTGATACCACTTGTAGGACCTTGAGAAGAGGTGTCTAGAGGGGGGGTGATTAGACACTAAGTACCAAAGTTGCAGTTTTTAGCTTCTTTAGGTTTAGGTGGAGTTTAGGCACAAGTTTAACATTCACAATACATAAGAAGCAAGCATGCAAAGAGTATATGAGCAGCGGAAAGTAAAGCATGCGACCTGCAAGAATGTAAAGGGAAGGGTTTTGGAGGATTCAAACGCAATTGGAGACACGGATGTTTTTGTCGTGGTTCCGATAGGTGGTGCTATCGTACATCCACGTTGATGGAGACTTCAACCCACGAAGGGTAACGGTTCTTGCCGAAGTTCACGGAGGGCTCCACCCACGAAGGGTCCACGAAGAAGCAACCTTGTCTATCCCACCATGGCCGTCGCCCATGAAGGACTTGCCTCACTAGCGGTAGATCTTCACGAAGTAGGCGATTTCCTTGCCCTTACAAACTCCTTGGTTCAACTCCACAATCTTGTCGAAGGCTCCCAAGTGACACCTAGCCAATCTAGGAGACACCACTCTCCAAGAAGTAACAAATGGTGTGTTGAAGATGAACTCCTTGCTCTTGTGCTTCAAATGATAGTCTCCCCAACACTCAACTCTCTCTCATAGGATTTGCATCTGGTGGAAAGAAGATTTGAGTGGAAAGCAACTTGGGGAAGGCTAGAGATCAAGATTCATATGGTAGGAATGGAATATCTTGGCCTCAACACATGAGTAGGTAGTTCTCTCTCAGAACTGGTAAGTTGGAAGTGTGGGTTTGTTCTGATGGCTCTCTCCACGAATGAAGAGGAGGTGGAGGGGTATATATAGCCTCCACACAAAATCTAATTGTTACACAAAATTTACAAAACTCGGTAGGACCGAATCAACAAACTCGGTCGGACCGATTTAGTAAACCTAGTGACCGTTAGAATTTCGGTGGGACCGACATGCAACTCGGTAGGACCGATATGGTTAGGGTTAGGGCATAACGTAATCTCGGTGAGACCGATTACACAAACTCGGTGAGACCGATTTTCGAAATAAGCTAACCAGAGAGTTGGTCAGGCAAACTCGGTGGGACCGATTACTCAAACTCGGTGGGACCGATTTTGGTAATAAGTTAACCAGAGAGTTTGCATTGTAATCTCGGTAGTACCAATTGCCCAAACTCGGTGAGAGCGATTTTGGTAATGGACATACACAGAGAAATTACAATCCCATCTCGGTGAGACCGAGATCCCTATCGGTGAGACCGATTTGCCTAGGGTTTGTGGCAGTGGCTATGACATCTGAACTCGGTGGCGCCGGATAGAAAGAATCGGTGGGCCGAGTTTGACTTTAGGTTTAGGTCATATGTGTGGAAGTGGGAAAGTAGTTGAGGGTTTTGGAGCATATCACTAAGCAATCGTGGAGCAAGAAACTCATTAAGCAACACCTCATCCCTTCTTGATAGTATTGGCTTTTCCTATAGACTCAATGTGATCTTGGATCACTAAAATATAAAATGAAGAGTCTTGAGCTTGAAGCTTGAGCCAATCCTTTGTCCTTAGCATCTTGAAGGAGTTCCCGCATCCTTTAGTCCATGCCACTCCATTGTTGAACTTATCTGAAGCATACTAGATAAAAGTGTTAGTCCAACAAGAGATATGTTGACATTAATTACCAAAACCACCTAGGGAGCACTTGTGCTTTCATCCCCTGAAGAAACGCCGCAGCTGGCGCCCTCGGAGCCCTCATGAGGAAGATAACGGAGAAGTCATTTACCTGATGGGCCGGATAAAAGTGTTGGCTCAATCGGGACTGACAATAATGGAAGTTATGTCAATATGCATAATGCGAGGGGTACAGCCATTTCAATATCGAGGACACCCCATGTGGCACTTTAACGAGGAAGATGACGCCACCGGCTGCGGGTGTAAGGGATCGGACTCAGTTGCTGCTCTAGCAAGAATTATGTCCGATTTGTACAAGGGAGAGGAAGAGGAGTTCCTCCGCATTAAGCCACGGGACGGATTCTCCATGTACAACCCTCCAAGCTGGGTGAGCTGTCTTTTTACTCCCAGCCTCCCCGCATTCTTCATCATAAGTATTTACCTTGCCGTTTCATGGCAGGAACTGCGAAAAGCTGTAAGGGAGGTCAACAGGCCGCCTCCACAACCGGAGGACCCTCACCGGGCCCTCGATCCCGGACTTGAAGAGGAACCGGACATATTTGTGGATCTAATCGACATGACATTATATCAATTGAGCGGCGATGATGCCATGGTGGCCGTCGTAGCCGATGATCCTGGGCTACTCCCTGCATCGCATGTAGGTAAAACCGGAGTCCCAACTTCCGAGAAGATCCCTTTTTTGGCACTTCACCTACCGTACACATATGGTGTCTTACAGGGAAGGCCCTCGGGACGCCATGCCGAACCCGCAGTGACTCACCAACGAGGGGCACCGAAGCCGGGTAGGCTAAAAAGGAAGGCGGTCAGATCGAGACGCCGCAGTAGGTATGATACGTAACCTCGCTCCGTGGTTGTCGTCTTTTAAAATATAATAACATCCATGTTTCCTAGTAGGAAAAACGCTCGCCGGACTATATCCGGAGAGGCTGCCGATCACGCCTCCACCAGTCAGGCTCCAAGGCCGGACATAGAGGCGGAAGCGAACACGGGGCGGACGTCGGATGCTCCTCCAACGGAGGATGCAGATAGACTATCTGCTAAAAATTCCGAATTGGAGAGCGCGATGAACCACAGGCGTCACCGGGCCGCACTCCGTGACGATTGTTTCTCCCAAGAGGCGTTTGATGCCTTCAACTCAGGAGATGCATACATCCGTGCCGCTCAAAATGGTCTTGCCAGAGCCACGGACCAGTATGTAAAGGACATACGGGTAAGAAAATCTGATGATTATATATATCAATAGCCCATGAGACTTGAAATAGTTGACACAACTGATTTAAGGATCATTATTTGTGTAGGTTCTTACAGAGAAGAATACCCAATTATCTCAGGAGCTGGAAGAGTGCAAAGCCCAGCTACAGGCCACGGTTGCCGCATTGAAGGAGTCCGAGAAGGCCCTCTCTGGTAACACATGTTTCCATTGCAAAGAAGGACACGTACCATATAGTATGCGGTATGCATGCAAATCTAACAATAGATGTTGCAGATGACTCCGGAGTGAATCCGGAGGCCGCGCCGGGGAATGCGCAACGTGCTAATCAACAGCTAAAAGCTGGCGAGCGCGTGCTGACGCGGGTGAGGCGGGAGAAAAACGATCTCCAAGACGCCAATATCTGGCTGGGCGTGGAACTGAACGATGTTCGGGCCCAGCTTGCTGACTCCGTGAAGGAGAATAAGCGGCTTCGACGCGGCATTTTCAGTATGTGCTTGAGCGAACCTTTGAAAGAGTTCGGCGAAGAAGCTGGCTAACAGAGTGATGTCTGCAGGTATGCTGACGGGTCGTCCCGCGGAGGAGATGCCCGGGTCTGCCGGTGATCTTCTACCAGAGCTCTCACAACTGCACGAACAAGTTCGGCAGGTGATGCAGGGTATTGCCCAAGCCTTGTGGCCATCCGCCTCCCTGCTAGGAAACCTGGGGGAGCTTATAGAGAAACTCAAGGGAGCGCGGCGGCGCTTCCGATTATGGAAGATATCGGCCTGCCGACAAGGTGCCGGGAAAGCCTGGGCCATGGTGAAGACGCGGTATACCAAGTCTGACCCGAACCACATGGCCGAGGTCGGACCTGTGGGGCCCGATGGGAAGGAGATCCCCGTCAGATTGGTGTATGACCAAGTAGAATTAGCCGCAAAGTATTCCCAACAGGATTGTAGGCTAGACAGCCTGTTGGATGGTATAGAAGAAGAATTTAGTCAGTCTAAGTGACTGTGTACTTCAAGTGACATGTATTGTCCCTAGCCAGATTGTAAATCATTTGTCATGGCGGACCTTTTCGCTTCGACCTCTGGACCCGATAGTCCAGAGTGTATCCGAATACCCGCTCAGGTATGTAAAAACCAGGGTACACATGGAAACCAGGCGTAGGGGTCATAAGTGCTTGAACAGACAAGTACCCAACTAGCTATGTTATATTACATGGATAGTAAGAAACATCTTCTAGGGAGAATAGTTCCGTTAGGGGTTCCTTTCCCTGGGTACGCATGACCTAATGTGCATGTCAGAACTGCGAAAAGAGACGCAGGATATAAACATCCGGGGGCATGTATCAAAAATAAATAAAAGTCATGTTTTGATCACCGACCGAATATTCCCTTAAGAACGCTAGCTTTCGGCTTCACCCTGTCTGAGATACACATCCGGCTGACCCGACAGTAACAATCACAGAGGTGCTCCCCTTATGCCCTAGCCGAATTAACGGGAACGTAGGGCATAAACACAAGAGCCAGGCAACCTAGCTTGGCCAAAACTTAAGTCATATCGATGCATATAGTGACGAAAAAAGGTACATGTGGAAGGATAACACATGTGTGGGGCATAGAGCCCGGAAAATAGTTATATCAAGCTTCTGTATAAGAAGCCCCCAGGTATAATGAGCGTGGTTAGCGCGTCAAGGTTGTGTAGTCAAGACAATATTTAGCCTTTTAAGGCCTGGAAGAAAAAGGGAGAAAGAGAAAGAGATAAAAGACAGATAACGGATATGTAAAAATTGACAGAGGTAAGGAGACAAACATAGAGTCCGGCACTAGGCGTAGAATCTTCGGAGTCTGGCTGCGTTCCATGGGTTTGGCTTGAGTTGATTGTCCGATGCATCCCGCAGACGGTACGCTGCACCGGTCAGAACTAGGTCAATAATGAAGGGACCTTCCCATTTGGGCTTGAGCTTGTTCTTTTTCTTCTCCGGTAGGCGTAGAACGAGTTCACCAACGTTATAGGTTTTGGCCCGTACTTCTCTGCTTTGATACCTTCGAGCCTGTTGCTGATAGAATGCGGAACGAGCTTTTGCCACGTCATGCTCCTCCTCCAGGGCGTCCAAACTGTCCTGCCGATCAAGCTCGGCTTCTTTCTCTTCATACATGCGCACTCGAGGTGAGTCATGAATTATGTCGCAGGGCAGTACCACCTCTGCGTCGTACACCATAAAAACGGTGTGTATCCGGTAGTACGATTCAGCGTGATCCGCAGCCCCCATAGTACAGAGTCGAGCTCCTCTACCCAGTGCGTGTTTGATTCCCTTAGGGACCGCACTAATCTGGGTTTGATGCCGCTCATGATAAGACCATTTGCTCGCTCGACTTGACCGTTAGTTTGTGGGTGATAGACAGAAGCATAATCGAGCTTGATACCCATGTTGCTGCACCGAAGTTTTACCTCGACGGTTGTAAAGTTCGAGCTGTTATCAGTGATGATGCTGTGGGGGACGCCATAACGGTGTACGACCCCAGATATGAAGTCTATCACTGGTCCGGATTCGGCCGTTTTAACTGGTTTGGCTTCTATTCATTTGGTGAATTTATCCACCATGACCAATAAGTATTTTTTTTTCTTATGGCTTCCCCCTTTAAGGGGTCCGACCATATCAAGGCCCCAGACCGCAAAGGGCCAAGTGATGGGGATTGTTAGGAGAGCGGTAGGCGGCATATGGCTTTGGTTTGCAAAAAGCTGGCAACTGACGCAACGTTGGACCAAATCCTGTGCGTCTGCCCGGGCCGTCGGCCAATAGATCCCTGTATGGAAGGCCTTGCTTACAAGGGCCCGGGCTGCAGCGTGGTGCCCGCCGAGTCCAGCATGGATTTCTGCCAACAGTTTCCGCCCTTCCTCTTCGGAGATGCACCTTTGAAGGACTCCGGTAGTGCTTTTCTTATAAAGCTCTCCCTCGTGGACCTTGTAGGCTTTAGATCGCCGCACTATGTAGCGTACCTCATTTTGGTCCTCGGGAAGTTCCTGCCTTGTTAGGTAGGCCAGGAATGGTTCTGTCCATGGGGTGATGACGGCCATTATCACGTGGGTTGAAGGTGTTATTTCGGTGGCAGAGCCTCCGATTATGTCAGGGTGTTCAGCATCTGTTGTTGTGGCCGGGTCCGGACTGTTATTACCGGTATCCCCTTCCCATGCTACGAATGGCTTAAACAGCCATTCCAAGAAGATGTTAGGTGGGACAGGGTCGCGCTTAGCGCCGATACGGGCGAGGATATCTGATGCCTGATCGTTTTACCGAGCCACATGGTGGAATTCAAGACCCTCGAACAGAGCTGACATTTTGAGGACGGCGTTGCGATAAGCCGCCATTTTCGGATCCTTGGCATCGAAGTCTCCATTTATTTGGGATATTGCGAGGTTCGAGTCCCCGCGCACCTCCAGCGTGGAATGCCCATGGAAACCGCCATCCGAAGACCATGTAAAAGGGCCTCAGATTCGGCTGCATTGTTGGAGTCTGTGTATAGTATTTGGAGTACGTATTGGATCAGATTCTCCGGTGGGGACGCCAGACGACGCCAGCCCCTGCACCAGCTAGCATTTTAGAGCCGTCAAGTGCATGATCCAATTGAGTACGCTACCGCATTTCTTTAGGGAGTTCGCTTCATCCATTCGGCGACAAAATAGGCCAGTACTTGCGACTTAATGGCTCGCTGAGGTCTATATGTTATGTTGAACGGGAGGAGCTCGATGGCCCATTTGGCAGTCCGGCCCGTGGCATCGCGGTTGTTTATTATGTCGTTGAGTGGTACTTCCGAGGCCACCGTGATTGAACACTCTTGAAAGTAGTGTCGTAGTTTCCGGATGCCATAAATACTGCTGATGCTATCTTTTGATAATGTGGGTACCGTGATTTGCATGGAGTGAGGACAGTGGATACATAGTATACCGGCTTTCAAAGTGGGAACTTATGTCCGTCCGTCTCTTGTTCAACGACGAGCACTGCGCTTACAACTTGGTGGGTTGCCGCTATATATAACAGCATTGGTTCGCTGACATTTGGCACGGCCAAGATTGGGTTGGTGGCCAAGATGGCTTTTATTTCTTCCAATCTGGCCGTGGCAGCGTCCGTCCATTCGAAGTGTTCGGTGCGCCGAAGAAGGCGATAAAGGGGTAATGCCTTTTCTCCTGATTAGGAGATAAAGCGGCTTAAAGCCGTGACGCATCCAGTTAACTTCTGGATTTGCTTGAGGTCAGTTGGGATAGCCAACTGCGGCAGAGCTCGGATTTTAGCCGGATTTGCTTCAATTCCCCTACTGGAGACGATGAAGCCCAGGAGCTTTCCGGCAGGCACGCCGAAAACGCATTTTTCCGGATTGATTTTAATGTCGTATGTTTGGAGATTGTCGAACATGAGCCTCAAGTCGTCTATTAAGGAGTCGACGTGTCTGGTTTTAACGACCACATCGTGTATGTAGGCCTCCACTGTTTTGCCGATCTGCTTTTCCAGACATGTCTGAATCATGCATTGATATGTTGTGTTGGCGTTTTTGAGCCCGAAGGGCATTGTGTTAAAACAAAAAGGGTCGTGTGGAGTGATAAATGCCGTTGCGGCTTGATCGGACTCCACCATCTTAATTTGGTGGTAACCGGAGTATGCGTCGAGGAAGCACAATGAGTCGTGTCATTTGGTAGCGTCGATAATTTGATCGATGCGAGGGAGGGGGAAGGGATCCTTTGGGCAAGCCTTATTAAGGTCCTTGAAGTCAACGCATAGGCGCCAGGATTTGTCCTTCTTTGGTACCATCACCAAGTTTGCTAGCAAATCCGGATGTTTAATTTCTCTAATGAATCCGGCCTCCAGTAGCTTGGCTAGCTCCTCTCCCATGGCATGTCGCTTAGGTTCAGAGAAACGCCGAAGAGTCTGCTTGACTGGCTTGAATCCCTTTAGGATGTTAAGGCTATGCTCGGCCAGCCTGCGTGGGATTCCTGGCATGTCTGAAGGATGCAAGGCGAATATGTCCCAATTTTCACGCGGGAACTCCCGTAGTGCGGCGTCTATAGCGGGGTTTAACTGTGCCCCGGTGGATGCTGTTTTTGTAGGGTCGGTTGGGTGGACTTGGGACTATTTTATCCGCTGGTTTAAAAGAGGTGGACTTGGATCTTTTGTCTAGTATCATGTCATCCCTGTCCACTGTGGAGAGCAGCGCAGTTAACTCCTTTGCCGCGAGGACTTCAGATAACGCCTCAAGGGCCAGTGCAGCTGTTTTGTTTTCGGCACAGAGTGTTGTGTCCGGATCACTAGCTAGAGTGATAATTCCATTGGGCCCGGGCATTTTGAGCTTCATGTACCCGCAATGGGGTATAGCTTGGAAGATCGTGAATGCCTCCCGCCCAAGAAGGGCGTGGTATCCGCTACTGAACGAGGCCACTTGGAATGTTATTTCTTCGGACTTGTAATTCTCCGGCGTGCCGAATACCACATCTAGTGTGATTTACCTAGCGCAACGTGCCTCCCGACTGGGAATGATTCCTCTGAAGGTCATGCTGCTTTGCTCAATGCGATTTCTATCTAGTTCCATTTTTTGAAGGGTCTCCTTGTAAATGAGGTTTAATCCGCTGCCGCCGTCCATGAGCACTTTAGTAATCCCAAAGCCGTCCACAATCGGACTGAGGACCAAGGCGGCTGGTGCTCGGGCTGTTCGGAATTTAGGTTCGTCACTGGCATTGAAGGTGATAGCCGTGTCGCTCCATGGATTTATTGCTGCCATGTGGCAGACTTCGGCAAGGCTGCGGAGTGCTCGTTTACGCCTGTTATTTGAGGCGAAGGTCTCGACGACTGTCAATACTGTATTGTTATCCACGGGATGCTGCTCTGCGGTGTTTTGAGTGAGGAGATCCTCACCGCTCTTGGCCACCTGCTGGAGTACCCAACATGCTCTAAGGCTATGTGTTGGTATGATATCCGTTGTACTGTGAATTTTGCAGGGCCCGTTAAGCCATCCCTCCAATACGGTTCCACGCCCTATAGTGGGCTTTTGCTTTTTTGTAATTGAGTCAGGCGAATTTTTAGAGTGTACCCTTTTAATTCGGACTGGGAGCTTTGTCAAGGCCGGATTATCCCAAAATTTTGTTTGGGTTTTCCAGGCGCTTTCCATCGCAAAGTACTTCCGTACTATGGCCGCAAAGTCTGCGAAGCATGCTATATCACGGTGACTTATGGCGTTGAGGATTCCCTTGTCTGTGCAATTATTGCAAAATAATGAAATTGCGTCTTCCTCGTGACAGTCCTTAACCTTGTTCATTACAAGGAGGAATCTGGCCCAATAGTGATGTACTGTCTCCTGGGACTCTTTCCTAATGTGGGAAAGATCGCTTATATCTGGGTGGGCGGGTCGTTTTAAGTCTGAACCCTTACCCGATCTGAGACCCAGGGGCAGAGGAGTTTCCGATCTTGAAAGATCGGGCTCTGGGATGCCGCCCAATAGGTCTAGCTCGCTGCCTGATTCTAGGTTCAGGGTTTGGGCGATGTCCTCCCGTAGATGGGTATCCGGCTCGGAGAGCTCGGAAATCCGGACATAGTTCGTCCTCAAGATAGAGGAAGAACTGCTGCATTGTTCCTCCACCACCGCTATCTGATGGGTGACCGGCGGAAAGTTAATCTCCCTTTGATCGGGTTTAAGCCCAATCCGATCATTGTTTGTAGCGACTCCCAAAGCGGCGATGCGATCTAAGAGCTCGTTTAGAGAAGAGAGCTCCATTGGATTCATCTGCTCGGCAAGTTCCGAGCCGACGTGGAGGCTCTTTTTGATGACCTGAGAAGTCATCGTCGGCGCAACAGCCGAACGGGCGGTCATGACGAAGCCGCCTGGTCGGAGAGTTTGGCCTACAGCCAGGGCTCCCCCAGAGGTGATGTTGTCCCTGACAACGAGACGAGCCATCCTTCCTTACGGTGACGGCATAGTGGAACTCTCAATGAAAGCACCATTGTCAGTGTCAAAACCGGCGGATCTCGGGTAGGGGATCCCGAACTGTGCGTCTAAGGCGGATGGTAATAGGAGGCGGGGGACACGATGTTTACCCAAGTTCGGGCCCTCTCGATGGAGGTAATACCCTACTTCCTTCTTGATTGATCTTGATGAATATGAGTATTACAAGAGTTGATCTACCACGAGATCGTAGAGGCTAAACCCTAGAAGCTAGCCTATGGTTAGATTGTTGTTGTCCTACGGACTAAACCCTCCGGTTTATATAGACACCGGAGGGGGCTAGGGTTACACAAAGTCGGTTACAAGGGAGGAGATCTACATATCCGTATTTCCTAACTTGCCTTCCACGCCAAGGAGAGTCCCATCCGGACACGGGACGAAGTCTTCAATCTTGTATCTTCATAGTCCAACAGTTCGGCCAAAGGATATAGTCCGGCTATCCGGAGACCCCCTAGTCCTGGACTCCCTCAGGGAGTCCTACTCCCACCGGGAGTAGGATTCCCCCTTTCCTAGTAGAACTAGGAGCCCTTCCAAGTAGTAGGAGTAGGAGAGAAGGAAAGGGAAAAGAGAAGAGAAGGAAGGAGGGGGCGCCGCCCCTCCCCCTAGTCCAATTAGGACTAGGCCTTGGGGGCACACAGCCTCTCCTCTCGCTTTCCCCTAAAGCCCAATAAGGCCCATCTACTCCCCGGCGAATTCCCGTAACTCTCCAGTACTCCGAAAAATACCCGAATCACTCGGAACCATTCCGATGTCCGAATATAGTCGTCCAATATATCGATCTTTATGTCTCAACCATTTCGAGACTCCTCGTCATATCCCCGATCTCATTCGGGACTCCGAACTACCTTCGGTACATCAAAACACAAAAAACTCATAATACCGATCATCACCGAACTTTAAGCGTGTGGACCCTACGGGTTCGAGAACTATGTAGACATGACCGAGACACGTCTTCGGTCAATAACCAATAGCTGAACCTGGATACTCATATTGTCTCCCACATATTCTACGAAGATCTTTATCGGTCAAACCGCATAACAACATACGTTGTTCCCTTTGTCATTGGTATGTTACTTGCCCGACATTCTATCGTCGGTATCTCAATACCTAGTTCGATCTCGTTACTGGAAAGTCTCTTTACTCATTTTGTAATACATCATCCTGCAACTAACTCATTAGTTACAATGCTTGCAAGGCTTATAGTGATGTGCATTATCGAGTGGGCCCGGAGATACCTCTCGGACAATCGGACTGACAAATTCTAATCTCGATATATGCCAACTCAACAAGTACCTTCGGAGACACCTATAGAGCACCTTTATAATCTCCCAGTTACGTTGTGATGTTTGGTAGCACACAAAGTGTTCCTATGGTAGACAGGAGTTGCATAATCTCATAGTCATAGGAACATGTATAAGTCATGAAGAAAGCAATAGCAACAAACTAAACGATCATCATGCTAAGCTAACGGATGGGTCAAGTCAATCACATCATTCTCTAATGATGTGATCACATTAATCAAATGACAACTCATGTCTATGGTTAGGAAACTTAACCATCTTCGATTCATGAGCTAGTCAAGTAGAGGCATACTAGTGACACTATGTTTGTCTATGTATTCACACATGTATTATGTTTCCGGTTAATACAATTCTAGCATGAATAATAAACATTTATCATGAAATAAGGAAATAAATAATAACTTTATTATTGCCTCTAGGGAATATTTCCTTCACCCCCGCGCTGCGACCACCACGACCGCCTCCATCGCCCAGCCGAAGCAGAGGAAGCCGAGGGCGCTGCCGTCCAAGCCACCGGGCATGACAAACGCCGAGTGAAGGGCAGAAGTTCAGCGACGAGAGGCTGTCACCGCCGACCGGTGGAACAGGGAAATCGCCAAGAAGGCCCGTGACAACGCGGCGCGTGCCACTGCGGCGGACCAATCCGAGGCCGAGGCGACTCGCTTGGGGATGATGATCAACGAGCTAGTCAACTAGAGGCTCACTAGGGACATGTTGTGGTCTATGTATTCACACGTGTATTACGATTTCCGGATAATACAATTATAGCATGAATAAAAGACAATTATCATGAACAAGGAAATATAATAATAATCCTTTTATTATTGCCTCTAGGGCATATTTCCAACAGTCTCCCACTTGCACTAGAGTCAATAATCTAGTTACATTGTGATGAATCGGACACCCATAGAGTTCTGGTGTTGATCATGTTTTGCTCGCGGAAGAGGTTTAGTCAACGGATCTGCGACATTCAGATCCGTATGCACTTTGCAAATTTCTATGTCTCCTTCTTGAAAATTTTCACAAATGGAGTTGAAGCGACGCTTGATGTGCCTGGTCTTCTTGTGAAACCTGGGCTCCTTGGCAAGTGCAATAGCTCCAGTGTTGTCACAGAAGAGTCTGATCGGCCCCGACGCATTGGGCATGAATCCTAGGTCGGTGATGAACTCCTTCACCCAAATTGCTTCATGTGCTGCCTCCGAGGCTGCCATGTACTCCGCTTCACATGTAGATCCCGCCACGACGCTCGCTTGCAGCTGCACCAGCCATCGCTCCACCATTCAACATATACACGTATCCGGTTTGTGACTTGAGTCATCCAGATCTGTGTCGAAGCTTAGCGTCGACGTAACCCTTCTACGACGAGCTCTTCGTCACCTCCATAAACGAGAAACATGTCCTTAGTCCTTTTCGTGTACTTCAGGATATTCTTGACCGCTGTCCAGTTGTTCCTTGCGGGGATTACTTTGGTACCTTCCTACCAAACTTACGGCAAGGTTTACATCAGGTCTGGTACACAACATGGCATACATAATAGACCCTATGGCTGAGGCATAGGGGATGACACTCATCTCTTCTATATCTTCTGCCATGGCCGGACATTGAGCTGAGCTCAATTTCACACCTTGCAACACAGGCAAGAACCCCTTCTTAGACTAATCCATATTGAACTTCTTCAATATCTTATCAAGGTATGTGCTTTGTGAAAGACCTATGAGGCGTCTTGATCTATCTCTATAGATATTGATGCCTAATATATAAGCAACTTCTCCAAGGTCCTTCATTGAAAAACTCTTATTCAAGTAGGCCTTAATGGTGTCCAAAAGTTCTATATCATTTCCCATCAAAAGTCTGCATAAACCCAAACGCTTTGATCATCTCATCAAAGCGAATGTTCCAACTCCGAGATGCTTGCACCAGCCCATAAATGGATCGCTGGAGCTTGCATTCCTTGTTAGCATTCTTAGGGTCGACAAAACCTTTCGGCTGCATCATACATAGTTCTTCCTTAAAATAGCCGTTAAGGAATGCCGTTTTGACGTCCATTTGCCATATCTCATAATGATAGTATGCGGAAATTTATAACATTATTCGGATGGACTTCAGCTTCGCTACGGGAGAGAAAGTCTCGTGGTAGTCAACCCCTTGAACTTGCCGATAACCATTAGCGACAAGTCGAGCTTTATAGATGGTAACATTACCATCCGCGTCCGTCTTCTTCTTAAAGATCCATTTGTTTTCTATCGTCACGATCATCTGCAAGTCCTGTCAAAGTCCATACTTTGTTTTCATACATGGATCCTATCTCGGATTGCATGGCTTCAAGCCATTTGTTGGAATCTGGGCCCGCCATCGCTTCTTCATAGTTCAAGGTTCACCGTTGTCTAACAACATGATTTCCGGGATAGGGTTGCCATACCATTACGGTGTGGAACGTGTCCTTGTGGACCCTCTGAAGTTTAGTAGCAACTTGATCCGAAGTACCTTGATCATCATCATTAATTTCCTCTCCGGCCGGTGTAGGCACCACAGAACATTTTCCTGAGCTGCACTACTTTCCGGTTCAAGAGGTAGTACTTCATCGAGTTCTACTTTCCTCCCACTTACTCCTTTCGAGAGAAACTCTTTTTCCAGAACGGATCCGTTCTGGGCAACAAAGATCTTGCCTTCGGATCAAAGGTAGCAGGTATACCCAATGGTTTCCTTAGGGTGTCCTATGAAGACGCATTTTTCCGACTTGGGTTCGAGCTTTTCAGGTTGAAGTTTCTTGACATAAGCATCGCATCCCCAAACTTTTAGAAACGACAGCTTAGGTTTCTTCCCAAACCATAATTCATACGGTGTCATCTCAACGGATTTAGACGGTGCCCTATTTAAAGTGAATGTAGCTGTCTCTAGAGCGTATCCCCAAAATGATAGCGGTAAATCAAGAAGAGACATCATAGATCGCACCATATCCAATAGAGTGCAATTACGACTTTCGGACACACCGTTATTACCGAGGTGTTCCAGGCGGCGTGAGTTGTGAAACGATTCCACATTTCCTTAAGTGTGCACCAAATTAGTGACTTAAATATTCTCCTCCACGATCTGATTGTAAGAACTTTATTTTTCGGTCACGTTGATTCTCTACCTCATTCTGAAATTCCTTGAACTTTTCAAAGGTCTCAGACTTGTGTTTCATCAAGTAGACATACCCATATCTACTCAAGTCATCAGTGAGAGTGAGAACATAACGATATCCTCCATGAACGTCAACGCTCATTGGACCGCATACATCGGTATGTATGATTTCCAATAAGTTGGTTGCTCGCTCCATTGTTCCGGAGAACGGAGTCTTGGTCATTTTGCCCATAAGGCATGGTTCGCATGTGTCAAATGATTCATAATCGAGAGACTCTAAAAGTCCATCAGCATGGAGCTTCTTCATGCGCTTGACACCAATGTGACCAAAGGCGGCGTACCACAAGTATGTGGGACTATCGTTATCAACTTTACATCTTTTGGTATTCACACTATGAATATGTGTAACAACACGTTCGAGATTCATTAAGAATAAACCATTGACCATCGGAGCATGACCATAAAACATATCTCTCATATAAATAGAACAACCATTATTCTCGGATTTAAATGAGTAGCCATCTCAGATTAAACGAGATCCTGATACAATGTTCATGCTCAAACTTGGCACTAAATAACAATTATTGAGGTTTAAAACTAATCCCGTAGGTAAATGTAGAGGTAGCGTGCCGACGGCGATCACATCGACCTTGGAACCATTCCCGACGCGCATCGTCACCTCGTCCTTCGCTAGTCTCCGTTTATTCCGCAACTCCTGCTTTGAGTCACAAATATGAGCAACGGCACCGGTATCAAATACCCAGGAGCTACTACGAGCACTGGTAAGGTACACATCAATTACATGTATATCACATATACCTTTAGTGTTGCCGGCCTTCTTGTCCGCTAAGTATTTGGGGCAGTTCCGCTTCCAAAGGACCCTTCCCTTTGCAATAAAAGCACTCGATCTCGTGCTTGGGTCCATTCTTTGACTTCTTCCCAAGAATCGGCTTGCGGCGCGGCAACATCCTTGCCGTCCTTCTTGAAGTTCTTCTTATCCTTGCCCTTCTTGAACTTAGTGGTTTTATTGACCATCAACACTTGATGTTCCTTCTTGATTTCTACCTCACGACTCCAAAGATTGAAAATACTTCAGGAATAGTTTTCACCATCCCTTCAGATTATAGTTCATCACAAAGCTCTTGTAGCTCGGTGGGAGCGATCAAGGATTTTGTCAATTACCGCCGCCTCGGAGGTTAATGGCCAGCTGGGACAGGTGGTTGTGCAACCCAGACATTTTGAGTATGTGCTCGCTGACAGAATTGTTTTCCTCCATCTTACAACTATAGAATTTGTCGGAGACTTCACATCTCTCGACCCGGGCATGAGCTTCGAAAACCATTTTCAGCTCCTCGAACATTTCATATGCTCCGTGTTGCTCAAAACGCTTTTGGAGCCCCGGTTCTAAGCTGTAAAGCATGCCGCACTGAACGAGGGAGTAATCATCAAGACGCGGATCGCCAAGCGTTCATAACGTCTTGGTTCTCTCGATGGGTGCTTCACCTAGCGGTCCTTCTAGGACATATGCTTTCTTGGCAGCTATGAGGATGATCCTCGTGTTCCGGACCCGATGCAGATAGTTGCTGCCATCATCTTTCAGCTTGGTTTTCTCTAGGAACGCGTTGAAGTTCATGTTGACATGAGCGTTGGCCATTTGATCTACAAGACATTTATGCAAAGGTTTTAGAGTAAGTTCATGATAATTAAGTTCATCTAATCAAATTATTTAATGAACTCCCACTCAGATTAGACATCCCTCTAGTCATCTAAGTGTTACATGATCCGAGTCGACTAGGCCGTGTTCGATCATCACGTGAGACGGACTAGTCATCATCGGTGAACATCTCCATGTTGATCGTATCTTTCATACGAATCATGTTCGACCTTTCGGTCTCTTGTGTTCCGGGGCCATGTCTGTACATGCTAGGATCATCAAGTTAACCTAAGTGTTTTGCATGTGTAAATCTGTCTTACACCCGTTGTATGTGAACGTTAGAATCTATCACACCCGATCATCACGTGGTGCTTCGAAACAATGAACTGTCGTGAACGGGCGCACGCTTAGGGGAACACTTTCTTGAAATTATTATGAGGGATCATCTTATTTACTACCGTCGTTCTAAGTAAACAAGATGCAAAAACATGATAAAGATCACATGCAAGCAAATAATAGTGACATGATATGGCCAATATCATATAGCTCCTTTGATCTCCATCTTGGGGCTCCATGGTCATCTTGTCACCGGCATGACACCATGATCTCCATCATCGTGTCTCCATGGGGTTGCTCGCCAACTATTACTTCTACTACTATGGCTAACGGTTTAGCAATAAAGTAAAGTAATTACATGGCGTTGAATCAATGACACGCAGGTCATACAATAATTAAGACAACTCCTATGGCTCCTGCCGGTTGTCACACTCATCGACATGCAAGTCGTGATTCCTATTACAAGAACATGATCTCATACATCACAATATATCATTCATCATTCATCACAACTTTTGTCCATATCACATCACGAAGCAATTGCTGCAAAAACAAGTTAGACGTCCTCTAATTGTTGTTGCATCTTTTACGTGGCTGCAATAGGGTTCTAGCAATAACGTTTTCTTACCTACGAAAAAGCCACAACATGATTTGTCAACTTCTATTTACCCTTCATAAGGACCATATTCATCGAATCGGCTCCAACTAAAGTGGGAGAGACAGACACCCGCTAGCCACCTTATGCAACTAGTGCATGTCAGTCGGTGGAACCTGTCTCACGTAAGCGTACGTGTAAGGTCGGTCCGGGCTGCTTCATCCCACAATACCGCTGAAGCAAAATAAGACTAGTAGCGGCAAGAAGGTTGACAACATCTACGCCCACAACAAATTGTGTTCTACTCGTGCAAAGAGAACTACGCATAGACCTAGCTCATGATGCCACTGTTGGGGAACGTTGCAGAAAATAAAAAATTTCCTATGGTTTCACCAAGATCTATCTATGAGTTCATCTAGCAACGAGTGATTGGAGTGCATCTACATACCTTTTGTAGATCGCGAGTGGAAGCGTTCAAGAGAACGGGGTTGAGGGAGTCGTACTCGTCGTGATCCAAATCACCTGATGACCGAGTGCCGAACGGACGGCACCTCCGCGTTCAACACACGTACGGTTGGGGAAGACGTCTCCTCCTTCTTGATCCAGCAAGGGGGAAGGAGAGGTTGATGGAGATCCAGCAGCACGACGTCGTGGTGGTGGATGCAGCAGGGATCTCGGTAGGGCTTCGCCAAGCTCTACGGAGGAGGAGGAGGTGTTGGAGTGGGAGAGGGAGGCGCCAGGGGCATGGGTGCGGCTGCCCTCCCTCCCCCTCTTATATAGGCCCCTCAAGGGGCGCCGTCCCTGGAGATGGGATCTCCCAAGGGGGCGGCGTGGGGGTGGAGTGCCCCCAAGGAAAGTGGAGGCGCCTCCCCTAGGGTTCCCAACCCTAGGCGCAGGAGGGCTAAGGGGCGCACCAGCCCACCAGGCTGGTTCCTCCCACTTCAGCCCATGGGGCCCTCCGGGATAGGTGGCCCCACCCGATGGACCCCCGGGACCCTTCCGGTGGTCCCGGTACAATACCGGTGACCCCCGAAACTTTCCCGATGGCCGAAACTCGACTTCCCATATATAATTCTTCACCTCCGGACCATTCCGGAACTCCTCGTAACGTCCGGGATCTCATCCAGGACTCCGAACAACTTTCGAGTTACTGCATACTCATATCTCTACAACCCTAGCGTCACCGAACCTTAAGTGTGTAGACCCTACGGGTTCGGGAGACACGTAGACATGACCGAGACGACTCTCCGGCCAATAACCAACAGCGGGATGTGGATACCCATGTTGGCTCCCACATGCTCCTCGATGATCTCATCGGATGAACCACGATGTCGATTTATTCAAGCAACCCCGTGATACAATTCCCTTTGTCAATCGGTACGTTACTTGCCCGAGATTCGATCGCGGTATCCCAATACCTCGCTCAATCTCGTTACCGCAAGTCATTTACTCGTACCGTAATGCATGATCCCGTGACCAAACACTTGGTCACTTTGAGCTCATTATGATGATGCATTACCGAGTGGGCCCAGAGATACCTCTCCGTCATACGGAGTGACAAATCTCAGTCCCGATCCGTGTCAACCCAACGGACACTTTCGGAGATACCCGTAGTATACCTTTATAGTCACCCAGTTACGTTGTGACGTTTGGTACACCCAAAGCACTCCTACGATATCCGGGAGTTACACGATCTCATGGTCTAAGGAAAAGATACTTGACATTGGAAAAGTTCTAGCAAACGAACTACACGATCTTGTGCTATGCTTAGGATTTGGTCTTGTCCATCACATCATTCTCCTAATGATGTGATCTCGTTATCAATGACATCCAATGTCCATAGTCAGGAAACCATGACTATCTGTTGATCAACGAGCTAGTCAACTAGAGGCTCACTAGGGACATGTTGTGGTCTATGTATTCACACGTGTATTATGATTTCCGGATAATACAATTATAGCATGAATAAAAGACAATTATCATGAACAAGGAAATATAATAATAATCCTTTTATTATTGCCTCTAGGGCATATTTCCAACAACAACTACTCGCCGCCGGCTTACGCGTGCTCCCCGACGCCCCCTCTCCGCCGTGGCGTGCTGCCCTTCTCACAAGCTTCCACGTCGCACCTAGGCGACACCGACGAGACCAACGCCGACATGGATGACATCATCGCGGCAGGCTCGGCCGTGACCGCCGCGTCCCCCGAGTTCGCTACCCCGAACGACAAGGTGAATCTCAGGGGCAGCATGGACTGCGAGCTCGACTACGGCGAGGAGGAGCCGGAGGAGGAGGAGGAGGAGGAGGAGGAGGAGGAGCCGGCGACTGGTCCGGCGAGGAGACACAAGAAGAAGGGGGCGGCCAGGACCGGCGAGCCGCGCATCAAGTGGGCGTCCAAGGAGCAGGAATGCCTCGCCGAAGCGTGGAAAGTCGTCTGCCTCAACCCGACCACCGGCACGAACCAGAGCATCGAGACATACTGGGAGCACATCAAGGCCGAGTTCGATGAGCGCAAGCTCGTCGATCCCTACTTCAAAGGCGTCTACATGCAGCGCGGGACGAAGGCAATGGCGAACCATTGGGGGCTCATCCAGGCGGCGTGCAACAAATGGCATGGGGTTGTCAAGGAGGTCGCGGCTCGCCCGGAGAGCGGCGCCAACGTTGAGGATCAGGTATGGCACGCCGGTCTCCCGCTTCTCTTCGCTGTGTGCACCCGCCAGCTGTTTGTTCCTCCGCGCAGCTGGTGCGCATGTTCGCCTTGTATTGCCTAGGCAACCGTGACCAAGAGTTCGAGTACCTCCACGTTTACAAGCGCATTGACAAGCGTGAGAAGTGGGCGGAAGTCCGGCGCATCCTCGACAAGGCCAAGGAGACCTACAAGCCGGACGTGGCGACGCCGGGCGCGTCATAGGGACGGCCGGACGGCAACAAAGGGGCCAAGAAGGGGAAACACGCCGACGCAGCTACCGCGCGAGTGCAGGAGTCCATCGAGCATTGCCTCGCTGATGCACAGGCTCGGGCCTTCCTGCGTGAAGAGAAGACGAAGACCGAGGCGCAGTGGTCGGCGTTGATGACGAGCAGCGCCGTCAAGCTCGACCTACTCCGAACCAACGTTGCCGCGAAGAAGAGGAACACATCCTGAACCAAGTGTCGTCAACGGCGCTGCCAACTCCCACACCCACGCTGACGCCGCCGCAAGCCCGAACGATGATGCCTCCACGACTCCCTGCAGTGCAGAAGCCACGCCGACGCCGCCCAGCACAGAAGAAGCTCCGACCCCGCCAAGCCCGCGCATGACCCCGCCAAGCCCGCGCACGCCGACTCCGCCGACGCCGGAGGCCGGCCTCGCCGTCTGATGCGCTGCACGCGCGTCGTTTCTTTTTGTATGCCAAACTATTCATTCGATCGCCGAACTGTGGCCGCATGATCGTCGAATTTGTGGCGTCTATTTTATAAGCGGGAATGACTACGTTTAAATTTACCGCGGATTGGAGGCGCCTGGGGCCGTGGCTGGGAGGTAGGTCGCCCTCAGGGGCCGATCTAGCGCTGGTTCGCCCTCAGGCCGCTCTTTTTCAGCGTCCTGGGGGCTGAACAGCTGGAGATGCTGTAAGGGCCCGTTCAGAAGTGCTCCACGAGCCAGCTTCCTGAAATCACTAGGTGAAACCAGCCGAACACTCCTGCTCCAAGAAGCCCACTCCAAGGAGAAAAATATCCTGCAGTGCAATTTTGAGGAGCGACAAAAGACCAGCTTCACTAAAGGCAGAAGTAGAAGTTCCTCAAATTACATCCCAATGCCACCCTGAAGTACTGGTCAAAACGTTTTTCTCTTCGCTGAAAGACCAGCCTGGTGGGCCCGACCACAGCATCTCACGCAACTCTTCTCTTCTGCCGCCGAACGCACCTGGCTCCCATGGGAAGCTGGCTACATTGGCTCCCGTGGGAAGCTGGCTAGCTTTGGAAGCCAGCGAGCTTCCAAACGGGCCCTAAATATAAGCTAGAAGGAAACTTTTAAGGGATTGAAAGATATTTTCTTAAGAAAAATACGGTTTGAGGATCTGCTAATTGACCCTTTTTTAGGAATAATCATCTATTCTAGAAAAAAAAATAACATACAATGGATCTGTTAGAGGTTGCCTTAGAGCAACTCTTGGAGAGTCGTCAAAAGTGCAGCCTCCATAGTTATTATGGAGTGCACTTCAAAAAATTATGGAGACTTGAGAGGCAACACACAAACTCAGAGTTCCCATATTTGTTGCCTCCATAATCATCGGAACACCTGTCAATGGGACATCCCTTTCTTGCCAATCTCGCTGCCATCCGACTTGAGGTGGGGGGGAGGGGGGGGGGCACCATAAATTTCCTTTGTGCCACACATTACTGCTATATGGAGTGCCCTCCAAAGGGCAGTCCTGAGATACCAAACATGGCGAATGCAAGGCCAGATATGGAGGATGATCTATAAAATATGGCGACTCTGCTATAGTGTCTTTTTTGGGCCAAAAACACCATAATATGGGTTATTATGAAAATTCTGGTAGTAGAGTTGGACTTAGTAAGAGTGTACAACCATCACCACAAAGAATATTCTTGAACCGAGAAAAGAGAAAACACATGAAAAGTCTAATTTTTGTCTTTGATTTGACACATGATGCGATCTACTCATCCCTTGCTTTGCATATGGTCCTTCTGAATCATTTTTCTTTCTATTTTTCCATTTTGCAGCGTGCAAAACATTTTGAAAGCTAAGTTGTTGTGGGACACAAACAATGAAACAATCACTTAACTACTCCCTTCGATCTCGAAAACATGGCATATAAATTGTGGCTATGGTCATACGCTGTAAAGTTTAATCAAGTTTATTAAAAAATTATTAATAACTACTACCTGGTCCCCTTAGTATTTTGTGTGCCAAATTTTAACCATGAATTTAATTAACAAAATGTTAATGCATGTCAGAAAAAATAGTATCACTGGAAACTATGTTCAAATGCGAATCCAACGATATAATTTTTGATGACATGCACTAATATTTTATCAGTTAAATCTATGATCAAATTTTGCCACAAAATACAAAGAGGACCAATAAATCAGGACAGAGGTAGTAGCATACTGAAGCAATTTTATTTTATTATGTACTCCCTCTGTCCCATAATGTAAGACGTTTTTCCACACTACATTAGTGTGAAAAAACGTCTTATGGGACGGAGGGAGTATCTAATAAGACATTAATTTGGTATTACAATTTTTTTATAAACCTGTCGAATAACATCGTTGGGATTGTCAAGTCTTCTTTTAGGAGTCAGAGGGAGTAAATAAGATATGACCACACCCATGGAATATTCTTCCAACTAACGGTGGTAGGAATAGTTCAAGACGCAAGTCTGGGCAACACCAGTCAAACAGACCAGCTGCCCTCTGTGTAAGTAAACGAATATTCAACACTGACCAGGGGGCGCCCCGTCAACTACGTAGACGACAACTAGCATGCAGTAGTGGATTATTCACCCGATGGTTTCACTGCATGCACTCAGAAGTCCACACTAGTTTAACTGCGTGCACTCAGAAGTCCACGATGCCTCTCGTGTCTGTCAATTTTAACGTGTTCCAGCGGCTTCCAAGTTCCAAGTAGCCAGCGGCGCAGTCCGTCTCCCCCTACAGAAAGCCAGTTTGGTCGTCATCCGTCCACCCGTCCACACCTTACAAAGGCTGGCTCTCCTACTTCAAATTTCAAAACACACACACACACACACACACACACACACACACACACACACACACACACACACACAGACGCTCAGATATATTAAGTGTATATATTCACCATATGAACGTACTCATGCAACTTATACATATAGACAACTCCGAGAGACTTAACCAACACTACTTGAATCGCAGCAGTTGTCGAGATTTCAGCGAAATAGGCAAATCCCTACAAAAACACTGTTTTGTCTTCACCGAGTTCAGTGGAGCAAACCCGACTCGATTCGAATAGGTCGGCAATCAGTAACTTGGCCGAGATCTTACTACCAGAAACACGACAAACATTTAAATAGTCATTGCCGAGTTTCAAAAAGCGAAAACTTGGCAAACGACCATGTTAGGTGAAACGGCCGTTAACGGTGGTGCTACATGGCCATATACTCTCGCGGTCTCGCCCAGTCTAGAACTTGGCAATATGACAAAGAATCCCTTTGTTAGAGTCTGAACCAAAATGGAGCTCTTCCGTTCGTTTGGATTCTGGATCGTCGGATCAAAATCTCCTCGCGACACAGGCCGTCGGATCTCGATCCAAATCGTTGTGGGTCGTTGGATATTTACCCGATCTACCTCGGCCGTCGGATAAAATTCCAATTGCAACAGACTGTAATATCCATGCCCCCACCAGGGCATTCCGGTCATTTCGTGTTGTGGGGGTATAAAAGGGGGTTGTGGCGGAGACCTAGCCACCACCTCCTCCCTCCCTCCCTCCCTCCCGCAGCCGCCTTCCTCCCTCCCTCCCGCGCGCCGCCTTTCCTCTTCCTCCCCGCCATGGCTCCCCGCCCTCTTCCTCGCGCCGCCATCTCTGCCTCCTCCCCCTCTCGCCGCTCCTCCTCCTCCTCCTGTAGCATCCCAGCCCCCTCGCACCCTTCCTCCTCCCCTCCCCTAACCCTAGAACTGACGAGGAGACCGAGCCGCCATCTGCTGCCGGCCCAAGGTCACCGAGGGGCACGGGCCACGACTCGCCAGGCCGCTGGACCCTGGCGACGCAGGGCCAAAGGCGACGGCCGCGCTTCACCATCACCGAGAGGAGCGACGGCCGTCCACGTCGCCATTGCCATCGTCCTTCAGGTGCTCTTCCTATTGCTCTCGTCGCCCCCCTCCTAGCCACTGATCTGGGATCTCCTCTCCTCTCCGTCGACTCCATCGCGCCGCCTCCGGCACCACTTCTCCTCTAGCGCCAGGAGGGAAGCAACCTTCAGCTCGCGCTACTACTCCCGACTCGAGTTCGACGCGTCGCATTCACCAAGTGGAGGCCCCGTCGAGCTCTCTGCGTCGCCGTCATTCCGAGGAGTGGACGGCGCCGCTTGCGCGTCTGCTTCACATGGAGGAGCGCGCCGTCGCCATCGATGGGAGACGGGGTCATCATCGATTTGCTGCTGGAGTGGGAGAGCCAGATCTGTCCAGGCGGTCCGGGCAACGCTGCTGCCGTTCGTGCAGCAGAACGGCGATCGCAGAGGTGCGTCCGGGAAGAGCTGCATCGACCTTGTCTTCTGTTGGGAGGTGAGAACGTTCGATTGTAATAGCAATGCTTACCTATCCTTGTGCTTACCTACCTTGTTCTCTGATTCAACTCGTACGAAGAAGTGTTGTTAGGAGACCAAATCCAAATGAAAATGATTGTTAGTTGGACGCAATTAGGAGCCGTTGGACATGTGAATCAAAACCTACTGGCAGCGTTTTATATTTTGATTTTACATTTGCTATTGTCTTCATATACAAGACGAATTTAGAACTCCTATAAAATCAATATATGCCTCTGCAATTGATGAATTTTCATACGATTCAAGGTGATACTAAGTATGCCACTAAAACATACGAAGGAAACAATTTGAAAAAATGTATACCTACTGCAGATGCAAATCCTACAGATAAACTGAATCATGCGAACACCTACATCAAACATAAATAAAACAGAGAAAGATGTAGGTAGGCCAGGATGAAGTATGCCATGGATGCACAATACTCGGCAATTGTTTTGAAATTCTCTTTATGTAGCTACATCCTGCAGTCATACTGTTTTTGAGATCTTGGAGGTTGTTTGGATTGAGCCACAGCCAGCCCTGCCAATCCGGCAAGCCAAATAATTGGTAGAGAAATCATCTGCCCACGCCGCGCCGACGATTTGGCGGAAAATGAACTGGAGGGAGTGAGGTGGGCTGGGCGTGCCAAATAATTGGTGCCCAACCAAATGCGCAGGGAAGTCTGGTCAACGACCAATATTTTAGAAGGGAAGCTCACGGTCCCATCCAAACAGCCCCTTGTTGTCACTGAAAAATTAGTTCAAGTGATGAGTTATATTGTCATCCCAAGTATCTTCTTGCAATATTAGTAGCTTAGAGAATAAAACCCTCTGTTTTTTACCCTTTCTCCACTGTTATTTTTCAGAAGAGATGCTACAGCTAATTCAAGAGGATTCAGATGTGCTTATGTTCTACAATTTTGCTGCTTTCAGGAGGGGAAGATAAAGAGGAGGCATGGTGAAGAGAAGTGGAAGAAGGATAGCAAATATGCACCTACTGTGACCAGCTCTTCCTTGCCTTGGTACTACCGCGCAGGCAGTTTCTAATAAGCGTAAGAGGGAGGCATGATGGGCAATATAGTGCAGAGGATGTCACTTTATAATAAGTTGGATTTATGGTAATTCGGTTTCCTTTGTTTGCATAAATCATGTTACATTCTTATATGACATATTTGACTGATAGGCGGTTTGACCAAGCTTAGCTCTGTAGAAACATGATGATAAATTATTATTTTTGTACAACTTTTAATTTAATGGTTGTGCAAGATAAATTTGGTTTATCATATGTCAACTATCTTTTGCAACATTGTCATGTAAAATTGACACTTGTGGTGCACAGCAAATGGGTCTTCATTGTGTTATCTTTATCAAATGCCCAGTAACTAATTTACTCTTTGTATGGATGTTTGGGTGTGTAGGGTCCCTATTGTTTGAACAACTTTGTAAAATTCTAATGTAGTCGAGGGTATCAATTGTTAAGAGTCAACATTTTTTATATGAAAAGGAAAACAAACTTTTTTATATGTACTGTCATTTATTTTGGATATGTTGGCCTTTCTTACACATTACCCTTATTTTTAAATAATGATCTTATACTGGACGACTGGTGAACTTTCCAAACAGTATATGGAGCTTAATTCGTATTTTTTTTGTCTCCAGGTAGATATTACAATCCGCTTGCTAGATATGCACATTTCCTTTTTATTCTATCATGCTCATATTGTTTTAAAACTAGGGCTCCCAAAGATCTGTACCCTGCACTACAAATGTGTTTATGTTTTTACATTGATAACCATGCTTTTGGTCGCACTGGAAAAATATAGTTCTAGGATTTGGTGCTTATAGCTTGTTGTGATTTTCTTTTCACACCTCAAACTCTATCTCTTTGATCTATCTCATATCGGTGAAATTGTGTTTTTTGTTTGTTTATCCTGGGTTTACTATGATGTGATCATCAATGACTCCACCACCGCTGGTTTTGAGGATGATGCTTCCAAGAATGACCAGACCCGTGAGCATGCCGTCCTTGCATTCATTCTTGGAGCGAAGAAGATTATCTGGTGTTTAATAAGGTATACTTGCTACCATTAGATTTATGTACTGTTTTGCTATCCACTTGATTAGAGGGGTTATGAATTTTTGTTTGCGACGGCTCCAGTTTCATCTCTTTGTCATGATTTGTTCTTCTCGATTCTGGATGCTCCGTGGAGACATGGCTGTCGGACCGTGGAGTTACCTGTGAAAGTTACACCAACAACAACCAAACACAGACCTCATCGTCGACACCATCATGGACCATAAGTTATCGCCGCCCGCCGAAAGCAACGATGTAGGTGGCGAGGCCATCATCCTCGACACATCGTATGTGGGCAGCGAGACGATCGTCCATGGGGCCATCCATCGTTGTAGGTACAAAATGTGTATTTCAAAGATATAGATTTGTGTGCAGCTACGGTATCTTTTCATTTTAGTGAAGCTATGATATATTTTATGTGATAACCTTCCATTGAATTGGGTGCATCTATGATATCTTTTCCTTTTGGTCATCTATATCATACGGGAGTTTGAATATATAGATTTATGTTGTTTTGTTATATTTTTGTCAGAATAAGGATGCACCTTGAATTTTGTAGCTTCCAAGCCTATCTTTTTTATCTTTATGCAGTTTGTTGTGTAATTCTAATGGGCCATGCTGCCTCCCTACACGGATAAAAGGCCGCCCCCTGCTTGTTCGCGTGACTGCACTGCCCGCCTCGCCCCGAATGGTTTTCATTGCTCTGCCCGCGGCACCTTCCAGCGGAGAACGCCATCTCCACCCGACCAGGTTCACATCATTTTATTCTGGTTTGATGCTAGAGGTATGTGACGCAGCAAATTATGTGCTTGTGCTTGCAGGTAGCTCAGTCGATGGACCTTTTCATGGTTTAAATTAAAATCCTTTGCTGAAGAGGAACACCTTACTTTGGATAGAGATTAAAATGGAATCTGCTTGGACTATGTTTCCCATACAGGTTTGATCCGTGTATGCATCTGAAGTTGGCTATATATGGATGGGTTGCAGTTTGTTTCCTTAAAAAAAAAGAGATGTTCTTGGATTATTTGCTTATCTACTCTTTGCATGGCCATCTATTAAGACTATAACTGATTACAGGGTTTTGGTATTTTTTCTGTACACTGGCATGATCTCTAAAACAAGTCGCAGGCCATACACTACAAGAAATATGTCAACTAGTGACCTTCTGTCAGTGACCCTGGAAGAAATGGTCATAGATCTATGACCATTTCAGACCAATTGGTCAAAAGCTGTTCGGGGGGCTCCAAACCCTAAACCATTGCGACCATTTTGGTCAGAAAGGTCGTTATTTCCTTACATGAAATGGTCATAAAGCAAACAACGCTAGTCCGCGCGCTGCCTTATTTCTAGTTGTTAACGACCAATATAGATGGTCATAGCCTTGTAAATTGTGGTAGGTTGCTATGACTAGGCGCCACCTCATCAGTTTGCCTATCTGTCATGTCCATGTGGCAGTTTTGCCCTAGGTTGTGAAGCAACCTATATTTCTGTCATTCCCAAAATTCCCAAAAAAATCTCATAAATTCTTTGGGTCATATTTTCGTCAAATATGTAAAAACCTTCCTTGCCTAGTTCAAAAATATTCATTTTCCTATTCTGTTCAGAACAACAGTTTGTGAAGGAAGTACCACTTTGGCATGTCCAAATAGTATCCATTTTCTACAGTGATTTTCTATGCCCAAATAACCATCCTCCACCAAATGCCAGCTCAATCCATTCATTATTTTGAGCCGAGCTTCAACATTCGTATTTATGTCCAGTGTGGTAGTTTGCAAAGCAAGTACCACCTAGGCTCCTCCTTTTGAGATGAAAATTTGTGAAGACGGTCTTCTTAGTAACTGATCATCCTCAGCCAAAACTCACGCCCATTAGCCATGTACATTTCCCGTACCGCTAATCAAACACTTGGCTGCTAATTCATGTTTGAGCATCGATCGGTCTCCTCGTGAGAATCTTATGTTGTAATTTTATTCCTAGGAGTTCCCAACCCACTAGACATGCCTAGGCCGCCCATAACACATGGCAAAGCCACGGTCACGCGGTGACCACGTGGCGACATGCGAGTTTACGCACTCTAGAGTTGGGGCCCTCGACCACCGTCCAAACCTTGACGTATCGCCACCAAACCATGTATTTATGATTAAATAGGTACTTATGTAACTAGAAATTATTTTTGGAAAAAATAAATAGCAAACTATGAGGCAGTTGCAGTTCAAATTTGACCCGCTTCCTACTGAATCCACTACACCACAACACAGATGCAAAGACAGGAAAACTGCCGGGACAAGGCACTTACAAGGGCAGTCAAACTGTCGGGAATGTTTTTCTCCCGGCAGATAGAACTGCCACGAGAACGGCTGCCAGGGATTAAAATTCCCGGCAGATAGGGATGTGTCGGCAGTTTTTATGCCATCATGCTCAAACTTCTCCCGGCAGTTCCTGTTCTCCCGGCAGATATTTTTTGCCGGCAATCAATAGCTTTCCCGGCAGATGATGGGCCAGTGGTGCCATGTATCCCAATTAATAAGGCTATTACACTCTGATTCGAAAGATGACATCCATTCAAATAAAGCAAAAAGATTATGCACATGCACATCACATATATATTATAAAGTCTGACCATCAAACATTTTACAATGTATGCAATTCACTGATTACACATGAAGACTTCCCTCATAATTTAGCAACTGTAGTCTCTAGACATCCGACAGTACAAGATGTAACAAACACAAAGAGTAAAGCCTGTAAGTTCTTCTATGTGAGCTCACGGCATATGGTTACGGCAAGGCGTCTTAACGAATCTTACAGGAACATTTTCAACCTGGACAGAAGACATCAAATCACAAGTCATGTATTAGAAAACATTATACCCATTACATTTATTACGATACTCAGAATCTACAAAGATGCACCGCCCAACATTTTCTCGACAAATTTCCCTTCAAGGCATCGAGTGAATATTCGATTTAATAAAAAGCTAAAAATGTCCGCAGTTTCAAGCCTGGGCACATGAATTAAGCACATCTAGTTGCCCTTCCTGGAAAGCATGACAACAGTTTCAGGTCTGGACAAATAATTAAACCCATAACGGCATGGTGTGATTGCCTCTAATATTAAGTTTAGTTTCCTGAAAGTGAAGACTCATCAAACTCTGTTTGAAAAAACTGCACATAAGACAATAGGAACAACGTTTGAGAAAAAAGTGTCATCCACAATCTGTATAAATTTTTGACATCATAGGATCTAGTATTTTTGTATGAGCACACAAAGGCAACTAGTACAACAACAAAATCAAACATTTTTCCAGCATTAATCGATGTAAGTATAGAAACTAAAATGTTTGGTGTTAGGTTTAAATCAAAAGAACATACAGAGTTTTCTTAAAGGCATATATCATGGTATTCAGGTGTGAGCTTCGAGAGGTCGGAGGAAATAAAAGAACATTTTCAATGCTACTTTATAGAGAGAAAAGACCAGTCGGATATGAGAGAACCGTAGAAAATACCCTTTCACCAATCAGATCGCAAAGTAGTATCATGATTCCTGAAGAACACACACAAACATGCAAATTAGATCGCTGCAACCATTGCAGTCATAGATACAGAAAATTAATCAAGAAATTCCAAAGTTTACTAGATACAACTCTACTGCCGATTAAAAGTTTACTTCTCAAATAATGACAAAGATCTGTGTTGAAGTGTAGTATATTGGACCTTCAATCTCACAATACTGTAAGAGCAGTATACTGTAAGTTTAAAAGCTAAATACTGCCCGGAGTTTCATCTTACAACACCGTTATGTATGGCCTTGTTAGAGTGGAAGAACTAGAGAGGACATTCAGGATGTTTTGTCAGATGGAAATGGTACGGCCTTGCTCAAGTTTACGCAGCAATACAATAGCCTTCCAATTTTGTGTAGAATTGAATTAATGAGGAAAGCTGTGCATAGCGTACAATCAAATAAACTAAATAACCATCATAAATTCACACTGTTGGCTGCTACACACTTGACAGTTAAAGACAATAGCCAAGAGCTCAAAATGTCACCCAAGGCCGCTTAATTATCTAGTTCACTATAATTAGAATCCACCATTATAAGTTGGTACAATTTTATCTAGTCCAGTTTCAGGCCTGGACACACAAATTAAGCACATCTAGTTGCCTAGTAAGAATTTACCATTACTGGCAGGCAGAGGCGTGGCTGACCGCCGACAACTTTTTACATACTACGCTGTAGAGAGGCCAAATAAGATATAAGAAGATTTTTTTTATATGTATACAATCCTGATCTTGTGAAGAACTGTTTCATGTATGTCTGAAGAGAGAGCCCGACATCAGGTCAAGCATTTGACTCAGAAATCAGAAAGTGAGGTGCCTTACTGTGGTACAAATGGAAAATATAACCAGAGTAAGAAAGGTCATTGTGATGTTATATCAGACATTCAACTATTCAAGGTCCGCTGAGTTGAATAATCTGTTCTTAAAAGAAGTCATACAGCAACACGATTGGAAAAGAATGAAAGGTCATATATAGCATACCTGATTACACATATGTAGATTTGTACATGAAGACTTTATTTTCTGACACATTAATAGAGTTGTTCAAGTTCGCCAGAGAAAAGAAGAACCAGGAAGCCAAGAGAAAATCCTAACATGAATGAAGATAAACTGAACCAATGAAACAGGGTAGTTCGTGTACTATATAGTAATCTTGAAAATAATAAAGATATGAGAAGAGCATACAACCATAGATGTCACGGTGATCCTTGGCAATAAATAAATAAATAAAATGATGTTCAAAATCACAAGTTGTGAAAACTTGATTCCTTTGCTAGAGACCTTGAGTTTAATTCATTCACCAGAAAATTGCCTTGTAGTGAAGCTTTGTTTTTATTCACAGGACAAAAACATGAAGCCAGGTTAAGTTAAAAATTGTATTCATTGTTTTTAAAATTTCAGGAATAAAATATCAATAAGTTTGAACATTTTTACAGGTCAGATTTGTGATCCAGATACTCCAAAATTTTGTAGAAAAACAATGTGCACTACTTAACAAATCTGGTGGGCCTTGTTCCTTTTTTGTTTAACTGAGATGACGATTGTTAAGGTTCATAGACAGCATATTATTTCATCAGAGGAAGTGTAAACACATTAAGAGGGTAAAGGGACCTTGCTAATTCTAATCATAAACCATTATATAAGGTCATATACTTACTGTATTCAAAACAAAGTATTTTTTCACTGTATCTTGTTAGCATAGTAACCATTAATCTAAGCAGGCATAACTCTGAGGCAATGACTTACTAGGTTCAAAAGCTTATGTACTATTAAAGAGTAATAGATATACACCTACTTCAGGCTGGTTATGTTACTTTCTACAGTGGAGCTAACTATGGTAGTATAATCTCCATTTTTTATCGAGGGCTGCATTTAACACCCCACCATTTAACATCAAAGATTCTGAATACAAAATGATAACAGTATGAGCACCATACTCATCTCGACAACATCATCAGACCATCCTTCGTCTCAGATCAGCACTGTATGTTCCTTCCATGATTCCATCAAGCAGCTGAAAAATTAATGTTGGAAAAAATTGTGGTAGCATGAGGAAAATAATTGACTTAACATTGCATATTATCCTGGAATAACAGTCAGCCATAGTGAGTAAACTGTCTCGAGCTATATAACAAATGTCTTCAGTTGTGCAATGTTTGAACCTGAATTAAATCCATGTACCTAAAAGGGTGCATACAGGCACATGAAATTTTACTAATCATAGGAGAGTACACGTACACTAACTTGGCTGAAACCCTTTGCAAATCACGAGCACTTGGAATTTCTCGAAAAATCTACCGCTGCTAGAACCAGTCTCCAATCCTTTAACTAATAGCACCTCCATCAATTTGGCAGCAAAAGAAAAAAACAGCAATACGGAAGAATTACTAACTCGGTGGATGGGGGATGTAGGAGGAGGGGAAATCTGGCTTCAGACTTGCAATCGGAGAACACCCACCGTCAGTTCTCATCGAGCGTAAAGAGAGATTCACTACATGGGTAAGGAAAATCTCACCTGCATCGGGTTTCCACCGCACGGATCTAAGTGGAGAGGCACCGTGCTCGCCGTCACCGGGAGGAAGCCGTGGTCGGAGCCTCCCATGCTCGCCAGCGTGAACGTCCGCGGAGAAGAGGAGCACGATGCCGCTTTGGGAAGGCACTGCTTCCTCTTGCCCTTTCCGTTAGACGACGGAAATGGTGCAGGTGGAGGTCGGCCGACGGGCCCCGACACTGGAGTGATTGGGGCGCCCGCTGAAGTGGTCAAGCTGCGGTCAATTGGGTGCTCGGGCGCCGCTTTGGAGCGGTGGAGGGCGGCAGCAAGCACGGCTCGGCGTGGAGGGCGACTACAGCTCGGCTCGGCGTGGAGGGCGATCGCAGATGGCTCGGCGTGAGGGCGGCGGCGGTGGGATGGGGCGGCGGCGGTGGGATGGCTGAAGCGGCGGCGGCGATGGTCTGGTGGCGGCGGGCGGCGGCAGCGATCCGTGGAGCGCCACGAAGGATTTGGGCGTCGATTTGGGGGCAGCGCTGCTATCCGGCTTTTTCTGGGGCGCTGTTATTCGGTAGAGGGCTGGCGCAGACGTGTTTGTTTTGGGCCAAAATTTGGTCAAGCGCTTTCCCACCGCGCTTAATTTTCGGTCACGCGGCCGGTCCCGGCAGATTGTAGGCCGTGGTTTGGTTGTTCCGGCAGATAATGCGCCCTAAAATGTACCGGCAGTTCGTGTGCCGTCATGGCTCAAGTTCTTCCGGCAGTTTCTCTGCCCTGACATGTTTGTACCGGCAGAAACAGAAGTCCCGGCAATTCTTTTGCCCTAGGTCGGGTATTTCTCCCGGCAGTTAAGTGCCCCCAATCAAGTGTTGTGGTGTAGTGATCGGCGGAAATTTGTCTTTTTCACCAGAGGTGGATCAAAACTTTTGACACCCAACCATTTTGTCAATTGTGCATTAAATATGGCCTAGTATTTTAGAAAATTGATTTGGTCCAAATTTGCAACAATTATTTGGGAGGTCCTTCACAAAAAAACCTCATTTCAGGCACTTGAAAAATGGAAAATGGCTCTTTTGTGCAATGAAAGTGAAAACTCCCTTAGGCAACATTGTTTGGAATTCCAAGATGCACCCTTATGCACAATATGAGGTCATTTGAACAAACTATGCCATGAATGTGGCCATAAGATTGATCATTTGGCTTGAAAGCCATGAATCTTCACGCATGCCAGCTCATTTCTGAGGACACTTTTTTAAATAAATTTCCGTATTATAAGTTTATTATTTTTCCTGTAAAACTTGGTCACATATAATGGCACAATGCGAAGGTTTTCCAATTTTTTTGATTTTTTTTGAATTTTTTATGCCTGTTTCAAAATGCGGTCAAAACGGCGGGAATGACCGTTCCTAGCTAGTTGTTAAATCTTGGAATTTTTTTGGTATTTCTCTGATAAAATAGATACTTTTGTACCTAAAAATGATTTTTAGAAAAAATAAAAAGCAAACTATGTGGCAGTTGCAGTTCAAATTTGACCCGCTTCCTCCTGAATCGGCGGAAATTTGTCTTTTTCACCAGAGGTGAATCGAATCTTTTGACACCGAACCATTTTGTCAATTGTGCATTAAATATGGCCTAGTATTTTAGAAAATTGATTTGGTCCAATTTTGCAACAATTATTTGGGAGGTCCTTCACAAAAAACCTCATTTCAGGCACTCGAAAAATGGAAAATGGTTCTTTTGTGCAATGAAAGTGAAAACTCCCTTAGGCAACATTGTTTGGAATTCCAAGATGCATCTTTGTGCACAATATGAGGTCATTTGAACAAACTATGCCATGAATGTGGCCATAAGACTGATCATTTGGCTTGAAAGCCATGAATCTTCACGCATGCCAGCTCATTTCTGAGAACACTTTTTTAAATAAATTTCCGTATTACAAGTTTATTATTTTTCCTGAAAACTTGGTCACATATAATGACACAATGCGAAGGTTTTCCAATTTTTTGTTTTTTTTTGAATTTTTTATGCCAATTTCAAAATGCGTCAAAACGGCGGGAATGACCGTTCCTAGCTAGTTATTGAATCTTGGAATTTTTTTGGTGTTTCTCTGATAAAATAGATACTTTTGTACCTAAAAATGATTTCTAGAAAAAATAAAAAGCAAACTATGTGGCAGTTGCAGTTCAAATTTGACCCGCTTCCTACTAAATCGGCGGAAAATTGTCTTTTTCACCAGAGGTGGATCGAATCTTTTGACACCCAACCATTTGGTCAATTGTGCATTAAATATGGCCTAGTATTTTAGAAAATTGATTTGGTCCAATTTTGCAACAATTATTTGGGAGGTCCTTCACAAAAAAACCTCATTTCAGGCACTCGAAAAATGGAAAATGGCTCTTTTATGCAATGAAAGTGAAAACTCCCTTAGGCAACATTGTTTGGAATTCCAAGATGCACCCTTGTGCACAATATGAGGTCATTTGAACAAACTATGCCATGAATGTGGCCATAAGATTAATCATTTGGCTTGAAAGCCATGAATCTTCACGCATGCCAGCTCATTTCTGAGAACACTTTTCAAAATAAATATCCGTATTACAAGTTTATTATTTCTCCTGGAAACTTGGTCACATATAATGACACAAATGCGATGGTTTTCCAATTTTTTGATTTTTTTGAATTTTTTATGCCCGTTTCAAAATGCGGCCAAAACGGCGGGAATGACCGTTCCTAGCTAGTTGTTGAATCTTGGAATTTTTTTGGTGTTTCTCTTATAAAATAGATACTTTTGTACCCGAAAATGATTTTTAGAAAAAATAAAAAGAAAACTATGTGGCAGCTGCAGTTCAAATTTGACCCGCTTCCTACTGAATCGGCGGAAATTTGTCTTTTTCACCAGAGGTGGATCGGATCTTTTGACACCCAACCATTTGGTCAATTGTGCATTAAATATGGCCTAGTATTTTAGAAAATTGATTTGATCCAATTTTGCAACAATTATTTGGGAGGTCCTTCACAAAAAAACCTCCTTTTGGGCACTCGAAAAATGGAAAAATGGCTCTTTTGTGCAATGAAAGTGAAAACTCCCTTAGGCAACATTGTTTGGAATTCCAAGATGCACCCTTGTCCACAATATGAGGTCATTTGAACAAACTATGCCATGAATGTGGCCATAAGATTGATCATTTGGCTTGAAAGCCATGAATCTTCACGCATGACAGCTCATTTTTTAGAACACTTTTTTAAATAAATTTCCGTATTACAAGTTTATTATTTTTTCTGGAAACTTGATCACATATAATGACACAATGCGAAGGTTTTCCAATTTTTTGATTTTTTTTGAATTTTTTTATGCCCGTTTCAAAATGCGGTCAAAACGGCGAGCTTGACCATTTATATCTATGTGTGGAATCTTGCAAAACTATTGGCGCATCTCTGATGAAATATATACTTGTGTATCTTAAAATGATTTATGTAAAAAATAACGAGCAAGATATGAAGTAGGTGTAGTTCAAATTTGACCCAGTCCCAGCTGATTCGGAAGGAACCCATTTAAATGGCCAAAAATAGGTAGAAAGATTGGAAATGCATTAAAGTTGGTGATCATTCATAAAATGTGGTATAATTTGAGTGAAAATTTTAGTGGTGCCATTTTGCAAAATAATACGGGCAGCTGCTTCACATTTTACAATGTTTTAGCACTTAGAAACTATTTTAAATGACAAAAATATCGAACCAATCAGGATCTCTCACGCGGATCGCCCCGCTCTATGAAATCTGAGCCGTCCACGGCGGATGGATCCAACGCCCACCCTCTCACCCACCCACACCCACCCACTCTCCCCCGCACACCACTCGTCCCCCGCACACCACTCGTCCCCCGCACGACTTCCCCTCCTCTCTCTCCCAGATCCATACGCCGCCGCCGCCATCGACATCCTCTCCCCTTCCCGCAGATCCAAAACCACGGCGACGGTCGTGCGGATCGGAAAGCCATGGCAGCGGACCTCATGGATCCATCTCCCTCACCCCCTCAGCCCCCATGCACCCATGCCCGCCACCCCCAACCCTCTCCCTCCCTCTGTGATCTCGATCGGCCCTGCTCTCCACCGCCCGCCTCGACTTCGCCGGAGATAGAGGCGTCGCCGCCCAGCAACCACGGCTTTCTTGCTCGCCGACTAGCACCGCGCTCCATCAATCTAGCCGGATCCGCGCTGCTGCTGTCTAGGGTCTCCGCCCACCAGACGGGACAAGCGCTCATCGGCTCCTCGGCTCGGCGATCGCGACCGGACCGGCGATCGGGCAGCGGCGTCTCTCCCTGTAATAGATGAGATCCATCTCCTCCCGCCTTTATCCTTGGTTCGTTTCGCTTGCCGCGTCGGATCTGTTCATGATATGCACTAGATCTCGATGCCGAGGTCAAGAGTTGGTTAGTGCTTGATGGATCTCTTCCGTAGGTTAAAAGTCGGAGGCTATTTCTTGATGGTGCCTCCAAAGGTCAGCAACGGTTGACACCCTCCTCGTCTTTGCGTAGTTGCAGTCCCCTGAAGCCAACGCATAAATACATGCAAGGTATTTTTCTTGCGCACGTGAGTTAGTTTCAATTGAACTGTAGAGCAGGGCTTACAGACATAGTTGGGGGGTGTCAAGTGCCTACTAGTGTAGCTGAAATTTGTGTAGTCGGAACAGGTTGCATTTTGCATTCGTTGGGGTACTTGGCCATCATACAGCAATACCGATCGAGTACGGACGTTGTGGAGTACTACTTTATAGTACTAGCATAGAAGTGACAGAGTTTCAGAGCAAGGAACAGCCGACAGGGTCGGTACTGGTGTAGAGTTTAGCACTCTGTAGTTTTACCTGAACAAAGTTGTAGACTATACTATCTAGTTTTTCTTTGAATGTAGTTAAAAGATTGTACAATGTGGTTTGTGCTGAACAGAGTTCTATACTGCATTCTATATCTTGTGATGAACAGAGTGTTTCTAGAAGCAAAAGATTCATTCGGTTGGTAGCTTCATGTGCTAATGTGTGACCAACACGTGACTTGTTTGTAGCGTCTGTTGACAAAAATGTCAGTCATAGTAACTGACAGTGTGCCTTGACATGTTTATATGTTATCATGCTTAGTAATCAACTACTCAGATATTTTTTGCATCTCTGTCACATCCAATCGTGATTCAGGATGTACTAATTCTTGTATGCTATCCTATTCCTACCAGCATAGAAGTGAAGTGTGTAGGATTGGTATTATGTCGCTGTGTTATTTGTATTCTTCACAGGTTACACGCAGTCAGTCTTCCAAGGTCTGTTGTGCGTCCTGCTAGTGTTCACAGCCTTCCAAGTTCATGGGGGTCTTGTTTGTTTGTTCATCTGATGATTCTTCTACACATTTCATAGTTTCTTCTACATAGGCGCTACATTTTGGGTAAATCCTATGCAGATTATGAAGTAACTTGGGTGCCTCGGTAACCATCTTCTTCATTCTTTTGAAGTTGTGGAGACCACGGATGGGACTATCGCAGTTGCTTCTGCGTTTCACGGGCATCAGGAAGGTACTAATTACCATTTCCTCTCTCTAGTTCTTACTCACCACACAACAAGACAAGACATATCTGACCATCGCAGGGCCCTTTGCTACATTTGTTGTTCTATGTAATTGGAGAGCTGCTCAAAAGGCTTTCTTCCATATGCTTATGTGTTGCTTTATTTAACAGCGGTACATTACAGGGATCACAAGTTCTTGTTGAAAGCGGTAGAAGAGGGAGTTGACTATGGCCATGGAGGCCTGTTTGGCTCCGACGCCATGGATGCCGCTACGCTCTCTCATCGTCCTCCTCCCTGACCCCTAGGCACATCGGGCCGCTGTGCTTCTTATAGTTTCACATGTAGGCTTTTCAAAGGATTTTGGATGCTGATAATATCAACTTAGTTCCTTGAATGTGATATATAGATTCTTCCCTTGTTTTAACTGATTGCCAGAAACTGTACATTCCTGGTTGACAGTCATGAACTTTTATTGTTGGTAATCTAAAATATTCTGCATATTTAGTGTCCAAATACAGTCCAAAGATAAATCTTAGCTATAAATATTCTGCATATATAGTGTTCAATTTGATCTATAAGATCTGAGTTTATTGTACTATTAATGGTGATAAGATTGCCGCTAGTATATTCTGTACATTTCTTGTTTGGGTCTGGGCTAGAAAATAATGTCAGTTCTGCTCCAGCAAAACTTACCAGTTTCTGCCTTTCCTACTTTAAACCATCTGAAAAGGCTAGCATGATTATTGAAGCCCGTGACCTTTTGCCCATCCATCCTCAAGCTTTTATTTCTGGGGTTTACTTCATCAGAACTTTGTGATGAGTTACCAACAATGTCCCTTTACCGAAGCCCTGTCATTGTAGTAGGGTTGCCTGCGGGGCAGTCGGCACATGCATGATGCTGCATTCCTGCCAATCATGTTTGCTTAGATGTTTGGCTTCCTACTTTTGTATTGTTTTGTAATGTATTGTTTTGTATTGTCTGCATCCGAGTCTCGGTCCTCCTGCACAGCAAGGAGCTGGACCATGGGGGCAAGCAGCGCTGCTGGTTCCTTGAGACATGTGCAACACATTTAACTTGTAGTACTCCAGCAATCCAGTAATTTTGCTTAGAGTATTTAACAAGGTTGAACTGTACATGCATGGAGTAATTTTGCTTGGAGTATTTAACAAGATTCAGCAAGATTTAACTTACTTTTCTAGTTAATTAAATGGACATCTTGGATTAGTTAGAAAATCATGAATTATTTGCAGAAATCCATAGAAGTATTGTACTCAAAGGTGTGCATTACTTACATAAACTTGCTTGCAAGCTTATTTTCTGACTTGTATATTCTGAAACTGAAAAAGCTTAGTTAACTTCTGTTAAGTTTCAGTAATATTCAGTGGAGTATTTACTGTAAATTTTGCACATCACAATAATTTCACGTGCTGTTAACTGTTGTAATATTCAGTGGGACCTTTAAATCACATATTTGTTTGGGTATGTGCTATATGTACCATTTTAGAAGTAGTCCACATATTTCTGTCCTGCTAGTCTTTTTTAAACTTCTTATGAGATTGAAGTATTCGTTCTGATTTCTGGTTTGCTGATTGTTGTAGACAGATGTATGAAACCTCTTAACTGTGGACGACAACTACTTGAGAAGGACCATCATCACCCATCAAGTACGCCATTGAGGTAATTCACCAGTCCCTCTAGCACCAACTATCTATTTTCTCTAGTATGCTTAGGTTTTTCATGCTGTTGTGGTACCCCATTGATTTTGCGTTGAATCTCATGCCAGCGCTGGTGCGCCTGTGGCTTGATGTGCTATGATCTTTATCTGTGTAGGTTTTGTTTGATGATATGCTTAGATTATGATCATAAACATGGTGGTTTGATGATGTTGAGGCCAGCTGTTAAACCATGATATAGTTGATGGAACTAAGCTTAATATTCATGTGTGTATGTGTATGTGTGTCGAGTAAAGTTGTGGTTTGTGCTGCTCCTTTATAACGTGATGAAACAAAGAATGTCCTTTACTCCTTTTTTGAATGGAATGTTCATAATATATTGGCTCCAGTTTTTCTAATTTTTATCACCGATTCATGTAACAGGCGTCCGTGGAAGGCCGATCCACGACTCTCAAGTGAGTCCGGCATTTGATCGCTATTGAAGGAGCTACATGTAGAAGAAGAAAACACTTGTAGAGCTTGTAACTGATTCCCATAGTTGTAGAGCTTGTATCAACTAAGCTTGTATTATGTGTAACTTGTAGAACTTTTAAATGCTACAGCTTGTAGGACGTGTCATTTGTAGAGCTTGTAAATAAGCTTGTATATGCCACAGCTTGTAGGACGTGTCATTTGTAGAGCTTGTATTGAATCTGGCTATTTTTATTTGAAGTATCATGTGTGTTTTTTGCTTGCCAATTTGACTACTGGTTATTTTCTTATTGTCAAATTGAAATATGAAGAATCTGGGCCTAATAGCTAGGACCCACTTATCGTAACCCGACAAGTGGGACCTGTTTGACTAGTGGACCCATTTTATAAAAAAAGACTAAAACTGTTGTACAAAAAGGCCATGACCCATGAAATAAAAAGGCCGAATTGCGGGGCCAGCCCATGTAGCTAGCAAAAAATAATAGGAAAAATAAATATTAAAAAGGCCGAATTAATGGGCTCGGCCCATATAAACACCGAATTGGACCGGGCTGAATCTTGTGCCACATCAGCTTGCCACGCTGGATGCCTACGTGGCCTGGGGAGGTTGCTAGTGACCAAAACGAAACAGTAGGCATATTTTGGTCGTAAACGTCTACGACCTTCTCACAGAGAAGGTCGCTATAGTCAGTTAACGACCGCCAGCTTTTGACCTTCTCTTTCTGGTCACAAAAAGGTCACAAATGAAAAACAATGACCTTTCAGTGACCAATAGTCAAGGTCACAAGTTGACATATTTCTTGTACTGATATATAGGATTTTCATCATGTGTGTTATTTAGTTATTATATAGAAAAACTAAGCACATAACTGCACATCACAGAACAGTGCTGCTTCTGAGCTGATGTTGCCATTGATAAGGTTACCAATATAATTTGGTACCAGTTGTAGGGTGCATTGATAAGGTTACTAATATAACTTGGTGTCGGTTGTAGGGTGTATAGTTTACACTCTATGAGTCATGTCAAGGTTACATAAAAATCTGTTATGTGTTTTCAACATTTTGTAATGTTAGTTGTTTATCTATTATGTTCTAATTTGTATATGTGGGTTTCTCCAAATAATTGTGTGCTGGAAGAGGAGGTTTCCACCACTATTGATCTTTTATCAGTTAGAACTACTGCTGAAGAAAGGTGCCCTTCGGTTAACATTTCTGATATAACATACGACGTTGGAATTTCCATTTAATCTGTGAAGGAAAGTACACAAATTGAAAGGCCTTTCTTTTGGTATTGCCCCCTTTTTCTGTTGCAAATATTCATTTTGGATATTCATCATAGTTGCATGATTTTAAATTGCTTGGTCAGTACACCGTAGGAGCTATAAATGTCTAGGTTTCAGCTCATCGCATAATTAGTATATACTCCCTCAGAAGAAATATAAGAGCGCTTACATCACTAAAGTAGTGATCTAAACACTCTTATATTTCTTCTTTACAGAGGAAGTACATAACATGGCTGAGGGGTTCTCCCTAATTTATTCTTCTAATAGAATTCAAAAAATACTCACCTGGCTACATTCATCTGATTTTCATTTATTTATTCTTTAATAATTAATGTGTTCTTTCATTGCTATGCATTATTCTTTTTCGTAATTTATTACTTAATATAGTAAATTTGCGGCTCATCGCAGTTAGGAGATGATGCCAATGAAGGCAATTACCAATTTAAGAAGGGTATATTTTCTGAATTTCAATTCCACTGGCTTATGAAACTACATAAGATGTTATATATGCATTGTACTATACTTTTGGCATCAACATTGGCTTAGTGTCTTTTCGTTCTGATAGTGTCTTTATCGCACTTGAATGATTATTAACATGTATTTTGTTTGCCATCTGGTGTTTACTAATTTATTGATGGTGTGACGAAAACCATACTAGCTAGCTTTTCTAATGTTATTAGTACTGGACTGTTATCCGCATTGGCATCTAATATATATATTAAAAGCAGTTTTATTTATCTTTACAACTTGTTATATTTTCTAAAAGCACTTCTTATACTTCTATTTTGTATATGACATTTTCTGTGTTATTCTCATGTTGATGCGCCGGCAAAATCCCACCAGGCTTTGCTCTACTTAGTAATCAAGAGAGTAAGTAACCAACACTTGCTTACTTCCTAATACTGACTACGCTCAATAGTATTTTGATTACTCATGTCTTGAATAAAATTCTGAATATAATAACTGGTGTCTTCTTATGATTTTGTTTCATTATGATCACAAAAGAAGAAATACTATGATAGATGATTGATATGCATGAGCGCATACTCATGTGAATTTTCTATTAAATCTGTTCACTTGATTGCAGTTTCGCCAATCGCTTTGCATGGCGTTGTGCTCTCTCGATGTGCAATGGGTTCAAGCGTGTGTAGGGAGCTTTTCTTTGCCACTCGACAACAGATGCACGGGCCTTCAGGTCTGCGGTGTCACCGACACACAAGGTATATCCTGAACCATGAATCGGTCATGCTATACTTTTTCCGATCTGGGTAACTTGGATTAACAAATCTACCCTATTGCTGTTTGGTGGCTTGCTTGCAATACATGTGGGTACCTTTAGACAGGAACATATGCAGAGGAACATATGCAGTTTCTTTGGTATCACATAAGGAAATTTAAAAACGCCCGATTCACTGATATTTGTGTGGTTCCCAATGAGCATACTATTGATGGAAAACTATATCTTTTAACCCTTTATTAACTTATTTCATTTGGATTAAAAATATATCTACAGTGACATGCTATTGTTACTTTGTTAGCAATCATCTAAATGCTCCACATTTCCTGTGATAAATAAATTAGTCTATAAAACATGCACTGTTTTATGTGTTGTCTGCCCCTCTTTGATTATGCCTTTCTGTTGTACTGAATAAGTTTTCGCCTGTTGCAATGGAGTGTTTGAATATCCCTTCCTAAGGTTAACTCATGTTTAGTCTGCTTCGATTGATAGAAACATTATTTGACCAGCAATGACCAAGCAATGGTGTTTTTTAGCAGGTTGTACGGCATTGCTTGATCGCTCAAGAAAAGGATCTTCAACCAGGGTATGCATCAAGGCATATTCTAGCGCCATGGCGAGACAAATCGCGAGCAAGCTTGGTGAACTGGCCACGGAGGAGGCCGCCGGGCAATGGACGTTCCAAGACGATGTTGATGCCATGGTGGACGTTCATATTATGTCATCCACGTCTAAAACCTATCTTAAATTTCATAACTTATTGGTTTGGTTATTTATTATGGTAAAAAGTGTTAATGATGAAGAAATGTGTAAGTCTAAAATAATGCAAACCAGCAAACAAAAATGTTTTTCTTTGAAACAGAGGCAAAAGATTTGCCTCATCCATTAATTAAGCAGAAGAGAATTGCCCGGTTAATTAACGGAGAACCGGGCAAAAAACGTCACAAACCGCAGAGCGACACATACAGACCGTGCCAGAACTCAGCCACCCGAGTCGAGGGGAGCGCAGCTCCGACTCTGAAGGAGAGATCCAAAGAAGAACTATTGTCAGGTTGGCGCCGTGGAAGACCACCGAACGGACCACCTGCTGCCTATCATTGTTGCCACAGGGCCCCGCCGCCGCAGCTTCGACTTCACCGCAACAAACAAACCGAGGTAATTTCACGAACACATCGGAGAAGAGCCGACTAACGCAACCACCGCAACGCCTCTGACTTCACTCGCCCCATCATCGTCGCCACAGAAGCCTCGATGCCACATCAACGCCTTTTACCACCCAACCTCCCAACACACCTACTGGTCCCTCTGACTGGATTAACCACCAAAATCGACGCCCTCAAGAGGGGAACGACGTCAACACGCCGACAACGACCGACCCTCAGGTCTGGAGTTTCCCCCAGAGTTGTCCCTCGCAGAGGAAGAGAGAGCATCCCGTCGATGCTTTCAGGAAGGCCACGGCGTCCACGGACGCCGCCGTCACAGGCTCCAGCCAAGGCCAGAAACGGGTTTTCACCCAACCCTCGAAATCCTCTGGTCGACAGCCAATCCGTCAGCCCACCTTCGGATCTACCCCCTCTGCACCTCCACGCATCAGCCACCCCGGTAGCCAAATCTTGCATCCCCATCGCCGCAGCAGGATGGGATGCCTCGTCGGTCGCCTCTCCTTTGCCCAGGCCAGAGCCTGAGCACCAACGCTGACTCCAGATCTGAGCGCCAAGCCCCACGACACGGCGCGCTCCAGTCCGCAGCCAACACCACCGCGTTGCCCAGCAGGAACGACGCCCAAGCTCCGGGCCGCCCAAGGCCCAGCCTTAGCCCATCGCTGCAGCACCACATCCGCACAACCTCCAAAGAAGCAGCACATCCTCACCGCGGTAGCCACCGACAGCCGCAGACACGCCATACCGCTGCCGAGCCCGTCGCCCAACCCGGCCCTCAAGGCCGCCATGTCCCTTGATACGCCCGGCCGCGCCAGATCCACACTCGGCTGCGCCAGATCCACCCCCAGCTGCCCCTTGCATCCGCTGCTCTGCAGACCTCCACTCCCCGGCCCCGCGCAGCCACACCACTGCGGCGCCCAGACCACCACGCCCCAATGGCGCCCAAAGCCGTCGCCGGAGCAGCCAGATCCGCCGCATGGGCCTCGCCTCGGACCTCCACTTGCCAGCGTCGCGCACCCACACCTCCGTGCCGACCAGGCCACCACGACCCCCTTCGCACGCGCCGCGCCGGCCGGCGCTCCCTCGCCACAACGCCTCAAGCGCGAGCTCCCTCGCCAGCGCGTGAATCCCTGCTGAATCGAGCGGCCCGCGCCACCCAAATCGGAGCGAGAGGAGGGAAGGGCCCCGCCGCCGCCGCCGCCGCCCGGGCTTTGCCCGGCGACGCCCTCCGGCGGCGGCGGCGAGGGGAGGATGGACGGGAGCTGTGCCGCTGGCAGCGGCGGCTGGGTTCGCTCCCAGGCCGCCCACGGGAGCGACCAAAGGAGCGTAGAAGGAAGAGAAGTATGTTGGTAGTTTTCACACACACAAAAAACTTTGCATTAAACTTTTGCTTTTTGTATCTCCAGTGCTTGGATTAGTTATGTATGCATCTAATTCATGTTTGTATATCGTGATGATTATCACTTCCAAGTGAAAACTGTCTATCACCAGTCAAATATACATATGGGGTGCTGGGTGCACTTCTTATCTGGCTGGGCACACTTCCTATCAGGTCAGTTCATGAATAATGATTTTATGTATAGCATTGTATTGAACAAATATTATTATTATTATTTGTATTTGTAATGGTCCAATGACTATTACTGGATTGGATATGACTGTACCCGGCAGCGATGCTGCCGGGTGCGGCAAGCCGTACTTCCTACCTAGTAGGTAGTAGACGTGTAGCTCTACAAGTTTGCCGAGTTCCCCGGCACCAAAGAACTCAACATACCTTCAATGAGTGGGAAACCGACGCATGGCACAACTTGTTTCCGAGTTTTCGTTGTTGAAACTCGGCAGATCTTTGACGAGCGGAAAACCAGCGCATGGCACACTCGGCAAAGATCGACACGTGTCACCCTCTGGTGAACCTTGACTTTACAAATTTTAAAGACGTAAATGTTCCGAGTTTCCGTCGGTAAAAATCGGCAACACAAGTACCGTAGTCATGATGGATCCGTGCTGGCGAGCCGGCGACATCCACCGTGACATGGTTGCGGCGCCTAACTGCTACACCATACGGGGCATCGGAAAATGCGACTCCGCCTCGCCAACGTCCACCACTGCGAGGGATGTCGTCGCCTCCCACACCCGCCCATGATGCGTCCATGGCCTCGGCACGGCAATCGAGGGGTTGTGAGTCCGCCACCACGTTCGAACGCCAAACGTCGGACCGCAATGCCTCCGGTGAGGCAGCGACGATACACCTAGCGCCGGATCCATGCGTCAATTGGGCGGACGCAATGGATCCCCGACGGAAGGAGTCCCGACGCTCCCTCGCATGGGCCTCCTCCCTGGAGCGGAGGAGCGCAAGCCGGACGGCCATCTCCTCCACGGGGCTATGTGGGATGAGCTCGGGGTCGACGGATATGAAGATGAAGGATTTGGATCCGCTGCCCACCATGCCGAAGATGGATGGAGATTGCCGAACGGGGGCTTGGGTGGCGGAAGAGAGTGGAGTGAAGAGGCTAGGATTTGATCAGGCGAGCGGGAGGGGAGGAATATATGTGCGATCGAGCGGACGGGTCCGACGTGGCAGACGTGTCTGGGCATGCCGGGCGCTCCCATTTCCACCCCATATTTGGGCTGGATATGAAGGGCGCCGGCCAGTCCGGTCGTTTGAGGCCCGTTTGAGGCGTTCGTCTGGCTTCTGCGGCGGTCGGTGCACGCAATCTGGCGCCTCCCCTCCTCCCCTGTTCGGCGTGCAGGCTAGCCTGATCGGGTCGCGCTTCCTTTTGGTCGCCGGTTTTGTACATGAGGCGCTGCTGGTGGCGGGGATCTAGTTCGGGCGAAATCTCAGGCTGGCCATGACCGGCCGCGTCGACGGCGACGCTTGAGGGCGCCGTTCCCCTCCTTGGAGGCGTCGGTATGGACTGATCTCCTCACTTCACCTTTCCCTAGGTCTCCCAGGCGAAAGCCCTAACTTTGTTGGGCGGGGCGGCGCCGGCGCCGCTTTGGAAACCTTGGGGTTGGGTGGCGCTTGTGGGTGGTGGGCGACAGCGGTGGTGCGGCTCTATCCTAGCATGGATTTACGTCTGTTACTTGTAGATGGACTCGCATAGGTGGAGGTCGTCGGATGGCTTCGTGGTGCCGTCAATGGCGGAGGACCTGCCAAGGCTCGCATAGGTGGAGGTCGTCGTTTGGTGTCGTGGTGGTGCCGTCGATGGCGGAGGACCTGTCAAGGTTGTCACCTCAATCTGCTCTGAAGATGGACCAGTGGAATATGGCGGCGACGACACATGCGAGTGCGTCGGACCGGTTTGAGCCCCGGACCTGGCAGATGACACTCGGGGTCTCCGGCTTTGGATGTTAGGCTTAGATGAGAAGTCTGGGTATGTGGTACAGCTTGCATCCCTTCATCATTTCGATAGGAGTAACGATAAATGTTGCCAAGATGACGAATTTAGATATATTGTTGTTTTACTTTATAAGGTCCTTAAGAATAATCAATAAAATGACCGCATGCATCTTCTAGATATAAAGGCCGGGTTCATCCTCCTTTTCAAAAAAAAGAGAACCGAACCATCCGTCCGAACTTTTGAGGTGGATTTGGGTGCCCTGCTGTACATGCTCTTACTGAATGTAGTCGGCGAAGGTAGGACATTGCTGAGTTTCGTGTGATCGTCGAGTTACTTTTCCTCGGGATTGGGCAAAAAACTAAAATGTTTGCCGAGTTGCTTGTTATTTCCTCTGCACCACAGCTTCATTGCACCTGTTGTGAGCGGAGAAGTGTGCGTTTCTAAGTGTGTCGTCAGTAAAATCGACGAAATTTCAGCACTTACCAAGGGGGCGCCCTGTCAACTACGTCAGCCAGCCGTGCATGCATGGGACTGGATTATTCCACCGAGATGGAAAATCGCACATTTGAAAGTCAGGATGCCTACCATCACCCGCACGGCTTGTTCCAATCTTGTACCTCATTCGGCGTCTCCACCTAGCTCTAGCTATAAAAGACCCTTCTGGTTCGCCAACTCCCTCCAACAATCCACATGGATCAAGCCACCATTCTCGTAGCGGCCGCGTGCCTCGCCGCCGCCGCCGCCGCAGCAGCAGCGCTGCTCTTACGGAGGCCAAGGAACGGTAAACCACCGGGCGCCGTGGCATTGCTTCCGCCGGTGGTGAGCGGGGTCTCCGCGATCGCGGCGTTCGGCACGCTCGTAACCAAGGGCCTTCCCGCCGTGATACACGACCTCCACGGGGAGCTGGGAAGCGTGTTCACGCTGAGCCTCTTGGGGCTGAAGAAGGTGACGTTCCTGGTCGGGCGGGAGGTGACGGCTCACTTCTTCAAAGGCTCCGAGTCGGAGATCAGGCAGTCCGATATCTACAAGATCACCGTGCCCATCTTCGGCCGCGGCGTCCTCTTCGACGTGGATCTGCCGACCAGGAGCAGGCAGATCAGCTTCCTGTCCGACGCCATAAAGCCCGTCAACTTGAGGGGCCATGTTGATTACATGGTTCGTGAAGTGGAGGTAATTAAGCAACAAACATACACACATATGGAAAAAAAAATCTAGAAATGGAAGATAGATACACAGAAGAATTCACTCCAGACCTACATATACATGCATGCTCGTGCATGCATGCATGCCTCTTTTTTATGATCATTGTTTCACTCTTTTTTTCTGTTGAAATATATTGCTTACCTACACGAGGGGGGGGGAGGGGGGGGGGGGATTGAAATATATTTCCCATCTTTCTCCATCAGTTCGACTCCTTTGAGCAACTGACTGGAGCATAAATTCAATATCTTCATCCATGTCATCATCTTTTGATCGTTCCTGCCGCTAGCTTATCTGAACGCAAATCTTGTAGGAGTACTTTGGCAAATGGGCAGAGCATGGCACGGTGGATCTGAAGCACGAGCTCGGGCTGGTGCTCATGCGGATCGCCAACCGGTGCCTGCTAGGAGAACAGATCCGAGACAACATGTTCGACGAAGTAACCCATCTCCTCCACAAGCTCTTCGAAAACGGCCTGCACATGACCAGCCTCTTCTTCCCGTACCCCCCGATCCCACCGCACCGCCGGCGTGACGCAGCCCGAGCCAAGCTGGGGGAGATATTCCACGAGGCCGTCAGAGCACGCAGGGCCTCGGGACGAGCCGAGAACGACGTGCTACAGAAGCTCGTGGAGTCAAGGTACGCCGACGGCCGCCCCGTGACCGAGAGCGAGATCGCCGGTCTGCTCATCGGCATGATCTTCGCCGGGCAGCACACGAGCGCCAGCGCTGCCATCTGGACAGGAGCTTGCATCCTCAGCCATGGAGACGGCCGCCACCTCGAGGCCGCCGTCGAGGAGCAGAGACAGGTCATCAGACGACACGGCAGGGAACGCGTCGACTACGACGTCCTGCGAGAGATGGGCACCCTGCGTTGCTGCATCATGGAGGCGCTCAGGATGCATGCGCCGGCGAACGTGATAATCCGCCAGGCGAACAAGAGCTTCAGCTTGCAAGCAAGAGATGGCGGTAGATACGCGATCCCCAAGGGGCATACCTTGGTAACCTCGCCGGCGGTGAACAACAGGCTGCCGCACATCTTCAAGGACCCTCATGTGTATGATCCGTCCAGGTTTGGTCCTGGGAGAGAGGAGGACAAAGTCGGCGGCAAATTCTCGTTCACGCCGTTTAGTGCCGGGCGGCACGTTTGCTTGGGGGAGGACTATGCTTACATGCAGATCAAGGTGATATGGAGCCATCTGTTAAGGAACTTTGAGCTCAAAATCATCTCCCCTTTCCCGGACGAGGAATGGGAGAAATTCATTCCAGGGCCAAGAGGCAAAGTGATGGTTACTTACAAAAGGCGGCCGCTGGAATGAGTCTAGCACCAATTAATAAATTATATGTAAGGGTATGTGTGTAAGAACTGATTTTTAGTTTGAGTTTTCCTTTTTAGTTTCTCTACCACCTAAATGTTCTTTCATATGTATATCTATTTAAAAGATAACCTGTGTGACCATTATATAAAAATTCCAATGATATTTGCAGAAAGGAAATGGGATATTAAGTCAAAAATAGGGAGCACCAATCAACAGGTACCTGAAAATTTCTGTTGTTTCAATCGATTTTCAAATGCACCTCGGATTATAACATCCAATGTGACAAACAAACGAAGAAACATGACTGAAATCATCTTCTCTCTCAGTTGATTAATTCCCAAGAAAGAATTATGCAGAAGGAACTGAGGAAAGAGCTAAAAGAAAATTTTCAAGTTAGAAGAGATTAAATGGTTACAAAGATATAAAGATAAAGAAATCAAAGAAGGATAGATATTATCAGACCAAAGTAAATGGGAGAAGGAGGGAAAATAGAATCATTAAATTGGAGCAAGAAGGAGAAGTGATTGAAGGGGAAAAAGAACTGATGGAATATATTACTACATTTTATAAAAACTTATTTGGTCAAGCTGAAAATTCTACTATAAACCTTAACATACAGGGATCCACTGAGATTTCCTCCCAGACCCAGGAAGATCTAATTAAAAACTTCTCTATGGAGGAGATCAGAGAGGTTGTCTTATCCATGAAAAAAAAAGCCCAGGACTTGATGGTTTTGCCATAGAATTTTACCAGAATTTTCGGGATATAGTTAAAAATTCACTAAAGTCTTGATGAATAGACTTAGTAAGGTTGTCAATCCTATCATTTCACCCATTCAAACTGCTTTTGTGAAAGGCATATACATAATGGAAGGGGTAGTTATCCTACATGAAGCTCTGAACTCAATTAAGAAGAAAAAACAGAACGCTGTGCTGTTCAAGGTTGACTTTGAAAAGTCATATGACAAAATTAAGTGGCCTTTTGTCCACAAAATGCTCAGACTTCAAAACTTCCCTGACAAGTGGTGTGACTGGGTGATGCACACCATGAGGGGGGGGGGGACGGGTGGGGGTGAAGGTCAATGATAATATTGGTAAATACTTCAAAACTTTCAAAGGCCTTAGACAGGGGGATTCCCTATCCCTCCTGCTATTTGATCTAGCTGTAGATGCCCTGGCAATAATTATGGACAGTGCAAGAATGGAGGGATACATTAAAGGAGTGCTCACTGACATTCATGAAAATGGGATTAATATGTTGCAATATGCTGATGACACTATTTTTCTGATACAAGATGATGAGGAGTGAGCAAAAAATCTGAAATTCATTCTGACAGCCTTTGAACAAATGTCAGGGCTGACAATCAACTTTCATAAAAGTGACATCTACCTTTTTGGGGAAGCTAAAAATAGAAAGGATTTATACCAGGGGATTTTCACTTGTGCTCTGGGGGAAATGCCTATAAAGTACCTAGGTCTACCTGTTCATAATAAAAGGATTTGTAACAGAATGTGGAAGAATGTGACTGAAAAAAATTGAAAAGAGATGTGCGTGCTGGCAGGGCAGATTGCTTAATATAGTTGGCAGAGTCACACTGGTTCAGTCGTGCCTCACTAATATACCAATATATATGATGTCTTTCTATCCGCTCCCTGCTGGAGTCAAAAAGAAAGTTGACTTCTTCAGGGCTAGATTGGTCTGGCAAGCTGAAGAAGATTAGAAAAAGTATCACCTAGTTAACTGGAAAACTTGCTATTTACCAAAACAACAAGGAGGTCTGGGGTTGATTAACCTGGAAAAATTTAATATTGCCCTGCTAGCTAAATGGATCTGGAAGCTGGAGGCTGAGTAAGGACTCTGGCAAGATATTATAAAATCTAATATCTTCAGGGAAAATGTTTGTCGGGCATCAAGAAAAGACAAAGGGATTCTCAATTCTGGACCTGTCTATTAAAAATTAAGGACCTGGTCTTTCCCTATATCAAGAAGAGAATTGGAGATGGGAGAAACACCAGATTTTGGGAAGATTGGTGGGTAGATGACAAACCCTTAAAAGAAGCTTACCCTTCATTATACTCAATTAGCAATGAAGAGAGATTACTGTAAGTGGAGTGATAGAAAAAGGCTGGAATGCCATGTCCTTTAGAAGAACAATTAGTGGGGGATATAGTGATCTATGGGATAGTCTTAAAAGAAGATATGAAGAAATCATAATGCATGGGGGTAGAGATAAACCCCTGTGGATGCTAAATGCTAACATAATTTTTGGTGGGTAGATGACAAACCCTTAAAAGAAGCTTACCCTTCATTATACTCAATTAGCAATGAGGAGAGATTACTGTAAGTGGAGTGATAGAAAAAGGCTGGAATGCCATGTCCTTTAGAAGAACAATTACTGGGGGACATAGTGATCTATGGGATAGATGCATGGGGGTAGAGATAAACCCTTGTGGATGCTAAATGCTAACATAATTTTTTCGGTGAAATCTTTATATCTGCACCTTGTCAAAACTGATCTTGGCTTCCCAAACAAATATCTGTGGAGAGCTAAGATGCCTGCCAAAATTAAATTCTTTCTCTGGCTAATGACCAGGAAAAGTATTCTGACCAGATATAACTTACTCAAAAGAGGGTGGAAAGGGGACAAGCACCGCGTGTTTTGTGGAAAAGTGGAAAACATTGACCATCTTTTCTTCTCCTGTTCGGTGGCTCGTCTGGTTTGGAGTCTGATAGGATGTGCATTTGACCTTAAAAAGATCCCTAGAGATACCAATGAATGTTTTGGGAGTTGGTTAGGTAACTTCAACAAGGAGAGCAAAAAACTGGTCCTGACTGGTACTTCAGCCCTTCTTTAGGCGATCTGGAACTGTAGAAATGACATTGTGTTTAACAAAAAAAACTTAATTGACCTAATTGGGATCATCAAGAGAATGTGTGACTGGATCACTGACTGATCTGTTTTGCAGAAAAAGGACCCAGAGAAAAGAATGCTGATGTTGGGGGCAAGACTCATCGAACAGGTGGCAAGTGAGATCTTCAAAGCTTCGCAGGGATGGCGCTTCCAAGTTCCGAGGCTACAGATGTGAAAAAGATCAGCGAAGCTGCGACGCTCCTAGCTTGTCTTCCTGTTTCTGTGGCTTCTGGCCTTCTTTTTTTGCGCTGGAATTGTAATGAAGTTTCAGTTTGTTCGTCGTGGGGATGTTGGCAGCTCTAGGCCTCTCCCCTGTTATGTTTCGTTTTTCTTTTCTCGTTTATGAACTTGTATCAAGACTACTAAACTGGCGCTCGACTTCGGCCTGGTTTCTCTAATAGAAATCGGAGGGGAAACCCTCTTTTGCTAAAAAAAAACTACGTACAAGTGCAGCGAGCCGAGGTGGGACTGCTCGTTACTACGTACATGTGCAGAAACAACACTTTTTTTTGGTACAACCCCTAAACACATCAACGCACGAGATTTCTTCATACGCCTTCATAACAAAGAGTAGGATGGTTTTTTTTTTGAAATACGTCCCGAACGCGTATATATATGGGGTGGGAGACACCCTCAACTGGGCCGGCCCATTGGTGAAGGCTGGAGAGAGGGCGACGCAAGATGTAAAAATTCACAAAATACATGCCTCCGCTAAAAATTGAACCACAGACCTTTATACATTAAGTTAAAAGGTTCACCAATTGACCTGACTAGTGTTTGTGAATGGTTAGGAACGTGCAAACTTAAGAAACCCTCGACCCCCCCCCCCCCTCCCCCCCCGGAATTATTGGGCCCATGAAAGACACGAAGTACACTCAACCTAAGCTACACAGAAAGACACGAAAAAATTACGGCCAGACGATCAGATAATTTAATTCGATCTAACCATCGAGATTACACAAACCCACGTCCAAAATGGGTTTAGCTTTTTCTCCCGATGGACGAAAACTCTGCCTTCCCATGCTTAGTACGGATCTCGCGCCAACCCGTCCAATTCGCAAGGAATTGCTCAACCCACTACTCAGACCCCATGCCCCGATCCCCTTCGTCCTCCTCTTCCCAAGCCGCCGGCATGGATCATGCATCCCCTCCTCTTCTCCACCAACCCATCCCGTCGCCACACGGCGAGCCCCTGCAGATCGAGGCATCATTGCGCTTCCTTGCGATGGCCGCCCGACGCTAACGCAGCTACTCCCCTCCTCCTCTTCTCCTTCGCCGGGAGATGCCGCCTCCTTCCACCCGCGCGTCAAGCCAGAACAGGGCGTCGTTCTCTCTGTTCGCGCGCCGTCCGTTCTCGGCGCGAGAGGGCTATGCCGCCGTCGTAGTTGGCCGTGCCGACGGAGACAACGAGGCCGCTGCCAGCTCCGTGCGCCGCCTCAGCCCCAGGAGCCGGGAGTCAGGGGACCGTGCCGTTCGATGGTGCAGACTTGTGCCCGTGCGCCATAGCCGCGCGGGGCTGCAGATCGCGCTGACGGCCAGAGGCGAGCACTCATGCAGCTGCATGGGGGACTCCGCGGTGCAATCCTGAGCGCGCAAAGGCTTTGTGCACCGGGAGATGGCCGGCCTCGCGGAGAGGAAGACACCGGTGAGAATCAACATGATATTCTTACCTTTCTTATTCAAACCAAGACTCTTGTACATCGAAATTTCTTCATGGATTAACTTTATATCTTCTGTATTCATACCAAGACTGTATGTTCAGAACCTACATTTGTTTGTTGAATCTTTTGACTGAGGCACCAACAATGCTTGTTTGTCACACTAACGTGAGTTCCTGGATGACACCGAGTAGGATGCAAAATTTCATTGTGTTCTTTTCATAGAAATCTGAACAATTTTAGCTGGTTGCAAACTTTCACGACATCCTTTTGTAAGACACTGAATTACTTGCCATTAGCTGTTGGTGATGTGGATTCAAACAAAGTTCACAATGTTTTTGCTGAGTTTAGATAAAACTGTACATATGATTTGTATCTTTTCCATGTTTCCTCATTATTCACAACATGGCTTACAAATGCAGGATTAGTGGCAATATTTTATTTCTTGCAGTTCCTGTTGTGAAGAAACACTTTCAAAAAATAAATGTTTATTATTTGATAATGTACTTGGAATTATTTGTAGCACGCCGATGCGTCTGAATAGTTTTGTACTTTCAAATGCAGCAAGATGTACAAGGTATCTACAGCCTTCCTTTCATTACTACTATAGACCTATCAATGGGCAAATGAAGTACACAGAAGTCTGCAGCAAGATATACTAACTTTGTTATCTACCTTGTTATGTCAGTAACTGAATTCACGGGCTAATGAAGATAATTTCTCTTGCATTGACATCAAATCTTCACATCGATTTTGACTATGGGACTGACCCCTTCAATACCACAACCCAAATTTAGGTTCAGTTTTGCTTTCTGAGTTCAAGAGAGTGGCCCAAGGAACTGATTGTGAACTTTAGATGATATGATTTGTCTCTTTGTGGTGAGTCATGGGACCCTCTATGTTTCTATCAATTTTTTCGCAGAAGCTACCGCCGATGACAATCAGATATATGAAGAAAGAGACCAGTGGCCCTTCATGAGATAGTTATTTCCATTGTATTTAGGCAAGACGGATGACTTGATCACTGAAGTGATGTGGCATCATAGAGTTAATTAAATGACCATGGTGCATGCTCCAGTAGTATCTTTGAGTGCATTTACTGAGTCTCAAGTCTCAACCAGATTTACAGTGTACACCTCTTTGGCTATGGAGAGATTAGTAGCGCATCACCACTGCCTCCTATAGTCTTGTTGTTTCTTTCCAGAATTTTATAAAATAAATCTGCAAGAAATTTCTATACCCGTGTACAAAATAAGGGCTATACGAACATAATTTTTTAAAATCCTTATCTTCCATCTAGCTTCAATATGATAACTCAAGATATGCTTGCTGCATTACATATTGGGAGTGATCCAAGGCAATGACAACAAAGTTACTTATATGTACTGTAACTTGAATATCAATTTTTCTACTATCATAATCATCTCAATTCATTTGCACGTTGTGTTACAATTATTTGCCAACCATGGTTAACTCAATTTCTTAGTTATATAGCCAGTCAATTTACACTGCAACCCGGGCTCTAAGAGTGTTTGCAGGCCATTTTTCAGATTGCAACAGTTTTGAAAGCATCATCTGCAATGAGATTTGATTTGGAATGTCGCGGGAAGGAGGAGACAGCGGCGCCGGTACGTACCAGACTGGACTGAAGGCGGAGCATCAGAGTCCTCTGATCTACCACAATGTCCGGTTGATGCTGCCCGCTGCTCCATCAGCTTGCATCCCGCATCTCTAAATTGGCATTATATCAGATAAATACATATAATGGCTATTGCAGCCACTAGCCTGTTGAATCTATATTTCATCCCATCGTCATGCACATGATAGTCCTGCCTTTGCAGGTCCTCTATATAGTTGCAATGAATTAAGCAAAGGGCCTCTCTTGATTCGCACGTTGTTCTCATTTGGTTTCTGTTTTTATTTGGGCAAGTGCAACGGCTCGCGAAGCTTTAGTATTAATCCAGTAATCCAGAGAGTCACTATGTAACAGTTAAAGGGTGATTGATAGTTCCAACGTTTACTCTTACGACATGATTATTATCAAATGGTTTATCTACAATACTGAGGAGACCCGCATGTCTGTCAGATTCTTAATATGGAACCATTAGATGATGGTTCGCCGTTTTTTGCAATATCTGACTGAGGAATAATGGTACAATTGATAAGACAAGGGCTGGACTTCCTTCTGCAACAATCTTCTTTGCTCAAGTAATTCAAGGTATGTTCATTGACTTTCTGATATATCACACAACACCATGCTCCTAATTCGTATCTAATTGATCCTCGTGGCATAGTCCTATTTTTCATGAATAATTTAGTCATATATTGATGCATTTATACTATGACTCAGCACCTGCACGTGTGCAACATTCCAATAGGGTAATTTATGGAAACCTAGCAATTTTAGATGTCTATGAAGATCATTATGTGCCATCACGATCTCAACAGGATCGGCACTTTGCTTTGATTTTTTTACCAGAACATTTATTATCGATTTATATGTGTGCGTACGATCTTCGTTCATTGTAGCTTATGATCTTTAACGTGTTTCATCAGTTGTAGGCTATGCAAAGTGACACAGTCATGGATGGTCTTACCTGATGGGCTGGAGAGTTTCAAAATGATGAGTTCTGCATGGTTAAGCGGTGTTGGACCTCCCTACTTCATTAGGGCCGTGGGTACCTGGCAGAGCAAGAAAGGACACCAAAGAAGCTACTAAAATGCATGGGAGAATTTGCTAATACATGTTTAGCTTTTTTTTAAAGATCAAGTGTATTCTAGAAAGAAAATAATTGTAAAACTTTCACGGGGTAACAAATTAGAAACTGCCGCAAGTATGTGTTCATTTTGATGGAAGTTTGTCCAAGATCCTGGATGAGGGTATTGTCTCCATAGTACAGGTATCCAAGTGGTTAGGTATGTAAAGCTAATAAACTTGATACAAGTTTTGGTGGCTCTTGGACCCAATAAACCCAAATGGAGAGAGTGACACCAAGAAAATTCTGAATGAATTTTTAAAAATTGAATAATGTTTCATAATCCAACATTTTTTTAACAACTTGAACACGTTTAAAAAAACATTTTTCATAAAAGCATGAAAATATTTCAAAAAAATTAATAATAGTTTATACAAGCATGAACATTTCAATTTTTTAAGGAGATATGTTGGTTAAAAATATTAAGAACATTTTTTCCGAGCAACATTTTGAACACTTTTACAGAAATATGAGGAGCGTGCAAACTTTAGAACTGACAGTTTGAACAATTTTTTGAACACTTCCTTTCCTTTTAGCTTCTTATGTGGCTAATGTAACGTTACAAATTTTCAGGAAACAAATTTGTGTGTTTAAAACCGGCTTTTGTTTTACTTTACTCTGGGTTTTTTCAGGAAAACAAATTCGTGTGTTTAAAACATGGTCTAGTTTTGGACATTCTCGAGAGCACCCCAATTTTTGCTAGCGGATGGGCATGCGCACAGTAGGCATCATTTTCAACACCTTATGCAAGTTGTGTGACGTTTGGCCATTTATCGATCATTTTCACCGAGAAAACTCCAGAAAATGCAAACACTACCGAAAAACTCAAACAACTTGGGATGGTGCCTTGAATTGGTCATAAAAGTTCATGGACAAATTTGGGGTCATTTGAAGATGCAAAAAAAGCACTCGTATACGAACTCATCTGGCCTACCGAAACACCCTGCATTGAACATGGTATATTTTTGGACATGCATAAAATGACCCCAAAGTTTGCTAGCAGGTGGGCATGCCCATGGCAGACAATCATGCCAGGTTTGAATGATTTCCGACACCATGCGCAAGTTGCATCACGTTCGGCCATTTGTGGTCCATTTTTCATCGAGAGAACTCCATTGGTGATATAAGCTCATGGAATTTTTTGGGCCATTTCACCATGCCGATAAAACGTGCTCTCATACGGACCCATCTTGCCTACCCAAACAACCCCCGTTGAAAATGGTCCATTTTTTGGACATGCATGAAATGATCCAACTATTGCCAATAGGTGGGCATGCTCATGGTTTGAACGAATTTTGACACTATATGCAAGTTGCGTCATGTCCGAGCATGTATAACCACTTTTCATCGAGAAAACTATATAAATTGAAAGAACTGTCAAAAACTCAAACAACTTGACATGGTGCCTTGAATTGGCTATTTAAGCTTATGGGGAAAAATTGGAGTCATTTAAAGATGTCGAATAAAACATGCTCTCATACAGAGCCTTCTGGCCTACCCGAGCACCTCTGTTAAACATGGTATATTTTCGGACATGTATGAACTGACCCCGACTTTTACGAGCAGGTGAGAATGCTCATGGTAGGCATCCATGCCAGGTTTGAATTATTTCCGACACCATATGCAAGTTGCGTCACAGCCGGCCATTTATCGCCTTTTTTTACTAAGAAAAACACCAAAAAATGGAAAATTTCTAGAAAACCAAAACAACTTGGTACGGTGCCTTGAATTGATCATACAAGTCAATGAAAAAAATTGAGGTCATTTAACGGATGTTGAGAAACAACATGCTCTCAGTGCAGCCTTCTCACATATCTAGGCACCCTATGTTGTACATGGTTTTTTTTGGACATTCAAAAAAGGCATCAACATTGGTCAACAGGTGGGCATGCACATTGTGAAGATGCGAACACTTTTTCAAATTTGCCAGCATTTTTTCATATTTGTGAATAATTTTTGAATATATTTATTTTCTAGGGCCTAACCATTTTTTTTCTTCTCTTTTGGTTAATTGATTTTCTCCATCTTGAACTTTATTATTCTTTTTGAAACCTGTGCAAAAAAATTCAGTATTTTACAAAGTGTTCCTTAAAAAAACAAATAAATTCAAAAAATGTACAGGATTTCCAAAAAATATTCTTTTTTCTAGAAATTGTTCTGAATGTTAAGAATCTTGCCGTTTACAATTTTTTTCTCAACACTCTAATAATGTTCATTTTCCGAAAATGTTTGGAAATTTAAAAACATGTTAGTTTTTTAAATTGTTTGTGGTTTCCCAAAATCTTCGAGCTTTTTTACAAAAATAAAAATGCTCGTGTTTTTCCTATTTTTTCATAAATTCCAAAAATATACGAGAATTTCAGAATAGGTTATTGTTTTCTGAAAACTGTTCCAGTTTTCAATTTTTTCTCAAAACTCAAAAAGTATTTCGGAATTACTTAAAAGATTCACGGTTTTGAAAAATTGCTCAGAATTTCCGAAATGTCCCCATGAACAAGTTCTGTTCTCTAAATTCCAAAAAGTTCACGTATTTTCAGAAGATATTTAGGATTTTCAAAAAAGGCAAGGTTTAAAAAAATGAATTTTAAACCTTTTCTAGAGTTGTTGAAAAACAATTGTTGGGTTTTAAAAAAATCCTCGCTTTTTTAGAAAAAAATATTCACAATTTCCAAGAAAAGATAAAAAATCCAAAAGCTGCCAGGATTATGTGTTGTAGTTAGTTCTTAAAGTGGCAAGCTCTTCATTTCCCACCAACGTCTATCAGGTTGATTGGTAGGTAGCTGCTCTTTCTAAGGTGGAGCTGCAGAGTTTGAATCCCTGCAGGTCGGTCGCTCCTAATTCTTTTTTTAGCGACTATATCGCTGCCGTAGGTGCGAGCGCTAGGGGATACCTTCCTGGGCCGGCCCAATCGGTGGTACGCAGAGGGTATACGTTCTAGCGGGCAACCTATCATACGTATAAAGTGGGTATATACCGGGTGAGACGTTTTGGAGGCCGAGCTACCTGCAGGCCGAAATCTGTGCCGTGCAGTATAGCATTGCGATGTGTGCTCGTTCGTTAATACGGTCTTTATTAAATTGCAATACAGCGGTGCCGTGGGCTGCGGTGCTGTCATTGTACACGGGCCTCTGGTATGCATCGTTGCATGCCCATTATGTACCTACTGGGCTGTTTTGAAACTGGCACACATGTGTGGCTGGCGGTAGGGTGGGTTTTGCGGGCCCATGTGGCGCTGCAGATAGCTTTATATTTATTTCCACGTGGTGCTCAGATTTTTCCGGCTGGTTAGACCTCTCATCCCCTTCTCGCGGTGTCTGGACGGGGCGAAGATTCGCCATGGATGGCCTGAGTTCTTCGAGGAAGCCAAATCAGGGTAAAATAATGCTAGATCTTGCATTTTGTGTTCTTGTTCTAATGCTTGGAACCAACTAGGTGTTTAGCGGATAATTCCTGCCAGATTTCTTCCCAATTTTTTGTCTAGTTCATCTGCCCCAGTGCCCCTGGTTGTTGAATCTGGGTGGGGGCAGGGGGTCGTTGATGTGGAGTGCATCGTTGCTTCCATGCAAGAAGCTCGCGTGAACTGCCCAAGTTTGATTTCCTCTGAGCCAATCACTGTCGGCTAAGGCGGAGAGTAGCACCGTTTAGGACAGACACCTTGAGGAGGCAACGCTGGTGGAAGAGGACATTGGATCGTATAACGATGCTAGTGATGTGGTTGCCGACTCAAGCGACATGGCTCCTAAAGATACCAGCGATGCAGCTGTCGGAGAAGATGTAGATGCAGAACATGTGCTCGTCTCCAACTCAAAGGGCTCGTGCAGGACTAGACGTTAATAAATTGACAACTAATCAGAAACGCATTGTCTGAACGTGTAATGCTAGCTTGGGCTTGTTCGTCCTTTTGTTGAGTTAGCCAAGATTGGGTTTGGGTTCAGTTTGTGTGTACTTGTGGCATGTATTGTTAGATTGCACATTGACAAAACTGGTAAGAATGTGGATTTCTCTTATCGACAAAGATGAGAAGTGGTCAAAACCGGTAAGAATGCCTATCTTTTATGCTGAATGTGTGGATTTCTCTTATCGCAATCCAGTTCTCTCCAATATCAAAAAAATTAAGACATATACTAATGATATGCACCAATGCAGGGCAGTGTTGTTCTAACTCAGAACCTGCCTATTGAGATACATGTATCAAAAATTTACACAAGGACTATGTTTGAAAATTTTGGTGAGATGTTGTATGAAGTCGGATCGTATGTTCTGAGTGAAGTTGTACTTTGTCGCAAGTACATAGCTAGTCATGTAAAGAAGGATTCGAAAGAGAAGTGGTGTAAAAATGAATTCCTTCTTCAGGTGAACGATCTTGCTGATGAGTTCAAGTGTGAGTGCGAGATGTTCGACCATTTCGGGATGTTGTGAATCCATGCACTAAAGGTGTCCTTTTTTGCTTCTTGCTATGTGTGCCGATCAAATTATTATACGTACTATTCGCCGGCGCAAAAAGTTGTTCTGAGATACACCTTTTGTTCTCTGTAGGTAATGATCCAGCTTGGGATGTAAGATGTTCTGGCAAACTACGTGCTGAAATATTGGACCAGGGATGCGAGAGATATACTCCCACCAGAGCTTCTGCGCTACTAGAAGAACCAAGGTCCTCTCAAGAACTCTTCGTGGCGACATAACAATCTACATCTGTTGTGTCTTGAAATTATCAGACTAGATGATATCAATGAGAATGCATATACTCTTGCTATGGAGCAACTGAGAAATGTGAAAAAATAATCTTTGGAACACTGTGGCGGCTATACGCGATGGTATGGGGCTATCCGACAGAGAAGTGGCAACTGATTCTGCAGGATCTGGCGTTGGGCATAAACAACATTTTGGTCCAGCAATCCGGTGCAGAGTGCCTCACAATGTTCAGATAGTTTTGCGACACCGTTGAAGAAGAGGCCAGCGGGGTGGCCTACCCAAGCTGCAACAAAGCACCGTACGAATAGCCAGCTAAAAGGACTAGGTTATGTTCTATATGCAGGGTTCAAGATCACAAGAGTACTGCATGTCCGCGGCGGGGTGATCTTCCAAAGGCGCTTGCTGCTCCAGATGCAGCTTGAAAGGGCACAGGAAGAACATATGCACCAACCCCCCGAAAGCGGACTTCAATGATTGATTTAGTGTGTTTTAAGTTGATATTCGGATTGCAGACTCAAAATATCAGAAGTTTGTCTTTTGAAAAGAACACAACATATAGCTGTGGTGGTTGTTTTTTTTTGCGGGTGAAAGAAATTTCATTTCTCACACAGGAAGTGCCTTGGCATTACATAATCTGGAACCTCCTCCGGTCCCGATCCCAACCAAACAACCGTACGCTTATGAACCCTACCATAGTTAGCAAGATAGTGGCTCACACCGTGTGTCATATCGCTGGTATCCATTTTCGCACATACATTCCTGTGCTAAGCTGAATGTGTAATGACGATGTTGTCAAAAATCACATGGAGTAGTTGTGTCTAGTGAAAAAATCTCCAGTTTCTGATTAAGTTGGTCGATGGTCTATTTCTGCTGTTTGACGTGTTCAGTTGCACGGGCGAAAAAAATTCAGATATAGCGTCAGCGTCTTTTGTGCTTGACATCTCACATACAAAGCAAGTTTTTACTTCCTGCGAATGTAGACAAATCGTTGCCGAATAAAAAGAAAACAAGTCCTGCACATGGGTGGACGCGGATGGCAAGTGTGCCCGCTCGCTGTGCGACTCATCTATACATGAGCTGTCACTGTTTATTTAGTAGCAAATATGGGCAACTTAAAATGGCCGCAGCTGAAATACGGTGGAGGCATACCAGCGTGGCACTAATCACGACCAGGACAGACGTGTGTGATACCGGCCTCTAGGTAGCTCGGCCACCAAAGTGTATTTTCGGTATATACCAGGTCAAAAGTCCATATTGCCATTTATACGTTTTGGATGGGGGATTGTACCGAAGCGGGACTCAACAAACAAACGGTCGCCGCCGCGCCGTGTAGTAAAATCGATATGATCGGGGTCACTCACGGTCGGGCAACGCTTTCGCTTTACGCCGGAAACGGCAAGTTTCCACTGCCCGGAAGGAGGCGCGGTGACCCAACCACTTCCCAGACCGGCAACGCAGCCGCCGCTTTTGTTTCCTTCCACGCGCACCGCAGCAGAGGATCGGTGACCGGCTTGCTGCTTTCCGGTCGGGCGTGACGGGCGGACCTTTCACAGTACTACCCATCACTAGTCGCCGGCGAAACTTCCTGGAATTTTCGTCTGTACGGCGGCGCGTGGCCACGGACTATCACTAGAGGAGAGGAGAGCACACCCGAGTTCACAGTTTCAGTCTCAATTGTTACGGACTTAGCCCCGCGTTCCAAGCCAAGAGATAAGATGGGCCGCGGGAGGACGGAGATGAAGAGGATCCACAACGACGTGTCGCGCCGGGCCACCTTCGGCAAGCGCCGCCGCGGCCTGCTCAAGAAGGCGGGCGAGCTCGCCGTGCTCTGCGGCGTCGACCTCGGCCTCCTCGTCTTTGACGACGACGGCGCCGGCAAGCTGTTCGACTACTGCAGCCCCAACACAAGGTCCGTCCTCCGTCCGTTCCGTCACGCGCTAACCCATTTGGATTTGGTTCTAGGCTTCTAGCTAGCTTGTGAGGTGCCTCTCTGCTGCCTTGGAGTTTTACGAACCTCTGAATTGATTCTTCTGTTTATAGTGCAAGTGTGGATGTGTGTTGTGATTCATTCCGGTCCGGGCAAGCGAGATTCTGCATTATGGTTTTGATGAACATGCCGGTTACTGAATCTGCATCCCTTGCAAGTGCCAACCCCGGCAATCTTTGGCATCGTCCTAGCTAGCCGCAGTATTGGTCAGATGATGCTTTTGAATTTAGCTCCGGTTTTAATCTTCTGCTCAGATTGAGATGCTTATGTTCATATTCAGTGTACAATATACTATTAGTTGTGACATGTTTATAATTGACTTGTCATTGTTAAGCTGGAGCGAGCTAATCGAGCGCTACGAGAGCATCACCAACCACCAGTTCAAGTTCCAGTTCCAGGGGATAGATCATGATGATGATCAGGTCAGGTCAATAAACAAACACATCCAGTCATGTACTACATACATACATACATACATTTGCACACTCAAGTGTTAATTAACTGCATGCTTGCCTTCTGATTGATCTATGCGATCCTTTGCACACAGACACAGCAGCAACCGTTGGCGGATATCATCGCAGGGCTGAGGCGTGAGCAGGACCGTCTCGATGCCAGCGTGAGGAGGCAGACCGGAGAAGACCTGCCATCCGCCGCGACGGTGGCAGAACTCGACGATCTGGAGCAGCGGCTGGAGTGCGTGCTGGGTAAAGTCCGTGAAATGCAGGTACTGCACAAAATTCTGTGTTGCTCACATGCCTAGTGTTTGAGTGAACTGCATCACATTCTCGTGTGTGTGTGTGTGTGTGTGTGTGTGTGTGTGCAGGACAAGCTGCTGGAGCAGCAGTTGGAGGAAGCACACCACAAGGTAACTAATCTTAGGAGATGCAAAATCAATTAAGAGGAGGCACACAGGCGATTTTTCATCCGGAATTGAACTGTGAATGACATTGTGCGTATGCATGGTTGGGTGTGTGCACACGTAGGTGCACATCTTGGAGGAACAGAACAGCTTCCTTCGCCACCTGGTAATTGTGATCGACATCGCTGCCTGCCTGCTGAGCTGCTATGTATACTAGGCTACTAGCTTCCTGAATGTGTCTTCACTCTTTTGTCAGATGGGCGAGGAGGGGCAGCAACGTGCTGCTGTGGAGGCGCCAGCAGTGGCGCCGAAGCTACCGGCAATGGCGTTCGGGGGATCCTTCCCGGAGGTGGAGGAGGAATTGACGGCGCTGCGGCTGTGGCCACGGCAGCTCCCCGGCGTGTAAGGCATAGGCCTGAAGCCCAGCCTGCAACTCTGGTGATTAAGGTTGTGCGCATGAACACACTACGAGACTACCCTTATTGGTACGGTGGTACCTGCAAAGAAAAAAAAAAGACTACCTTATCGGCGATCAATCTGCATCCTGACTATAGTACTGTTGCGTATTGTTGTGTTGTTTTGCAGATCAACGAGAGATGATAGCCTGACGGAAGACAGACGGAGATTATAATTGATGATTAGTTATAACGAATCTAGCTTAAACTTACTAGTAACAGGCCTAAGGATCCGGCGTATGTTCAGAGGGCATGCATATATACGTTAACAAGTAGCAGACGGACGCCAATATTTTGCTAGGCACAATTTCCTGTATGATTGTGTGAGCAGCACTCCCAAATCCCCATATATGTATCACGTTGGTTCATATGAATTTACGGTGGTGTTTCCTCTAACATCAGTGTTGGAGCTCTGACGTGAATGGATTGATCAACATGGGTACTACTTTGATTTTTTAGGCAATATCGCTAAGGTTTATTAGTCAACAATAGCTTCCTTCTTCCTTGCCACGAGAGATGGGGCCTTGTGCTGGGTCAACAGGCCTTGCAAGTTACACCAAATCGGATGCGCAGCTAGGGTTCTTCGCTAGAGAATGTGCCAATATAAACTTGGCCAGACCAAAAATTTATAAAAATTATTCAAACAAAAAAAATGGAGGGGGGAGTTCATGTTGCTTCGCTGAACTTGTTCTAGAGTTTTAGACTATTAGGGGGCCGTTCGGAATCCCACCAGCTCCGGAGAGCTGCGCCGCAAATTTCAACTATAACTCCACCAGTTCCTAGAGTGGAGCTGTGGAGCGGAGTACCTCCGAAAAGGGCCTAGGTAACAACTACTCCCTCTGTTCCTAAATATAAATCTTTCTAGAGGTTCCACTATGGACTATATACAGAGCAAAATAAGTGAATCTACACTTTAAAATATGTCTATATACGTCTGTATCTAGTTTGTAGTGAAATCTCTAAAAAGACATATATTTAGGAAGGGAGGAAGTAAAACTTTGATTTGGTTCACAGTTTACCTCCAAACTTTGGAAACCGTTCACTTTGGCCAATTCAGCAAGCTAGTCTCATTAATTCCATACTTGAGTTGCATGTGTTGCCTGCTTCACGACGGCCGGCTTGGATCGATCACGCCTTATTTTCAGGAAGTCCGTTGTGATAGTTGATAAACTCGGGACGAGACTTGAGGAACTCGTAGTAGAACTCCTCGTCCGGCGGAGATACTCCACGTAGCCTCCCCCGCTCTTGAGGTGTCAAGTCTGCAAAAAAGCTGTATTTCTTTCGCACGGACGGGGAGTGGTGCGAGTCGATGAACTCGACACTGGTCTTGAACAATTCAAACCGCATGGCCTTCTCTTCCTCGTCGAAGTATGTTTTGTTGTACTTCTTCATCCAGTCCTCAAACTCTGCCTCCATGTCCCGCTGTTCCTTTAGGGACTCGCCGCCGGTCTCCTCATGTCTGGCCTTCCCATCGTCGCACGCCTCGTCGCTGATGCTCTTTCCGGGCTTCATGTCAGTTACCTCCTTCTCGTCCCTAATCACCTTGCAAGCTGACTCATCTGTGTCTTTCTTGAGATACAGAAACGCGAATCCAGCTGCTGACGCAGCCGCGGCTACAGCGGCGCCACCAACGGCGAGGCTCCTCGAGGATTGGAGAAAGCGTGCCGACCTTCCCGCACCCGATCCTCGGGCCGCTTGGGGGCCGGTGACCGGCGCTTGTGCCTGCGCGCGTGGCAAGAACCTCCGTGTGAGGAGCGAGCAGAGGGCCCGGGGAGACATGATGCGACTGCCCCCTCTTCCTTCCCCTCCCCGATTCGATTTATTTCCTTTTTCCTTTGGGCACCGCTAGGCGCCGGTGCACCCGCCGAATATTTCGGCTGGTTTGCTCCCAGCCGTCCGATTTGCTGTGAGACACCGTCAGATCAAAGCATCTCTGTTGTTTTTTCTAACCTTGTTCTTATCTCCCCGAGCGCTCGCCGCGCCGTCCGCCCGTCGGGGCCGTCCCACGCTCCGGCACTCAGCTCGTCCCGGCCGCTCGCCGCCCCGGCCGCCGGTTGGAGCTGACCGCTCACCGCCTCGGCCGCACGTCAGAGCGCCATCGATGCAGCTCCACGACTCAGCTCGTCCAGTCCGCTCGCCGCCCCGACCACCCGTCGGAGCCGCCCCGCGCTCCGGGACTCAGCACGCCCCGACCGCTCGCTGCCCCCGCTGCTCGTCGGAGTGCCATGGATACAGCTCCGCCTCACCGATAAGTGGTTCCAGCAAAAAACAGAGATGCCCCGTGGTAGCATTTTCCCGTGTCAGTCGTAGCAAATGAAGACAACGGTTGCAGCAAAAAAAATCCATCGGCGTCGCCATTGTAGCAAAAATGTTAATCGGATGTAGCAAAACATATCGCCAATGGTAGCAAAAAACGAGGTTGTTGCAACAAAAATGTTGTCCTCGTCATCGCCGGTCACACCTCAGTCGTAAAAAAGCACCATGGCCGCATGAATGGATGTAGCAAAACACAAAGACGGTAGTAGCAAAAAATTGACACGGTTGTAGCTTTTCCCCTCTACGGTGGAAGCTTTTCTGTAAACGATTGAAACTTTTTTTGTTTTGAGCAGCGCCTGGGTGAAATATTGCTCTCTCGTTCGGTTGAAGCTTTTTTCATCGAAGGGTGTAGCATTTTCTGTAGACGGTTGTAGCTTTCCTCGATGGCACTGAACGCTTTTAATTTTCTGTATATCCGATGTAGCAAAACTCGACGCCGGTTGTAGCCGAGTGGTTTGCCGGTTGTAGCAAAATGTGATACAGGTTGTAGCATGTAACAAAAAGCGCGATGTCTAGTGTTTTCTCGGAACAACGCCGCCGTCCTTGCAGCTCGCGGTCACCATGCTCGTCATCCCATGATGGGAGCTCTCCCGGGCACCAGTTGCAGCAGGCCACGACGTGGTTCCAGCTTCCGCCTAGGCCGGTTGCAACACGTCTTGCTGTGGGCATGTCTTCTCCGGTGACCGGTCTCCGCTCGTAGCACGGCCTCGTCGGAGCGTGCAGCACGACGCCGGAGGGCAACGTGGTGTGGGGTGGCAGAGGCCAGGCCGTCGCCCCAGGCGGGCAGCTGTCCGCCGTGGCCGGTTGCGGGCGTAGTCCCAGCCTGCCCGGACTCGACAACGACGACATCACCTGCCAGTAACCGGGGTAGCTGGTGTGTGGTGGGGGGGCATTATCGGTCAGTGCTTGGGGTGGGGGAGGAAGCCTGGATGCAGGAGGAGGGAAAGCAAAACGTGAGCGGCTGGAAAATAACTGCGGGAGGATAAGGGATGTGAGGTGGGCCTACTAGCAGCAACAGCTAGCGAGTGCGCGGGTGCTACCGGCCGAAGATTCGGCCGGTGCCCCGGCAGGCACCTCTAGGCGCCGGCGCACCGGCCGAATGTTTCGGCCGGTCTGCTCCCAGCCGCCCGATCTGTTGTGCGACACCATTAGATCAGAGCTTCTCTGCTGTTTTTTTACCTTGTCCTCGTCTCCCCGAGCGCTCGCCGCGCCGACCGCCCGTCGGGGCCGCCCCACGCTCCGGCACTCAGCTCGCCCCGGCCGCCGGTTGGAGCTGACCGCTTGCCGCCTCGGCCGCCCGTCGGGCGCCATGGATGCAACTCCGCGACTCGGTTAAATCCGATCCGCTTTCGCCGCCCGGCCGCCCGTCAGGGCCGCCCAGCCCGGGACTCAGCGCGCCTGACCGCTCGCTGCCCCGCTGCTCGTCGGAGTGCCATGGATGCAGCTCCGCCTCATCAATGATTGGTTCCAAAGAAAATGTAGATGCCCCGTGGTAGCATTTTCCCGTGTCAGTCGTAGCAAATGAAGACAACGGTTGCAGCAAAAAAATCCACGGGCGTCGCCATTGTAGCAAAAATGTTATTCAGATGTAGCAAAACACATCGCCAATGGTAGCAAAAAACGAGGTTGTTGCAACAAAAATGTTGTCCTCGTCATCGCCGGTCACACCTCAGTCGTAAAAAAGCACCATGGCCGCATGAATGGATGTAGCAAAACACACAGATGGTAGTAGCAAAAAATTGACACGGTTGTAGCTTTTCCCCTCTATGGTGGAAGCTTTTCTGTAAACGATTGAAACTTTTTTCGTTTTGAGCAGCGCCTGGGTGAAATATTCCTCTCTCGTTTGGTTGAAGCTTTTTTCATCGAAGGTTGTAGCATTTTCTGTGGACGGTTGTAGCTTTTCTCGATGGCACTGAACGCTTGCAACTTTCTGTATATCCGATGTAGCAAAACTCGACACCGGTTGTAGCTGAGTGGTGTGTCGGTTATAGCAACATGTGATACAGGTTGTAGCATGTAACAAAAAGCGCGATGTCTACTGTTTTGTCGGAACAACGCCACCGTCCTCGCAGCTCGCGGTCACCATGCTCGCCATCCATGATGGGAGCTCTCTCGGGCACCAGTTGCAGCAGGCCACGACGTGGTTCCAGCTTCCGCCTAGGCCGGTTGCAACACGTCTCGTTGTGGGCATGTCTTCTCCGGTGACCGGTCTTTGCTCGTAGCACGGCCTCGTCGGAGTGTGCAGCACAATGCCGAAGGGCAACGTGGTGTGGGGTGGCAAGGGCCAGGCCGTCGCCCCAGGCTGGCGGCTGGCCGCCGTGGCCGGTTGCGGGCGTAGTCCCAGCCTGCCCGGACTCGACACCGACGACATCACCCGCCAGTAACGGGGGTAGCTGGTGTGTGGTGGGGGGGCATTACCGGTCAGTGCTTGGGGTGGGGGAGGAAGCCTAGATGCAGGAGGAGGGAAAGCAAAACGTGAGCGGCTGAAAAATAACTGTGGGAGGATAAGGGATGTGAGGTGGGCCTACTAGCAGCAACAGCTAGCGAGTGCGCGGGTGCGACCGGCCTAAGATTTGGCCGGTGCCCCGGCATGAAACGTTTCCCTTTCCCTTTTGTCTCCGCCGCGGCCGCCGCCTCGCCTCGATTCTAGGGCTTGACGGACTTTCGCTCATGTCTAGAGTCTTTTGTTCTTTCTTTGTTTTTCCATCGGTTTTTGTCGTTTCTTTTTTCCTTTTACTTTATTTTCTTTTCTTTTTATTTGTTTTCTTCAGTTTTTCTTTGTTTCTTTCTCTTTTTCACTGGCTTTTTTCATGATTCTTCGGACTAAATAGCATTTTACTGGGTAGTTGTTGTTGGACTGGGGGCTTTATTGCACTGACAATGTGTTCATATGGATGCATCACCATGACTATTTCTCATCTGCGGCGAGACTTAACTAAGACTCACCTCTGGCGCGCACGACTAGGCCGGCCCAGTACGTAGTTGCCGCACGACCTTTTTTTATGCACAGCTATACCTTGCATGCAGTGTGCGCGAGCGTGCACTCGCCTCAAGCGACACGCTACTGGTCTGGCCCAGGGCGGGTAGGAATGATATCTTTTTTTACTTTTTTATGTAATTAATTTTATTTACACTTATGGAATAAAAAATGTTATATTTAAATTTAACAAAAAAATGTTCGTCATGCACACAAAATTAAGTTCGTGCAGTGTTACAAAAAACTCTGTGAACTTTTAAAATGATGATAGCATTTGAATAAAATGGTCATGACATTCAGAAAATGTTCACACACTTCAAAAAATGTTCATGACATTTAATAAAAGTACTTATACATTGTAAAAATATATTATACAATATTAAAAAATGTTCAGATAATTCAAAAAAAGGTTTCATACCTTCACATAAATGTACGTGATATTCAAAAAACATGTCTTTCAAAAATATGTTTTTCATATTTTTTAAAATACTTATATAATGTGGAAAAATGTTCATATAGTATAAAAAGTGTTTCTTACCATTAAAAAACTTTACGTGTAATTTTAAAGAAATTTAAAAAATGTTGTGCCCTATGATTTTAGCCAAGGTTCTAATTCGGGACATAGGGGTGGTCGTCCTTGCAAAGGTGCTTCCTCCATATGCACCACCGATTGGTGGATTGGTCAGGCGTTGTTTCTACATTGTCGAGTTTTTGTCAGGCGAGGAGCACAAAACATGGTTTACATCCTCATTGACCATGAATACACTTTCTCTCACTCTTTCGGTATATTGCCATGCCATATGTAGATTTGGTTAACATTAGCATGGTGTGATAAACACTCTATATGAGAACTACCAAACGTGAATGCTGACATCTTGCACTTGTATCGTGTTGTTGTATTCTGATTTCAATCATGCAAAGTCAACTTAATTTCTCCAAGTTTAATGTTCAAAGGGTCTGTAAAACTAGATACAATGTACTCAAGGCGGGCAGCAGCCTTGAGCTCAAGGCGGCATTCACTTTCGAGATGTGAGAAGGTGCACATGAATCATCTTAGTGGCTAACCCAAATGTGGGCGTCGGGTGGCTGTTACAGCTGCTAAGCCATGGAGACGGCTCAACCTAGGACAGTGCATTAACTGAACTGTGCAGGCTCAACTGTTCCTGGGAAATGTTGCATGGAAAACAAAAAAAATTCTACGCACAAACAAGATCTATCCATAGAGATGCATATCAACAAGAGGGAGAGTGTGTCTACGTATCCTCATAAACCGTAAGCGGAAGCGTTTATTAACGCGGTTGATGTAGTCGAACTTATTCCCGATCCAACCGATCAAGTACCGAACGTACGGCACCTCCACGTTCAGCTCAGTGACGTCCTCGCCTTTTTGATCCAGCTAAACGGGCGAAGTAGTAGGCGAGTTCCGACAGCACGACGGCGTGCTAACGGTGGTGGTGATGCTATCTCCGCAGGGCTTCGCCTAAGCATTTCCAAAATATGACCAAGGGACGAAACATTGGAGAGGGGCGCCACACACGGCTAAGAGATTGTCGTGGCTTGTGTGGTGCCCCCTTCCTCATATATATAGGTGGGGGGAGAGGGGAGGCAGCCAGGAGGCGCCCCCAAGGAGGCCGAGTCCTCCTTGGCTCCTGCCCTAGCCGCGCCCCCTTCCTTATTTGTGCGCGGGAGGAAGGCAGGGGGAGGTGGCGCCCCCTCCCCCCCTTTCCTTTCTCTCATGAGAAGGGAAAGGCAGGAGGGGCCAACCCTCCCCCTTTCCTTCCCCTAGGGCCGGCGGCCAGAAAGAGGGGCGCACCAGCCCCTTGTGGGCTGGTGTGTTTCCCCCTTGGCCCATTAAGCCCATATAGCCTCCCGGGGCTTCTCGAAACTATTTTCAGTGATCCGATGATTACCCGGTGCCTCCTGAAACTCTTCCCGTGTCCAAACACCATCATCCTATATATCAATCTTTACCTCCGGACCATTCCGGAGCTCCTCGTCATGTCCGTGATCTCATCTGGGACTCCAAACAACATTCGGTCACCAAACCATATAACTCATATAACACTATATCGTCAAAGAACGTTAAGCGTGCGGACCCTACGGGTTCGAGAACTATGTAGACATGACCGAGACACCTCTCCAGTCAATACCAATAGTGGAACATGGATTCCCATATTGGTTCCTACATATTCTATGAAGATATTTATCGGTTGAACCTTATGACAACATACGCAATTCCCTTTGTCTATCGGTATGTTACTTGCCCGAGATTCGATCGTCGGTATCTTCATACCTAGTTCAATCTCGTTACCGGCAAGTCTCTTTACTCGTTCCGTAATACATCATCTTGTAACTAACTCCTTAGTCACTTTGCTTGCAAGATTCTTGTGATGTGTATTATCGAGAGGGCCCAGAGATACCTCTCCGATACACGGAGTGACAAATCCTAATCTCGATCCATGCCAACTCAATAGACACCATTGGAGATACCTGTAGAGCATCTTTATGATCACCCAGTTACGTTGTGATGTTTGATATAGCACACAAGGTATTCCTCCGGTATCCGAGAGTTGCATGATCTCATAGTCTAAGGAATATGTATTTGACATCAAGAAAGCAATAGCAATAAACTGAACATCATATGCTAAGCTAATGAATGGATCTTGTCCATCACATCATTCTTCTAATGATATGATCCTGTTATCAAATGACAACTCATATCTATGGTTAGGAAACCTTAACCATCTTTGATCAACGAGCTAGTCTAGTAGAGGCTCACTAGGGACACGGTGTTTGTTTATGTATCCAAACACGTATTTATGTTTCTGCCAATACAATTCTAGCATGAATAATAAATCTTTATCATGAATAAGGAAATATAATAATAACAACTTTATTATTGCCTCTAGGGCATATTTCCATCAGTTTCGCCTCTATCTTACCGTCTGCCGTTGCAATTAATGTGCCCCATGATCAGACTATATTTGCCTACAATACATCTTCTCCACCTGCCAGATATACATCAACCGACACACATCCACATGCTAGTGAGCGGTGAAGATTTCAAGTTGAGCTAAGCCCGAGCTCCGAATCAAATATCTGTTCTTCGCTTGGCTTGTACTCCGCAATAGATGCAGATAGGCTCAAGAAAAGGGGCATGCCGAGACCAGATAAGTGCCCTCTCTGCGACCAAGCACCGGAGACTATGGATCACCTCATGACCACTTGCCTCTCCAGGGAAAACCCTTTATCTTGTGATCGGACAATAAAGCTTTTGTTTTCTTACAAAAAAGGCCAAATTTGGAATTTAACACCCCAAAGCTTTTGTTTTCTGACAAACAAGGCCAAAATTTGGACAAGTCGGTAGAGTTTTTGCTAGAAATTTCGGCAGCATAACACGTTAGAAAGAATTGCATGCACAATGACAGTACAAATTTATTCAACAAGAATGAAGCTGTCCTATTCATTCCGAAATTTCATTCATGAATCTGAATCCATATTCCATACCATCATCCTACAACATCATTTCCACCACCACGATAAACTAAATAAGCTCATGGATGAATCTAACAGCCTCCAATACTCATTTCCATCCATCATTCTTCATTCTCAATGGTCACATCCCATCAAACAATCCTTCCTTGTGTTTGTTGAATACACAAAAAAGGATCTAAGAGCAAAGCAACAACCCATCAGACACTCCACACCACCAGAAATCTAGCACTCACTAGCAACCCCGTTATGACCAAGAGGCACTACAAGCTCCATCCATCCATCGGTCTTTTGACCCTCAATAAGATCAAACTTCTCGATGGCTGCGGGTCCAGACCACAACCATGGCAGAGAGAGAATAAGATTAACTAGTGGCCTCAACTGGAGTAGAATACTATATAGTGCAAAGCAAAACAACCCATTAGGCAGCACTCCACACATCCACTCACCAATTAGGACCAAGCGGTGCTACAAGCTCCATCCATCAGTCTTCTCGCCCTCCGCAAGATCAAACTTCCCGATGGTTGAGGGTCCAGAACACTACCTGGGCAGAGAGAGAGAGAGAGAGAGAGAGAGAGAGAGAGAGAGAGAGAGAGAGAGAGAGAGAGAGAGAGAGAGAGAGAGAGAGAGAGAGAGAGAGAGAGAGAGAGAGAGAGAGAGAGAGTGAGAGTGAGAGAGAGAGAGAGAGAGAGAGAGAGAGAGAGAGAGAGAGCATGATTAACTAGTGACCTCAATCCATTAAGTATGAGTGCTACTGACGCAGACTTCTACAAGTTTGGTCAGGAGTTGTCTAGCATATGCAATATATATCAACAACAAGAAGATCTTACAAGTTAATATACCGTTGTCAAACACATCATCCATGCCATAAAGATCAAGCAGTTGCTATCTCCTATTATTTAGGTACCACAGTTAGTTTTCTCTTATTAGGACTTCTACTCCTATGTAGAAGGATAGGTGAAATTGAGGTTGACTAAGAAAATAGAAAGATCACTTCTATTTCTCAAGTCAATGCAACGGAAGTGCAAGCACACAGGACCAATCACAAGAGAAAGAAAGATCTCTTCTAGTTCTAGATTCTCCAAAGGACTCCTGATGATAACATGAAAGCATACCAATACTCGTGCTTGGAGGGCAGCACATAGAGAGGACATCCAGTTATCAAAACCACCAAAAGTGCAAACACACCAACATAGAAAACATGCAGGGCTATACCAGCTGCGACCACGCGCCGCCCACGCCCTTTGTGCCTGCCACTCACAGACATTCAACCACCAGTTCATACAACTAACAGGCATTAAATGCTTGTTTGAAATAAAAGCATCACCGAGGTTCAAAAAACTAGACCAAAACCACAATATCTTGATTAAAGGCTCCACAATGAACATGAGCATAATATTGACTCCAAGAGAAACCCAAAGACAACTAGGCATCATCAAGGAGTCTAGCGATGGCCATGTGCACACAAAGCATGAGAGAGATAGGGGTGGGGAACCAGTTTTGTTTAGAACGAAGGCTCAAGGGGAGCCCGACTTTGAATTAACAAAGCCATCAACCGGCCAGGATTACACAAGGCCACCAAGCAAGAGCGACCGAAAGATACAAGGGAGCTGACAGAGCAGTTTACAACGCAACGCACACTACTGCACACATAGAAATACACATGAAAAACCTGCAAGTAATGTCGAAGCCCGCTGCACATCGGCACCAAGAGCAAGGGAGCAGAGTAGTGTCAAGGATCTGCCAAAGGCCTGCATGAACTGCGCGCAGCCGGATCGTGGGATTGGGATCTCGAAACCTGTCTTCCAACGCTGAAGAAGACCCCAATCCTCTCGCCTAGGCTCGAAGGCGCCGCACCGTCGGGTCGTTGGGTGCTCACCCGAGAGCAAGAGTGTAGGACCTTGAAGTATGTCTAGAGGGGGGGGGGTGATTAGACTACTTGACCAATAAAAACTTAACCTTTTCCCAATTTTAGACTTTGGCAGATTTTAGCTATCTTTAAGCGAGTCAAGCAATCTTCACACAATTCAAGCAAGCATGCAAAGAGTATATAGGCAGCGGAAAATAAAGCATGCAACTTGCAAGAATATAAAGGGAAGGGTTTGGAGGATTCAAACGCAATTGGAGACACGGATGTTTTTGTCGTGGTTCCGATAGGTGGTGCTATCGTACATCCACGTTGGTGGAGACTTCAACCCACGTAGGGTAACGGTTCTTGCGAGTCCACGGAGGGCTCCACCCACGAAGGGTCCACGAAGAAGCAACCTTGTCTATCCCACCATGGCCGCCGCCCACGAAGGACTTGCCTCACTAGCGGTAGATCTTCACGAAGTAGGCGATCTCCTTGCCCTTACAAACTCCTTGGTTCAACTCCACAATCTTGTTGGAGGCTCCCAAGTGACACCTAGCCAATCTAGGAGACACCACTCTCCAAGAAGTAACAAATGGTGTGTTAATGATGAACTCCTTGCTCTTGTGCTTCAAATGATAGTCTCCCCAACACTCAACTCTCTCTCATAGGATTTGGATCTGGAGGAAAGAAGATTTGAGTGGAAAGCAACTTGGGAAGGCTAGAGATCAAGATTCATGTGGTTGGAATGGAATATCTTGGCCTCAACACATGAGTAGGTGGTTCTCTCTCAGAACTGGTAAGTTGGAAGTGTAGGTTTGTTCTGATGGCTCTCTCCACGAATGAAGAGGAGGTGGAGGGGTATATATAGCCTCCACACAAAATATAACCGTTACACACAATTTACCAAACTCGGTGGGACCGAATCATCAAACTCGGTCAGACTGATTTAGTAAACCTAGTGACCGTTAGGGTTTTCGGTGGGACTGAAATGCATCTCGGTAGGAGCGATATGGTTAGGGTTAGGGCAGAACGTAATCTCGGTGAGACCGATTACACAAACTCGGTGAGATCGAATCTGGTAATTAGCTAACCAGAGAGTTGGTCAGGTAAACTCGGTGGGACCGATTTTCTCTTTCGGTGAGACCGAAAAGTTACAAAAGGGAAACAGAGAGTTTACATTGTAATCTCGGTGGGACCGATTCCCTCTTTTGGTGAGACCGAAAAGTTACGAAGGGGAAATAGAGAGATTACAATCCCATCTCGGTGAGACCGAGATCCCTATCGGTGAAACCGATTTGCCTAGGGTTTGTGGCAGTGGCTGTGACATCTGAACTCGGTGGTGCCGGATAGAAAGAATCGGTAGGGCCGAGTTTGACTTTAGGTTTAGGTCATATGTAGATGTGAGAAAGTAGTGGAGGGTTTTGGAGCATATCACTAAGCACATGAAGCAAAAGTCTCATTAAGCAACACCTCATCCCTTCTTGATAGTATTGGCTTTTCCTATAGACTCAATGTGATCTTGGATCACTAAAATGTAAAATGAAGAGTCTTGACCTTTTGAGCTTGAGCCAATCCTTTGTCCTTAATATTTTGAGGGTTCCACTTTCATCATCCATGCCATGCCATTCATTGAGCTTTCCTGAAATATTTATCTTGGAATAGTATTAGCTCAATGAGCTATATGTTGTTATGAATTACCAAAACCACCTAGGGATAGTTGCACTTTCAAAGAGCATGTGCCGGTCGAAACCCAGAGCAGGCATAACTCACAGTCCTCACCACGCTGAAGGCACACCACTAGCTGCATTGCCACCTGCCCGTGGCCACCGAGAGCAGAAGGAAAACCACTGGGAGGATTGTCGAAGAAACAAGCTGCAAAGACCCAAGGGCGAAGCTTGGGAAGCCTCTGCTTGGACTCGCAGCCGACGAGCGCTCTCCTACCTCGGCACCACTCACCCGGAGAACCAGACAAACCCAAGGCGGCGCCTCCAAGGAGGGAACGACGTGCAGGACGCCGCCACCGCCCAACCCGAGACGAGTTTTGGGCTTTCACCCGGGATCTGGGACGGGGATGGATACGGGAGACCTCAGCGGTACCTCGAAGGAGAAAAGGCGATGCGCGCACGCGCCCTCACCGCCATGGTCGGAGATCCGACCAAGGGTTTCCCCCGGACTCGAGATATGCCACCGGCACCCCACCAGCACCGGAACTGGCAGCAAAAGCTGTAGATCGGACACAGTCGGAGGGGAGGAGTGAGCAGAGGAGGAGGAGCAGCTCGACCTTCAGATCTGGAGCGGAAAGACCGCGCCACAACCACCACCCGTCAGATCCGCGCCGCCCGAGCAGCCGAGGACGCTGGCCGTCACATCCCGCGCACGCCGCCTGTCGCAGAGGCTGCGCCGCCTCGCCGTCCGGGGCCGCCGCCCCGATGTCCGGGGTCCTTTGCGCGGGAACGACGTGACGAGAGGCCTCGCCGCCACCTTCATCGGCGGCCGCCGGGGCTCGCCAGGCGTCCCTCAGGTGGCGGCAAGGGGAGGATATGTAGGAGCTCCAAGTCGCTCCCTGCCCAGCCTGGAGCTCGAGAAGACTGCGTCTACGCTATGACCGAACGGAATCTGCCTCTTCCGAGAGAGCAGAAGAGGGCCCTGAGGATGACCTGTTCGACTGTGTCAAGTACAACGTGAGAGACAATACAGTGGTGCCATTGCCATTTGAGACGGCGGCGACGGAGGCAACTCGCGGGGTATGGCATCCTACCTGGCTTTTCCCAGCCAATGTTTGAGTTACATATGCATTTGGAAGTGCCATACTACCATCTGGGATTGATTTGGTACGCCCTGATGCTTGCGTATATCCAGTAGTATCTACCCTTATCGATATGTTGTAATGACTAGTTTACTTGTTCTGACAATGTGTGTCAAGTTAAACTGACGGTTGTTGCTAGATTTCCATTTTGTTGTCTTAGGAGTAGACATTTATCAAGACTATGGTTGAGCTTGTAGCCTTTCTGTCGCAAACTGTGTTGTTGACGGAATGTACTGATCTATGCAGCATTGCTTCACTTCTTTGTTTGTGCTACTTTTGAGGTCCATACAATCTCTATAGCAAAGCTGGCTTCCGCATATTTAATTACCCTTAGATGAAGTATACAAGAAGATAGCACATATACTGACAGTACATTTTATTTACATTTCCCATTGTCCTGAAAATTACATGGAGCTGCTGCTACCAATAGTCAATAACTGCATTCTTTAGAGCTAGATACTTGATTTGATACATGTTTACCCGCAAAAGAAACCATAGATGCATGTATCTACCATTCTTAAAAAGTTGCTCCCCACTACTCCCTATTATCTCACCATGCACACTGTCCACATCAGCGATGTGCCACTCAGCTACCATGTTTCAATCGACGCTTCTATTTCCAACAGTAACAGCAAAAAGAGCTGCACATAGTAATTGCATGCCAAGGCTGTGACTGTATGTCTTCTCCACTATTAGCCATTTGATTCTTTCGTGAAGCCACATCCCCTTCCTAGGCCCACACCATCCGCACGAGTTGCTTGCTTCCTCTTAACTGTCCCAAACGCCCGACCGCCCCCTTCCCCTACACGAGTCTTCTTCCTTCAGTTATGATCTAGGCAACAGAACAGGCACCGATCCACTAATCTGATCCCTAGACCTCTCCCCTTCGATCTATAAATATTTGCTTCATGGCACTACAACATGGAAATCAAGATCCCCTTCATAGCACTACTCCTCTTTCGGCTGCCCCACTCCTCAAACTAGCTTCATGAGAGTCGTAGACAACGCATCGTTCTTGCCGTATCAAGTCTCGATCTGGCTGTCCAACCATAGATGATGCAGTGTTGATTCCGGCGACGCCATCGTCATCCATCACCGTTTTTTTTGGTTCACCTGGAAGCAACCGTACAACCTGCGTCCGTCCATGGATATTTCGTATGGTTGACAGATATTAGATTGCTTTTTAGATTATGCAATTGGCGCCTAGACCTTAGAAACATTCAAACGTTCTATTTGTGTGATCTCAAGCGATTCTTTTTGGAATCATATCCAGTAAGTTTTTCTTGGACTGTATTGGCTGATTCTTTGCTATATTCATAACGATTGTTTCTCATTGGCGGTGTCAGGGTTATTTCCGTTCAGGGTACTTTATTGGCGGATAAAGCAAAATTATTCTTGCAACTTTCAGTTTTGTCTCGATGCACCACTGGAGTTGACTGGGAATTCTTTATTATCCGATTGATGATATTTCCTCAGATTTATTCTGATCCTTTTGCCAGATGATAGATGAAACGCCCATGGGACAATCGATTTCTGAAGCGTGTGTTGTACCAGGGGTGCAAGGTGGAGGCAGAACATACTTCCAGTCCATGGGCCCATCGATTTCTGAACCTGAAATCCATGATTTATCACTAATTATATGAAGAACGTACTATTGTAGTGGTGTAATCCCTGTGATAGGATCATCAAGTGAGATATATGCATGGCAAGGAATATGTGTTTACTTACTGCTTTTGATGCGCCAATAAAATGTATGAGTTTGTTCCTTATTTCATACAGCTCCAAAATGGGTTCTTAATTGGTAAGATACATGGATCAATTGGGACGGATTCTGATATTTATCATATCATTTGACAGCAGCAAAATACATGGATCATTTTTTACATATGCATCTATCCTACGTTTTGTTCACCTTGCTTACTCTTATTGTAGAGGCCTGACATTATGGACTCATCCGAATGTTTCATATGCCACAGACATATATGTGATGTGGTGTTCTCTGTTTTTTCTTCGGTAATTTCCGTATGCATGAGACGACCTCACATGCTAAATCGTCAACCACTCATGCAACTTCTTACAAAGTACACTACGGCTTCCACCTAAAATTAGTAATTATTTTGCTTAAATTTATAATTAATCATCAGTAGGTTGATCGTGTTCGTTTGTAATCAAGAAAAGCTCTCATTAGTACTCTTTGGTCAGTTTGTACTTGCAACTGTGCCATGCCAAATCCTTAACATATTGTTTGTATTTATAGGATAATCACTTTACATATTCATCTATCCTACGTTTTGTTCACCTTGCTTACTCTTATTGTCGAGGCCTGACATTATGGACTCTTCCGAATGTTTCATATGCAGCAGAGATATATGTGATGTGGTTTTCTCTGTTTTTTCTTCGGTAATTTCCGTATGCATGAGGCGACCTCACATGCTAAATCGTCAACCACTCATGCAACTTCTTACAAACTACACTACGGCTTCTACATAAAATTACTAATTATTTTGCTTAAATTTATAATTAATAATCAGTAGAGTGATCACGTTCGTTTGTAATCAAGAAAAACTCTCATTAGTACTCTTTGGCCAGTTTCCACTTGCAACTGTGCCATGCCAAATCCTTAACATATTGTTTGTATTTATAGGATAATCACTTTGTTCTGTAATTTTTGTATCCATTACATTATCTGCGACAATGAATTAACCTTCGGTATGTATGCAGTGCTACAAAATTCCCGCACCAGCGTACAAGCATACTCTTTGTTCACACAAAATTACTTCCAAAAATACTAGCTTTTGATTTATGTAAACTTGGTTCATACAAAATTCATCCAAAATTAATCTTTAAATTCCTGCAGCAACGCGCGGGAAATCATCTAGTTTCATCGTTGTTGGGGATATAACTATTAGGTATGACCCACCCATGAGGGGCCGGGTTATACATATGGCGATTCATGAAGCACAAGACAGCTCTGGAAGATGGCGGTTCAGATAAGGGCCCAAAGCCCAAAGGCGACTTAAGGCCCGTAGAGATAAACCGCCATATGTACATAACTTGTATTATAAGGCAGGGATAGTTAGAGACCGGACCGGACACTGTTTATGAGCCGGCCGTGATTACGTGAGTCACCGGGCGTCGACCTCAGATATAAAGGGACGACCCGGCGGTTCAGGGGAAGTAAGATCAGATCGAAAGTTAGGTCAAGCGGATTCGCTCCCTAGTAATCGAAACATAAGCAATACCACCTCAAACTGGATTAGGCCTTCACCTTCACCGCAAGGGGCCGAACCAGTATAAACCCTCGTGTCATTTGTCCCGTTTTAACCCCTTTAAGCTTCCTAGTTGCGATGGGTCCACGACTAAGTCCTTTCACTAGGACATCTGCCGTGACAATTCCACGAAGTTGGCGCCCACCATGGGGCCAGTGCACGGTGGATTTGAGTTCTTGAAGGTCAACTTCGAAGGGCTCAAGGGATACGCTGTGGGCCGGATGACCAAGAGTCGTCGCGGCAAGCTCTACATCGACGACGCAGGCTGGGGCCCCGATGCCGGCTCAATTGAGTACGGGTACCGGGTCCCCTTCGGCAGAATCCACGTCTTCATCGGCTAGATCGGCGAGCCGGGCCCCAGGCCGGACATCTGCACCGACATCGTCGAGACGGCTCAGCGTGCGAGACCCGCCCGGGCTCAGCCCGCCATGAAGCGTGCCTTCGTGGGATGCATCCATGGAGGGGAATTTTCTGAAGGATCTGTGTCTGGCGGTGAGACGGCCATCTACTCTGATGGTGAGTCGTCCACATGTGAGACGGATTCATTGTATCAGTTACAAGATGGTGGGCTTGGGGGCTGTTCCGATGGCAGCAGTATTCCGGACCCCTTTGAGCCACCGAGCAGAGTGGGGATCTTCATGGCTGGCACGCAACCCGGTCAAAACTCTACGGCTGCGGCAGCGATAACCTCCGGGTCAGCGGCTGATGAAGCCATGTACCTAGGGTAGGGTCATGGACCTGTCCAAGGTACCCTCCCCAAGGACATCTCTTGAAGAAACTACCTTTCAGTCGACCTGGAAGGATTCCACTCGACGGACCTAAAGACACTCGACCAAGCCAACCACTTTCGACCGCCAGAGATCTACGATCTGCACAAGACGCAAACGATCGGTCATTAAGTGGCTTTATGGTCATCATAGCACTTTATGTGGGACGTTACCAGTAACTCCCTATCTTAATGTACCTTAATCCCTGCATAACTGAGGGCTGGAGGGGTCTGGCGAACTCTATATAAGCCACCCCCCTCCTCAGTGTAAAGGGTTCGCACCTCTGTAACTCATACGCACATAATACAGTCGACCGCCTCCGGGCTCCGAGACGTAGGGCTGTTACTTCCTTCGAGAAGGGCCTGAACTCGTAAACATCTTGCGTATACAACTACTCCATAGCTAGGATCTTGCCTCTCCATACCTACCCCCATTCTACTGTCAGACTTAGAACCACGACAGTTGGCGCCCACCGTGGGGCAGGTGTCTTAGCGACTTGTTGGAGAAGTTGCAGTTTTTTCCGATCTCCTTCATCATGGTTTCAGGTGGAGTTTTGGTTGAGGGCGGCGAGATCCGTCTCGGCGCGCTCACGTTCGTCGCCGACGACTCCGCTTGGCTTCAAGAGGCTCCACTCGACGTCGACGCGCTCCCCGTCCGCGGGGCAACACACTGCTGCGTGCGTCATGCGGCGCCCTCCTGCGGCAACCGTCGACCCAAGACCGGTCGGCTCTCGTGTCGCCCCTCCTCCTATCTCTCGCCGGCGCAAGAGCTCCGGTCGGTCGAGGCTTTAGCGGTGGGTGAGGCATGCGGTGGCCCGCCAGTCGGCCACACCCCAAGTCACGGCAATCGAGCCCGACGAATCTCTCTACGGCCTGTTCGATCTGTCGACTGGCTCCGTAGAGACTGCATCCGAGTGCGACAGCAGTGATCCAGCGGCGGATGTCTTGATGGTCGATGGGCCACGCAGTCCACCCGGCTTTCCTCGCGCCGACGGTGGCGACGGCAAGGGCGACCTGTCGCAAGCCCATGAAGAGTACTTGCCCAAGCCACTCACTTCGCTGTAGAGGGAGGAGCTTCGCCGCCGGAACATGGATGCACTTAACACTCCTATCGTTGGAGAAACCCCCGAGGCCCGTGCCTTAGAAGACGCGCGTTTGGCCAACTTGGCTGAGCGCACTTGACTGGAAAATCTCCAGCGAGTGCTCGACGAACGAGCGCGACAACGGGTCCTGTCGTCCAGTCGACGTCAACTCTTTCCACAACCGACTCAGGTATACCGAACTCCAATTCAGAATCTAGCAGCTGCAGCCCATATAGCAGAGTCGATTCAGCCTTCGGTCGAGAGGTGGCAGAGGCTTGCTCCAGATCAGAGATTTGCTCCGGGCAGCAGGAGATCAAAATTCAGTTGTATCGCAGTCGCAGAATAGGATTCACAGCAAATCCGTCGCTGCGAATACAGTACAGTCGGCTCATAGCCCAAGATCGCCCCCGAGGCGTGAGGGACATGGAGGCCGGGCGTGATCAAGATGAGGACCGATTCGATCGTGATGATCGACGCCGAGTGCCCACTCCTCCCCAAGGGGTGGGTCATACGCGCCTCGGCAATGGGATGCCGACGCCATCACAGTGTTGGGCGAATGATTCCAACGACCCGTGGAACCAGGCTTTGATGCGAGATCCATTATCGTTCAAGGTTTGGTCGACAGGAACAGAGCTCACCGAGAAGGCCATGACAGAGATGTGCCCACCAGCAGCAGAGTACACATCTCAGGACCAGAGTGTTTTAGCAGAGCCATCAGGGCCGCGGTGATTCCTCCCAACTTCAGGTTGGCGATCGAGTCGATAAGTTCATCGTGAGTCCAAGCCGGATACTTGGCTTGAGGACTACCGAGTGGCTGTTCAGATTGGCGGCGGCAACGATGAAGTGGCCATGAAACACCTGCCTCTTATGTTGGAGGGCTCACCAGAGCATGGTTGAATCGATTAGCACCCAAAGCAGCATTTACACTTGGGAAGATCTTGCCCGAGTGTTTGTCGTGACATTTGAAGGAACTTGCAAGCGGCCAGCGGGGTTGACAGAGTTGCAGTCGTGTGTGCAAAAGTCGAATGAAACTCTGAGGGATTACATCGAGAGGTGGATCACATTGCATCACACAGTAGAGAATGTATCTGATCATCAGGCAGTCTGTGCCTTCAAGGAAGGTGTTAAGAACAGAGAGTTAAGTTTGAAATTCGGTCGGACCGGAGACATGACCCTGAGTCGAATGATGGAGATTGCCACCAAGTATGCCAATGGTGAAGAAGATGATCGGCTTCAAAGTGGCAAGTACAAGTCAGCCGCTAATGAAACCGGGGGAGGAAACTCCAGTCGGAAGCAAAAGCAGAAAGCCGAGCCAGCTGCTCCTGGAGAAGCCTTGGCCGTGACTCCGGGAAAGTTCAAGGGGAAACCAAAGGGGCCTTGGAACCCTAAAAAGGTGAAAGACCAAGATGGAATGATGTATTGGACTTGCCATGTCACATTCACACGAAGAAAGATGAAGAGGGTAAACTCATTTACCCAAAGCATACCACTCGACAAATCGGCTCTTGATTCAGCAGCCTGTGGGAAGCGGCCCAAGGATAAGGAGAAGGAGTCGGACAAAGTTGAGGACAAGGAAGATAGTGATGGTGGATACCCCCAGGTCAATTCCACCCTGATGATTTTTGCTGACGTTGAAAGCAAAAGTCGATTAAAAGTTATCAACCGAGAAGTGAATATGGTCGCTCCGGCGACACCCAGTTATCTGAAATGGTCGCAGACCGCCATCACGTTCGACCAATCTGATCACCCGACACTCATAGCCACCCCCGGGAGGCAAGCTTTGGTGGTCGACCCAGTCGTCGAAGGCACTCGACTAACTAAAGTTTTGATGGATGGTGGCAGTGGCCTGAATATACTATATGCAGAGATGTTGAAAGGGATGGGCATTCCGATGTCCAGACTCGGACCGAGAACATGAGCTTCCATGGAGTCATTCTCGAAAGAAGGCTGAGTCACTCAGCCAAATTGCTCTCGATGTGGTTTTTGGTGATTCCAAGAATTTTCAGAAGAAAAATTGACCTTTGAGGTCATGGATTTCGAGTGCTTATCACGCTATTCGGGAAGGCCGGGCGTATGCACGCTTTCATGGCTCGACCATGTTATGTATACGTCAAACTGAAAATGCCAGGCCCCAAAGGTGTGATCACTGTCACTGGCAATCGGAAGAAAGCAGAAGAGTGTTTTCAGAAAGGCTCTAAGATCGCTGATGCTCAGATGGCAGTGGTAGAGCTGCAAGAATACTAGAAAACTGCAGACCCGAGTGATTTGTTGCGAGCCAAGAAGCCCGCCACGGAATCAGCATTTCAGTCGTCCGGTGAGACGAAACCGATTCATATTCACCCGACCGACCCCAATGCTGCTCCGACCCACATCTCAACAACACTCGACTCCAAATAGGAAGAAGCGCTCATCCAGTTCCTCCGTGAGAACTGGGACATCTTTGCATGGAAGCCTGCCGACATGCCGGGTGTTCCCAGGGGACTGGCTGAGCATCGTATATGAGTCGACTCAAAAGTTAAACCTGTCAAAGAACATCTTCGACGGTCCGCCGTCCAGAAGAGAAAGGCCATTGGCGAGGAGGTGGCTCGACTCTTAGCAGCAGAGTTTACCGAGAGATTTACCACTCCGAGTGGCTCGCCAATGTGGTCATGGTCCCCAAGAAGGACAAGTCACTTCGCATGTGCATCGACTTCAAACATATCAATCGGGCCTGCCCGAAAGATCATTTTCCTCTCCCCCGCATCGACCAAATAGTCGACTCGACTCTTTGGATGTGAGCGGTTGTCTTTTTAGACGCCTATTCCGGTTACCATCAGATCCGTCAGATGGACCCGACGAGATCAAAACAGCTTTCATCACTCCATTCGGGTGCTTCTGTTATATCACCATGCCATTCGGCCTCAAGAATGCCGGAGCCACATTCATGAGGATGATTCAGAAGTGTTTGCTCACTCAAATCAGTCGGAATGTGGAAGCATACATGTATGATATTGTGGTCAAATCACGGAAAGGTTCCGACCTGTTGACTGACCTTGCTGAAACATTTGCCAATCTCAGGAGGTATGATATCAAGATTAATCCATCAAAGTGCACATTCGGAGTTCCTGGCGGAAAGTTACTCGGTTTTCTCGTTTCCGAACGAGGGATCGACGCCAACCCGTAAAAGTTGGTACTATACTTCGATGAAACGCATACAATGCGTGTGCACGATGTCCGTAAGCTTCGGATGCTTGGCCGCTTTAAGTCGATTCATCTCTTGTCTCGGTGAAAAGGCATTGCCTCTTTACCGATCGATGAAGAAGTCGACAAGTTCGAGTGGACTCTGAAGTCGATGCAGCGTTTGCGAGCTAAAAGCTCGCTCTCCACCCAGCCGGTGCTTGCTGCCCCAATCAGCAAAGAGCCTTTGTTGCTTTACATTGCAGCCACAGGACAAGTCGTCAGTACAATACTTACGGTCGAGCGGGAGGAAGAAGGAAAAGCCTTCAAAGTTCAGCGGCCAATATATTATCTTTCTGAAGTATTGACCCCATCAAAGCAAAGATATCCTCATTATCAGAAGCTTGTTTATGGGATTTATATGACCATGAAGAAGGTTGCTCATTACTTCTATGACCATTCCATTACAGTCGTCAGCGACACCCCATTGTCAGAGATTCTGCACAACAGAGATGCAACTGGTCGAGTGGCGAAATGGGCGATTGAACTCCTTCCCCTTGATATCAAGTTTGAGGCAAAGAAGGCCATCAAGTCCCAAGCAGTAGCAGATTTCATCGCCGAGTGGATTGAACAGCAACTACCGACTCAAGTTCACTCGAACCTTTGGACCATGTTCTTTGATGGTTCCAAGATGTGGAATGGTTCCGTGCTGGGGTAGTGTTGGTTTCCCGAGGAGATAAGCTCAGATATGTGCTCCAGATCCACTTTGATTCCTCCAACAATGAAGCAGAATATGAAGCACTTTTGTATGGGTTGCGTATGTCCATTTCGCTCGGCGTCCGTCGCCTCATGGTTTATGGCGACTCAGATTTGGTGGTTAATCAAGTGATGAAGGAGTGGGACGTCAAAAGCCCAGCCATGACTGGTTACTGCAATGCAGTGAGAAAGTTAGAGAAGAAATTCGAGGGGTTAGAGCTTCATCATATACCCCGACTGAAAAATCAAGCTGCTGATGATTTGGCGAAAATAGGGTCCAAGAGCGAAGCCATTCCCAGTAATGTGTTTTTGGAGCACATCCACACACCGTCAATTCAAGAGGATCCTTTCAGCGAAGAAGCCCCACAGCCAAAAAGTGCCACTGATCCGACTGAAGTTGAGGTCCCAGCCATGGTCGACCTGATCATGGAAGTCGTGGTCATCACTCCTGACTGGACAGTGCCGTACATCGCGTATATCCTAAGGAAAGAGCTCCCGGAGAACGAAGAAGAGGCTCGACAGATCGTCCGCCGATCCAATGCATTTACTGTGATCAAGGGACAGTTGTACAGAGAAAGAGCGACTGGAGTCGGCCAGAAATGCATAACACCAGAAGAAGGTCAGATAATTCTTGATGATATCCACTCGGGGACCTGTGGTCATCATGCGTCCTCTCGGACCATTGTGGCTAAAGCATACCGAGCGGGATTTTACCGCCAAAAGCAAATGAAATGGCAAAGGAAATAGTCGACAAGTGTGAAGGATGTCATTCTATTCCAATATGTCACACAAACCCGCCTCAGCCTTGAAGACCATTCCACTCGTCTGCCCTTCGCTTTTTGGGGATTGGATATGATTGGACCATCGAGGATCGGCAGGAGCGGCTTCACTCACTTGCTAGTGGCAATGACAAGTTTACTAAGTGGATCAAGCTAAGCCTATCAAGAATCTCGATGCGCGTAATCGCTATCGCTTTCATCGGAGAGTTGATATTTAGATATGGAGTTCCGCATAGCATCATCACCGACAATGGGTCAAACTTCAATTCCGACAAGTTCAAAGCCTTTTGCGCCTCAAGGCACGCGAGTCGACTATGCTTCATCGCTCACCCCGGTCGAATGGACAAGGTAACGAGCAAACGGTCTAATTCTCAAAGGATTGAAACCCCGGCTAATGCGTGATCTCAAGCATGCAGCAGGAGCGTGGGTCGACGAACTCCCATCAGTTCTTTGGGGATTGAGGACCACTCCTAATCGGTCGACTGGGAGAACTCCATTCTTTCTGGTCTATGGAGCTGAAGCAGTTCTGCCGAGTGACCTGCTTCACAATGCACCTCGAGTCGAACTCTACTCTGAAGATGAAGTGGAGCAAGCCTGGCAAGATGCAGTCGACCTCCTAGAAGAGGAGAGAGAGATGACCCTGATCCGTTCGACCATCTATCAGCAGGACTTGCATCGATTCCATGCTAGAAATGTGAAGAGTCGAACCTTCCAAGGAGGAGACTTGGTCCTCCGAGTGGATCAACAGAAACCACACAAGCTCGCTCCCACTTGGGAAGGTCCCTTCATCGTCACCAGAGTTCTCCACAATGGAGCATACCATCTTTACAATGTTGATCGCCAGATTGATGAGCCTCGAGCTTGGAATGCGGAGCTGCTCCGCCCCTTTTATACTTAAGTGCTCAATCGGATGAGATATAATAAAAGTAACTCTGTAGTTTGTTTATCAAAGACAAGAATGTTATAATTTTCCCAGTGATTGTTATTAATTTTTGTTTACATGAGAACCCCCCCCCCCCAGTGGGTGGCTTAGCTGCGAACCCGTTTCGCCTAAGTTTGTAAAAAAAACCCTACCGTGTGGTGACTCAGTCTCACACTCGGGGGCTTAGCTGCGAATCCATTTCGCCTAAGTACTTGAAAATCCTACCGAGTGGTGAGTCAGCCTCACACTCGGGGGCTTAGCTACGAATCCGTTTCGCCTAAGTACTTGAAAATCCTACCGAGTGGTGAGCCAGCCTCCCACTTGTTGGGGAACGCAGTAATTTCAAAATTTTTCCTACGATCACGCAAGACCATGGTGATGGCATAGCAACGAGAGGGGAGAGTGTCCGTCCACGTACCCTCGTAGACCGAAAGCGGAAGCGTTATAACAACGCTGTTGATGTAGTCGCACGTCTTCACGATCCGACCGATCCAAGCACCGAACGCACGGCACCTCCGAGTTCTGCACACGTTCAGCTCGATGACGATCCCCGGACTTCGATCCAGCAAAGTGTCGGGGATGAGTTCCGTCAGCACGACGGCGTGGTGACGATGTTGATGCTCCACCGACGCAGGGCTTCGCCTAAGCTCCGCGACGATATGACTTCTCCGGCGCAGGGCTTCGCCTAAGCTCTACGACGATATGACCGAAGTGGAATATGGTGGAGGGGGGCACCGCACACGGCTAAGGAACGATCCGTAGATCAACTTGTGTGTTCTGGGGTGCCCCTCTGCCCCCGTATATAAAGGAGCCAAGGGGAAGGTGGCCGGCCCAAGGGGGGAGGCGCACCAAAGAGTCCTACTCCCTCCGGGAGTAGGACTCCCCCTCCAATCCTAGTTGGATTAGGATTCCTGAGGGGGAAAGAGAGAGAGGGGGCGGCCCACCTTTCCTAGTCCTAATAGGACTAGGGAAGGGGGGGCCCCACCCAGGTCCTGGCCCTCTCTCCTTTCCACTAAGGCCCACTATGGCCCATGTAGTTCCCGGGGTTCCGTAACCTCCCGGTACTCAGAATTCCCGATTTCACTCGGAACCCTTCCAAGTCCAAACATAGGCTTCCAATATATCAATCTTTATGTCTCGACCATTTCGAGACTCCTCGTCATGTCCGTGATCACATCCGGGACTCGAACAAACTTCGGTGCATCAATACTTATAAACTCATTATGAACTGTCATCGAAGCGTTAAGCGAGCGGACCCTACGGGTTCGAGAACTATGTAGACCTGACCTAGAACCATTCTCGGTCAATAACCAATAGCAGAACCTGGATGCCCATATTGGTTCCTACATATTCTATGAAGATCTTTATCGGTCAAACCGCATAACGATATACGTTGTTCCCTTTGTCATCGGTATGTTACTTACCCGAGATTCGATCGTCGGTATCCAATACCTAGTTCAATCTCGTTGCGGTAAGTCTCTTTACTCGTTCCGTAATACATCATCTCACAACTAACTTATTAGTTGTAATGCTTGCAAGGCTTAAGTGATGTGCATTACCGAGAAGGCCTGGAGATACCTCTCCGACAATCGGAGTGACAAAACCTAATCTCGAAATACGCCAACCCAACAAGTACCTTTGGAGACACCTGTAATACTCCTTTATAATCACCCGATTCGTTGTGACGTTTAGTAGTACCCAAAGTGTTCCTCCGGTAAACGGAGTTGCATAATCTCATAGTTATAGGAACATGTATAGGTCATGAAGAAAGCATTAACATACTAAACGATCAAGTGTTAAGCTAACGGAATGGGTCATGTCAATCAGATCATTCTACTAATGATGTGACCTTGTTAATCAAATAACAACTCCTTGTTTATGGTTAGGAAACATAACCATCTTTGATTAACAAGCTAGTCAAGTAGAGGCATACTAGTGACATACTGTTTGTCTATATATTCACACATGTATTATGTTTCCGGTTAATACAATTCTAGCATGAATAATAAACATTTATCATGATATAAGGAAATAAATAATAACTTTATTATTGCCTCTAGGGCATATGTCCTTCAGTCTCCCACTTGCACTAGAGTCAATAATCTAGATTACAGAGTAATGATCCTAACACCCATGGAGTCTTGGTGCTGATCATGTTTTGCTCGTGGAAGAGGCTTAGTCAACGGGTCTGCAACATTCAGATCCGTATGTATTTTGCAAATCTCTATGTCTCCCACTTGGACTTGGTCCCGAATGGAATTGAAGCGTCTCTTGATGTGCTTGGTCCTCTTGTGAAATCTGGATTCTTTTGCCAAGGCAATTGCACCAGATTGTCACGTAAGATCTTTATCGGTCCCGATGCACTAGGTATGACACCTAGATCGGAAATGAACTCTTTCATCCAGACTCCTTCATTCGCTGCTTCGAAGCAGCTATGTACTCCGCTTCACATGTAGATCCCGCCACGACGCTTTGTTTAGAACTGCACCAACCGACAGCTCCACCGCTTAATAAAAACACGTATCCGGTTTGCGATTTAGAATCGTCCGGATCGATTGTCAAAGCTTCGTCGACGTAACCATTTACGACTAGCTCTTTGTCACCTCCATATACGAGAAACATATCCTTAGTCCTTTTCGTGTATTTCAGGATGTTCTTGACGCTGTCCGATGATCCATTCCTGGATTACTTTGGTACCTTCCCGCCAAGCTTATAGCTAAGCATACGTCAGTCTGGTACACAGCATTGCATACATGATAGAGCCTATGGCTGAAGCATAGGGAACATCTTTCATTTTCTCTCTATCTTCTGCTGTGGTCGGGCATTGGGTCTTACTCAATCTTACACCTTGCAACACAGGCAAAAAACCTTTCTTTGCTTGATCCATTTTGAACTTTTTCAAAATTTTATCAAGGTATGTGCTTTGTGAAAGTCCAATTAAAGCGTCTTGATCTATCTCTATAGATCTTGATGCCCAATATGTAAGCAGCTTCACCGAGGTCTTTCATTGAAAAACTTTTATTCAAGTATCCTTTTATGCCATCCAGAAATTCTATATCATTTCCAATTAATAATATGTCGTCCACATATAATATCAGAAATGCTACAGAGCTCCCACTCACTTTCTTGTAAATACAGGCTTCTCCAAAAGTCTGTAAAAACCCATATGCTTTGATCACACTATCAAAGCGTTTATTCCAACTCCGAGAGGCTTGCACCAGACCATAAATTGATCGTTGGAGCTTGCACACTTTGTTAGTACCTTTTGGATCGACAAAACCTTCTCGTTGCATCATATACAACTCTTCTTCTAGAAATCCATTCAAGAATGCAGTTTTACATCCATTTGCCAAATTTCATAATCATAAAATGCGGCAATTGCTAACATGATTCGGACAGACTTAAGCATCGCTACGGGTGAGAAAGTCTCATCGTAGTCAACCCCTTGAACTTGTCGAAAACCTTTCGCAACAAGTCGAGCTTTATAGACGGTTATGTTACCATCGGCGTCGATCTTCTTCTTAAAGATCCACTTATTTTCAATGGCTTGCCGATCATCGGGCAAGTCAACCAAAGTCCATACTTTGTTCTCATACATGGATCCCATCTCAGATTTCATGGCTTCCACCATTTTATGGAATCTGGGCTCACCATCGCTTCTTCATAGTTTGTAGGTTCGCCATGGTCAAGTAACATGACTTCCGAATAGGATTACCGTACCACTCAGTGCGTATTTTACTCTGGTTGACCCACGAGGTTCAAGAGTAACTTGATCTGAAACTTCATGATCATCATCATTAGTTTCCTCACTAATTGGTGTAGTTGTCACAGGAACCATTTCTTGTGATGAACTACTTTCCAATAAGGGAGTAGATACAGATTATCTCATCAAGTTCCACTTTCCTCCCACTCACTTCTTTCGAGAGAAACTCCTTCTCTAGAAAGGATCCGAATTTAGCAACAAAAATCTTGCCTTCAGATCTGTGATAGAAGGTGTACCCAACAGTCTCCTTTGGGTATCCTATGAAGACACATTTTTCCGATTTGGGTTCGAGCTTATCTGGTTGAAGTTTCTTTACATAAGCATCGCAGCCCCAAACTTTAAGAAAGCGACAACTTTGGTTTCTTGCCAAACCACAGTTCATAAGGCGTCGTCTCAACGGATTTTGACGGTGTCCTATTTAACGTGAATGCGGCCGTCTCTAAAGCATAACCCCAAAGCGATAGCGGTAAATCGGAAATCGACATCATAGATCGCACCATATCTAGTAAAGTACGATTCTGACGTTCGGACACACCATTTCTCTGTGGTGTTCGGGTGGCGTGAGTTGTGAAACTATTCCACATTGTTTCAAATGTAAACCAAACTCGTAACTCAAATATTCTCCTCCACGATCAGATCGTAGAAACTTTATTTTCTTGTTACGATGATTTTCCACTTCACTCTGAAATTCTTTGAACTTTTCAAATGTTTCAGATTTGTGTTTCATTAAGTAGATATACCCATATCTGCTCAAATCATCTGTGAAGGTGAGAAAATAACGATACCCGCCGCGTGCCTCAACATTCATTGGACCACAAACATCAGTATGTATGATTTCCAACAAATCAGTTGCACGCTCCATAGTTCCGGAGAACGGCGTTTTGGTCATCTTGCCCATGAGGCACGGTTCGCAAGTACCAAGTGATTCATAATCAAGTGATTCCGAAGCCCATCAAGATGGAGTTTCTTCATGCGTTTTACACCGATATGACCTAAACGGCAAAGGCCACAAATAGGTTGCACTATCATTATCAACTCTGCATCTTTTGGCTTCAACATTATGAATATGTGTATCACTACCGCCGAGATTCAACAAGAATAGACCATTCTTCAAGGGTGCATGACCATAAAAGATATTACTCATATAAATAGAACAACCATTATTCTCTGATTTAAATGAATAACCGTCTCGCAATAAACAAGATCCAGATATAATGTTCATGCTCAACGCTGGCACCAAATAACAATTATTTAGGTCTAAAACTAATCCCGAAGGTAGATGTAGAGGTAGTGTGCCGATCACGATCACATCGACTTTGGAACCATTTCCAACGCCAAGATCGTCACCTCGTCCTTAGCCAATCTTCGCAATCCGTAGTTCCTGCTTCGAAGTTGCAAATATTAGCAATGTAACCAGTATCAAATACCCAGTACTATCATGCGAGTATTAGTAAGGTACACATCAATAACATGTATATCACATATACCTTTGTTCACCTTGCCATCCTTTTTATCCGCCAAATACTTGGGGCAGTTCCGCTTCCAAAGGTCCGTCTGCTTGCGGTAAAAACACTCGATTTCGTGCTTAGGTCCAGACTTGGGTTTCTTCTCTTGATCAGCAACTTTCTTGCTGTTCTTTTGAAGTTTCCTTCTTCTTCCCTTTGCCCTTTTCTTGAAACTAGTGGTCTTGCTGACCATCAACACTTGATGCTCTTTCTTGATTTCTACCTCCGCAGCTTTCAAAGATCGCTAAGAGGTCGTGAATTGTCTTAGTCATCCCTTGCATATTATAGTTCATCACGAAGCTCTTGTAGCTTGGTGGCGATGATTGGAGAATTTCACATGACACTATCATCCGGAAGATTAACTCCAGCTGAATTAAGTGATTGTTATACCTGCACATTTTGAGTATGTGCTCACCGATGTAACTATTCTCTTCCATCTTGCAGCTATAGAACTTATTGGAGACTTCATATCTCTCAATCCGGGCATTTGCTTGAAATATTAACTTCAACTCCTGGAACATCTCATATGCTCCATGACGCTCAAAACGCCGTTGAAGACCCGGTTCTAAGCCGTAAAGCATGGCACACCGAACTATAGAGTAGTCATCAGCTCTGCTTTGCCGACGTTCATAACTTCGCTCAAAGATTCTGCAGCAGTTCGCTACCCAGCGGTGCTTCCAGGCGTAATTTTTCCGTGCAGCAATGAGGATAATCCTCAAAGTTACGGACCCAGTCCGTAATTGCTACCATCATCTTTCAACTTTGCTTTCTCAAGGAACGCATTAAAATTCAACGGAACAACAAAGACGAGCCATCTATCTACATCAAACATAGACAAGCAAAATACTATCGTGTACTAAGTTCATGATAAATTTAAGTTTGATTAATCATATTAAAAACCTCCCACTTAGATGCATCGCCTCTAGTCATCTAAGTGATCACGTGATCCAAATCAACTAAACCATGTCCGATCATCACGTGAGATGGAGTAGTTTCAATGGTGAACATCACTATGTTGATCATATCTACTATATGATTCACGCCGACCTTTCGGTCTCTCGTGTTCCGAGGCCATATCTGTTATATGCTAGGCTCGTCAAGTTTAACCTGAGTATTCTGCGTGTGCAACTGTTTTGCACCCGTTGTATTTGAACGTAGAGCCTATCACACCCGATCATCACGTGGTGTCTCAAAGACGAAGAACTTTCGCAACGGTGCATACTCGTGGAGAACACTTCTTGATAATTTTAGTGAGAGATCATCTTATAATGCTACCGTCAATCAAAGCAAGATAAGATGCATAAAGGATAAACATCACATGCAATCAATATAAGTGATATGATATGGCCATCATCATCTTGTGCTTGTGATCTCCATCGCCAAGCACCGCCATGATCACCATCGCCACCGGCGCGACACCTTGATCTCCATCGTAGCATCGTTGTCGCCTCGCCAATCTTATGCTTCGACGACTATCACTACCGCTTAGTAATAAAGTAAAGCATTACATCGCGATTGCATTGCATACAATAAAGCGACAACCATATAGCTCCTGCCAATTGCCGATAACTCGGTTACAAAACATGATCATCTCATACAATAAAATATAGCATCACATCTTGACCATATCACATCACAACATGCCCTGCAAAAACAAGTTAGACGTCCTCTACTTTGTTGTTGCAAGTTTTACGTGGCTGCTACGGGCTGAGCAAGAACCGTTCTTACCTACGCATCAAAACCACAACGATAGTTTGTCAAATAGACTCCGCTTAACCTTCTCAAGGACCGGGCGTAGCCACACTCGGTTCAACTAAAGTTGGAGAGACAGTCTTCCGCAAGCCATCTATGTGCAAAGCACGCCGAGGGAACCGTCTCGCGTAAGCTGCACGACGCGTAAGGTTGGTCCGGATCGCCTCGCCCAACAATACCGCTGAACCAAAGTATGACATGCTGGTAGGCGGTATGACTTGTATCGTCCACAACTCACTTGTGTTCTACTCGTGCATATGACATCAACGCATAAAACCAGGCTCGATACCACCGCTGGGGAACGCAGTAATTTCAAAAATTTTCCTACGATCACGCAAGACCATGGTGATGGCATAGCAACGAGAGGGAGAGTGTCCGTCCACGCACTCGTGAGACCGAAAGCGGAAGCGTTATAACAACGCTGTTGATGTAGTAAATGCGTCTTCACGATCCGACCGATCCAAGCACCGAACGACGGCACCTCCGAAGTTCTCGCACATCGCTCAGCTTGATGACGATCCCGGACTCGATCCAAAGCAAAGTGTCGGGGATGAGTTCCACAAGACGACGGCGTGGCAGGACGATGATGATGCACCACCGACGCAGGGCTTCGCCTAAGCTCCGCGACGATAAGACTTCTACGACGCATGGCTTCGCCTAAGCTCTACGACGATATCACCGAAGTGGAATATGGTGGAGGGGGCACCGCACACGGCTAAGGAACGATCCGTAGATCAACTTGTAGCCTGGGTGCCCCCCGCCTCAGATATAAAGGAGCCAAGGGGAGGTGGCCGCCCAAGGGGAGGCGCACCAAGGAGTCCTACTCCTCCGGGAGTAGGACTCCCTCCAATCCTAGTTGGATTAGGATTCCTGAGGGGAAAGAGAGAGAGGGGGGTCGGCCCACCTTTGCTAGTCCTAATAGGACTAGGGAAGGGGGGCATGACCACCTAGGGCTGGCCTCTCTCCTTTCCACTAAGGCCCACTATGGCCCATGTAGTTCCCGGGGTTCCGGTAACCTCCCGGTACTCCGATAAATTCCCGATTTCACTCGGAACCCTTCCAAGTCCAAACATAGGCTTCCAATATATCAATCTTTATGTCTCGACCATTTCGAGACTCCTCGTCATGTCCGTGATCACATCCGGACTCGAACAAACTTCGTGCATCAATACTTATAAACTCATTATGAACTGTCATCGAAGCGTTAAGCGTGCGGACCCTACGGGTTCGAGAACTATGTAGACATGACCTAGAACCATTCTCGGTCAATAACCAATAGCGGAACCTGGATGCCCATATTGGTTCCTACATATTCTACGTAAGATCTTTATCGGTCAAACCGCATAACGACATACGTTGTTCCCTTTGTCATCGGTATGTTACTTACCCGAGATTCGATCGTCGGTATCCAATACCTAGTTCAATCTCGCTACCGTAAGTCTCTTTACTCGCTCCGTAATACATCATCTCACAACTAACTTATTAGTTGTAATGCTTGCAAGGCTTAAGTGATGTGCATTACCGAGAAGGCTGGAGATACCTCTCCGACAATCGGAGGACAAAACCTAATCTCGAAATACGCCAACCCAACAAGTACCTTTGGAGACACCTGTAATACTCCTTTATAATCACCCAAGCATGCCAGGACGCTTTGGTTGTACCCAAAGTGTTCCTCCGGTAAACGGAGTTGCATAATCTCATAGTTATAGGAACATGTATAGGTCATGAAGAAAGCATTAACATACTAAACGATCAAGTGTTAAGCTAACGGAATGGGTCATGTCAATCAGATCATTCTACTAATGATGTGACCTTGTTAATCAAATAACAACTCCTTGTTTATGGTTAGGAAACATAACCATCTTTGATTAACAAGCTAGTCAAGTAGAGGCATACTAGTGACATACCTGTTTGTCTATATATTCACACATGTATTATGTTTCCGGTTAATACAATTCTAGCATGAATAATAAACATTTATCATGATATAAGGAAATAAATAATAACTTTATTATTGCCTCTAGGGCATATTTCCTTCACCACTCGGGGCTTAGCTGCAGTCCAAGTACTCGCCTAAGTGTTTAAAATCCTACCGAGTGGTGAGCCAGCCTCCCACTCGGGGGCTTAGCTGCAGTCCAAGTACTCGCCTAAGTATTTAATACAATGTGCGCTTTGCAAGGACGACGAGGTACAAATCGACTGCTGCCTTCTCCTTCAGAGCTACGACACGAAAAAATCATCCCACTCGGAGGCTTAGCTGCAGTCTAGTACTTGCCTAAGTTTGGAAGATCCTACCGAGTGGAGAGCAAACCTCCCACTCGGGGGCTTAGCTGCAGTCCAGTACTCGCCTAAGAATTTAAAATCCTACCGAGTGGAGAGCAAACCTCCCACTCGGGGGCTTAGCTGCAGTCCAAGAACTCGCCTAAGTGTTTAAAATCCTACCGAGTGGAGAGCAAACCTCCCACTGGGGCTTAGCTGCAGTCCAAGACTCGCCTAAGTATTTAAAATCCTACCGAGTGGAGAGCAAACCTCCCACTCGGGGGCTTAGCTGCAGTCCAGTACTCGCATAAGTATTTGAAATCCTACCGAGTGGAGAGCAACCCTCCCACTCGCGGGCTTAGCTGCAGTCCAGTACTCGCCTAAGTATTTGAAATCCCACCGAGTGGAGAGCAACCCTCCCACTCGGAGGCTTAGCTGCAGTCCAGTACTCGCCTAAGTATGAAATCCATTCTGATCCGCAAGGACGACGAGGTGCAGGTCGACTGTTAACTTTTCCTTCGGAGCTGCGCCACAAGTACAATGTGCGCCCCTTTCCGATCCGCAAGGACGACGAGGTGCAGGTCGACTGCTACCTTCTCCTTCGGAGCTGCGTCACAAGCACAACAAGCATTCCATCCCAATCCGCAAGGACGCAGGTCGACTTCCATCTGTGCTCCATCCCTACCTGCAAGAACGATGAAGTGCATGTCGACTGGATTTTTCACCTCAGAGCTGCATCTCAAGCACTGAAGTATATTCCGAGTGAAAAACAAAGTTCGCTCGAAGGCAAATAAAAGCATATTCGATGATAAGCCAAGTTCAGATAACATTCTACGGATTCAGAAGTGCTCAGGCGTCAAGCCTGTTAAATTTTATCGGTTACAAAACCACTCGGCATTCCAAGGAAAATTTAAGACGAAGCATAGAAGTTTTGTACTCCTCAGATGGAGGACTGGAAGGCGCGACAAACTGATCTAGGTCGATTTCGTCAGCAATCCGGGTGGCAGCAGCAATGAAAGTCTCCATGAAAGATTGGAAGTCATACTTCTTGGTATTGGCAACTTTGATGGACGCTAGCTTTTCCTCTCGTGCCTCCTTGCAGTGAACACGGACCAGGGACAGAGCAACATCGGCACCACACCTGGCAGAAGACTTTCCATTCCTGCACTCGATTTGGAACATCATTCAGTCGTATCATTAAAGACTCGAGGTCATTTTGAAGCGTCTCGCCTGGCCAGAGTGTCAAGTCGATTCGCGACACTGCAACCTTCAGTTGAGCAAGGTAGTCCACCACAGCAGCGACACGATACTCCAGTCGGAGCACATTCATAGCGGCTTCATCCTTCACAGGAGAGTTAATGGGATCCAGGCTGGTCTCCACTCGACTAGTCTCCTCCTCGAAGTTCTGGAAGAATTTCAGAAATGGAACTCGAGTTCAAGCTTAATGGTTCTATGATGAGTCGGTGATAACAAGTCAATGGATAGGAGGGATTACCTTCAAGCATGAGGAATAACTTCTTGGCGAGCCCTCCCAGATAAGCCTCCAGATCGCTCCTCTTCCCCGCCAGCAAACCTTGTCACTCAGAGCTATCTTGTCATTCTTCACCAGCTAACCTCCTTGTTGGCCGTCGAGAGCAGCTTTCAGATTGGCGTTCTCTTCTTCAAGTTTACCGATCGAAACCAGTTTTTCTTCTGCGAGCTTTGTTTTGTCCAAAGCCGCTTTCTGCTTCTCGGCAAGGTCATGATCCTTCTTCTTGAGCCTCCTCCATTTCGCGCAAAATGACAATGAGATCAGAATTAGGAATGGGCAGAAAGACAAAGACAGTCGTCAAGTTCTCACCAGCCATACCTTTTGCTTCGTCTCTCGCCTTCTGCAAGTTCTCCTGGGCAAGATTCAAGTCAAGGTTGAGCTGGATCTGTTTGTTTTCCAATTTAGTATAGCGAGCCACAAGCTCGCAGGATTTCTGCGAAGAGTCAATCGGCAGACATCAAAGATAGGTTGCTTCCGAGTGACTAAGAAAAAATCATAGCGTTTCTAAGACTACAGCCGAATCAAAATATTCAACAAAGAGTCTCGGGACTACACCTGGTGCACTCAGCGTGCCCCACCGGGTTCTATCGACTCAGTTCGATCAACGACCGAAAGAAAAAAAAGAAAAAAGAGTTCTTCGCACCACGGTCGATCGCCGCCAGCCCACCATAGTCTCGGGGACTACACCCGGTGGGTGCACTCAGAGTGCCCCGCCGGTTTCAAGATTCCATTCGACATGGTCCCACTGCACCGAGTGAAGAAGTTAGCAAAGAAATTAAAGTATAAAGACTACGGTCGACTACCAAAGCATCCACCATAGTCTCGTGGACTACACCAGTGGGTGCACTCAGCGTGCCCCACCAATCCAAAAATTCAATCGACAAACCCAAAGGTGTACAGACACGAAGATCTTCGTAAAGAAGAGTTTTCGTAGCATATCCCTATGTAACAAGTGGTGATCAACTAACTTGGACGTTGCTCTGAAGAGCTGAGCTAGCATCATAGGCCGCCTGGCTGGCCTCCCGGACCACCTTCACTTGCTCCATCATGATCCCCGCCTGGCGTATAGCTTCCTTAACAGCACCCACTTGGCCCTCTGGGACGTGGTGTGTGGCGAAAAGGGAAGGCGGGTCAGCAGTCGACGATGAAGGCCGGATACTCGTCAGCGGCACAGCGAAAGACACAGAAGTCCGAGTGATGTTGCCACCCTCATGAACCAGCGCCTCGTAATCGATACAACTGAAAGCGGCCTTGCCAAGAAGCGCCTTTTATTCCTCCTCCGCCAATGGTGCCTCATTGTCATCATCGTGAGATCAATGACATGAGGAGGGACTACAAGAAAGATTCAAAGTTAAAACGGAAATCCATTCAACCAAAATCGAAACTACAGAGATCATACCAATGTTAGAGGTGGCAGCATCTTCCATCTCCGGTCTTCATTCCGGCCGAGGTCTCGAGGTAGCAATACCGCAGATTTCAGAAATCAGTTGATCAGTCAACAAGTCGACCAAAAGTATGTCCATGCCAAACAAGAAAACACAAGTTCTGCTATACCCGGAAATGGTGGGAATGGCCATCCTCATCTTGGGCAAAGCCTTCGTCGGCTTTCATGGTGTCGCTCGGGGTTGCTTCGGCGCTTTTTCAGTCGGCGCCGGAGAGGTCGTCCGAGGGCGTTTCGCCGACTGCCCGATAGGCGCGATAGCCTTGCCACGCTCGACCGCGGGGTCATGGGTGAGCTTGGATCGCCTTTCCATGCGAGGAGGATCGACTTCTTCCTCCTCTTCCTCCTCCTCCTCTTCGCCGGAGCTGTCGTCGTCTTCGTCCTCCTCACCATCAGATTGCCATTCCTCCTAGCTTTCGCCTCCGCTCCCTTCTTCCTCCTCGACTGGTTCTTGCGCCCCGTTTGGCATCGAGTACATCTCAGTAGTGGCCAGGAAGACAACAAACAAGACAAAAGTCAATCGATCAATTTTAAGCAAACAAGATGGAGAAAGCGGGATCATAGTCAAAGATGCAGGAATGGACCTTGTCTACTTCGTATGACTGGTCGAGTGGAGGGATCCTCCTGGCTCCTCGAGGGTTGTCCTTGTTTCCTGTGATGCTCGCAAGACACCTTTCTAGCATGGCATCCTCGACCTCCTCTGGGTGGATCCGAGTGGTGTCCTCAGTGCCAGAGTACAACCACATCAGATGGTCTCGAGCTTGAAGCGGCTGGATGCATCGTCGAAGGAAGACCTCCAAGAGATCCATGCCAGTCACCCTGTCTCGGATGAGCTGGACAACACGTTCGACCAAAACCTTCACCTGCGCCTTCTCATCCGGGATCACCTTCAAAGAAGATGGCTTGCTCACTCGGTCCATGGAAAAACGAGGGAGTCCAATGATCGCTCTGGCGTTAGCTGGTCCTTGCAAGAGAACCAAGTCGATCGCCATCCACAGATCGACTCGGGTAAGATAATGGCCGGAAAGAACTTTTTCCTCTCATTTGAACCCCAAGACCCCCACACATCTGAATCACTTGAGTTCTCTCGTCACTGGATTGGCCTTTTTCACCGTCTGGGAGCGACAAGTGAAAATGTGCTTGAAAAGACCCCAATGAGGCCGGCAACCCAAGAAATTCTCGCACAAAGACACGAAAGCAGCGAGATACACGATGGAGTTGGGAGTGAAGTGGTGAAGTTGTGCCCCAAAGAAGTTCAGAAATCCCCGAAAGAAAGGGTGAGGCGGTAGAGAAAACCCGCGGTCGACATGGGTGGCCAAGAGAACACACTCACCCTCCTGAGGTTGCGGCTCCGACTCCTTCCCCGGGATCCATCCCTCATTGTCCATGTCGTCGAGATCCTTCTGACGAATCTTCGAGCGGATCCAAGCCTCGATCCAGCCCCCGCGGCAAGCCGCCCTTGACGAAGATCCGCCCGACCGTCGCCTTCCCTTCCTTCGCCACACCTTCTTCGCCCGCCCAAAGCCGCCGTCTTCTCTTTCACCATTGTCGCCGTGAAACACACACAGCAGCAGCGCTGAGATGGAACTGCACGCGGCAGATGAATCTGGGGAAGGGAGGAGGAAAGGGGAGCGCACTGTTCAAAACCCCCCGTCCGGGGCCTTATATGAGGTTGCTTCCGAGTGACTGACTGGTAGGCCCGGGTGATCCTGTCAAATCCCGCAACAGTCGCCCGTGTGATACGTGGAGAAAAAGGTGGCGCGGAGATCGAGGCGTCCTTGCCTTATCCCATCCGATTACTGCGGCTTCCTCCGCCCATTGCTTTCGAAAATTTGAATCCCGCTAAATCCGCGCGCCACAGAGCAAATCGTTGGACAGAAGATTTCCTCCGTCCTGTCATTCGGAGTTCTCCAAGTACGAAAAACACACTCGACGGATACAAAGAATGGATCAAGGTGACTAAAACAGAAGTTGAAGCCGTCACCTAAGCTCATTGATCCAGAAGAAGACGTGATCATTGCACGAAAAGTGGGTCGGAAGAGTTCTCAACTCCTTTCCCACTCAAACCTCGATCCATTCGGGGGCTAGTGATGAAGCCATGTACCTAGGGTAGGGTCATGGACCTGTCCAAGGTACCCTCCCCAAGGACATCTCTTGAAGAAACTACCTTTTAGTCGACCTAGAAGGATTCCACTCGACGGACCTAAAGACACTCGACCATGAAGCCAACCACTCGACCGCCAGGAGATCTACAGTCAATCTGCGCGCAAACGGTCGGTCATTAAGTGGCTTTATGGTCATCATAGCACTTTATGTGGGACGTTACCCGAACTCCCTATCTTAATGTACCTTAATCCCTGCATAACTGAGGGCTGGAGGGGTCTGGCGAACTCTATATAAGCCACCCCCCTCCTCAGTGTAAAGGGTTCGCACCTCTGTAACTCATACGCACATAATACAATCGACCTCCTACGGGCTCCGAGACGTAGGGCTGTTACTTCCTCCGAGAAGGGCCTGAACTCGTAAACATCTTGTGTATACAACTACTCCATAGCTAGGATCTTGCCTCTCCATACCTACCCCCCATTCTACTGTCAGACTTAGAACCACGACAGCGGCAGCCGGGGCAGGCGGCCCTGCATGCCCGCCGGCTCAAGTGCTGATGGATCTCATAGATAAGTTGACAGCCCTGTTAACTATCGTGGTTAATCCAGCGGATCAGGCTCAACATGATGCAGAAGTGGCACTGTTACGTGAGGAGGTAGAACAAGCCAAAGAAAACATAGAAGCAGAGGACGTCAGGCTAGCAACAGAGCGGGCGGCTTTGGATGCTCGAGTTCAACAGATTCAATCAGAGGCTTTCCAACATACGATGAATCTAAATGCATCAAATGAGGTCATGAGGAGAAGGCACCAAAAGGCTCAATCCCGTCTGCCTCCGGCTTATGATCCTCGAAACCTCTTCTGCACACCCGGTGCCGGCCCTAGTAACCCGTCGGAGGTGAATCGGGTTACAACGCCCGGGGCTGGGACGCCGGTTCAGCCCCGGGTAATGGAGCCTCCTCGCATGAATACTGCTCCACCTTATTATGTACCAACACCGCCGGGTCATTTTTCTAACCCTTTGGAGAACCTGATCGCTGCGTCAACGCAATTGGCGGCTCTCCGGATGGAGGGCGACTCTCCGACGGTGATTGAAACACGAAGGGTCAGAGAACTTCTTCATACGGCTCTGGCGCAGCAGGAGGCATACTCTTACAGTCGAGACAGGATCCACTCAACCCCTCACCCAAGCTGGAGCCCAAGTTATAGCAGGCATATAAATTCAGCAGCCGTTTCAAGCAACGCTCAGCGCCGTGACCAACCGCGCGGGCATGGCCCGACGCGTGATGGAGCTCTTAACTTGGTTGATCAGGACATGATACGCCAAGAGGCGGAGCAGGCGGCTCAGCGGGCAGCTTACCAGTCTTTTTCGGTTTATCCGACGACTTCTATTGAGGCAGGCGTGGCCACGAGGACTTGAGGTGTCCCTTGCTTGGTTCCGGCTCTGCGTAATGAGCGTTTGCCCAAGGATTTCAAGGCCCCTCGAAAGGTGCCTAATTACACGGCCGATTTACAGCCCGGGGCATGGATTGAAAGCTATGAGTTGGCCATGGAACTACTGGAGGTCAGTGATGCTGCAATGGCCAAGTACTTCACCATGATGTTGGATGGAACGGCCCGCACTTGGTTAAAGGGGCTGCCACCTAATTCCATTGGTTCATGGGTAGAGTTAAAGGCCCGGTTTATTCAGAACTTCAAAGACACCTGCAAGCAGCCCATGTCAATTATGGATCTGACTAATTGCAAGCAAGAGGAGGGTGAGTCCACAACCCATTGGGTGCGCCGGGTCAAAGCCATAATACATTCATCTGATAAGATGGATGCCGGTTCTGATCTTAATGTTGGAGAAAAATTGTCGCTTTTACGCCTCAAATGTAAGCCGGGCGGCTCAAGCACGATTGTAATGACATGGGCCAGCTAATGGCGGCTCTAGTCAAGTACGCCGACTCTGATAGTACCAACAATCCCGAGTCTGATGATGAGAAGACAGGGAAGGGAAAGAAGAACGGCAACGCCAAGGGTCACCAGCATAACCCGGCGAATCAAGGAGGCAATAATAGACATAAGGTTGACGGTAGCTTGGAGTTTGTGGCTAACACCAATTCGCAGGGCAACAATCAACAACGTAAGGGGAGACCACCACCTCGGTCCAGCGGGTCAGGTCCCACTCTTGAGCAGTTGCTAAATGAACCCTGTCCAAGGCACGGTACTCGCGAAAAGCCGGCCACACACCTATGGAAGGACTGTATGATCATGAAAGCTTTCAAGAACTCTAACATGTTCGACGGCAACCATTGGCCGGGCGGCGGCTCAGGTGGCGGCGCTTTTCATGGCCCGGGCGGCGGTTCAAATCCTAATTTTTAAGGTTGTCAAGGAAACCAAGGTGGCTATAATTAGCAATCCGACCAGGGAGGTCAGCAGCAGCAGCAGTCCGGATATCAGAGCAATCCAAAGCAGTTGAATAGTGGACAGTATCATGTGTTCACTACCAGTTTGTGCAAACGAGACCAGAAGCTTCATAAGAGGGCTGTGAACGCTATTGAGCTAGCAGTTCCTTGTTATTTAAGATGGTCTGGGCAGCCTATTCTGTGGAGTAGGGAAGATCACCCTCCCCGGGTTGACAATCCGGGTCACTTGTCCTTGGTAGTGGCACCTCAGGTTGGTGGATATAAATTCACTAAGGTACTCATGGACGGAGGCAGTAGCATCAACATCCTCTATTATGAAGCCTTTCGTCGCATGGGATTGACTGATAAAAACCTCAAGACGTCTAACACTGTTTTCCATGGAGTGGTGCCTGGTAAGTCGGTGTACCCAGTGGGTAAGATTGAACTAGAAGTAGCCATTGGAGATGAGCATGACTCCAGGGCTGAAAAGTTAACCTTTGAAGTGGTCAAAATTAAGAGCCCATATCACACCCTATTTGGATGGCCGGCTTACGCCAAGTTCATGGCACGACCGTGTTATGTTTATCTGCAGCTCAAGATGCCGGGTCATAAGGGCACCATCACGGTGCATGGGAGTCGAAAGATAGCCTTGGAATGTGAGGAAGGCGATGCTGCTTACACTGAATCAGTGTGTGCAATAGAGGAGTTGAAGTTCTATAAGGACAATGTTGACCCAGCGGACATGACGTCTTTGAAGAAGCCAACAACAGAACATGAGCCGGTGCTAAAGTTTAAATTAGCTGATGAAACCAAGCTTGTTGATTTTGTCCCCGGCGACTCATCTAAGCACTTCAGTATCAGCGCTAATCTGGATCCCAAATAGGAAAGCGTGCTTATCGAGTTCATCTGTGAGAACCGGGACATCTTTGCATGGAAACCTTCTGACATGCCGGGTGCACCGAGAGAACTCGCTGAGCATAGTCTCAATATTGATCCAAAGTTTAAGCCGGTCAAGCAGTTTCCTCGGTGGTTTAATGAGGAGAGGTGTAAGGCCATTGGTGAGGAAGTGGCCCGGTTCTTGGCGGCCGGGTTCATTATTGAAGTTTTCCATCCAGAGTGGTTGGCTAACCCGGTGCTCATGCTTAAAAAGAACGGCACCTGGCGTATGTGTGTGGATTACACGGACTTAAACAAAGCTTGTCCAGCTGATCCTTTCGCTCTCCCTCGTATTGATCAAATCATTGATGCTACGGCGGGTTGTGAGCGTCTGAGCTTTTTGGATGCTTATTCTGGTTATCATCAAATCAAGATGGCAGTTAAGGACCAGGAGAAGACAACTTTTATTACTCCGTTTGGAGCCTTCTGCTATGTGTCTATGCCTTTTGGGCTTAAGAGTGCCCAGGCGACTTATCAACGATGTGTGCAGAACTGTCTATACAATCAGATTGGGCGCAATGTTCATGCTTATGTGGACGACATTGTGGTAAAGTCCAGAGAGAAGGATACCTTGATAGATGATCTGAAAGAAACCTTTGATAACCTTCGGGTCTACAAGATGATGCTTAACCTGGCCAAGTGTGTTTTTGGAGTGCTAGCGGGCAAGCTTTTGGGTTTTCTGGTTTCTAACAGAGGCACTGAGGCTAACCCGGAGAAGATCAAGGCAATCACTTCTTTGGCTAAGCCGGCAGGTATCAATGATGTTCAGCGTTTGGCGGGTCGTATTGCTGCGTTAAGCCGGTTCATAAGCCGGCTAGGTGAGAAGGCCGTAGCGCTATATCAGATGATGAAAAAGACAGATGACTTTGTCTGGAGTGATGCTACTAACGCTGCCTTTGAAGATTTGAAGAGACAGCTCGCTGAGACGCCGGTCCTTGCTGCTCCTATTGATAAGGAGCCATTATTGTTATATGTGGCTACTAACACATGTGCCGTCAGTGTGGTAATTGTCGTAGAGTGCAAGGACGCGGGCAATGAATATCTGGTTCAACGGCCGGTTTACTACGTCAGTGAGGTGCTTATTGAATCCAAGCAAAGATCTCCACATTGGCAGAAGCTCGTCTATGGGGTATTCATGGCAAGCCGGAAGCTTAAGCAATACTTCCAGGGTCATCCCATCACTGTGGTTAGTTCTGCTCCTTTAGGAGATATCATTCAAAATAGAGAAGCCATAGGACGAGTAACCAGGTGGGCCATTGAACTTGGGCTTCATGTTTTGAAGTATGTGCCACGCACCGCTATCAAGTCTCAAGCATTGGTGGACTTCATCAATGATTGGATAGAGCTGCAGATGCCTGAAGAGAAGCCGGACAACACATATTGGACTATTCATTTTGAATGTTCCAGGCAATTGGAGGGCTCGGGGGCTGGAGTTGTTTTAGCTTCCCCTCGAGGTGACAAATTTTGTTATGTGCTACAGTTGATGTTTCCCTGTACTAACAATGCAACTGAGTATGAGGTCTTGCTCCATGGTCTTCGGATGGCTAAGGAGATGAACTTAAGCCGGGTATGGTGCTTTGGCGATTCATATTTGGTGACTCAACAAGTATCAGGCAAGTGGGATTCCAAGGATGTAACATCCCAATTTTCAATTTGGAATGTTATACATTAGATCATCATTGCAAATCATATTTTATTGCATTTTGGTGTGATCCTAGAAATTCTACACAACTCAAGGACCCACGAAGAGAGTTGGGGATTTCATTATTTTCATATTCGAGTTTTTCTCGAATTTTGAAAAGAGGATCGTTTGATTTTAATTATTTTCTCTTTGAATATTTCTTTTATAAAAAAATAAAAGAGAGAGGATAAAATGACTTCCTAAAAAAAAGAAATATCGAAGATTTAATACTAAAATCAAATAAGAATTTTATTCGGAGTTTTATCGCTATTTTATTTGAATTAGGAAAAAATGCGTTTTTATAAATTGCATTAGAGTCCCAAATAAATGTTCACCTTGTCCGACTTATTTTTAGAGGACGGGAAAAATTTAGTTCCGGATTTTTGGAGTCCGTTTAGTATTTCCTTTATTTCTTTTTCTGCACGTCAGGATTTAAAAAAAAACGAAACCGACTTCGGGTTGCATCGAGCGGGACTCACTGGGGGGGAGGCTTTATAAGCCGTAGCCCCGAGCCTCCCGAAGGCCCAGCCACCGTCGAAGCCCACTGCCGCCCCAAACCCTAACCCTAATCAAGGCCATTGCCGCCACGGAGTCGCCGCCGCCTGAGCCGCCTCTGCCACCACGCCGCCACCGCCACCTCGGTTTTTGCGAGAAAACCGATCATTTTTTTCGAAACCTTAGATGCGTTTTTTATTTTAGATCGGTTTTTTCTGGTTTAGTTATTTAGCGAACGTCCGTTCGTTCGTTCGTTTTAACGAACGGTTTTCACTGTTTAGCCGCAGACAGCGAACGTTCGTTCGTTAGTCTGCTCGTCAGTTTTTCTTTTTCTCGGATTTTCCGTGAATATTTTCGATCACAATTTCTGATCCGATTTTCGTTTTAATTTAACTTTTCGCTCGCTTATCGGAACCAGGCGATTCAAGCGCCTAGAGTTTTGTCTCGAAGCCCTCTTTCTGTTTAAACAACTTAAACAAGTTTTTGCTACTGTAAAAATTTGACTTTAGTCCAGATTAGTAATCAAAGCTTGTTTCTTTCGCCGTTTGAGTTTTGTTGCTTCGTTTGATTTGATTCTTTTTGCCAACCGGAGTTCTTAAGTTGAACTTTCTAGTTAGATCTCTTATTTGAGTTTTACCCGTGCACCTTGCTTGATTGCTTATTTTATGCTTGTTTGTTTGCGATAGAGTACCCGGAGTGCGAAGCGTGATACTACGAGTCTCTAGGTTTTGCGGATCATCAGCAAAGCAAGTAACACTTTGATCATACCTCTTACTACCCAATTTTATTGCATTAGATCAATCCTCAAAAATTTGCATGGTTAGGATCTGATTAAATTGTGGGTTTGGGAAGTAGTTGAGGTAGTACCTATTCACATGTTTATTATCAAACCTATGGGAGTTACTTCTACGTTGCTTATACTGCTATGCTATGCTCGTAGACGTGGATTGGGTTTGAGTGTATTCATGACAGATGTGAGCATTTTTAATTAATGGTTAACTTAAGGTGGCAACTTTAATACACATGTGGGTGGATTGAGGCACCTGGGGAATCCAGTGATTGCTATATTTTTTTGGAAATCCCGGGGTACCGTGTGATTCTCCTATGGACTGCCACCCAGGCTCAAAGGGATCATAAGATTATTCATGCTAGAAACTTCCATGTGCACCCAGATGCCATTATGGGCTCTGGCATAATTGAGTAAGTTGTGGGAAACCTTTCCATGATGGGCTAGCAGATGTAGGGGATTGTAGGTGTACAGTCCTATCTATCGGTTAAGGGGACCTCTTCGAAAGATCGTGGTCTCGCCATCCGCTTCTCAAACATCATGTAGTGCGAGAAATCAAACGGAGGAGATCGAGTCTTGTGGGGAAAAGTGCACAAACCTCTGCAGAGTGTACAAACTAATCATGGTTTGCCGTGTCCCCAGTTATGGACGTCTTGAGTATCTAGTTCTTGGATTATCATGTGATCTCATCACTGTATTACAAGATTAATTTTGATTGGGTTATTAATTACCTTTTTATTGGGATTGAGATGGGGTTTACCATTCTCAATTTTTTCAACCAACTTTGTAGTTAAATAAAATATATTCCTTTGTTGTAGGGAAAAATTGGCTTTCCGCAAAACATATTAACCATAGAGCCTCCACCAGCCATATATGCATGTAGTGATAGCATTATTCTGTTCATTACTCTCTTGTGTTCCATTGTCAGCATATTCCATGTGCTGACCCGTTTTCGGGCTGCAACGTATCATGTTGCAGACTTTTCAGACGACGAGTAAAGAGCCTTAGGTCGTGGTCTTTCACTCAGTGATGTCGTTGGAGTTGATGGACTCACTTTATTTTCCAAGCCTTCCGCTGTTATCGTATTAGATGGCCTTAAGCCATATTTGTTGTAATAAGTTCTGTTTTGAGACATTCGATGTAATAAGTGTGTGATTTCTACTCTGTTATAAATCCTTCAAGTACTGTGCGTGTCAGCATTACCGATCCAGGGATGACAATTATGCACAGAGAATTGACCGTCTGAGGTTGGGTCGCTACAAGATGGTATCAGAACACACGCTGACTGTTAAGGATGGCAATTTTATCCATGGGTACGGGTACCCACGGGTATCGTACCCGCATGGGCAGGGTATGGGCACACTTTTATACCCACGGGTAGTACCCATATCCTACCCATTAAGTCATGGATAGGGTACGGGTATAGTCTTGTACCCACGTGTATACCCATACCCCGCCCGTTTGTGAACTAATGTTAAGTTGTCGTCAATTAGTCCTTAATTTGCCATGTGACTCGTCCACTCCTATTGACTTAAGAGTATGTTGTGATTTCTAAATGTTGACATTGGTCAATTACTCATCTACCTGTTATTATACCGACATAATTGATTTTTTGTCAAATGTGCTATCAATGAGCTTCAAATTGTGAATAACTTGTGTACTATTTGTTCTACCCGCTGGATACCCAATGGGTACCTGTACCCGTCGGGTATGGGTATGGGTAAAGTTTCATACCCATGGGTACGAGTATGGGTAGAATTTTGTACCCACTAACTATACGGGTATGGTATGGTATTGCTCTACCCTGCCCATACCCTACCCATTGCCATCCTTACTGACTGTAGGACACGACCACTAAGCTAAAGCCTAGATCACTACTCTCTTCTCATTTCTGACTCCTCTCCATTTTCTACTCTTTAGGATGGCGGATGCAAGGATCAAGTTCACGCAACCGGATGAAGACACCCCTTTTGGACGCCACCTGAAGGAAGTTACTAGGTACCTGAACATCGGAATACCAATCTTCACCGGGACTTACAACGCCACTTTACCAGAAGAGGAGCGCTCGATGATTCAAGTTCAAGTTCCAGGATGGACATTCACGCCAGTCACCGAGCCCATAGAGTTTTCCTTTGAAGCACCAACCTGGAGCCTAGGAAAAAGTATGGCAGCCCACATCACCATGGGACGCATTGGGGAAGTTTACCAGAAGGATCTCAAGGATACTATCTACCAGATTTGTGGGCGCCGAGATGAGCAATGGGAGATGATCAGCACCAGGAAGAATAGATTGATTGCAGCTTTCATCCAGGAGTTAAACCAGCAAATTCGATGCCAGGAGAACCAGATGTGCCAGGCATGACAGATTTGAAGAATGCAATGACAAGGATCACTGAACTGGAAGAAGAACTCAAGGCTACACGCGAAGATTATGAGGAGGAAATTGTCGTACTAGTGGAGAAGAATGATGACCTAACAAGGAAGCTGGGAGTATTCATGGGAGACCCCGCGCCAGGAGGAGAAGACGACGATTCCACTTGCCCGGAGAACTACATCATCATCGACGACACTGACTCGGATCCCGATGATAGCGATGACGACTATGTTGATGAAGCTGGAGCGGATATCATGGAGTCTTCGACCGATCAATTTTTCTAGTCGATCACCATATCAGTAGTAGTATTCAACCATGTATATAGTATATTCCAAGCACTTTTGTAATGATAGTTCTAGACCATTTTTATGCCCTTGTTTGATTGATTGAGTGATATGATTGTGTTTGACTCATGTGTATATGGGTAGTGTTTTCCCTCTAGACCTCATTCTACTCTGTTTTCTCATCTTTTCTAAACCCAGCAGATGCCTCCGAGACGCGACAATGGATTTGCTTTTCCCCCGGAGCTCACTCAGTTGATCCAAAGAAAGTAATGCATTGATGCGTATATTAGTCCGTAATCGTAATCAGGAACAACAACAACAACAACAACAACAACAACAACAACAACAACAACAACAACAACAACAACAACAACAACAACAACAACAACAACAACAACAACAACAACAACAACAACAACAACTGACCACCACCACCACCTGTTGATCACTTAGCCCGTTTTCTTAGGCTGAATCCGCCGGTGTTCTCCAGTAGCACCGAGCCGATTGTTGTAGATGATTGGCTCCGCAAGATTGAAAGGGAGTTGACTACTGTAGGATGCACAGATGCGGAGAGAGTGCATTTTGCCGCACATCAGCTTGATGGACCCGCAACATCATGGTGGGAGAATTTCATAGTCACTTACCCCATCGACACTGTTACATGGGACCAGTTCCAGCAGGCTTTTTGCACTTCCCATGTATCAACAGGAGCTATGGCCATGAAGAAGCGTGAGTTTCACAACTTACGCCAAGGGCGCACTGTTGGCCGGTATGTGGATGACTTTAGTAAGCTAGCACGTTATGCCCCAGATGACGTCGCTACAGATGCAGCTAAGCAGGAGAAGTTTCTGGAAGGACTGAGTGATGAGCTAAGCATGCAGTTGATGGTGGCAAATTTCAATAACTACCAGGAGTTGGTAGATAGAGCTCTCATGCTTGAAGGGAAGCAACAGCAGATTGACAGCCGCAAGAGGAAGTATGGACAAGGGAAGTACAATTATGGAGCTCAGCAGAGATCCTGTTTTACCCCGAACTCGGGAGGACCCTTTCAGCATAACCATGGATGTCACAATCACACTGGAGGAAGTTCGCACAATCATAGTGGCCCCAAGAACGGGAATGGTAATGGAGGAAGCAACTACGTAACTGCTCCAACCCGGCAACGCCCGCCAAGAAAGATTTAAGCCACGTTAATTGCTACAAGTGCCAGAAGACCGGGCATTACGCCAATGAATGTCCTGAAGCTAAGAATGGAAACGGCAATGGAAGCTCTGGGAAGAAGCCCAACCCTTTCAACAGGGGACAAGTGAACCACGTTAACGTGGAGGAGGTTGAAGCTCAGCCAGATGCAGTAATAGGTAAGTTTTTGGTTAAGTCATTTATTGCAGTCGTTCTTTTCGATACTGGTGCATCGCATTCATACATATCAAGGGGATTTGTGGGTAAGTATAAACTACCCACCAAAGTTCTTAGTACACCTTTGTTAGTAAGCTCGCCAGGAGCAGAGTATATGGCAAGCCAAGGATGTTTTCAGATGCCATTGACCATAGATAGGCATGTTTTCCCTTCAGATCTAATAATTTTGGAATCACAAGGTTTGGATGTGATTCTGGGTATGGATTGGCTATCGATGTATGGAGGAAACATCGATTGCGCCAGTAAGACGATTTTGCTCACCACCACAGAAGGAAGAAGGATCAAGTATGTATCCCAGCATGTGCCGAATAGGACTCAAGTAAATTTCTTATCAGGAGTTCTACAGGAGGAAGTACCAGTGGTGAAGGATTTCCCGGATGTATTTCCAGAAGAGTTGCCAGGCATGCCACCGGATAGAGACACTGAGTTTTTGATTGAGCTTTTGCCAGGCACAGGGCCAATATCTAAGAGACCATACAGAATGCCCGCAAAGGATTTGGAGGAAATTAAGAAGCAAAGTAAGGAGTTACTGGATAAAGGCTATATTCGCCCAAGTTCGTCACCTTGGGGATCGCCAGTACTTCTAGTGGAGAAAAAGGATGGATCGTTAAGGATGGTTGTTGATTATCGAGGATTGAATGAGGTGACGGTCAAGAACAAGTACCCACTACCAATGATCAATGATTTGTTTGACCAGCTTCAAGGAGCTAAGGTGTTTTCCAAGATCGATCTGTGATCGGGGTACCACCAGCTGAAGATTCGAGAGCAGGATATACCTAAGACAATTTTTACCACGAGGTACGGGCAATATGAGTATACTGTTACGTCATTCGGTCTGACTAACGCACCTGCCTATTTTATGAACATGATGAACAAGGTGTTTATGGAGTTTTTGGATAAGTTCGTCGTGGTGTTCATTGATGATATTCTGGTTTACTCGAAGAACGAAGAAGAACATAAAGAGCATTTGCGTTTAGTACTTGGGAAGCTCAGAGAACATCAGCTATATGCCAAGTTCAACAAGTGCGAGTTTTGGTTGAAGGAAGTTGGATTCCTTGGACATGTTATATCCGGAGAAGGAATAGCGGTAGACCCCACCAAGGTTGCCACTGTGAAAAATTGGGAAGCACCCACGTCAGTTGGAGAGATCCGGAGTTTTCTTGGACTTGCAAGATACTACCAGAGGTTCATTGAGAATTTCTCAAAGATTGCAAAGCCCATGACGGAGTTGTTGAAGTAGGACACCAAGTTCAAATGGGCTGAGGAATGTGAGGCCAGTTTTCAGGAGTTGAAGAAACGTTTGGTTACATCACCAGTGTTGATTCTGCCAAATCAACGCAAGGATTATGAAGTGTATTGCGACGCTTCTCGTCGAGGACTTGGAGCCGCATTTTATGCAGGAGAGAAGAGTTGTTTCATATGCCTCACGACAGCTTAAACCCCATGAGTTAAATTACGCTACGCATGATTTGGAGTTAGCAGTCGTAGTGCATGCGTTGAAGACTTGGAGACATTTTCTCATCGGAAACCATTGTGAGGTATACATGGATCAGAAGAGTTTGAAGTATATCTTCACGCAGAAGGAGTTGAATCTCAGGCAGAGGAGATGGTTGGAACTCATTAAGGATTATGATATGAGGCTGCATTATCATCCTGGAAAGGCTAACGTAGTAGCCGATGCGTTGAGCCGCAAAAGTCATGTCAATACACTCATGACCGGAGGATTACCCAAGGAGTTGGCGGATGACCTTCGCGAGCTACGTTTGGAGATTGTTCCGAGAGGTTATGTAGCAGTTTTGGAGATTCAATCTACATTGATGGATAAGATCAGAGAAGCTCAGATGACGGACAAGGAGATTGCCGAGATAAAGGAAAGAATGAGCAAAGGAAAAGCTAAAGGATTTCGTGAGGATGAGCATGATACCTTATGGTTTGAGGACCGCGTATATGTGCCAAATGATCCGGAGATTAGGAAGTTGATTCTGCAAGAGGCCCTTGAATCGCCATATTCGATTCACCCAGGAAATACCAATATGTATCTGGATTTGAAGGATAGGTTCTGGTGGACCAGAATGAAGAAGGATATTGCCGAGTATGTAGCAGTTTGTGATGTATGTCAGAGAGTGAAGGCAGAGCATCAAAAGCCAGCAGGATTACTACAACCATTGCCGATACCCGAATGGAAGTGGGATAAACTAGGCATGGACTTTATCACGGGATTACCCAGGACTCGTTCAGGCTATGACTCGATATGGGTGTTAGTCGATCGTTTGACGAAGGTAGCTCATTTCATCCCAGTGAAGACCATTTACACCAGTGCTAAGTTGGCAAAGATATACATGACCAGGATCGTATGTCTGCATGGAGTTCCGAGGACCATTGTATCAGATAGAGGAACCCAGTTTACCTCAAAGTTTTGGAATCAGTTGCATGAAACTTTGGGAACCAGACTAGAGTTCAGTACAACTTTTCATCCGCAGACGGATGGACAGACTGAGAGAGTCAATCAGATTCTGGAGAACATGTTGAGAGCTTGTGCGCTAGACTATGGATCTAGTTGGGATGATAATTTGCCGTATGCAGAGTTATCTTACAACAACAGCTATCAAGCCAGTTTGAAGATGGCCCCTTCAAGCAATCAGATTTTAAGGAGGTGCAGAACACCGTTGTTGTGGGATGAAGTTGGAGACCGATAGTTGTTTGGGCCAGATTTGATTAAAGAGTCTGAAGAGAAGGTTAAGCTGATTCGTGATAGACTCAAGGTAGCCCAGTCCAGGCAGAAGAGTTATGTGGATTCTAAACGCAAGGAGACAGTTTACGAAGTCGGAGACAGAGTGTATCTTCGTGTATCCCCACTTCGAGGAGTGAAGCGCTTTGGAGTTAAGGGAAAGCTAGCACCACGTTTTGTGGGACCATACAAAGTTTTGGAATGTATGGGAGAAGTTGCTTACAAGTTGGAATTACCCGAAGGATTGTCAGGAGTTCACGACGTGTTCCATGTTTCTCAGTTGAAGAAGTGCCACGCAGAGATGGCTGATATTCATCTGAGAGATACAGTGCCACTGGAAGCGATATAGTTGGATAGTGACTTGACATGTGAGGAAAAACCAGTCAAGATACTCGAGTTTGCCAGCTGAGTTACACGCAACAAAGTAATCAAGTTCTGCAAAGTTCAGTGGAGTCACCATACCGAAGATGAAGCCACCTGGGAACGAGAGGAAGACCTACGGAAGGATCACTCTCACCTATTTTCTAGCCATCCCGAATCTCGAGGGCGAGATTCAGCTTAAGGGGGTTAGGTTTGTAACATCCCAAATTTCCAATTTGGAATGTTATACATTAGATCATCATTGCATATCATATTTTATAGCATTTTGGTGTGATCCTAGAAATTCTACACAACTCAAGGACCCACGGAGAGAGTTGGGGATTTCATTATTTTCATATTCGAGTTTTTCTCGAATTTTGGAAAGAGGATCGTTTGATTTTAATTCTTTTCTCTTTGAATATTTGTTTTATAAAAAAGGAAAAGAGAGAGGATAAAATGACTTCCTCAAAATAAAGAAATATCGGAGATTTAATATTAAAATCAAATAATAATTTTATTCGGAGTTTTATCGCTATTTTATTTGAATTAGGAAAAAATGCGTTTTTCAAAATTGCATTAGAGTCCCAAATAAATGCTCACCTTGTCCGGCTTATTTTTAGAGGATGGTAAACATTTATTTCAGGATTTTTGGAGTCCGTTTAGTATTCCTTTTATTTCTTTTTCTCACAGATCGATTTTAAAAAATGAAACCGACTTGGGCCGCATCGAGCGGGACTCACGGGGGGGGCTTTATAAGCCGCAGCCCCGAGTCGGCCCAAGGCCCAGCCACCGCCGCCCCAAACCCTAACCCTAATCACACAGATCGCCGCCATCACCACCGCCCGCCGAGCCTCTTCCTCAGCCACTGTCGCCACGCCGCCATTGCAGAGCCTTGCCGCCACACTGCCAGAGGTAGCCATTGCCACTGCTTAGTTAGCAGACAGCGAACGTTCGTTCGTTAATCTGTTCGTCAGTTTTTCTTTTTCTCGGATTTTCCGCGATTATTTTTGATTGCGATTTCTGATCCGGTTTTCATTTTAGTTTAACTTTTCGCTCGTTTATCGGAATCGGGCGATTCAAGCGCCTAGAGTTTCATCTCGAAACCCTCTTTCTGTTTAATCAAGTTTTTGCTATTGTAAAATTTGACTTTAGTCCAGATTAGTAAACAAAGCTTGTTTCTTTCGCCGTTTGAGTTTTGTTGCTTCGTTTGATTTGATTATTTTTGCCAACCGGAGTTCTTAAGTTGAACTTTCTAGTTAGATCTCTTATTTGAGTTTTACCCGTGCACCTTGCTTGATTGCTTATTTTATGCTTGTTTGTTTGCGATAGAGTACCCGGAGTGCGAAGCGTGATACTACGAGTCTCTAGGTTTTGCGGATCATCAGCAAAGCAAGTAACACTTTGATCATACCTCTTACTACCCAATTTTATTGCATTAGATCAATCCTCAAAAATTTGCATGGTTAGGATCTGATTAAATTGTGGGTTTGGGAAGTAGTTGAGGTAGTACCTATTCACCTATTTATTATCAAACCTATGGGAGTTACTTCTACGTTGCTTATACTGATATGCTGTGCTCGTAGACGTGGATTGGGTTTGAGTGTATTCATGACAGATGTGAGCATTTTTAATTAATGGTTAACTTAAGGTGGCAACTTTAATACACATCTAGGTGGATTGAGGCACCTGGGGAATCCAGTGATTGCCTGTATTTTTTTGGAAATCCCGGGGTACCGTGTGATTCTCCTATGGACTGCCACCCAGGCTCAAAGGGATCATAAGATTATTCATGCTAGAAACTTCCGTGTGCAGCCACATGCCATTATGGGCTCTGGCATAGTTGAGTAAGTTGTGGGAAACCTTTCCATGATGGGCTAGCAGATGTAGGGGATTGTAGGTGTACAGGCCTATCTATCGGTTAAGGGGACCTCTTCGGAAAGACTGTGTCTCGGTCATCCATTTCTCAAGCATCATTTAGTGCGAGAAATCAAACGGAGGAGATCGAGTCTTGTGGGGAAAAGTGCACAAACCTCTGCAAAGTGTACAAACTAATCATGGTTAGCCATGTCCCTGGTTATGGACGTCTTGAGTATCTAGTTCTTGGATTATCATGTGGATCTCATCACTCTATTACAAGATTAATTTTGATTGGGTTATTAATTACCTTTTTATTGGGATTGAGATGGGGTTTACCATTCTCAATGTTTTCAACCAACTTTGTAGTTAAATAAAATATATTCCTTTGTTGTAGGGAAAAATTGGCTTTCCGCAAAACATATTAACCATACAGCCTTCACCAGCCATATATGCATGTAGTGATAGCATTATTCTGTTCATTACTCTTTTGTGTTACATTGCCAACATATTCCATGTTCTGACCCGTTTTCGGGCTGCAACGTATCATGTTGCAGACTTTTCAAACGACGAGTAAGGAGCCTTAGGTCGTGGTCTTTCACTCAGTGATGTCGTTGGAGTTGATGGACTCACTTTATTTTCCAATCCTTCCGCTGTTATCGTATTAGATGGCCTTAAGCCATATTTATTGTAATAAGTTCTGTTTTGAGACATTCGATGTAATAAGTGTGTGATTGCTACTCTATGATAAATCCTTCAAGTACTGTGCATGTCAGCATTACCGATCCAGGGATGACACTTATGCATAGAGACTTGACCGTATGAGGTCGGGTCGTTACAAAGGATCCTCTCATGGCAGTTTATCACCGTGAAGTTGATGCCATTGCTGGACATTTCAAGGGCTACCAAGTGGAGCACATTGATTGCAGAAAGAATGAGGCGGCTGATGCTTTAAGCCGGCTGGGGTCTCAGCGTAAGCCGGTGCCACCTAACACTTTCTTAGATATTCTGCATAACCCTTCTGTCAAGTTACCCACATAGGAAGACTTGGTTGTTCCAGACCCGGAGGCTCAATTGGTGGCGGCTCTTCACGTCATCCCAGATTGGACAGTGCCATATTTGGCTTATATAACCCGGGCGAGTTGCCTGAGGATGAAACCTTGGCTAGACAGATAACCCGGTGGTCTAAGTCAATGACAATTGCCAACGGTGAGTTGCATCATCGCAGTGTCACTAAGGCATTTCAACGTTGTGTCTCTCCTGAGGAAGGTCAAGAAATTCTTCATGAGATCCATGAAGGAGATTGCGACCATCACGCCAGGTCAAAGTCTCTTATGGCCAAAGATTTTCGTCATGGTTTTTATTGGCTGACGGCTCACACTGATGCAGAGGATCTAGTCAGTAAATGTGATGGTTGTCAGAAGTTCTCACGACGGGCTCACGTGCCGGCTCAAGAATTGAGGATGATTCCAATTACTTGGCCGTTTGCAGTCTGGGGGCTTGACATGGTTGGGCCTTTCAAAAGGTCCAAAGATAAAAAGACACACCTTCTAGTGGCGGTTGATAAATTCACAAAGTGGGTTGAGGCAGAGCCGATTAGTAAGTGTGATGCAGCCATGACGGTTCAATTCATGAAAAAGGCGATCTTTCATTTTGGCTTTCCACACAACATCATAACTGACAGCGGTACTAATCTGTCCAAAGGTGCTATGGAGGAGTTCTGACAACGTGAGCATACCCGACTTGATGTTTCATCAGTGGCTCATCCCCAATCCAATGGTCAAGCGAAAAGAGCTAATCAGGAAATCCTGAAAGGCATCAAGCCCCGGCTTCTGGTTCCTTTACAACGGACGCCGGGTTGTTGGGTGGAGGAGTTATCCTCTGTGATATGGAGCATCAATACTACTCCTAACAGGTCTACGGGTTATACGCCTTTCTTCATGGTTTACGGAGCAGAGGCAGTTCTACCAAGTGACATCCGCCATGACTCGCCCCGCGTGGCGGCTTACGTTGAAGCTAATAATGAACAAGCCCGTCAGGATGCACTTGACCTATTAGATGAAAAGCGTGACTTGGCAGCAGCCCGCTCGGTGATTTACCAACAGGACTTGCGCCGTTATCACAGCCGTCGGGTTAAGTCCAGAACCTTTCAAGAAGGTGACTTGGTGCTCCGGCTCATCCAGGATCAAACTGATGCATACAAATTATCCCTACCTTGGGAAGGGCCTTTTGTGGTCAGCAATAACTGGAACAACGGGTCATACTACCTCATTGATGTTCGAGAGCACAAAGACTCACGTAAATCAGAGGAGGAGACCCGCCGACCATGGAATATTGCTCATCTTCGGCCTTACTATACTTGAGCCACCGACTCTCATGATGTACATATTTTGACGATGTATATATTATGATAAGTAATAAAGAAGGACCTACGTCCTTTTCATCCTCAAAGTTCATATGTCTTCATTATAAAAATTTAAAACGAGCAAAAGGGGGATGATCGTGTTCCAATCCGGCTTTCCCTTTGGTCCGGCTCACGATCGTATTCGAATATAGCCGTTAAACCTCATGATCACTAGGGGGCTTCCTTTTCAAACATAGATCATATTCGAACCAAAGAGAACATAGCTGTCGGTACCCTCTTGATCGGCGCAATGCCAACCTCACTAGGGGGCTTCTTGATCATATTCGAATCATAGCTTAACCCCTTTTGGGTCCGACTTGGATCGTATTCGAATCAAGGTCGTTAAAAACCTCTCAAGGTCATTTGGGGGCTTCCTGTTCAAACATAGGTCGTATTCAAACCAAAGAGAACACAGCTGTCGGTACCCTCTTGATCGGCGCAACGCCAAAGCCACTGGGGGCTACATGATCCTATTCGAATCCTAGCTTAACCCCTTTGGTCTGGTTTACTAATCGTATTCGAATCAGAAGCCTCAAATATGTCTTTCTATTTTGCTTATGTTTTTTGGAAACGATCTTTGTTTTTCGCTTAAGACTTTTTGCCTAGATCTAAGTATAAGTATGGTTTAAATTTACCCGGCTTGGTTTTGGAAGATAAGTCGCCAGCGTATGACAATCATCATATGTGTGGAAGTGCTGGCTTCGAAAGGATTGGGTTATCACCCTTACTGATCAGGTCACATGAACCAGCAGTACAAATTCTAAATCACAGGTATGATATTATAGTTGTATTTCAAAAGCTATAATTCATAACAGGCTTATCAGTGTCTCTTCTTTCATTATTAATGGTTGTGCATAAGATATTATGACCCGCCCTGCGGTAAGCCGCCAAGGGTGCTTGTGATCTATTCTCTGTGTGCAGGATAGTTCAAAAAAACTTTCTTGTGCATAACGAAAGCAGATGATAAGTTTAACCAGGGAGAATATAAGGCGGCGGCTTAACAGTGTTGAGCATCAAGGCGTGCACGATGGCACGACAAGGCAAAGTCATTGCTACCCTATTACATGACTCGCTGAGTCCAAATGATTAATTTTTTTTCCAGCAAGTTACAAATATGAGCCGCCCGGCGAGTCAATTTTCTTGTTGGCCTGAAGCTTCCGGATCAACCCTTTCCGCTCTTCCGTCCCGTTCCCTGTCCTGGAAGGTTGATGATGACCAGTCAATGCCATTCAAAGCTTCAAATTCAGTTTCATCATCAATTAGTCCGGCCGGGTCAACTTCAGGGGCAAAGGTATGCTTACGGATTGGAGGGACCAGGCTGGTCACTTTATAATGCGGCGTTGGAATTCTCTGATTTTCCGCGTCATAACCCGGTTGGTACTTGGTGAGGTCCGCGTCATCAGCAATCAGGGTGGCCACAGGGCGTATTTCCTTCACACAAGCAGTGAAGTCCTCCTGTTCAAATGATGTGCCATCTTCTGTAAGGCTTGGATATCCAATGGAGATGTCGGCCGGGTCTAACTTCGGTAGCCATGCTTTTGCCCGGCTTAGAGCAGCTACGGCTCCGGCTCTTGCGGCTGATCGCCTTAATTCATTGAACCGTTGGGGTAGCACAGAAAGCCGCTTTAGCACACCCGCCAGGAGTGTGGGGACTTCATTCGACAGGGCAACTGTAGCCAAGGCACGCTGGGATCCAGTGTAAAGTTGTTCCACGAGCGTGTAAACCGCCTTCAGCTTCGCCAGCATTTCCTGGTTGAGGTTGGAGCTCCTGGGGCCTGCATAGAAATATCAGGTGAGTTAAATGTCAATTCATATGATCACTGAAAAGATTCATTATTTGACACTTACAGGGCGACTTACCAAAGATTGCTGAGACCATTTGAGATACATGGCGTTTTAAACTGGATAATTCAGTGGTCACCTCTTCAAGAGTCTTTTCTGTTGTTTCAGCTCGTTGGGTTAAGGCAATTTTTTCTTCAGCCCAGGCCTTTTTCTCAACCTCAACCTCGGATTTCAGTTTCTCCTGTTTAGCCACGCTGAATTCAAATTTGGAGTTGGCCTTTTGAGTTTAAGTCTCCTGAGCCTCCAGGCGGTTCTTCAATTCAGAAAGTTCTGATTGTAGTTGAGTAGTCGTGGCCTGTGTAAATACCGGGTCAAAAATCATGAATATTAGCATACAATCTTAAGTCCCAAGCCTTGTTGCAAGCAACAACACTTGGCACTTGGGGGCTAATGTCTAACGAAGGTTTTATCTAAGTGGCGGTTCATGAGAGTAAGTTCCAAGCACTTTGCAAGGAAGAGTACTTAGCACTTGGGGGCTAATGCATATTGCTATTAAATCTACAAAAGGACTATTCTGTACAAGCATGAGAAGGACCGGCTCATTCATATTGGTTAAACCGGCCCTTGGGGGCTTCGGGTTAAGCCGGATTTTTTACAGGTTTGACCAAAAGATATTATTAATGCTTATACGTCTGTTCTAAGTCTACGCCATATTCATCATAAGCACTAGACTTGGGGGCTGGCATAGTAAGGATAATTCAGTGAATGGAAAGAGTTTATACCTCAAATTTCTGGTGCATTTGCTTCACCATATCAACTTCGAGGTCGCGGTTGCTATGCACTTGGCTAAGATATCCAGAAAAAACTTCCCCAATGCTCATGTGAGTGTAATCAGCAATGTCAAATCTGACCTTACGATGTTCCAGGTGCTCTTCTTTGGCAGAACACTTGGCTAGCACAGTAGGTCTCCCCGGCTCAGTGTAGCCAGTCTTGGTGATTACAACATCAGCATCTTGTGGGTCATCTGTCTTAGCCGGGTTAGAGACCTCAAGGTTTTCAGAGCCATCGACGGTTTGATCGGCAGGCGGGTCAGTAGTTGATGTTGGTGTGTCATGCGCCGGTTCAAGCGGCGGCTTAGGAATATAGGCCTCAGGAGCAGCCGTCTTGAGTTCCGACTCTTTGAAAGATGGCTCTTCGGCCGGCTTGCTTTTCTTCACCTTCTTGTTGGGCTTCGCTTGTCCGCTGCATAAAGATCAAAATGTCAGTACAAATATAAAAATTGAAATGAATACAGGATAAGTACATTAACATTACCCTGGAGCGGTCTTAAAATCCGGCATGTTGGACTGGAGCGAGTCGCCGGAGGAAGGCGAAATGTCCTGATAATTTGAGTCAGAAGAGTTGAGTGGTTGACGAGTGAGACCCGCCAAAGGATAAAAAGGAGATAAGTTGGAGGTGACCTCGTTCCGACGCTTCCTTGGTGTATTTGGTAAGCCGGAGGAGAGGCATCCTTGCTGGTCCGGGTCTGCCTCCGACTCTCATGAATCTGTCGCTTCAAAAGAAATTGAGGATCTTGATAAGCTAAAGGATGTGAAAATCTTACTTTCCGGGTTACTCTTCGGATTTTCTGTCTTGGCAAAGGCTCGGAGTCAGAGGAAATAATAGTTACCTCTTCGTCCACTCCATGACTCGTTCGTGTGTCCTCCTGATGATAATCAGTGTCAATAAGGTGGTTAAAAAAGGAGCCTAGAGAGTCAAGGGCTACCTCTGACTCAGAGGTATCTTCTAGTCGAAGCAAGTCTGAAGCGCTGCTCTTGTTTCCTTTGTTTTTTAGGGCGGCTTTCCTGGCAGCTCTCTTGGCCTTCCTGGCTCTCTTTGCAGCTTCATGATCATATTTTGCTTTCCAAAATTTATCATTAGCCTGAGAAAATCGGCAAAAGTCTGAGTAATGACAAAACATCACGGATGAAGGTAAAAATGCTCAATTTAGTGGCTTACCGCTGGGGCCGGGTTAGCTTTGTAGAAAGGGCTTAAGCCCACCTTGCCACAGTCTGCTAGGCTTTCGTTCAAAAACGACTTTGTCATATTATCAATGACGTCGTCAGGTAAATCGTCAGGGTTGTGCCGCAAAGGATCATTCTTCTCGCCTGTGTAGGTGCACATCAAACCAGGACGACGGCTCAATGGAATGATCCGCCAGGCAAGCCAAACCCGGACCAAGTCGATACCACTTAAACCATTCCCCAAAAGAGCCTTCACTTTAACCATGGTAGGGGCAAGCTTCTGGCGTTCAACAGCGGATAACTTGTCTGGTAGAGGATAAGTAGACTCGAGATGCAGGGCGCGAAAGCCGGGCAGAGGGTTCTCATCAGCTGGAGAAGTGTCTTGGCAAAAGAACCATGTCCGAGTCCAGTCTTTGGGGTGACTCGGTGGATTTGCATAAGGGAAAATAGCGTCTCTCCTTTGTTGGATTGAGACCCCACCAAGCTCCAAGCTAGGTCCGTTGGCACGTTCATTCTGGCGGTTCAAATAAAATAACACTCTGAAGAGCAGCAAGCTGGGTTCTTCTCCAAGATACACCTCACTAAACACTTGAAAGTTGCAAATATTAGACACGGAGTTGGGTCCGATGTCTTGAGGATGGAGGTCAAAGAAGTGTAAGACGTCTCTAAAAAACTTTGAGCCAGGTGAAGAAAAACCCCGGTTCATGTGGTCAGTGAAGAGAATGACTTCCCCCTCTTTGGGTTGAGGCTTTTTCTCGGTTGGATCAGGGGCACGGTAGGACATGATTTCCTTCTTTGGCAGATAGCCAGTCTTTACAAAATCATCAAGTGTGCTGTTTGTGACGATGGACTTGACCCAATTGCATGTAGTGGGTGTTTTGGGCGGCATTGTGAAAACGGAGGCCTAACAAAAGAGTGAAATTGCCGGCTCAAATTTAAGCCGGAGAAGAAAAACATTACAGTGAATATTCAAGATGGCGGCTTACAAAGGGGCCTAATGGTATATGGCTAAATTATGTTAGGTTACGTAAACCGCCAGGAGCAGTGCAAGTTGTTTAAGCCGCCATGATAAGTTGGATGATGTATGTTGAGCATTTCAAATTAAATCGGCAATTTGAGCCGCCATGACTAGATGGATCTAACAAATGCAGTTTTTTTTGCCTAAGTGTTAAATAAACAGATTTCACAGGCTGTAGCTATTATTTTGAATCAACGACTGGTCAGGAAAAGAATAATAAATCTAGACCTAAAAACCAGTACAAATGAGTTCATGAGCTTTCACAAGATTTTGCTTCCAGGAAAGGGGATCTATTGATATCAAAAGTAGAAATAAAACAACTACCGCATTGGTTTAACACCGTTTTCAGATTAAAGGAGCTTGCGGAACAGCCGAGAAGATGAACTATAATGAACTACGAAGAACACGGAGAAACTCGCAAACCCTAATGCGGATCTGAGGCTTGGGAAGGCAGAAACTTACAGCTGCAGATCTACTACGGAGGGTCGCCGCCGTTCTCTGGATCGACTCAGGTTGATGCAGCGGCCGAGGTTGAGGAAGTCGAGGTGCTCTGCGGCGGCGGCGGAGCTCGAGCGGCAGAAGAGTTGCGAGAGGAAGAAGACGCTGGAAAGGGGGATAATGAGGAAAGACCGGTCGTGCCTATTTATAAGGAAAGACTCTTAAGTAGGCGTGAAGAACGAGGAGGCTAAAAATATGGTTATCCAGCTACCAGGACGTCTCGATTCTCGGGGTTGTCACTAAGATAAGGATCCGTTGAGATACGTTGGATAAAGTGTGAAGTAATGGCAGATGATGTCATGACGAGTTATCACAAATCCAGAAGATGACGTCACGGCGGGTTACAAATTCTTGCACAAAGAAGAGCATAAGATTTTCTATAAGTGTTGAAGATTGACATGAACCCCTTCAAATCAATCTGGGGCCTAATGTTGGGGATATAACTCTTAGGTATGACCCGCCCAGGAGGGGCCGGGTTATACCTATGGCGATTCATGAAGCCCAAGACAGCTCTGGAAGATGGCGGTTCAGATAAGGGCCCAAAGCCCAAAGGCGACTTAAGGCCCGTAGAGATAAACCGCCATATGTACATAACTTGTATTATAAAGCAGGGATAGTTAGAGACCGGGCCGGACACTGTTTATGAGTCGGCCGGGATTCCGTGAGCCGTTGGGCATCGACCTCTGTATATAAAGGGACGACCCGGCGGCGGTTCAGGGGAAGTAAGATCAGATCGAAAGCTAGGTCAAGCGGATTCACTCCCTAGTAATCGAAACATAAGCAATACCACCTCAAACTGGATTAGGCCTTTACCTTCACCGCAATGGGCCGAACCAGTATAAACCCTCGTGTCCTTTGTCCCGTTTTAACCCCTTTAAGCTTCCTAGTTGCGATGGCTCCACAACTAAGTCCTTTCACTAGGACATATGCCATGACAATTCCATGACAATTATGTTTGAAGGCGTTTCTTACTCAAAGTGGATATGTAAATTGAAACAGGGTATATCCCTGAGCCCAAATGTTTTAAGATTTCGAGCTTCTTTGAACCGGGTTGCAGAACACACACGTTAGTGCAGTTTGTGTGTGTGTGTGTGTGTGTGTGTGTGTGTGTGGCAGATGCGCCGCGACGAGGAGGCACTACACTTTGAGGGTGAGGAGGAGGAGTGCGCCCCCCTTGTCGGAATGCCGTCGCCGTAGCAGACGCCGGAGGCAGTGGGCCTTGGGGATGAGGAGGAGGAGCGCGCCCCCCTCGTCGAAATGCCGCCGCGATAGCAGACGCCGGAGGCACTATGCCTTGATGATGATGAGGTGGAGCACGCCCCCTAGCCGCAATGCCGCCGCTGTAGCAGACGTCGGAGGAGGCTGCCATGGCGGCCTATCAAACCGCATTCGGATGGGTTGGTTCTCCTCCCGTCTTCATCGACCCCACCGGCGGCGACAACAATGGCGAGGGCAAGGGCAAGACGGACGTCTAGGGTAGCATGCAGTCCGGAGCTTTTTTATTGTTTAATTAATGTTTATATGGACTTTGACCGGCGGTTGACCGGCTATTTATTTTAATTATGTGTTATTAAGGTTATTTTCGGCCACGTGTTTATCATATAGATTTTTTTCTTTAGACGCGGTTAAATATTGTTCTGTTTTCCGTTGGGCGCATCTGTCAACCCAAAACCGAAAAGCGGACTCGTCCGTCCACCTGACCGATTCAAACGAACGATGAGCAGACAAAACACGCGTCCGTTTGAGTCATCGTGTTGGAGTGGCTCTAAAGCCCCCAGCCCAACAACGCCCACACAGTAAAACGCTATTTAGCCCAAAGTACCTTGAAACAAGGCCCTCGCCTGACGTCGACATGCACCGCAATGTAATAGTAAAACACTCAGAGCATCTCCAACAGCCGCGCTAAACTAGCGCCGCGCCGCAAATTAGGCCGTTTTAGCGCGCGCGCAAAAACCGCGCGCGCGCTATAACGAGTTGGGAACGCGGTCGGAAACGGTATCCCACGCGGTGTATTTGGAGCACCCGATTCCGCGCGCGGCACACTTGAGCGCTCGCGCCGCACTCTCTCCTCTCCGCCTCCTACGCCCCGCGCGCGCCGGTGCCGGCGAGCTTCGCCATGGACGCACGCACCGGCACCCCGCTCACCCCATTGTACAGCCGCGACCCTCCCCGCCGCTGCCACGCCGCCGCTGCCGAAACCCTAGCGCTGGAGCGTTGTCGCCGCCATCACGCCGAGCACCGCCGAAGCGTCGGCCTCGCAAGAGCCTCTTCTTGCCGCGCGGATGACCACATCGACGGGGGGCGTCGCGCCGGCGCCGTCCCATGCCGCCGCCGCACCCTCCAAGCTCCCCAATGCGGCGCGGCCGAAGAAGCGCAAGACATCCGCGAAGAAGAACAAGGCGACGGACGGCTCCGGCAGCTCGAAGGCGAGGGGAAAGAAGCTTGCAGGGCGTTTGATGGGCGCGGCGGCTACCGAAGCGTCGGCGGGCTCACTCGTTGAGCCGGCCGCCGACGCGCACCACGTGTTTGACGAAATGCCTCCAAGGTAAAAAAATCCAACTTTTATTAGTTTTGTTATTTTTTCAATGCATCATCATATAGATAGCTTATTTGCATTGTTCAAAAAACTTTGTAGTCTCAACGATGATGCATACATGTCAACTATGGGTGTTGGGTCCAACAATTTGCATTAGTCTCAAACCAATGACATCCATTTCGAAGACCATGAGTTTGAGGTGGACGAGGAGGGTGAGGGCATTGTCGACGGGCCGAAACGAAGAGTGGGCAATTACACCATCAAAGATGACATCTTACTTTGCAATACTTGGTTGCAAGTGTCGAGGGATCCATACGTTGGAGGTGATCAAAGTAGAGATGCTTATTGGGGGCGAATGAAAGAACACTTTGATGCTCACAACGTGAGTGGAATTGACCGCTCCGAGAGATCACTTTGGTCCCGATGGTCGACAATCAACTCGGATTGTCAAAAGTGGGCGGCCGCACAAAAGGCAGTTGACAAGATTAACCCAAGTGGCACAAATGAGGATGATAGAGTAAGTGGCATCTCATACATGTTCATCATACTTGTTTTTGGTGTCCGAAGTGCTAACTTGTTTTGTTTTTCTTGTAGTACAACATTGCACTAAAATTGTTCAAAGAAGAGGTGAGGACAACCAAGAAGGGGAAGATCAAGAAAGGAAGGATCTTTACCTTGCCTCATTGCTATGAAGTGTTAAAGAATGATGAGAAATGGAAGAAGCGTGAAGATTTGGATGATTTGCATTTGAGCAACAAATGCAAGCGAACAATTGAGTTGAATGATGATGATGAGGAGGATGATGCATCAAGTGATGACGGCAAGAGAAGCCCCACACCCAACTCGGTTTCATACTCGAAGCCAAAACGACCGGATGGGTGCAAGAATGACAAAACCGAAAAGAAGAAGAGGAAAGGAGATGATGAGCTCAAAAATGCTATGGAAGCAATTGTGAAGGCAAGAAAAGAAGCCAACGAGGTGAGGAAAATGGCAAGGAACCAAGATGCCGCGACCGAGGAGAGGAGGTTGGCGGCCGAGGAGAGAAGGGTGGAGGCCGAGGAGAGGAAGGTGGCTTTGGAGGAGAGGAAGGTGAGAAATGAGGAGCAAACTAGATTGTTGGAATGGGAGGAGCACTTGTTCTTCTTGGACACATCCAACCTCAATGAAGCGCAAAAGGAATATGTCAATCTTGCCCTTGAAGAAGTGTTGATGCAAAAAAGAGCCATGATTCGCGCAAGGGGTGGCGGTGGCCTTGGCGGCATGGGTGGCGGTGGCCTCGGCGGCATGGGTGGCGGTGGCCTCGGCGGCATGGGTGGCGGTGGCATTGGCGGTATGGGTGGCGGTGGCCTTGGAGGCATGGGTGGCGGTGGCCTTGGCGCCATGGGTGGCATGGGTGGCTTCGGAGGTACCATGAGCGGTTTAGGTGTCATGGGAGGGATGAGTGCACCTCCGGCCGCCATGGGAGGCATGGGTGGCTTTGGAGCACCCCCCGACGCTATGGCCGCCATGGGAGGCATGAGTTTTGCTTCTCTCATGGGAGGCATGGGTGCACCTCCGGCCGCCATGGGCGGAATGTCTTTCAATATGCCTCCTCAAACTCATTCCCATGAAGATGCCGTTGAAGATCTTGCCAACACCGTCGGAGCTTCACATGATGCGGTGTGTGATGAGGAGAGGGAGGAAGATTCATCTTTGAAGGCGGAAGAATCGTCTTCAGAAGATGATGAGGATGAAGACGAGAAAGAGGATTGATGTGTCTTTCATTTGTGTCTTGAACTTGGTTTGCATTTTGAACTTGGTTGGATGAACTTGTGGGCTTGATTTTGAACTTGTGGGCATGAACTTTTATTCATCAACTTGTTTGTGTGAAATTTTATATGTCATGTTTATTGCATTTTCAATGTTTCAAACTCATATTATGTCCAAAATGCCATATATATACAATGCCCAGCAAATAGCGCGCGCTGTATTTTTGCGTGCTGCATTATAGCGCGGCTGCTGGAGCCAATGATAACGGTCACGCTAAACAAGCCGAAGCACGCGCGGCATATTTGTTTTTTGCACGCGGCGCAAAGCGGCTGTTAGAGATGCTCTTAGACACGAGCGAAGGTCCGCTAAGCCCTAGAATCGAGGCGAGGCGGCTGCCGCGGCGGAGACGAGGGAAACGGGAAATAATGGAAGAGTGGGGCGGTCGCAACCATGTCTCTCCGGGCCCTCGGTTCGCTCCTCACACGGAGGTTCTCGCCACGCGCGCACGCACAAGCGCTGGGGACCCGAGGATCGACTGCGGGGAGGCCGGCACGCTTTCTCCACTCCTCGAGTCTCGCCGTCGGTGGCGCCGCTGTAGCCGCGGCTGCGTCATCCGGTGGATTCGCGTTTCTGTATCTCAAGAAAGACACAGATGAGTCAGCTTGCAAGGTGATTGGGGACGAGAAGGCCAGGAAGGAGGTGACTGGCATGAAGCCCGGAAAGATCATCAGCGACGAGGTGTGCGACGATCGGAAGGCCGAACATGAGGCGACTGGTGGAATATCTCCGCCGGACGAGGAGTTCTACGAGTTCCTTAAGTCTCGTCCCGAGTTTATCAACTATCACAAAGGACTTGCGGGAAATAAGGCGTGATCGATCCAAGCAACCCGCAGCCACATGCACACAGGCAACTCAAGTATGGACTATGGAGTGCCATTAACTTACTGAATTCGCTGCCCGGCCGAGTTCTCAAGTTTGAAGTTTTCTGCCTGGTTATGGACTAGAACTAGATTGGTGTCTGCTTAGTTGATACTCCTACTTCCTATCTAATGCAAGTGGTAATGAACCTCGCGTAGTTAAAATAAGAAAGCTTGGACTCCTTTAAGTTTGCTATATGTTAACCTGAGTCATGTGCTGAAACTAAACAACGATATTATTTGCTCAAGAAGAAAAAGGATTCTAGAGTCTAGACATGGACATGTTTCGACACGTTCAGTGCAAACCAGCGGGGTTACCCATGTTGATCAATTAATTCATGTCAGAGTATCAACTGTAAATTCATATGAACGAGCGTGATACTATATTGGGAGTGCTGCTCACACAGTCTTACAGGAAATTGTGTGGAGAAAAATACTGGCGTCTGCTTACTTGTTAACGTATATATGCCCTCTGAACATACGCCGGGTCCTTAGGCCTGCTACTACTACTAGTAAGTTTAAGCTAGAATCGTTATATAACTACTCCCTCTGTAAACTAATATAAGAGCATTTAGATTACTAAAGTAATGATCTAAACGCTTTTATATTAGTTTACGGAGGGACTACTAATCAATTATAATCTTTGTACGTCTGTCTTCCGTCAGGCCTGCAAAACAACAGAACAATATGCAACAATACTAGTCAGGATGCAGATTGATCACCCATAAGGTATTCTTCTTTTTCTTGCAGGTACCAATAAGGTAGTCTAGTAGTGTGTTCATATATACGCACGACCTTAATCACCAGAGTTGCATGCTGGGCTTCAGGCCTATGCATTACACGTCGGGGAGCTGGCGCGGCCACAGCCGCAGCGCCGTCAATTCCTCCTCCTCCACCTCCGGCAAGAATCCCCTGAACGCCGTCGCCACAGCTGACGCCTCCACAGCAACACGTTGCTGCCCCTCCTCGCCCATCTGACAAAGAGTGAAGACACATTCAGGAAGCCAGCATAGCAGCTTAGCAGGCAGGCATCGATGCGAATTACCAGACGGCGAAGGAAGCTGTTCTGGTCCTCCAAGATGTGCACCTACGTACGTGTCATATGCAGAATGTCATTCACAGTTCAATTCCTGATGAAAAATCGCTTGTGTACCTCTTATTGAATTGATTTTGGTTCTCCTAAGATTACAATTACCTTGTGGTGTGATTCGTCCAACTGCTGCTCCAGCAGCTTGTCCTGCACACACACACACACACGAGAATGTGATGCAGTTCACTCAAACACTAGGCACGTGAGCAACACAGAATTTTGTGCAGTACCTTCATTTCACGGACATTACCCAGCACGCACTCCAGCCGTTGCTCCAGATCGTCGAGTTCTGACGCCGTCGCGGCGGATGGCAGGTCTTCTCCGGTGTGCCTCCTCACGCTGGCTTCGAGACGGTCATGCTCACGCCTCAGCCCTGTGATGATATCCACCAATGGTTGCTGTGTGCAAAGAATCGCATACATCAATCAGAAGGTAAGCATGCAGTTAACTCTGAGTTGTACATGGCTGGATGTGTTTGTTTACTTACCTGATCATCAACATGATTGATCCCCTGTAATTTGTGGCTGGTGATGCTCTCGTAGCGCTCAATTAGCTCGCCCCAGCTTAACAATGGCAAGTCAAGTATAAATACTCTATGTCACAACTATAGTATCTTGTACACTGAATCTGAACATAAGCATCTGAATCTGAGCAGAAGATTAAAATCAGAGCTAAATTCGAAAGCATCATCTGTCTAACTTGATCACAAAACACAATTCGAGCATGCCAATTGCCAATACTGCGGCTACTTGCAAGGGATGCAGATTCAGTAATCAAAAGCATAATGCAGAATCTCGCTTGTCCGGACCGGAACGAATCACAACATACATCCACATTTGCACTATAAACAGAAGATCAATTGAGAGGTTTGTAAACAAGGCAGAGAGGCACTGACCTCACTAGCTAGCTAGATAGGGCGTACGAAGAAGCAAATCCAAATTAGGGAGGCGTGACGGAACGGAGGGAGGACGGACCTTGTGTTGGGGGCGCAGTAGTCGAACAGCTTGCCGGCGCCGCCGTCGTCGAAGACGAGGAGGCCGAGGTCGACGCCGCAGAGCACGGCGAGCTCGCGCGCCTTCTTGAGCAGGCCGCGGCGGCGCTTGCCGAAGGTGGCCCGGCGCGACACGTCGTTGCGGATCCTCTTCATCTCCGTCCTCCCGCGGCCCATCTTCTCTTGGTTTCGAACGCCGGGAGTGGTGATCGACGCCGACGCCAAGCTAGCAGGTAGAAGTGATCGAGCAGCAAGTCAGTCCGTGGTGCCAGCAGAAGTAGAAGCAGGAGAAGCATTGTAAGCACCTTGTGTGGCACGTATACTGTTCTTCTTCTTCTTGTTCCTTCCGGGGTCCGGGCTCTGCTCTAGTGAAACTGAGACTGCGAATTCGGGTGTGCTCTCCTCTAATGATAGTCCGTGGCCACGCGCCGCCGTACAGACGAAAATTCCAGGAAGTTTCGCCGGCGACTAGTGATAGATAGTACTGTGACCGGGCCGCCCGTCACGCCCGACCGGAAAGCAAGCCAGTCACCGATCATTTGCTGAGGTGCGCGTGGAAGAAAACAAAAGCGGCGGCTGCGTTGCCAGTCTGGGAAGTGCTCGGGTCACCGCGCCTCCTTCCGTGCCGTGGAAACTTGCCGTTTCCGGCGTAAAGCGAAAGCGCGGCCCGACCGTGAGTGACCCCGATAAGATACACGGCGGTGACCCTGTGTTTATGCGTGACCAGAGGTCCAGCGTAGGCCGAATTCACTGTTTTTGATCCTTTTTAAAAACTTTAGCACGATTTGACCCTAGTTTAAAAAAAAATCGGGATCTGATCCTTTTCCTACCGTCATCGTCCTTCGCGGTAGGATAATACAGCCTACCGCCGGGGGCTATGGTGATAGGACATGACGGTGCGTCGGTGCCGTCACGGTCATCCAACATTGAAAATACCTTACCGACATAGTCTTTGGCGGTAGGGTAACGAAGGTATAAATTAAGTGTGGCTCCCAGTAGAACTGACGCAATTTGCTGGTGAGCCTTCCATAGGCCATATTTTTTGTTTATTTTTATTTTGCCCAATAAAAAACATAATTCGCCCAATTAATCTTAGGATAAGAATTGTTGGTAAAAACATTATTTTTACTTATTTGTAACTGTATTATTGATAAAACATTTTTTACTTATCTGTAACTTTATTAGTTATCCAGAGTTTTTCCTTGTCAGCTTGTAGAAGGTTCGAGTAGTTAAGAATCATGTGGTATTGTAGGAAGAGAAATCCATCTGCACCACCATATCTTCCAAACACCTAATGACAAATTGCAAAATGATGTTCATATGATTAGCAGAATTCGCGTAAGGTGATACTGTACATATATTAAGATAAAATTAAAAGAGCGTCTAGAAGGAAAGTGAAGTCAATATAATGCCATATCTCCCAACTAGTTATAATGATGAAAATATCACGATGATATAAAGCTCATTGGTATCTTTTCTGCCCAGTAGTTGAACTTGATAACGGAAATTGGGGACTTTTTGTTGCATTTGATTTGCTTTAGTAACCAGACATAACTATAGTTGTCTCATAGGTATAAATAAGCTAACAGATGCCAAGAATGGAAAAAAAAGGATGTTGTGGATGGCACCATTTGTTGTTGTCAATAATTCTGACAATTAAAGCAAATATCTAATGCATACCTGGTTCGTCATGCAACCCTTTGGTTGAGGGGACCGTAATAGCATAACATAGTTAACTGAGCAAAAATGTGTGTAGTTGCAAAGAATCGGACGCGGATTTGGTGAACATGGACGCGTGCGCATCCTATATGAATAGTAAATTCAAAAAATGCTTGAAAAAATGTGAATTTATTTTTGTAATATACATAGTCAACCGGTATACTCGCATATGAAGTTTCATGAAGAAATCACATCCGTGGTAATCTTGGCAAAAAGACAAAATTGAAGCAATATTAAAAAACACAGTTTACTGAATAGTATGGTCATATTTGTATTTTCTTCACTAAGAATGCCATGGGTGTCAATACATCATGAAAGTTCACAAGTGAGTTGAACTTGATAACGGAAATTGGGGACTTTTTGTTGCATTTGATTTGCTTTAGTAACCAGACATAACTTTAGTCGCCCTCATAGGTATAAATAAGCTAACAGATGTCAAGAATGAAAAAAAAGGATGTTGTGGATGGCACCATCTGTTGTTGTCAATAATTCTGACAATTAAAGCAAATATCTAATGCATACCTGGTTCGTCATGCAACCCTTTGGTTGAGGGGACTGTAATAGCATACCATAGTTAACTGAGCAAAAATGTGTGTACTTGCAAAGAACCGGACGCAGATTTGGTGAACATGGACGCGTGCGCATCCTATATGAATAGTAAATTCAAAAAATGCTTGAAAAAAATGTGAATTTATTTTTGTAATATACATAGTCAACCGGTATACTCGAATATGAAGTTTCACGAACAAATCACATCCGTGGTAATCTTGGCAAAAAGACAAAATTGAAGCAATATTAAAAGACACGGTTTACTGAATAGTATGGTCATATTTGTATTTTCTTCACGAAGAATGCCATGGATGTCAATACATCATGAAAGTTCACAAGTGAGTTGAACTTGATAACGGATATTAGGGACTTTTTGTTGCATTTGATTTGCTTTAGTAACCAGACATACCTTTAGTCATCTCATAGGTATAAATAAGCTAACAGATGCCAAGAATGAAAAAAAAAGGATGTTGTGGATGGCACCATCTGTTGTTGTCAATAATTCTGATAATTAAAGCAAATATCTAATGCATACCTGGTTCGTCATGCAACCTGTCAGGGGTTGGGTGCTACATATGCCAAAGGATGTCTTATCATGGTGGGGGCGAGTAGAACGTCGCCGGTGCCTGGAAACGGGATGAGGCGAAGGCATGCACGCCGGCGGATCTTACCCAGCTTCAGGGCTCTCCGTGGAGATAATACCCCTACTGCTACTCTGCGGGGTCTCCGCATGATCACTATGGCAAAGTGGGTACAAGGTTGCTCCTCGAGCTGTTCGGGGTGAAGAAGGAGAAGGGCACGGCTAGCTCTTCTCTTCCCTCTATGTGTATCTAAAACTATTAGGGTCCAACCTCTTGCATGGGTGCCCCGGGGGTTTATATAGGCCTACCCCCCGGGGTACAATGGTAATCCGGCTGGGCGCGGGTCCCAGCCGTCTGTCTCTCGGGTCGCCATCTTCTCCGCCGACTGTTGAGGCCCGCCGACAGGCCCAGCATGGGGCCGACAGGCCTTGTCCGCCGCGGGCGGGTCTTGCTGACTGCGGATTACTGTAGCCGCGCCTCTAATGATGCGGGCTTGGTCGTGGGGTCATGGCAACAGTGCCGCCGCCTGACGGGCGATCACTGTTGCCATTCCCTGTCTTGTCTGGTTAATGGCGTGCGGGGCCCCCAGGAGTCGGCCGACTCCCAACGGGTCCGGCTTGTGGCGCTCTTCGCCGTCTTCTGCACCCCCGCCGACAGGCGGGTCCCGCCGTCTCTGGGTCGTACAGACAGGCCGTCGTGGGCTCAGGGCGCCGCCCATGGGGCTGATGTCAGGGCCGGCATGGCAACAGTGCCGCGCCGGATGGAGATCTCTGTCGATGCACGGCGCCGATCGTGGCCTATGCCTCGCCTTCGTGAACGGGCAGGGATGGGCCGTCGCGCCGCACCCCATCTCGTCCGTGAAGTTGCGTGGCGGGAGGTGGTTGAGTCGCAGCCGACTCCCCATAGCCGGCTTCTCTGAAGCCGCCAGCTGGGAGTCGGGTTATCTCGGAAGCCGTCCACAGGACTCGGCCGTGAGGGCGCGGCCTTGCCGCCGATTCTCAAAAGGCGGCTCTTCGTCTTGGGGTCTTGAGGGGCGCAACCTACCCCGTTGTCTTGAAAAGTCCGGGGCTCGGGTTGGCCTACCCGTGGCCCAATACCCCGACAGTAGTCCCCGAAGCTGGTGAGGCGCCGAGGGCAACATGTCGAAGAGCCTCAACAGTTTCATCCCTCTGATGGAGGAATCTGGGCCTCGCTCGCCGTCTTCCTCTAGGCCCACTAGCTGGAGTCGGACTCGCAGAAGGCCGTCTTGCTCCTTAAAGGGTTTGAAAGTCGTGCTCCACCGGGACCCCAGTCGGCTGTGCTCCAAGGACATGCCCCACGCGGAGGTGGCGGACACGGTGAACTACATTGTGAACTGCAATCTCACGGCGGATTGGCAGTTCGGCAAGGAGCCGTACGCATGCGCCAACCCCGCCTGTGGTAAGTCGTCTCTCTTCCTCTTTTGTTTTCTTTTTCAGCCGAATCCGACCTCTGATCTTTTTTGGTTTTTTTTCGAGTTAGAACCCCCTCATGCAGCCTTCAGCCGGCACCACGGGGCCGGCCCGTGAGTTCGTCCCCGATGGGGCGGAGAGCGACGTCGACGACCCTGACTTGGGGGCGGCAGCGATGGAGGCCGACGCCGAAGGAGGGGGAGGAGGGGCTGACGACTTCAGGCCCTCGGCTACCTTCGCCGACTGGCCTGAAGATGACGGCGAGGGGGAAGTCGTCCCACGCCGCCAACCGAAGGTCGGCCAGCCGAGCGCGAGTTCCTCCGCCGGCTTGGGTGGTCGAGGCGGCGCGAAGAAGCGCCGGGCCGGGCCGAGCTTGCTTGGCGGCCGGTCGAAGAAGTTCAAGGGGACGGCCATCGCGACCAAGCGGGAAGAGGCGGTCGCAAAGGCCAACCGCTTCCGCAAGGAAGTGAAAAAGCTGCCACTGGTCTCCGTGTAAGTGCTTCCGCTTTTGTCTTGTTTTCTTCCGGTGAATCTTGTCCAAATCTTTTAGACGTCTTCCTCGCATCAGTGCTCCTCTTACTTTAGAGAGGGTCGCCGCCGCCTCCATCATGGGGTCGGCAGAGACGTCCGCCAATACTCGGCGGATTGACCCGCCACGACCTCCGGAGGCGACGGAGCGGAATGCGCAGGAGAAGCGCGACGAGGAAGAAGCCGCCTACCGGAGAAGGCGGAGGCCGAGAAGGCGGCGGCTTCCGCCCGCAGGAAGCTGGATGAGGCCGGGCCGCCGTCAGCAAAGCGGCGGGCCGAGGAGGCCGCCCGCCTCCAATCGGCGTTGCTCGTCACCCCGCTGAGCTCCGCGCCGCTGCCGTCGGAGTTCACGGGGCAGACGGAGGGAGCCGGTGGCGAGCACCCCATCACGGAGAAGGAAGGCGGCGAGGCCTCCATGTTGGGCACGGCCGTGCCGCCACCACCGCCTCCGCCGTCTGGGAGCACGCGAGGTAAACAGCAGGCGGACCCGCCGGTGCCGCCGACTGAAGACGAGGCGTGGCGAAGCTGCTCCTTCAAGTTGTCTCGCCAGTGTGCCGCCGTCTTGAGAAGGCGACTTCGGCGCCACGCCCCTTGGAGACCGGCGCCGCCAGCTCGGCCATCCCAGACGCCGAGGCGACAAGCGCCGCGCCCGTTGGGTGGGTGCGAGGAGGCGGCACAGGCCCGCTGAACCAGGCGCTTCTGGACGTTCAGGCGAAGCTGCGAGCCGAGGGCGACGCCATCCAGAACTGCACCAAGGCGCACCTGGCGTCGCGAACCGCCGTTCGGGTATGCTTTCTTCTTTGAGTTTGTTTTTTCTTGTTCTTCTCTGTGGGGGCGCGCCAGCGCACCCACTGGGTGTAGTCCCCGAGTTTCGGGCCGGCTGCTGAGCTGGCGGCTCGGAACTCCTTCTAGCGAATTCCAAATATTTACCTTTGTCTGAAATGCTTATCACAGGAATATCACAACCTCCGCGTCACTGCCTTCAACCGCAATGTTGAGGAGCTGGGCAAGCGGACCGCTGACTTGTCGAGGAGCCGAGTGAGTCTTCTTTCTTCTTCGCGGGGGCGCGCTAGCGCACCCACGGGCTGTAGTCCCCGAGATTCGGGCCGATCACGAGCGGTCGGCCGGATCTTCCCAGCGACCTTCTTAGTTGGCGACTTAACGTCCTTTTTCTTTTTATTCTTCAGAGGCCAACGCCACTCTCCGGCGGCAGCTGGGCGCGGCCGACACCGCCTTGCGGGCCAAGGGGAAGGAGTGCAGCAAGCTTTTCGCAGAGCGCGACCTCGGCTACCTTTGACCGCGGAACAAAGGAGCTGCTTAAGAAAGGCGCAGACGAAGGCGAGAGAAGAAAGAGGCTGCTCTCTAGCCGAAGTTCGAAGCGAAGCGCTCCTCCTAGACCGACAAGGAGGCACAATGACCTCCGGCTTCCATGAAATCGGTGACATCGTCGACGGTGAGTTTCTTTACTTTCCTTCTTTGAGCCGCTGACTATAGGTCGGGCCGACTCCTGGTTTTTTTTGACTTGCTTCTTTTTCGTCTTGGCAGACTTCTTCCCCGGCCACACGCAGGCGGCCAATCAAGCCATCGAGGCTGATCGCGAGGAGCGGAGGGCAAATGGTGCGGAGATTGCTGACAACGCCCCCCGGACCCTTGACGAGCAGCTTCTGAGCATCGAGGCTCGTCTGCGGCCGACCCATCGGATGTTGCGCCGGCTTCAACGTGTCGGCGCCCAGGCGATCGTTGCCCTATGGCCAGACATGCCGGTTTTGCACACTCCCAGTCGGACTGCCGACTGGCTGGAGGTCGCGGCTGGCCGTCTTGAGGCCTGGAAGGGTTCTGCGGCCCGGGCTGGAGCGCGTCGGGCCTTGGAATTCGTCAAGGCATGGTATCCAGGGCTGGATTTGGATCGGCTGGCCGCGTTCCGGTCAGAGGCCCAGGCAGAGCTGCTGGCTGCGGAAGACGCCCTTATCGAGCATGCGACGGTGATCGCCGACTACACGGACACCAGCATCTTCGTCCCTGAGCGGGCTGAGGACGGCGGGGAGGCGCCGCCGGAGTGGTTCGGGATGAACCCGGATTATGACGAGGACTCGGCGGAGGTGATCGGCTCCAGCGCCGAGGAGGAAGGCGAGGCGGAGGACAGAGGTGAGACGGAGGCGCCAGAAGACGGAGCGGGCGACCAGCCTCAGCTCGACCGCGCCTCCAGCAACGAGCCGCGCCCGACTGGGCCGGCTGCCGCCGGAGATGATCAAGCCGAGACTGCCCAGCCGGCCGCCCCGGCGCCTGACACCGCCGTCTCCTCCGGCCCTCCAAACCCGTCTGCCGCTTCCTAGGCTGCCGTCTTGCCTTTATTTTATCTGCTTTGATAGTCTTTGAAAAACTTGTTAATTCGCACAATTCCACCCGTGGGGTGTATTTTGAACTTCTGCTCGAAGATTCGGCCGAGGGCCTCTGCTATGTAAATATTTATCTTAATTCTATCTTTCCTTGCTCGTTGCTCTTATGGCTTTTCCTTTGCCGCCTTCCCTTAGTCGCCGCCTTGCCAGTCGGACAACCGCTCTGCGGACTGCCGCTTGGATCAAGTGCTTTGGCTACTCTTGGGAAGGCAAGTACTTGGCCGTTTTTAGAGTCTTTTTAACAAGTTGGATAGAAAGCGGCAAGCTGACCACTCAAGAGTCGGCTTTGCGAAGAGGGGCTGGAAGCCGGCTTAAGCTATGTTTATGCTTTGGGTCCTTAGCCATTTTTCATGTGGGCGCCCATTCTTCCTTACTCCTGCCCACCAAACATTCGCTCTGCAAGTTGCGGCTTCTGAAAGGAGACGGCTTAGGCACCGCACACTACTTGTCCGACTGCAGGAAGCATTTCATAGCGCATATGGCGAGTCCCCGGCCGACTAGTCGAACCCGGTGCCAAGCGGCATAACAAAGAGTAACATACTCGAAGGCATAATTCTTATCATACAGATAACAAAAAAGGGCAGTCCCCGAGCTCGTCTCGGGGGGCCCAAAGTCTTGGTACTTTAACACAAAACGTAGTGTGGTACATACTGCATCAACTGTAAAATCTTCAAAGAAGATTTGCATTCCATGGCCGTTCCGTCTCTTTGCCGGAGTCGTCCCTCTTGCGTTTCGGGGCTTCGAAGCGCCGATCGTAGTTGGAGTCGCTGCTCAAAGACTTTGTCGATAATGAAGGGGTTTTCCCAAGGCGCCGACTTAGCTGGCCGGTATTCGCTGGATCAGTCGGAGCGCAAGGTCGCCCTCTTGGAAAGATCTCGGCCTGACCTTCCTGTTGTAGTAGCGGCACAGGTTCTGCTGGTAGATGATGGACCGGCTGAGTGCCAACAGCCGGCCCTCTTCCAGCAGATCGACGCCGTCTTGACGTGCTTCTTCTGCTTCCTCCTCGGTGTACATGGTAACTCACGGGGAGTCAAACTCTATGTCCGTTGGGATGACGGCTTCAGCACCGTAGACGAGGAAGAAGGGTGTGAAGCCGGTTGACTTGTTTGGTGTTGTGCGCAGACTCCAGAGGACGGCTGGCAACTCATCGAGCCAACAGCCGGCCAAACGCTCCAGTGGTTCGACCAGTCAAGGCTTGATGCCAGACATGATGACGCCATTTGCTCGCTCCACCTGGCCGTTTGACTGCGGATGGGAAACGAACGCTAAGTCCAGTCGGATGCCTTGTGTCGCGCAGAAACGGGCCAGGGCGCCTTTGGCAAAATTTGTGCCATTGTCGGTGATGATGCTGTGTGGTACGAAGTACCGAGTCGTGATGTCGGCGATGAAAGTCACTGCAGTTGGACCATTCAACTTCTTGATGGGCTTTATTTCTATCCACTTGGTGAACTTGTCCACCGCGACAAGTAAATGAGTTAGGCCACCTCGTGCTGCTTTGAATGGTCCTACCATGTCCAAGCCCCAAACAGCAAAGGGCCAGGCGATGGGGATAGTCTTGAGTGCGGAAGCCGGCTGATCCGGCTTGGAGCGGAACATCCGCACCCTTGCATTTTTGGACTAATTCCTTGGCCTCTTCTAGGGCAGTTGGCCAGAAGAAACCGTGTCGGAAGGCTTTGGCGACGAGTGCTCTTGAGGCCGCATGGTGGTCGCACTCGCCTTGATGAATGTCTTCAAGAATCGCTTGGCCTTGCTCTGGCTCGACGCAACGCTGGTAGACACCAGTAATGCTGCGCCTGACCAGCTCTCTGTTGACTATGGTGTAGGCTGCCGCTCGGCGTTGTACTTGCCGAGCCAAGATTTCGTCGGTTGGTAGCTCTCCGCTCACTAGGAACTTCAGGATGGGCTGGGCCCATGAGGGTGCGGCTATTTCTTCAACTGCCAGTACTGCTACTTGGACGAGGGCGGCTGGGCTGGGAGGCGGCGGGCCGGAGTCCGCGGCCGCTTGCTGGATTGATGAAGTCCCCGGGCCGACTGGTGCAGTCCCCGGGCCGAGCTCTGGAGTCTTCGCAATGGTCGCCGCAGTCCCCGGGCCGGATTCTGAAGTCCCCGGGCCGGCTTCGACTGCGGCATTCTTGGGGCCATCTGTAAGAGTTCTCGTGCCGTCTGCCGAGGCTTTTGAGTCGGATCCGACTTCTTCTATGGGAGCCGGCACAAAAATGGAGTCTGATTCTGGTGAAGGCTTGACAGATGGCTTGAGGAGGCGCTGAAGGGCGACGCCGGATGGTATTGCCTGGCGGGTGGAGCCAATTCGCGCCAGGGTGTCTGCTTGGTCGTTGTCATTTCTTGGTACGTGAAGGAACTCGCACCCCTCAAAATATCCACTGAGTTGCTGTACAAGGAAACGGTAGCTCGCCATGTTTGCATCTTTGGCGTCCCAATCGCCAGATGACTGTTGGACCACCAAGTCGGAGTCGCCATAACACAGGATCCGGCGAATGCCAAGTTCTTTGGCAAGCCGGAGCCCGTGATCGAAAGTGCCTCAGATTCGGGCGACGTTGTTGGAGGCGGCGAAATGGATCTGCAGCGCATATTTGAGCTTGTCGCTTTTGGGGAAGTGAGGACAACGCCGCTCCCAAGCCGGTGTGCATCTTGGAGCCATCGAAATGCATCCGCCAATGGGTGGAGTCAGTCTTTGGCGGCAGAATCTTGGGTCTCGGCCCAGTCGGCGAGGAAGTCGGCCGGTGCTTGCGACTTGATGGCGGTAAGGGGCTGGTAATAGATGGTGTAGGGGCCAGCTCTATGGCCCATTTGGCCACTCGGCCAGAAGCATCTCGGCTTCCGATGATCTCGGCTAGTGGGGCTGTGCAAACCACAATGATTGGATGCTCTTGAAAGTAGGGCTTCAACTTCTTGGCGGCAAAGTGCACGCCGTAGCACATCTTCTGGTAGTGGGGGTAGTTCTGCTTGGAGGTCGTGATTGCCATTTCGGGTAATATACCCGTCTCGACAGTAGCGCCTTGCCTTCGTCCTTGCGCTCGACTACGATGACTGTGCTGACTACCCGGCTGGTGGCGGCAATGTACAGGAGCATGGGCTCTTTAGGAGTCGGGGCCGCCAGCACAGGGGAGTAGTCAGCATTTTCTTCCGCCTTGTTGTTCCATTCGAAGAAGGTGGTCTTCTTCATGAGCTGGTATAAAGGGAGGGCTTTCTCGCCCAGCCGACTGATGAATCGGCTGATGGACGCCAAGCAGCCGGTGAACTTTTGCACATCTAGCAGTCGGCGGGGAACTTCCATCCTCTCGATGGCCTTGATCTTCGCTGTGGTTGCACTCTATGCCGCGTTCAGAGACCAGGAAACCAAGGAGTTGGCCGGCTGGTACTCCGAAGACGCACTTCTCAGGGTTGAGCTTGATCTGGAATCGGCGCAGGTTCTCAAAGGTTTCCTTAAGGTCTTCCAGCAGTGTTCCTCGCTTTTCCGTCTTCACCACCACATCGTCCACGTAGACGTGGGCGTTCGCCGAAGTTGCTTGAGGAGGCACTTCGCATGCAACGCTGAAAGGTGGCGCCGCATTCCTTAAGCCGAACGTCATGGTCGCAGCGTAAGGCTCCAAACGGGCGTGATGAAGGTGGTCTTCAGTCTTTCAATTGGTTCAGCTTGATCTGGTGATATCCTGAATATGCATCTAAGAAGCTCAACAGCTCGCATCCGCTATGGAGTCTATCACCGATCAATTCTCGGCAGAGTTTAACGGGTCCTTGGGGCAAGCTTTGTTGAGGCTTGTGTAGTCAATACACATCCGCCATCGCTTGTTCTTCTTGATGCAGGACCGGGTTTGCTAACCATTCTGGAAAGAACACTAATGAAACCGGCTGCTAGGAGCCGGGCTATCTCTTCTCCAACAACTCTTCTCTTCTCTTCTGACAGGCGGCGCAAGGGCTGCCTGACGGGCTTCACATCAAATCGGACATGTAACTTGTGCTCGGCGAATTCCGTCGGTACACCTGGCATGTCTTTAGGGGACCATGCAAAAATGTCCCGATTCTCACGGAAGAAATCGACGAAGCTCGCTTTTCTATTTGCTGTCAAGGTTTGCACCTATGACAGCGTACTTCTCCGGTGCTCCGGTCCAAGGGTATCTTCTTCGTTTCTTTGGCGGCTTGAACGAGCCCTCGACTTCCGACTCCTTGGGGTTGGGCGATATTTGCTGCTTGCCGCCATCGCCACAACCCGATCAAGAAGCCGCTTCTCACCGCGATCACTGTGGACTCGGCTAGCCGATCGCTTTCACCGCGCAAGCGACGAAGTTTCAGAGTCGCCGGCTACGGTCAGAATCCCCTTGGAACTCGGCATCTTCATCTTGAGGTAGGCGTAGTGGGGGACCGCCATGAACTTGGCCAAAGCGGGTCGGCCAAGCAGAGCGTGGTACGGACTTTCTAGGTCCACCACTTCGAACCAAACTGGCTCTCGGCGGAAATGATCTTTGTCCCCAAAGAGGACATCTATCAGGATCTTGCCGATCGGTGAGCAGGAAAGGCCAGGTACAATGCCGTGGAACACAGTCCGACTGCAATGAAGATGTCTTTGCTTGATTCCTAACTTCTCCATCGTGTCCTTGTACAGGATGTTGATGCTACTGCCTCCGTCTATCAGCACTCGCGAGAAGCGAGCGGCGCCTATTCAAGCGGCAAGGGTGGCTCCCAAGACCAGGCGAGGGAGCCCGGACTTGGCATCACCTCTGGGTGGTCAGCTCTGCTCCAACTGATAGGCCTCTCGGACCAGTGCATGAATTCTGGAGTATCTGATGCTACTGCATTCACCTCTTGTTGCTGCAGCCGCCTGCTGCGTCGATCGTCGGCCACACTGGTGAGCACCACATAGGCTCCATGCTCTTCTAGGTACTCATCTTGCATCGCTACTGACTGGCTCGACAGCCGACTCAAGGGCGGTGGAGGCGGCGGCCCAACAGGCGGGGGAGGCAGGAGGCCGTCTCCCTTGGCGATCCTGGTGAGCCAGTGGTGTTGGAAATATGCCCTAGAGGCAATAATAAATTAGTTATTATTATATTTCCTTGTTCACGATAATCGTTTATTATCCATGCTATAATTGTATTGATAGGAAACTCAGATACATGTGTGGGTACATAGACAACACCATGTCCCTAGTAAAGCCTCTAGTTGACTAGCTCGTTGTTAAAAAGATTGTTACGGTTTCCTGACCATGGACATTGGATGTCATTGATAACGGGATCACATCATTAGGAGAATGATGTGATGGACAAGACCCAATCCTAAGCCTAGCACAAAGATCGTAGTTCGTATGCTAAAGCTTTTCTAATGTCAAGTATCATTTCCTTAGACCATGAGATTGTGCAACTCCGGATCTTGTAGGAATGCTTTGGGTGTACCAAACGTCACAACGTAATCGGGTGGCTATAAAGGTGCACTACAGGTATCTCCGAAAGTGTCTGCATTGGGTTGGCGCGAATCGAGATCGATTTGTCACTCCGTAAACGGAGAGGTATCTCTGGGCCCACTCGGTAGGACATCATCATAATGTGCACAATGTGACCAAGGGGTTGATCACGGATGATGTGTTATGGAACGAGTAAAGAGACTTGCCGGTAACGAGATTGAACAAGGTATCGGGATACCGATGATCGAATCTCGCAAGTACAATACCGCTAGACAAAGGGAATTGAATACGGGATTGATTGAATCCTCGACATCGTGGTTCATCCGATGAGATCATCGTGGAACATGTGGGAGCCAACATGGGTATCCAGATCCCGCTGTTGGTTATTGACCGGAGAACGCCTTGGTCATGTCTACATGTCTCCCGAACCCGTAGGGTCTACACACTTAAGGTTCGATGGCGACGCTTAGGGTTATAAAGGAAGTTTGTATGTGGTTACCGAATGTTGTTCGGAGTCCCGGATGAGATCCCGGACGTCACGAGGAGTTCCAGAATGGTCCGGAGGTAAAGATTTATATATGGGAAGTCCTGTTTTGGTCACCGGAAAAGTTTCGGGTTTTTCCGGTAACGTACCGGGACCACCGGGAGGGTCCCGGGGGTCCACCAAGTGGAGCCACTAACCCCGGAGGGCTGCATGGGCCAAGTGTGGAGGGAACCAGCCCTGTGTGGGCTGGTGCGCCCCCCACAAGGGGCCCAAGGCGCCTAAGGAGAGGAGAGGGGGCAAACCCTAAGGGCAGATGGGCCTTAGGGCCCATACCTGGTGCGCCTCCCTCTCCCCCTCCACCTGGCCGCCACCCAGATGGGATTGGGGCTGGTCGCTGCCCCTAGGGTGGAACCCTAGAGGGGGCGCAGCCCCCTCCCTCTCCCCTATAAATACTTGAGGCTTGGGGGCTGCCCAACACATGAGTTTTCTCCCTCTATTGGTGCAACCCTGCCTCTCCTCCTTCTCCTCTCCCGCGGTGCTTGGCGAAGCCCTGCAGGTTTGCCACCCTCCTCCACCACCACCACGCCGTTGTGCTGCTGCTGGATGGAGTCTTCCTCAACCTCTCCCTCTCTCCTTGCTGGATCAAGGCGTGGGAGACGTCACCGTGCTGTACGTGTGTTGAACGCGGAGGTGCCGTCCGTTCGGCACTAGGATCTCCGGTGATTTGGATCACGACGAGTACGACTCCTTCAACCCCGTTCTCTTGAACGCTTCCACTTAGCGATCTACAAGGGTATGTAGATGCACTCTCCTTCCCCTCGTTGTTGTTTTCTCCATAGATAGATCTTGGTGACACGTAGGAAAATTTTGAATTTCTGCTACGTTCCCCAACAAGTGGCACTGCCGGGTGGTGTGGTTTGACGGCTTCGCGCCGCTATAGAACTTGCAGGGACCATCTAGAGTTTGCTCGTAAGAGAAGGCCGGCAACCAGTTGGACTTGCCTCCTTTCTGTCGCTTGGCCGGAGGCTGCCCCTCCGGCTGCTGGTCTTCAATCGCCGCAACCTTGCCGGCTCTTGGAAGCCGGCTGTGGGGCCTTGCGCTTGTGATCGTTACATTCGTCGACCGGGTGTCTCCACCGGAGTTCGGGAGCTCGAGGAGCCACTTTGCGGTCGTGACCGACTTCAATCTCCGCCTTCATGGAGGAGTCGGCTGTGGCGCATTTGTTCTGCTATGATCAGCAGCTCGTCGAGGGTCTCCGGCTCGTCGCAAAGGAGCTTGTGCTTGAGGAGGGTGCCTTCTCTCGCACCCGCGGTGAAGTACTCGATAGCTTGCACCTCGTGCGCACGCCTCGCAGGAGTTCCGGCTCGGCCAGCGCGTGAGGTAGTCGCGAGTCGACTGCTGGGGCCTTGCACGCACAAGGAAAGCTGGCGAGGCTTGGGAGGTCGCTTGTACGTGCTTGTGAAGTTGCGGACGAAGGCTTCAGTGAAGTCGACCCAGCTGTTGATGCTGCGGGGCTTCAGGCTGTTCAACCATGTCCGGGCCGTGCCCTAGAGCATGAGCGGAACATACTTTACGACAACACGCTTGTTGCCGTTCGCTATGTTGACGGCCGTGGAGTAGTCGACCAGCCAGTCTTCCGGCTTTACAGAGCCAGACTTGGGCGATCTCGGGGAGTGTGAACCCTCTGGGAAAGGGCTCATCTCGAATGCGAGGTCCGAAATAGGGCGGACCCAACTCGTCTTCTTCTTCCAGCGCCAGGGATCGGTGGAGTCGGTCGATCCGGTGGCGGGCGTCGTTTTCTCCGACTCCCTCTCGGCGGCCAAGGCGGTCGCCGAGAGTCGGATGCTCGACGGGTGGCGGGGAGACTCGCCTTTATTTGCAAGGAGGAGGAGGCAGATAGTCGTCCCGCCGTTCCACTGCTCTCGGACGGCCGTCTTGGTCACGCTCGATGGAGATATGAGTCCGACTGTGGCTGACAGTCGGATCCTTGTTTTTTCTTCCGCGGACACCGCCAGTCGGTGTCCGAGACGTCGCGCCTTGATCTCGGCGGGGAGGCAGGTTTTTGTTTTGTCGTTGCGGCGCCTTCGTGCGGCAGCCGGCCTCGTTCTGCCGCGTCGAGGAGCTGCTGGACTCGCTCCGTCATCAGGCGGCGCTCTTCACCCTCGAAGTTGTCCAGCTCGTCCGCGCCGCTGGCGGCGCGGATGTTCTCCGCAGCGTGGAGTACAGGTGATTGGCCCCGAACAGGTTGGCGATAGCCACGCCACGCCGTTGGACCGCCGCTTAGGCGGTTAGGGTCGGGGCCGGCGAGCCGCCACAGCGCGATCCATCTCACGCTGGTAGGCTTCTGACAAGCGTCTCATGCTTGCCAGCTTCCTCGCGCCTTCGACGAGCTGAAGGCGGCGTGCCTCCAGCATCTCGGCGTCAGCGTCTTCCGAAATAGGCGCGATCAGGTCTTGCAGGGCCGCCGAGAGGGTCATGAGCTCCTTCACCGGAATGCTCGCCATGACCGATGACGAGCACTTCTGTGACGGTGCTTCCGCCGCTCTCCGCACGAGGGAGCGGCTCGTCGTAGACCACCACGTTGGTGGGGAACGCGTCGAGCAACGCGGTGTCGGAATCGACCAGCATCGGGTCGGTGGAGCCTACGGACTCCAAGTCCGTGGCAGGCTCGTCGGCGGCGTGGAGTTGGTCGAGGAGGCCCGCGAGGAGGCTCTCGGGGCCGCCCGTGCCTGTGTCGGATGCAGGCTCGTCGGAGAGGCGAACCTCGCCGACAAGTTCGGCGAGGCAGCTGGCCGTGCAGGCGATCTCAGCGCCGTGAAGCGCGTCGGCGCAGACTGTTCGGCATGCATGCCGGCTAGCTACGCCGCCAGGGAGGAAAAGGGTTCCCGTCCAGAGCAGGTCTCCGGACGATGGTGCACCTAGCCCCACGATGGGCGCCAAATGTCGGGGGTTGGGTGCGACATATGCCAAAGGATGGCTTATCATGGTGGGGGCGAGTAGAACGTCTCCGGTGCCTAGAAACGGGATGAGGCGAAGGCATGCACGCCGGCGGATCTTACCCAGCTTCAGGGCTCTCCGTGGAGATAATACCCCTACTGCTACTCTGCGGGGTCTCCGCATGATCACTATGGCAAAGTGGGTACAAGGTTGCTCCTCGAGCTGTTCGGGGTGAAGAAGGACAAGGGCACGGCTAGCTCTTATCTTCCCTCTATGTGTGTCTAAAACTATTAGGGTCCAACCTCTTGCATGGGTGCCCCGGGGGGTTTATATAGGCCTACCCCCCGGGGGTACAATGGTAATCCGGCTGGCGCTGGTCTCACCTGCTGTCTCTCAGTCGCCGTCTTCTCCGCCGACCGCTGGGGCTCCGACTAGTGGGCCCCACCGACGGGCCCAAAGATGGGGCCGACAGGCCTTGTCACGCTGGGCGGGTCTTGCCGGCTGCGGTTTACTGTAGCCGCGCCTCTAATGACGCGGGCTTGGTCGTGGGGTCATGGCAACAGTGTCGGCGCCTGACGGGCGATCACTGTTGCCATTCCCTGTCTTGTCTGGTTAATGGCGTGCGGGGCCCGTGGGAGGGGCCGGCCGACTCCTGGGGGCCGACTCCCAACGGGTCCGGCTTGTGGCGCTTTCACCGTCTTCTACACCCCTGCCGACAGGCGGGTCCCGCCATCTCTGGGTCATACAGACAGGCCGTCGTGGGCTCAGGGCGCCGCCCATGGGGCTGATGTCAGGGCCGGCATGGCAACGGCGTCGCGCCGGATGGAGATCTCTGTCGGTACGGCGCACTATGGCCATGCCTGCCCTTCGTGAACGGGGCAGGGATGGGCCATGCGGCGGCCGCACCCCATCCCGTCCGTAGTTGCGTAGGCAGGAGGTGGTTGGAGTCGCGGGCCGATTCCCCATAGCCAGCTTCTCTGGAAGCCGCCAGTTGGGAGTCAGCTTATCTCGAAGCCGTCCCTGGGACTCGGCCGTGAGGGGCAGTCGGCGGCCTTGCCGCCGATTCTCAAAAGGCGGCTCTTCGTCTTGGGGTCTTGAGTGGCGCAACCTGCCCCGTTGTCTTGAAAAGTCCGGGGCTCGGGTTGGCCTACCCGTGGCCCAATACTCCGACACAACCCTTTGGTTGAGGGGACTGTAATAGCATACCATAGTTAACTGAGCAAAAATGTGTGTAGTTTGAAAGAACCGGACGCGGATTTGGTGAACATGGACGCGTGCGCATCCTATATGAATAGTAAATTCAAAAAATGCTTGAAAAAAATGTGAATTTATTTTTGTAATATACATAGTCAACCGGTATACTCGCATATGAAGTTTCACGAAGAAATCACATCCGTGGTAATCTTGGCAAAAAGACAAAATTGAAGCAATATTAAAACACTGTTTACTAAATAGTATGGTCGTATTTGTATTTTCTTCACTAAGAATGCCATGGGTGTCAATACATCATGAAAGTTCACAAGTGAGTTGAACTTGATAACGGAAATTGGGGACTTTTTGTTGCATTTGATTTGCTTTAGTAACCAGACATAACTTTAGTCGTCTCATAGGTATAAATAAGCTAACAGATGCCAAGAATGGAAAAAAAAGGATGTTGTGGATGGCACCATCTGTTGTTGTCAATAATTCTGACAATTAAAGCAAATATCTAATGCATACCTGGTTCGTCATGCAACCCTTTGGTTGAGGGGACTGTAATAGCATACCATAGTTAACTGAGCAAAAATGTGTGTAGTTGCAAAGAACCGGATGCGGATTTGGTGAACATGGAGCGTGCGCATCCTATATGAATAGTAAATTCAAAAAATGCTTGAAAAAATGTGAATTTATTTTTGTAATATACATAGTCAACCGGTATACTGGCATATGAAGTTTCACGAAGAAATCACATCCGTGGTAATCTTGGCAAAAAGACAAAATTGAAGCAATATTAAAAACACTGTTTACTAAATAGTATGGTCGTATTTGTATTTTCTTCACTAAGAATGCCATGGGTGTCAATACATCATGAAAGTTCACAAGTGAGTTGAACTTGATAACAGAAATTGGGGACTTTTTGTTGCATTTGATTTGCTTTAGTAACCAGACATAACTTTAGTCGTCTCATAGGTATAAATAAGCTAACAGATGCCAAGAATGGAAAAAAAAAGGATGTTGTGGATGGCACCATCTGTTGTTGTCAATAATTCTGACAATTAAAGCAAATATCTAATGCATACCTGGTTCGTCATGCAACCCTTTGGTTGAGGGGACTGTAATAGCATACCATAGTTAACTGAGCAAAAATGTGTGTAGTTGCAAAGAACCGGACGCAGATTTGGTGAACATGGACGCGTGCGCATCCTATATGAATAGTAAATTCAAAAAATGCTTGAAAAAATGTGAATTTATTTTTGTAATATACATAGTCAACCGATATACTCGCATATGAATTTCACGAAGAAATCACATCCGTGGTAATCTTGGCAAAAAGACAAAATTGAAGCAATTTTAAAAAACACTTTTTACTGAATAGTATGGTCGTATTTGTATTTTCTTCACTACGAATGCCTTGGGTGTCAATACATCATGAAACTTCACAAGTGAGTAGAATGATCGACTAAGTTTCATACCGCAAAATTTCAGATTTTGTTATTCTTTCTAGTATTTTTTATGAATTTTCTATTCACGTGGGTGCACGCGCACCCATGTTCACCTTTGTATTTTCGCAAAGAACCCGAGTTAATAACTTAATATAGGAACATCATCTATTACAAATCATTCATTTTAAGTGGCACTAGGTTCAGACACTATAAGTGGTGACTATGTTTTGGAGAATATCTACAAATGCAAGTAAAAGAAGAGTTATTTGGGGGTAATAAGCACTCACTTGTATGCGTGTGACAGAGTTAATATAGGAACATCATCTATTACAAATCATTCATTTTAAGTGGCACTAGGTTCGACACTGTAAGTGGTGACTATGTTTTGGAGAATATCTATAAATGCAAGTAAAAGAAGAGTTATTTGGGGGTAATAAGCACTCACTTGTATGCGTGTGACAGAGTGCACCGGTCAACAGCAATATATGCATTGCTCTGCTTGGCAAGAATGATAACTGTCTTCAATATCCGTCCATATAGCAGCCTCCACTCCAAGGCCACACGATCTACAAATAAATAAATAAAACATTTTATCAACAATCCATATCCTCAGATTAATTGGACAAATTGTTTATTTTTATTGGGCAAAATAATAATAAACAAAAAATATGGCCTTATGAAGGCTCAAACCCAAGACTGACCAAAGCTAACCCTCACACGCTAGCCAACTCACCAACAAAGAGCTTCACTTCGGTAGGGCGCCACACAAAATTTATACCTTCGCTACCCTACCGCCATAGTGGCGGTAGTGTGACGGCACCGTCATGTCCTACCGCCATAGCCCCCGGCGGTAGGCTGCGTTACCCTACCGCCAAGGACGATGACGGTAGGAAAGGGTCAGATCACGAATTTTTTCAAAATAAGGTCAGATCGTGGTAAAGTTTTTAAAAAGGGTCAAAACAGTGAATTCGGCCTCCAGCGCACGGTAATAAGTACGTATGTCGATCGGTAAATTTCCCAAAGCGCGTCTATCCATTCACAAAGAAAAGCAAAAGAAAAGCACGTCTGTACAAAGAATAGAGGGGGAGATTGTGGAATTGTTGATGTATTATTTGCGCCTCGTGGGCATATATTAAAAATAGAGTACATGATTAAATTGGAGCACAAGACAGCACTAGGAGTACACTGCTAAGTGGCATTGATGTTTTGAAATACTCAGTTCACTAAGTTTTAATCTTATCGGTTTCCAACTTATAATTTGTAGCTGAATTAAGTGTCATTGGGTTTGTAAAACTGCCATTGTCATCTACCTGCTCCTGCATTTGATCAATTCCCAGTGTTTGCGACTCTACATAGAATGTTATTATAGCCGAATTCCTATATTCCTCTCTGGGAAATGGTTCAACTCAACTAGCAACCAAAGTTCCTTCTCTCTTTGATTGCTTTGTTATTAGTGGGAGTTCTGTTTAGCCAGAAAATTGGCAGGTTACCCTTTGCCTCTGTTTCTCATGGCATTGGAGTCATTGTACTCCTTGGAGATGTAGATTAATATCCTGGTTCTCCACTATTGGCTGGCCACTTTGGTGCCTCGCCAGGAATGGCTAGGGTAACATTTTTTTCCTCTCCTTGTTTAATTGGATGGCCACTTCTGCTGGTACAGTTGTGCATGTTGTATTCCCATCCACAATGCTCCACTTACGGACGGCACTTACATAAACTCTCCTACGGACAGATTTGGCAGACTCTAATTCACCACTCCCCACTGAATTTTAGGTGTGGGGCCCTCCTGTCCCCAATCTAATGAGGCCACTTCCATCCGTAACCTCCCCGTCAGTAGAAAAACGACTGTAAGTGTAGCATTGTTCGTATTCACATTGTTCAGAATCTGCATAAAAATGCCAGTGGCCTCCTTGCTACTGCAGTATTAATTTTGTCCAGTGACTGAGATCTGTTTCTGTTGGCCATGGTTGACTGTTTTATGCTCTAGAGAAGATACTGATTTTTCTGTTGATATTCTTGATTCTGTTGGTTGATATGTTCAGATACTGGCTGCTTGCTTTTGCTATCCAACACTGGAGCTGCTTCTTGTAACCATGCTTTTCTTTTGAGCCTTTTGGTTTGGTCAGCACTTGCTTAGTTCATCGATTACCCCTGAAACAAAAAATGAGTAGATGGTGCTGCAACTCTCGGTATCCTTGATGCAAGGCGTTAGTTTCATTTCCGAACAACATGTTACATGTTACTAGCATCCACTTATGATTTCTATGATCTGAGAAAAAGCTTAACTTTTTCGTTGTATGTAGTTGGGTAGTTAATTGGGTTGTCTTGCCTCCCGTGCGTGCATTCACCGGCCATGTAGGCTGGGCTTGGTCTCATTGTCTTTGTCCAGCTCTCCACTGTCACCCTGCAATTAATGGCGATGGCTACAAAAATTGAAGGTGAGTCTTCCTGAGCCTTTTCCTCCCCTTGCTCTAAGAACGTAATTATAGAGCCATGGCTATGCGTATAGCTTTGGGTGCCAAGGCCACTTAGGTTTTGGATTTGGTCTCAATTATATCAGTAGATGATGCTCTAGTGGTTCCTGCTGGCTAGTCAATTTTCCTCTTGCTATAGAAGGGCCCTATTCTAGTATGGTTTAGTTTTATCAAAGGGCTCTCTCTGGCTTTGTATCTTGGTAAAATACTTGTCTTGTCAAGTAAATATATTGAAAACGGGACATTGCTTAGCTCTCTCTGGTGCAACATCATTGAGAAGGGCTAATACAACCATATATTGTTCCAGAGCGGGTTATGCTAAGTCCCGACAAGAGAATTTACATGATCCCAGCTGTAGCAGTCCTACCTCATTGCCTTGTCAGATGCAATGAGAATAAAATGAATTTTTTTGCTGTATGTAATTGGGCAGTTGATTGGGATGTCCTGCCTCCTACATGCGCGTCCACTAGCCGTGTTGTTTGGTCCTCGTCTTCGTCCAGCTCTCCATTGTCACCCTAATACAATGATGTCTACAAAAATTAAAGGTGAGTCCTCCCGAGTCTCTTTGTCTGCCGTTTATATTGTTATGGTGTAAAGATTTCAACTGTTGTATCAACGCAAAAGTTTATTTTGTACTTGATGTCCTAGTCTTTAGGTTGCAATCTGGTTCTTCTCCCCTAGCTAAAAGTTATATTGCTGAATCAGCCAGTGTTTGCGTTGTTGCTTTTGGAATGAGAGCTTTTTCTGCTTGTAGAAAACAACAAGTGCATCATTTATAATCTTGTTTGTTCTAGCTGACTGGGAGTGAAGATTTGGGTGGGCTTATATAATCTTGCTTTGACAATATTTCTATGAAATTTGAATTAGTTCCTCATCTAGTGATCCCTAGCATAAAGTTTCTGACATGAATACTACAGGTCTGATATCCTGACATGCACGAATGCTTTCGCCTCTGAATCTGCTATTATGGGTGCAATTGTTTTTCTGTTAGCATAGCAGGTGTAGCTCAAGTTTATTTGTTAGCTTACGTAATCTGCTATGGTGTATGCATGCCAAGTTACCAACTGCTGCACATGTGTGAAAAATGTACATTGTTGGGTGTTTCAAGATATTTGATATGTTTTGATTGATTGTTTAGCTAATAGCTCCTTGTATTGGTTATTTGCTTACCAGTATTTCGGTACCGATTTCCTTGAGTTTTACGTTTTGACGCTCAAAATAACTCATCCCTGTTTAGAATTTAGAAGCTTGTTTGCTTTATTCTGGAGCTATGTGGTAGCCATTTATAAATTTTCTATAGATGTGAACATCTAAACTACTACTTTTACCAATCATTGAATTATATTGTACTTGTAGGTGTAGACTGTTTCTCTGTTCTGTGAAATGCTTGCCTACATATTAACAAAGCATTATTAGGTATCCCAGCATCATGAAAGAATTGGTTTCTAGCTGCTACTACCTACTAGATCATATTACATTTTTAGTCCTTCTTACCAAGTCATGCATAAGTGTAGGTGTTGTGTGATGTTTAGTTGATATTTGACTTGTGTTGATGTACAAGCAGGTTAGTCTTGTTGTTGCGTGCACGTGGACTTGTGCCTCTCAGTCGGTGTGAACTGGTGGTTAGCATCCCAACATGTAGGTTTCCTAGGACCTTGTATGGGACTCCAGCCATGCGACAACACGTGGTGGTGGTGTATGTCCTCGGCTACAAGTGTGATAGTAAATTCCTGTTTTTACTAGGTCCTCTCCTCTGCCACTTGCTCTGGGACATAGCCTTGGAGACATGACGAATAAACATGCTTTATCATATTTGTAGTTCCTAATTTCTAGTAGACTAGATGATGTTCCATTTATAGACCTTTGTGGTGATTTGATTCCTTGGTGTGCTCCCAGCCATTGAGTTGTGACTAGTTTTGTGTGTGTTGATGGACTAGAATTTTGGCTCATTTTGTCGATTCTGGATACACTTGTACCGAATTGGTCTGCTCTAGTGCATAGCGGGTGGTTAAAGCGGGCGGAGAATGTCGAGAGAGGTCGGGGTAGACCGGATTTGACATGAGAGGAGTCCGTTAAGAGTGACCTGAAGGATAGGAGTATCACCAAAGAACTAGCTATGAACAAGGGTGCGTGGAAGCTTGCTATCCATGTGCGAGAGCCATGAGTTGGTCGCGAGATCTTATGAATTTCATCTCTAGCCTACCCCAATTTGTTTGGGACAAAAGGCTTTGTTGTTGTTGTACTTTTGGTGCTCTGCTCCCTTGCTTAAGAAGACACAGATGTGAAGCCCTCATTACTTCATTAGGATAGGAAAATATAAGAAACGTGGATCTACATCTTATAATTAAGTGCAAAGTGGGCTAATTGAAAGTGTCTCTATTTTTTATCCTCGTGTAAATTTATTTATTATTGTAATCATGTGTTTTACAAAACAAACCAAAGTCGCTTGGCTGAACTGATGTTTGTTGTGGTGTTACCTACTATGCAGAGAATGTGTCAGGAGAAGCTGACTGCATGGCAATATCTTTAGGAGCAGAAGACGTATTGATTGGAGATTCATCACTGCCCAAAGAAGCCGAGAGAGTGGCAATACCATCACGAGTAGGTGTACTTCTTGGAGACTTGTCGAAGTTTCGGCAGCAAGAGATTAATGTAACCATGGTAACTACCATTCATCGGTGAAATTTTACATGCATACGAATTTAAATCGATGTACTAATTTTCTACTCCCTCTGTAAATAAATATAAGAGCATTTAGATCACTACTTTAGTAATCTAAATGCTCTTACATTTCTTTACGGAGGGAGTACTTTGTTAAGTTGATTTCGGATACACTCACAGTAGAACTAACAAACATAAACATGGTAGACGCAGATGGTGCTAGCCATCGAGGAGGTTGCACAGACGCAGTTGACCGTGGAGGAGCTTGCCTAGGAGTTAGCGGAGCCAGAGGAAGGATATCAACACGCCATGGACGTGGTCTTACATGGCGCTGGCGGTGGCCATGGGGATGCCCATGGCAATGTCCGTGGGCGTGGCCGTGCCGGTGGCCGAGGCGTCGGAGGTGCTCGCGGAACATCCCAAGTTGTGGGCGTGGCCGCAATTAGTCCTTGCCGGAACGTGCCTATAGTTATAATTAGTTACTAGACCATGAAGACGCGCGTTGCCGCGCCCATCCACCTAATGATATATTTGAAAGAAGTTGAACAATATCAACATTTAAGGAAATATAAACGGCCTAAATTACAATGCCATGATAGAGGAGAAAAGGTATATTTATTCGAAGTTAGAAATGATCCGCTAGCATAAATAAGTTTATTTGTACTTTTCTAACATCTGGAATTATGTCAAAAGGAGGGCTGGATTCTGAAACATCTCTCTTCCGCAAGTCATATAACTTTAGAACATATGAAGTGGACCACACCATGTTTTCAATTTCATCTATTAACGCAAGATACAATTTTGCTCCAAGTAATACCATCATATCTCGCCAACTAAAACTAAGCACCAACTGACAACTTTAGATCAATGCAAAGCACAACATTAACAAATAAGCAAATGGGACTTGTGGTGGTGATGTAGCTGGTTTTGCTCTCTACTTGACCTACCTCTGGGAAGGATGAAGAGGCTAACACCCTACGGCTATGCAGTAGAAAAACCACTACATATGTCAACTGGGATCATCTCTTCGAAATTGTGAGCCGACTCCCAGACCATCAGAATGCATTACCATGCTATATCACAAACTAAAACCGTTGGCTGGTCCTGATATGGAATGAAGTAGGTCAGGGGAAAAAACAAAGAAAAATGGACAACCTTAGGTTACACAAAATATCCCGACGATATATGAATGCAAACAAACCCGCAAGTACCTAGGTTCACAGGGGAAACTGCAAGTTTAAACATACATGATGTAGCATAGTAAGTTAAGTTTCATGCATGGGAGCACAAGAATACTGTTATGCAAGGTAAACTCTCAATAGGAAAAAGGATCTAAAAAACCCCAAATATATTCTTATTTGACAAAAGGAAAATTGCATCTGTTTTATACTTGTGCATAATTTGCCCTTTCTAATGGACCTGCCATGCATGGAGAATAATGTATCAAATATATGATGTGATCTCAATTGAGAAATTAACTTCTAGCTTTACACGGATTGGGAGAGACTTAGTAGAAAATGGGGTACACGAAGGGAATGAGGAAGAATGCGATGGTACCTGTGAGGACAATGGTTCTCGTCGAAGTGTTTCACAGCCGCAACATCAGCTCATGGCCCATATCCAAGAAATGGAGGCGACTCTGGTCTGGTGAGGTCCATCCGGAGGGGGAAGAAGACGCACGGGTGGCGCTAAGGAGATCCAGAAGGCTGGAGGGGCGAGAAAGCCACTGCCGTCCTCCACCAGACAACCATCGATTGCCACACCCACACCATTGACATTGACGCGCCGCTGCAACCTACACATATAGCGCCGCAAGAACGAGATAGATCACAGGCTTGAAACATACATACTATGTGAGAAAGAACGACAGATCCCCTAAAAAAACAAATGACTGAAGACGCCATCATGAACATTGTGTGGTAATGCCAGATCGTGCCGGACACTGCCGCCGCCGCCGCGGGGAGATGAAGGGAATACGACGCTCAGGCTGCCTTCTTTTCGTAAAACGCTTGGGCAGAATTATATTTATACCGCACCATCAGGCCTCCGGGCTTCCGTACATAGTTTCTAGGTCCAATTTGGCCCGATTGGATTACAGAACGGCCGACTCGGTCCCCGGAGTAGCGGCCCGAATACGTTGGGCCAGGCGTGAGAAGCCAGGTAGCGGGTGAAAAATACCTCTCGTGCGGCAGTGAGACGATCTGGTACGTTCTTACGCATGATCCGATGGATAAGGAGCTCAAATCGCTGTGATAGGGCCTAGGTAGCTCTGTTTTACTGTTTTGTAATAGCTGTTCAGGAACGTAGGTTGTGCGACAAATTTTCTGCTTTTGTTTATTAAAATACAATAAACTTGTGGATTTGTTGTTCGTGTGGGTTATTTGTGCATCTATCGGTACAGAGGCCGGAGGTTTTCCTCGTTTTCAAAAAAAATGGTTAATTATCCTTTTGCCCTCAGTGGTGTCCATGTGCTCAGTTTTGCCCTCAGATGCGAATTATCATCAGTTTTGCCCCTAGTCCGAGCACAAACGAATTCACGACGAGGCCAAACGGCCATATTTGAGTCCATTCCGTCGCGGCGTTAGTAGTTGTGGGTCCGGAGCTTACGTGGGACCGCGTGGGCGTGGTCCGGAGCCGACATATGTAGGCCCGTGCAACTAAATCTCCAAATCATTCTAGCTCACACCCATCCGCCCGCCGGCTGTCCTGCCGCTGCCACTGCTGCGGGCGGCCAAGACCTGCCCCGCCACCAGCCGCACGGCCTGCTCGCCGCTACCTCCCTGCGCCTACGCTCCACGGCTACTGTGGACGCCCACCACCTTCCCGCGACACCACGGGTGGGGCGCCCGCCACACTTTCGACTCATGGCGCGGCCTCCTTCCGTCTTGCCCGGCCGGGCGCTCAAGGTGGGGGCTGCTGGAGCTATTTGAACTAGGAGGAAGAACCCTAGGGCGAAATGGTGAGCAGCGGCGACTCGAGTATTTGGCGAGGCAGGCATCGGGTCGGAGATCCGCCGCGTCCCACGATCGGGTTCCCGAGTGGTAAGTCTCGCCTCTTGTTTAGATTGAGCTTAGTTGTGCATTTGAACACTACGATTCGAGTAGGTTTGCCCAATTAGTGTGATGATTGCGTCTCTGTTTTAGCGGTTAGGATGGAGTTGCGGTTTGCTTTCATGGTGCACATTAGAAGGGACCGGTACATGTTCGATGCAAAGGATAAGAAGAAATACCAAGGAGGTTTTGATTATCGGTTGCCAATGGCTAGTAATTGGAGTTTCAGACAATTTGGGGAGGTAATTTGTAGCCAATATCCTTGGGGTTTGCTTGATGAAGTGGTATACAAATACTATGATGGGGAAAAGAATTGGGTGACAGTTAGTAATGATGAAGAGCTAGCTACCATGTTTGTTAGGCATAAAGAGAAAGATAATTTTCATGTGAGGCTGCAAGTTGATGTGCTTGAGCAGGCATTTGGACCTAGGATGGCGGGTGCAACATCTCGGGAGAATCAAGTCGTCAGAATGGCATCTCTAGCCGTAACAGTTCGGTTGGTGCAGCGACGTGGTGGCTCGACAAGTGTGGGCAACAGCCGTAGGGTCCCCCTTGAAGTGGAGCCTGATGGCTACAATTCTGGGGTTGATGAAGAGAAGTTATATTCTGATGTTATTCGGAATTTACGACGGGCACCTCGGACTGAAAACCAAGATGAGGCTCACAATGCAGTCCATGTGGATGATGATGCGATGGGTGAGGACGAAGACCTTGCAGCTGTTGAATGGGACCCTTTGAACCCTCAAATGGAAGAAGGTACAGTTTTTGCATCCATGAATGAGTGTAGAAATGCACTTGTGACATCTTGCATCAAGGTAGAACGTACTTTCAAAGTTGACAAGAGCGATCAAGAAATGCGTTCTGAGTGCCTTTGTCCGAGGGTTGTCCATGGAGGCTGCTTGCATCTAAAATGCGGAATAGCACTAATGTTCAGGTCAAAGTGAACCCTTTTAAGCACACATGCCAGGAATCAACCCTTAGGAAGGATACAATCAGTGAGAGCCAAGTCAAGATGGGTGGCGTAAGAAGTAAAAAAGTGGGTGAAAGAAAACCAGCAAGTAGGTCCAAAGGAATTGCGTAAGAACATCAAAGATAAGTTCAAGATAGATTTACCATACATGAGGTTGTTCAATGGTAAACAACATGCTATGGATTCTATTTATGGTAATCGGCGGGAAAGTTTTCAATTGTTGTATTCATTCAAAGGTGAAGTGGAGAGGACAAGCCCGTAGTATTGTAGATATTGATCACCACACCGTGGAGTACACATTCGGGGGAGTGACAAAGACCAAGGAATGCTTTAGAAGGGTTTTTATGCCTTTGGCGCTTGTCGCCGGGGTTTTTAGCGGCTGCAGGCCTTATTTGGCTATTGATGCCACTTTTCTCACGAGGAGGTTTAAAGGACAGTTAGTAGCAGCCTGTGCAGTTGATGCACATAGTTTTGTATTTCAGTTGCCTATGGTGTCTTTGGAGACAGAGTCTGAGGAGAGCTGGACTTGGTTTTGCATAATCTCCATGGGCTATTGCACATCCCAATGGGTTGGTCATTCATACAGATACCTGCAAAGGTTTAGAAGTGATCGTGGACAATGTGTTCTCTGGAGTAGAGCATAGGGAATGCATGTGTCACCTTGCTGCAAATTTCATGAAGAAATTCAAAGGAAAGGTGTATACCGACAATTTATGGCCAGCATCTTTGACATGCAGTGTGAAGAAGCACAACTACCACTTGAGGCAGTTATACATGAATCCCAAAGTGAAAGAATACTTGGAAACACACCACTCCAAGTTATGGGCCGAGAAGCCAATTCAAAGAAGTGAGCAAAGTTGACTATGTGCACAATAATCTAGCGAGTCTTTCAACTCAACGATTCGGAAACTAAAGGGTCATTATGTGGTGGATTTGCTTGACAGGATAGGGATAGAATACATGCAGAAATTTCATTATCGCGGTGAATAGCCGAGGCAAAATTCATGGGCCACATTATCATCCCTGCCGTGATGAATGAACCGAAGCGAAGACAATAGGCTTGGAAATGAACATGACGCTTTGCTCGGGTACCACAGCAGAGATATCATATTTGGATAAAGAGAAGAGGGAATGGAGATATCCGGTGGATTTAGAAGCTAGAACTTGCAGCTTGTAGGCAATGGCGAGATAATCTGGGTTGCCATGCATTAATGCCTTGTTTTTCATCACTTCTCTCCCAGGTCCAGCAGGGAACATACAACAGTATGTGCATGATTACTACTGTTGCAAGGTTCAAAGCCACATATGCTTATGCCTTGCCTCGCTATGGAGGGAAAACAACAATAGGACATGGTGGACCACGGATTCAAGCTTTGCGCTCCGATTACGAAGAGAGCAGGTAGACCAAGGAAGAGTCGAATCAAACCTCGCAGCGAAGGAGCTGGACTTGGAGCGAGGAAGCGTAGGTGCACAAGGTGTGGTGGGTCTGGTCATTTTGGTAAGTATTGTGATAACACAGTAGATCCAGCGTTCGGAGAGAGTTTCGATGAAGGCTTCGATGAAAATGTTGGTCAGCAGCCGGTTGCCTCAACAGATGATGAAAATGATGGTCAACAACCGGTTGCATCAGATGAGGATTTTGACGAGGTTCCAAATGATGATGGTCAACAGCCGCATGATTTTGACGATGATTTTGACGATGATCCAAAATATCCTCCAAATAATGATTCAAGTGAGGCTCCAAATGGTGATCCAAGTGAGGCTCTAAATGGTGATCATGGTGATCCAAGTGAGGCTCCAAATGATGATCCAAGTGAGGCTCCAAATGATGATCCAAGTGAGGCTCCAAATGATGATCCAAGTGAGGCTCCAAATGGTGACCAACCTTCTGTTCTTGTGAGGTATGCTAGGTATGTAAATCTTGCAAGGGTCAAATACTACTGTACATCTATCACTTGACACGATCTCATTACCGTTTATGTTTGGACCCTTTATGTTTTGCACAGCTCTATGGTAGGTTTGAAGAAGACGCGTAAGGTACCGACAACCAAGAGAAGAAGAGAAGAAACAATGAGCACAAGGTGCACGAGGAGCAAAGTGATGGCAAGAAGCTCAAGGAACAGACAGAAGCCCCAACGCTATCTATGAACAATTATGAAACATTATGAGTAAAGAATGATGTTGTATTATGAAACATTTATCACTTGACATGTTGTATTTCTGTTGGATGATGTTGGACCTATGTTAGAAGTATGTTTGACATGATGTTTAAATATCTGTTGGATGATGTTTGAATGAGCACATGGTTTTTCCTTTTTTTGATTTTTTGAATTTTGTTTTGCTCATTTAAATTCTGGTCAAACCTAACTTTGACCAAGATTTAAACAAGTCTAAAACATCAAAATGAAAAACTAAGCCTGGATACTTCTTAGTCAATCCAAAATGAAGTTGTGGTGAGGTTAAACGGCCTCATTTCTAAGCAAGGTTTTTTTCGACCTTATCTAAATCAGCCAAATAACTTTCCTACACATATATTCTATATGTACAGACTATGTGCGCTGGTTTTTCCATTTTTGATTTTTTAAATTTGTTTTGCTCATTTGAATTCTGGTCAAACTTAACTTTGACCAAGATTTAAACAAGTGTAAAACATCAAAATGAAAAACTAAGCCTGGATCCTTCTTAGTCACTCCAAAATGAAGCTGTGGTGAGATTTTTGAAATTTTCATGTTCATTTCCCCAAAACACTTCTCTTCACTTCATACAAGAGAGTTTGAGATACTCGAGATATCATACAATACACATGAACTTATCATTTAAATGTATGTAAAGCTTGTTTATCAACTTAAATCGTTAGTATATGACATAAGAAGACTATGTGCGAGGTTTTTCATTTTTCTGATTTTTATTTAATTTATTATGCTCATTTGAAATCTGGTCAAATATAGCTTTGACTGCTCCAAACCCTCCCAAACCCCGCTAACCCTAGCGCTGAATAAGGACCGTTCATCTAACCCTAGCGGCGATCAAGGGTCACGATCTAACCCTTCTAGAAGGAATCTGGGGGGAGGGAGGGGGGGGCGATCCACGAGATGCAATCTGATTGGCTTGGAGATTGTTTTTTAACAAATATCGGGCGCTGGATGGACCGTTGGGCCGTCTCGTTGTCCGCCCGAGACCGCATGATAAATAGCCCGTCTCGGCCTTTCCGTGCCTTGCTTGCATGGAGGCGGCTACGTGGGTTTGCGATGCGCTGTGAGGCGGCGGCGATGCATGCATGTGAGTGAGGCGAAGCAGGCGCCGCTTAGGCGAGCTAGGCTAGCGAGGCGAGCTAGGTGGTTCAAGGCGATGGTTCAGGCAGCGATTCACATGCACCTTGCCCGGTCAAAGATGTATCGTTTTCGTGCAAAAATTTAAGTGTGCAAAACGTAACGGATACACACACGCATCCGGATTCACACGCTTCACACACGCACCGTTCTCATCCTTTCTCTCTTCCTCTCCCACCCACAGGCTCTTCACACACGCGCATCTTCCCCGCTCCAGGCCAGATGCACTCCCTTCCCTACGACGACGAGGAGGAGGTGTGAAGATGAAGACGGTGTTGAAGGGGAGCGCGCGGCCAAGGTGGAAGAAGGAGGTCAAGATGAAGATGTTCAAGCCCGGAGTCAAGCTCGTCATGTTCGGTTTTTTATTTTGTTGCTTTTCTATGTCTTGTCGTGTCGTGTCATGTTTCGTCATGTGTCTGTGAACTGTCCGTGAACTTATCTAAGTTATTGTAATGATACGGTGTGTTCCATCTTATTATGTGTGTTAAAAAATGTCCGTGCCCAAACTTATCATTTCTTCCCTAAACAAGTCATGAAGTTCGAGAACTTGTGGTTTTCAGAGGGGGTGAGAAGCCCTCTATTTCATTCAAACAAAAAGTCATGAACTAACATGCAAATTTATTCCCTTTAAATCCTAAACCAAGTGCCACTTTAACCCTAAACCAAGTGCCACTCTGACCAAAATCATGTGGTAGTGCAACATACATTTTCAACCTTTCAACCCTCCAAAATTTAAGTGCAAAACAAAGGAAAACCACTATCACGCGTGTGCAAACATTCACGGTCTCACTATTTTAAAAAAAAAATTCACAGTCTCACTATGTATACCTTCCTTCCCTACCCATGTCAAAGTCTTGCCATCTGTCCTAGCGGTTATCAGCGCAGTCCTAAACACCATAAACCCACGCGGTCCTGGGTTCGAGTCCCGAGCCACACTAATTTTTTGTGCATTTTCCACCCTTCATTTTTTTAGACATATTATGTTTTTCTCAATGTAATGCCCTTAAAAAATGTTCATTTATTTTGGCACCTGGCGTAAACCTCTACCAGAGCTGAGGCACATTTTCCATGACATTTTGGTCTTTGATTTAAATCACGGTGTATTTGAATTGGATTAATTAACAGCTCCAAAAAATTTCTAACCTTAATTTTTTGGCTCCGGAATAATTCAATTAGCTTCCACAGAAAGTTTCAGCATTATGATTTACTGCCTAAATTAAATCAGAATAGAAAACAGAAAAATACGCAAGAAAAACTCCTGAATGGGCCTAATTGGATGCAGTTGGCCCATTAGTCTAGCCTGCACTTGGCTCTACGCTCTGAATTTGGCACAAGAGCAACCTTTTTTTTGGACAGAAAGGCAGAGCAGAGAGCTGCATTTCATTGATCAAAAGTTTCTGAATTCCTAATTTCTTCTCTTTTTTTCCAACATATTTAAATGTTGGTCACTTCTTCTCTTTTTGTTTCAACGTTTAAACAACTTTAACCAACATTTAAACTAGATGAATTTCTCAAACAATTTCAAGATTACAAATTCCTTCATAATTCATGGCTTTTCATACATTTTCAACATTACAACCAGTGCGATTACAATACCTACAAATGCCAAAAAGTATTTGCAAATGGGTATTGGTAGTGCTTGATCTTCAAGCTTCCTAACCTTCTTCTTCAACATCCTAAGCTCAATAGCTAGCTCTCTGTCAGTGCGTGCTTCGCCATCCATCTCTTCTTCCGGAGCTCGTGGTGTGGCCACTGCCGTTCGTGGCAGGATGCGCAACCATTCTTCATGCTCTTCTTGCAGTTCATTCATCAGAGTCTTGGCCAGAGCATCGACCCAAAGAAAGAAGCATGCCACCTGCATGAACACCAAACAGATCAACCCATTGCTCAAACATCCCGACGACGAAAATGGTGCAATTGCCCCGATTCTTACCCCATTCTCGCTGCACACGTAGAACGGACGATTCTGGTTCCTCGGTGTCTGAGAAACTCTTCGATCAACGCCGCCCGCACCGCGATGACGAAGACAGGCATGTCCACACGCTACCGGCTCAGCATCCGCAAGGTGGCGCGGAGCTTGAGGAAGACATGGAGCTCGGGCGAAGGGGATCTCAACGCCGCCGCCCTCCACTGCTAGCTTCCCACACCGCCGCCTCCACAGCTAGCTTCCGCCGCCGTTTCTCTCTCGCCGTGGTCACCGCCGTGCTCTCTGTCGCCGTGGTCACCGCCGCTGTCACCCGCTTATATAGCACACCCGCAACGGCTCTCTGCTCAACGGCTCTCTGCTAGGTCCCACGAGCCACGCGTAACGGTCTGAATAAAATTGACCGTTTACGCCTGGTCCCACTGTAAGGGCCGAGTCAAAAGGTTGACCTGACGGAGACGGCAGAGTTCACGGAACGAGTCGGTGCGCACGGACTAGGGGCAAAACTGAGGACAATTCGCATCTGAGGGCAAAACTGAGCACATGGACACCACTGAAGGCAAAATGATAATTAACCCAAAAAATTTGATTTTGCTGCGGAGTCTCCATACAGACCACCGACGGGCCACGGAGAGCCATCACGGGCTAGGCGTTAGAGTTTTGCATGTAGGCAGGGATGCAAGCAGTCTTGTGTGTATGTCTAAGTTGATGGGTGCCACTGCCGAGCAACTATCTGCCCGACTCGAGGAGTTGTGTCGGTGCTCGAAACAGCCATTGGTTGTGCTTGTTCTCTGCCCGACTAAATTGACATAGCCCCATTTGGATGATTGCCCGGCCAATGTAGTCCCTTTTCAGTAATGCCTGTCTGAGCGGAACATTTGTCCTACTTTCGAAAATGATGGTCTTTTCGAACAACTGGTGGCAAAACTAGGTAGTGGGAGACAACTTGTGGCATAAATGAAAGTGTATGAAGAGATCTCCTTCATTGATGTGTTTAAGGGGGTTATACCGAAGCAGAAGTGTTACCGCAGGCATGTCCAGAGCGGTTCTCAACAACACTTACCCGGGGTCCTCATGGTAGCAGGAGGCCACACCGGGCCAACAGGCAGCCGCCTTTATTCGGTTGCGTCGTTTTGGCCACCGCCGTGGTTCTGACGTCCGCTGGTGTGTTAGGGAGGCCAAGGCCAAGGAGGCCGACCCCGTGCCGAGTGAGCCCCCCTAAAAAAATTCCTTCTGGGATTTGTATTTGGTGTGTGTGTGTGTGTGTGGGGGGGGGACAGCCCCTCAGCTATGCACATATATAGCTCTTGCGTGTAACGAATCTCGAGAGAGCATAGCTAGTGAGAAGTGATGCCGCGGTATCTCTATGGTAAATAAATGAGGAGAGATTCTCAAAAAAAAAAGTTCAAAAAATTGAGGGAAGGGTTTGATGGATATGAGCGAGATGTGACTGTTAATTTATATTATTGTACTGTTTGTGAACATATGCCATACCACTACCGTCTGGGATTGATTCGGTACATGCTGATGCTGGCGTATATCCAGTAGTATATATCGAGAATCCACTTCTGAGCCCTTGCTCATCTGCACCTAAGCTGAAGAAAAAATACTAAAAAATTTCAAAAAATTCCTTTTTTTTTGCATGGTAGATAATTTGATGTGTGAGGTCCGCTCCAATTTTCAAGTCATTTGGACATCTTAGCAGCTCTTGGCAAAAAAGAAAAATTCCATGTTTGTAAAAAGATTTATTGTTCATGCACTGTTCTGATCCGATTTGTGTTTTTTGCTGAAAGATACTCAGATGTTCAAATGATCTGAAAATTGAAGCGGACCTCATGCAATAAATTTTCTACCATGCAAAAAAAATGTGATTCTTTTTTACTGGGTGCAGATAAGCCCGAGCACCGAAATGCTGCACTTAGTATATATAATCTAGTTTGCTATATATGATTAATTGATGTATCCATGAGTACTTGGTTTGACAATGTGTGTGACCGCTGTTGCTAGATGAACGTGAAAGGTTACTTGTTTCAATCTCCACACAAAAAAAGATATGCATAATGAGTGATGGAGGTGGAGATACATGATTGCATGTCCTAGGTATTGTGCTTGTTTGAGTATGATTACTAGATGAACAGAAATTTCAGAGATTACTTATGTGTCTCAAAAATTGCCCCATTGTGTTTAGATGTTTAGATCGTCTCACACTTTTCTGAAAAGCATCCTAAACAAGACTTTTCTTGCATGTATAAATGTGAACAGTGTGTTGTTTGTCTGTCAATTTTAGTTTTTTCCTTCCCGTGTTGTTTTCATCATTACCTTCAAGTTTATGTGCGGCTAACTAGGCGAACGATCTTACGCTCAGGAAGAGCTCGCTCGTACGTGGGCAGCTGCCCGCTAGCTCCCGGACCTCGATCCACACTCACTGCGGGTATGAGTAGGACGGCATGCATGCAAATACCGATCGTCATGGCGCGGCAAAGAATGGCCGGTACCGGAACTGGGGAAGAAGCCTCTCTCTACTGTTGTCTGCATCTGCAAAGAAGAAAAGGCCGAGCTTTTAAATTTGAGGGAGGGAGCTCTCGTGGTCGGACTGCAGCATGCATGAGGATGAGGATGAGGATGAGGAGTAGGTCGGCGGCTCTGGACGTCGCCTTACGGCAGGGGACGTTGGGCACGAGAGGAGACGAGACGGCGTGGCGGACGAAAGAGGTCGCCTTGATATGCTTCATCAGCGCGCTGGAATCGGGGAAGAAGCTAGGCTCCCTCGTACTCCCTCCGTCTAGGTGTGTAAGTCATTTTACAAAAATCAAATAATCCAAAAACATTTAGGCGCGGTGCATTAAATTTTACCTTGTTTTTTATTTCTTGACATATCAACCAATAAAAGACGTGGGATATGCATGCTTTTAATGACTTGAGACTAGCAACCACGACATGCAGTGGTTAGTTCATTGCATGCAATGCTATTAATTAGCAAATGAACATTAAATTTTCTCGTTTTCTCCTCTTTCTTGGTCACGGTGCACAACTTAAGATGACTTACTCACCTAAACGGAGGGAGTACGTCCCGATCTCTTGTTGTGCGCGAAGAAGAAAAGGTCATCTGTTTTGACGTACGGATCGAGGAGTTCGTCCGCGGCAAGCACGCCGGCGAGGTACGTATGGTCGATCGGGCCGGAGATGAAGAGGTCGGGAGCGCGTGTGGCGAGGAAGAAAGAAGAAGACGAGCGCTACTGCGCTACCGGGGAACGATAGAGAGAGAGAGAAAACGGAAAAGGAGTCGTGGGTCCCACTCGCGGCGTTTTACTTCTTTTAATTTCTTTCTTTTTGGTTTGAGAACGCGAGCGAGACGTGTTGATGCGGTTGGGCCGCGTTGACTTCTTCTTCGACCCTCTTCTGCTCTCTCGGAAGAGGTAGATTCCGTTCGGTCATAGCAGGGAGCGACTGGGAGCAGCCTCGGCTGACAAACAGAGCACGCCCCATCAGTGTAATCCACCTTGCTCCAGTGCCCAGTGCCGCTGCCGCTTAGGCCCACCACCTCCAAGACCTCGAACCGGTCCGTATCGCCCTCACGTAAAAAGGGTCCTGATACGTCTCCAACGTATTTATAATTTTTGATTGTTTCATGCTGTTTTATTATCAATCTTGAATGTTTTATAATCATTTTATGATACTAATCTATTGACATAGTGTCATGTGCCAGTTGCTGTTTTCTGCATGTTTTTTACATCGCAGGAAATCAATATCAGACGGAGTCCAAATGCCATGAAACTTTACGATGATTTTTTATGGACCAAAAGGAAGAAGTTGGCCCCTGGGGGAGTCCCGAGGAGGGAACAACCCACCAGGGCGTGCCAGGAGGCCCAGACGCGCCCTGGTGGGTTGTGCCCACCTCGGGTGCCCTCCGGACCGCCTCTTTGCTCTATAAATACCCTCAAAATCCAGAAACCCTAGGGGAGTCGATGAAATATTCATCCAGCCGCCGCAGAGTCCAGAACCACCAGATCCAATCTAGACACCATCTCGGTTGGGATTCACCACCTTCATTGGTGCCTCTCCGATTATGTGTGAGTAGTTCTTTGTAGACCTCTCTCTCTCTCTCTCTCTCTCTCTCTCTCTCTCTCTCTCTCTCTCTCTCTCTCTCTCTCGCTGAATTCTCAATAAAATGGTCTCTTGGAGATCCATATGATGTAACTCTTTTGCAGTGTGTTTGTTGGGATCTGATGAACTTTGAGTTTATGATCAGTCATATCTTTTTAAATCCATGAAAGTTATTTGAGCTTCCTTGATCTCTTATATGCATGATCTCTTATAGCCTCGTATTTCTTCTCCGATATTTGGGTTTTGTTTGGCCAACTTGATCTATTTATCTTGCAATGGGAAGAGGTGCCCGGTAGTGGGTTCGATCTTATGGTGCTTGATCCCAGTGACAGAAAGGGAACCGACACGTATGTATCGTTGCTATTAAGGATAAAAAAGATGGGATCTATATCTAACGCAATAGATAAACCGGTCTTGTCTACATCATGTCATCGTTCTTATTGCATTAATTTATTTTTTCATGAACTTAATACACTAGATGCATACTAGATAGCGGTTGATGTGTGAAGTAATAGTAGTAGATGCAGGCAGGAGTTGGTCTACTAATCTTAGACGTGATGCCTATGTAATGATCATTGCCTGGATATCGTCATAATTATTTGAGATTCTATCAAAAAAAATTGAACATTATAGCAGCAGGAGAGGCTCCTACAGTTGCTTTATTGAATAAAAGGAGTGGTTACAATTTACATTTTGTACATAGCCATTGGCTAAGAGGGGGGAACAGCAAAGAAAAACTACAACTTTACAAAAGGTAAACAAGTGAATTGTCAAGGTTTGGATCAGCCCCTGTATAAAGGCAGCATTATCCCCCTGAGCCCTAAAAATTAAGATTTCTAAGTCTTTCTTAAGCATCCTCAACCAGTCAGCATGAGAGGCCACCTCCCCCATCAAATACAACTTTGTTTCTTTGCTTCCAGATGTTCCATGCTGCTAGTATAGTGATTTCTTTGAAGGCAGGTTTGCGCCAGGTTGCAATTGAGGTATCAAACATTAGGTTGCAATTGAGGTATCAAACATTATCTGGATGTCATCATTTGTTCACCAATCTACTCCAATTGTTTCCCAGCACCTTTTGGCAAATTGACAATCATAAAAAAGATGCTTGTTTGTTTCCAGCTCAGCAATGTTGCACATCCAACAAGAGTGGTTCTCTCCAATATTAAAGTGTCTTCTAAGAAGCATATCTCTCGTGTTGACCCTGTCCATTAGCATCAACCAAACAAAAACTTTGTGTCTCATGATGCATTTTGATTTCCATACTGAAGTTATAAAATTAGGGGCAATTACATTTCGAAAGAGAAACCGATAGAACTTTTTGGGTTTATATTGCTCATCTCCCCAACATAGAATCCATTCATCGACACCCATATGGTCCAGTGTCATGGAGTTAATCACAGGCATGATATCATCTAGCTCAGCTCTAACCTCAATAGATAGGGGTAGATGAAACAAAGTTGACAGGTCTGTATTTGATTGGAATTGAGTCAGTGATAAATCCTCATCATGAACATATGAAAACAAATGATTATGAGAATCCATGAGAACTGTATCATTATGCCAGAGATCTTTCCAAAAAAACACCGTGTCCCCAGCCCTGGGTAGGCATGATGTGATACCTCTATATATATCCATTAGCGAAAAAACATCCCTCCACCAAAATGATCCACAAACTGGTTTTGCATGGGGGGCACCGTGATCATAATATGCATCCCAGATTAACATAACCTAGGGAACATCAGCCTTGTGAATGAATTTATGCACATATTTTAGAAGCAACACCTTGTTTTGGGCTTTGTGATCAAGTACTCCCAAACCACCTTTTTTCTTAGGTCTACAAATTAAATCCCATGCTGTCAATGAGTGTTTTTTTGCATCTCGATCCACTACTTTTCTCCAAAGGCAATGGCGTCTTGCCCGATCAAAATTATGAATTAACTTCAGAGGGATTTTGAGAACACACATGGCAAACGAGAGCAGAGATGAAAGTGCTAAGTTAATGAGTTGCACTCGTTCACCATAGGAGAGCCAGATGGATGTACCTGTTAATCTCCTTTCAATTCTATCAACCAGTGGCATTAGCTCTCTCACAATCGGTCGTGTGGTGCCCACAGGAAGCCCTAAGTATGTGAACGGCATGCTCCCAACTTGGCATCCAATCTCTAACGCTAGTCGTTCTGCTTTCTCATCATTCACATTTATGGGCATCAACTGAGATTTTTCGTAATTAATTTTTAGCCCTGTTGCCCTAGCATAGGAGTCAAGGATAGCTTTTATGGTGTGCAGTTGAGCATTTTCGGCCGGCAACACAATGATTGTGTCGTCGGCGTACTGAATTACTGGATATTGCTCCGATGCAGGTTGATCAATTGGTAGTTGAATATGCCCCTCCTCCCAAGCTTTGTTGATCAAGGATTGAAGAAGATCAGGGGCAATGACAAACAGGAGCGGATACACAGGATCCCTTGACGAACACCTCTTTTGCATTTAAATTCCTTCCCCGGTACTCCATTTAAAAGAATTGAAGATGTACCAGAGTCCAGGATCATTTTTATCCACATACACCAACGATCATCAAAACCCGTGCATTTCAGAATATTGAGAATGAAGTCATGTTCCACAGTGTCGAAAGCCTTCTCGAAGTCTAACTTTAGGATAACAATTTCTTTCTTGGACTATTTACATTGGTGAATGTATTCAAAGGCCCATCCCAGGCAATCTTGAATCGTGCGCGATTTGATGAATCCGTATTGGTTACGATGGACAATTTTCAGAATCCACTTTTGCAGTCGCTCAGCTAGTATTTTGGTCAAAACTTTGAGCACACAATTGAGGAGGGAAATTGGACGATAGTCATTAACTGTTTCTGGCGTACCTTTTTTTGGTATGAGTGTTATTAGAGAGGTGTTTAGGTAGTTAATGTTTACCATACCTTCCCAGAAATCATGACATAAATTGTAAAAGTATTCCTTGATAATCTCCCAACAGACTTTAAGAAACTGTCCGTCAAAACCATCTGGCCCCGGCGCCCTGTCGGCTGGAATAAGTTTGATTACCCTATCAATTTCCTCATGAGTAAAAGGCTCAGATAATTCAGACAGACCTGGGTGCTGTTGAATTAATTCTGACATTTCAAAATCATATGTTGTGGCATTTGAGACCCCCATTCGTTTCTTAAAGCATTCATAAAATGCCGCAGCTTTGTCATTGTGATTTTCAGTAGAGCTACCATCTTCCATCAAAAGAGAAGTGATTGAGTTCCTCCTGTATCTCTCAGTTGCACGAGTGTGGAAATATTGTGTATTTTCCTCAACTTTAACTGCTCATCGAAAAGTACATCATTTTTTTCCAATAATCACTCTGGTACTTCAAAAGTCGAAGAAGATGCTTCTTTAGAATCACCCTAAAATTCCTTTCAGGAACAATTAGCTGCCGTAGCTCTTCAAGACTATCAATTTGTATTATAACTCTGTTGCAGTTTTCAATAAGGAGGCTAAGTTTAGATTTTTTTTACTCCAAGTTTTGAGAGCATAACGCAACCTTTTGAGCTTGGCCGAGATCTTAGTTGCAGAAGAGCTGGCTTTGATTGGAGCAGACCAAGAGTTCTTAACTACGTCCATAAAACCATGATGAGATGGCCAGAAGCTTTCAGATCGAATTTTTTTACTTCTAGGTATACATGTATCCACTGAAAGCATACAGGGGATGTGATCTGAAATTGGGCGAGACAGGGGTTTTACCACTGTATTAGGGAAAACAGAAATCCATTCAGGCGATGAGAAGAACCAATCCAATTGTTCTAATAACAGCAATCGTTGCATATTACTCCATGTGTATTTACGTCCCTTGATTGGCATTTCCAGAAGAGCCAGAGAGCTAATAATTTCATTAAACTTTAAGACATCATCGGTATCGCCCCCTCTTGGTTTCTGTTTTCCAACGATCTCATGAAATTAAAATCGCCCATAAATAACCATAACTCATACACTTCCATTTCAATACCTTCAAACCACTTTGTGAATTCCACCCTCTCTGGTCCCTCACACAGCCCATAAACATTTGTTAACTTCCAAGTTTGGTTAGACAAAACAGGTGTCGTTTTAATTGTGAGAGCGTAACGGAAGCTATGTATCACCTGGCCAGAAAATTGGCTACTACACCAAATAATAATAAGACCTCCAGATGCCCCAACAGAAGGAACATATTCAAACTTATCAAATCTTCTAGGGCAGCATTTCCTCAAAAAAGAGTGATCAAAATCCTCTTTTTTTGTCTCTTGCAAACACAAAATGGAGCAGTTTGATTCATCAATTTTGTTACGGAGAGCTAAGCATTTAGGTTCTGAATTAATACCACGAATATTCCAACATAAGATGTTCCAAAGTACTGATGACATGGTCTTTAACAAAAATAAAATTCAGAGATAGATAAGCAAGCAAAACGAAGCAGCACGCAGCAAGTAAGCTTAGATAAAAGTAGACACTTAGGCGCCGTCAAGGTTCTGTTCTTCCACTCCCCGCATCAGCTTATCTTTATTGATTTCCTCAGGAGGAATCCCACAAGTGTTGATTCCCAGATGCTGAATTGTTTCTATAGGATTTGAAGGAGGTGGAGCTTTCTTTGGATCTGGTTGATCTTGTCTAACTTGAACGGAGCTACAACCACCAATCTCAGGAATTTGCCTAGGTTTGACATGTGACTCTTTCTTTCTTTTCTCAGACATAGATGGTGCTTTGAAACCCAAATATCTAGTAGCTCTGACACTGCGTCGAACTTGAGTAACATCCAGAGGTGCAGTAGGGCGATGTCTCTTGCGAGATGTGACAGTATCAAGTATCATCTCCTCGCTCTCTTCAGCTTGATCCACAGAACCGCCAGAGAAAGAAAAGTCCATAGCGTTTCCATGTTGCATCGCATACAAGTTATCCTCCCCAACTACAAAGAAGTTGCTGCATACAGACCATACTTCCTTACTGCAATAGACAACCTGACTGCCTGCAACAAAAGGTGAAAAGGGAAATCTGGTGTTGCAAGCCACTTGCACCAGCTCATTCAGAAATATTTGCATTCCACCTGCAAAACTGAACCAATGATCCTGCAAATTAGAGTCAGAGTGCTTCCACTGAATCCTAGGAGTGTAAATAGTTGCATAGAAGTGAATCAAGAACTCCGTAAGGTTCATTTCCTTGGCACTTCCACCTCAACAGTATGAGCATTGATCTGATTGAAACTGAACTCATTTCCCTATTCCCCATTCAAAAATCTTCAGCAGCTTGCTCCACCATCTGCACATGCTCATTCCACAGACGCAAACCATCATCAAAACCAGAGTCAGATGTCTGAATTCCATCCATCATTGAGGGCCCGTCATAACCAGTGAACTGATGATAAATGAAGCCACTGCACTGCGACACCGGGGTAGAACTGGACATTCTCCCAGCCTTGCCGAGGCGGTTGTGGTGCAGGAGCTGCATCCCAAGCGTTCATGGCATTCTCCAACTACCACACCTGTGTGTTGTGATGAGCTTGCTGCATTGCATTCGAGAAGGGCAGCTGGGTGGGTTGAGGAGAGGCCCCCATAGGAGGAGGTGCTTCCTCATTCCCTTCCAATCCTGGACTTGGGTTTCTACTGTTGAGCTGCATACAGGAACAATCCAAGATTTACCAATGCCGCTAATATCCATGAACCTCTTGATAACTAGACTGAACGGCACCGATTTGAGCTCATTAATCGTAACTCGACTAGCACTCTAGCTTTCTTGTGGCCTGGACGATGCCGAACATACATCTACCACAGCACGACACGGCCTTCATAATATAATGCTCTGTTTGATAATCTAGCGGGAAACCAAGCAGCATAACCCAAGCATCTCTTTCAATAATCGGACGCCTCATGTTCGGACCATCATCATGACGCAACAAATAGAAGTTAGAGTGTTCATCTAAAGCTTGTTCCCCCAAATCAACCATAGCATCCCTGATGATTCTATTTTCAAAGCAGACTAGACCCACACAAAACGGATAAATCTCCCCCTCAGTAGTGTGCGCATCATGATCATCCCTCAGAACTCTCCTAACCTTAGCAAGAATAGCCTCTCTTTGCAGATCTGGAGGAGGAGGGACTACAAAGACCAAAGCAAACCCCGCGTGGTCGAGCGGATGATCGTCCACCACCATCATATTCCTCTGCAGCCTTCCCTCTGGTCCCTGTTGGATGTTCATGACGCCAGGAATAAACTGGTAGGGTAGCACTGGAAGGTTCGCCATGGCGCTGGAGACAGGGAAAGCAGAGGATTTGGGAGCAATGTTGCAGGGTGGCGGAGTAGACGAGAGCGGGGGGTGGTTTTGGGGAACTGGAGTCGCTATGCGATTATCTGTGTAGAATGCGGAGCGTCCGGGGTATTTTGGTCAAGATTGGGATAAACTTGTGCTTCTCTCTCCAACTGTTTAGGAATCCAAACTTGTTTGTAGAGCTTATCTCGCATATTCAGTTTCCAGGATTTTCTACGCCAGACTTTCGGACGACCCGACAGCAGCGGTATCCGTTTTGAAAATAAGCCATTCCCATAGCTGGAGCTTTTTCTGTTTCCACATCATACGTTGTAGGTGCACCCTTCCTACTAGAACATTGCCAGCCCATATGGCCCAATTGCATACAAATACGACAACGAAGCCCAATAGTGCATGCATTACTCTCATGCAAATGAGAAAAACATTTGTAGCAGAAAAAGGAAGATCTCATCACACCATTATGATTAATGCAAGTATAACCCAATTCAATGCAACTTACGCAGGAATTTGTAGGACAATCCGCACCAGGGTGTGATGACCGAAAACATAAATGACATCTATTCAGTCTTGAAAAAATGAACTCCTTATTCAGTACATCTTTAAGAGATAACACCGTCATAATCTGCACATTAGAATATCCTGCTTGCCAAAGATCCAAAATTTCTTCAAGAGTTGCACACGGGATGGACTGCCAATAAATGTGCCTATAGTTTGATCCCAAGAACAATGTGTGGTGCACACTCTCCTGTCTGTTGGACAAATCGCAGGTAAAATCACCAAATGAAAGTAAAGATTCCACCTCTTTGCTGGTCACAGAATTATCCAGCCTATGATCATCAAAATTAAGAGAACGAGGTAGTAACGTGGCCTTAGTCAATCCAAATTTTTCCAACTCATGAGCACTTGAATGATCCTTTAGGGCACTATTATGAAGGAAATCCAGAGATGATTTAATAGCCATTGGTTGCCATGCCACGATCTCTGGGATTTCCTAGTCCAGATGCCAAGAACCCACATCATAAGAATAATCCACAAACTTCTTAAATAAACGGAAGTGACAAACAAAATTAGGCCAGATGCGATCTCTCAAAGCATAGATGAAGTGCCCAACTTTGTTAGAAGCCACAGAGAACCGAAAATTACGAGATCCCAACTAGATCACCTTAAACCCAGATGCCATTCCACCGATGGAACATTGCAACACCAAACCCACCGAATCAGCAGAAAGGGGGAAGGAGGCAGAAGAGAAAGAAACTACCAAGAAAAATTCCTTGGTTCCCGGAGCCTGATCATAGTGCACCGAGGATCCAAACCTGCGCCTGATCTGTTCCTCCACTTTGAGCCCGGGGAAAAAATCCCAGTGGAGTATGTTGGCCATCCCTTGGCACACCTAAAGGAGTCCATGGAAGGATGCATCGGCGGTGGAGGCGGCGGGGTGGAGGTGGGAGTCGCCATGGGGGGGTTAGGTGGGAGTCGCCATTCCCTCCTGTGCTTGCCTCCTGAACGAAAGGAAACTGGGAGCGCCCCTCCGCGGGAGCCCTAGATTGGTTCCGCCAAGGTTCCGCCTCGTGGCGGCGAAGTTTCGTCCCGTAAGCTTGCTTAGATTCTATCAATTGCCCAACAGTAATTTGTTTACCCACCGTTTGCTATCTTCCTCGAGAGAAGCCACTAGTGAAACCTACGGCCCCCGGGTCTTCTTTCTCATATATTTGCCTTGCGATCTACTTTTTCCTTGCGTTTATTTTCAGATCTATTAAACCAAAAAAATACAAAAATACCTTGCTGCAATGTATTCTTATTTATTTTATTTGGTGATCGATCTATCAATCTACTACAAATTTACCTCACGTCCTTTGTCTATCTTGAGGCGTCGTACCCCGAAAGGGATTGACAACCCCTTTAACACGTCGGATTGCGAGGTGTTGTTATTTGTGTGCAGGGGTTGTTTACGTTGTGTTGCTTAGGTCTTCTACTGGTTCGGTAATCTTGGTTTCATATCTGAGGGAAATACCTACCGCCGCTATACTGCATCATCCCTTCCTCTTTGGGGAAATACGACATAGCTTCAAGCGACATCAAGTCCCAGTGATCCAAGTCGACCTGCCGTTCTACCAGCAACAGCTGATGGCTGGATGCGGCTAGGTAGAAGAAGATGCCCAGTTGGCAGCCGGCAGTCGAGTCAGATTCCAAGCGATCTCTTGGTGCGGCGCTTATGCATTGGACGGAGCTGACAGCGTCCTACTCGTCGCTAGTTCAAGACAGCCATTACAGTATTCTGCAACGAGGACGTAAAGCTTGTCTTTGAAGATTGCAATGTCAACGACATGGGTTTCAAGAGGGGGTTCCCACACCTTGGCCGAGCATAGGGCTGGAATTCTAACCGCGTCGAGCCAGCTCGGCTCGACTCGCTAGAGCTCGTTTCGTTAACGAGCTAGCTCTACTCGACTGGTTACTATAACGAGCTTAAACCCAAGATTGGCTCGACTCATATAACTCGCGAGCTGGCTTGTTTAGCTTGTTAAGCTCGTTAAAGATATGAACATAAAATCCTCAAAATGATAAAAATGATTATGTATATATTAAACATATATATCACTAAACAATTGTAATTTCCTTGTAACGCATGAGTCTCTTAGGCGGCTGGGCCTTCAACAACTGGGCCTTATGTTGTGCGCCTGGAACGTAGGGTGTTGAGTGACTTATCTTTTTTCGTATTGCGAGTGGCTGATCTTTTGTACCGAGCCTAACGAGTTACACGAGTACTCGTGAGATTGGCTCGTTTAACTTGGTCTATAAACGATCTTAAACTAAAGCTTGGCTCGACTCGTTATTCTTCGAGTTCGAGTCGATTCAAGCCGAGTCACAAGCTACTCGTTGTACATGAGGTCATCCTCAGGGACCCTCTTCTGCTCTCTCGGAAGAGGCAGATTCCGTTCGGTCATAGTGTAGACGCAGACTTCTCGAGCTCCAGGCTGGGCAAGCAGCGACTTGGAGCAGCCTCGGCTGACGAAGAGAGCGCGCCCCGTCAGTGTATCCACCTTGCTCCAGTGCCCAAGGCCGCTGCCCCTCAGGCCCACCGCCTCCGAGACCTCGAACCGGGTCCGTATCGCCCTCACGTAAAAGGGGTCCCATTGATCCACGTCGACCTGCCGTTCCACCAGCAGCAGCCAGTGGCCTGATGCGACCAGGTAGAAGAAAATGCCCAGTTGGCAGCCGACAGTCGAGTCGGTGTCCACGCGGTTTCTTGGTGCGGCGCTTACGCATTGGACGGAGCTGACAGCGGCTTGCTCGTCGCTGGTATCCAAGGCATGCAGCTCCGGTGGTTCAAGACAGCCATTACCATATTCTGCAGCGAGGACGTAAAGCTTCTCTTTGAAGATTGCAATGTCAACAACATGGGTTTCTCCAGGGGGCTCCCACACCTTGGGCGAGCATGTTCTGAAACCCTGTGGCGGCAGATTTTGACCTTGTCCCTGGCAATGAGAGCAACAATCTTATCAGACACCACCACCTTGCTTATCCTGTCAAAGCTGTGGTAATATTGGTCCATGTGCATGCTGCCCGTGGAGACACGGAATTCGATGTTGTATTCAAGGTCTAGGTGGTGGATTCTGTCGTGGGGAAGGTGAGGTAGAGGACGATCCAGAGGAGCGCTGGGTGGAGCAGGGGATAGGGTTCAGGCGCGAGGCAGAATTCGGAACGATCGGCGCCTGCCTGTGCCACGTGAAATTACTGTTTGCCACATTTGCTGGACACTCACAAGATTACAACATTTAGGCAAAGCATTCTCACAGTAGTTCATGGAAAAGTAAAGACAGGTTCTTCTCCTCCTTCTCCAAGAAAGAAAGTTAGGGTTTGTGCCTCTCGCCGGTGCCGACGCATGTCCGCCTCGTCTCCGGTGGCCCTAGAGCCATGGAGGCGCGGTGGATCCTGGCAAGGGCCGGCGGGAGGGCTCCGTTTTGGCGAGACGGCGGTGGCTCCCTGAAGATGGAATAAAGGTCTCCCCGCCTAGTCCCCGTTCCGGCGATGCGTCTAGCATCGTTGGTGGGCGTGTGGAGGTGTGTCTCCGGCAGATCTATCTTTGGTGGATTTGCTCGGATCTCGTCGTTGTTAAATCACGTTCGTGTGTCTTCGGTTTGGATCCTTCAGATCTATGTTATTTTTCATCGGCGGCGGTTCTTTGTCGGGTCTTTGGTCCTATGGGGCCTTAGCACGACGACTTCCCGACTATCTACTACAACAAGTTGTGCCCGGCTCCGGCGATGGAGGGGCGATGACGGCGGCGCGCCTTCGGCTCGCTTCGGTGCTTGTAGTCGTCGCTTGGTGGTCTACGGATCTGGATGTAATTTTTATTTCTAGTGTTTGTTGTACTGCCATGATTGAAGATGAATAGATTGGAAGTTTTGCCGAAAAAAAAGTAAAGACAGGTTTGATGATTTATTTATTTCTTGCAACCAACACTTAGTTTTCATAAATTCTATGGTTCCTCAATATAACTCTGACTATTTATAGCCGCTATGTGGAGTAAAGATTCAGGTTGTCAATTTATTTAGCATGAAACAGTACCCTTGTGAAGTTCTCAGAAATAGATAGATACATAACTCAAGACTCAAGAGTGCCTGACTACCTGGCAGTTGAAATACGCAATTCAATGAACACAGATTATATACTATCCAGTATCCACAGACACACAAATAAACTAAACTAAAACTCAGATTCTTACCTTTTTCTCCCGCCTCCTCTTGGTTCCCGGTTGCTCCTCCACGCGGGACCCGGAGTCGTCGACGATGACGTTGTTGCTCCTCCATGCCACCGCTCTGGCTGACTTTAATTCCCCCTCCGCAGCTGCTGCTGTTTTCGTCGCCATTGCCGGCGCCGGCGCCGTCGTGGCAGCCCTCCATCGGCCCTTCTCCTCCTCGAAATGGGCAAGGAGGGCAGACTCACGGAGGGTGCCCGGCGACTAATCTGTCGCGGCGGACCGGGAGAATGTGGGGCGGCGGGGAGGTGTACAGGGATAGGACGGGGCGCTCCGGCCGCTCGTCGCCCTAAATGCTGCTTTACTGGCAAATGTACTTTTTTTTAGAGAATACTGGCAACTATACTCTGTACGAGACGTGTTGTATGTTGCTTCGACGTGGGGGACAGCCCACATATCACACGTAACTCTGATTCAGCCCGTTTTATGTTCACTTACCGTGCTATTAAGTGGGCCTGGGAGTGCGGGTTAAAGCGGCCCTGGTTGCAACAACTGGCGCATAACCTGAATGTTTTTCTTTTTTTTCTAGATCCATTCATTCAAAAGTATTTTTCTCTTAAACCGTGCGTCCAAATCTCAAACCACTTTCACCGTTGGATTCCTCACGTCGAGATCTTCAAAACTAGATCCACGTTGATAGGTTTTGACGAATTTTTTTTTCATGAAAAAAGACGACGAAAAAACCGAACTGGGAGCATGAGTTTTTTCCCTTTTCGAAAGAGGCACGCCCGTGCCTCTCACGAAATCACAACCGTGCCTCTCGCGGAAGCAAAACCGTGACTCTCGCGGAAGAAAAAAAAAGAAAACGCATTTTTTTCCGTTTCTGAGAGGCACGGACATGACTCTCGCGAAAGCACACCCGTGCCTCTCACGGAAGCAAAACTGTGACTCTCGCGAAAGAAACAAAAAATAGAAAACGCGTTTTTTTTTTCATTTTCGAGAGGCACGGCCGTGACTCTCACGAAAGCAAAATCGTGCCTCTCGTGGAAGCAAAACCGTGACTCTCGTGAAAGGGAAAAAACGCGTTTTTTCACGCATTTTTAAAAAAAAATCATTTTTCAAAAAAAAATAATTGAAAAGCTAAGGAAGATCGGTGGAAAACCAAAACGTTGAAAAAAAGGAAAAATTCGTTTAAAAGGCCGAAAACGCGTGCGGAAAAATAAAATAAAAAACAAAATCCGAAGGGAGCGCCCAGAGCGCAACACGTGGCGAATGGCTGAAAGAGCGCGAAGTGACGCTGATTGTTGCGAGGCTCCCGAAGGAGCACTTGTTAACTAGTTACTCTCGACACATCCATATTTCATCGTGTTGTGAGCATAACCGATATCCGCATGGACCATGTTGATCATCAAGACGAGATCCCATGCACAAGTATATACTATTTCCATATCATTGTTTACGTAAAAATGATATTAAAAGGTCCGAGAATCTGTAATAACAAAATCCGTGTGACAAAATAACCCGCAATCAAGATTTGCATGACATTTAAAGCAAACAGATGACTGAGTGAAAAAGTCATGAATTTAAAACAAATAAATAAGGAACAAAAATAGAACAAGAAATGAAAAAGAGGAAATAGAAAATATAAATAAAAGAAAAAAACATGAATTTAAAATATTGCATAATATAAAACAAGTAAAGAAACCAAAAAAGAAAAAAAGGAAAAAGATAAAACGGCAAAAAAAACACAGCAACCCATATAAAAAAATTAGGAAAAGGCAGCCCATAAAAATGCATGAGAAAAGACCACAGCCCATCCGAGCCGAGTGCACCTGACTAGCCTAGTGTAGGAAATTTTGCTAAAAAAAGAAGCCTACTCCCTCCGTCCATGAATAAGTGTACCTTTATCTTTTGGTTTAAGTCAAAGTTTTAAAATTTTGATCAACTTTATAGAAAAGAGTAGTAACATATATGACATCAAATTGGTATATTATGAAACTACATTTCAAAACGAATCTAGTGATACTAATTTAATGCCATAAATGTTGATACTTTTCCCTATAAAGTTGGTTAAAGTTTTAAAACTTTGACTTAAGACAAATACTAGATGTACATTTATTTACGGACGAAGGTATCGTAGAAACCGCAAGGACAACGCACAGGACAAGAAAAAGGGCGTTGTGCGAGCGCCCCCTTCAAAAGAACACGAATCCTAAAGTTTTCCATCAAAAGGCTTAGGAGTAAGATGTGAGATAACTAATTTTCATCTAGATATTTTTTTTCACATTTGCAAGTAGGTTGTGTCAGCTACAAACATGCATGCTACAGATCTGCTAATTATAAATTTAGAATAATAAAATTTGTTCAAATCCTTTATTTACTGTTATTGCTAATTTTCTCTACTAGATAAAGGTCGAAATTTGTTGCTTTTGCTCAGCCTAATGCTACTTTGTTTGTATTTAATAAAGTCTTAAATAAGATGGGTTTTGTTTTAAACATCAGTACAGACGCAAGCACTCATACATACGCACGCACACTCATCCCTATGAATGCACACACGCACACCCTATCCCTATGAGCACCTCCGAGAGACTGAGCCGGTATGTCATCTTGAAATTTACGAAGTCACCGTAGGCGCCTCATCATCGACGGGAACGTCTCCTTTCACTGAAAGCGCATTGCCGGTGATCCTTAAATAAATCCAGGAATAATGCGAGTATCAGGACTTGAACCCTTATGGGTTGGAGATACCACTGTCCCTCTAACCGTCCAATCACAGGTTTGTTCGCTAAACAAGATGGGGTTGAAAACATGCGTATGTACTTAGTATTTTGTTATGCCGAAACACACATATTACAACCTTTTTAATTATTGCTACTGATTTTCAAAGAGCAGAGCATAATAATGTAAAGTAATTTCATTATCTAGCCATGAGTAATCTCTTTTTCTTTTTTTGGCTATGCAAGTATGCAACTGTTATAGGAGTAGATGTCCCCGAGCAAAAGCCTGCTTTGCTCGACCCACTCAACGTGCGTCACCAACGCACCAGGAATGGGACTGAGTCCTTGCTTTGTCCTACACAAACTTCTCGCTCTTTCCTGTTCTATTAACTGGAGTATGGAGGGTGCAACGATCATCAGTTCACCGATCCGGCCAACCCGGGTTCATGGAAAACCAGTGTTTGCTCAGCAGCGAACCATGTATTGTGCAAAAGCGAACAAGAGTAAAGGGGATAGTGTATGGACCAGGTGCACAGAGTAGCCCGCGGATGGAGGCTCTCAAATCCAATTCGGCGAGATTAATTTATAGTTTTAAAACAATGACTTGCACAGATACATACAGTTCAATGACATGTTTGTTGTGCGGCGACCTTATCATCTTGGAATTGACCACATTCACACGTGTTGTGATCAGAGGGACAATGCAACCTCCATCAGCAAGGAGAGTATGGTGTTTCGAAAGAGGACATAGAACTGGGAAAGAGGGAGGGCTCTTAAGTCATGTTTATTTAGTCGGAGGCATCATTTTTTTTCTTTCATTGCAACACATGGACATTTTTGCTTGCTAAATCCTATTCGGCGCCCGTTGTGTCGGTTAAAGGCATCGGCGCAAACGGGCGCACACCCTCCCCTCCACGTTGGGCCAGCCCAGTTACACTTTTTCCTTCTATATTGAAATAGCCAAAACAGAGTAAGGTGTGTGAAACTATCCCGCGACCCCAATCATTGCTCCTTTATTTTCAAAATACATGATCCTTTTCTTTTCTTTTCTTTATTTTCAAAATACATGATCCTTTTCTTTTCTCCTTTTTCCTTTTTCCTTTTTGTTTTTTTCAAAATGCATGAACTTTTCAGAATTCATGACCTTTATTTTTTCTGAATACGGTGAACTTTTTTTCGATATTGATGAACTTTCTTCAAATTCGTGAAACCTTTCTGAAAATCCGTGAATTTTTTTAAACCAATGAACTTTTTTAAAATTTATGAACTTTTTTAATCAAAAGTGATGAACATTTTTAAATCTGTGGACTTTTTTTTCAAAATCCGGTGAATTTTTTTCAAATGGATGAACATTCTTGTATCAAAACCAATGAAAGTTTTCCAAATCCTTGAACTTTTTTCGAAAATCTAGTGAACGTTTTTAAAATTCAAGATTTTATTTTATAAAAATCAATGAACGTTTTCCAAATCTGTGATCGTTTTTCAAAATTGATGAATTTTTTTATTTTTGTGAACATTTCTTTGAAAATCCGTGAACTCTTTTTGAAAACGATGAACTTTTTGAAAAAATCGTAAATTTATGTTTCCTTTTTAAAATAATTTGTACTGGGACTGAAACATGGGTCAAAATAGTTCTGTTTTCCGACAAAGGACAACAAAGTGACGTGGAGCTGTGGTTTTAGAGCCAAGTTGATAGACAGTGGCATGTGTGTTCGAATCCCACGTTGAAGCATATTTGTTTCTTGCCATTTGATTTTTGAGGATCTGGACTCGAGCGAAGCTGGGCCGGCCCACTATCGCGCGTCTTCGAGCGCCAGCTAGGCTAACGGGCGCTGGGAGCTCCTATACGCCGCCTGCGTGCGTCCGATTATCGAACCACCGACCTCGCGAAGGATTCTAGCGAGGCTATCCAGACGAGCTAGCGAGGCTGAACGATATAAACGCAGCGGAAACCTTAAAGTACAATGTACAGCAGCAAATCCTTAAAAATTGCATTCAACATTTTTATGATATACGTTGAACAAATTTTAAAATACAGTTAACTTTTTATAAAACATACTGAACAACAAAATACTCAAAATGAACATTTTATGGTATACGTTGAACAATGTCTTAGTATATCATGAACAAAATTTATATACACAATGAACATTTTGAGTAATATACGCTGAACAATTTGTAACTACACATTTAACATTTTTATGATATATACTGAAAAAATGTTTCAAACACACTGAACATTTCTGTGATGTACGATGAACAAATTTTAAATATACATTGAACATTTTGAGTAATATACGCTGAACAATTTTTAACTACACACTGATCGTTTTTGTGATATACACAAAAACAAAATTTAAATACGCATTGAACATTTTCCTGATATTGATGAACAAATTTTTGAATTGTGAACAAAATTTTAAAAACAATCAAATTTGAAAAATGTGATCAAATTTTAAAATCATGAACAAAATTTGGAATTTCAAAAAATTGAAAAAAAAGGATTAAAGTAAAAACGAAAAGAGGTAAATAAAAGGAAAGAAAAAAAAGAAACAGAAACGGAAAAAAAGAAAACAGACAAAGAAGAAAAAAGGAAAAGAGGTAAAACCAGAAAACCGATAAAAGAGAGACAACCAGAAAAAAAAACCAGTTGAGGGAGCCTTCTAGAATTCTATTCTGCTGCATAGCCTGTCCTTTTTTTTTCTAAGACCAATTTTCGATTTGGCACCGAACACTTGATCTAGTTCGGACATTAAACTTTTGAATAAGTTTTTTGGCTTTTCGAGCCTATGGCACTTTTAAACTATTTTTGCGTTTCGGCATTAGTCTCGCGATTACAACGCCGGACACCTTTAGGGATTCGGCAAAACATTTTCGGATATTGCCATATATGCATCGGTTTGGTGTGTCTTGATCAATAGTTGGGTTGCGGCTCACATGCTTGCCTCCTACGTTCCGCTTTGTTCGCTAGGTGTGCCAAGGGAGTACCATTGCGATTGTGCTTCCATTTCGCATGGTCAAGCACCTCGATGGAGAAAGCCGAAAACCGATCACAATAGGCGTAAACTGGTCAGCGATCCGATGACTATGTTAAATGACGGGCCGTTCATAACATTGGCCGAAGTGTTTACGGCTTGACCTCAGATGTCGCCGAACACTAATCGGGGGCTCATAGCTAGCTTCCCCCGTTTAAAGCTCCTATGACTAAGCGAGAGTTATAAAGCCCGCATATCTGATTGCCTCGTTTCCGTTAACACAACCGCCTTCGGGCACCGAGACGTCGGCTAAGGGTTGTTTTGTTAGTGCGGATACACTCTGTGTAGTATCTACCAAGGGGTAGAAGCCGACGATGGGCCACTTTCAACTGATAAACGGTCGCAATGGAGTCAAAATAATGAAGTAAAGTACTTGGATATATAGAATCATTACACATAATCTGTGATTTAACTCTGGATATCAGTTGTCGGTGTCAAAACCGGCGGATCTCGGGTAGGGGGTCCCGAACTGTGCGTCTAGACGGATGGTAACAGGAGACAAGGGACACGATGTTTTTACCCAGGTTCAGGCCCTCTCGATGGAGGTAATACCTTACTCCTGCTTGATTAATATTGATGATATGGGTAGTACAAGAGTAGATCTACCACGAGATCGTAGAGGCTAAACCCTAGAAGCTAGCCTATGGTATGATTGTTGTTAGTCCCTACGGACTAAAACCCTCCGGTTTATATAGACACCGATAGGTTAGGGTTACACAGTCGGTTACAATGGTAGGAGATCTACATATCCGTATCGCCAAGCTTGCCTTCCACGCCAAGGAAAGTCCCATCCGGACATGGGACGAAGTCTTCAATCTTGTATCTTCATAGTCCAGGAGTCCGGCCAACGGTGATAGTTCGGCTATCCGGACACCCCCTAATCCGGGACTCCCTCAGTAGCCCCCGAACCAGGCTTCAATGATGATGAGTCCGGCGCGTTGATTGTCTTCGGCATTGCGAGGCGGGTTCTTCTCCAAATTCCATACACTCGTCGAATAGTGTCCGGCTTCTGATAAATGCTGCGCTCCTTGGCTTCTATGCCCAATAATGGCCATCTTCCACGTGTCTGAATGAATACGAAAAGCCAGGGTATTTTTACACTTACCCCCCTAGCTGCGCAAATGAGCCGCCTATAAAAGGGGCGAGGATCTAGATCTGAGTCACACCATCCCCCCTTCGCGAGCTTTCATCGAGCGCTTCTGACCAAGGCCCATTCCATCATGGACAGTCGACGCGGCTCCTCCTCTCACGCTCCCAGTCCTCAGCCTGGAAATTGGGAGGAATGCTCAGTCCCGCATAGCGAGCTAGTTCTACTCCAAACCAAGGGATTTCTTCCCCCGGCCTTCATGGTTCCGGTTCGAGCCGGACTCACCACCTACAAGGGCGGAAAGCAAGCGGAGAGTGTCCCCAATCCCTCTAAAGGAGAGCGGGTATGCTTCTTCTCTTATCTAGTAAGAGGACTCGGATTTCCAATCCCTCCGTTTGTCCGGGGGCTCTTGTAGTTCTCTGACCTCCAGTTGCACCACCTTACGCCTGCCTCCATTCTGCATATCGCGGGCTTCGTGGCCTTTTGCAAACTGTTCTTTGGCATTGAGGCTCATTTTGCGCTGTGGAAGAGATTATTCTGCCTAGTACCCCGTTCTCATGAGGGGTCAATATATCAAGTGGGCGGAGCCAAACTATGGCGCATCGCTGGGACCGGATATTTATCCGGAACCCCGAAGAAGGCGTCCGAAGACTGGCCTTCGGAATGGTTTTACATGGAGGACGTCCCGTTGTCGGACCCTGTTCGGATCGGCCTTCCGGAGTTTAGCAATGCTCCTCTGAAGAAGCGCCTAAGCTGGCGCCCACGGAGCCCCCAGAGGAAAATGACGGGATGTCCTTTACTTGACGAGCGAATAAGATTATCGGCTCATGCCGGATTGACCATGATTGGAGTCATGGCAATCTGCATTATGAGGAGTGCAGCCGCTTCAATATAGGGGCCACCCCATGTGGGACTTCAACGGGGAGGACGATGCCACCCGTCATGGCCGCAAAGGGCCGGGATCGGTCACCGAACTGGTGAAGACCTTGTCTGCCATGTATAAAGGGGAGGAGGAGGATTTTCTCCGCGTCAACCCACTGAGCGAGTTTTCTTTGAATAATCCTCGAAGTTGGGTAAGCAAACATCTCTGTGGCCTGTCCGATCTATGTTCCCCTAATTAAATATCTCATTTCATGGTTTCTGTGCAGGAACTGCGCCGGACTGTGGAGAAGATACACAGCCCGCCTCCACAACTCGAGGATCCGGAACGGTCCCTCGATCCGGCCTCCGAAGAGGATCCGAATATAAAGGTGGAGCTGATCGACGGGGTGTTCCACCAACTTAGCATCGACAATGCCTTGGTTGCCATTACGGCCGATTACCCCGGAATACTTCCAGCCTCACAGTGGCGAGACCGAGGTCCCAATACTCGATAATGACCCATCCGTGCTTATTTTTGATCACCGTATACCAATGGTGTTTCACGAGGTACCTTGAGGCGAGGAAGCCGAGCTCATGACTAGCCAACAAAGGCGCAGTCTGGCCCGCAGGCTAAAAACAAGTGTGGTCCAGATCGAAACTCCGCCCATAGCGGTATGGCGTGTCACCATATTCCCGAGATTGATTCACGGAAGGCGTACTAACGCTGGTGCTCTTTCCGGGAAAAAAGCGCTCGCGGACTGAGTCCGGAGAGATTATAATCGAACCTTTGCCGCCGGGCTTCAAAGCCAGTGCAGGCGGAGGCGAGCACGAGGCGTGCGCCGGATGCTCCTCCGACAGAGGATGCCGACAAATTGTCCGCCACCAACTCCGAGGTGGAGAGCGCCATGAATCACAGGCACCGCCGGACAGTTCTTCGTGACGCATGTTTCTCCCAAGAGGCCTTGAATGCCTTCAATTCGGGAGATGCGCACCTCCGTGCCGCTCAAGATGGTCTAGCCAGAGCCACGGAAGCAAAGATGTAAAGGACATACGGGTAAGGAAATCTGATAGTTATATATGCCAGTAGCCCCCGAGACTTAAAATAGTTAGAATAACTGATTTAAGGATAATTTGTTATGCAGGATCTTACAGAAAAGAATACCCGACTGTCCCAGGAGCTTGAAGAATGCACTTGAGGCCGCACTAGCCACTACAGGGGGAGCCACAGAGACCCCCTCTGGTAATATATGCTTCAAAAGATAAATAGTTTATGAAGTGCGGCGGGTGTGTAAATCTGACAAAAATATTGCAGATGGCGCCGGACCAGATCCGGACAAGCAACAGCTCTTCGCCACTAAAGGCCAGCGAGGCGTGCTTACGAGTGCGGCGGGAGAAAAATAACCTCCAAGATGCCAACACCAAACTGGGTGAGGAACTAAAGGATGTTCGTGCCCGGTTATGCGACTCCGTAAAGGAGAATCGGCAACCGTCGCGGCATTTTCATTAAGTGCTTGGCGAACTTTGAAAGAGTTCGGAGAGGAAAGGCGACTAACATAAACATGTATGTAGGTTTGCTCACAGGTCGTCTGAAGAGGAGATGCCCAGTTCTTGGTGATCTTCTTCCCGGAACTGCGTCATTTAACGAGTTCGGCAGGTGATGAAAGGCGTCGGCCAGGCCTTGTGGCCATCTATCTCCCTACCCGAAGGCATTGGAGAGCTGGCGGAGCGGCTTCAAGGAGCACGGCGGCGCTTCCGACTATGGAAGATATCGGCCTGCCATCAGGGCGCCAGGGAGGCCTGGGCCATGGTGAAGACGCGGTACACGAAGGCTGACCCAAACCACATGGCCGAGGTGGGACCTGTGGGGCCTGATGGGAAGGAGATCCATGTAAGCTTAGTGTACGGCCAAGTAGAATTGGCCGCCAAGTATTCCCAGCAAGATTGTAAATTAGATAGCCTATTAGATGGCATTGAGGAGGAATACAATGAGTCGAGTTGACTATGTAATTAAATATGACATGAAAAATGTCTTCTAGCGGATTGTAGATCGTTTGTCATAGCGGACCTTTTAAGCCGACCTCGGGACCCAATAGTCCGGAGTGTGTCCGAATACCTTCGTGGTTATATAAGAACCGGGTATGCATGGAGACAAAGGCGTAGGGTCATTATTGCTGTATCGTCGGACAAGTGCCCAACTAGTTATGTTATATTACATGGATAGTAAGAAACATCTTCCGGGAGAATAGTTCCGTTAAGGGTTCCTTTATTTGGGATGCATGCCCTAAAGTGCATGTCAAAACTGCTAAGAAAGCAGAAAATCATCTGGGGCAGATGGATAAATAGTTAAAAATCATCTTGAGTTCACCGACCGAATATTCCCTTAAGAACGCTTAGCTTTCGGCTTCACCCAGTCGAGGTACACATCCGGTGACCCGTCAAGAATAATCGCAGAGGTGCTCCCTTTACCACCTAGCCGAACAATCGGGAGCGTAGGGGTAAGCACAGAGCCGAGCAACCCAGCTTGGCCAAAACTTAAGTCATATCGATGCATATAATGGTGAATAAAAGGTACATGCGGAAGTTTGACACATGTGTTGGGCATGAAGCCCGTATAAATAAGCTTCTGTTAAAGAAGCCCCCAGGTAAAATGAGCGCGGACAACGCGTCAAGTATGTGCGAACAAAGCGCAAACGAGCCTCGGAAGGCTTTAAAAAAGAAAGGGGAGGAAGGAGAGAAATAAAAGACAGCAAAAATAAAAATGTGGACGGAGGAAGGAGACGAACTTGGAGGCCAGCGTTTAGGCGTAGAATCACCATAGACGGGCTGTGTTCCATGGGTTCGGCTCGAGTCGGTTATCCGATGCGTTTCGCAGACGGTATGCTCCGCCGATCAGGACCTGGTCGATGATGAAGGGACCTTCCCATTTGGGCTTGAGTTTGTCCTTTTTCTTGTCCGGCAGGCGTAGAACTAGGTCGCCAACGTTGTAAGCTTTGGCCCGTACTTCCCTGCTTTGATATCTTCGAGCCTGCTGTTGATAACATGCGGAACGAGCCTTTGCCACGTCGCGCTCCTCCTCCAATGCGTCCAAACTGTCCTGCCGATCGAGCTCGGCTTCTCTTTCTTCATACATGCGCACGCGAGGTGAGTCATGAATTATGTCGCAGGGCAAGACTGCCTCTGCGCCGTACACCATAAAAATGGTGTGAATCCGTTAGTACGATTCGGCGTGGTCCGCAGCCCCCAGAGTACGGAGTCGAGCTCCTCAACCCAGTGCATGTTAGATTCCTTGAGGGACCGCACTAGTCTGGGTTTAATGCCGCTCATGATTAGACCGTTTGCTCGTTCGACTTGACCGTTGGTTTGAGGGTGATAGACCGAGGCGTGTCGAGCTTGATGCCCATGTTTTTGCACCATAATTTGACCTCATCGGCCGTGAAGTTGGTGCCGTTATCGATGATGATCTTGTGGGGGACACCGTAACGGTGCACTACCCACGATATGAAGTCTATCACCGGTCCGGATTCGGCCGTTTTAACGAGCTTGGCCTCTATCCATTTGGTGAATTTATCCACCATGACCAATAGGTATTTTTGCTTGTGGGTTCCTCCCTTAAGGGGTCCAACCATGTCAAGCCCCGGACCATGACGGCCGGTGATGGGTATAGTTTTGAGGCGGTGGGTGGCATGTGGCTTTGGTTAGCAAAAAGGCGGCAACCGACGCATCGTTGGACTAAATCCTGCGCATCTGCCGGGCCGTCGGCCAATAAAATCCTGTCTGGAAGGCCTTTCCTACAAGGGCCGGGCTGCGGCGTGGTGCCCACCAGTCCGACATGAATTTCAGCCGGAGGTTTCGCCCTTCCTCTTCGGAGATACACCTTTGAAGGACTCCTGTAGTGCTTTTCTTATAAAGCTCTCCCTCATGGACTTTATAGGCTTTAGATCGCCGTACTATGCAGCGAGCCTCATTTTGGTCTTCGGGGAGTTCCTGCCTAGTTAGGTAGGCTAGGAATGGCTTCGTCCACGGGGCGATAACCGCCATTATTTCGTGGGCAGAGGGTGTTATCTTGGTGGCAGAGCCTCCGATTGTGTCTAAGTGTTCGGTGTCAGGCAGTGCGGTTGGGTCCGGATTGTTATTTCCGGACTCCCCTTCCCATAGTACGGATGGCTTGAATAGCCGTTCCAGGAAGATGTTGGGCGGGACGGCATCGCGTTTTGCACCGATGCGTGCCAATATATCCGCCGCCTGGTTGTTATCCCGGGCTATATGATGAAATTCGAGCCCTTCGAACCGTGCTGACATTTTTAGGACCGCATTGCGGTACGCTGCCATTTTCGGGTCTTTGGCATCAAAATCTCCGTTTATTTGAGATATCGTGAGGTTTGAGTCCCCGCGCACCTCTAGGCGTTTAATGCCCATGGAGACTGCCATCCGGAGGCCGTGCAGAAGGGCCTCGTATTCGGCTGCGTTGTTGGAGTCTGTATACATTATCTGAAGGATGTATTGGACTGTGTCCCTGGTTGGGGACGTCGGGGACGCCAGCCTTGACCCAGGCCGCCAACATTTTGGAGCCGTCAAAGTGCATGATCCAATTGGAGTATGCGTCGTACTCTTTAGGGAGTTCGGCTTCGGTCCATTCGGCCATGAAGTCGGCCAAAACCTGCGACTTAACAGATCGTCGTGGCTTATAGGTTATGTCGAATGGAAGGAGCTCTATGGCCCATTTGGCAATCCGGCCCGTCGCGTCGCGGTTGTTTATAATGTCGTTAAGAGGTACTTCAGAGGCTACCGTTATCGAACACTCTTGAAAGTAATGTCGCAGCTTCCGGGATGCCATGAACACCGCGTATGCTATCTTTTTGATAATGTGGGTACCGGGACTTGCATGGAGTGAGGACAGTGGACACGTAATAAACTGGTCTTTGAAGAGGGAACCGGTGTCCATCCGTTTCTCGTTCGACAATGAGCACCGCACTGACAACTTGATGTGTTGCGGCGATATATAATAGCATTGGTTCGCCCACGTTGGGCGCGGCCAGGACCGGATTTGCTGCCAATATGGCTTTTATCTCTTCGAGTCCGACCGTGGCGGCATCCGTCCACTCGAAGTGTTCGGTGCGGCGGAGGAGGCGGTAAAGGGGTAACACCTTTTCTCCTGTTGGAAATAAAGCGGCTTAGAGCCGCTTATGCATCGATCAATTTTGTATTTGTTTGAGGTCTTTTGGAATATCCAATTGTGACAGAGCTCGGATCTTGGCTGGGTTTGCTTCAATTCCTCTACCGGACACAATGAAGCCCGGGGAGCTTTCGGCCGAACGCCGAAGACGCATTTTTTCGGATTGAGCTTGATGTCATATTTTCGAAGATTGTCGAATGTGAGCCTCAAATCGTCTACTATAGTTTCGACATGCTTGGATTTGATGACCACGTCATCTACATATGCTTCCACTGTTTTGCCGATCTGGTTTGCCAGACATGTCTGAATCATGCGCTGCTATGTTGCGCTGACGTTTTTGAGCCCGAAGGGCATTGTGTTGAAGCAGAACGGGCCGTATGGAGTGATGAATGCTGGTGCAGCTTGGTCTGGCTCCGCCATCTTGATTTTGTGGTAGCCGGAGTACGCGTCGAGGAAGCACAATGAGTCATGTCTTGCTGTAGCATCGATAATTTGTTCAATTCGAGGGAGGGGGAAGGGATCCTTTGGGCAAGCCTTATTAAGGTCTTTGAAATCAACACATAGGCGCCAGGATTTGTCCTTCTTTGGTACCATCACCAGATTTGCTAACCAGTCCGGATGTTTTATATCTCCGATGAATCCGGCTTCCGGAAGTTTGGCTAGCTCCTCTCCCATGGCACATCTCTTGGGTTCGAAAAGCGCCAAGAGCCTGTTTGGTGGCTTGAATCCTTTTAGGATATTTAGGCTGTGCTTTCGGCCAGCCGACGTGGGATTCCTGGCATGTCTGAAGGGTGCCAGGCAAAAATGTCCCAGTTTTCTCGTAGAAATTCTCGTAGTGCGGCGTCTACATCAGGGTTTAATTGTGGCCCAATGGAGGCCGTCTTTGTAGTTTCCATTGGGTGGACTTGGAATTTGACTATTTCATCCGCTGGTTTAAAAGAGGTGGACTTGGATCTTTTATCAAGTATCACATTGTCCCTGTTCACCGTGGAGCGCATCGCAGTGAGTTCCTCGGCCGCTAGGGCTTCGGATAGTGCCTCGAGGGCTAGTGCGGCTGTCTTGTTTTTGGTGCGGAGTGCTATGTTCGGATCACTAGCGAGAGTGATGATTCCGTTAGGTCCGGGCATTTTAAGCTTCATGTACCCATAATGGGGTATAGCTTGAAAAATTGTGAATGCCTCTCGCCCCAATAAAGCATGATATCCGCTGCTGAACAGGGCCACTTGAAATGTGACCTCCTCGGACCTGTAATTGTCCGTGAGCGAACACTACGTCCAGTGTGATTTTTCCTGTGCAGCATGCTTCCCGGCTAGGGATTATTCGTCTAAAGGTTGTGCTGCTTCGCTCAATGCGGTTCCGGTCTATTTCCATTCTTCGGAGGGTTTCCTCGTAGATGAGGTTCAGTCCGCTGCCGCCATCCATGAGTACCTTTGTAAGGTGAAAGCCGTCCACTATTGGACTGAGAACCAATGCGGCTGGTGCTCTGGCTGTTCGGAATTTGGGTTCGTCACTGGTATTAAAGGTAATAGTCGTGTCACTCCATGGATGTATTGTTGGTACTTGGTAGACTTCGACAAGGTTGTGGAGTGTTCGTTTCCGCATGTTATTTGATGCGGAAGTCTCGAAGACTGTTAACACCGTACTGGTATTGCTGGGCTGGGATTCTGAAGCTAGAAGCTCTTCGCCACTTTTGGCCACCTGCCGTAGTATCCAGCATGCTCGAAGGCTATGAGTTGGAGTGGCGCCCTCCGTGCTATGAATTTTGCAGGGTCCGTTTAGCCAACCCTCCAGTACGGTTCCATACCCTTTAGGGGGTTTTTGTTTTTTGATGTTTAATCCAGGTGCTTGGTGATGATGCACCCTTTTATTCCGGACTAGGGGTGTGTTCGGGGCCGGATTGTCCCAAAATTGACTTTCGGTTTTCCAAGCACTCTCCATCGCACAGTACTTTTGTACTATGGTCACCAAGTCATCAAAGCGTGTGATTTCGCGACGACTTATGGCGTTTAGGATTCCCTTGTCCGTGCAATTATTGCAAAAAGGTGAGATTGCGTCCTCCTCTCGTGATCCTTTATCCTGTCCATAACCAGGAGGAATCGCCCGATAATGATGTCTTTGTTTCAGTTGGCTCTTGCTGAATTCGGGATAGATCGCTAATGTTTGGGTGGGCGGGTGGAACTAGATCCGGAACCCTGTCCAATTTAAGACTCAGGGGCCGAGAAGTTTCCGAATTCGGAAGTGTGGATTTTTTAATGCTATCCAATGAGTCCAACCCGCCGCCTGACTTTAAGTTCAGGGCTTGATCGACATCCGTCCCTCCGCGGGAATCCGGCATGGAGGGATCGGGAATCCGGACGTAGCTAGTCCTTAAGATAGAAGAAGAATCGCCGCATTGCTCCTCTATCACGGCAACATGATGGGTAACACAGGAGAGTTGATCTCTCTCGGATCGGTTTTAGGCCCGATCTGGTCGTAGTCTGTGGCGACTCCTGAGCGGCGATGCGATCCAAGAGCTCGTTTACGGAGGAGAGCTCGATCGGATCTAACTGTTCGGCAAGTTCCGAATTAACGTGAAGATTGGTTTTGATGACTCGAGAAGTCATCGTCGGCGCGGCGGCCGAACTGGCGGTCATAAGAAAACCACCCAGCCGGAGAGTCTGGCCAGTGGCCAAGGCTCCTTTGGCGATAGTATCGTCTTTAAAGACGGGATGAGGCATCCTTCCTGATGGCGACGGCACAGAGGAACTCTCAATGAAAGCACCAATGTCGGTGTCAAAACCGGCGGATCTCGGGTAGGGGGTCCCGAACTGTGCGTCTAGGCGGATGGTAACAGGAGACAAGGGACACGATGTTTTTACCCAGGTTTGGGCCCTAGGTAATACCCTAATCCTGCTTGATCAATATTGATGATATGGGTAGTACAAGAGTAGATCTACCATGAGATGGTAGAGGCTAAACCCTAGAAGCTAGCCTATGGTATGATTGTTGTTCGTCCTACGGACTAAAACCCTCCGGTTTATATAGACACCGGATAGGTTAGGGTTACAGAGTCGGTTACAATGGTAGGAGATCTACATATCCGTATCGCCAAGCTTGCCTTCCACGCCAAGGAAAGTCCCATCCGGACACGGGACGAAGTCTTCAATCTTGTATCTTCATAGTCCAGGAGTCCGGCCAACGGTGATAGTTCGGCTATCCGGACACCCCCTAATCCGGGACTCCCTCATCGATCCTTAATCCGGCCACCCGTGCCCACATTAAGGCTCGGGGGCTACTGGGCTTTGTGCTCATTATTCACAAACATTAAAGGGGCACATCGATCCCCTGATCTGGTGTTGCCACTTCCTTGCGTGTGAAGATGTAGCTGGTGGGTCCCAGCTGACAGGGGGAAACGTTTTTTTCACGAAATATGGTGGCCCGTCCGGTGGGTCCCCGCTGTCAGGTGGAGGAATAATTATTTTGCGCGTAATAAGGAGGCACTTCCTTGCTGCGGCCGTGGACCCGGTATCGGCCTCTCCACGTCTGATCCACGTCCGATGGAAGCCATTACATGACCACCTTGACCACGCCGCGCCGAGAGCACCAGGCGGTGGACGACGGCAAGGCCTAGGAAGGGATGACGCGGAGCTGGGAAGACGCGCAGCGGTGGATGCCCACGCCAGAGAGGAGTATGAGGGTTCACTCGTTCGGCTACGGTGTGAGGTTGTCGTCGCCCTTGAGAATAACGAGGGGTGTGGGTGCGTAGAGGGATGGCACGGCGGCCAGTGGGAGTAGTAGTGGGCGGTGAGGCCTCCAAGACATCACTGACCGGCCACGGGCGGCAGGAAGCGGCGGCTGACACGACCGGCGCTGCTTTGGGCGGCCGAGCAAGAAGACCAGAGGTTGAAGAAGCACTACGGCCGTTGGATGGACATCGTATGGTCACCGGAGCTAGAATCGTTCATATATTGACTAAAGTTGACAAAGGCCTCCGTCGATCAACTTAGTAGGCCCACAAGTCAGCCTCCCACCAAGGTTGGTCCCAGCTAGCAGGGGGTATTCATTTTTTTGTGCGTAATAAGGAGGCACTTCCGGTGGGTCCGAGCTGACAGCGGGGGGAACGTTTTTTTCGCGAAATACGGTGGCCCGACCTGTGGGTCCCAGCAGTCAGGGGAAACATTTTTTTCGCTAAATACCGGTGGCCCGTCCAGTGGGTCCCAGCTGTCAGGTGGAGGAATAATTATTTTCCGCGTAATAAGGAGGCACTTCCTTGCGGCTGCCATGGACCCAGCTGTCAGCCTCTCCACGTACAGTACTCTTCTGATGGAAGTCGGTCGTTGACCACATTGACCACGCCGCGCCGAGAGCACCACGGCAGTGGACGAGGGCGAGGCCTAGGAAGGGGACGACGCGGCAGTGGAAGCCCACGCGGAGAGGAGTACGAGGGTTCGCCGGTTGGCTGCGGTGTGCGGTTGCCGTCGCTGCAGAATAACAGGGGGTGTGGGTGAGTAGAGGGATGCCCTGGCCAGCGGTGGGAGTAGTAGGGGGCGCTGCGGCCTGCGCGGCAACCTGACCCGCCACGGAGGCGGGGCGAGGGTCCCACTGTCGGCTGCTTTGGCCGGAGCAAGAAGATCAGAGATTGAAGAAACACGACGGCCGTTGGATTGACATCCAACGGTTACGCCTGCTAGAATCATTTTTTGACGTAGTATATAATAACTAAAAAAATCTTGCATACTCATCAACTAAACAGGCCCACAAGTCAGACCACTCCCTCTTTTTTTAATAATTTATATATAGCTCATAACAAGTTCTTATGTAATTTATTGCGATCGTTTTTGATTGGCGGGGCCAATTTCGCATATTCTGTGGGTTCCAAACTATTTTTAATACCGAAATATCGAGCCAGATTTAAAAAGTACTTTGAAGATATATTTGAATTAGGTTAATTCCGGTGAAATAGGAATCTGAAAATGTGAAAAATAGAAATTATAAAGTAATTGCCAATTTGTCATCTGTTTTATATTTACAACCCATTTCATATTACTTTCAAGATTTGCAGGCGTCTTGAAAGAGTTGCAGCCATCGAGGGTAGAAAAATAAGTAGGCCTGGATTGGGTATTCTTTAGAAAAAATAAACTGGGCTCATTTTCACAAAGAAAAAATAGCTGGGCTGGTCACATGGTGAACATAAAATATAAGCCTGGGCTAGACGGGCCACAACCCAGTTGAAACCACTGCTGCCTCAACAATACCAAACAAAAAAAACTTCTAGAGTAGCTACGTCCCAGGTGTCAGCCGATCTTGTGATGTTCTCTTGTCTATTGACTATATACGCTCACAATGTCGTGGGTCCCAGATGTCAGGAAAACACTAGGAGGAAGCATTTTATTTTTCCATACGCTGACGTGGTGGCCCCTACTATCATCCTCTCCACGTACTTCTGCCGATTCATGTTGTTTGTTGACCATGTTGACAACGCGAGAGGGCAGTGCCGCGGCGAGCGCACCAAAGCGCGCGGAGGACGTCGGCATTACCGATTTAGGAGACGGTGGGCGACGATCGTCTTGAGGTGCAGCCGGCCGTGGAGGCGGAAGCAAAGCGGCCCCACCGGCGCTGGTTTGGTTTTTGGCAAAGGAGGAAGACAGGATCAAGAAACACGACATCGTAAAAGCAGCATGAGTACTTAACAACCTTAATCAAACCAGCAGGGTACTTAACAACCAAAGCTGAAAGCAGTATGAGTACTTATACTGAGTTCAACCGTACAAAGCACGCCTCGAGCGATTGCTACTTTGCCTCTGATTAACCAAGGGTGAGGCCGCCAAGGCCAGGCGCCACCAGCGCATCCACAACCTTCCGAAAGCGGCTTCATCTACAACGTGGTCAATAAACAGGATATTCACTTTAGAGCCATGGAAAAGCATGAACATAATCTTACATCCTATTCTCCAAGATGGGACGGGCCTTCATTATCTGATACCACCCACGAATAAGTATCTTTTCACCTCCAAGGGAATTGAGTAGGTCGACATAAACATCATGTTGTGACCAAGCGCCAAGTCCGACGCGACCATGGTCGTGCATCATATAGGAAAAATAGAACTCGGCAGTTCTGTTTCAAGAAGATCACATTTGTAAAAGCGTGTATAAGCAATAGTTTATGAACAACATATATAACGTAAAACAGCTCGTACCATAAGTTTCTCGACACGCTTGGACCTGTTCAACGAGTGCGATGAGTGGCACACATATCCCACGTGGTCGCCCACCATTGAAACGCCCCACAAGGACCTCAAGGCGATCAATAAAGTGTAGGAACTTGTGGATGTCGATCCGATCTACTTGATTGCTATTAGTAACAGCGAGTTATTACAGAGTAACAAACGAAGCGGCGCTTAACTATGAAAAAACCTACATGTGCCACCAATTATAAGAAAATATTAGTTAGAAGTAGCATCTTCGTGAGAGATTCATTGTTACTTCTAAAGTTAAATTGTGATTAGTTAGACAGAATAGGTGGATTAAGAAGTAATCGAGGCAACAAGCAAGAACCAGATACAAAACTAACATGGATGAACAATTGGAACGACGTCGGGGTGGAATATCGCAGTGAAGATGACAGCAGGTTCTGCTATTTCCATCAACATTCGTGCGCCAACTTTCAGTCCGTAACACTTGAGAAAGTTTATCCAAGTTCGGCCATAAAAAAAGCAGCGATCTTCTTGGTTCATGAACCCAACTCGGAAGTAATATCCATGGCTTGTCTTCACTGTGACCATTAAACTAGTGTATTCAGTTATGGCGAGGCCGAGCATCTTGAGTACATGTGTTCTGACAGAGCAAATAATACACTGCAGGAAAAATATTACGACAACACAACATGTTCAAAAAAACCCCACCCTCCCGGATAGAGAAGAGAATTCTAGGAACATACTGTGCGTGTTTCAAAATGCTGTGGTAGGATGAGAAGGAACAAGTGTGGCACCTCGCCGAGGGCGCAGAAATCTGTAGGGTACTCGCACTTTGGGCACTGCAACTGAAACACACTAGATTCAGTACGAAGAAAAATGCATCAACGGCGGCGCCTGCCATCCTAGGATTACCTGCGACCAAGGGACTTGGATTTATCGGGGATGGATGAAGAATTCGTACCTGGTTCTCCATGAGAAAACCCTATGCAATCGTCGAGCGGGGGTTTTCTCTGAACAAGCAGATGAGGGAGAAGGGGATTCAGGCCCAGTGAAATATTGCCGCTTCGTCCGTCCAGCTTACTGCTAAAGCTAGAAAGGGGGGGGGGTTGTGATTTGACGGCTCATTGGGCATTACTGCGACGATATGACCGGGGTGTGTCTACTGTGAAGTTGTGCACTCTAATTTGTGCATATGACACGTGGACCCCGTTGCCGGTTGCCCCACATATCAGCGAAAGGAAGTAGAAAGACATGAGTAACTAGTTACACATAAATATATTTTTTGACAGAGAGATACTCCCTCTGTAAAGAAATATACAAATCTTTTATATCACAGACTCACCTTGCCGAGAAATATACTCCCTCTGCAACGCATACGGGCATTATGGGGTTCAGCTTTTTTATGGGGGTTCAGCTAAGAATATAATACTCGAGATAGGCTCACGGTTACGGACTTTGGGCCGTGGGCCGACCCACATGTTTGGGGGCCCATATGTTTCTACCTCGGTAGCTTTTCATATTGCCGGTGATTAGTACTACGCTGGTTTTAGATGTTGTCGCATAAGCGAATACACAAAATTGAATAAAGCACGGCAATTTGTTGGAATGAAATCGAGCGATAGTTCCTAACCAGCAATCGAGTTGCAATTCTATCAATGATGTACCATGTGATAAATAATACTATCGTACTACTTATACACACGGGACACTTGTTTCACCATGCCAGATTATTACATCAAAAGCTCTCAGAGGATAGATCAGTTCGGCGATTTGCGTCTTTGCTCTTGAAGAATTTCAAAGTTGATTTGGACCAGCTCTCCTTGCCGAGAAAGTTCGATTTTGACATCATCCCCTACCGCAAGATATGATTTAGATTTGAACCTTGACCATTGTCGGTGTCAAAACCGGCGGATCTCGGGTAGGGGGTCCCGAACTGTGCGTCTAGGCGGATGGTAACAGGAGACAAGGGACACGATGTTTTTACCCAGGTTCGGGCCCTCTCGATGGAGGTAATACCCTACTCCTGCTTGATTAATATTGATGATATGGGTAGTACAAGAGTAGATCTACCACGAGATCGTAGAGGCTAAACCCTAGAAGCTAGCCTATGGTATGATTGTTGTTCGTCCTACGGACTAAAACCCTCCGGTTTATATAGACATCAGATAGGTTAGGGTTACCCAAAGTCGGTTACAATGGTAGGAGATCTACATATCCGTATCGCCAAGCTTGCCTTCCACGCCAAGGAAAGTCCCATTCGGACACAGGACGAAGTCTTCAATCTTGTATCTTCATAGTCTTGGAGTCCGGCCGTGATGATAGTTCGGCTATCCGGACACCCGCTAGTCCAGGACTCCCTCAGTAGCCCCTGAACCAGGCTTCAATGACGACGAGTCCGGCGCGCATATTGTCTTCGGTATTGCAAGGCGGGTTCCTCCTCCGAATACTTCATAGAAGGTTTTGAACACCAGGATAGTGTCCGACTCTGCAAAACAAGTTCCACATACCACCGTAGAGAGAATAATTTGTGCACAGATCTGCTGACGTATTCCACGGCGTGACATCACACCACGGCCAAGCCTTTATATGAATAGTTTTTTACTGTTCCACCTTAGCGCGATTAGCGAGGCGATTTCCTTGGCACGTCTTTATCAAAGCGTAGATCGTTCCCCCTTATTCCGGCATTCTCATCAAATACGGATGTGGGTATCCCCACCGGGCCCGTTGGCACGCCTCCCCTATCGAAGGCGAGTCCTAATCGACCATGGGGAGGGCTCTTGGTATTCAACCTCTTTATAATGAGACCAAGGCGCTCTTCTTTTTTACACCCTCCATCGAGTTCGCCTCGCGCTTCGAGTTCTAACACCCAAAGCTTCAGATTTAGGCGCTTCGGACCTTCGATGATGTCCGGCTCCGACCAACACGGCCGATAGATGTCTTCTTCCGTCATAGAAGAAGATGTGCTAAAGCTGCGAGGCGCCAGGTATCTAACCGGAGAGATTTCGCATAGGCTGCCTGCTCCAGGGCAGGTCATTCCCACTCCCGAGCCCGGCGAGAGCGTGGTGTTCGTGTCACACTTCCTTGAGGTTTAGGCTTCCCGACGGATCCCTTTGTGCGGGGGCTCATGTTTTATTATGGGCTGGATTTCCATGACTTGAATCCGGAGTCCATCCTCCATATCTCGTCATTCATTGTCGTACGTGAGGCCTTCCTCCATATCACCCCTCACTTTGGATTGTGGCTCAAGACCTTCAAGGTGGAGCCGAAGATGATCGAGGGGCAACAAGCAGAGTGCGGAGGGGCGGTCATAAGCAAGTGTGCTGATGCTCCGTGGCCCGAGGGCTCTTTTCAAGAGGAGCTTGGTTTGTGGCAGCGGGAGTGGTTTTATATCACCGCTCGGGGGCACCAAATGGGTGGCGCCTCCGCCTTCCGCTCAGGTCCCCACAGCGGCTGGCATCATGGGTCAACAAGGGGCTCGGTGGGGAAGTCCAAGGACGTTCCTCTGTTGCAGGGCCGCATTCGAGACCTCCAAGAAAGAGAGATCAATCTGGTCGCAGTGGCGCAGGTTATGTTGATTCGGCGCCTTCTGCCCTGCAAACGTCGCCCCCAACATTTTATGGGCACGACACCCGTGGAGATGTATAAACTGTTCTTCGGATCACAAGAGAAGTGCCCGGACCTGACTGAGGACGCAGGACTAAGCTGCAATCGCCCAGATACTCAAGTAAGTAGTCCTGTAACTGGACAGGCTGTTCATTCATTTATCATGTATATATGTCCTTTAAAGGAGCCGTTTCTTGAACAGGAGTGGATAGCCAAGGCAAAGTTGATAAGGTGTCCGGCTCCCCTCCCAGAGACCACGTCGGATCCCATGTGACCAAGATGTTGAAGGCCGCGCCTTTTAAAGAAGGCGAAGGGGGGAGCGGGGAAGCAACTATCTCCACGAAGGAGACTTTCGAGGAAGGAGGGATCAAAGGTCCCACCCTCCAAGGAGAGAAGAGGACCGCTTCGGAAGATCTGGAGGTCAAGGCCTCCAAGAGGGGAAAGAAATCTTCCTCGAGAGTCCGCGCTGAGGAAGTAACCCAGCCGCACTATTTCCCCAAGGGATCAGCCTCCAAATGAGCCGTAAGTAAAAGGAAGGGGTCTTGTAAATAAGGAACATCCTCAGATTTATTTACGAAGATAACTTGAAATTGTACCTTGTAGTTCGGATCTCAGCCCTTCTCGCAGAGCTCGTCTTGAGGATCTTCTTCCGGAGATGTTGAAGAGCTAAACGCCTCCACCTGTCGCACCTTCATGTGAGGCGGACGCCTGAGGTGTTGTCGCGGAGGTTTCCCGAGTCCGTGAGGCGGAAGGTCCAGCGCCAATCGGGCGTCTTGATCGGAGGCTGAAGGATCTGCTTGGGCGGCGGCTATCTCGGAAGATCACCGTGCTCTAATGGAGTACGGTGATTGAAAGAATTGCATCCATGAGAGCGGATTGCATGAAGCCGTCGAAGCTTCTTGGCGGGGTTCGAGGTAATGCGTAAAATAATGTACCTTCGGCGGTTATGCATATAAAATCATACTGTATAGATAGTAGCCCCTGAGACTCAGTATGTTGTCAAAAATTGACAGCGTGCCGAGGATCATAATCTCAGTTATAACATACCGCCACGCCTAAATAGGTGGCGGGGCGTCCGGTGGCTAGCCGGACTGATGAATTTGCCGAACTAAAGCGGCAGCTTAACGAGGAGGATGCGACATCGCTATTTGGTCAATAAACGGTTTGATGAGTCACAAGGTATGCGACTTCTCCGCGGACACCTGGTAAGGGAGCTTGACGCCCATGCCTTACTGCTTGTATGCTTTTGATGCAGATGGTGCCGCTGCTGTGGAGGAGCTACGGGCGGAACTCGCCCAAGCGAAAGAGCAAGGCAGAAATAGTAATGCGGCCGCTTTAAGGGCGGCCGAAGAGCTAAAAGCCGAACGGGCTGCTCACTGCCGAAGCAAAGAGGAAATGGCCGATATGGCCATAAAGTTAAAGAATGCTACCGACCGCTGCGGGGTTCATGAAAAAGAACTTCAAGCGGAGCAAGAGGACCTGAAAAAAGCCACCGCCGAAGCCAAGGATGCCCGCTCCGCAATGAGAGCTGCAAAGGAGGAGCTGCGGCAGGCTGTGGATGTTGCTGCTGGACAGCCTTTTCTGCTGCGGAGGAAGTTCACGGATCCGAAGTATGCTCAGTTGGACATGTTGTGGAGTTCGGAGGATGCTTATTTGGACTTAGCAGCGAGCGCCGCAGACGCGATTGAGCACTTCCGGGGCCAGAGGAGGCACAGAAGGGAAGAACTATATTGGTCGCAATTCCATAGTCCGGAGTGTCCTCTTGCGCTGACTGATCGGTTGGCCGAATGGGCCGAGCTTAATCGATTATCCGGATTTGCCATGAAGCATGTCATGACTCATTTGTGGCTAGGCGCACCCCAGCCGAAGAGTTATTTTAGCTTAGTGCAGCAGTTCCTTGGTGCGGTACCACGTATCGACGCAATGAAGCGGTCGACGTGCATAGAGGGAGCGCGGATGGCTCTTGCCCGTGTCAAGACATACTGGGCGGAGATGAAGGCCACCGAAGTTGCATCCCAAGATTCGGACAGAAGCCGAGTACCTGCCGAGCACTATTTTGAGGAAGTCCTGCAAGGCGCTCGTTTAATAGAGACGTTGTGCTCGAAGGATGTTATGCTTTAATGGCATGTATGATTTGTGAAAACAATGTTTCAATTTTAATGTAAGAGCTTTTTATACTTGTGCCTTCAAGTAGTAAACTACCTCCTGTGCGGCCGTTGATGTATATATGTATATAACCTGAAAGATGGCAATCCTTGGCTTCAGCCCCCACGAACATAATGCGGGGGTGTTTGCAAAAAAAGGCGCATTTTCACACTTGATCCAACGTCTTGGTCTTGTGAAGGAGGTGATAGCATAGCAAACTAGGCAACCGGACTATAATGCTTTATCACTTTCACTTAGCCATAGGGGTTCGAGGGTGGGGCTACTATATAGCCCCTGGGGGCACCGCACTCTCCCGAATTCGGGGTGCGTATGTGCCTGACCAAAAAACAGTCCTTCGTTAATGCGGAGGAATTCAACATTCCGGTGAGTCATCGAGTGGTTGACCAGTCTCTCGCTATATCATAACAGTCAGTTTTCGGCTTTCTCTCGAGGTGCTCGCCCGGCGAACCGGGCTGTCGCAGTAGTTCTCCTGTGTCGCGTTAGCCGATAAAAGCGGAATGTAAGGCAGCAAAACACAGGAGCCGGGCAAACCCAACATTTGACCAAAGACATGATTCGAGGTGATGCATATAAAGGCCTAACTCGAGACGCGAACACTCCCTAAGGTATTCGGTCTTTATAAAAACGGGCAGAATAATGCCCTGAGCCCCTGTTGTCCAGGTACGCGCAAAAATTCTGGTGCGGCCAATGCCAAAACGCCAGCCTCCTCCTCGGTTATAGTAAGAAACTGGGGGATGTATATCAACAAGAGACAGTAAAAAAGGTTTACGCAGGGTCTTAATCTGAAAAGAATCCTTGCAACGGGTCCCTACTGCACGTCTGCGCCTGTGTCTCCGTTGTGCCGTATCCTGGACGGGTGTAGCACGTTGTTCATCTGTAAAAGACAGGAACTTAGTTTAAAAGAAAAAAGATAGTGCGAAAAATGTACTTTTATATTAAATAAACAGAGTACGATACGAAGAAGTGAATAAAATTGAGCTTTATTGTCTCTTGTTGTTCGTGCGTGTAGCCCCTTGTATGGGGGTATGCCGCTAGTAGGTGCCGGACTCGTCTAGCCATGTCCGGGGTTTTAATGACCTATTCAGGTGCTTTGATTAGCGGAACCGGATTGGTGTGGGGCTGTCAATGCAGTCTCACAGTCTTCCGTGCTCGAGTAACACTTAATACTACCTTTTAATGAGATGATGCCGCGTGGACCGGGCATTTTAAGTGTAAGAGATGCATAATGCGGTATTATGCGTTAAAAGCGGGCGAAAGCTTCACGCCCAGATAGTGCTTGATAGCTACTTTCGAATGGGGCGATGTGGAAGGTTAACTTTTCATGGCGGAAGTTGTCGGATGAGCCGAACACAACTTCTAGCGATGAGAGCCCGTACAATGGGCATATGTGCACAGCATTATTCCTTTAAAGGAAGTTTTGCTATGGATAATTTTGGTTGGGTCTATCCCCATCCTGCGGATTGTGTCCTGATATATCAGGTTTATGTCACTTCCGCCATCCATGAGGACTTGTGTAAATTGAGATCCGTTGATTATAGGATCCAATATCAAGGCAGTCCATCCTGCGTTCGGGATACTTTCGGAGTAGTCCTGATGGTCGAAGGTGATTGGTTTTGACAACCAGTGTTGGTACTCCGCTAGGGTAGTATGTGCGGTGCGCATTTTAATGGGCGCCGCTCTGTTTTTCCCTTTTATCACGTGAAGTGAGTTTACTGTTTTAACCTCTTGTGGGAAATTCTTTTGTTTTCCGGTGCTCTGCTTGTGGGGTTCGTCATCATCCTCGCTTGGTGTGTCGAGCCCCTTGTGTTCGGCATTGAGTCTGCCGGACTGCTTGAAGACCCAACAATCTCTGTGGGTATGGTTTGCGGGCCTCCGAGTACGTGGATTTGAAATATCTTGTCCAAGATTTTGTTTAAATTGGATAGCTCATCGCTATCGTCCTTAGGGGCAGTTTTTACTGTTACTGCCGTGAGCTTTTGAATCCGGCGTTAATCGCCGCTCTTTGGACCGCTTCCCTTAATCCGCGCTGGTCCTTGTTGCGTCTTGGTTTCCCATTTCCATCCCTGACTTGGATGTACTTGGGTTGCTTTACTGCATCTTGCTAGCCAGCTATCCTCTCCGCATAAGCGGGTCATGAGGCTTGTTAGTGCAGCCATGGTTCTCGGCTTCTCTGGCGAGGTGTTCCGCGAGCCATTCATCTCGGACGTTGTGTTTGAAAGCTGCTAAGGCTTGACATCCGGACGATCGACTATTTGGTTCTTTTAGTAAGGAACCTGTTCCAGAATTTTCGGGCTGACTCTCCGGACTGTTGAGTTATGTGACTTAGATAAATACGCATCCGGAGGGCGGACATAAGTCCCTTGAAAATTTGCCCGAAACGCACCCTCGAGCTCTTCCCAACTTCCAATGGTACTTTCGAGAAGGCTTTTAAGCCAATGCCGAGCTGGCCCTTTGAGTTTGAGGGGTAAGTATTTCATCGCGTGGAGATCATCTCTGCTAGCCATGTGTATGTGGAGGATGTAATCCTCACTCCATACTCCAGGGTCTGTTGTTCCGTCGTATGCCTCTATGTTTACGGGCTTGAATCCCGCTGGAAATTCATGATCCAGACCTCATCGGTGAAACATAGGGGGTCTTGGCGCCCTATTTGGGTGTGCCGTGATGTTCGGATATTTGACGTGTTGAATTGCTTTGAAGAGCTTGCTTTCTCGGCCCATAGATGGACCTAACTGGGCCATCCTTTTGATGTGAATCCTTATGCGGATCGCGTACCGGCTTGTGTGCGGCGTCATTTGCCGCTCTCTTTTTGCCGTGAGGTCGTCCATCCGATCGGGTGGCCTTCTTATTTTTTGATTGTGGGGGCTCTAAGGCCTCCTCATCAAATTCGGGCAATAGTTTTCTCTTTGGGTAGCTCTTTGTTCGCGTATCGTCAGCCGTATTTGTCTAGGTGTTGAATACTTTGCTCCATCTGATTCTGAGTGCATCTTCCGCTGTTTTGAGCTTCCGCTTCTGGTTTTTCAGGCTACGCGCAGTGGCGACGAGCCTTTTGTGGAGGTTCTTATGCTCCAACAATTTGTCCGGCGTGAGATCGTCCGGACTGTTATCTTCGCCGGGGACGGGTTGTTCATCGAAGTTGTCCTGTTCGGACGGTTGCTCAATAGCATGTTCGTCGTCCACCGGTTCGCCCTGCTCTATGGCTGGGTCTTTGTTGAGGCGGGACTTGGTGTGGCGTTTATGTTGCCATTTTGACTACTTTTCAAGGGATTTATCCTTCGTAACGTCCCGTTGTTCCTCGTCGTCACTTCCTTTAGGAGTATCCACCATGTATACATCATGGGATGAGGTGGTTGTCCAGCATCCTATAGGTGCTGGTTCATGGTTGTCTCCTACATCGTCGTCCATACCGTCGATGTCCTCGGAGTCGAAATCGAGCACGTCGTGTAAGCTTTCGACAATGGCTACAAAGTGGGTGGTGGGTGGGCGTTGAATTTCTTCGTCGTACGCATCCCAACCTTCCTGACCGTAGTCCGGCCAGGGCTCTCCGGATAAAGAGAGGGACTTTAGTGAATTCAGGATGTCGCCAAAGGGCGAGTGCTGAAAGATGTCCGCGGCAGTGAACTCCATGACCAGAGCCCAATCGGATTCGATTGGTAGGGGCGCGTAGGCTTCGGAGTCCGGAGAGGAGTCCGGCACCTTGGAGTCACGGTCTTCGCAAAGGACAGGGATGGAGTTCGGCTCAATCGCCGTATAGATTTCAGCCCCTGAGGTGGTGTCCAACCAACCATCCTCGATCGGCGAGATCGGCTCAATCAATGTTCGGGCGGACACTAGTGCAGCCTCCGGGACCTTTGTTGGCGGAGTTAGGTCATGCCCATCGAGATAGTGCGGCGCAGCAGCTGCGGCTCGAATCCGTCGAAGATCAAGTCTCCGCGGATGTCGGCCGTGTAGTTTAGACTTCCAAATCTGACCTGATGGCCAGGGGCGTAGCTTTCGATCTGCTCCAGATGGCCAAGCGAATTGGCCCGCAGTGCAAAGCCGCCGAATACGAAGATCTGTCCGGGGAGAAAAGTCTCACCCTGGACTACGTCGTTGCTGATGATCGAAGGAGCCATCGGGCCTATAGGTGACGACACAGAGGAACTCTCAATGAAAGCACCAATGTCGGTGTCAAAACCGGCGGATCTCGGGTAGGGGGTCCCGAACTGTGCGTCTAGGCGGATGGTAACAGGAGACAAGGGACACGATGTTTTTACCCAGGTTCGGGCCCTCTCGATGGAGGTAATACCCTACTCCTGCTTGATTAATATTGATGATATGGGTAGTACAAGAGTAGATCTACCACGAGATCGTAGAGGCTAAACCCTAGAAGCTAGCCTATGGTATGATTGTTGTTCGTCCTACGGACTAAAACCCTCCGGTTTATATAGACACCGGATAGGTTAGGGTTACCCAGAGTCGGTTACAATGGTAGGAGATCTACATATACGTATCGCCAAGCTTGCCTTCCACGCCAAGGAAAGTCCCATCCGGACACGGGACGAAGTCTTCAATCTTGTATATTCATAGTCTTGGAGTCCGGCCGTGATGATAGTTCGGCTATCCGGACACCCCCTAGTCCAGGACTCCCTCAACCATCCTTTAGCATCAATCATCATGCGACCATCCTTTGTACTTACGGTATATTGAGCAGTTTCATTCACACCAAGGCTGCGCATGGTAAGAGAAACTTGGCCGCGGTCGCCCGGATAGTTGAACGACTCCCTCGTTGCTCTCGGAATTCTCTGTTTGCAAACAAGAAGACATACCCAAACAGTTAGATCAACACAGTGAATCATGTGAAACAACATGGAAAGAAAAAAGAATGAAGCACTTGGGCGGCCAATGCTTACCAAGAAGGTGGACATGTCGGTTTGTGTAAGGACTTTGGTATATGAAGTGCGAACTGCAGCCCGATCTGTTGCGGTGCAAACTGCACGGGCGGACCAAATGCAAGTGCATGTGTTGGTGCAGGTGCCGAAGCCGCTTCTGCTGCCGGAGATGGTGCTCCTTGTAGAGCTGGTGCCGGTGTCGATGCCCGATCCTCCGGTAGATCAGACTGATCCGCTGACGCGGTCGATGCCTGATACGTCTACAACGTATCTATAATTTTTGATTGCTCCATGCTACTTTATCTACTATTTTAGGCAATATTGGGCTTTATTATCCACTTTTATATTATTTTTGGGACTAACCTATTAACCGGAGGCCCAGCCCAGATTTCTTGTTTTATGCCTATTTCAGTATTTCGAGGAAAAGGAATATCAGACGGAGTCAAAACGGAACGAAATCAACTGGAGAAGTTATTTTTGGAAGGAAACCCACCTGATGGACTTAGACTCCACGTCAGAAGATACGGGAGGTGCTCACGAGGGTGGGGGGCGCGCCCCACAGGCGCGCCCCGCCTCGTGGGGCCCCGTAGCTCCACCGACGTACTCCTTTCACCCATATATACCTCGTGCCCTAAAACTTCCAGAGCAGAAGATAGATCGGAAGTTCCGCCGCAAGCCTCTGTAGCCACCAAAACCAATCGGACCCCTTTCCCGGTACCACTGCCGGAGGGATCCATCTCCGGTGGCCATCTTCATCATCCCGACGCACTCCATGACGAGGAGGGAGTAGTTCACCCTCGGGGCTGAGGGTTTGTACCAGTAGCTATGTGTTTGATCCCTCTCTCTCGTGTTCTCTCTCGTGTTCCCTCTATGGCACGATCTTGATGTATCCCGAGCTTTTCTATTGTAGTTGGATCTTATGATGTTTCTCCCCCTCTACTCTCTTCTGATGAATTGAGTTTCCCCTTTGAAGTTATCTTATTGGATTGAGTCTTTATGATAACACTTGATGTATGTCTTGTCGTGATTATCTGTGGTGACAATGGGATATCATGTGCCACTTGATGTATGCTTTGGTGATCAACTTGCGGGTTTCGTGACATCGGGAACCTATGCATAGGGGTTGGCACACGTTCTTGACTCTCCCGTAGAAACTTTGGGGCACTCTTTGAAGTAATTTTATGTTGGTTGGATGAATCTGAGATTGTGTGATGCATATCGTATAATCATGCCCACGGATACTTGAGGTGACAATGGAGTATCTAGGTGACATTAGGGTTTTGGTTGATTTGTGTCTTAAGGTGTTATTCTAGTACGAACTCTTTTATAGATTGATCCGAAAGAATAGCTTTGAGGTGGTTTCGTGCCTACCATAATCTCTACGTTTGTTCTCCGCTATTAGTGGCTTCGGAGTGACTCTTTGTTGCATGTTGAGGGATTGTTATATGATCTATCTATGTTTTATTGTTGAGAGAACTTGCACTAGTGAAAGTATGAACCCTAGGCCTTGTTTCCTATCATTGCAATACCGTTTACGCTCACATTTATCACTTGTTACCTTGCTGTTTTTATTATTTCAGATTACAAATACCTATATCTACCATCCATACTGCACTTGTATCACCATCTCTTCGCCAAACTAGTGCACCTATACAATTTACCATTGTATTGTGTGTGTTGGGGACACAAGAGACTCTTTGTTATTTGGTTGCAGGGTTGCTTGAGAGAGACCATCTTCATCCTACGCCTCCCACGGATTGATAAACCTTAGGTCATCCACTTGAGGGAAATTTGCTACTGTCCTACAAAACTGTGCACTTGCAGGCCCAACAACGTCTACAAGAAGAAGGTTGTGTAGTAGACATCAAGCTCTTTTCTGGCGCCGTTGCTAGGGAGGCTAGGTAAGTGAAGGTATATCTTTAGATCTTGCAATCCAATCTTTTTGTTTATTGTTTTAGCACTAGTTAGTTTATAAAAGAAAATTACAAAAAAATGGAATTGAGTTTGTCTCATACGCTTCATCTTTTTAATATCTTTCGTGAGTATGATGGGAAGGAAAATGTGCCAAAGTGTTAGAAGAAGAATGCATTAGAATGTTTGGCATAAAATATGTGAATGATGAGCATGATTGCAATGTTGTTAGTATGAATTCCTTGAATATCCATGATGCTAATGATATGCAAAGCCACAAGCTTGGGGAAGCTATGTTTGATGAAGATGATATTTTTCCCCCAAGCTTTGATGAGCAAATTTACTATGATGAAAGCATGCCTCCTATCTATGATGATTATTGTGATGACACGTACGCTTTAAAGAATAATGATAACCATGAAAGTTTTCATCTTGATCTTAATTTTCAATCACATGATAGTTATTTTGTTGAGTTTGCTCCCACTATTATTCATGAGAAGAATTTTGCTTATGTGGAGAGTAATAAATTTTCTATGCTTGTAGATCATGAAAATAATGCTTTAGGTGCTATTTATATTGTTGAATTCATTCATGATGCTACTGAAAATTATTATGAGGGAGGAATATATGCTTGTAGGAATTGCAATAATATCAAGTTTCCTCTCTATGTGCTTAAAGTTTTGAAGTTATGCTTGTTTTACCTTCCTATGCAAGTTGATTCTTGTTCCCATAAGTTGTTTGCTCACAAAATCCCTATGCATAGGAAGTGGGTTAGACTTAAATGTGCTAGTCATATTCTTCATGATGCTCTCTTTATGTTTCAATTCTTATCTTTTATGTGAGGATCATTGAAATCATAATGCCTAGCTAGGGGCGTTAAACGATAGCGCTTGTTGGGAGGCAACCCAATTTTATTTAGTTTCTTGCTTTTTGGTTCTGTTTAGGAATAAATAATCCATCTAGCCTCTGTTTAGATGTGATTTTATATTTTAATTAGTGTTTGTGCCAACTTGAACCTATTGGATCTTCTTGGGTGATAGTTATTTGATCTTGCTGTAATTTCCAGAATCTTTGCGCTCAGTGCCCGAATTGTTAAAAATCACCAGAACGTGATAAAATAGTGATTCCAATTGCTGCTGATCAATAAAAAAAATTCCAGATCGTCTAATTTTGGTAGAATTGTTTGGGTTCCAGAAGTTTGCGTTAGTTACAGATTACTACAGACTGTTCTGTTTTTGACAGATTCTGTTTTGCGTGTGTTGTTTGCTTATTTTGATGAATCTATGGCTAGTAAAATAGTTTATGATCCATAGAGAAGTTGGAATACAGTAGGTTAAACACCAATACAAATAAAGAATGAGTTCATTACAGTACCTTGAAGTGGTCTTTTGTTTTCTTTCGCTAACGGAGCTCACGATTTTTCTGTTAAGTTTTGTGTTGTGAAGTTTTCAAGTTTTGGGTAAAGATTTGATGGACTACGGAATAAGGAGTGGCAAGAGCCTAAGCTTGGGGATGCCCAAGGCACCCCAAGGTAATATTCAAGGAAAACCAAGAGCCTAAGCTTGGGGATGCCCCGGAAGGCATCCCCTCTTTCGTCCTCATCCATCGGTAACTTTACTTGGAGCTATATTTTTATTCACCACATGATATGTGTTTTGCTAGGAGCGTCATGTCATTTTGTTTTGTTTTGCTTGCTGTTAGTTAGATTAGTGTTTTGCATCTTTAGTTTCAATAAAAAAGTCAAGCATAGCCTTTGCCATGCTTATTTTTCTAGTATACATGTTGCTGTTTGAAAACACAAAGTTTACCGCTGTTGCAAAAATTCTCTAGAAAAGTACGAGAGTGGTATAATATTGAATATTTTTGCATATTGAGCTCTGATAGATTTATTACAGTGTGAATTTTAGTTCATAATTTTTTGAGTCAGGGAAGTATTGATACTCTTGCATTCTTTACAGACTGTACTGTTCTGGCAGATTGCTGTTATGTTTGCATTGTTTGCATATGTTTGCTTGTTTAATGATTCTATTTGAGGATAGGAGTATTAAATATGCAGAGGCATTTAGTATGCAATGTTGAATAATAATTTTAGTGATTTGTTACAGAAAAAAATGATAAAGTTTTGCATTGGTTTATACTAACCTATCTCACGAGTTCTTGTTGAGTTTGTTGTGAATGAAGCTTTTGAGAAATAGAGAAACCATGATATGAGAGGAATTAAGGAGACACAAAAGTTCAAGCTTGGGGATGCCCAAGGCACCCCAAGATAATATTTCAAGAAGTCTCAGGCATCTAAGCTTGGGGATGCCCCGGTAGGCATCCCACCTTTCTTCTTCAACAACTATCGGTTAGTATCGGTTGAGCCTATGTTTTTGCTTCTTCACATGAGTTGTGCTATCCTTGCATTGTCATTTTATTTTGTTTTGCTTTCTGTTTGGATACAATACCAAGATCTGAAATTATTAAATGGGAGAGTCTTCACATAGTTGCATAATTATTCGACTACTCATTGATCTTCACTTATATCTTTCAGAGTAGTTTGTCATTTGCTCTAGTACTTCACTTATATCTTTTAGAGCACGTTGGTAGTTTATTTTGAAGAAATATATGAACTCTCATGCTTCACTTATATTATTTTGAGAGTCTTAAATAGCATGGTAATGTGCTTAATTCTAATATGCTAAGCATACAAGATTTGTAAGAATTCTTATGAGTGTGTTGAATACTAAGAGAAGTTTGATACTTGATAATTGTTTTGAGATATGGAGGTAGTGATATTAAAGTCATCCTAGTTGGGTGATTATGAATTTAAAGAATGCTTGTGTTGAAGTTAGAAAGTCCCGTAGCATGCACGTATGGTTAAAGTTGTGTAACAAATTTGAAGCATGAAGTGTACACAGCTTGTGCATCCTTATGAGTGGCGGTCGGGGATGAGCGATGGTCTTTTCCTACCAATCTATCCCCCTAGGAGCATGCATGTAGTACTTGATTTTTGATGGCTTCTAAATTTTTGCAATAAGTATATGAGTTCTTTTGACTAATGTTGAGTCCATGGATTATACGCATTCTTACCTTTCCGCCATTGCTAGCCTCTTCGGTACCGTGCATTTCCCTTTCTCACATTGAGAGTTGGCGCAAACTTCGCCGGTGCATCCAAACCCCGTGATAAGATATGCTCTATCACACATAAACCTCCCTATATCTTCCTCAAAACAGCCACCATACCTACCTATTATGGCACTTCCATAGCCATTCCGAGATATATTGCCATGCAACTTTCCATCGTTCCGTTCATCATTATTATGACATACATTACTTTTGTCATATTGCCATTGCATGATCATGTAGTTGACATCGTATTTGTGGCAAAGCCACCATGCATTATTTTCATACATGTCACTCTTGATTCATTGCACCATCCCAGTACACCACCAGAGGCATTCATATAGAGTCATACCTTGTTCTAGTTTCGAGTTGTAATCTTTATGTTGTAATCAATAGAAGTGTGATGATCATCATTATTAGAGCATTGCCCAAATAAAAAAAAGGGAGAAAGGACAAAAAAAAGAAAGGCCCAAAAAAAGAAAAGAAAAGGGCAATGCTACTATCTCTTTTTCCACACTTGTGCTTCAAAGTAGCACCATGTTCTTCATGTAGTGAGTCTCATATATTGTGCTTCAAAGTAGCACCATGTTATTCATGTAGTGAGTCTCATATATTGTGCTTCAAAGTAGCACCATGTTTTTCATGTAGTGAGTCTCATAAGTTGTCTTGTTCATACTAGTGAGAATTTTTCATTATAGAACTTGGCTTGTATATTCCTACGATGGGCTTCCTCAAAATTCCCTAGGTCTTCATGAGCAAGCAAGTTCGATGCACACCCACTAGTTTTATTTTGTTGAGCATTCCTAGATCTAGTGCATCCGTTGCATGGAAATCCCTACTCCTCATGTTGACATCAATTTATGGGCATCTCCATTGCCCGTTGATTATCCTCGTCAATGTGAGACTTTCTCCTTTTTTGTCTTCTCCACACAATCCCCATCATCATATTCTATTCCACCCATAGTGCTATATCCATGGCCCACGCTCATGTATTGCGTGAAGGTTGAAAAAGTTTGAGATTATTTAAGTATGAAACAATTTTTTGGCTCGTCATCGGGGGTAAAGAAGTTGGGAACATCTTTGTGTGACGAAAATGAAGCATAACCTAACTATATGATTTTGTAGGGATGAACTTTCTTTTGCCATGCTATTTTGAGAAGACATGATTACTTTGATTAGTATGCTTGAAGTATTACTATTTCTTTTATCAATATGAACTTTTATTTTGTAATCTTTCGGATCTGACTATTCATATCACAAGTAAGAAGAGTTACATTGAAATTATGCCAACTAGCATTCCACATCAAAAATTATATTTTTTATCATTTACCTACTCGAGGACGAGCAGGAATTAAGCTTGGGGATGCTTGATACGTCTCCAATGTATCTATAATTTTTATTGCTCCATGCTACTTTATCTACTGTTTTAGGCAATATTGGGCTTTACTATCCACTGTTATATTATTTTTGGGACTAACCTATTAACCGGAGGCCCAGCCCAGATTTGCTGTTTTATGCCTATTTCAGTATTTCGAGGAAAAGGAATATCAGACGGAGTCAAAACGGAACGAAATCAACTGGAGAAGTTATTTTTGGAAGGAAAACCACCTGATGGACTTGGACTCCACGTCAGAAGATACGGGAGTGCTCATGAGGGTGGGGGGGGGGGGGCGCCCATCCCCTGGGCGCGCCCCCTGCCTCGTGGGGCCCCTGTAGCTCCACCGACGTACTCCTTTCACCCATATATACCTACGTACCCTAAAACTTCCAGAACAGAAGATAGATCGGGAGTTCCGCCGCCGCAAGCCTCTGTAGCCACCAAAAACCAATCGGGACCCCTTTCCGGTACCTCACGGAGGGGGATCCATCTCCGTGGCCATCTTCATCATCCGGCGCTCTCCATGACGAGGAGGGAGTAGTTCACCCTCGGGGCTGAGGGTATGTACCAGTAGCTATGTGTTTGATCTCTCTCTCTCGTGTTCTCTCTCGTGTTCCCTCTATGGCACGATCTTGATGTATCCCGAGCTTTGCTATTGTAGTTGGATCTTATGATGTTTCTCCCCCTCTACTATCTTGATGAATTGAGTTTCCCCTTTGAAGTTATCTTATTGGATTGAGTCTTTATGAGAACACTTGATGTATGTCTTGCCGTGATTATCTGTGGTCACAATGGGATATCATGTGCCACTTGATGTATGTTTTGGTGATCAACTTGCGGGTTTCGTGACATCAGGAACCTATGCATAGGGGTTGGCACACGTTCTTGACTCTCCCGTAGAAACTTTGGGGCACTCTTTGAAGTAGTTTTATGTTGGTTGGATGAATCTGAGATTGTGTGATGCATATCGTATAATCATGCCCACGGATACTTGAGGCGACAATGGAGTATCTAGGTGGCATTAGGGTTTTGGTTGATTTGTGTCTTAAGGTGTTATTCTAGTACGAACTCTTTTATAGATTGATCCGAAAGAATAGCTTTGAGGTGGTTTCGTACCCTATCATAATCTCTACGTTTGTTCTCCGCTATTAGTGGCTTCAGAGTGACTCTTTGTTGCATGTTGAGGGATTGTTATATGATCTATCTATGTTATTATTGTTGAGAGAACTTGCACTAGTGAAAGTATGAACCCTAGGCCTTGTTTCCTATCATTGCAATACCGTTTACGCTCACGTTTATCACTTGTTACCTTGCTGTTTTTATTATTTCAGATTACAAATACCTATATCTACCATCCATATTGCACTTGTATCACCATCTCTTCGCCGAACTAGTGCACCTATACAATTTACCATTGTATTGGGTGTGTTGGGGACACAAGAGACTCTTTGTTATTTGGTTGCAGGGTTGCTTGAGAGAGACCATCTTCATGCTACGCCTCCCACGGATTGATAAACCTTAGGTCATCCACTTGAGGGAAATTTGCTACTGTCCTACAAACCTGTGCACTTGCAGGCCCAACGACGTCTACAAGAAGAAGGTTGTGTAGTAGACATCAGTGCCCAATCCTCAGCTGGATCAGACTAAGCTGCTGCCGCTGTCAGTGCTAGACCAACTGCCGGTGCTCGATCTGTGAGAGACAACGGCGATCGTGTCTGGTCTGCTATGATCAGCTTTCTAACTTGACTAGGATCCGTGACCGTGATCAAGTTTTTTTCTTCATTTCTTTTAAACGCGAGAAGGACTAATTGTGGCATTTTTGTTAAACCAAACTGCAGTTCATCATAGGGATTCAGCTTGTACTCAGACAACAGACTCGATCCAATTTTTCCAAGAATATAAGTGATGGACGGTGCCTTCAAGTTCGACACGACATAAGAAGTGAAACCTGCAAAATAGCCATCGTGAGAGCAAACCAAACGGTTTATTCTGTGATGAATGTCACATGGCAAAACCTGCATCGTAAAATTGCAGGAAAAGAAAGAAAACATGACATTAAATCAATAAGATTTAGACAGTAAATCAATAAGATTTACTTGATGTGACACGAGTGAATCCTTACTAGGAAATCACTATGTTGAATTACTAAACAGAAGATTGATCGTCCAACTACGCGTGGCATGCAGGGCCCTGCCTACTCCCACAAGCAGGACAGTCCAAAGGTCGTGACAAATCGTATGGACCGAACATCCATGGGACTGGAAATCCTGGTGGGTGCGATAAACCCTGCAATGCATACAGATATTGGAGTGTAACCATAATTGATAAACCATCCTCACAAAAAATATGATCTGGATACTTCAAAATGTACAGACTGAATTGAGTGGACAAACATTAACATAGACCGTTCTCAGCACTGACCACACACCAAAAGCGGCAGTACTAATAAACAATACAGGGTTCACAAACGCAAATCAAGTACTGAACAATAGTACTTACTACAGACAAGCAAAGTTGCACTAACTAAACTTTGTAGACCATTTCTTGCCACCGACCTACGGGATGAACCCCGCATAACTGACTAGGCCATGTACTTCGTGTGAGATGTCTACATGCACCATCACCATCTTGTCAACCTTGGAGAACCTAACAGAGTGGTCTTTCCACTCATAAACATGATGATGAAGACAGGCCGCATCAGATTTGTTGGGAAGCTTTACAAGAACCACACCCTTCGTAATCGAAGGCACAACCAGGAAATTGTTGTGGTCAAGTACAACCTCGAGAACAGGCCTGACAACAATGCTACAGGAAAACACTAGTTCAGGAAACGTGGTGACAAGGACACAACAGCTAGATAGTTCAGAAGTAGAACTCATCATCAGGTCTTCCAGTTCATGCGGCATGATTTTGAGAACTTCATCTCCACCGCGGACCTGGTTCTAATTCAAACAGAAACCATATTTCATTACTACCTCCGTTCAGAAATATAAGATGATTTTCGATATTATACTCCATATATGACTACATATACGCACAGAAATGAGTGAACAAAGACACTAGAACATGTCTTCAAAGGCATGAGAGCAGAGGGATTACATGCAATATCCATAACACAAGTTACTGAGGCAAATATACCCTATTAAAAGGTAGCATTGATGTTCATAAAGTACTCCCTCCGTCCCAAAATTCTTGTCTTAGATTTTTCTAGATACGGATGTATCAAGTCACATTTTAGTATTAGATACATCTGTATCTAGACAAATCTAAGACAAGAAATTTGGGACAGAGGGAGTAGTTGAAAGTAATCTATAAGAATCAGTGTCAACCTCTCGCATGTTTTGGTCAAAAGAGGAATTTAGAACCGTCATTTGGCACAACAAAATCACATGCAAGATCACCCGAAAGTTGTACTACGATTACTAGTACTGCGTGTTAGATGAAAAACACAATCAAGATCGAGAAAAGATCGTCAACAAGAGACATTACCGGACTTGCTTAATGAGGGATCCCGGAGAGGGGGCTTGGACAGGCGATGGCTTTGAGCTTGTCTGCATGTAGTCTCGGCGGTGCTTGTGCTTCTTCGTACCATGAGCCTCGACGGTTTTGGCCAGAGCCATAGACATCACGTCGGCCGGTGCTTCAAGGCCCATCCAAGAGAGGAAGTTGAGAGAGAAGAGTGAAAGGAGGAACGAGATGAGGGAGAAGCGAAGCGAGTGGGGGTTTTCTTCAAGAGAGGAAGCTAAGAGAAGAGTGAAATGATGGTTGCTTCGTCCGTCCAACTTATTGCTGGAAAGGAGGGGGTTTTGTGATTTGACGGCTCATTGGGCATTACTGCGGCGGTTCGATCGGGGTAGTCTACCGTCACTCTACTACGGAGTAATTTAGTGCATGGCTGGTGGACCCAGTCTTGGCTGTCCCACACGTCGGCGAAAGTGAGTAATTTAGTGCATGGCTGGAGGAGGATCTGCACGGTAGAGCGTGTCCACTGTTTTTCATTCTGAAGAAAAAATGATTACAGAAAGCGTTTCCACTCTTACGACGGAGGAGTGCGAAACACGACAGCCACTTGAACATACACAGTGCTCCTACTACTAGGCATGTGCAATGGTTCATACGTCAGTAGTACTACACAATCTTGTTGCTAGTGTATTAGGATATGACGATAACAAATGATGTTGTGCGCATGTCAACTACTCCTATATGTAACATAGTACCGCTTTTTCGACTGTCCGGTCGAGAATGAACGGTGAGATCAATGTTAACAGAACTAGGTCCACAGCGCATGGAGAGTATGGTGCTACAGTACTCCACGAAACATGAACCATATGAAGCACATCCTATAGTGTTAGACAGGGTGTATGAAGGGTGCACGGGATGGGACCAAAAGTTCCCTTCTCGACCCACTTTTGGGTGTTTGGCAGAGTGCATGAAGGGTGCATGAGTCCACACCAGTAGGTTGACAAAAATACACGAAGAGGAAACAACTATATTGAGATGAGAATGCAACCAAACACACCCACACGCTTTGTGCTACAAAGGATCGATCTGCACCGTTCGAGTTTAATCCAACGGTCATGTTGCGCCGAGACATGGACATGCCCATGTAGAGGGCGCCTAAACACCGCCAAGTCCCTCTCGCTTCTCGAGGCGCACGACGTTGGTGATGCAGGTGCAACCGCCCGCAGAGCCCGCCTCCGGTCGCCGGAGCTAGCTCGTCAAAGACGGCGTCAATGGCACGAATGGATTCGGTGACGGAGCCACGAAAGGATTCGCCGGCAACGACGACGGCAGCGCAAGAACCCCTCCTTGTCCAGCTCAGCCCCCACCATCGCGCGGAGACGGCTCAGCTCCTCAGAGATATAGGTGAAGAAGGAGACCAGGTCAGGAAGTCGCAGCTCGTTGAAGTCGACCGGGTGGTCAAACGGGTTTAGCCCGACGGCCGGCATCGTCGCACTGGCATGATGGTAGGCATCGCGCAGCCGCAACACGTGCGTGGCAACTTCGTTCACCAAGTGGCTGAGGCGATCCTGGACCTCGTCACGATCGGCCTGCTCGCGCTCCAGCCGGCTCCCCTGACGGCCTATCGTATCTCCCGCTTTCTGCAGCAACGCCGCCGACGCCTCGAGCATCTTTGTAGTGGACGCCTGCCGCTTTTGAAGCTCCGTGAACTCCCGCACATAACGGAGGAGCATGGCACTCCTCTCCTCCTTGAGCTCACGGAGCTCCACGCCCTGGCCCCGAGCTCCGCATCCTTGGTATGGAGCTCTGTGTCGGCGCCTCACCTCGGACTCCGTGATCTGCTGCGCCGCCATGGCACCAGGTAGAAGCAATGGGGAGAGGAAGCAAAGGGGGCGAAACGGCTGAAAGGCAATGCAATCTACGGGAAGGGGGAGGGAGCCAGCCGAGGAGTGGGGAATCTTTTGGTTTTCACCACGGTAAGACACCAGTCGACGACTCTCACATCAGGGAGCAGTGGGTTTTTACAGGCGGAGTCATCGTGACTAATTGCTACCGCACCTCCTCCCGTCAATCAAAAAATTAAAAATCCTGCCGCGCCTGCTCACGTCAATCAAAAAATTAAAAATCCTGCCGCACCCAAACACCAGAGCAACGCCGCGGTGGATATTTATATTTACCTGCCGGCAAGTAGATAGAAAAAGGGGCGAAAAAACAAATGTGGCGGCGGCCTAGCTAATCGGTCGAACTAGCCCAACTAGCTAGCCACCGTGCTTCACTGATGTACTCGGCGGGAAAGGTGGTCTTTCGTGATTTGACGACTCATTTACTTGCTTCGGCGCTACGACCGAGGAGGACCCAGAAAACGCGCGGTAGGGCGTCCCACGTCAGGAAGAATATATGCGTGCACCACCCGGGAGAAACCCGAAACCGCGCGGTAGGGTGTGCCACGTCTCGGCACGGAGGAAAAGTGTGCGTGTAAAAATATACTGTATCAGACGTAGTACCTACGGTTCGACCTCAGGACCCAGCCAGTCGGTCGAAAACACCCCACTAGCCACACAGCTTCATCATGCAAACGTGGCACGGTTAGGTCCGTCTCGACCAGCAACAACGTCTCTTGTTCTAGGCGATTCTTCTATTTTCCAAGCTTTTTTTAGTTGTAATAACACCACGGCAAGCTAGCGCCACTCTTCGTGTGTGCCCATGCAAAGGTTAGATGATGGAGAGAAGAGAGATTGAGATCACAGACCTGGGACCCACCCGTAAGTGAGACAACGATCATGCACGTGTTGACGAGGCACTCCCTCTACTCTACTCAACGCAAGTACTATATAAAATCAAGTTATGGGACAAAGCCAACAACCGTTCGTTTTTTCAGGCTATCGACTTACGCTTTGTAGTCCAGGTTGCCGCTTGAATCTCGTTTTCATATTTGTTAGTTTTAGGTCCAAATTTGATTAATGACAAGTGGGACCCCGTGTGTTGTTCCGATATTTCAGTGCAGGATGGTTTTTGAACAAACACTTTGCGCGGTTAGACAAGTAACGCACGAGTTACACGTATTTTGCAAGTTCTGAACAAAAAGACAGCAGCATAGAATATCACATCCACCCCGAAGCTTAGATACTATGGTGATACGAGTAATTACACCGTTGGAAGTGAGATCCAAAGGCTTGGGAGTAGTCTTTGTAATTCTGCGCAATTACCAAACACTCCAAAGGTTTTTTGCAAATAAAACATTCAGGCCTCGTGTGTGCCGCTGCATCTTCGATCCAACGGCTCCCGGTGCTCATATTAGGTGCTCCCGTAGCTTAATTACCCGCTACGGCAATATGAGCATCTAGGTCGTATGATCGATGATCAGATGGCACATGCATAGTACTTGTACTTTCTGCGCATTTCCCAAACTCTATCAGCCGTATATTGCAAAAACATTCAAACCTCCTATTGTGGGCTGTTAGATCTCAGTGAACTCGTATCACCATAGAATCTACGGTGCGGGAGCACCTCATACTCTCCCGTGCAAGAAAACATAAGGTGCTATCGCAGCTTGGATGCTACGGTGATATGAGCTTGGAGGTCGTTTGATCTAAGATCCAATGGCATCTGAGCAGTCTTTTGTGCTTGTAAGCAGTGGGCGAACTCTTTTGGGGCTTTTCTGCAAAAAACCATTCGAACCACCGAGGAGGTGTTGGGTCACAAATCCAACACCTCCGAAGAGCTTGTATCACCAAAGCATCTAAGGTGTGGTAGCACATGATATTCTTACATACAGGAGAATATGATGTCCTCCTTCATCTTAGATGCTACGGTGATCTGAGCTTCGAGGTCATTGGATATGGGATCAAAGGGCATCTAAGTAGTTTTTGTACAAATTGTGTGCAATTCTCAAACTCATCAAGGTTTCCTGCAAAAAAATTAAGACACATCATGTGAACTGCTTTATCTCAGATCTACAAGCTCCAAGCAACTCGTATCAGCATATAGCATCTAAGGTATGGGGGCACATGATATTCTCCCGGGGAGGAGGGGTGGGGGTGCACAACCAATCGGTTGTTGGGAGGGTGGGGACAAATATAATCTAAACAACCCTAAACAGAGCTCCACAATTTTATCTAAGGTCGAGGGTTGACCCCGACAATCATAGCTCTGCCCTAAACACAATATTTGCATGCAGTAGTACTAGACTTAATATTCATGTTTCAGTTTCATGTTCATTTTAAATATTGAACTGAGGACCATGGATGTCTTACATTTTACTCCTTCGTTCCTAAATATTAGTCTTTTTAGAGGCTTCAAATGGACTGGCACATACGGATGTATATAGACATATTTTAGAGTCTAGATTCACTCATTTTGCTCCGTATGTAGTCACTTGTTGAACTCTCTAAAAGACTAATATTTAGGAATAGAAGGAGTATTTTTGAACTCGTGTCATACATGCATGGGTTGGAAAAATAGATGCAATATACTTATTGGATTGTTGTTGTGTTCGTGCGTGTGTGTGTGTGTGTGTGTGTGTGTGTGTGTGTGTGGTCATATGCTTGATACATACAAAGTTTTCTCACCTCCATATTGTTCATCTTTTAAAAATTTGAATTTGCATTGGAAAACTTACTAGGGATACCATGAAATGTGAAATCCACGTTGAGATCACTATATCACAAATTCACTCTAATTCAACAACTCGTCATAAATCAATTACCACGTCGAGATTAGTATTTGCAAGGAAAATACGGGTATTGTAATACACATAGATTCGTTCGACAATTTAAAAGGTTCCTTTCGTATTCTCAAATGGTAGGACCCAACGGCGTACCAGCCAGACCTTGGCTCGTGTTGATCCTAAAAAAACGGGCTCATGTCCTTCGGTGGCGTGCATGATACGCACATTAGGCAACCCCAACCAGTCGAGCCTCAGCGTTTCAAGTCAAAATATCTGGCGGCCAGAATTCCAGCCCTAGGAAATTCCCCTCATGTCCTCGGTCCATAATGACTATCGATGAACAACGGAGGGATGCTTTAGTAACTAGACAACGTTACCTACCGTGCCGAGCACGGTTCAATTCCCTCGGTCCCGCTCATCAAGGTCACCCGTCAACTGCATTGCCTAGTACTACTACTACTACTACACCAGGATGAGCACAGAATTGAGCCCGTTTGTTCGTGCCTAGTACTTGAGTTAATATATCAGGCAATGCACTGGTACGGAGGGATTATCCTTTTACTCCCTCCTTTCCGGTTTATAGGGCTTATCTCAAAATTTTAGTTTTCCCATTTTATAAGTCTCAATTTGGTTGTTCCCCGTCACATGTTCAGATTTCAAGGTGCAATAAATCATTACATGGAAGTATTAAGAGAAAATTGACCAATGCATGTACTTTATGCATGCATGCATTGCAATTAATGCATTCGTAAACACAATTTTTGAGGAAAACAAAGCGCATTAATTGAGTGGTTTTGCAAACTACAACAATTGTTCCACCACTCACCATCTACCTTGGTTGGTGAGATTTTTGAATTGAGCCCTATAAACCGGAAAGGAGGTTTAACTAAGCAAAATGTTTGACCAAATCCTTTCTTAAGAAATACAACAGGATAGATGTACGACTTGAAAATTTATTGCATGATGCAGGTTATGATATTGTTTCGAATCCTGGATCTTAAATTTCAGAAAATCCAAAAGTGAGCATAAATTCTTGAAACTGAGCATGGTCACGTGATATGGCACAAATATTACTTTGTAAGTTTTTTCTTCAATTCGAGACAAGCTGCTTATGATAAGTTGCACAAATGAAGAGCCAAGGTATTTTGGAACAAAGACATGTCACGTTAAGGCGAACGCCTTCACTATTGTAACCGTGGGCGTTTACGTGCCACCACGAGTCCCCACTTCTCATCGGCAGGTGCCGTTCCAGCAAGCGTGTGAGTCGACGGGAGGCGTGCGAGCAGACCGCTACGCCCGGTATCGAGGCGTGCGAGCAAACTGCTGTGCAGACTCACCGGGAGGCGAGCCCTTTGACCAGGCTCCGCCGCCCACCGTCGTCCCAACTGCTCCCACTTTTAATGTCGCCGGCGCCGCATTTTAAAATCAACCCCGCACTACCATGTATCGCTACAATCCTCTTTCTTCCTCTCCGATTCTCCTGTCGTCTACCTCCAACTAGCCTGACCTAAACGTACGCCATGTCGCATCACGATGGTCTTCCCTTAGTTTTCCAGTTTCATGAGGAAGACACCCAGCCGGAGTCTCAAGAACATAAGGCGCTTTGGGACGAGCTTGAACTGGCCTTGCAGGAAGACGTCGCGCCTGTCCCCGCTCCCGTTCCGGCTCCGCCCCGACTGCGCCAGCGCCCATCCCCGTGGCATTGATGGGCTGGGAGCCGCACATTGTCGCCGAGCTTGATGCCACGGGGTTCCACGAGGTCCCCGCTGACTTTCACGCGCCCGTGCACCTGCCAGCGCATGCGCCTGCGCGTGCACTGACGCGCACGCCCGTGCCGGTGCCCGTGCACCTGCCAGCGCATGCGCCTGCGCGTGCAGCGCGCCCGTGCCGGTACCCGTGCACACGAATGTCTCCGCCCGCGCCGTTGACAGCGCCTATCCCAGCAGGTGCCGGTTTCTCAGCGGCATGGATGGCCGCCGTCGACCGCTTCCTTGCACCAACGCCAGTCGCCTCCTTCCGCCAGTTGACTCGCTCCGAAGTCCAGAACATTTTGGCCTTCCTTGAAGCTAGGCCAATGTCCAGGAGTACGCCAACAATGGCGCAAGACGCCGCCGTCGCCGTCGGTCAGTGGCCCGACGACACGTAGCACGCGATAGAGGAGCCGCTTCCCACGAGGACGCCCCGCCGCCGCGTAATCTAAATTTGCCATGAAAAACGTTCGGATTGCCATGATTAAAATCCGAACGTTTATCATTTCCGTTATTTTATATCGGTCGTCGTATAATTTAAAGTCGGAGTCAGACAGAACGAAATGTATGGTTTGATCGATTGAATGTTCTGCTAGAGCCGTATCAAATTAAATATAAAATGTCATCAAGCCACATGTATTCCTTGTCATCTAACGACCTAGACTGCTTCAATGTCGAGCGCTCAACACGTTTAGCGTGCAGTTAATTTCATGCCAAAAATAATGCTAATCACATGACAACACGCAAATAATATCCTAGTAGTTAATATCCGCATGCACTTAATATACTTCCAAATTAACGTGCATTGCACGTACACACTGACTAGTGCTGCTAGTACGTAAAACTGGTGCCGTGACTTGTGAATGCGTCCAGATATGGTCAACGGCAACATCGCCCGCGAGTTCTTCCTGTTTGCCCATGCGTCTAAACGCAGAAAGGGAGGAGAGAGAGACATGGAACCCACCAGTAAGTGAAGGCGAATAGTACTAAAAATAATATTACATGTTATCCATTAATTAGGCTGTGGTAATATAAAAACATTATGTGAACAAAGGGGGTACAACAAACATTGCTATTCTACGTATGTTGCCTATTGACGTGTGGCTTGAAGGCCTGGTCGCATGTTCGATCCTCGTCCTTTATTTTTTAATTTGTATATGGGTCCAAATTTGTTTCATGACATGTGGGCCCCTCGGTGTGTAGTTTGTAGCACTTTAATTTGTGGGTCGAAATTTGTTTCATTCCAAGTGGACTATCGGTGTGTAGTTTTGTAGCTTATTTATAATAATTAAAGAGAACAACATAGTTTTTGTGGCGACCGATTCTCCGGGTGTTAATCCCAGAAAATGGCCCCTGTGCTTACCAGCCCTAGGATAACTGTTAGCTGATAAGGCACTAGCTTGATACAGAAAATCCAAGCAAAATACAATATATGTAGTACAAGACCATTCTGGCCTGTGAGTACAATCAAAGGGGTTTCTAGCGGTTGACGGCGGAAGCGGGTTGTAAAACATCAGTGTCTCTGGGACTCCATTTCCCACGGGAACAGCTGACCAAGTTAACTCCTATCTTCGCGAGGCTGCTATCACCGTTGCTTAGGTTCCGGGGCTGTCAACACGGTCGCTCCTTTCCGCGCAAGAAATCTGGCCAAGACAATAGCCAGGGACAAGCCACTAAGTACTTGGAATGTACTCGCAAACATTATGAACACGGGAATAATATAACAACGATGTTCTGAAATATTTATGCCCATGATGTCAGTCACGAAAGGTAAATAAACTCTGATGCGTGCAAGCATGTTAATTATGAATATGCAATAATATGATAGTATTAGGATTATGAAATAAATGACATAAAGGTCTTCAAAAGAAATGCCACAATCGGGCGTCTGAGCGACACCGCATAAAGGGCTTTAAAAGAAATGCCACAATCGGGCGTCTGAGCGACACCACATAAAGGGCTTTAAAAGAAATGCCACAGTCGGGCGTCTGGGCGACACCGCATAAAGGGCTTTAAAAGAAATGCCACAGTCGGACGGATGGGCGACAGCACAGAAAGGGATTCAAAAGAAATGCCACTATCGGGCGTCTGAGCGACACCACATAAAGGGCTTTAAAAGAAATGCCACACTCGGGCGTCTGAGCGACACCACATAAAGGGCTTTAAAAGAAATGCCACAATCGGGCGTCTGAGCGACACCGCATAAAGGGCTTTAAAAGAAATGCCACGATCGAGGCGTCTGAGCGACACCACATAAAGGGCTTTAAAAGAAATGCCACAGTCGGGCGTCTGAGCGACACCACATAAAGGGCTTTAAAATAAATGCCGCAGTCGGGCGTCTGAGCGACACCACGTAAGGGGCTTTAAAAGAAAAACAATCATAGTGAATATCCAGGAGGTAGAACCATCCCAGGGATATTCGACAATACCAATAATACCATGGATTAGTCCACAACAAAACAATAATCATCATTACCACATGTCGCAAGTCGTAGTATCAGTTCTGATTTAACAGCTTCACCTCCGAAGACCGACACTAAGACCGACACTTGACCCATCCCAGACTGTAATCCTTAACCATGGACACGGCTATTCGAATAGGTTTAATCTCTGCAGAGGGTGTACTCTTTACCCACGATGTAACGGATTCCTTTAGTCCATCGGGACTAATTCCGCTCACTGGTCTTTTGTTGAAAACACACCTAACTTGCACACACCGACTTAACTCACACGTGTGCAGAATCACCCACGACACCTGTCAAGCAAACTCTAAGTGGGAGGCTACAACCTCGCGTAGCATGGCATCAAATTTATATCGCGGCGCTCTAAGGGTGGCCTCCCTCTCGGTCTCAACCGAAACACCCATGCCCCGGACCAGGTGGCCTGCCTACCACTACAACCGGTATCTTCCACCCTGGCCTCTCTGTATGGTGTGTGCTAGAAAGAGGTTGACAACTTACTGAGCCGTACTCTACTTGTTGTAGAGACGAGTGGTAGTACGAAGCAAGTATGGGGGTTACTGGAACAAGACTCGATCTACGGTCGACTCAGGAGGTTTAAGTATGTCCCTGCATGACATGTATAACAAATATATCTCAACCAACACGATCACTGCTCCCCATACCTCACTATGCCATACCGGACATGACCGTCCAAACGGGGACCGGCGACAAACTCATGCCTACCCAAGTCAGAGGCTTTCCCGGATTCCTTCCGGCATGCAAGCAAGGCACATGAGGATTATTATTATCACAAGTGTGATCATTTCCAACAGCATGGAAATCACAAATATGCATCCATGCACATGATCATCTCACATGAAATAACAAGTCCTCCAAAAATGAGGTAGTGTTATAAGCGTGTCAACGAACACACAAAAGTATTATGCCGTCAGAATGCTTGCCTTCAGGTCATGGGAAGGCAGGGTGCATTTCAAACTCTTGAAATATTTCTCCTCTCTTCAAAAATCCTATTTTAGAAATATAAATGAATTAACACACAAAAATAAAAACAGCATAAAAAGTGTTTCTGAATATTTTTTCAAATAAATCTTAAAATAAACTAGACAATATTTGAGAGAGGTAGGAAAAATAATTAATTCATTTAAAGTTATATTTGAAAAGATACAGCAGGTCAAAGTTTGGTCAAAATCTGTTATTTAGAATAAAAACAGAAAAGAAAAGCGTTTCAAATAAACACGTACACGCCGAAAACGTGCTTGAAGTGCGCTTCCACTTAACCCACGTGGATCGACGGGGTCACCGACAAGGTCCAGGGGCCCCACCGTCGTTTGACCCGATCACGCTGCCGTTCCCCTCGACCGGACGGAGGCGGAGCTCGGCGAGGTTTTGCCGTGACGGGGCGTCTCTTGGCGATCTGAGGATATGGGTGTGCTCAGGGGGTCGAGAAGAGTCTGTGGGTACCCGCCATGGTCGCCGTCATGGACGGAGTCGCCGGCGACGAGCCTCGCGGCGGAGCAGGCGTTCGGGTGGATAGTGGGTTTGGGACTACGGTGGTCTCCGACCAAAATTGAGCGCGGGGTTGCACTCACGAGAGGGAGGGGGAGTTCTTGGTGGAGAGAATGGAGAGGGAGGGGCACTGGTGGCGACGGAATCGGCCGGAACGAGGCGGCGACCGAACCGACCGGACTCGGGGAAGAAGGCCTTCCCCTCCTCGACTGCTAGTCGTGGTAGCTCTAGGGGGATCAGAAGAGGTTGCTCGAGAACTCGATTGGTCTCCGGGGCCCTTATATACACGGTGGAGGTCGGTTTCGTGGTGGCCGGCGATAAGGATGACGGCGAACCGTCTTTCTGTAGCAATGGTGACGTGGCGGCGACGCGCGCTAGAGGACGAAGCTGCGGCTGAGCTGGAGATGCTTAAGGGGGAAGCTGGCGAGCGGAGGAGGTTTGGGCGGCGTCATCCATGGATGCGGCCGCAAGCGTGCCGCCAAGAAGCTTGCTGCGGCGCCGCTGTAGCGAGCCAGGGGCGGTCGGGGCTCTTGGCGCGACGCGGCGAGGGGAAAAGGATCAGGATGAGCTCGGGGAGGTTTATCCAGGGGCGCGCTTGCTCGGGCGTGGGCACGTGCAAAACGCGTGCTCTGCTCGCACTCCGGGCGTGCACGGCGTCTGCTCGACGAAATGCCAGGATGGCCAAAACTGATAGAGATCAAATGCAAATCCACAGTGCAGGTTAGAGACCATTAGCGAGCTAATAGACAACTTGGTTTGGACAGATGGGAAAGTTCACAACACAAACTTACAATCATGCCAAAACTGTTCATGCCCATTGTGGTGTTTGACAAAATGCCAGAGGCACTTAGGCATTTCTTGGAGTGACCAAAACTTCCAGAGTGGGGTCTCTTTAGGTGAAAGAGAGGGTGGTGAGGTTAGTTTGTGAAAAGCACAAACTTGTTAGTGCAAGTTTTGCAGAACTCCAAATCTGGACAGGAGGTGGGTGGCATTATAACTTGAACCAAAAATGATCAAATGAGTGCAAGCTCCTGGACTTAGGGGTTTTGCATGGAGGACTACAAGTAGGAGAAAGAATCTAGGGCCAAAGAGCAAGCAAGACTATGGTTGTTGTACAAATCATCATGTTGGACCAGAATGGAGATGAAGTTGATTCAATCAAAAATTTCAAATAACACCACTGGTTTTTTTGCATAAAGTTGAATAATATGATACTACCAACATCCCATAATTTTGGTGGAAGCTAGAAACAAATATTTAAAAGGGTTGTAGTGTAAAATTGTCCCCTGGACCAGAGAGGAAAAACATTTGTAGCACTCAAAATATGCAGTGAATGAAATATATTATTGCACAAAAGTGATTTAGAGACATCACATGACATCTCCAAATTTTGGTTGGATTTTTAGTTAAGTTTATCAACTGGTTGCAGTACAAACAGGAGCTCCAAAACTTAAAACAAGCCATTTTAATGAATAAAGCTCAGGGTGAAATAGTTTAATAAATAAATCTACTGATTGAGAGATGTTTTTAAAGAGAGGGTATATATGTCCAAGATGTTTTGGAAGGACCCACTTGGGAAAAACTCCTTAATATTAAAAGAACAGCTTTGAAATCCACAGAGACATTCTTGCAGGCAAAAATTTTAAACTCTTGGCAAAATTTTAATAACTAAAACCTGGTTAAATTTTTGGGGTGTTACAGTTTTTTCAATAATACCATGGTGCGACGTTGAAGGCGAGAAAGGACGTGTGAGAGAGCGATGACCGAGCCAGAGGGAAATCAACTAGGGGAGTTGCGTGGGTTGCAACGGCGTTTGGAGTAGTTGTGGGCCGAATGCTACGAAAATATAATTTAAACTGACCAGAATAAATGCCTACACAATTTAATCCAAGGTTGGAGTGCCCCTCGCAATGTAAATAGCCCTGGCTTTGCGAGGGATGGAGAGGTAGTAGCTTCAACGCGTGGAAGATACGGTATGAGAAAGCGAGGTCAATCGAGAGACATATAGATAGAGAGACAAAGTGAGTGTGGTCCGACATTCATTGAACAAATATATATGCTCCAGAGATATTGTCAGATTGAGCTTTTGGTAAGGGTGAGGATGTAAGATAGAGCTTGAGAGATGATCCGATCTAGGACGTGTAGATATATTTTGTGCGTGGGAGCAAGCAAGGTCAACCCGATCACATAGGGTCGCCGTGCGATCGAAAGAGTGAGACGGGTTGGAGAGAGTGACCTAGATAGACGATGTGCGTGAGAGAGTATACAATGTGAATAGGTCGAATTGGGCTCAAACATGGTGATATATCGTTTTTGTCCGAGAAAGAGCAAGGTAAATCGAGACATACGGAGAGAGATAGAGAGAGAGAGAGAGAGAGAGAGATTGAGTGAGCATGGCCCACCATGAGGTCGAAAGAGTGGCGGTGGCTTGGATGGACTGACCTAGATAGACAATCTGCGTGAGAGAGTATAGAGCGTGTCGATCGAGGACCGAACAGGGAGATATATCATTTGTGTGTGAAAGAAAATGAGGTTAAACGAGACTCAGATAAAGAGAGCTAGATTGAGCGAGTGTGGCCCGCCGTGTGGAAGAAAGAGTGAGACAGTCTCGATGGAGTGACCTAGATATACAACGTGCGTTCATGCGCACGAGAGGTTGGGGGGCTAGATAGTCAATGCATGTATTTAGCGTGAAAGGGTGAGAGGGAGAGGGGGGGGGGGAGAGAGAGAGAGAGAGAGAGAGAGAGAGCTCGGCATGGGGTGCAATGGTGGGTGTGCGAGGTAAATACATTTGGTAACAGGAGTGGAAAAAGGGGTTGTGTAGTTGAGAGACTTAGAGATCGAAGCATGGAGAGAAAGAATGAACGTGTGTTGGAAACCGATAGCTTGCTAAGGTGGTTAGGAGAGGAAGATTGACCCGTCTGAGAAGTATGTAGCGTTTGTCTTGGCAGAGGGGCTAAAACAACATTTGAATGTACACAGTACGATACTTAATATCGATGTTTCAATTCGGTGTACATTGTAAGATTTGAACGGAGGACCAGGCATACGGGTAATTATTTTGAATTCGTGCCATACTAAGTTTCGAAAAGTTGACATTGGCTCAATTTGTTGTGCTATTTTGTAGGCCATATGTTTGAATCCATCCAAAAGTTTTCTCACTACCATGGTGTTCATCATATACATATGAATTTGTATTAAAAAAAGTAGCATGGATACAGTGAAATGCGAAATCCACGTTAGAATTGGAGATCGCTACGTGACACACACTCTAATTCAAATAACTAACTACGTGACACACACTCTAATTCAAATAACTAATTATGTGACAGACTCTAATCCACGTTAGCGTGGGTACCGTTTCAATTTTTTTAAATAACTCCTCATTAATTAATTTATAGTACTCCCTCTATTCACTTTTATAAGACCTTGAAGACAATTCAGACAATGTGCAAAACAGTTCATTTTAAGTTGTCTGAAACGACTTACAAAAGTGAACGGATGGAGTATCTCGTTTCAAATGACTAACTATTGCAAGGAAAACACGGGCGTGGTAATACATACAGATTTGTTTGCAAATGAAAGAAGATTCGTTTGCATTCTCAAATGTAGGCGCACCCAGCGAGACCAGGTCGTGTCGGGGTGGACGCTGCCGGTGCCTTAAAGGCAAGCGCCTTTGGGTGGCCCGACATGTGGGCCAGCCACTGTTGGGCCCACATGTCATGGACACAAAGGCAGGTGCCTTAAGGCACCAGCTTATAATCTAAAGGGGTGGACGCGTGTGTCGGATGGACGCGTAGCACCCAACCACCCACCCCCTCCCCCCCCCCCCAAAAAGGACAACGACAATATAAGTTCGCGCTTCCACCTTTTGGGTTGAAATATCTGGCGGCCCCAATTCCAGCCCCGCAAAATCTCTCTTCTCCACCGTCCCCTTCCCCGCCCAGATTGCTCAAATCCCTAATTCACCGCCATCCCTCGAATCACCCCTCGTCTCATCTCTTTCCCCACCGTTCCCCACCTCATGCGGACGGACGACGACGAAGGCGACGGTCGCGCTTCACGACCGCACCGGAGCTACCTCATCTACGCCTCGCCCACCGCACCGGGTGGTCCACGACAACGTCGGCCGCCATAACCGACGTGCCTCACAGACACTGAGTTCCACCGCATCAGGTGCGCTTCACCGACGCCATCTCCCAGCTCACCGGGGCTACTTCACCAAGCACATCGTCGCACCTCCGCCCCCCGAGGCCGTCGGGGCTTCACCAACGGTCTCGTCCACTGCATCGTAGCGCTCCGCTGCCACTCAAGATCTGCATCCGTCTTGCGGCCAATAGCCAACGCCAAGCGCATCACCCTCAACGGCTCTGAAGTGACCCGCACTCTAGCTAGGAGAGCATGCCCAAACGCCGGCCCGAACTAGGTATCCACACATCACTCCCTTGTGCCTTTGTTCCGGCGATGTTTGGATATCTTTTCACTGCTCTCTTAGCTTACACGCCTATGCAACTCTGACTTTAACTCTTATTTCTTCTGGAGATATCATCTGAAACAAGCAAATCCATTTTTTAGCGAAGCATGACGGGGCTACGGGATCTGGTACACATCCCGCACACCCGTATAACTTTGTAAGTATCTGTCCTCCGGTACAACATTAAGGTCAATTCCTCTTATTTGATCAACTATTCGCCGTGTCAAAAATGCAGAGGGGGATGCAAGGAGCACAAGTCATGCACATCCAAGCAAGTGGTAACATGGACTTGTACATGGAACATCCCAAGCATAGCGAGCTGCGATGAGCACAGCATAACGAGCTAAGCGTAAGTCCACGCATTTCATTTAATTCATAGGCATTCGTGTATGATTTGTGTGCGATGGCTGATCCACGAATTCAAGTTACCAGGGCGAACATTTAACTTAAAAAAATCTGAAGGCACTTGCACTCGAAATCAACATAACTTGAGAAATGTGAAGCTACATGCACTTTGAAAACCAGCTAATGATCCAAAGTAGTTCAGATTATAAACACTAAATGATGCAAGCACCAAAAAACACAAAATGCAACATGATATACAAGGACTACAAACATGGTGCATGCACCTGCTTGAATTATTCGTTCTACGGCTGAAAATATCGAAGTGTAATTGCACGTATAACCGGTCATAAACTGCATATCAATATATCTATCCTGCACAAGTATGCCAATAGTTTCAAACAATAGATTAGAAAAGTATTTATGCTATGTTGTCATGATATGGGGACTTTCTGGTAGATGGCCTCGACGTTTCCTCAAGCTATGAAAATGCACTATAATTTGCTTGTCATCAATGCCTGCAAATCTCTGTCTCTCTCAACATAGAAGATCATCATTAGACAATAAATACGTCAATGAGCTTGCAAAATGCTTGCATTAAATCCCTCATTAGACACTATATGTTCATCACCAGTAGCATGTAAAATGTTTGCATCAAATCCTTCATTAGATGTCTGTTCATTAGACACTTCAGGCTCAAGAACAACATGAGCTTGTATGTTTGCACCGGAAACTTGATTAGATACATCAGATTCAGTCGATTCGGTATTGATTGGGGAGTTATAAAATAAGTAGAAATTGGTTTCATTTTCTCATAGATTCCCTACATACAAGTAGTTTTAGAACACCGTCAGGTTTAACTATTGGCCAGAAATTGAAGAGTTGAATTAGATATAATCAGGGATGTGATGTACCTGCTCGTTGCACATGCTACTCTTGCAAGCTGCGACTGTCCGTTTGCGCAAGCTCGATACCATGCCCGTGCTGACGCTGCTGCCTCCCACGCAGGCTACACCCAGGGTTGGATCTTCATCTTCTTGTCCTTCCGTTCGCTTGAAGCCCGGCGACCGCCCTCCAACAAGGGTGCGAGGAAGTGCTGTGTCGGTCTGTCGATGGCGGCTAGGTTAGGAGCGAACCAGATCGAGGTGGAAGCGAATGAATTGGGATTTTTCCTGCTGTCGATCGATATGGGAGGCGCTCGTTTGGGCCATGAGCCTGCTATAGGGCCTGCCTTGCACTTATGTTATTGGCCCATCAAAATTGAAAAAATTTTCTTCATTTTTACATTGCACCTTTCGTGCGTTGGGATGAACAAAACTAGCGTGGGCCAACCTGGACGACTCAAACTAGGTGCACGCTTTCCAGCCACCAGAGGCGGCCGCCCATACCAGTCCCTATGGTGGCGTCGCCCCTTTTTGCGTGTATGATTGAATAGTGAAAAATATTCCAGGGGCGCTTTTGATTTACCCACAGAATGGTTAAATTGCTTGTTTCTATGAACTGAGTTCGCCAATAATGTGAAGGATGCCAGTCTTTTCATCCTATTGTAGATTGCTTAGATCTCGATATGCCAAAAGTAATCGCATGAAATATACAGTAAAAGCCAGTATGATGTGTTTGGCTACAACTAGTCTGACTACACGTCCTCATATAACATATCAAGGACGCACCATCTTACCAGATTAACCATTCAACTTACCCATGTAGTGTGGGAAGAAACAAGTATTGGGACTGCGTATCCAAGCAATTGATGCCATGGACTCCTTTGTACAACCTTGTAAGCGAAAAAGAAGTTGCAGTGTGCCTGTAAAAAGAACTAGCGTAAGTTTAGTTACCTGCTTCTCGGAATTTTAGTTAGCCACTTATTGCAAAATTGTTCAATTACGTTGCTTGGCTTAATTTAGTTTGCTACTGATTACATAATGGCACTGCCTGTTAATCATATTGTAGACTGTGCCTATCTATGTGTTTGATACTTACTGTTAAGAATTACCTGTTTGATTTAACTTAAATATCTACTTGTTTGTTTAACTGCTTTGTTGCTGCAACAACAGGTTACAATGATGTTAATAACTAGTACTTTTCATCATCCAATTGAAACTCTTTAATTCCTTGTTTGTTTAACTGATTTGCTGTTATAACTCCCAGTTGAGATGTTTTGCTAACTTCAACTTTTCTGAATTCAGTCGGAACTTTAATGGCAAAACAGGTTAGCCCAAGATCAAAGAGCGAGGTCCCCATGGACGTTGCATCATCCCACAGCAAAGGGCACCGCCCAATCGAGCATTATGAATTGCCAACTGCTGATGCTCTAGAGGCTAAACTAGTGGTAGAAATAGATTAAGCTTCTGCACTTAGAGATGAAGTTGACATGTTGAGGAAGCAAACAGCACAATCACAAGCAGTACTCAAGACAACCATTAAATATTTGGTGGATTTCAAAACGAAGCAAGCTGAGACTGATCAGATTGTTAAGGTCCTGAAGGAAAAAAGGAAATTAAATTCCTACTTGGTAAATCATAGGTGAAATGTTCTTTCCATAGTTTTATAACCTTTGTGTTGTCTGTTCATGTAATCAATCAAACCATTTGTTTTAGAGCTCATGTAATAATTGTTTTTTTGGTTTGTAATTTTATTTGAGCACAAGTCTGTATTAATTGATAAGACTCGGAGACATTTCATTTGGATTGCTGTGCAGGACCTACAAATATGTTAATCGGGCTGAATGTGCATTCAGCAATAGTAGTAGTATAGATGGACCATAAGTGGCACGCATCGAAAAGGGCCAAGATGCTGGCTAAAGAAGGATGTTGTTGTAGCCAAAAAAAAGTACAATGACCTGGCTTATGTATGTTAGTTGATATTATTGATCCATATACTCTATAAGTGTTTATATATACATTAGTTTTGTACATTCTTGGTTGATTGACTCGGTATTTGAATCTTGATACATCGCTTGTGTACATATCTAAATGGGAGTACACATTCTGCTGCGTGTGACATTTGAGTTGGACATGAAGTGTTCCAAATATTCAATTCACCTTAAAGCTGGATACTAGTTTACGAATTTGAGTATCGGCATTTGTAACCCATATTCATATATGACAGTGGAATACATCTTTGTCGTCCTTTTGAAGATATATAAAAACACATAGAATGATTTATAAAGATTCATATAGGAATAGAAAATGGATTCGAATTTAGTTGCCAGGGTAAACGTGGATGCTTATTGTCCCAAAATTCAAAAGAAGCAGCAAAATGTCCCACTCCCACGTCGGCTGCCTGAAGCCAAGTGTTTGGGAGATGGAAATTACTGTCTACCCATTACACGGACAATCCATCGGCCCGATTTCCACTGCTCTAAATAGGGGTAGGTTAGTAACTTCAATTATAAGTGACACGACCGCCTCTGAGCCCATTCCGACACGGTGGGCGTCAAACATGGGCGGAAAAACACATTTGATTCAAGCTCGTCTGACAGACCTTTGTTTCTCCCTCCATTCCCCATTCGTACATGGTGGGCGGCAAAACAAACTCGACTCGGCCGAAATCGATGTAGGCAAATATTTTCAATAGGGGCAGGTTTGTAACTTCACTAAGACATGACACAACCGCCCTACCTGTCAGCCTCGTTCATACACCGTGGGCGCCAACCATGGGCGCCAAAACACCCTGTCCTCGCCCGAAATCACTCTGGGCAAATATTGGCACGATGCGGGATTACCGTCCTATCCCCAACTGACGAGACGTCCAAATTTTAAACGGGGGCTAAGTTCGTAACTTTCCCATATTTCAGACAGGCGCGTCCCAAAAACATGGTTTCCCGTACCTCTCCCTCCATTTTCCCATTCATACATCATCCGCGCTAGAACAGCCCATCCCCACACCAGCCTCCGTCCGCCACCCCATCCATCGCCGCCGTCCTCCACCACATCCATCGCCACCGTCCTCCACCATGCCGGAGCGCCTACCAAGACCTCGTCGTCCACTACTAGAGATGGACGTTTCTCATCCATGGAGACGGACCAATAGCCTTGCATCGCGTCCTCTCGCTTGATCGGCGCCGTCGTCCTCTTTGTCTGGGCCGCTCACACGACCTTCTCTTCCACTGCAACGGGACTTATCCCCCGATGCACCCGTCTCCGTCGCAGATCTGCTTCAATGCCACCGACAGCCATCGCACCCCCGATGCCTACACGGAGCCGCAAGAGAGGTGGTACTTCATATCTCCTCAACTTTTTGATCTCAACCAGAAAATAGATCTTAACTTGGTTACTCTACTTTCTTTTCAGCTCTTAGAATTTAGTTCTTAGTTCAAGCAAACAATGGATGCTAAATATCATTTCTCCTGTTTGCGACTTCAAATCTGCCATGGCACAGCCATAATATGGTTTAATTGATCATGCTTAGGGTTTAATTGATCATGTTGGTTCCGTGGTGATTTCTTTAATAGAAATCGAAGGAAACCCTCTTTTGCTAAAAAATATGCTTAGAGTTTCCCCTTTTATGATCACTATACGATCGTAAATCGTGCTTCGTGTCATAATAACATCGCTCCACGCATCAAGCTAAACAAGCTTAGATGTTCAAATCTGAATATGATATTATTAAAAGCGAGTTGTTTAATTGGTCAGCTGAATGTTCCTAAATTAGTTTGAAAATGCATGTTCGCCGATCGGGTGTGTATCTCTCTGAGGTGCCCACGGTGGGCAGCCCACCCTGGGATTTTGGGTCGCCCCAGCCCCGATTCCCCTCTGATACCTCTGTGATTCGATCTCTACTGCCTGACCGCTTGCCAAATGACTTGCCATCCCGGACGGCATGACTCTAGGAGGAGGCGCCGAACTAACAGGAGGCGAGGCAGCCGCCCAACAGCGTCACCGCTGCCGGCGCGCCCGCCGTGCCTACCTTCCCAGGCCGTTCAGGGCTCAGGCGTGCAGCACCCACCAAGCTAACCCGATTTATCCTGAGATACGTCCTCAACACTCAGCAGCCACTCCGCATCACCCATTTTCTAATTGATTCATTACTCATTAGGCAGGACTGTCATTAGGGTTTGTTGTGTGCTCAGTGCTACCTACACTTAATGGTTCAGATGTATTAGGCACTACCAACACTCCACCCTTGAAGCTAAACATTATGCCACTCATAATTGCTTAGTTTATTTGTTCAAATATGAATTTCATATGATTCTAATGTTCCTACTTCAGTTTTGAAATGTGTGTCTGCCTATTATAGAGACATAAGGGGTTTGTATTTCTGTGTGTGGTCTAGTCAGCACGGTTGGGGAGGTGAACTTTGCATATGCAGGGGTTTACAGGGAGACACTCTCCGAGTTGAATCCGCAATGCATTCATAGATAATCTGACTACTTTTTATGTTTTCGTGAATCTCAGATTCTGAACAACATCATAATGATTATGAGCTTGCGCGCATGAAAAGAATAAAGCAGAACAATGCCATGGCTGTCAAACTTGGTATTAAGGGACTGAAATCAAGTCTGGATGCAATGCAATGCAAACGCTCTCCACCTCTGATTCATGCTCGTAATATGATCCTAACAGTGATTACGAGCTAGAGGGACACCAAAGTCAATGTAGCTCCCTAGTGGAGGAGTCGAGGAAGATGCCCTATCTTATTCACCAATCAAGGTACTTGCTCTAACTTTCCAAGGTTACATTGCTCGCACATATCTTGCAATCGATGCTTTGCATTGCTTCTACTTTGTTGAACTCCCATTAGCTTAGTTTACACATCGTGTATCACGAATACCCTGCCTATCCATTTTCAGACATATTCCATCTGTCATCATACCATATTTATCCATTCAAATGTTGTTCTTGTGTATCGACGTTCAAAAGGAAGAGGCGATTGCGATCATGGAGGACCACAAGCAAAGTATTTGGAAAAGGTAGTGGCACCGATAAATCAAATAGCCCATTAGGTGTAGTTGCAATATCACCCGACCCACAAAATACCCCAACTCTAGCAGACTCTAGCCCTACTACACTAGTCATTTCGATGCCCCAACTTAGCGAGACCCCAACTGCAGCAAGCGGTATGATTATGCCGATTGACATAGCACCACGGTATGACGCAAAACCCCATTCCAAAGAAAGAGTACACCAAATCCAGTTGCCAAATCCTTTTCGAACCGTAGAGAGCCCCAATTGCAGCAAATAGGACCCTGTTCCATTTCTTCCCATTTTAGAAGATGAAGCTTATGTTGTTGTCAGGAACTTTGTGCGCATCTTTCCTTCATGGAAAGATTATACCACAGACATAGAACAATTTCCAGTCTTCCTCCGCAACTTACGCGTAAGTAATGTACTAATGTTATTCATGGTCATTACTGCATACGTTTCTGCTAACAGAGGACACAAGATTTCATTCTTTTAAATAGGCGAGGAGCAAACTGGATAGTGAAAACGAGCAAGGGCTGGTTGCGCTTTTCAAGCACTCGTTGATGAAGTATCGTTCCTACCCGAGGCAAGCGCACTTCGATGGCAAGCCTCTAAAAGAAATTTCTGTAAAGTCTCCGGTGCTACATTTATCAGACGATGACTAGAATAATCTTGTTACACATTGGTCTCGGCTGCAGCTTAAGGTACTGTCTATGATATCACATCACAATTTGAACTACATTTCTGCATTTGCCTTAATGTCTCACTTGTATGAAAAATGTTAGCAGAAGAACATTCGTTCTCAAGGGACCACGTAATCTCGCAACTATACCGCATTAATCGCATTGCTCTTGTGAGTACCTCTTGCCTTGTATGACCATACTTACTTTCGTAGCTGTTTGATTATGTAGCATCACTTCACATGTTAGCCTCGTAATCGTCCATTTGGTGGACATTATAAGATCCGTATGGACTCTTACACAAATTTAGAATCAACCCAATGCTTTTGAAGAGGTTTAGCTCTGCAGTCCTCTTGTAAGGACTGGACGTGGTCTATCACTGCACTTACATTAACAGCTACTCCCTCCGTCCCATAATATAGGAACGTTTTGTACAGTACACCAGTGTTAAAAACACTCTTGTATTATGGGAAGAGGGATTGGTTCATTTTGTAGCATTCTGCATCTTATCTCCCTCGCCCACCATTTACTAAAAAAGATCAGATCTATATTTAATCTTACCAACAAGTAGAATACAGACAATGCCGGTAAGTGTAGCCCTTGCTCTTGTCAAGACATTTTGTCCTGTAATGCTTGTACTTCCGAGGATTGGTAGTTGATTATGTAGCATCAATCTGCATCTTATCTTCATTATCCTCTATCCCTTCCGGTATTATCATATCTATAATTACTCTCTACAAAATGTAGAGTACAGGCAATGCTTATGAAGAAGATTCTGTGCTGAAATTCTTGAGTTATCCTTCCCTTGACATGGAGAAGGGAATTATAAAGCCGGTGTTAACTTTTAATGTAAGTCGGTCCTTCTAAAGCCTTTATCCTCAACTGCTGTTTAATTTGCTCATACTCCCTATCGTTTACTGCTGTTTAGTTTGCTATTTCTACCAAAATGCATGTTCGTAAGAACCGTAAGTTCTAAGTTTTACTTGTAAAACCAAATTTCTTATTCATACCATGCACATTACTTAATACTCCCTATATGTATGCTTGGTTTTGTGGATCTATAATCCTGTGTGTGGTGAAGCAGCCCACGTTTGCAACTTGTCATCTCCTGTTTTATCTTCTTGATGTGGTGATGATATGAACAACATGCCATGCACATTATCCAAAATAGATACAATGATTTTCTTTGCCCTTCATCTATGCTTGTTATGTTGACATGGTAATCCAAGAGTGTGGTGAAGCTCCCGCATTATGAACAATGCCAAATTATGCTATTGATATTTTGAACTTACTCTTTATTTTCTAATTTGAAATTGGATAGAATTGACAGAACAGTTATCATCTTTGTTTATACACGTGCAAAACCTGTCATCTCTCTGCTTTGTTTCAGGGTGATATGCCTGACGGCATGCACAAGTCTGCTGAAGGCTATGAGATAAACCCAAGATATATTGCAGCAAAGAAGGCAAAACATCTTGAAGATAGCGAGACAACCCCAAAGTATTGTCTTGATGCAGTGTTCAAGTTACTTGAGACTAACAGTCAGACAAGCTCACAGAATTCGTTGTTTGAATCAGTTCGACTTCTTCAGTCCCAGGTTCTAGCGTAAAGGCATTACGCAACTCAACTTTGACTTGAAGTCCTATCTCTAAGAAAGATTACGCAGAACACCAATGAGAACCTCATCGCTAAACAGCTACACCGGAAGCTATGACCGACATGCTAGGCGGTCTCACAGCCTTGCTTTTCAGTGCGCATAGCAGTTCCCCATAAAGGCTAACCTTTCTTGAAGTGTCTTGGAAGTGGTCTCGGTTCAAGATTATTTTGTTCTGTTGCAATGGTGCCCAGTTTTTGTAATCTGCTTCTTCGTTGTGCTTTATGATCACTGGTGGCGAACTTCGATGCCTAGTGGATTTAATATACCTTAAATCCTTTATTGTATAGTGTAGGTTTATTCTTAGTTACTATGACATAATTTCTTTATTGTATAGAGTGGGTTTGTTCTTAATTCCTACTAGTTACTGCCATCATTCGCTATCTGAAAAAAATCAGATGTAGTTGACCGGGCCGAAAATTCGATAACGGGCCAGGTTTCTAGCGGGCCACAATTGGGTCGGCCTGCGTCTTTCTTGGGCCCGAATGATTGGGGCCTTCACACATTGCGCCAGGCCCAAACTTACACCAGCCTATATTTTAGTTGGGCCTTTTGTCGCCCAGTAACTTAGTTTGGCCCGGTAGCGTTGGGCCATTAATGTTGAATATTGTCTTGGCTTTATTACGGCCGAGATGAAACCACGGGCATTTAGCAGGCCAAAATGCATGTTGGGCCTCAATTTTCACTAGTCGTCGACGGGCCTTCAGCAGGCCGAAATGTAGACCGGGTCGTTATGGGCCCCGTTAGCTCACGGGCCATTACCAGGCCGAAACATATCTCGGGCCTTAGTTGGCCCACTGATATCATGGGCCTTTAAGAGGCCAAAAGCTTAGTACAGGCATCAACAGGCCGAATTACGAGACATGCCTTTAACAGGCCCAAAGTCACGTTGGGCTTAACTGTTGCCACCTTTAGCACGTGCCGTTAGTGGACCCGATGTCCCGTCGGACCATATATGGCCCATGGGCAGCACGGGCCATTCCTAGGCCGAAAGTCACACCGGGCTGAAATGGGCCCATGTCTACAACAGGCCTCTAACAGGCCAAAAGTCACTGGGCTGTAGTTGGGCCCGAATATTTGGCGAACAATTAGCGAGCCAGATCTGGCTTCGGGCCGTAAATGGGCCCAAATATTGGGCGAACAAATAACGGGCCAGATCTGGTTTCGGGCTATAAATGGGCCTTTATTAAGGAGGCCGTTATTGGGCTGGCCCACTAGTACCTGATTAAGTTCTACGGGCCTTTGACTGGGCCGGCCTTTTTAACCTGTATGGGCCTCTGCAATTGGGTTCCGTCCCAGATCATGGAAACACAGCTCAACGGCTACGTCACCACTGGCGCTTTAGCCTCAAAAAATGTTCTCCACTGGCGAGTTCCGGAATCAGAATGTCCGCCTGAACCTCAAGAAGGAGAGGTGATTGTTTTTATGCAACACCTAGACCGGGGATTCAGCCCGCCGGATCAAAAATTTCCGAGATGTCCTCGCAAGCTTCCAACTCCATCCACAAGATATTGGTCCGAACTCGTGTCCAATATATGCAACTTTCAAGTATTCTCGAAGTCTATCTTCAAGAAGAACCAACCGTGGAGTTATTCCGAGATTTCTTTCATTTGAACTGTCGTACAGAGTTCTCGGACGGTCCTAACACAGAACTTGGTGGCGTTTCAATCCAAAAAAGGAAGGAAGTGGACTTCCCTCACGCCAAACATCATAGCCATCCTAAAGATTGGAATCAAACCTGGTTCTGTTGCCGGAACACTGCTCCTAACGGAGAAAATCCCTTGTCGGGTTATCGCCCTCATCGGCTTAGCAACAACCACCCATTGCCTTTGCGCTTGACTGCCGCAGAATGGAAGAACTTTGCACCTCAAATTATCAAGATCCGGGCTCTGATGGCCAACGGTTTAACTGGTATTGACCTTGTCCGCTGCTGGGTTTCTTGGGGCATCTTGCCATTAAGCCGCCGCCCCGGATTGATGCACGAATACACTGGTGATGTCAAAGATCCTCAACGACATCACGAGCTATCAATAACTGAGCTTGAAGTTACCGAGACAAAGGAAGAAAATGCTTTGCGATGAACCGATCTCCGCATGCAGCCAAACCGGGTTGGCCCCATTCTGCGTCTCCAACAAACCGCCCTTGATGAGTTCCTCTCATTGCTCTACCGACTTTGATTCCAGATTGATTGTATTAATCCCTCTGTATTAATTCTCAGGCTAACAGCTCCTTTTGGAAACGAACTAAACCGGCCCGGGTTCCTCGTGTAAAGACCAAGACCACCAAGAAAGCTGGCAAGAGGAAAACCGCCGAGTCTTCTGAACCGCTAGAAGATGAAGAATCAGATGCTGAGGTAGAGCTTGACTCACTTGGTTCTTTTTTCATTCATTTCTTGTGATTACAATTCCGAGGATGATGCCGAGGCCAGCCATGCGAGAACTGTTGAGGTAATCCTTCTTTCTTGATTACGATCTTGTACCGTTAAAAGAATTCGCCGCACAGTCCTAAAAGTGAAACAATCTCACTCTTGTGCTCATTTGAATCCAAAACTTTCTTTGAAGACACAGCAAAATGAAGAACGCCGTATGACCCGGCATAGCGGTCAACAAATTACGTCGTCCGGTTTAGCTGACACACCAACCCGGAAACGTCGTCCAGAGGTGACTTATTCTCCTGAAAAGCGTTATCCTTTGAAAGGTTTCTTCCGATGCCCTCTCAATCCGTCTGACCCGAATTACCAGGCTTCTTCCAACTCGTCTGGCGGTTCATCAACCACTCAGCTGCCTCCTCTCAAGGTTACTGCTGGGTAAGTATATTACTCCTTAATTTGTTCCTTGTATTTGTCGGTTTATCATATTCTAACCCTTGATGTTGTAGAACCAAGGCTCGTCTTAGTAAAAAGGCCAAGACCCTCGACCCTCATGGATGTTGATCCGAGAAGACTCGAGCATCATGGTGAAAACCCGAAGTTGCTAAAGACAACTCTGCTTTGGGGAAAATCAAGATGACAATGCTAATCCGCCAGAGGTTGAACCGGATGTCCAAGTTGAGACTTCACATCCTCCTGCTCCTCCGAGTCCTGCAGCAGAACAACAGGACTCAATCGCTGATCCGCCAAGCCCAGGTATGAAAGCGCCAAGCCCAGTTGAAAATGCTAATCCGGCCAGCCCGACCAAAGATGATGATGTCGTAGTTACGGGCACCGCATATACCGCCCCTGGCAATCCGGTTGCTCTATCAAAGCACAGTGCCAAGGAAGAATTTACTGCCATGAGCAAAGGGAAGGAGAAAACTGATCTGTCAGCTTATAACAATTTCTCTGCCCAAGACCTTCACTCTGGCTTCCTGAACCGGCTCTACACAAGCCGTGATTTTGAAGCCGGTTTGGTAAATCTTATGAAGGAGCGCTATGAGGTAAACAGTTGTGCCTCTCTTATACCTTCATTGCATAGTAGACCCCAAGGGCCTGTTTGTAATCTTCTTTCAAGCCGGTACTTGATATAGAACTCAATACTTTCAGAATCCACTGTTGTAGCCCCCAAGGGCCGGTTCAACTTAGTATAGTTAAACCGGGACTTAACATAAAACTCAATGCTTCAGAATTCACTGATGTAGCCCCCAAGAGCCGGTTCAACTTAGTATAGTTAAACCGGGACTGTAATTTATATCGCCGCATCAGAACATGTTCGAGCAAATAGCCATTAGCCCCCAAGTGCCAAGTTGAATACTTGTATTGAGCTTGGGACTTTGTGATTTTATTGGCAGATGAAGATCAAATATGCATTAGCCCCCAAGTGCCAAGTGTATGACTGGTTATGCGCTTGGGACTTGTAATGAAGATATTAACATGCTCACTTTTTGTTGCAGAGTGAGATACACCAACAAGCCTCTCAAATCAATGATCTTCAAAAAAATCTGAAATCTCAACAAGCAGAAACCTCCAAGGCCAAGGATGAGATGAAAACCGCCTTGACTACCATGGAGCAGCTCAAGGAGTGGTTTAAGTCTGAGCGGGCCAGCTGGGATACTGAAAAGGCGGGCTTGCTAAAACGGGCGGAGGATGCTGAAGCAGCTATTAAACCAGTGACGGAAGAGCTCACTGGATTAAAGCGCCAAATCAATGCCATGACTTCTGCAATATTTGGTAAGCAATGTTTCACCAAGGTTGGGATGAATATTCCGTTTTGAATTTTCCTCCGGTTTAACCTGAACTTTCTTAAACCGGTATAGGTAGGCGCATTGCTCATCTGGGCTCTGACATGCGGAAGAAACTCAAGGCCGCGTACACGCTAATTGAACAGCTGTACACCGGCACCCGAAAGTTATTTGCGCCACTTCTTACGATAATGCAGCTCTGACATTGATCAAGGACACACTGGACCGGCTATCTATGATACCAGCACAGATAGAAGAATTGAAACAATCCGCTGCCTGGGCTGGCACCTTATTGGCCCTAACTCGCGCCAAAGCATGGATAGCTGACCTTGATCCGGCTGACATAGCCAAAGGCTTCCCCAGTGCTCAAGAAAATGGCGAAGCATTTGATAATGATGCTCTCAAATGGGTAACAAGGGAGATGCGTCCTCTGGCGAGTCAACTGGAAGAAGAGGCCAACCTGACGGTTCACCGCTCCTTCTACGACGCAAACAACAGACGGGTTGAAGCTGTTATTCCGGAAATGCAGAACCTTGTTCCACCAACCCGTAAGCACACTTATGCCCCTGACGTTGATCCGGCTGAGCTTATAAGTGAAGAGGCTGTCTTTCAGGCTTTAACCCAGATTGACTGGACCACCAATGACTTCCGGCCATTGGATGGTGAGGAGGAAGAAGTTGAACCGACGCCAGACGACCCATCTTCTTCACGTCAACCCGGCAATGAAGCTTAATCCGTCAAGCCGGTTGATGCATCAGAAACTGCCCGTTATGAAGCAATTCCAAATTTTGGGCCTCTGAATGCCTTGTAATAGGATAGCCAACACTTTTGTTTTTAATATGCCTTCGCGCAATGGTGCTGACACCTTGATTGAATGATCGAAACCTTCAATTTATATTGCCTGCGGTCACAAAATCTTAAACTGCCACGGCGGTTTGTGCCGCCAGCCGGTTTGTGACATTCATGTATATATGAAATGAAATATTGAGGTATATAATCAAAATTTGTGATACAAAATACCTGCCATCGCTGGGCATGAAGTTGGCTTAGCCAATCTTGAAGCGGAGGTTGTATAAACCATTACCATCAAAGGAGAACAGCTCCTGTGTTTATAATGCCGGTTTCCCATGTAAACCGTGCCGGGTCATGACAAGCCCCCTGTTACTCCATAATGGGATGTTAACAGAAAAAGTCAAACCGGAAGAATTATCTCTAGATTAAAAATGGACCGAATTCCGCCAATTAACAGTTGGAACCGGTTTAAAAATGTTATCGTTTAAGAAACGCAACAAAATCAAATAACAGTTATGAAAAAAAATGGAAGCAAAGGTAGTGATAAAACCGTTTGCAAAAAAGAGGCTTTACTGAGCCGATCAGATGGTGTTACCATGGTCGGACACGACCAAGCTCCCAATAAGGTGTAGCCATGGTTCAAGTCAGCCAGGTCCCCAAGCTGAAACCGTGGCATTATGCCGATCAAGTGGCGTGGCAATGGTTCGGGTTCGACCAAGCCCCCAAGTGACTCTATGGCCTTAGGCCGATCAAGAGGCGTGACTGGTTCAGATTTGACCATGTCCCCAAGTGATCTGGTGGCTCTCGCCTATCAGAAGGTGTTGCATTGGTTCGGACACGACCAGGCCCCCAAGTGATATCATAAAGCTTTTGAAAAGCAAACTCAGGGGGTATACCGGAGGCCGCTTTAAAACAGAACAACTCCATGTAACCATGCATGATGTAACAGAATAGATACCCCGCTTTAGCTGAGGCTCCGGTTTATTACTTTATTCATAATATATACACTGTCATAATATGTACATGAGTAGAGCCAATGGCTCAGGTATAATAAGGCCGAAGATGAGCTATGTTCCACGGCATGTTGGTCTCCTCCTCTGACGTGCGTGAGTCTTTATGCTCTCGAATATCGATCAGATAGTACGACCCGTTGTGCAGATTCTTGCTGAGCATGAAAGGTCCCTCCCAAGGTGGGGATAACTTGTGCATATCAGTCTGGTCTTGGATGAGCCGAAGCACCAAATCTCCTTCTTGACAAGTTCTAGTCCTGACCTGGCGACTATGGTAACGACGAAGATCCTTTTGGTAAATCGCCGAGCGGGCAGCTGCTATATCACGCTCCTCATCCAACCGGTCCAAAGCGTCTTGCCGTGCCGTCTCGTTGTCCGCTTCAACATAAGCTGTCACACGAGGTGAGTCATGACAGATGTCACTGGGGAGAACCGCCTCCGCTCCATAGACCATAAAAAACGGTGTGTATCCTGTGGATCTGTTGGGTGTAGTGTTGATACTCCATAACACAGATGGTAGCTCTTCTACCCAACAACCCGGTGTCCTCTGCAAAGGGACCATAAGCCGCGGCTTGATGCCTCTCAAGATCTCTTGATTAGCCCTTTCCGCTTGACCATTGGATTGTGGGTGAGCTCTTGAAGAAAGCGTCAAGCGGATGTGCTCACGTTCGCGAGAACTCCTTCATGGCACCTTTGGACAAATTGGTACCATTATCTGTGATGATACTATGTGGAAAGCCAAACCGAAAATCACCTTTTGATGAATCGAACCCCGGCTGTGGCGCGTCACACTTGCTAATGAGTTCTGCCTCCACCCATTTTGTAAACTTGTCGACCGCCACCGGTGGGTGGGTCTTCTTGTCCTTGGACCTTTTGAAAGGCCCAACCATATCCAGCCCCAGGTTGCAAACGGCCAAGTAATTGGAATCATCCTCAATTCTTGGGCGGTACATGAGCACGTCTGGAAAACTTTTGGCAACCATCACATCGTCGACCGGATCTTCCGCATCGGGATGAGCGGTCAACCAATAGAAACCGTGGCGGAGCGCTTTAGCCACCAAGGATTTTGAACCGGCGTGGTGACCACAATCTCCTTCGTGGATCTCACGCAATATTTCACAGCCTTCCTCAGGGGACACACAGCGTTGAAACGCCCCTGACACGCTGCAATGATGCAATTCGCCATTAACAATGGTCATAGACTTAGATCGCCGGACTATCTGCCGGGCCAACGTCTCATCTTCTGGTAACTCGCCCCGGTTCATGTACGCAAGATAAGGAAGCGTCCAATCCGGAGTGACGTGAAGAGCTGCCACCAATTGAGCCTCCGGATCAGGAATAGCCAAATCCGCTTCACCAGGGAGCTTGACCGACGGGTTGTGCAACACGTCCAGAAAAACATTGGGCGGGACCGGTTTCTGGCGAGAACCCAACCGGCTTAAAGCGTCCGCCGCTTCATTCTTCCGACGGTCCACGTGGTCCACCTGATAGCCCTTGAAATGACCTGCAACGATATCCACCTCACGACGATATGCAGCCATGAGTGGGTCCTTTGAATCCCAAGTGCCAGACACCTGTTGAGCCACTAGGTCCGAGTCACCGAAGCACTTAACCCGGCTTAGATTCATCTCCTTAGCCATACGGAGACCATGAAGCAAGGCTTCATACTCAGCTGCATTATTAGTACAAGGGAACATTAAGCGGAGAACGTGACAGAACTTGTCACCTTGTGGGGAAGTTAATACGACTCCAGCCCCCGAGCCCTCCAATTGCCTTGATCCGTCAAAATGGATGGTCCAATATGTGTGATCCAGCTTTTCTTCAGGCGCTTGCAACTCCGTCGAATCATTAATGAAATCTACAAGTGCTTGAGACTTTACCGCCATCCGAGGCACGCATTTCAGATCGTATGCCCAAGCTCTATAGCCCACTTGGCAATCCGGCGATCGCTTCCGGTTACGTATGATATCGCCTAAGGGAGCAGAATCACCACCGTGATGGGGTGCCCTTGGAAATACTGCTTCACTTCCGGCCATAAAAACCCCATATACCAGCTTACGCCAATGCGGATACCTTTGCTTAGATTCAATAAGTACCTCGCTGATATAATAAACCGGACGTTGAACCGATGCTCCTTCCGCCTCCTTCCGCTCCACCACAATGGCCACGCCGACCGCCTGGCGTTAGCAAGAACATATAGCGTAAGCGGCTCCTTGTCAATGGGAGCGGCAAGCACAAAGCGGGTTGGCCAATTGCCGCTTTAAGTCCCCAACGCTTCATCGGGCGGTGGACTCGCATAAACCGATCTGTCTTCTTGACATCTGGTACAAAGGATGGCCTTCTCTCCGAGGCGGTGATAAACCGGCTCAGCGCAGCAATTCGGCCCGCCAAACGCTGGACATCGTTAATACACTTCGGTTTAGCCAGGGAGGTAATAGCCGTAATCTTCTCCAGATTAGCTTCAATTCCCCTGTTGGACACGAGAAAACCCAATAACTTGCCTGCCGAAACACCAAAGACACATTTGGCCGGGTTGACCATCATCTTGTAAACCCGCAGGTTGTCAAAGGTTTCCTTCAAATCGTCAATCAGTGTCTCCTTCTCCCTTGACTTGACCACAATAACATCAACATAGGCGTGCACACTACAGCCGATCTGTTTATGCAGGCAATTCTGTACACAGCGTTGATAAGTTGCTTGGGCGCTCTTGATCCCAAAAGGCATAGATACATAGCAGAAGGCTCCAAAGGGAGTGATAAACGCCGTCTTCTCCTGGTCCTTAACTGCCATCTTGATCTGATGATACCCATAATATGCATCCAAAAAGCTCAAACGCTCACAACCCGCAGTGGCATCAATAATCTGGTCAATGCGGGGGAGGGCAAAAGGATCTGCTGGACAAGCCTTGTTAAGATCTGTGTAATCCACACATATGCGCCAAGTGCCGTTTTTCTTAAGAACCAGCACTAGATTAGCAAGCCACTCTGGATGGAAGACTTCAACGATAAAACCAGCTGCTAGGAGCCTGGCCACCTCATCTCCAATGGCCTTGCGCCTTTCTTCGTTAAACCGGCGGAGAAACTGCTTCACCGGTTTGTACTTGGGATCAACATTAAGAGTGTCTTTGAAGCGAGCTGCCTGGGTACACCGGGCATGTCAGAAGGCTTCCATGCAAAAATGTCCCGATTCTCACGTATGAACTCGATGAGCACGCTTTCCTATTTCGGATCCAAGTTGGCACTGATGCTGAACTGCTTGGACGAATCGCCAGGCAAGAAGTCAACAAGCTTAGTCTCAGCTGCCGATTTGAATTTCAGGGCCAGATCATGCTCTGTAGTTGGCTTCTTCAATGGAGTCATGTCCGCCGGATCAACATTGTCCTTATAGTACTTCAGTTCCTCGGTGGCACAAACCGACTCTGCGTAAGCCGCATCTACTTCCTCGCACTCCAAAGCGATCTTGCGGCTCCCATGAACCGTTATTGTCCCCCTGTTACCCGACATCTTGAGCTGCAAATAGATATAACAAGGCCGTGCCATGAACTTGGCATAAGCCGGTCGCCCGAGCAGGGCATGATATGGACTTTGGATTTTTACCACTTCAAACGTCAATGTTTCCGATCTGGAGTCATATTCATCACCAAAGGCCACTTCCAGAGCTATTTTACCAATAGGATATGCTGACTTGCCAGGTACCACACCATGGAACACTTTATTGGACGGTATGAGATGTTTATCCGTTAGCCCCATACAACGGAAGGTCTCATAGTACAGGATGTTAATGCTGCTCCCTCCATCCATGAGTACCTTGGTGAACTTATAACCCCCCACCTGAGGTGCCACCACCAGGGCTAGCTGACCCGGATTGTCGACCGGGAGGATGATCCTCTCTACTCCATATGATGGGCTGCTCCGACCAGCGTAGGTAATGGGGCACGGCCGGTTCAACAGCGTTAACTGCCCGCTTCTGAACCTTCCAGTCTCGCTTGTCTAAGCTAGTGGTGAAGACATGGTACTGCCCACTATTCAACTGCTTTGGGTTGCTCTGATAACCCGACTGTTGCTACTGCTGGTTGTAACCACCTTGGTTATTCTGATTGTTCTGATTGTTATGTCCGCCCGGATTACCATTAAATCCTGAACCGGAATTTCCTCCACCAAAGCCCGGCCCGGATCGTGAATCGCTGCCAGAACCTTGATCATACCGGAAAGCATTAGAACTCTTGAACTCCTGCATAATGTAGCAATCCTTCCAAAGGTGGTTTGCTGGCGTCTCCTTCGTCCCATGCTTCGGACAGGGTTGATTCAATAGATAGTTCAAGCGGTCCGGATTGGGATTAGGCGCTCCACTTCGATTCGGATGTTTACCCTTGCGCCGCTGGCCCTTGTCCTGCGTGTTGGTGTTAGCTACGAAGTCCATGTTGCCATTCGCTTTACGCTTGCCCCCACCATTACCTGCCGAGTGATGTTGCTGCCCTTGGAGTTGCTGTTCTTCCTTCCCTTCCCTGTCTCGTCATCGTCAGACTCGGGATCCTTGGTACTATCAGAATCAGCATACTTCACTAAAGCGCCCATGAGAGTGCCCATGCCATTACAAAAACGCTTCATGCGCCCCAACTTCAATTTTAAAGGCTTAAACCGGCAGTTCCCCTCCAGGGTTAAGATCGCAGAGTCAGTGTTGATCCTGTCTGACGAGTGCAAGATTTCCGAAACGCGGCGTACCCAATGGGTTGTTGACTCCCCTTCCCCCTGGACACAAGCCGCCAAGTCCACTACGGACATGGGCTGCTTACAGGTATCTTTGAAATTCTGGATAAACCGGGTCCATAGCCCTGGGCCCATGAATTGATAGAATTGGGTGGCAAGCTCTTCAACCAAGTACGGGCCGTGCCTTTGAGCATCATGGTGAAGTACTTCACACACGCGGCCTCATCCACATCCAGCATCTCCATGGCCATCTCATAACTTTCTATCCATGCTTCTGGAGCTAAATTGGCAGTGTAATTTGGCACCTTGCACGGACCCTTGAAGTCTTTGGGCAAGCGCACATTGCGTAAAGCGGGGACGAGGCAAGGCACCCCCAACGAGCTAGAGGTAACCCCAGGCTCGACCGATATGGTTGGACGAACCGACGTAAGCTGATAAGCCTGATGCTGTGCTGCTAACTCGGCCTCCCTGCGCGCTCGGGCTCGGTCCACCACCTCCTGGGCGTTATCGACGCCGCCTGCCGGGTTGTTGCCATGGGGCGCACCATGCCGTGCATTACTTGATGCGGCCGGTTCATCCACGTGCCTGCTATAGCTCCGGCTTGGGCGGGGGGTAGAGTGGATCCGGTCGCGGCTGTACGAATACGCTTCCTGTTGGACCAAAGCTGTCCTAAGGAGCTCCTTGACCCGGCACGTCTATATCGACTGTGGTGAATCACCTTCAATTGGAATAGCCTCCAGCCGTGCCGCAGCTGCAACAAGGTTATCCATCGGGTTGGAGTAGTGACCGGAGGTGTCTGCACAGACGAGGCGCATCGGGCGTTATGGCGAGGTAGATCTATTAAGAGGGCTGGACCGGCGCCGTCCAGTGCTTCCGCCCGGTTTACCACCGGCCGATTCTGGTTCCCGCTCGGGTGTTGAAGAGGTCTCTTCCTTCGAAAATCAAGGCAAACGGGATCTGTATTTCCTCTTCATGACTTCATGTGACGCGTTCTGATCCAACATGAGCCTATAAGCCTGCGCATCTAAAGCGGCCCGCTCTGCCGTCATCCTGGCGTCTGCAGCGGCTAGATCCGCTTTAGCCTGAGTGATTTGTTCCTTCACCTTCGCGATCTCCGCGTTATGAGCGTCCTGATCCGCCGGGTTAACCTCTGCCATGAGCGCAGCCAACGCATCGAACAGATCTGATAAAACTTGAACCGGCGGGCGACAGGCTCTTGCCCGGCGTCGCCGCCCATTGTTGAACCGGCAATCATTGCCGTGGCGGTCGAAGAGTGAAGCACCGCTTGTGTACCGCCATGAATATTCTAACCCAGTTGGGCAGATCGGAGGGTCCGGAATCGTCACCATCGGAATAGCCCCAATCCGCCATCCTCAGAGCTGATATAGAGATTCGCTCCGGCCGACGACTCGTCGTCGAGTAGACGACGGTCTCGCCACCAGATTCGATCTGTCCTCATAACTTCCTCCGTGGATGACTCCCACAAAGGCACGCTTCACGGCCGGTTTAACTCAGGCAGATCTCAGACGCTGAGCCGTCTCGACGAGGTCGGTGCAGATGTCCGGCTCAGGCCCTGGTTCACCAATCTTGCCGATGAAAACGTGTATGCCACCAAAGGGGACCCAGTACCCGTACTCAATCGAGCCGGCCTCGGGGCCCCAGCTTGCATCGTCGATGTAGAGCTTGCCGCGATGACTCTTGGTCATCCGTCCCACAGCATAGCCTTCGAGTCCTTCGAACTTGCCCTCCAAGATCATCAAACCATCATGCGATAGCCCCACGGTGGGCGCCAACTGTCGTGGTTTTGTCACGGCAGATGTCCTCGTGAAAGGACTTAGTCGTGGAGCCATCGTTACGGGTTAACTTGAAGGGGTTAAAGCGGACGCAAGGACACAAGAGTTATACTAGTTCGGCCCCTTCGATGAAGGTAAAAGCCTACGTCTAGTTGTGATGGGATTGATGTGGTCTCGATGACTAGGGAGCAAATAAGCTTCGCCTAGGCCTCGAGTTGTTGTTATCTGTCCTTGAACCGTCCCGGGTCGTCCCCTTATATACACGGGTGACGCTCACGGTTCGTAGAGTCTCAATCTCCGGTTCATACTCGTATCCGGGTTGGTCTCTCTCTATTCCTAACTTACAATACAAGTTTACATACCAGGCCGGTTTACGGCTATAGGTTCTAAACCGACTACAGGCCTTGGGCCCTTACTTTCATGCTTGGGCTTTTACACCGTTGAACTACTGAGGAAGTTAACCCGGCCCAGTTAGACCGGTTTACGCCCAGTAGTAATATCCCCAACAATAGGCATGTCTCCTCCAATGGACGGGCGACATCTGGCCCACTGACGGCCAATCAGAATTTTACACGTGGAAATTTCCCATTGGTCGGGGCTATTAATGGGTTATCGGATCCAAAATCCGACCCGATAGCTTAACGGCGTTCCGTTACGGTGGATGACACATGTCGGTCACCCTTGACGAAAGCACTTATGTGACGCGCGATTTATCGTCATGGAAGTGGACACTTCCGTGATGATAATTTTGGTAATGTCATGGAACACTCCTACGACAGCACAGGTATGACTATCTTGATTCTGTCATAAATTTGTCATGGATGTACATGCATGACAAAAAACGCGACCTACTGTGACAAACACGTATCATCACGGAAGTGTATTTTTTTTGTAGTGATAGAGGACAATTACAATCATACCATCATAGGCTAGCTCTTAGGGTTTAGCCTCTACGATCTCGTGGTAGATCTACTCTTGTACTACTCATATCGTCAATATTAATCAAGCAGGAAGTAGGGTTTTACCTCCATCGAGAGGGCCCGAACCTGGGTAAACATTGTGTCCCTTGCTTCCTGTTACCATCAGCCTAGACGCACAGATCAGGACCCCCTACCCGAGATCCGCCGGTTTTGACACCGACACCAGTCCACTACTAGGGAAAAGCCCATACACAGAATCTTAGCAGCAGCGCGGCTCAAAAAGGAGCGCTGCTGCTAATTAGTAGTAGCGGCTGCAGCGGAAACTCGCCATCGACAAGTTTGTAGCGATGGCGCGCTCGGTGTAAACCACGCTGCTACAAATATCGACCGCGGTGTCCACCAAACTCCATTTAGCGGCTGGTGCCGCGAAAGCCGCTATCGCTATGGATGTAGTAGTAGCGCGCTTTTTTCCGAGGTCGCTGCTAAATTTCAAATTGGCACACTTTTTAGTCCTGGTTAGCGATGGCGCCGTTGCCCAAAAGCGCTGCTGCTACTTCCTTAGTAGCAATTGTTTTAACTCCCCTGCCATCGCTAATCCGCACCAACCCACCACCTTTTCCCCACCCGTCCCTCCCCCATCCCCTCCTCTCTTCCCTTTCCCCTACCTCCCACATGCTCCCACTCTCACTCTTCTTCTTCCTCAATACTTCTCCCCCATTACTCTCCCTCTTCTATCTACCTTTCTCTCTCTTCATTACTCCTACCTAACTGCACCACCTCCATTAATGCATCTCCTTTCTCTTTTTCCTTCCCACTCCACTAGTTGAAGTTGTCTCCTCCCAAATTAGGTAGCTAGGTAGATGTAGGATTTAGTTAAGTGACCTATTTTCCCCTATCTAGGTCTATCTTTGTCAAGAAGAGCTTTGTGTACTTTTGATCTCCCTACAACATCATCTCCACCGTGTGATCGATCTCGAGATAGAGGTGATTAAAATTTCATGCTTTTGCAAAATGGAAATATGTTTATGTGTGTGTGATATGTTTATGGAAATTGTGTGTGTGGCATGAGTTGACGCCTAAATTGTGCTTTTGAGTTGCCTATGTTTTGCCGAAATGTCGATTTATTTCCGTTTGGTAATTCCGAGCAAACGCTAGATCCATATATGTCCTATTTTTAGGAAGGTCATGCCGAATTTTTGTATGACTTTGATGCATGCATGCATTTTTATAATCAATTTGTTTTATTATTACCGTGCAGATGTTCATGATGGTCAGTGGAACGATGGTGGACAGGTGGTTGCGGTCGGCGGTCAGGACATGAAAGAAAATAACCTGACAGAGGTTTTTTGTCCGTGTCGAAAATGTAAAGGAATAGTTTGGCTCGACCCCTATGACGATGGTCGTGTAGAAGCGCACCTGCTCATGACTGGTTTCATGGATGGCTATACTCGGTGGATAACTGAAGATGAGGATGACGATGTTGAGGATGCCGACGGGGCAGGCAATGATGACACGGGGAAAGACGAAGAGATGATCGATAATGGCGGCGGGGAAGAGGGACATGGCGGCGGAGAAGGGGCCGGACATGGTGGAGGAGAAGGGGCGGACATGGCGGCGGAGAGAACAACATGGACTCCACGCAGAGAGTTAAATCGGTACTAAGTTCAATCGTGCGGGACCCTCATGTTCAAGCATTGCTTCGCAAGGAGACGAAAATCTTGAGAGAGCTGCTTCTAGAGAGGAGGCTAAAATTTGGAGCAACCGGTGGTAGACTCGAACACTCCATTGTATGATGGTTGCAATCCTGAGGTGACCCGCTTGAGTTTCACGCTCCAACTCCTCAAGACGAAGGCTAAAACAAATGGACCGACACTAGCCTCGATGAGCATCTCAAGTACCTAAAGGATGTTCTTCCCAAGGGTAATCTATGTCCTACTAGTGTTGATGAGGCCAAGAAGATCATGTGCCCTCTTGATCTGCCACACGTTAGATACCATGCATGCATCAATGATTGCATAATTTATCGGAAGGAGCACGCGGAAAAAACAAGTTGTCCGGTGTGCAATGCTTCTCGATACAAGAAGGCCGGGAAGAAATGTCCCCAGAAAGTTGTATGGTACTTACCGATCACTCCCCGTCTCCAGTTTTGTAGATCCCAAGGAAGCAAAGCTAATGCGCTGGCACGCGGAGAGGAAGAAGCTCGGCGATGGAGATGATCCGAAGCTGAGACACGTGAAGGATGGAAGCCAGTGGAGAGCGTTGAACAGCTTCTATCGGTATTTCGAATGTGATGCAAGGAACATCGTGCTCGGCGCGTGTACCGATGGTATGAATCCGTTTGGCAACCAGAACACCAACCATAGCACATGGCCCGTGTTTGTATGGATGTACAACCTCCCCCCCTGGTTGTGCATGAAATCGAAGTACATTCACATGAGCATGCTTATTCAAGGGCTGAAACAACCAGGAAATAATATTAATTTGTATCTGGGCTACTTCAAGAGGAGTTAGACACGTTATGGAAAACACCGCCAAGACATGGGACGCCAAAGAAAGGCGAGTATTTCAACATGAGAGTTGCGGCGATCACGATTACAACGACTATCTCGATTACGGATATGTGGCGGGCCAGGTGTGCCATGGATATTGCGGATGCACGCGGTGCATGGATGATCTGACGTCTCAAAGAACTAACGTCAAGGAAAGATGGCGGGTCTGGGAAAATCGTGTACATGGGGCATCGAAGATGGCTTGAACGGGACGACCCGTGGAGAAACCGTGGAGATCTATTCAATGGTCACGCTGAGCATCGAGGACCTCCATGTAAGCGGAGCGGTGCCGAAATCGATGAGCTGTTGAAAAACTGGAAGGAGTGCCCCGCGCCGGGAAAGACGATGAGAAAGGCGCCGGAGCCGCTGCTGAAGGTATGGAAGACGAGGTCAGTGTTCTGGGACTTGGAGTACTGGCACAAACTCGATACACCTCATTGCCTTGATCAAATGCATATCTGTAAGAATGTCCTTGAGAGCTTGCTTGCAATACTGATGAACATGCCAGATAAGACCAAGGATGGGCCGAAGGCAAGAAAAGACTTGCAAGATTTGAAAATCAGGGAAGATCTGCACATGTCGCCCCGTAAAATGTCAGACGAGACAAAGACGGAGACAGAGGCACGGGAGAAGAAGGGCAAGAAAATAAAGAAAGAGGATTATTGCCCCCCTTCTTGCTTCACCTTAAGTCAGGCTGAGATCAATCAATTCTTTAAGTGCCTTACTGGAGTCAAAGTTAGTTCCGGTTACTGTGGCAAGATAAGCAGATATCTAGACACGGACAAGAAAAGGTTCAGCAGGATGAAGTCTCATGACTGTCATGTGATGATGATGCAGATACTACATGTTGCCCTTAGAGGGATAATGGACAAGCACGTCCGTGACACGCTTATTGGTCTCTGCAACTTTTTCAACGTCATCTCTCGAAAGTCGATCGATGTGAAGCAGCTCAAGGCTACGAGGAAGAGATCGTTGTGATACTGAATGAGCTTGAGATGTACTTCCCGCCCGCGTTCTTTGACGTGATGGTGCATCTGTGTGTCCATATTGTGGATGACATAATAGACCTTGGGTCGTCATTCCTGCACTACATGATGTCGTTTGAGAGGATGAATAAGATCATCAAAGGATTCATTCGTAACATGTCCCGTCCGAATGGAAGCATCGTCCAGGGCTATTTGACACAAGAGTGCATCTCTTTCTGTGAGAATTTTCTATATGGCGCAGACCAGCCGCCTGGTGTTAGTGTTGGTTTGCCCGTTAACAAGCACGATGGGAGGCTCGAAGGAGATGGTCATTGCACGTGGCATACTCAGATCGACGCAGGGACTTTGACAGAGCAAACTTGGTAGTGCTACAACACCTAGAGGAGGTAGATCCTTTCGTGGCACTGCACAAAGAAATTATCGCAAAGAAGTATCGTGACCGGGGGGTATGCGGAATGACGCCGAAGTTACTAGAGAGCACAACTCCACTTTCCTGCATTGGTTCAAAGAGCATATTATTGCTAATCCCCCGGAGGAGGGCTCTAAGGACGGATTGCTCATATACGCCTTAGCACATGGCCCCTAGCCCAACCTCGTAACCTATCAGGCATATGATATCAACGGATACACGTTCTACACGGAGGCCAAAGATATGGACAGTGATGATCAGAACTCAGTGGTGACGATGGAATGCATGACCGGCAGCGACAACGGCGCAAGAATCGAACGATTTTATGGAAGGGTCGAGGAGATCCGGGAGCTTGACTACTCTAGACTGCACAAGACGGCGATGTTCAAGTGTCGATGGGCCAAGAATGTCGAAAGAGAAAACCGGATTTTCACTACCATGACTATACCCGACGCCAAGAGCGCTACCGTGAACGCTATCGCAAAAAACGAGCCATGGGTACACGCTAAGCACGTGACACAATGCTTCTTCATAACCGACCCATGCAATCCCAGTCGTGTTGTCGTGAGGAGAGGCAAAAGGAACATCATTGGAATGGATGGAGTCGCCAACGAGGAAGACTACGATCAATACGGCAACCCAATGAGGGAAGATGACGATGATGATGAAGTATACGTCAAAAGAAGAATCAATACTACATTACCTAAGAAAAATCGTACTCCATGAAAAAGGCAAAGTCACAATGAGGGGCTCAATTATTCTTCGACGAACAAGAAGGGAAAGAAGCTGACTCAAAAAGCGAAAAGCGTCATTTGAGGAACCGTATGTTATCGGTCAAATGATGTAATATATATATATATATATATATATATATATATATATATATATATATATATATGTATATGAAAAATCCATCCTACCACCCTGTGGTAGTTACCCCACATGTCTCATATACTACTATATGGTATTATATATACTATTTTATTAATTTAAATATGTTCGTATACTATATCTAAGATATTTCAAAGCAAGTTACATGAAAAAATTGCATATAAGCACATAGTTTTTGTGATATTTGTGAAATACGTACATATTTGTACGTAGAAAAGTGCATACTCAAAAAATGATACATACTACCTAAAAATTAGTATGTATACTACCTAATCATTGTTATATACTACATACTACACATACATACTCTCGGTTTCGACAGATACTACATACAACATACAAAACACAAGTGGTGGTAACTACCACTGCTTGTAGGAAACATTTGTCATATATATATATATATATATATATATATATATATATATATATATATATATATATATTTCCTATTTTGTATACATATATATATATGTTCCTATTTTGTATACACACTTAGCCATTATTATGCATGGGTCCAATGATGTAATATATATGTTCCTATTTTGCATACATATTTAACCGTTAAATGATACAATATATATCGCCCTCCCTTCGTTCACTGCTCTCGGGAAATAAAAGTGGGAGAAAATAAAGGAAAAGAAAAAGGAAAACTGGCAGTAGCGAAGGTAGTAGCAGCGCGTTTTGTCTAAACCGCTACAGGTACTGAAGGTAGTATTAGCGTATTTCGTATAAACCGCTACAGCTACTGAAGGTAGTAGCAGCGTGTTTTGTCCAAACGCGCTACTGCTACGTCCACTTAACCCAAAATTCTCACTCTCCCTGCTTCATCCCGCCTTTTCCCCCCAAATCCCCACTCTCTTCCTCTCCGTCGCACCGCCACCCGGCCTGCCCCGCGCCGCCTCGACCCCGGCCGCCTCGACCGGCCCTCACCCCGACCCGACCACCGGCCTTTCGCCCCGACCCAGCGTCGGCCTTCGCCCGACCCAGGCGCTCGCCCCCGACCCGTCGGCCCTCACCTCCCTCCTCTGCTTCCTCCCCTCCCAACCTCGGCCGTCGTCGGGCCTGCCTCCTCGCCCCTGCACCCTCTGTAAACCCCCCCCCTCTCTCTCTGCTAGGGTTCTTCGGTTAATTTACTTTGGTTTTGGTTAGAGCAGTATGTTAATTAGGTTATCTATTTAGTTATGAATTTAGCTAGGTTTCAAAATTAGCTGAATTTATATGCAAATTTGAACTGGACATATGATATTTGGATATGTCATGTTTTGGACATGTCATGTTTGGAAAATGATCCGAGTGGCCTATGTTACGCCGGAATGTTGATTCATTTCCGTTCCGGTGAATTTCAGGCGCCCGATATGTCCATTTTTTAGCAAAGGTCATGCCGAAATTTCCCGTGAATAAGGCATGATTTGTGCTACATAGTTGGTATATCGAGTCTGGCACATAGATTTATTTTTATGTCATTTCTCATTTATTCATACTTTTAGAAATAAATGAGGACACTTAATCATAGGAAACATGTCGAACAATGAAGAAACTGGGCCTTGACCAAGATGCATTTAGATGGATTATGAGGGTGAACAAGAGTACCTCGGCTATTTGACTGCTAAGCAAGGTTTGCAGGTCGGCCTCGATGATGGTACTGACGCCGACATCCACACCGACGGTGCCGGCACCGATGGCGGTGCCGAGACCTGTGGGGAAGGTACCGGCGGGGAAGGTACCGGCCCCGATGCCGCTACCAAAAATAGGAAGCATAAGAAGCAGAGGATAAGAAAACCTAACAAACTAGGGATTGGACGACTTCTGATCACAAAGATGGCACCTGGCAAGTTTGAGCCGTTAGAGCCGGAAGAACCTCGCAAGTGCTATGGGAACCAAGTAGGATGCATCCCTACGGAATGCGCGAGCATCAACGATGATGACTTAAGGAGTAAAGAACATTTGACGCAGCTTGCTCCTAACGAAGTTGCACAAGAGATTCAAGTTACCCGACCGGGTTGATAACATAGAACAACCGTGGGATGATCCGAAGATGAAAAAGATTAACAATCACGCCATGGGCATGTTCAACAATGATTTGGCCTCCTAGAAAGGGAGGGTGAAACGAGCTATTAAGGCTGATGAACCCCTGTCAAGATTCTGGAGGAAAATCCAACACTTACGGAAGAGGAGTTCGAAAAGTTCAAGGACACTTGCGCTACAGCAAAGGAACACGGGGAAGCATCGCCTCGGAAGCCGTGGCTACCTCGGTAAAAGGCCCATATGGGATAAGGAGGACGCGGAACGTGAAGCCGCGGGTCTCCCAGACCCCTTCGTGAAGTTCACCAACCCCTTGGAGCGTGACTTCATCAGGGCCCGCTACAAGTGGGACAAGGAGAAAAAGGTTTTTAACACGGACGAGATCACGAGGAAATTGATTAGACTACTGGAGAAGCAACACCAGCTTGCAGCTGAAAGCCCTACTTCTCTGATGAGGCCCAAGTGGGACACCCCTCTCAACCGGGCCTTGAACGAACTTAAGGGACTCCCTTTGGGCCAAAGAAATTTAATATGGTCGTGGTGCACGGCGCTGGATACGGCGCCACATGGAAGGGGTTTTACAACAAGGGCCCGGAGGCCAAGAAGCAGAAAAAGAAGTTTAGTCAGGCGGACATCGACGCGAAGGTGAAGCTTGCGGTCGAGAAAAAAGCAGCTGAGGACGCGAAAAAAGCAGCCGAGGACAAATATGAGTTGCTACAGCAAGCAGTCAATGCAGCTGTAACTGCCTGCAGAAATGATTTTGCTACTAACTTGGTTCTAGTTATCATCAACTGGACGAAGGAAAATCCAGACAAGACGGTACATGATTTCCCGTTGCCCAGTTTCGTCGGGAGCAACTCCATGAACAACAACACCATTGCACCATCACTTGCTCACGCAATCGGGCCTCCTCTCGCAGCCGCTCCCGCTCATAGCAGCCCGTCCTCAGTCTCTGGCGCGCTAGGTGGGCCTTCATCTTCGGCTGAGCTCGACGTCGTCACGGTAATTACATGTCGCACCAACATATATATATATATATAATTCCATTTTTGTTGCCTTTCGGTTGTTTTACGCCAAAGACATATGTGTTTGCAGGTGAAAGAAACCCTGTGCACCATACTCTACTTGATCAAAGGCCAGAAGGTGGACGTGGGAAAGGGGATGATAATGGACCCCTCGCAACCCACGTTCCACAACCAGCCGATCCCCGCTGGGCACTTTAGGGTTAGCTTGACCAGTGTGAAATCGGGGCACGAGGATTTGCCGCCTCCAGTACAGCATGTGGGAGCGGACGACAAGACCCCGCCGTGGATTGGAATCTGCAAGGGTTGGGTGCTGCTATGGCCGAAGAATCTTATTAAATGCAGAGCCGGCCGAGAGCACACCAATAACCACACATCAACAAGCATGTGCGCAGAACACCACCCCGCCTACGTAATTACCAGCTCCTGAGTGCCGGGTGAGAGCGGCGGACGATATGATGAAGGGGTTGCAATAGTACTGGCTGATGTAATTTGTCTTGTAGAACAGAGAATGGATGATGAGACGGAGGTCGACCCTATGGATTTCTTCAATACAAACGCGTATGACTGTGACATAGATATGATGAGTCAACCATATGACGAATCGGGCTATCAGCTTGCTAATAAGGATATGGATGATATGCCCGGGCAGGGTCGTAGCAGGGATTACAAAAAGTCTCTCTTCATGAAATCCTCACAGGACACGCCTGAAGATGCGGCCTCAAACAGGCTCAACTAGCCGGGCATGAGGGTCGTATAGTACTTAGCCCGGGAACACTGGGGCAGGGGTTAAGGAAGGGTCTGGAAGATGTGCCCAAGAAAAAGGAGAGGAAGAGATCGGGGAAGATAGCTGCCTCCAAACAAGCCAGAGCACATAGCAGCCAGACGATGCATTCTGAAGAGCGTGTACCCGTGAAAGGTGCGGTCATGTTCCATCTCACGGGCGAGCCGATGCTACCGCCGAAACCGCTGGAGGCACTATCAGGGGATCTCAGGAGACTGCACGACCATGTGCTGTCGACTGAGAAAATCCTACTAGCCTCAAAGGATCCAGGATATCCGACATACGCGGCTCGTGTGCCTGAGGGGAAGTCCTACATCGAGACACGACCCACGGAGGTGTTCTTCCTGCGGTTTGACCATATCTTTGAGATGTTTCTGACAAGGCCGCTCGATTTTACAATCGTCCGCTAGATGTTCTTCCTGCGCTACATATGAGCTCCGTCATGAAGAGTGAAGAAGTCTCGCAAATCTGTGTGGCGGATCCGTACTACATGCACGAGTCTTTCTTGAGTCTCGGCGACTTTGAGCGTGAAACTGCTAGGGAGTACCTCCGAAACTTCATGGTACGAGAATAAGGACCGGAAATTGTCCTCGTGCCTTATCATCCAAAGTAAGTCAGTTCGGACAACCCTTTCGTGACATTTCAATCATTCCTTCTTTCTCATATGGGGAATAATTTGAGGTGTCTTTTTCCTCAGCAAAGTAGCGCTACCGTCCTTATCGTTCTTTACCCGCAAGTCTCCCATGCCGTGTATTTTGACCCTTCCAAAGACTACGAGAAAAAAAAGACTACACCCACATAATGAATATTCTAGATGATGCTCTCCAAGGCTTCAGCTTTAGAGGTGGCCACGTGCAGCCAGTAAACAAAGGAACAAGAAGATGGGTTTCGCGCATAAAACTAACTTCTCCTGCATCCATGTCCCAAAACCAAGCAAGAAGGATGGATTCTACATCGTCCATCTCATGATTCAGTTCAACACGGATCACCAAAAGCTTCGCATGAGAAGCAGAAATGATGATCATATCCACAAGTGGCTAGAATCTCATGGAGAAGCGGATTATAAACTTAGAGATGACTTCTTTCGCATTCAAAGCGAAATTGCGACGATCATCATGAAATAAGTCGTCGATGAGAAGGGGATGTTCCACCATGGCCCTGCTATATCGAGAGCTGACGTCCGAACTCGCATAGGCATGCAACGTCTAGACCTCACGTTGTTCAAGAAGCTAGGGTCCATCCTCAATGATATGGAAGGATGGAACTTCTAGTGATTTATGATGCCGATGATGCTGATATGTGTCGGTTGAACTTGTATACTTTTTGTAGCGATGAAACTTTGTGATATCCACGGTCCCTGCCGAACTTGCGTAACGCTACTTTGTTAGTTTGCGTACGATGACCTGCGTACCTCTAGTTAATTAATTTGCGTATTGTATGTTGCATCTAGTTGCTAACCCTTTCTTTTTCGGTGTTGCTCTAGTATATTTTGTTGCATATATATGATTATACATCCTCTTCATGAACATGCATCTCTAACAGTACCTAGTTTCTTGATGGCGAGATGGAATTGCTATGTCGTGTACAAAGGGAAGGTTCCGGGGTGTACAACGAGTGGCATGAGTGTCGTGCGCAAGTGAATGGGTTCACGGGCGCCAGCCATAAAAAGGCTTCAAAAGCGGACAAGAAGGAGAAGCTAGTTACTTGAGGTTCACGCTTAGCGAGAGAGGACTCAGAATCGCCACCTCATGTATCAGATAGTTCCGCTCTCACTCATAGTGATAGCTCTTATTGTGTATACCTTTGTTTAGATGGATGACGTTGTTGTAGTTGCAAGTATTCGAGACTTGCATGTATCGCTATTTTCGAGATGATGACAAGATACCACTTTGTGTTGGATTGAAAGTGCGTTATATCGACTAGAGGGGGGGTGAATAGGCGATTTTTATGAATTCTTCACTGAGGAATTTGCCGGTGAGGAAATTCCTTAGCGAAGAACTACTTGCAGCGGAATAAGTACTCAAGAGTAAGCATAACAGAATACAAGCATGGTCATCATGATGAAATGAAGACAAGCACAGAGTACAGAAAGCGTAATCACAGGATAACACAAGATGAAGACAAACAGATCAAGAAATTGAACTGAGGAAATTGAGAAAGTCTTCAACAAAGTCTTCAAACACGAGATATGAACAAACACTCAACACAAGAATGAGGAAATGAAAGAGTTGAGGGAATAGAACCAGTAAGCTTGGTGAAGACAATGATTTGGTAGACCAGTTCCAACTCTTTGTCTCGGTTATGCGTCTAGTTGGAGCGGCCGAGTGTTTAAACTCGAGGACACACACAGTCCGGACACCCGGTCGGCCGAAAGCACGCAGCTCAGGACACCAAGTCCTCGCCATATTCTCCTTGAACTAAGGTCACACAGACCTCGTCCAATCATTCGTGGTAAGTCTTTAGGCGACTTCCAAACCTTCACAGACTCGGTCACTCGGCGATCCACAATTCCTCTTGGATGCTCTAGACCATGACGCCTAACCGTCTAGAAGAAGCACAGTCTTCAAGGGTAACAAGCGTCGGATCCACGCAGGATCAATCTCTTCAATGATGCTCAATCACTTTGGGTTTGTAGGTGTTTGGTTTTGGGTTTTCCTCACTCGATGAATTTCGCTCAAAGTCCTCGGAGGATGGAATGCTCTCAAATGACAAGTGTCAGTTTCTCTCGGAGTAGCCAACCAGCTAGTGGTTGTAGGGGGTGGCTATTTATAGCCTAGGGAGCAGCCCGACATGATAAGACATAAATTCCCTTCAATGATATGACAGTTAGGTGGATAAGATATTTTGGGACAGCGGGCGCACAGCACAGCAACGGTCAGAAATTTGACTCTCAAATTCCTCAGGGCTATCATGTTCCTCACTGTGTAGGCAATTCGCACTGGCGAATTCCTAACTCCTCAGTCAGAACAAATTCCTCAGTGACCAGAAGAACTTCGTCTCTATCACTGAAGAAATTGACCGAACTGTATGAGATTTCCAAAGGCTTCACTCGAAGGGATTGGTAGGTGTAGGATTTTGAGTTGAGCATCACATGGAAAATTTTCCTTAGTATTTCCTCGAATTTCTTTAACAGTACAGTGTTTCCTATGACTCAAGAAAGAGAAAATGAAACTACGAAAACAAAAGTCTTCACGCTTCATGTTTCTCGAATGAATACCAAGTCTTCAAGGTCACACCAATTTCTTCAATTTCAAAGTCTTCAGAAAGTCTTCAGAATACCAAAGTCTTCAGTCTGTAAATATCAAACTCCTCATAGGCTTATAGACCTGTGTACACTCATAAACACATTAGTCCCTTAACCTATAAGTCTTCAATACACCAAAATCACTAAGGGGCACTAGATGCACTTACAATCTCCCCTTTTGGTGATTGATGACAATATAGGTTAAGTTTTCAACGGGGATAAACATATGAAGTGTAAATACTGATATTGAGGAATTTGATCGCAAGATATAGAAGAACTCCCCCTGAAGATGTGCATAGTGAGGAATTTGCTTTTGAGGCAATGCACATTTGAAGAGTTGAATCATGGAGATCTCCCCGTATATCTTGTAATTCGTACACGCATTTGACATATAATATGAAGAATTTGAAATGCATGATGAAATATGGTGATCGATGTAATTCAGCATGCGTGTATTAACATATAATGAGGAATAAGCATGCGGAGGAACACATCAAAAGTATCGAGCACCATCGGGTTTAAGATTACAACTCGATCCAATAAAAGTTTCGTAAGAAGCGAGAGTTGTAACTTAGCGGGGAAAAATGCCCATATAATAGACCCGCTTGAAGACTAACTCAAATTTCTCCCCCTTTGTCATCGAATGACCAAAAGGATCGAAACTGAGGACTAACGCCCCTGAAGAATATCAAGTTGATGGAGGAGGCGCCCGGCGTTGTCGGGGTCGGTTGTCGTTGTAGGGCCTTCTTGATGTCGCCCAAGTCTTCATTTTCATCAGTGTCACGCGATGAATAATAAGAGCTGGCTACCAAGGAAGGAACCTTGACCTTCTTATATTTCTTAGGAGGAGGTGCAGACCAGTCAAATTCTTCCTTCGCACTCCATTTTCTTGAGGTTATCTTCACTGTAGACATGAGATGTAACAGCCAGTGCACGGTTGAAGGTTTCATGGAGGTAGTATTGGTTTTTCTTCACTGCATTGTGTGTTGAGGTCATGTTGTGAAGAATTGAACCAAACTGACGCTTGACCCATTTATGATTGCGATCAACTTTTTGATGAAGACTGAGGAGTAACTCACGATCAGTCATCACCACAGTGTCTTTGTGGCTTGAGGATTTTGCTTGGCAGAGTTGTTGGCGGCAGAGTCATGTGTGGCAGAGTCATCATTGGTGAAGTAGGATGCATCCTTGCAAAATTGACCATCCAATGGACGAATGCCTTCATCTATCACAGCAGTTGCCTTACCTTTGTCATCAGCTGAGGAAAATGTCCGTTTGAGGACTTCAATCGGAGGCAAGTAGCTGCAGTGGTTCAGAGTATCAGCCTTGTAATTGAGTGAAGACCTTGTCCTGATGAACCTCATAATCCATGGTGCATAAGGCTTCAGCTTAAATGGTGACATAGAAATATTCGCCACAGTCCTCATGAAGAAATCATGGAAGTTGACGGGAACACCATGAATGATATTGAAAAGCATATTCTTCATGATGCCAACGACTTCTTCATCATTTGAGTCGTGGCCTTTGATAGGACTCATTGTCTTCGCTGTAATGCGATAGACAGTCCGAGGCACATACAGTAATTCCTTGACGAGGAATTTGGTTCGAAGGGCCTGCCCTGGCTTCAAAGGCTTCATCATCACTTGCATGTAATGATTTGTAAGCTCGGGTTCATTGTAGACGCAACGAGCACCTTCAAGGGGAGGATTGAGTGGGAGGGCACGAAGCAATTCGATTCTTTGGTGCCTTGTAGTGAGTATTTTCGACATCGATTCAGCACCCAAGAGTTCACATCTTCTTAATTTCCTGTGATGTGCAGCATCGCATAGAATTGAAGAATGAGTTCTTCATTCCAATCACATATGTCAGTGCAGAAATTTAGCAATCCAGCATCGTGAAGAACACTGAGGACTGGCTCGAAGCCCGGCAGAGATTCCATGTCCACGTGAGGAATGTGTGCATGATCGAAAACTTTGTCTTTGTTGAATAGCACTGAGGAATAGAAATTGGCTTGACTAGCAGTCCAGAAACGCCTCTTCCTTATGCGAGCAGAGTCATATGGATTGTAGTCAGTGAAGAATACATGCTCGCTAAAGAAATCTTCAGCCTTGAACTTTTGCTTGCGTGAGAATGGATCCTTTGGCTTCGGCAATGGAGTGTCTGTGGGTTGCATCACGACCTCAGGAATCGCAATCTCAGGTTCTTCGGGCTGAGGAATTTCTGGTTCCTCTTCAGTGGCAGTCTGCGTTGTCATATGATCAACAGCAGCAGGTTCTTCAACACTAGTGGCTGGAATTTCTTCATGCCTGCATTTAGGTGGGGTGAATTTCTTCAGAGCCCATTTGAACTGTTGGTGCAGGGGACTGAGGTATTTGGTGTATTGGGGTGAAGAGTGGAGAATTGGGGTGCAGACTTTCCCAAAAGTCATCATTCATCACTGGTGTAGTGCATCCAATATCCACATCTTCATCTTCAATTTCTTCAACGCCTCTTCACCGTGAACCGAGGCATTGGCGAGGAAACAACTGGTGGTGAAGGGATCGCATCCACTTCAATTTCTTCATCAATCTTCTCTGATGAAGCAGCAGAATGATTTTCTTCATCAGATCCGCTAGGGATCACATATTCTTCACCAAAAGGAACAATGTCCTTTGATGGCATGGTTGAGATCGGAACAGCATCAATAGGGTTTTCAAACGAGCTGGTCATAGGCTTAATTTTCTTCGGAGCTGAAGAATCTGAAGCAGTTGATGCTTTCCTTTTCTTCACCGCAACTCGCTCTGCAGCCTTGGTCTTCTTCACATCTAATGCAGATGGAAGGATAGGAGTTGGCGTAGGCGCAGGAGGAGCAGAGGAATCTGGTTGATTTTTCCTCGGTATGGCGATGCGATTGCCTGACTTCTTCATTTTCTTCAGCGCACCACTAGTGGATGCCCCGGCAATTTCTTCGGTACTGGTATGGAGTCATCAGCCCTGAACTAGCATTTTCTTCAAGACCTTTGAAAGTCATCGGTGTTGGCATGTTCTTCTCAGAGGCGAAGCAGATGCTCCAGCTTGAGGAATTTCTTGTTGTGTGGGATCTGCAACATTGGTGAACTTCTCCGTCAGTTTAACAAACCTGACTTTGGCCCCTTGCCAATCAGCATAATAAGCATCGAAGTCATCGCTGAGGGCTTTGATTTCAGACTGGATCTTTGTAAACTCATCAGTCGTCAAGGAGATAACATTTTTCCTCAGGAACTTCTCTTTCCTGTACTAAGCCTTCTTGATCTGCCTGGCCTTCTCAAATTTCCATTTTTCTTCAGTAATAAAATGAGTCAGCATGTGACTTTGGCCAGGAGTCAAATGGAAATCAGGCATAGGAGTGTCTGAATCCTTGTGCCAGAGATCAATGTAATCGAGGATCACCCTTGGATCCAAAAGCAGAGGCACACTTGTGCCTTTGGCTCTAGCGGCCTTTTCTTGTCTGTCTCTGATGATTTCTGCAAGTTCATCATCATTAGCTTCATCGTCGGATGGCACTTGGAAGGCAACTTGTTTCTTCTTTGGACTTGGCTGAGGACCTCGTCTAGCCGTTGCCTTTGTCTTCAGCAGTGGGGCTGATGAAGAATTTGGTGCCGAGGAACTCATTTGAGACACCAGAGGCAATAGAGATGCCTGCAGTCCTTTGGCACGTGGCCAGATGCACAGGTGCTGAGGACTTTGCCGGAGCAGCTGAGGACTTTGGAGGAGGAGCAGAAGATTTGGGAGGAGAGCAGGAGCAGCATGAGGAACTGGCCGTGAGGGCTTTGAAGATTCTGGCCGTGAGGGCATTGCTGAGGAACTTGGCCATGAGGGCACAGTTGTTGAAGCACTTGCCTTGTGCGCGGGCTTCTTTGCCATTGATTTCCTAGGCTTGACAAAGGCCTCAGTGGCAGCAGCAATAGCAGAGTCTTCATTGAATTTCCTCACTGCTTCTTTGACTTGTCTTGCCAACTTGGCTTGGCGCTTGGCCCATTCTTCAGGAAAATCCTCACCACGCTTGATGCTGGTGGGGTCAGCTTCTTGGCCAGGTGCCAATGGAGCTCTTGGGCATGGAGGATTAAGTGTGAATTTCTTCATATACTTTGGAGTTACATACCTGCATTCTCCATTCTCTTGCCCATCTCCTTTCAATCCTCTGTATGCGCACCTTGCGCTGATTCTTGTTCTCCTTTCCGAACTTGGCCTCATCAGGTGTGCAGTAGTCAGTATAGATGTCCTCAGGTATTTCAAAAGCAGTCATGACCTCGGGCCTCTTTCCTCCTTTCTGTGGCTTCTTACCGTCTGCCATATTCTTAAGTTGAGGAATTTGAACAATTGAATTCTCTGAAGAAGTATGCAACTTTTCTTCGAGGAACGCTGCAAATGAGTTAAGTTGATGAGAACCTAGTGATTCAAAGAAGCGGACATGAGTACCGTGAACAGAGTATAGTTGCGAGGTATTTCGAGAGGTCATATGCGTTCTCTTAAGGTTTTTCCAATTTAACAAGTTTGAGGAATTTGACCAGATGAGCCTTGAAGAATTTCACTAAGCGTTCTTTGTCTTAGGTTCCAGAGTTGTATAGATCGAGGATCCACACAATTGAGGAATCTTGAAGAAAAATGATGCTTAGAGAAACGAATCAAGAACAGATGACTCTTGAGGTGTTTTGTGTGTGAGGATTTGAAGAATAAAACACCTTTGAAGATTTTGTAGAGAAAATTTGAATCAAAGAGAGCAGTAAAAGTAACTTTTAATTACCCTGGATGAAGAACATGACGAACTGAGAAATGTAGATTTGAAGCTCGTCAGTTCAGATCTTCCACGCCCTAACTCGGCGGAGGAAGACAGCTACGGCGGCGGCAGAGTGAAGATTTATGCGGCCGGTAGCGAAATGCAACGGGCGACGAGGTCGAGGCAAGAAGCTCTTCCTCACCGGGCGATGGAGAAGCGGCGGCGCTAGGGTTTGAGAAGCTCGAGCGGGAGAGAGAGGTCGAGCAGAGTAAAGGAAGTGAGGAAAGGAAGAGGGGGTATTTATAGCCACGGTGAAAAACTGTTCGCCCGAAGATTTAGGACGAACGTGCCCCCTGACCCTTCTCATTCGCTTGACATGTGTCACCCACGTACTGAAAATTGGAGATCGTGTTAGATCGTGGGTGAATAGATAAGTCTATCATAGGAAGCGGAATGGTTTGAGCGGCAAAGCCGAAAATTTGGATAAGATTAGTTTTAAAGTCCTGTTCGCAATTTCTTCAGCTGACAAGGACACAGTGAAGATTTTGAACGAGTTTCAAATAGAACGCACATGAAGAATTTTTGAATAAATTGGGTTGAGTATAGCATAGAGGGGGAAGGGTCCGATCACATTCACTTAGCAGAAGAACAACTTGAAGAAATAGCCATAAGTGAATGTTGTAGAGGACATAAACCCATCTATATATATATATATATATATATATATATATATATATATATATATATATATATATAGCCAATGAAGAAAAAGCGACGGAAACAGTGAAGATTTTGCAAAGTTGAAGAATTTGAAAAATCAAGAATTTCAAACTGAGGAAAAACTCAAATTGAAGATTTTCAACTTTGGTGGTGGCGTGACCCAATCAGATAAGAATGATGATTTCGACACCGCGTACAATTGTCGTAGGGTTCTGAGAATCAAATTCTTCATTAATTTCTTCACACTTAGAGTGTTGTTCTTCATTGATTGAAGAAAAACTTTTCTTCATGTGTTGCACATCTAAGTCATCAATTTTGCATAAGTGTTAGGATGAGTGTCCTTTTCAAAGAACATTCGAAGATTCTAAGATATTTAGCTCACACCACAACTTGCTAAATCTCTTCTCATCCAAGGGCTTTGTGAAGATATCGGCTAGCTGTTCTTCAGTCTTCACATGCTCGATGGAGATGTCGCCCTTCAACACATGATCACAAAGAAAATGATGACGAATCTGAATGTGCTTTGTCTTCGAGTGCTGAACTGGGTTGTGAGCAATCTGGATGGCACTCTCATTGTCACGATGAGAGGCACATTCTTCACGTTGATGCCATAGTCCTTGAGAGTTTGCTTCATCCACAGCAATTGAGCACAGCAAGAACCAGCAGCAATGTACTCGGCTTCCGCAGATGAAGCGGTAATCTGTGATTCTGTTTCTTCGAGGACCAACGGACCAAAGATCGTCCGAGGAAATGACAAGTACCAGATGTTGACTTGCGGTCCACACGATCACCAAAGCATAGTCGAGTCGAATATCCAATGAGATCAAAAGCAGAGCCCTTGGGGTACCATAATCCTAGTGTTGGTGTGTGAGCTAGATATCGAAGAATATGCTTCACAGCCTTATGGTGTGATTCCTTCGGTGTAGCTTGAAATCGGGCACACATGCAAACACTAAGCATTATATCGGGCCTAGATGCACATAAGTACAATAAAGAACCAATCATGGAGCGGTATACCTTGTGATCAAAGTCAATACCATTCTCATCAGTGCATAGATGGCCATTTGTGGGTATAAGAATTTTGACGCCTTTGCAATCTGGCATGCCGAATTTCCTCAGAACATCTTTGAGGTATTTCTCCTGAGATATGAATATGCCATTGCGCTGTTGGCGAATTTGAAGACCTAAGAAGAATTTCAACTCTCCCATCATAGACATTTGATATTCTTCACTCATCATATAGGCAAATTCATCACTATAACGTTGGTCAGTACAGCCAAAGATAATATCATCAACGTATATTTGGCACACAAACAGTTCACCGTCATAAGATTTAGTAAAAGGAGTAGGGTCGAGTGAACCGGGTGTGAAGCCATTCTTCATGAAGAATTCCTCCAAAGTATCATGCCACGCCTGAGGGGCCTGCTTGAGGCCATAGAGGGCCTTGTTGAGTCTGAAGACTTTGTCAGGATTCTTTGGATCTTCAAAACCTGGGGGTTGAGCAACATATACTTCTTCCTCAAGCTTACCATTGAGGAATGCACTTTTCACATCCATTTGATATAAAGTGATCTCATGATGGTTAGCATAAGCAAGTAATATGCGAATAGACTCAAGTCTAGCAACAGGTGCAAAAGTTTCATCGAAATCAATTCCTTCAACCTGTGTGTAGCCTTGAGCTACAAGTCGTGCCTTATTCCTCACCACAAGGCCATTTTCATCTTGTTTGTTGCGGTAGATCCACTTTGTGCCAATGATATTATGCTTGCGAGGATATGGACGTTTGACCAGTTCCCAGACGTTGTTGAGCTTGAACTGATGTAATTCTTCTTGCATGGCCTGAATCCTCTCAGGCTCCAGAAATGCTTCATCTACCTTAGTGGGCTCTGTGATAGAGACAAAAGCATAGTGCCCACAAAAGTTAGATAAATGTGAAGCTTTTGAGCGTGTGAGATGACCTGGTGCTTCAATGTCATCGATGATCTTGTCAACTTGCACTTCTTTTGCAACGCGAGGATGAGCTGGTTGTCGTCGAGGAATTTGATCAACATTTTCTTCAAAGCACCATTTTCTTGACATTATCTTCAGGTGCATCATTTCGACGTTCTTCACATTCTGGAATGAATTCTTCACAGATTCTTCTTGATGGGGTGACATCCTCAGTCGCCTTGAACTTGATAGGTTCCTCAGGTGCTGGTTCATCTATCACAGAAGGTAGGTGCTCTCTTTGCGAGCCATTAGTTTCATCGAATCGCACATCTACGGTTTCAACAATCTTGTGAAGAACATTGTTGAAGACTCAGAGGTGTCTTGAGTCCTTTCCGTAACCTAGCATAAAACCTTCATGTGCTTTCGGTGCAAATTTAGCATTGTGATGAGGATCTCTAATCCAACATTTAGCACCGAAGACTTTGAAATAACTCACATTTGGTTTCTTGTCAGTGAGAAGTTAATGGGAAGTCTTCTTGAAGAATTTGTGAGGATATACCCTGTTGATGATGTGGCATGCAGTATCAATTGCATCAATCCAAAAACAATGAGGCGTTTTGTATTCATCAAGCATAGTGCGAGCCATCTCAACAAGAGTTCTGTTCTTGCACTCCACGACGCCATTTTGCTGAGGAGTATAAGGAGCAGATAACTCATGAGTAATACCAAGTTCATCAAGATAGTCATCAAGACCGAATTCTCGAACTCAGTTCCATTGTCACTTCTGATGTGCTTGATCTTCACACCAAAGTTGGTTGAAGCCCTCGAGGAAAATCGTTTGAAGACTTCTTGCACTTCATGTTTGTAAGTAACAATGTGTACCCATGTGTAACGAGAGTAATCATCAACAATAACAAAGCAATATAAAGATGCATCATTAGTGACTGCTGAGTAATGATTAGGACCAAAGAAGTCCATGTGAAGCAATTCGAATGGTCGAGTAGTGGTCCTGACTTTTGCCTTTGTCAGCAAAGATGATATGCTTCAGATGTGATGGTGATAAGGGAGCATCCATCAATAGATTATTGTCACCAGTCACGTGATTTGTACATCCACTATCGAGGACCCACTCAGAGGCTTTGGGTTGATCATCCTGCAGATGAATTAGTGCAGCTTACGAACTCATATACTTCATCAGTGAAGAATATGATATTAAATTCATCAGATGAATTTCATCAAACAGTAAAACAGATATAGCAGTATGAGGACGTGTGAAATGAAAGTTCATTTCTTCATGATTAGCATGCGTCCTTTCAGGCAATTTTGTCAGGCCCCCAGCAAGTTCTTCAGACGTTAAAGCATGTCTGGAGACCTGACCCTACAGAAGAGATTAGTTCTTTTTCTTCACCACCCACATCTGAAGGGGTGGCAAAGAGTTCATCACTCTACGAGCTCCATACGAGAATGGTGGCTTAGAGGCCAATCCATTTCGTTTCACACAAGAGGGGTTAGGGTAAGCATATGAATAAGCAGAGAAATTCTTCGATGACTTATGAACATAATGGTTTGAAGAATAATGCACATATTCATAGCCCTTAGCTCTACCCTGCGAAACAGAGTTATTGTTAGCACGGTGATAATCATATGAGGACTTTGATCCTTTTGAGAATTTGATCCACGTGAAGAATTTAGTCCGTATGAGGACTTGGATCCATATGAAGAATTTGGTCCATATGAAGAATTTGATCTGGGGTTCCCATTCTTCACAGGTGGTGTCATGAGGACATTCACCTGAAGACTTTCAAGGCACCTTTTGGGAACCCAGATTTTCTTCATAGGAGAACCGTTCCTGCAGTTAGTGCCAACATATCTAGCAAATACTTCACCATTCTGATTTTTGAACAGTTTATAGTTGGAGTCAAATGACTCATCAGAAGAATGAGGAGATTCACATGAAAAGTCAGATAAGTTAGATGGATCAACTGGAGGTCCCTTTGCAGCAACCCATGAGGTTTTGGGGTACTGCTCAGGCTTCCAATATGTTCCATCAGCATTGATTTTCCTCTCAAAGGCAATACCCTCTTTCCTAGGGTTCCTGTTGAGGATCTGCTTTTTAAGCACATCACAAAGAGTCTGATGCCCTTTGAGGCGTTTGTACATGCCTGTCATGTACAATTCCTTCAGCCCTGCATCATCAGTGATACTAGCAATGTCCTCAAATGAGGAATTAGTGATAGCAGAGGCAGGAGAAGAATTTGTAACAATTGAAGCATTTGAACATTCAGGTGAAGAATTAGCAGATTCACGTTCAATGCACTTTAAGCATGGAGGAACGAATTCTTCCTAAGCTGCGCTGATTTGTTGAGCAAGTAATGAATCGTGCTCCTTCTGAAGATCTTCATAACTCACTCTTAGCTTCTCAAGATCTTGCTTTCTTTGAAGAAATTCATAAGAAAGCTTCTCATGATCAGACAAGAGAGTGTTATGATGACCTTGAAGGCTGTCGAACCTAGACCAAGTCTTTGAAGATTTTCGATCAGGGCTTTAGTGTGATCCATTTCTTCACCCAACATATCATCACTTTTGTCTAGCATGTTTTGAACCTTTTCAAAAGCCCTTTGTTGTTTTACAGCAATCTTAGCAAGTTTAGAGTAGCTGGGCTTGAGGTCTTCATCAGATTCATTCTCACTAGATTCAGAGGAGGTATATTTGAGTACTTTGGCACCCTTTGCCATGAAGCAATAGGTGGGAGCGCAGTCATCATTATCTTCATCAGCCTTGTTGGTGAAGTCAATTTCTTCAGAGTTGAAGATAGACTTGCTGATGAATGCAGTAGCGAGAGCCAGACTCGCCACACCAGACTCGGACTCCTCAGATGCCTCCTCTTCCTCATGTTCCTCAGATTCAGCTTCAGAGTCCATTTCCTTGCCAATGAATGCCCGAGCCTTCTTGGAGCTGCTCTTCTTGTGAGATGAAGACTTCGAGGATTTTGATGATGAGGATTTTGACGATTTCTTCTTCTTCTTGGCGTCATCAGAACTGTAATCCTTGTATTTCTTCTTCTTTAATTCATTTTCCCACTGAGGACAATCTTGAATATAGTGACCAGGTTTCTTGCATTTGTGGCATAGCCTTCTCTTATAGTCACTTTGGATGAGGAATCATTGCTCCTTGAGGATTTTCCAAAGCGACCACGTCACGAGAACTTACGGAACTTCTTCACGAGCAAAGGTTAGCTCCTCGCTTAATTCTTCAGATCAGCAAGGCTGCTACCGTAATCTTCACATTCAGATTCGCATAATCGCCTTGGCCTTCGTGGCACGTGATTTGCCATAGCTCGAACCATAGAGATCTCTCATTTCAGCAAGTCGAACTCATGAGTATTTAGCCTCTCGAGGATGTCGGTAAGGATCAAGTGACTTGTAGTCAGCACGTTCTTGTATCATCAGTGCCAGAGTATCAAATGAGGAATCAAGCGATCTCAACAATTTCTTCACCACCTCATGGTCGATGATGTTAGTGGCACCAAGCGCTTGAAGATCATTTGAGATGTCAGTGAGGCGATCGAAGGTTTGTTGAACATTTTCATTGTCGAGTCTTTTGAAGCGGTTGAAGAGATTGCGAAGAACATCAACTCAAGAGTCACGCTGAGTTGAGACTCCTTCACTTAATTTGGACAGCCTATCCCAGATAAGCTTAGCAGTTTCCAAAGCACTCACTCTTCCATACTGTCCTTTGCTCAGATGGCCACATATGATATTCTTCGCTTGAGAATCGAGTTGCTTGAATCTCTTCACATCGGTAGCGTTCAAAGGAGGGTGAGTTAGTGGGAACACCATTTTCCACAACATACCGTAGATCGTTATCAATTGCCTCAAGATGCATTCGCATCTTATTCTTCCAAAGAGGGGTAGTCTGTCCCATCGAAGGTAGGACAGCACTGTAGAGACCTTGATCATACTGCGGTCGACATAACTAAAACTCCGGTAGTTAAACCAAAATCACATGTAACAAGGGAGTGCCTTGCTCTAATACCAATTGAAAGTGCGTTATATTGACTAGAGGGGGTGAATAGGCGATTTTTATGAATTCTTCACTGAGGAATTTGCCGGTGAGGAAATTCCTTAGCGAAGAACTACTTGCAGCGGAATAAGTACTCAAGAGTAAGCATAACAGAATACAAGCATGGTCATCATGATGAAATTAAGACAAGCACAGAGTACAGAAAGCGTAATCACAGGATAACACAAGATGAAGACAAAGCGGTGAAGAAATTGAACTGAGGAAATTGAGAAAGTCTTGATCAAAGTCTTCAAACACAGATATGAACAAACACTCAACACGTAATGAGGAAATGAAAGAGTTGAGGAAATAGAACCTGTAAGCTTAGTGAAGACAATGATTTGGTAGACCAGTTCCAACTGCTGTCTCAGTTGTGCGTCTGGTTGGAGCGGCTGAGTATTTAAACTCGAGGACACACAATCCCGGACACCCAGTCATGAGCACGCAGCTCAGGACACCAAGTCCTCACCGTATTCTCCTTGAACTAACATCACACAGACCTCGTCCAATCACTGTGGTAAGTCTTGAGCGACTTCCAAACCTTCACAGACTTCGGTCACCGGCGATCCACAATTCCTCTTGGATGCTCTAGACCATGACGCCGAACCGCTGGAAGAAGCACAGTCTTCAAAGGTAACAAGCGGCGGATCCACGCAGGATCAATCTCTTGATGATGCTCAATCACTTTGGGTTTGTAGGTGTTTGGTTTTGGGTTTTCCTCACTCGATGATTTTCGCTCAAAGTCCTCGGAGGATGGGATGCTCTCAAATGACAAGTGTCGGTTCTCTCGGAGCAGCCAACCAGCTAGTGGTTGTAGGCGGCTATTTATAGCCTAGGGAGCAGCCCGACATGATAAGACATAAATGCCCTTCAATGATATGACCGTTAGGTGGATAAGATATTTTGGGACAGGTGGCCGCCACGGATCGGAAATTTGACTCTCAAATTCCTCGGGGCTATCATGTTCCTCCTGTAGGCAATCCGCCTTTGGCGAATTTCTAACTCTTGATCGAGAACAAATTCCTCGGCGACCGGAAGAACTTCGTCTCACATCAAGAAATTGACTGAATCAGTATGACATTTCCAAAGGCTTCATTCGAAGGGATTGGTAGGTGTAGGATTTTGAGTTGAGCATCACATGGAAATTTTTCCTTAGTATTTCCTCGACCCCCTTTAACAGTACGGTGTTTCCTATGACTCAAGAAATAGAAAACGAAACTACGAAAACAAAAGTCTTCACGCTTCATGTTTCTCGAATGAATACCAAGTCTTCAAGGTCACACCAATTTCTTCACTTTCAAAGTCTTCAGAAAGTCTTCAGAATACCAAAGTCTTCAAATAAGAACTTCATTTTTAGGGTCGACTTTCTCTCAGAATATCAAACTCCTCATAGACTTATAGACATGTGTACACTCATAAACACATTAGTAGCTTAACCTATAAGTCTTCAATACACCAAAATCACTAAGGGACACTAGATGCACTTACATGGATGATGATTATGATGAGACTATTTGTATGTATATGCTATGATTACATTTGTGGTCTCGCAGGCATTTGTATGTGCTAAAGATTCTTCTATAAAGCCTGTTCAAATACAAAACAAATATGCCGAAAAAACAAAAAACTACTAAAATTAGCAGTAGCGAGTGTATAAAAGTTAGCAAAGCCGATAGCGATGGCGATCCGTGCAAAGCGCCGCTAGAGCAACTAGCAAGAGCGAAGCTTCCACTAAGCGTGCTGCTTGCTACACTTGTGTAGCAAGATGGCCTGGTGAGCACGCCATCTTGCTATGTGTTTGCTGTAGCGCCTTATGAGTAGCACCACTCCCCGCGCTACTGATACACCTAAAACCCGCGCTACTGCTAGCCTTTTCCCTAGTAGTGGTCACCCAAGCATCACCGATAGGTAACTTCATAGTCTTTGAGGCAACGTAGGAAAAACACAATGATAAGCAGCTTCATAATTGTAGGCAACTAATTTGCAAAGTTGGACAACTAAGCAATAATGATAGGTAACTAATTATCAATAGCAGGTAACTGGACATCAATGGTAGGTCAACTTAATAGTATTATAAGCAACTGGGCATCACTGATAGGCAACTAAATATCCATGGTAGGCCACTGAGCAACCATGGTAGGCCAGTTGTGATAATTTTAGCAAAATTCATTGATACACATAGTGCAATGAAGTTACTTATATGTAGCACTAAAGCTGTCTAGTATTTTTGTGTGATTTTCTCATTTTTTACACAAACCAACCTAATAGACAGTCTTACTAGGAAAAAAATCAAGTTGCTTTTGTAAGTGCATCTAGTGCCCCTTAGTGATTTTGGTGTATTGAAGACTTATAGGTTAAGAGACTAATGTGTTTATGAGTGTACACAGGTCTATAAGTCTATGAGGAGTTTGATATTTACAGAGAAAGTCGACCCTAAAAATGAAGTTCTTCGATCAAGACTTTGGTATTCTGAAGACTTTCTGAAGACTTTGAAAGTGAAGAAATTGGTGTGACCTTGAAGACTTGGTATTCATTTGAGGAACATGAAGCGTGAAGACTTTTTTTTGTAGTTTCGTTTTCTCTTTATTGAGTCATAGAAAACACCGTACTGTTAAAGGGGGTCGAGGAAATACTAAGGAAATATTTCCATGTGATGCTCAACTCAAAATCCTACACCTACCAATCCCTTCGAGTGAAGCCTTTGGAAATCTCATACAGCCTCGGCCAATTTCTTCAAAGGATGTAGACGAAGTTCGTCTGGTCACGAGGAATTTGTTCTCGATCGAGAAGTTAGGAATTCGCCAGCGAATTGCCTACACAAGTGAGGAACATGGTAGCCATGAGGAATTTGAGAGTCAAATTTCCGACCGTTGCTGTGCTACGCGCCAGCTGTCCCAAAATATCTTATCCACCTAACAGTCATATCATTGAAGGGCATTTATGTCTTATCATGTCGGGCTGCTCCCTAGGCTATAAATAGCCGCCCCCTACAACCACTAGCTGGTTGGCTGCTCTGAGAGAACTTGACACTTGTCATTTGAGAGCAACCCATCCTCCGAGGACTTTGAGCGAAAATCATCGAGTGAGGAAAAACCCAAAATCAAACCCCTACAAACCCAAAGTGATTGAGCATCATCAAGAGATTGATCCTGCGTGGATCCAACGCTTGTTACCTTTGAAGACTGTGCTTCTTCCAGACGGTTAGGCGTCATGGTCTAGAGCATCCAAGAGGAATTGTGGATCGCCGAGTGACCAAGTGTGTGAAGGTTTGGAAGTCGCCTGAAAAATTACCACGAGTGATTGGATGAGGTTTGTGTGACCTTAGTTCAAGGAGAATACGGTGAGGACTTGGTGTCCTGAGCTGCGTGCTCAGCGACTGGCTGTCCGGGACTGTGTGTCCTCGAGTTTAAATACTCAGCCGCTCAAACCAGACGTACAACTGAGACAACAGTTGGAACTGGTCTACCAAATCATTGTCTTCACCAACCTAACTGGTTCTATTTCCTCAACTCTTTCATTTCCTCATTACTGTGTTGAGTGTTTGTTCATATCTGTGTTTGAAGACTTTGATCAAGACTTTCTCAATTTCCTCGGCCCATTTCTTCACCGCTTTGTCTTCATCTTGTGTTATCATGTGTTTACACTTTCGGTACTCTTTGATTGTCTTCATTTCATCATGATGACCATGCCCGCATTCTCTTATGCTTACTTCGAAGTACTTATTCCATCAAGTAGTTCTTCACTTAGAATTTCCTCACCGCAAATTCCTCATTGAAGAATTCATAAAAATCGCCTATTCACCCCCCCCCCTCTAGTCGATATAACGCACTTTCAGCTTTCCTATAGCACTAAAGTTGTCTCTATCGTACTCAAAGTTGCCTAAAAAGAAGTCCGACGAAACCTATCTATATGAGATCTAGTTTTGAAGAACTCGTCACGAGAAACCCAACCGTGAAAGAGAAATTAGATTTCGATACTAAAATCAAAAGTTATAGCTTTTAAACTTTTTGGACCTCCAACTAAATGCACGTGGGACAAGATTCCTTTTTTGGTGGGTTGCCTCGGACACGCCAGCAGCTCTTTCCATATTTGAAAGAGCGCTTGATCCCACCAACGGACACTCGGGCACCTGCTAGCTACGTCCAAGACAATGACATGTTTTCTAGTGTTAAGGAAAGGATCAAGATAAGAGTTATCTAACCGATTCAAGGAAAGATGTGGCATTAAGCCACCATCAAGTTTTGTAGTGGGAGCCATTAATGGCCAGTTTTGTAGTGTCGTGTGGTGTTTATGTTGTCATTTGGGGATAATAAACGAGTGCTGCAAGACACGATAATTTTGGCTGACTCATGCACGACAAACTGATCAAACCGTCCATTAGAAGGCCAAAGTGCACCTGGATCATTTGACAGAGTAGTTCCTGTTGTGCGTCTCAAACGTGCGTGATGGCACGACAAAATCAAGTTTTTCTTCTAGCCTATTACAAGACTCCCCGAGTCTGAATAAGGAATCATTGTTTCTACAAGGCAGAAAAATAAGACGCCCGATGGATCATTCATTTTGTTGGCCTGAAGCTTCCGGGTCATCCCTTTCCGCTCCTCCGTCGGCTGCCCTGTCCTGGAAGGTTGATGATGACCAGTCAATGCCACTCAAAGCTTCAAATTCAGCTTCATCATCAATTAACCCGGCCGGATCGACTTCGGGGGCAAAGGTATGCTTACGAATTGGAGGGGTCAAGCTGACTTCATCATAATGTGGCGTGGCGATCCTTTGATTTTGGTTGTCAAAACCCGGTTGGTACTTGGTGAGATCTGTATCATTCCCGATCAGAGTGGCCACAGGACATATTTCTTTCACGCAGGCGGTGAAATCCTTCTCCTCAAAGGGGCTGCCATCCTCCTTAAAGCTTGGATATCCAAGGGAGATGTCGGCTGGGTCCAGCTCTGGTAACCATGCCTTAGCCCGGCTTAAGGCGGCTATGGCTCCGGCTCTGCGTAAGCATCGTCTCAATTCTTTGACCCGTTGAGGAAGCACAGCAATTCGCTTCAAAGACGTCGGCCAAAGCGATTGGGAACATCGTTTGACAAAGCCACAACGGCTAAAGCATCGCTAGACCCGTGTCTGATTGTTCCACCAATGTGTAAACCGCCTTCAGCTTATTTAACATATTCTGGTTCAGATTGGAGCTCCTGGGGCCTGCATTAACAAACATCAGGTGAGCCGGAGATGATAGACAAAATACTTGTCGAAAAAATATTTACAGTATTTAAACTTGCAGAATAGCTTACCAAAGATTGCTGAGGCCATCAGAGATATATGGCGTTTTAAGCCGGTTAACTCAGCCGTTGTTCATGCGAGCCGCTTCGCTTTCTCACCGGGTGACCAAGGAGGCCTTTTCATCAGCCCATAGCTTCTTATCGCCTTCAAAGCTTTTCTTCAGTTTCTCCTGCTCAGACACGCTGAACTCAAATTTGGAGTTGGCCTTTTGGATTTCAGTTTCTTGCACTGCCAAGCGACTCTTCAAATCAGCAATCTCCGACTCAAATTGACTTATGGTGGCCTGAATCAAGCGAACTACAACAAGATTGTTATAATACAGCATTAAGTCCCAAGCACTTTGCAAGCAAAGATACTTGACACTTGGGGGCTAATGTATGCTGAAGCACTCTAAATAACTATGGCGGTTCATGGAAATTAAGTCCCAAGCACTTTGCAAGCAAAAGATACTTGGCACTTGGGGGCTAATGCATATTGCAGTTAAAAGTATTATACTACGCCGGTTCAAATATCTTATTTTAAAGTCGGTCTTCAATTGTCACAGGATAAGCCGGGCGTTTGACAAGCAGTGCTAAGCAGATTCTAAGTCTACAGCATATTTTTTCTCATAAGCAATAGACTTGGGGGCTGAATGCATGAAGGAGGAATAAGGAATATCAACAAGAGTTATACCTCAGATTTTTGGTGTATTTGCTTCACCATATCAACTTCCAGATCACGGCTGCTGTGCACTTGACTTATATAGCCAGAAACAATGTCTCCAATGCTGAGATGAGTATAATCAGTGACGTCCAGCTTGGCTTTTCGGTGCTCCGAAAGTTCTTCCTTGGTAGAACACTTAGCAAGAATAGTGGGTCTTCCCGGTTCAACAAACTGAGTCTTAAGAATCTCAACTTCCGGGTCATCTGTTTTTGTCGGGCTAGGAACCTCCAGGTTATCAGAACTGTTAAGAGTCTGTTCGGCAGGTGGATCAGAGGTTGGTGCTAGAATGTCATGGGCCGGTTCAGGTGGCGGCTCATGTGTGGAGGTCTCAGGAACGGTTGTTCCGAGCTCCGGGTCAGTCACGACTGGCTCTTTGGCCGGCTTATTTTTCTTCGCCCTTTTGTTGGCCTTTATTTGTACGTTGTGTGCAAGACAGAAAGGTTAAGTACAAAGACATGAGTAAGATAAGCATGAAAATGAATAAATTGACATTACCCTGGAGCAGTCTTGAAAGCCGGCATGTTGGATTGCATGGATTCACCGGAAGAAGGTGAAGTATCCTGATAGTTTGAGTCAGATGAATCCAGGGGTTGACGAATGAAACCCGCCAAAGGAAAAAAGGAACGTAATTCGGAGATAACCTCAGCTCGGCGCTTCCTTTTCACGTCAAGTAAGCCGGTGGAGAGTTCCGCGTCTTTGCTGGTCCGGGTCTGCCTCCGGCTCTCATGAATCTGTCGCTTCAAAAGAAATTGAGGATCTTGGTAAGCTAAAGGATGTGAAAATCTTACTTTTCGGGTCACTCTTCGAACTTTCTGCCTTGGAAAGGGCTCGGAGTCGGAGGAAATTATAGTTACCTCGTCCTCTACTGCTTGGCTATTTCCTGTGTCCTCCTGAAGGAAATTCATGTCAATAGGATGATGGTAAAGGAATCAGGGGGGTTAAGGATTACCTCTTCTTCATCATCAGAGGAGTCATCCAATTTGAGCAAATCTGGAGCACTTGGCTTCTTCTTCCTCTGAGTTCCTGCTTTGGCGGTTCTCCATTCGGCTCTCTTAGCCGCTCTGGCCAATTTGGCAGCTTCATGATCATATTTGACCTTCCAGAATTCGTCATTTGCCTGCAAATAATGAGAAAAAGGTTATTAGTAAAGGCAAGGCATTCCACAAAAAGAGTATGTTTTTAGATTGATGACTTGCTGCAGGAGCCGGATTACTCTTGCAGAATGGAAGTAAGCCAAAGGTGTTGCTGACCACTGAGCCCTCTTTCAAAAGAGATTGGATCGTGGCTTCAACCATGTCATCAGGCAAGGCATCAGGACAATGATGCAGCACGTCGTCCTTTTCACCTGTGTAAGTACACATCAAGCCGAGGCGGCGGCTTAACGGAATCACCCGCCATGAGAGCCAGACTCTGACCAAGTCAATGCCATCTAAGCCGTTCCCCAAGAGAGCTTTGATCTTCTTTATGGTGGGAGCGAGCTGTAAGCGTTCAATGGCAGTTAACTTGACCGGCAGTGGATGGTTGGATTCAAGGCGCAGAGCGCGAAAGCCGGGCAGCGGGTTCTCGTCAGCCGGAGAAGCATCCTGGCAATAGAACAACGTCTGGTTCCAATCCTTAGGGTGGCTTGGCAGTTCAGCATATGGGAAAAGGAATTTCCTCCGTCGCTGAATGGAGATTCCACCAAGTTCCAGGTTGGGCCTGTTGGCACGTTCATTTTGGCAGTTTAAATAAAACAATTCTCTAAAAAGTAACAGGCTGGGTTCTTCTCCAAGATACACCTCGCAAAAGACTTGGAAGTTGCAAATATTTGACACGGAGTTGGGCCCGATATCTTGAGGTCTGAGGTCAAAAAGGTGTAAAACATCCCTGAAGAATTTTGAGCCGGGTGGAGAAAAGCCCCGGTTCATATGATCAGTAAAAATGATCAATTCCCCCTCCTTGGGTTGAAACTTTTCTTCTGACGGGTTAGGAGCACGATAAGACATAACTTCTTTCTCGGGAAGATAGCCGGTCTTCACGAAATCGGACAAGGTGTTCTCAGTAACGATGGACTTGACCCAGTTACAGGTCACAGGTGCTTTGGGAGCTTTGGGTGCCATTATGCAGATAAAAGCCTATGACAAAATAAAATTTTCCGGTTCAGTTTAACCCAGAGAAAAACATTTCAAATTCTATTCAATATGGCGGCTTATGAAGGGGCCTAATGACATATGGCTAATAGTATCTGGGCAGTTAAGCCGCTCTGAAAATCGTAAGCGATTAAGTTACTTTAAACCGCCAGAAGTCAGCAAGGCTGTCTGTCAGTATGGTCTTTTTAAACCGGCGGTGAGAGTCGCTGTGGCTAAATGGATCTGACAAAAACAGATTTTTGACTAAGTATGGAACAAACAAGTTTCACAAGCTGCAGTTATTATTTTGGATCAAATGGTCGTTCCAAAAAAGAAAATATTCCAGACCTAGAACCAATACAGATGGGTTTGAAAGTTCTAGTGAGGCTTCTGAACTAGAGAAAAGAATCTATTAGCATCTGAAATGGATGCGAAACGGTTACCGCACAAGGTGTGTGTTCTTTTTGGATCAAGGGAAGCTGCGGCGGAGGAACCACAAAGAAACGACGAGGAACCATGAAGAACACGGAAGAACTTGAAAACCCTAAATGCAGATCTAAAAGTGTGGGGAGGTGAAAACTTACGGCTGTAGATCTACTGCGGAGGGTCGTCGTCGTTCTCTGGTCGATTCAGGTTGATGCAACGGCCAAGATCGACGAGGATGAAGTGCTCTGCTGCGGCGGCGGCGGCGGAGCTCGAGTATCAGCAAAGTTGCGAGAGGAAGAAGACAACAGAAAGGGGGGAATGGAAAAAGACCTAAAGGTCGTGCTTATTTATAAGGGAAAGACTAACAGAGAGGGCGCGAGAAACGAGGAGGCCAGACGTGGTTATCCAGCTACTCCGACGCCTCGATTTTTGGAATGGTCACTAAGATAAGGATCCATTGAGATATGACGGAATAAAATATGAATAATAATGGAAGATGACATCACGACGGGTTATCGTGAATCCAGAAGATGACGTCATGACGGGTGGTCACGGATTCAGAAGATGATGTCACGGCGGGTTATAACCTTTGCACGCATGTAAGATGTAAGGCTTTTCTTTAAGATATTTCAAGATTGACATGAACCGGTTCAAATCAATCTGGGGCCTAATGTTGGGGATATAACTATTTGTGTAAGCCGCCCAGGAGGGGCCGGGTTACGCATAGGTGATTCATCATATGAAGCCCAAGATCAAGCGTGAAGATGGCGGTTCAATGAAGGGTCTAAAGCCCACAGGCGACTTAAGGCCCATAGTGATAAACCGCCATAATGGCATGACTTGTATTATAAGGCAGGATTAACCAGTCACCGAGCCGGACACTGTTTATGAGCCGGCCGGGACTCTGTAGGCCGCAGGGCGTCAACCCATGTATATAAGGGGACGACCCGCTGACGGCTTAGGGCAGGTAACATCTGATCGAGAGCCGGGCATAATGTATCTCGCTCCTTGGTCATCGAAACCCTAGCAATACCAACCCAACTAGACGTAGGCTTTACCTTCACCGTAAGGGGCCGAACTAGTATAAAACCTCTCTCGTGTCCCTTGTCCTGATTAACCCCTTTAAGCTTCCTAGTTGCGATGGCTCCACGACTAAGTCCTTGCCAGAGGACATCTGCCGTGACAATTCCACGAAAGTTCCAATAATAAATCAGTGTTATCACTTTCCTTTCTAGGAAATCACGATTGCTTTGTGAGACGACCCGGGGGCTATATAATGCACCCAGCACCAAGCTTGTGTCAGCCTGTGTTGTGCTTGTTCTCTCAACGTCAAGTCGACCATGCAGCGTTCACGTGGGTCATCCTATCGCGTCGCCTCTCTCTTTCCCTCTTCCTTTCTTTGTCAGTCTCTTCCTTTCTCTGCCCGCCCGTGTCTCCCTCTCTCTATCTAATTCACTTGTTTTATTATTGCAGCCATGCAATGGCAAAGCTTAGTGCATGGCTGGGGGGTTGTGCCCCCCCTCCCCAAGGATTTGCACATGCAGGCATAAATTTTCTTTAGAAAGAGATTAGATGATGAAATTTTATGTGTTTGGCCCCCCACTAGCTCATATAGTCTATTTAGCCCCAAACAAACTTCGTCAAGCTCCGCCACTTCAGCCATGTCCCCTGCGGTTATCTACGGCACATATCCGGGGACCTCCTGGTGGCAGGAGGCCACCCTGGGCCAGCGGGCCGCCGCCTTTATTGGCTATGTCGTTCTGGCCACCGTCGTGGTGCTGGGCGTCAACTGGTGTCTCAGGAAGGTCAAGGCGAAGCCCAAGGCGGAGGCCGACAGCAGGGAGTCTTGAGATGGTCTGATGGTGTAGCTGGTGATCTCTATGGAGTAGTAAATAAATTGAGAAAGGTTTGATGGATGTGACTGTGTGAGATGCTTAGGGGCGTGTTTATTACATTGCCGATCGAGCCTAGCCCGGCAAGCCTGGCTCTAGTGATCCGGTTTGAGGGGATACAGGCAAAAAGACCCTAGATGCACATAGTTTGGTTGCCTGCATGTACCTTAGTTGCATGAGACAACCATTTTTGACCCGACGTTTTGTTGCCCACATTGCATTAGGCGCACATATGACATGATGTTTGGTTGCAACCTGCATAAGGTGTTGTCACCACTTCTAACTAGTGGTGAGCTTACCACACAAAATCTGAACATGTAGTGCCAGCTAGTTAAACAAATACAGTTCATCCTAACTACCATCAAATGACAGAACATATTATTAAGTGCCATTGGCTAAATAGGGGATAGTTCATCGGTGTTGCTGCTACTAGATCTACCTCTTCATCTTCCTCTTCCTCTTCTTCTGCTTCTGCTTCTGCTGCTGTTGCTGCTTCTTCTTCTTCCTCTTCTTCAAATCCTGCACTGACCTCTGTTAAGCCACATTGCCTCTGCCCACTCCAACCTTTTGTTCTTCCAAGCATAATTGTCAAATTCCTCCACACCATGGCCGGAGCTAACAACATCGTCAGGCTCAACCTCTTCCTCCTCAGGCACATGTTCATCAAAGCCCCACTGGAGGATCCAGTTATGCAGAATGCAACAAGCAAGAACAAGCTTAACCTGAGTGGAGTATGGGTGGAATGACTTCTGATCCAGGATCTTAAACCTATTCTTCAGAGCTCCAAATGCCCTCTCAACAGTTACTCTAAGGCTGGAGTGTTTGGGATTAAACAACTCCTGTGTAGTTCTAGGATAGTTCCTACCAGAGATCATTGAAATGGTACCTGGTTTTCCTGAAGGGTGGAAGAATACCCGACCGACATGCATATCCAGCATCTCCAAGGTAGAACTTGCCGTTGGGGATGTTAATCCCATCAGGTCGACTCATGCTGTCATTGAGAATGTTAGCATCATGCGCTGACCCCTCCTAGCCAGCCAGCACATATGTGAACTTCAGATCAAAGTCAATAGCAGCAAGCACATTCTGGCTTGTGTAGTGCTTCCTCCCCCTGTATGCTGCAGACTGTGACCTATGAACTCTGGCAGTGACATGAGTACCATCTATTGCCCAAATGCAATCCTGAAAATGGCATCACAGGCCTGTGTTAGTGCTAAACTTGAACAATACAAGCATATCAAGCCATGAAAAGTGTATATTGTCAATGCTCACCTTGAAGTATGGATACCATCTTGGGCTTCCGCGAATCTTGGGTGGAGTCTGGCCAGATGGTCTCCTGATCATCTCTCCTCTAAGCTCCCCAACAGCAAAAAGCACCTGCTTTAAGTACCTAGAGACGGTCTCCATTGATCTCCTGAACGTGTTGTGAATGACCCTGAACCTCTGGTTATGGCCAACAACATGGAGGAACATGGCCGCTTGCTCTTCCATAGTGGTGTTGATGTTATCTTGTAGCAGTCCCCTGCTCCTGAAGGTCTCGACAAGCCTGGAAAATTGTGCTCTTTTCATTCAAAGCACTCACAGTGCCTCGACATCATTACAGTTGTAGATGTAGTTCAGATTTTGGATCCTCTCATGTTCCCGAATAAACAATGGACCATAGCGGATCAAAGGTCTCCCAGCACGACGAACATCTCTCTGGTGCATCAACATGACCCATGCCTGAATCACACTTATTAGTGTTGCTGCCTGAATTATCAACCCCATCCGTGGGTCCATAACCTAGTCGACATCGACGGTTCGTTCAGTGGGAAATCGATCCTACACCTTGCCTAAGGGCCTAACCACCAACCTAACAAAGGGGGGAGGGGTGCTGCTTACCAGCATCGGAGACGAGGACGATGTAGGGGGAGCCATGTAGGGTTGGGCGCTCGGTTCCCCCGAACCAATCGGTTCGGTGCTTCGGGGTTTTAAAAATTTTGGTTTTAAAATTTTGTTGACCGATCGGTTACCTAATAAAACACTAACCGACAGATCGGTGCATGTAGACTTCGGTTCGGGTCTCGGTTATGATCGAACAAGACCAATGTTCTGCATGTCCAGCATCAGAGTATAATGTTCCAAATATTTTAGCAAAACTGGAGCACGTAATCTGACATAAAAATAATTAATTCAAACACCGATTGACATTGAACATTCTTGTTCCAAGGTTTGACACAGAATGAACATCAATGACTTCAGAATTGGCTAAAAACAAATCATAATTAGAGTATTGACCACAACTGATGAAAGGAAAACGGAACATGCAAGAAAGATCCAACCAATTGGACACCGACCAAGTTCAATTATAGCTAAAATCCATGATAATTACGATAGGCAATTCACACGCTGCCACCATCACCTCATCCCTATCTAACCATGCACTCGAAAATCAGATCCAAGATTTGTGTGCCTCCCCGCTCCCTTCTCTCTACCATCACATACCAAGATTTCCAACTCGGATCTGCACAACATGCATCAGTGGGCGCCATTTATCTTCTCAGCAGGTGGAAAAGATGGTCGCCGCGTCGTCAGCCATCTTCTGTCTCTACGAACGGCAACACTGCCGCCGTCACCGGGATGGTTAGGAACAAAAGGCCGAGGCTGAGAGGTGGTAGTGGAGTGTCACCGTCGGCCACAGGGATGGATAGAAGTAGAAGGCAAAGGGCGGTTGTTGCTACGGTCGAGAGACTAGTGGGCGGTGGCTAGGGTGTGGTCGTGCGTTGAGGTGCCGATGCGGCAGGGGTTGGGAGAAGAATTTTATTGCTCACCAGGCTGAGTAGTTGGGTTGTGGGTTGTGGGCTAACGTGGGTTTCTCCAGAGTCGATCAATTTCTTTGGTACTTCGGTTTATTCGGGTACCTGATACATAGATCCGAATTGACCGAAGAAAGTTCGGTTTCCCAGATTGGCTGACCGATTTTATGAGCGAAGGATTCAGTCTATGTGCCTTCGGGTTCAGTATCGGTTAGTTCAGCTTGGTACTTGGGTCATCGGTTTATATGCCCACCCCTAGAGCCATGGCATAGACAAGGTCGACCAGATGGTGGCCAACAGCAAGGGGAGCACCAGATCGCTGCAAACGCCGCTGCCTCTTCCGCCGCTGATGCGGCTTGAACTACGTCGATATTTTCCTAAAGAGAAAGGGATGATGCAGCACAACTAAGGTAGGTATTTCCCTCAGTGATTAGACCAAGGTTATCAAACCAGTAGGAGAACCACACAACGCCACGTAAACAGCTCCTACACACAAAGAACAAATACTTACAACCCGATGTAAGAGAGGGGTTGTCAATCCCTCACAGGTAAAAAGATAGGTAAAATTTCAGTAGATTGGATAAATAGATCTCGCAGGAACGCGAGATAAAATAAATAACAATAAATTGCAGCAAGGTATTTTTGTATTTTTGAATTAATAGATCTGAAAATAAAAGCAAATAAAAATAGACCGCAAAGGCAAATATAATAAAGAAGAGACCCGCGGGCCGTAGATTTCACTAGTGGCTTCTTTAGAGAAAAATAGCATACAATCGGTAAACAAATTACTGTTGGGCAATTGATAGAACTTCAAATAATCATGACGATATCTAGGCAATGATCATTATATAGGCATTACGTCCAAGATTAGTAGACCGACTCCTTCCTGCATCTACTACTATTACTCCACACATCGACCACTATCCAACATGCATCTAGTGTATTAAGTTCATGGAGAAATGGAGTAATGCAATAAGAACGATTACATGATGTAGACAAGATCTATTTATGTAGAAATAGACCCCATCTTGTTATCCTTAATAGCAAAGATACATACGTGTCGGTTCCCCTTCTGTTACTGGGATCAAGCACCGTAAGATCGAACCCATCACAAAGCACCTCTTCCCATGGCAAGAAAAATTGATCTAGTTGGCCTAACTAAACCAAAGATTCAAAGAATAAATACGAGGTTATAAGTAATCATGCATATAAGAGATCAAAAGACTCAAATAACTTTCATGGATAGAAACATAGATCTGGTCATAAACTATAAGTTCATCGGATCCCAATAAACACACCACAAAAAGAGTTACACCGAATAGATCTCCAAGAGACCATTGTATTGAGAATCAAAAGAGTTACTCCCTCTGCCCTATAATATAAGAACGTTTTGTATAGTACACCGGTGTTCAAAACAGTTTTATATTATGGGAAGAGGGATTGGTTCATTGTGTAGCATTCTGCATCTTATCTCCCTCGCCAACCATTTACTAAAAAAATATCATATCTATATTTAATCTTACCAAAAAGTTGAATACACAGACAATGGCAGTGCAGAAGTGTAGCCCATTGCTCTTGTAAGTACATTTTGTCCTGTAACGCTTGTATTTCCAGGGATTGGTAGTTGATTATGTAGCATCAATCTGCATCTTATCTTCATTATCCTCTATCCCTTCCAGTATTATCATATCTATAATCACTCTCTACAAAATATAGAGTACAGGCAATGCTTACGAAGAAGATTCTGTGCTGAAATTCTTGAGTTATCCTTCCCTTGACATGGAGAAGGGCATTATAAAGCCGTTGTTAACTGTTAATGTAAGTCAGTCCTTCTAAAGCCTTTATCCTCAACTGCTGTTTAATTTGCTCATACTCCCTATCATTAATTGATGTTTAGTTTGTTGTTTCTATCAAAATGCATGCTCGCAACAACCGTAAGTTCCGAGTTTTACTTGTAAAACCAAATTCCTTATTCATACCATGCACATTACTCAATACTCCCTATATGTATGCTTGTTTTTGTGGATCTATAATCCAGTGTGTGGTGAAGCAGCCCACGTTTGCACCTTGTCATCTCATGTTTTATCTTACTGATGTGGCTGATGATATGAACAACATGCCAATGATTGTCTTTGCCCTTCATCTATGATTGTTATGTTGACATGGTAATCCAGTAGTGTGGTGAAGCTCCTCGCATTATGAACAATGCCAAATTATGCTATTGATATTTTGAACTTACTCTTTATTTTCTAATTTGAAATTGGATGGAATTGGCAGCACGGTCATCATATTTGTTTATACACGTGCAAAACCTATCATCTCTCTGCTTATTTCAGGATGATATGCCTGATGGCATGCACAAGTCTGGTGAAGGCTGTGAGAAAACCCAACATATATTGCAGCAAAGAAGGCAAAACATCTTGAAGATAGCGAGACAACCCCAAAGTCTTGTCTTGATGCAGTGTTCAAGTTACTTGAGACTAGCAGTAAGACAAGCTCATAGAATTCGCTTTTTGAATCAGTTCAACTTCTTCAGTCCCAAGTTCTAGAAGAAAGGCATTCTGCAACTCAACTTCGACTTGAAGTCCTATCTCTAATAAAGATTGCGGAGAACACCAATGAGAACCTCATTGCTAAACAGCTACACCTGGAAGCTATGACTGCCATGCTAAGCCGGTCTCACAGCCTTGATCAATAGCTTGCGCAGCAGTTCCCGCGCAAGGTTAACCTTTCTTGAACCATCTTGGTAGTGGTCTCGGTTCAGTATTATTTTGTTACGCTGCAATGGTGCCTAATTTTTGTAATCTGCTTCTTCATTGTGCATTATGATCACTGGTGGCGAACTTCGATGCCCAGTGGTTGTAACATACCATAAATCCTTTATTGTATAGTGTAGGTTTATTCTAAGTTACTATGTCGTATTTTCTTTATTGTATAGAGTAGGTTTGTTCTTAATTCGTACTAGTTACTGCCATCATTCTCTATCTGAAAAAAATCTGATGTAGTCGACCGGGCCGAAACATTCGCCTCTAATGGGCCTGGTTTTTAGCGGGCCATAATTGGACCGGCCTGCAACTTTCATGGGCCCAAAAGGCCATTGGGGCCTTCACACTTTGCGCCAGGCCCACAACTTACTCCGGCCTATATTCGGCCCAAATTTTAGTTGGGCCTTTAGTGGACCCAGCACTTAGTTGGGCCCATGTAGCTTTGGGCCATTAATAGGCTGAATATTCTGTTGGCCTGTTACGGCCCAGAAGAAATCATGGACCTTCAGAAGGCCGAAATGCATGTTGGGCCTTAATTTTTACTAGTCGTCGACGGGCCTTCAGCATGCTGAAATGTATATTGGGCCTTTTTTGGCCCAGTTATATGACGGGCCGTTACCAGGCCGAAACATATCTCGGGCCTTAGTTGGCCCACTAATATCATGGCCTTTAAGAGGCCAAAAGCTTAGTAGAGGCATCAACGGGCCGAATTATACGACGGGCCTTTAACAGGCCCAAAGTCACGTTGGCCTGAACTGTTAGTGGGCTGGAGTTGCGTCGGACCATATATGGCCCATGGGCAGCACTGGCCATTCCCAAGCCGAAAGACACACCGGGCTGAAATGGGCCCATGTCTACATCGGGCCTCTAACAGGACGAAAGTCACTAGGCCGTAATTGAGCCCAAATATTTGGCAAACAATTAATGGGCCAGATCTGGCTTTGCTCCGTAAATGGGCCATGTTTAAACAGGTCGTTATTGGGCTGGCCCACTAGTACCTGAGTAAGTACTACGGGCCTTTGACTGGGCCGGCCTTTTTAACCCATATGGGCCTCTGTTGGGCCTTGCCACGTGTCAACGTATCATAGGCATGTCTCCTCCATTGGACAGACGACATCTGGCCCACCGAGGAGCGGACATGTGTTTCCTCCAGCCAATGATGATTTTACACATGGAAAATCCCCATTGGTCTGGGCTGTTAACGGATTATCAGATCCAAACCAGAACCCGATAGCTTAACGGCGACTCTTTACGGTGGATGCCACGTGTCGGTTACCCTTGATGAAAGCATTTCCATGACGCGCCATTTATCGTCATGGAAGTGGACACTTCTGTGGTGATAATTTTGGTAATGTCATGGAACACTTCTACGACAGCACAGGTATGACTATCTTGATTCTGTCATAAAATCATCATGATGTACATGCATGACAAAAAACGTGACCTACTGTGACAAACATGTATCATCACGGAAGTGTATTTTTTTTGTAGTGCACCGGACGCACGGCACCTCCGAGTTCTGCACACGTTCAGCTCGATGACGTCCCTTGAACTCTTAATCCAACAAAGTGTCGAGGGAGAGTTCCGTTCGCACGACGGCGTGGTGGCGGTGATGGTGAAGTGATCCGCGCAGGGCTTTGCCTAAGCACTACGTGAATATGATCGGAGGCGTAAACTGTGGAGGGGGCGTCGCACACGGCTAACAATGTTCTGTGTGTGTTCTAGGCGCCCCCTCCCCACATATATATAGGTGGGAGGGGGAGGGGGACAGCCATGAGGCGCCCCAAGTAGGAGGATTCCTACTTGGGGGCCTTGTCCAATTCGCCCCCCCCCCTACCATCTTTTCCGGAGAGGGAAGGAAAGGGGAGAGAGGAGGGAAGGAAGGGGGAGGCCAAATTGCCTCCCCTTCCTTCTCTCTTCCCCTTTTCCCTTCCCCTTCCTATTCGGCCAGCAAGGCGGCGCGGCAACCCATGCTGGTTGTTGCATTTCCCTTCTTGGCCCAATAGGACCATATAGTTTGCCGAGGGTAGCCCAAAACCCCTTCCGGTGACCCGATACGTACCTAGTACCCTCGGAACACTTCCGTGTCCAAATACTATCATCCTATGTATGAATCATTACCTATCGACCATTTCGAGACTCCTCTTCATGTCCGTGATCTCATCCGGGACTCCGAACAACATTCGGTCACCAAATCACATAACTCATATAATACAAAATCGTCACCGAACGTTAAGCGTGCGGACCCTACGGGTTCAAGAACTATGTAGACATGACCGAGACACCTCTCCGTTCAATAACCAACAGCGGAACCTGGATGCTCATATTGGTTCCCACATATTCTACGAAGATCTTTATCGGTCGTACCGTAATGACAACATATGTTATTCCCTTTGTCATCGGTATGTTACTTGCCCGAGATTTGATCGTCGGTATCTTTATACCTAGTTCAATCTTGTTACCGACAAGTCTCTTTACTCGTTCCATAATGCATCGTCCCGCAACTAACTCATTAGTCACATTAGTTGCAAGGCTTCTTATGATGTGCATTACCGAGAGGGCCCAGAGATACCTCTCCGATACTCGAAGTGACAAATCCTAATCTCGATCTATGCCAACCCAACAAACACCTTCGGAGATACCTGTAGAGCATCTTTATAATCACCCAGTTACGTTGTGACGTTTGATAGCACATAAGGTATTCCTCCGGTATCTGGGAGTTGCATAATCTCATAGTCAAAGGAATATGTATAAGTCATGAAGAAAGCAATAGCAATAAAACTTAACGATCATTATGCTAAGCTAACGGATGGGTCTTGTCCATCACATCATTCTCCTAATTATGTGACCCCGTTCATCAATTGACAACACATGTCTATGGTTAGGAAACTTAACCATCTTTGATTAACGAGCTAGTCTAGTAGAGGCTTACTATGGACACTGTGTTTTGTCTATGTATCCACACATGTATCAAGTTTCCGGTTAATACAATTCTAACATGAATAATAAACATTTATCTTGATATAAAGGAATATAAATAACAACTTTATTATCGCCTCTGGGGCATATTTCCTTCATTTGGAACTAGTTTCATATGTTGCTTTTAATAAGCTCAAACAAATATAAGTGAAGACATGAGCATAAAAAATTTCTTTCTCTGAAAATAATTTAAGTGTGGCAAGAGAGAATTTCTTAAAAAAATTACTAACTCCCAAATAAATCTAAGTGAAGCATGAGAGCATTTCTTCAAAATAATAAAGCACACCATGCTCAAATAGATATAAGTGAAGCACTAGAGCAATTACATAGGTCATAAGGATTTAAGTGAAGCATAGAGATCAATTCTAACAAGTCATAGCATAATTTTGGCTCTCTCAAATAGGTGTGTCCAGCAAGGATTCATGACACAAAATAAAAAGCAAAATAAGCAAAGACTCATATCATACAAGACACTCCAAGCAAAACTCATGATACGTGACAAATAAAAATATAGTTTCAAGTAAAATACCAATGGTTGTTAGAAGCTATGTTGAAGAACCTCGTGGTATGTGTGGTGTCATGAGATGGTTGGTGCGGATATGGTCAATGATGTACTTTACCGATCGTGGATCTAATCGCTTCGGGTTTTTCTTTTACTCACCTACACATAGCTTTGGTCTTATATGACTTTGCTATCTTGCGAATTTTTGTGTGCGCGTGTTGGTGTAGGCTATGTGCATCCTAGCTATGCAGAGACCAGATGTGTGCTTTTTAGGTTTGTATCCTCTTGATGCTGCTTGTTGAGCAAATAAAATTCATCATTTGTCGAAAAAAACCACGCTGTTGAGCAGGTCATTCTTACGGAACCTCCTCGGCCCCTAGGAAGAGATAGTTGAATTTTAATCTTGGCTAACAACCAAAAGAGAATGAAAAATGGGATGTGGCCCACCCCACCCCACGTGCGGCACCATGATCGAAGGTGTTAACCAACAATTTTGGTTTTGGCTTGACTCTCTGGCACTCAGTGGTGTAGCCATGCCCCAGGCTACTAGGGCCATGGCTCTACGATCCTTTGTATATTGTAGATATTTTTGACATTGTAGCCTTTGTAGGTATCGTAGCTACAAGGGTTGGCCCGGGGCGTAACCTAGCCCTGCCTATGCTACTGCTGGCACTTGATATATTAGGAGAAGGATCCCATCGGTTTAAGATAACGATCTCTACAAGGTAGATGGGGCCCCTCTAACTGTTGATCGTAATGTGATGCTGAGAAAGCGGAGACCATCTCCACCGCCAACTGTCGCAAGGTCAGTCTCCTCACTGCTGGAGACCCCAAGATGCAGCCATGGACTACCTCGCTAATGGCATATGCCTGTCTGTTGAAATATATTGCCCATCTTCCTCCATCAGTTCAGACTTTTGAATGAGTTGGTTGGAACATAAATTTAATATGATATCAGAGCCAAGAGGTTTTGAGTTCAAGACCCTGCCAACGCAGTATTAAATAAAAATGATTCTACGGAGATATGCCACCATCGCCGCCTCCTTGCCTTGCCAACCGAGGCCAAGGCCAAGACGTCCTCTTCTCGTGGTGCAGTGGGGTGCTCCTCTCTCCTCTCGGGGCCTGCATGCGGTGGCCGGACGTGTGCTGGGTTTGGATTTTGAGGTGATGCGGTCGTGTCTGGCTCCAGGTGAAATGCTTGCAAAAAAAATTATCTAGGCATAAGCCGATCTGGTTTTGCCAGATCAGGCGACAACGGCGTCATTTATGTCACTACCTTTTTGGAGGCGTCGTCCTGTATAGACCAGGCCGTGGCGTTGCCTCGGCCTCGGCCTCGCGTGACCCTTCAAGTGAGTCCCACGACACCACCTGTGTCGTGGCGTTATGCAGTCTCAGAGCCTTTGGATTATGTCAACGGTGCAATGTTGTGGTTTGATCACAGCTAACCGATTCTGTTTGATTACACCAGCGTTGCTCTCTGTTGTGTCGATAGGCTGCAAAGCTTTATCCCCCCCCCCCCACCTTTCCATTCTCTATAAATATTCCAAAAATTCATGGATGTACTGGCTAGGCAAATAGCAGGACAGGAGAAGAAATGCAACTAAAGCAGCTATCAAATGGTGGGGTGTCACATATCAGATTCAGGTTGCACAAAATTCCCCACTGGAAAGAACGCCTGGTTCAAACTTCAAAGAAGCTACGCATCCCAAAATTTTGGTGAACATACGTCGTGGCAATTCACACATCCACTTTTGAGTAAAGAACCTCGTAAAGAGCCCGTGCTTTCAAGTACAAGGAATTGCAGGCACATAACTCCGAAGAATGCGGCTGATTGTGTAGTAGCAGAAGCTCCATGTGATTTTCAGGACAAGGGGAAAATGGGAATAAATTGTGCCAGTATATGTGTATCTTCTTGTCTACTTCACGTATGTGTAACTATGTGGGAACCAGCTTTCCAGGAGAGATCTCTTGATCCTCAGGACTAGGGCGAAGAGACCATAACAAGGGAAGTGGAGCAATGCCACCACCAGGTACCTGCATGAGTACAGTTTTTTAAGATCACAGTTTAAGGCAGCAAGGCTGCAAGTTCAAACAGTAATGGAGATTTATGTTAAAAATCACTATAATCAAGTAGCTCGAAAATATTCTGAACCAATTTAATCAAAATTTATGCAAGAACCTCAAACAGTAATCAGATTGTGATGCTTTTCAGAATTCTGTTGACTACTCTTCTTGATCATTTATTCACGAATGGTTGACCCCAAAATGTATCCCCCAACAAACAACCATACTCTGGATTAATGTCTAAGGCAAACCAGCAAGGGAATCTATCAACTGTGGTCAATCTAAGTTCATTCTTGACTTATGCATGCTAGGTATGTACCATGCCCAGCCTATCAGACGGTTTTACGCTCATCAGACATCTAGATTATATACAACAGTACCAATTCATTAATGAAGCAGCTGCACATGGAAGAATAGCACTACAAAAGTACTTCTGTCGTCAAGCAGAGCTTACCAGACAGGTGCGCGAGGATATGTCAAGTCTAGGAATGGGTAAGGCCACCTGGAAAAATAGTATAACATAAACACAAGAATATTTTTTCCACGATTAAGATTCAATATAATAAAGGAAGATGTAAGTAAAAGTATTACCAAATCGACACATTAGCATGGATGATCCACTGAACACTGACAAAAAGGCCTGTCCAGAGCATGAAATATGATATTCTAAACCACGGAAAACGCTGCAATTTTAGATTAAACGATCAATATAAAGGTCAGAATATTGTGGTATGGATCAATATATTCTGGCACAAGACATTTACCAGGCTATTCAAAGCAGTATCACCAATTATGAAGAGAGCATTGAGTGAATGTGTTCCAATCAGCAACTGCAGTATGCGATCACAAAACAGTAGTAAGGCATGCATCAAAGAATATGTTCACCAAAGGATGTGTGAGACACTCAGCCATTCATTAGCACAGCTCCAAACCACCAACAAAATATCACAATTTGCAGAACCCACAACCCAAAGCCATACATCATACGGACTAGCTCAATAACCGGAACGGAACTAGAGAGGTCCTATTTAGACTTCTATGTATTATGGTTTTAGAGTAAATTCAGAATAAAAATACAATAATGAAGTAAATGATACAAATCATAGTATTGGTTATCAAAAAAGTGGCAACAATTCTTCCCATTTCTTTGGACTAACAAATAACTTAAAAGATCCCAGAGAATACAGTTTGAAAATCTGTGATCGGAAACTCACAAAATTCATTTGATATTGATTCCGGGCAAGAAAAGGGTAGAGAATGAACCAAAACACCATATCCGTGAGCATCACAGCACCTGCATTTGTCTGAAAACAAGCATATCAAAATCAGGGCGGGCAACAAACACCAAATCCGTAATCATCACCATTCATCGGCCGGCCACAGTTCATAATGCTTTCAATTAAAGAATAGCTGTAAAAGAATTACATGTCAAGCAATTACACTTCCAAATTATGTTACTTGTTTTTTTCAATGAATCACAACACACCTACTGTTCAGCAGTTAAAGCTCAGAAAATCATGTGCACTTTGTATTTAAATATATATGACGAATTACCTGAAACATAATCTGGAACAGATAACCCCAAAATCCTGCAATTTCCCGGCCATCATGTGTTTTATTGAAACAAGATCTTTTGATGGAATCGTCGTATGTACTTTCCCCCGTTGGAGCAATGATATAAGAGCCATGATCTCCATCGGATTTATCCGTCTTGCAAGCATACTGATAGCATCCATAGAACGAAAGCACTGAACCAAGCTAAAGATGAAGAAGGTGCACGTTAGAGGTATCACCTAGTATGTACTTTCTTTACATGTTGTTGTCATTCTTTTTTTTTTTCGCGAATACGCAAAGATTGCGTATCATTTCATTGATAGGTAGAAGTCATTCTCATGTGTAGGTAGGAATAAGTGGTCACAATGAGTTTACTGTAGCAAACAACATACCCCAAAGTACAAGGTGACAAGTAAGAAGGTCCACCTGTGAAATGTAGAGAACAAACAAAATCAAATAATTTTCTGAATATTACTTGGTACGAAATGGACAGTTCACATTATCTTCCAATTGTTGTTAGAGAAACTTCACAGGCAGTAATACGAGGAAGGATGAAGTAGCTTACTGAGTGTAGTAAAGGAAGACGGTCCATCCATCGACAATAACATCAGAGACAAGCACCGAAGCCATGAACAAGAATGACACAAGGCGAAAAGCCAGCAGCCAAGCGGGATGGATCTCCTCAAGGCACGGCTTCCAACAGTCCTCAAGATACACAACTCCGGGTCCGATCTTGGGCCGCGCCTCCTCTCTGTCGACCCCCTCATCATTGCCGGCCGGCGAACTGGGCCCCTCGTACTTCCAGATCAAGTAGCAGGCCAGGGCCATGCAGGAGTAGACCCAGGTCGCGCAGAGCAGGAACCTCCAGTTGAGCCAGTAGCCCGGGTCAGTGGTGTCCATGACCATGGCTGATTGCAATGCTGCGACCAAATTAACAGCATGTTTTGTCAGGCTTTTTTCTGTAAAATTCGATACTAATACCATACTTGTGGATGTGACCAAGAGAAGAGGCGTTTCCCCTGTTCCATGCCGACAGGGGGAGATATTTGCCGAACAGTGAAAGAAAAAGGGGAACGGAATCAGGTGGTACCCCCACGGAACAGGCAAAGACGCAAGCTCTGCGCCATGATTCCGTGATCCAGTCCACGTCCACACGGAACACAAGAACAGTAAACAGCGGGCATCAAGAAGGCTCGCGCGCAGGGGGGAGACAGAGAGAGGGGGGCAGAGCAGAGCTAATTACCAGTGATCCGTCAGTAGAACCGCACGCAGGGGGCGCCTCCTCGCCGACGAGAAGCGTGGTGCCTGGGGGCAAGAAGAAGAGTAGTCCACCCCGCCTTCTCCAAGCTCCCGCCTCCCTATCTCTCCAGCTCTGCCCGATTGCCGCTGTCAGATCGGAGAAACGCGTGCGCATCAGTACAGCGCGAATCATAAATGCTGGGGATAGGACCATGGGGTGGGGCGTGGATCGATCTTTACCCGCGGCACTGTTCGTGCTCCGGTCTCCCTCTCAGGTCGCCGGCGCCGCGGAAGGAGGGATCTCCGGAAGCGTCGGGGCCCGGGAGTCGTGGACTGGTGTCCCGTCTACCAGTCTCACTCGCTCGCGGCCACAGACAGAAGTCGGCGGCCGTGGGTGCGGGGGGGAGTGAACAAAGAGGGAGGCCGGCCGCGGGGAGCCACGTATCGGGTGTCTGATTCCACATTCCAGGGCGCTCCACGGTGGTGGCGATGTGGGTGGGTGACGTGGTGGACCCGACGACATCTCCGCTTCTCCCTCCGACTTGGCGTGGCTGACTCGTCGGCAGGAGCCGTTTGCTTGTACCGTTTTGTCTTTGCCGCCCGGGGCAGTCGCAAATCGCCAAACAGTGTCCGCACGTAACACACAAATCGCTAACGTCCACGGGGTTTGTGGCTAAACAAGTGTCACCGAGGAAGAGGCGAATATGGGAGTGTCCAATTGGCACTTGACAAAAAATCAACGGAAATACTAACGCCCACAAGTGTGGGCGTTTAGCAGTTCGCCCACACGTCTGTTTTCACTCACGCATAAGGTTTTCAAATCATGGCCACTGTAGTAAACCAGACCATACATGGCAACTGCCTAGTGTTAGTAGGTGGCAACCCCTAAAATTTTCAAATCATGGCCACTGTAGTAAACCAGACCATATATGACAACAGCTGCTGTTGTCCAAAATGGCATCTGGCACTTTACCTGAGATGGCAACTGCAGTTGTCCGACATGGCAACTGTAGTTCAGCAACATGGCAACTGCAGTTAAACGGACATTGAAGAGGGTCCGGACCATGGCAATCAAGGGGACGTGGTAGGACTGCCACGCTGAGCGTCTTGGGACCGTGAGGTAGGTGGCTGAGAGAGGTTGTGCAGGCGTTATCCATTTTGCCCACGCGTAAGCGTGTGCGAGGGGCCGCGAGGAAAAAAAGAGGCGTGTGAGCGCTAGTTGTTTTGACCACACGTAAGCGTGTTTGTTGTTCCTCTTAGACACAACATAAAACGTGTGGCCAGATCCCTTAACGCCCATACGTGTGGGCGTTATCGGCGTCCAAAAGTCAATTGTGTTTCTTTCATTCTAGAAGCGTATGTTGTGCCTCTGAGGCCTTTAGGTCTTAATAACTCATATTTTTTGCCGCAATCTGTCGGCTAGGATACACCACGCACCACTTGAAAACACTCATAGCAGAATCAATAGAGTTGCACCTTGTGTCATGTTGTTGCAGTAAGAACAATCAACGACGACATGGTAGATTGTTTGTCGCTTGTATTTTTTTTGTAAGTCGATGGTGATTTATCGATCATTATCGGTGACTTTCATACATGCTATTCATGAAAGTTGATTATACTAGTGGCGGAGCTAGCAGAGAACGCCGGGGGTGGCAGAGCATAAAATATGATTGTTTGGGAGAGGGGGGGCTACTGACTACTTTTTTCTTCAATCTTAGCCTCTACTAAAAAATCATTCACTGTTTTCTCTAATTGGGGGGGGGGGGTGAAAGGATCGATATGGTTGACTAGAGGGGGGTGAATAGGCAACTAACAATTTTTAAGCTTTTCTTTACCAATTTAAACTTTGCAATAATATAGGTTGTCTAGATGTGCAACTATGTGAGCAACCTATATGATGCAATGACAACTAACACACAAGCAAGCAAGGATATAATACAATAAGCTTGCAAAAGTAAAGGCACGAAATAACCAAGAGTGGAGCCGGTGGAGACGAGGATGTGTTACCGAAGTTCCTTCCTTTTAAGGGGAAGTACGTCTCCGTTAGAGCGGTGTGGACGCACAATGCTCCCCAAGAAGCCACTAGGGCCACCGTATTCTCCTCACACCCTCACACAATGCGAGATGTCGTGATTCCACTATTGGTGCCCTTGAAGGCGGCGACCGAACCTTTACAAGCAAGGTTGGGGCAATCTCCACAACAATTGAGGCTCCCAACAACACCACGAAGCTTCACCACAATGGAGTATGGCTTCGGGTGACATCAACCGCCTAGGGTGCTCAAGCACCCAAGAGTAACAAGATCCGCTTAGGGATAAGAGAGGGAATCAAATTTCTCTTGGTGGAAGTGTAGATCGGGGCCTTCTCAACCAATCCCGAGCAAATCAACAAGTTTGATTGGCTAGGGAGAGAGATCGGGCGAAGATGGAGCTTGGAGCAACAATGGAGCTTTGGGGGAAAGAGGTGAGTCAACTTTGGGGAAGAAGACACCTTTATATAGTGGGGGAACCAATCCAACCGTTACCCACCAACCAGCCCTCAAGACAGAAGGTACTACCGCTAAGCAGGTACTACCGCTTATAAGCGGTGCTACCGCTCCCTCCCAGTGATCTTGCGCTAACGAGGGAAACAGGCCCTGTCCCCGAGCGGTACTACATGCTGAAGGCGGTACTACCGCTTGAGCGGTACTACCGCCCCTCACGCCACAACTAGTACCGTAAAACCCGACACGAGAAATAGCAATGAGAATCGAGGCGGTAGTAGCCCGGAACCATCTGCGGTACTACGACCAAGCTCACAGCGGTACTACTCGGGAGCGGTACTACCGCTGATTTAGCTTCGCGGTACTACCGAGGACCGCGATACTACACCGGGACAGACAGTGAGGCACAGATTAAGGAAAGATAGCTCCAATGAAGCGGAAAAAAGCAACGGGTGTGATAGGGATGTGTGCGTGTGGATTCCACCTAGCCTAACCAAAGCGGATCCCCTCTTGATAGTACGGTGACTCCTCTGAAACTAGACCACCAAAGCATAGAAGCGAAGGAGCTACACCGTCTTGAATAAAACATCGAGGGGAAGTAATCGTCTTGTGCCAAAGGATGAATCTCTGAAAGAACTCAACGCACACGATTAGTCCGCAAAAGCATTGTCATCAATCACCAAAACATCTTGGGGCTAAATATGCCCTTACAATCTCCCCCTTTTTGGTGGATTGATGACAATACGGGATTTGCACAAACATGAAAGATATAGGATCGGCGCAAAGCCCCACCGTCCTAAAATGTAGAAGGGCTCCCCCGGATGTGTCTTGACTAGATAAGTGCTTTGGACTGCACGGCACAGATACCAGGATCAACGCTCCCTCTACATTTTAGAGACCAACTACCTAAGCATGATATATGAGAGCAATACAGATAACAGGATAAGCATGCAACTCATAAGATAGATAGACATAGATAAAGATATTCGAAAGATAAGGTAGCATATGTCTCACACCATATGACTAGAACTTAGGTCTCCCTGACACAAACCAGGCACAAACCAAACCAAGCAAACGCGAGAAAACACAAACGACGCGAGGAAACACAAATCCCTAAACTCTCTCCCCCTTTGGCATCGAGACACCAAAAAGGAGAGGGAGCGTGGCTACAGCTCCAGGTGAGAGCAAGAGAATCAGAACTCAGCGGGAACGTCTGCGCCACCATCGTCGGTTGGGAAGTGCTCGGCATCAGAATCGGTCCACGGGCAGTGCTGCTGAATCCACTCCTCCTCCTCAGTAAGCTGGTCCTTAGATCCACTGTTAACTGTGGCACCCAACTGGCGCATGAGCTCCTTGTGGCGACGACGGGCCTTCTTCTCACCCACATGAGTCATGTACTGACCGTGAGCCTCCATGCAGAACAACTTCTTCATCTTGAGCTTGAGCTTCTTTTCCCAAGAGGGCTCTGCCGCAGAAGGCACATAGTCATCATCATCCTCAGCCTTAGTCTCAGCCTCCTCCTCGGTCTCCATGGCGCAAGTGCATTTAAGGAACTCCAGATTTAGGGACCTGAGAGCCCCAGTTGTCCTTCTTCCTTAGACGCTTGATGTCGTGAGAAACCAACTCTCCGGTCTCTAGCATCACCTTCGGATAGACACGACCCCAGGCCTTCTCAATAAGCAGCATGATGAACGGGCCATAAATCGGGCACTTGCGCTCGGAGATAGCAGATAACAGCTCAGACCACATAACATGAGAAATATCCAGGGACTCTCCGGTGTTTTGTTCCTTCTCACGCTGGCAGAAGAGAAGCATGTCCACGAGATAAGAGTGAACCATATCCAGATTCCTGATGCGAGGGAACAGAGTCTCATGGAAGACACGGTGAAGAATGTCCAGAAAGGCAGGAAGCTCATATGTTTCCTTCTTCGTCTCAGGGTTGACCTTCAAAGTGTAGTAGGGCCATAGAGCTTGCTTGTGAGTGGCGGAGTTGTTGCGGTGTGGGCGAAAGCCGACAGGAGACTCAAGCCCTCGATCTTCCACCCCAATCAAATTCATGAACGCCTTCCACTTGACTCAAAGCAACTTGCCATTGGTCATCCAAGTCAGTGTCCTGTCCTCATCAGTCCCTAGATGAACCGTGGCATAGAATTGGGCCACAATATCAGCATAATAATCTTTGTTGAATTGCATGACACCAAGAATGTTCAGCTGAGTGCACATCTGAAGAGCTTCACCAAAATAATCAGGATCCTTCTCCATATGGTCGGTGTCGATGGAGTGCACGTTAACATAGATGTTCTTCTTGGCCTTGAGAACATAAAGAAGATGGCAAACTGAAACCTGTTCCAGAACGGGCGGTTAACCATAGTGGGATCTTGGTCTGCCTCATAGGGGTTGCGGCGACGTCGTGCCCGTAACTCCTTGGCCGGGCATTTACATGCAGTTTTGCCTTGCTTCGGCTTGACACCAGGCATCTTCTGGAGTTGGGGTGGAGGAGCAGCACTTCAGGAACCTCCCGCAAATTGGGGTGGAGGAGCAGCACTTGAGGAACCTCCTGCAGACTCAGTTGTACGGTACCGCTTGGACGTGGCACGACCGGGGTTGACACGCCGAGCCTGATGCTCAGGAAGCTTATCACCTGGAACCACACACACAAACACGCAAACAACCGAAAAGAACGAGCATAAGCCACCAAACAAAACTAAAAGCGGATCACCGATTAGTAGAAGTATGGTGGAAGCTGGTAGAGGCGGTAGTATCATGACACGAGAGCGGTAGTACCGCTTGAGACGGAAAGCAGCGGTTTCCTCTTGCCGTGATCGATCAGATCCGCACTACCGTCCTACCAAATTCAAAAATACTCCTACCAAACACCAATCCAAACTGCCTAGAGGCCTTCTCCATCCTACTCAAGCCTAGATTTGGCCAAAATCTAGAGATGCAACTACTATTGCCCCTAGGATGCTAGATTGGAAATCTAGACAAGAAGAAAGAGGGAACGGAGGCAATACCGGCATCCATGGCAAGAGGACAAGGTGGGGATCGACTCCACCGAAGGGAATGGAGAGGAGCGCCCCAGAGAGGGAGATCATGGGGCCCTCATGGCGCCGATTCTTTGGAGAGACGAACAGGGGTGTGGGGGCGAGCGAATGGGTATGGGGGAGAAGAAAACTCCCCCTGCCCCCGACATAACCCCCCTTCCCCCACCTCGCAGCGGTAGTACCGCGCACCACCAGCGGTAGTACCGCTCAGCAACCACAGGCCTCTAAACACACGGCTTAAGCTCAAAGAGAACGGAAAAACTCAGCCAAGAGAAAGGAAGAACCAACAAGGCTACAAACACACAAACAACGGACCAGAACACACCTCTTCAAGAGAGGGCGGTGGCCGAGGCCACCTATGTTTGAGTCAAGAGGTATGGCATCGCGAAGATTTTAACCTTGGACCCATGACCAAAACTCGTCCTTGAAGCACTAGTACCATACAAATATGGTTAAAGTGAAAGACTAGATCAATTTATGCATAATGGGGGGAGGGATGGTTCATTGAGAGAACAACACTCCCCCTATGTCCATGCCTACATCTAAACTAGACAACAAGTTGAGTGTGGTGGGAGGTGCACGGGTTCAAGTCACATTGCTCAAATCAATGATATTTAGCTCATGCCTTAACTCATGAAATCTTGCTTCATCCAAGGGCTTCGTGAAAATATCAACAAGGTTATCATGAGTGTTGACATACTTGAGCTCGATCTCCCTCGCCTAATGTGATCCCGGATGAAATGATACCGAATCTCAATATGCTTCGTCTTGAAGTGTTGCACGGGTTGAGAGAAATCTTGATGGCACTTTCGTTGTCACACCAAAGAGGCACTTTGTCACAAATGACACCGTATTCCTTTAAAGTTTGCCTCATCCATAAGAGTTGTGCACAACAACTACCGGCCGCCACATATTCAGCTTCGATTGGACGAGAGAGACACACAACTTTGCTTCTTGGAAGACCAACTCACCAAAGAGCACCCAAGAAATCGGCACCCTCCTAAGTGGACTTCCTATCCACTTTGTCTCCCGCCTAATCGGAATCAGTAAATCCTTCAAGCTTGAAGTTTGCCCTCTTGGGTACCATAAGCCAAAGTTTGGGGTATGAGCCAAATATTGAAAGATTCGCTTGACCGCCACATAGTGACTTTCCTTCTTGGTCGGCTCGAAACCGTGCACACATCCCCACACTCAACATGATATCCAGTCTAGATGCACAAAGGTAAAGCAAGGAGCCAATCATGGAGCGATATACCTTTTGATCCACCGCTTTACCATTGGGATCAATGTCAAGTTGGCATTTGGTGGGCATTGGTATAGTAGCCGGCTTGACATCACTTAGCTTGAATCTTTTTAGCATGTCTTGAGTGTATTTGGCTTGGTTGATGAAGGTTCCTTCTCTTCTTTGTTTGATATCAAAACCAAGGAAGAACTTCAACTCTCCCATCGAAGACATCTTGAACTTGGAGGTCATGAGAGCGGCAAATTCCTCATTGAAAGCTTTGTTAGGGGAACCAAAGATAATATCATCAACATATAGTTGGCATACAAACAACTCCCCATTGACCTTCTTAGTAAAAAGAGTGGGATCGATTTGCCCCACCTCAAATCCACGATCTTGTAACAACTCGGTAAGGTGGTCATACCACGCACGTGGGGCTTGTTTAAGGCCATAGAGTGCCTTATCGAGTTGATACACATGATCCGAGAAGTAGGGGTCCTCGAACCCGGGGGGTTGCTTGACATAGACCAACTCATTAATAGGACCATTAAGAAAAGCACTTTTCACATCCATTTGTTGCAACTTAAAGTTGTGATGGGAAGCATAAGCAATCAACAAACGAATGGATTCAAGGCGAGCAACGGGAGCAAAGGTTTCATCGTAGTCGATACCCTCGACTTGGGAGTAGCCTTGTGCTGCCAATCTTGCCTTGTTGCGAATGATGTTCCCATGAGCATCTTGCTTGTTCTTGAAGATTGTAAGGGCATATTTATCCCGTAAGTGTTTTGGTGATTGATGACGATACTTTTGCGGACTAATCGTATGCTTTGAGTTCCTTAGATGGTTCATCTCTAGGCTCGAGACGATTCGGTGCCCCTCGCAGACTATTGAAGACGGCGTCGTCCTACGTTTCTTTTGGGTGAATTTGAGTCGTAGGAGAGCCGTACTATTAAGAGGGGGTCCGCGTCGGAAAGGTTAGGGCGAAATCAACACGTACACTTGTCCCTCCTTTCTCTGCACTTTGGAGCTTCCCTTCGTTATCTTGGTTGTGCGGAAATCTGACATTTGCCACTGGACTTGCGGTAGTACCGCAGGTACACGCGGTAGTACCGCGGGGTCCCACGGTAGTACCGCTCCTCAGGAGCGGTAGTACCACGGCTCCCAGGCCTAGTGCCGGGTGCGGTAGTAGGGGCGGATGTAATTTTTACATCCGCGCCCACCACGGTAGTACTGGCCCCGCGGTAGTACCGCTGGGGCCCACGGTAGTATCGCCTCCCCGAGCCGTAGTACCGCGGGCCCTCCTACCAAGTACCGTGAGAGTCACGGTAGTAGGCACGCCGCTATGGTAGTACCGCTCTGAGGAGCGGTAGTACCTGTCGGATTTTCGCACTACCGCAGTTTCAGCCGAAGTTGGCACGAATGTAATTTATTTCATCTGCGCCCTTCTCGGTCGTGACTCCCCGCCTTGCGGTAGTACCGTAAGGGGAGCGGTAGTACCGCATGAGCGTAGTAATCGCCCCTAGTCAGCTTAGTCCCGGCCTGTGCTGCTGCTGCGGTAGTACCGTGGTCCACCACGGTAGTACCATGCGGCCTCGCGGTAGTACCGCGCCCCTGGAGCGGTAGTACCGCGCGTCGCGGGCTGACTAAGTGGATAACGGTTGGATTATTTCCACGACTATATAGGGGCTTCTTCAACCTCTAGTTGACCACCTCTTCTCTCTCTAAGCTCCATTGTTGCTCCAAGCTCCATTTTGGCCCGATCTCTCTCCTAGCCAATCAAACTTGTTGATTTGCTCGGATTGGGTGACAAGGGCCCGATCTACACTTCCACCACAAGATATTTGATTCCCCCCACTTATCCTTTGCGGATCTTGTTACTCTTGGGTGTTTGAGCATCCTAGATGGTTGAGGTCACCGTGGAGCCATATTCCATTGTGGTGAAGCTTCGTGGTGTTGTTGGGAGCCTCCAATTAAGTTGTGGAGATTGCCCCAACCTTGTTTGTAAAGGTTCGGTCGCCGCCTTCAAGGGCACCAATAGTGGAATCACGGCTCTTGCATTGTGCGAGGCGTGAGGAGATTACGGTGGCCCTAGTGGCTTCTTGGGGAGCATTGTGCCTCCACACCGCTCTAACGGAGACGTACTTCCCCTCAAAAGGAAGGAACTTCGGTAACACATCCTCGTCTCCACCGGCTCCAATCTTGGTTATCTTATCCCTTTACTTGTGCAAGCTTATTTGTGTTCCTATCCTTTCTTGCTCGTGTGCTTGTGTTGTTGCATCATATAGGTTGTCCACCTAGTTGCACATCTAGACAACCTTTATTATTGCAAATTTTAAATTGGTAAAGAAAAGCCTAAAATTGTTAGTTGCCTATTCACCCCCCCTCTAGTCAACCATATCGATCCTTTCAATTGGTATCAGAGCCTCGTCTCTTTTAAGGACTTTACCGTCCGTAGAGTATAGTTGACGTCGTAGATGATGTGGGGAGCACTCCGATCTTGAATCCGACATCATCTACGGAGATGGGAGTACCTCGATCTCGTGAGGAATTCAATGTGGCGTTGGATACATTGAAAAACTCCATGACGGCGAGGTCAAGGACATGTTTAAGGAATTCCTAGAAGGGCTTAAACTTTCCACCGCACCGTGAAAGTGGGTGATCCCGCCAACACGGGAGCAGATGCTAACTCCGATAAGGGGAAGCTACTAGTGAGAAAACCCCTCGTCTAGTGGTAAGAATGGCACCGCATCTTCGCCCATGTGCAACCTCCCGTTTATGGTGGACCGATTCCTTCCACTCATTTGAATCATGCCGGTCCACCACCTAAGACTGCTAAAAAGGTGTATTTAGATTCTTGGGTTTATCGTTTTAAGCGTCATTTAAATCATGTGAACACTAACCTTTGGAGAATCATTGAAGAAGGTTTCTATCCGCATGATCCGAGCAATTTTTCTCTTAGAGAGGTCGTGGACCATCAATTCAATGAGAATGCTCTCTTCATCATCCAAGAAGCAATCCTTCCGAAGACCTCCCTCATCTCCGCCTTACACCCGTGCCAAAGATGCTTGGCTAAAGGTGGTTTCCATGTATCGAGGAAGCGCAAGCATTCAACGCTCCAATTATGAAGTGGTCCAAGATGAAGCCGATGAGTTTGCAATGAAGGAAGAAGAAGAACCTCGTGAGCTCTATCGAGAGTAACCAAGCTTGCCGTCTCCTCCGGGATCATGGAAGTAAGGACACACAGATGACAACCGGATCAAGCGCAAATTTCTCAAGGCAATGATGCCCTACCACAAAGCCATGTCCTCCGTCATCCGTCAACGACCAGACTTCCACACCTTGTCCTCAAGTGATGTGTTGGATGAGTTTGTGGCTATGAGCATATTAGACAAGACCGCCGACAATGCGGTGCTTCGCTCTCAAAGAGCAAAGAAGCCCAACCTTGCTTTGAAGGCCAAGATTTGTGTCGAAGAAGATGGAGAGGAGGAAGAAGAAGAGAGCAACCTCGAAGATACTAAGTATGATTATCATGAACACATGGCCCTTGCTTCAAGACAATTTTGGAGCAAGAAGAACTCAAGGCCCAACTTCAACAAGAGCAATTCAAGTGGCTCTAAGGGCAAGCAACGAGTGAGGACGTGTTTCAATTGTGGAAATGTGAGTCACTTTGTTGCGGAGTGTCCATATGAGAAGAGGGAAGACAATGGTGGCAAGCTCATCCGTAAGGACAAGGCCAAGTCTTTTCCCAACAAGAGCAACTTCCCAAAGAAGACTCCTCACAAAGCTTTGGTGGTTCAAGAAGAGTACAATGAGGATGATGATGATGATGAGGATGGTGAATCGGTTGCCATGGCCTCCGTGGCCATTGCAATGACTCCTCGGTGTCTCTCTTGGTTCACCCAATGAAAGCATCACCGCCAAGTGCCTCATGGCTAAAGCCACCAACAAGGTAACCCCAACATCAAAACTACCATCATCAATCATTCTTCTTTGACGGATTGCATTGATGAACATGAGGGACTAGTGTAGAGGAAAATGAATTTGAGATCTTTATGAGTAAACTCAAAGGAAATCCAAGAAGCACTTCGTTGCTCTCTTGGAACAACTTGGTGAAGCCAATGTCATGATCGAGACTCATGAAGAAACCATTTCTAAGATGGAAGGGCATAGTCGTGACTATGCCGATGAGATTTCGGATCTTTCCAATGCTCTTGAGGAAGAGCGTGGTCTTCGTTTGGCTCTTGAGGAGTCACACAACGATGATCACACTAAATTAAAGAAAGACCTTGATCATGCTCTTGTTGTGTCTCGTGTGCTTAGTTCCGAGAAGGCAAAGCTTGGAGTTGATCTTGCTAGACTCAACGAGGACTTTGACACTCTCGACAAGGCTCACAAAGTCTTCAAGGGTGCTCATGCTAGTATCAAAGAGTCTCATGATCAACTCCAAGTGAAGCTAACCAAGGAGAAAGCCACCTTTCCTCATATGATATTGATTGATAATGCAAATGCTACTAACCCTTGTTGTGAGCATGTGCATCTTGTTGAGGAGAATGCTAAGTTGAAGGAGCAACTTGAAAAGGGCCTTGTCACATGCATTCAAGGTGAGAAGAACCTTAACGACCTTTTGAGTAATCAAAAGGAAGTTGTCGCCAAGGAGATTGGGTTTGCGCCCAAGCCCAAGAGCAAGAAGAAGAATGACAAGACCAAGCAACCTCCCCCTCTCAAGCAAACTTTTGTGAGGGAGGGAGAGGGTGCTTCCAAGAAGAAGAAGAACCGTGCAAAGGGTGGCAATGTCAAGAAGGACAACGTCATCCCCATGAACATAGCCGGCGACTTTAACCCCTCTTATGTGTTGTGCCGTGCTAGTGATGGGCATGTTTATGCTAAATTTGTTGGTTCTTCTTATGAGTACATTGAATGGTCTATTTGGGTTCCTAAGACCCTCGTTACTAACATCAAAGGACCCATTACCAAATGGGTACCTAAAACCAAGCATTGATCTCTTGTAGGGGTTTGCTTCGGTGGGGGATCATGGTTGCTCGATAGTGGAGCAACAAATCATATGACCGGAGCAAGGACATGGTGGTGGACGTGCAAGAGATTCCATCTATGCCCACCGATGTCGAGTGGGGTGATGCATCACATTCTAAGGTATTGGGTCTCGGCAAGGTTGTCATTTCTCATGATCTTACGATCGAGAAAGGTCATGCTTGTTGAGTCCCTTGCATACAATTTGCTTTCCGTTCGTCAACTTGCAGTCATGGGTTATGCTACTTTCTTTGACATTGATACTGCGGGCCCTCTTGTGGAGCAAGACTCTTAAAGTAGCCTTTGTTGGGCATGTCAAAACGGTCTCTATGTGATTAACTTTTGGAGCGACCCACTAAGACCGCGACATGCCTAATGGCTAAAGTTGACGTGGGATGGCTTTGGCATCGCCGTTTATCCCATGTCAATATGAGATCTTTGCAAAGTCTTCTCAAGGGGACCATGTCCGTGGACTAACAAATGTTAGTTTTGCCAAAGACCGTGCTTGCAGTGCTTGTATTGAAGGAAAGCTTCATGAGAAGGCCCACCCTCCCACGACTATCATATACTCAAAGAGACCCTTGGAGCTCCTTCACATGGACCTCTTTGGGTCACCATCATTTGATAGTCTTGGAGGAAGAAAGTATTGCTTGGTGATCGTGGATGACTATTCGAGATATACTTGGGTATATTTCTTCAAGAGGAAGAGTGAGACCCAACAAACCGTCATCGACTTTGCAAATGAAGCTCAACGTCAACATAATGCAAAGATCTTGACTATAAGAAGTGAAAACGGCACCGAGTTCAAGAACTACACCTTGGATGAGTTTCTTAGTGATGAGGGAATCAAGCATCAATATTCTGCACCATATACCCCTCAACAAAATGGTGTGGCGGAGAGAAAGAATCGGACGTTGATGGATGCGGCAAGGACCATGATGGCGGAGTTCAAGTCTCCATACAACTTTTGGGCCGAAGCCATCAACACCTCTTGTCATGCATCCAATCGGCTTTATCTCCGCAAAGGCTTGAACAAGACTCCTTATGAGATACTCACCGCAACAAGCCCAACCTCAAGTACTTCCGTGTTCGGGTGTAAGTGTTTCATTCTCAAGAAAGGTGTTTGTTTGTCTAAATTTGAAGCTAGAGCTCATGAGGGCATATTTGTTGGTTATGCTACAAACTCTCATGCTTATCGTGTCCTCAATAAATCCACGGGACTTATTGAGGAGACGTGTAACGTGGAGTTTGATGAGAATAACGGCTCCCAAGTGGAGCAAAGTGGCACTTGTGATGTAGGTGATGAAATTCCTCCCCAAGCCATAAGAAGAATGGGAGTTGGCTTTATCCTACCCATTGAGGAACCCCTTGTGGCCGAAGGAGAAGGACAATGCTCCACTCAAGTGGAGCCATCACCAACCCAAGGCCCATACGCTTCCGAAGAACAAAGTGAAGGCCCTCAACCTCAAGAACAAGACCAAGGGCAAGATCGTGCTCAAGATGATGATATCACCTTAAACGATGCCCAAGGTCGAGTTCCCTTCCCCGAGCATGCTCAAGATGAAGGTCATTCTCAAGACGGAGCTCAAGATGATCAAGTGACCTCTCCTCATCGCACCTCCGAGGAGGATCTAGAGCGTCGGGCCGCCAAGATTGCTTCCAAACTCACTACCAAAGGCCATCTCATGGAGAATGTGGTTGGAAGCCTAAGAAAAGGGGTAAGCACTCGTAGACAATTGGCAAACTATTGTGAACATCACGCGTTTGTCTCTTGTGTTGAACCTCAAAAGGTCTATGAGGCGCTCGAAGACTCGGATTGGCTCAATGCCATGCATGAAGAACTCAACAACTTTGAGTACAACAAGGTGTGGAGATTGGTGCCAAGGCCATCGGAGAACCACAACGTCATTGGAACCAAGTGGATTTTCAAGAACAAGCAAGATTCTCATGGGAACATCATTCGCAACAAGGCAAGATTGGTAGCACAAGGCTACTCCCAAGTCGAGGGTATCGACTACGGTGAAACCTTTGCTCCCGTTGCTCGCCTTGAATCCATTCGTTTGTTGATTGCTTATGCTTCCCATCACAACTTTAAGTTGCAACAAATGGATGTAAAAGTGCTTTTCTTAATGGTCCCATTAATGAGTTGGTCTATGTCAAGCAACCCCGGGTTCGAGGACCCCTACTTCCCGGATCATGTATATCAACTCGATAAGGCACTCTATGGACTTAAACAAGCCCCACGTGCTTGGTATGACCACCTTACCGAGTTGTTACAAGATCGTGGTTTTGAAGTGGGGCAAATCGATCCCACTCTTTTTACTAAGAAGGTCAATGGGGAGTTGTTTGTATGCCAACTATATGTTGATGATATTATCTTTGGTTCTCCTAACAAAGCTTTCAATGAGGAATTTGCCGCTCTCATGACCTCCAAGTTCAAGATGTCTTCGATGGGAGAGTTGAAGTTCTTTCTTGGTTTCGATATCAAACAAAGAAGAGAAGGAACCTTCATCAACCAAGCCAAATACACTCAAGACATGCTCAAAAGATTCAAGCTAAGTGATGTCAAGCGGCTACTACACCAATGCCCACCAAGTGCCAACTTGACATTGATCCCAATGGTAAAGCGGTGGATCAAAAGGTATATTGCTCCATGATTGGATCCTTGCTTTACCTTTGTGCATCTAGACCGGATATCATGTTGAGTGTGGGAATGTGTGCACGGTTTCAAGCCGCACCAAAGGAAAGTCATTTTGTGGCGGTCAAGCGAATCTTCGATATTTGGCTCATACCCCAAACTTTGGCTTATGGTACCCAAGAGGAGCAAACTTCAAGCTTGAAGGATTTATGGATTCCGATTGGGCGGAGACAAAGTGGATAGGAAGTCCACTTAGGAGGGTGCCAATTTCTTGGTTGCTCCTTGGTAAGTTGGTCTTCCAAGAAGCAAAGTTGTGTGTCTCTCTCGTCCACGAAGCGGAATATGTGGCGGCCGGTAGTTGTTGTGCTCAACTCCTATGGATGAGGCAAACTTTAAAGGAGTACGGTGTCATTTGTGACAAAGTGCCTCTTTGGTGTGATAATGAAAGTGCCATCAAGATTTCTCTCAACCCGGTGCAACACTTCAAGACGAAGCACATCGAGATTCGGTATCACTTCATCCGGGATCACATTAGGCGAGGAGAGATCGAGCTCAAGTATGTCAACACTCAGGATAACCTTTCATATATATTCACGAAGCCATTAGATGAAGCAAGATTTCGCTAGTTAAGGCATGATCTAAATATCATTGATTTGAGCAATGTGACTTGAGCCCGTGCACTCCCACCACACTCAACTTGCTGTCTAGTTTAGGTGTAGGCATGGACATAGGGGAGTATTGTTCTCTCAATGAACTCTCCCTCCCCCATTATGCATAAATCGATCACCTCTTTCGCATTAGCCATTTTATGGTACTTGTGTTCCAAAGACGAGTTTTGGTCATGGGCCCAAGGATAATTCTTGGCGGTGCCATACCATCCTACTCAAACATAGGTGGCTTCGGCCACCGCCCTCTCTCCTTGAGAGGCCTTGTCGTTTGGTGGTTTCTTGTTGTCTTTTGCCTCTAGTTTGTGGTTGAGTTTGTGGTTGAGTTTGTGGTTTCTTGAGTGTGAAAAAAAAAATTCATTGCAAAGGCCCTTTTTCGTTTTTGAATCATGCGGTGACTTGAGATTCACGGTACTACCGCGGCCAGCTGCGGTACTACCGCAGCCAGCCATGGTACTACCGCAGCCAGCCACGGTACTACCGCAACCTCACGGCAGTAATTTTTTTACTGCCGCCCGGTCGAGCGGTACTACCGCCTCGGTGCGGAACTTCCGCCCGAGCGGTACTACTTGATGAGACGCGTACTACCGCTGACGGATCACGGCGAGGGTTGGGGCAGGCGGGGAGTTCTAACTCCCCATACCCATTCGCTACCTTCTCCCCACATCGCCTCCTTCTCTCCCTTGCTCAAGAAGCGGGCAGGCGTCTCGCCGGATCTCATTCACCGGCTTCCCTCCCGTGTTTCCGACCGGTGGGATCGTTCTCCACCGCGTGCTCTTGCTATGGACCCAGGTTTTTCCCCAATTACCTCTCCTTGTTGTTGGTGTTTGGCGTTTCTAGGTTTTGGGGAGGCTTGTGTGTTCTTGAGATTGATACCTAATCTCTGCAAGAATAGGATGAAGGAGTGTAGTATTGCATAGGATTTATATGTGTATTGCTGTCATGCGCTAGATCTGATCACTGTAGCACCGCCGTTGTTTCGCGGTTCTTTTCAGATTCAAATCGATAGTTGGATCCGCTGCGGCGCGGTACTACCGCCCCTACGACGCGGTACTACCGCATGCACGGTACTACCGCCCCTCGGGTGCGGTACTACCGCGCCCTGTGCGGCACTACAGCTTTACTTCCGCTCCAGCCACGGTACTACCGTGACCCCGCACGGTACTACCGCGTTTGGAGCAGTACTACTGCTTTAGTACCGCAGGCAGTGGCCGTCCTACCGTGCCTCACACCTATCGCATGCCAACTTTCTCATGTCTCCTATGTTTTTCGTGTGCTTTTTCATGGCCTTTGCATTGATCTTCTTGCGTTTTTGGTGCTTTGCGTGTGTGGTTCAGGTGGTGGCTCTCGCCGGTCCAATCCCAGCCGTGACACCGGCTCCAAGCGTCTCACAAGAACCCGGTGACGCACTGCAGGGCTCCTCTTCTGCTCCCAAGCGCCATGTCAAGACAAGCGCCTCCAAGGTCAAGGAGCCCTCCAGAGCATGGATGAGATGCCCCATTCGACTACGTCCGCCTCCGAACATGGATCCGTCACGTGACCCCTCGTTCCTCGGGCCAGGCTGTGAGCTGTTCTCGAACAAGCATCAAACCAACATCTATCCGGGCGTCATTAAGAACAAGCAGAATACCTATGTGGATGTGAAGTGGATTGACATGCATCACTTGAGGAAGGAGAAGTTACGTGCCTACTTTGGAGAGGCTCACGGACTTGGTGGAGCAGTTTGGCATTGAGCATATCATCTCCTTTCACCTTGACTATGATCCTGAGCTCATTGGTCAGTTCTTTGCTTCTGTCTACTTTCACCCCAATGAGGAAAGGAGAATGACCTGGATGACAAATGGCTGTAAGCTGACTGCTATCTGGAAGGAGTTCATGGATCTGCTCCAAGTTCCTGATGACGGGCTTGGCTCCCCCGTAGGTGTTCGTCCCCATGCCAACCCTGACTCTGCCAACAAGGACAGGCTTGCACCGTTCTATGTTGAGAAGACACTTCCAAGTGGCAAGATAGGTTTGGTGCTCAACTCCTTTTTGGATATCATGTACCGCATCTTCCGCAACTCCTTGTTCCCCCTCATTGGTGACAAGGACAAGGTTCATGCCTATATGGTGGATATGATGCTCATCTGCGAGGAGGCTCGTGTGTCTCAGACTCAGCCACTTGATATCTCACACATCATGTGGTATGAGCTTTGATTTGCCGTGTTCAACCGCAAGGTGCCTATATACGGTCTGTATCTGTTTCTGCTGATCTCGAGGACTTGGGACAAGATGTTCCCTGGTGAGGAGTTCCTTGCCCCTGACTGGATTCGCCATGACCCCATCATGCTGCGTGTCAAACCCAACTGGGCCAACACTACTACTCGTCTTTGAGGCGTCTGCAGCTAGGGCTGCTGTTGGAGAGGAGGATCTTTGGCGCCGAGCATGTTGATGAAGGCCATGCCGCTAGGCCTTCCCAGAGCTCCTCTATGCCTTCTTGGGCCACAGTGAAGGACAAGATGAAGACTCTTTTCTGCATGCAAGCCAAAGGGGCGTCTGAGGACTCATGTGGCATCCAAGGAGAGTCGTCACGGGACAGAAGATTTTGAAGCTCTATGGTGAGGATGTGTCTGGAGGATCTGAGGAGCACATCACCCCTGCAGGCCGAGTGGATGGCGAAGCAAGGCTACAAGTGGACTGATTACGAGGAGGACGTCGAGGAGTCCATCCTGCTGCCGAGGAGTCTCGACGGAGAGGGTTGGGACGAGTTCCCTTCTACCGAGCCACCGCTTGTGTGTAGGTGTCCTCTCTGCCTTTTTGGCGTCTCGATGCCAAAGGGGAGAAGGCGTGAGATTCTTGAGTCTTGTGTTCGTGTTTGGTGTGTTTATTGCGTTTCCGGTTGAACATCGTTTGAATCGTTTGAACCTCATTTTAGTTGCTTTTCCTTCTTATGGTGTAAGACATATGCACTCTATCTATCTTAGCAAGCTTATGTTATATCGTGCTATATGTTGCTTAGATGTTATTTTTCGGACCTTTGTCTCTAAAATATAGGGGGAGTGGTGATCCTAGATCGTGTGCTATGTAGTCCAAAGCATTCATCCGGAGTGCACACATCTAGGGGGAGCCCGTCTATATTTTGGAGAGGAGGGATGCTCTTGCTCTATATTATTGTATCTTTGTGCAAATCCGTATTGTCATCAATCCACCAAAAAGGTGAGATTGTAAGGGCATATTTATCCCGTAAGTGTTTTGGTGATTGATGACGATACTTTTGCGGACTAATCGTATGCTTTGAGTTCCTCAGATGGTTCATCTCTAGGCTCGAGACGATTCGGTGCCCCTCGGAGACTATTGAAGACGGCATCGTCCTACGTTTCTTTTTGGTGGATTTGAGTCGTAGGAGAGCCGTACTATTAAGAGGGGGTCTGCGTCGGAAAGGTTAGGCGGAATCAACACGCACACTTGTCCCTCCTTTCCCTGCACTTTGGAGCCTCCCTTCGTTATCTTGGTTGTGCGGAAATCGACATTTGCCACTTTGTACTTGCGGTAGTACCGCATGAGTACCACGCTGATCTTGAGGTCCCACGGTAGTACCGCTCCTCGGGAAGCGGTAGTACCGCGGCTCCTGTGCCTAGTGCCGCTCGGTGCGGTAGTAGGGCGGATGTAATTTTTTACATCTGCGCCACCACGGTAGTACCGCTCGTCAGTAGCAGTAGTATCGCGGGGCCCACGGTAATCTTGCTCCCCAGCCGTAATGCGTGGCCCTCCTACCAAGTACCATAGAGTCACGGTAGTAAACGCACGCTTCTGATGTACCGCTCACGAGGAGCGGTAGTACCGCTGTCGGATTTTCGCACTACCGCAGTTTATTGGAAGTTGGCACGGATGTAATTTATTTCATCCGCCCTTCTCGTGTCGTGACTCCCACCTTACGGTAGTACCGTAAGGGGAAGCGGTAGTACCGCAGCGGTAGTACTGCCCCTAGTAAGCTTAGTCCCGGCACTGTCTTTGCTGCTATGGTAGTACCGTGGTCCACCACGGTAGTACCGTCTTGACCTCATGATGTACCGCATACCGAGCGGTAGTACCGCGTCGTCATGCTGACTAAGTGGATAACGGTTGGATTTTTCCACGACTATATAAGGGCTTCTTCAACCTCTAGTTGACCACCTCTTCTCTCTCTAAGCTCCATTGTTGCTCCAAGCTCCATTTTGGCCCGATCTCTCTCCCTAGCCAATCAAACTTGTTGATTTGCTCGGGATTGGGTGACAAGGGCCCGATCTACACTTCCACCACAAGATAATTGATTCCCCCCACTTATCCCTTGCGGATCTTGTTACTCTTGGGTGTTTGAGCATCCTAGACGGTTGAGGTCACCGTGGAGCCATATTCCATTGTGGTGAAGCTTCGTGGTGTTGTTGGGAGCCTCCAATTAAGTTGTGGAGATTGCCCCAACCTTGTTTGTAAAGGTTCGGTCGCCGCCTTCAAGGGCACCAATAGTGGAATCACGGCTCTTGCATTGTGCGAGGGCGTGAGGAGATTATGGTGGCCCTAGTGGCTTCTTGGGGAGCATTGTGCCTCCACACCGCTCTAACGGAGACGTACTTCCCCTCAAAAGGAAGGAACTTCGGTAACACATCCTCGTCTCCACCGGCTCCACTCTTGGTTATCTTATCCCTTTACTTGTGCAAGCTTATTTGTGTTCCTATCCTTGCTTGCTCGTGTGCTTGTGTTGTTGCATCATATAGGTTGTCCACCTAGTTGCACATCTAGACAACCTTTATTATTGCAAAGTTTAAATTGGTAAAGAAAAGCCTAAAAATTTTAGTTGCCTATTCACCCCCCCCCTCTAGTCAACCATATCGACCCTTTCAAAGATCCACTTGGTTCCAATGACGTTGTGGTTCCCCGATGGCCTTGGCACCAATCTCCACACCTTGTTGTACTCGAAGTTGTTGAGTTCTTCATGCATGGCATTGAGCCAATCCGAGTCTTGGCGCCTCATAGACCTTTTGGGGTTCAACACAAGAGACAAATGCGTGATGTTCACAATAGTTTGCCAATTGTCTCTGAGTGCTTACCCATTTTCTTAGGCTTCCAACCACATTCTCCATGAGATGGCCTTTGGTGGTGAGTTTGGACGCAATCTTGGCGGCACGACGCTCTAATTCCTCCTCGGAGGTGAGATGAGGAGGGGTCACTTGATCATCTTGAGCACCGTCTTGAGCATGTTCTTGATCTTGAGCATGCTCGGGGGAGAGAACTTGACCTTGGGCATCATTTGGTGTGTCACCATCGTCTTGAGTATGATCTTGCCCTTGGTCTTGTTCATGAGGTTGAGGGCCTTCACTTTGTTCTTGAGCGTGTGGGTCTTGAGTAGGTGATGGCTCCACTTGAATGGAGCATTGTCCTTCTCCTTCGGCCACAAGGGGTTCCTCAATGGGTAGAATATGACCAATACCCATTCTTCTTATGGCTTGGGGAGGAATTTCATCACCTACATCACAAGTACCACTTTGCTCCACTTGGGAGCCGTTATTTTCGTCAAACTCCACGTTACACGTCTCCTCAATGAGTCTGGAGGACTTGTTGAGAACACGGTAAGCATGAGAGTTTGTAGCATAACCAACAAATATGTCCTCATAAGCTCTAGCCTCAAATTCAGACAAACGAACACCTTTCTTGAGAATGAAACACTTACACCCGAACACCCGGAAGTACTTGAGATTGGGCTTGTTTACGGTGAGTATCTCATAAGGATTCTTGTTCAAGCCTTTGCGGAGATAGAGCCGATTGGATGCATGACATGCGGTGTTGATGGCTTCGGCCCAAAAGTTGTATGGAGACTTGAACTCCGCCATCATGGTCCTTGCCACATCCATCAACGTCCGGTTCTTCCTCTCCATAACACCATTTTGTTGAGGGGTATATGGTGCTGAATATTGATGCTTGATCCCTCATCACTAAGAAACTCATCCAAGGTGTAGTTCTTGAACTTCGGTGCCGTTGTCACTTCTTATTGTCAAGATCTTTGCATTATGTTGGCGTTGAGCTTCATTTGCAAAGTCGATGACAGCTTGTTGAGTCTCACTCTTCCTCTTGAAGAAGTATACCCGTGTATCTTGAATAATCATCCACAATCACCAAGCAATACTTTCTACCCCCAAGACTATCAAAGGATGGAGGTCCAAAGAGGTCCATGTGCAGGAGCTCCAAGGGTCTCTTCGAGTAGATGATAGTCGTGGGAGGGTGAGCTGTTTCATGAAGCTTTCCTTCGATACAAGCACTGCAAGCACGATCTTTGGCAAAACTAACATTTGTTAGTCCACGGACATGGTCCCCCTTGAGAAGACTTTGCAAAGTTCTCATATTGACGTGGGCTAAACGGCGATGCCAAAGCCATCCCACGTCTACTTTAGCCATTAGGCATGTCGCGGTCTTAGTGGGTCGCTCCGAAAAGTTTATCACATAGAGACCGTTCTCGACATGCCCAACAAAGGCTACTTTAAGAGTCTTGCTCCACAAGAGGGCCACGGTATCAATGTCAAAGAAGGTGGCAAAGCCCATGAGTGCAAGTTGACGAACGGAAAGCAAATTGTATGCAAGGGACTCAACAAGCATGACTTTCTCGATCGTTAGATCATGAGAAACGACAACCTTGCCAAGACCCAATACCTTAGAATGTGAGGCATCACCCCACTCGACATTGGTGGGCATAGATGGGATCTTTTGCACGTCCACCACCAAGTCCTTGCTCCCGGTCATATGATTTGTTGCTCCACTATCGAGCAACCATGATCCCCACCGAAGCAAACACCTACAAGAGATCAATGCTTGGTTTTAGGTACCCATTTAGTAATGGGTCCTTTGATGTTAGTAACGAGGGTCTTAGGAACCCAAATATACCATTCAATGTACTCATAAGAAGAACCAACAAATTTAGCATAGACATGCCCATCACTAGCACGGCACAACACATAAGAGGGGTTAAAGCCGCCGGCTTTGTTGGGAGAGATGGCTTTGCCCCTTTTGGCATCACCACTCTTTGCATTGTTCTTCTTCTCCTTAGGAGCACCCTCTCCTTCCTTCATAAAGGTTTGCTTGAGCGGGGGAGGTTGTTTGGTCTTGTTATTCTTCTTCTCATTCTTCTTCTTGTTCTTGGACTTGGGTGAGAACCCAACTCCCTTCTTGCCCACAACTTCCTTTTGATTGCTCAAAAGGTCATTTAGGTTCTTCTCACCTTGTATGCATGTCACAAGACCTTTCTCGAGTTGTTCCTTCAACTTGGCATTCTCCTCCACAAGATGCACATGCTCACAACACGGGTTAGTAGCATTTGCATTATCAATTAAGACCATGTGAGGAAATGTGGCCTTTTCCTTGGTTAGCTTAACTTGGAGTTGAGCATGAGACTCCTTGAGGTTTGCATGAGCACCTTTCAAGACCTTATGGGCCTTGTCAAGTACATCAAACTCCTCCTTGAGTCTAGCATGATCAACCCCAAGTTTAGCCTTCTCGGAAGTTAGAACATGAGACACAACAAGAGCATGATCAAGATCTTTCTTTAATTTGGCATGGTCATCGTTGTGTGACTCCTCAAGAGCCAAACTATGCCCACGCTCTTCCTCAAGAGCATTAGAGAGATCCGATATCTCATCGGCATAGTCACGACTATGACCTTCCACCTTAGAGATGGTTTCTTCGTGAGCCTCGATCATGTCATTGGCTTCACCAAGTTGTTCCAAGAGAGCAATGAAGTGCTTCTTGGATTTGCCCTTGAGCTTACTCATAAAGGTCTCAAACTCATTCTCCTCCACATTAGTCCCCTCATGTTCATCAATGCAATCCATCAAAGAAGAATGATTGATGATGGTAGTTTTGATGTTGGGGGTTACCTTGTTGGTGGCTTTAGCCATGAGGCACTTGGCGGTGATGCTTTCATTAGGTGAGTCGAAGAGAGACGCCCGAGGAGTCGTCGCAATGGCAACGGAGGCCATGGCAACCGACTCACCGTTTTCATCATCATCATCATCATCCTCATTGTACTCTTCTTGAACCACCAATCTTGGTGAAGTTGCTCTTGTTGGGGAAAGACTTGGCCTTGTCCTTACGGATGAGCTTGCCACCATTGTCTTCCCTCTTCTCATATGGGCACTCCGCAACAAAGTGACTCACATTGCCACAATTGAAGCAAGTCCTCACTCGTTGCTTGCCCTTAGTGCCACTTGAGTTGCTCTTGTTGAAGTTGGGCCTTGAGTTCTTCTTGCTCCAAAATTGCCTTGAAGCAAGGGCCATGTGTTCATGATAGTCATACTTCATATCTTCGAGGTTGCTCTCTTCTTCTTCCTCCTCTCCTTCTTCTTCGACACAAACCTTGGCCTTCAAAGCTAGGTTGGGCTTCTTTGCTCTTTGGGAGCGAAGCACCGCATTGTCGGCAGTCTTGTCCAATATGCTCATAGCCACAAACTCATCCAACACATCACTTGAGGACAGGGTGTGGAAGTCCGGCCTTTGACGGATGACGGAGGACATGGCTTTGTGGTAGGGCATCATTGCCTTGAGGAATTTGCGCTTGATCCAGTTGTCATCCGTGTCCTTAATTCCATGATCCCGGAGGGAGACCGCGAGCTTGGTAACTCTCCGATAGAGCTCACGAGGTTCTTCATCGTCTTTCATTGCAAACTCATCGGCTTCATCTTGCACCACTTCATAGTTGGAACGTTGAATGCTTGCGCTTCCTCGATAAAGGAAACCACCTTGTGCCAAGCATCTTTGGCAAGGGAGTAGGGCCGAGATGAGGGAGGTCTTCGGAAGGATTGCTTCTTGGATGATGAAGAGAGCATTCTCATTGAATTGATGGTTCACGACTTCTCTAGGAGAGAAGTTGCTCGGGTCATGCGGATAGAAACCTTCTTCAATGATTCTCCAAAGGTTAGTGTTCACATGATTTAAATGACGCTTAAAACGATAAACCCAAGAATCAAAATCCTCCTTTTTATCAATCTTAGGAGGTGGACCTGCTTGATTCAAATGAGTAGAAGGAATCGGTCCACCATAAACGGGAGGAGGTTGCACATGGGCGAATATGCCGGTGCCATTCTTACCACTAGACGATGGGGCTTTCTCACTAGTAGCTCCCCCCTTATCGGAGTTAGCATCCGTCCCCGTGTTGGCGGGATCACCCACTTTCACGGGTGCGGTGGAAAGTTTAAGCCCTTCTAGGAATTCCTTAAACATGTCCTTGACCTCGGTCGTCATGGAGGTTTTCAATGTGTCCAACGCCACATTGAATTTCTCATGAGAGATCGAGTTACCCCCATCTCCCATAGATGATATCGGATTCGCACCGGAGTGCTCTCCCACATCATCTACGACGTCAACCATACTCTTCGGACGGTAAAATCCTTAAAAAGAGACGAGGCTCTGATACCAATTGAAAGGATCAATATGGTTGACTAGAGGGGGGGGGGGTGAATAGGCAACTAACAATTTTTAAGCTTTTCTTTACCAATTTAAACTTTGCAATAATATAGGTTGTCTAGATGTGCAACTATGTGAGCAACCTATATGATGCAATGACAACTAACACACAAGCAAGCAAAGATATAATACAATAAGCTTGCAAAAGTAAAGGCACGAAATAACCAAGAGTGGAGCCGGTGGAGACGAGGATGTGTTACCGAAGTTCCTTCCTTTTAAGGGAAATGCGTCTCCGTTAGAGCGGTGTGGACGATAATGCTCCCCAAGAAGCCACTAGGGCCACCATATTCTCCTCACGCCCTCACACAATGCGAGATGCCGTGATTCCACTATTGGTGCCCTTGAAGGCGGCGACCGAACCTTTACAAGCAAGGTTGGGGCAATCTCCACAACAATTGGAGGCTCCCAACAACACCACGAAGCTTCACCACAATGGAGTATGGCTTCGGGTGACCTCAACCGTCTAGGGTGCTCAAGCACCCAAGAGTAACAAGATCCGCTAGGGATAAGAGAGGAATCAAATTTCTCTTGGAGGAAGTGTAGATCGGGGCCTTCTCAATCAATCACGAGCAAATCAACAAGTTTGATTGGCTAGGGAGAGAGATCGGGCGAAAATGGAGCTTGGAGCAACAATGGAGCTTTGGGGGAAAGAGGTGAGTCAACTTTGGGGAAGAAGACACCTTTATATAGTGGGGGAACCAATCCAACCGTTACCCACCAACCAGCCCCGCACAGAGCGGTACTACCGCTTGGGCAGGGCGGTACTACCGCTTATAAGCGGTACTACCGCTCCCTCCCAGCGGTACTGCCGCGCTGACGAGGGAAACAGGGCCCTGTCCCCCGAGCGGTACTACCGCGGAAGTACAGGCGGTACTACCGCTTGGAGCGGTACTACCGCCCCTACCGCCAAGAACTAGTATCAGAAACCCGACATGAGAAATAGCAATCGAGAATCGAGGCGGTAGTAGCCGGAACCATCATGCGGTACTACGGCCGAAGCTCACAAGCGGTACTACCGCTTAGGAAGCGGTACTACCGCTCGGGGAGCGGTACTACCGCTTGACGAGCTTCGGCGGTACTACCGCTGAGGACCGCGGTACTACCGCTGGGACATGACAGGTAGGCATAGATTAAGGAAAGATAGCTCCAATGAAGCGGAAAAAAGCAACGGGTGTGATAGGGATGTGTACGTGTTGATTCCGCCCTAGCCTAACCAAAGCGGATCCCCTCTTGATAGTACGGTGACTCCTCTGAAACTAGACCACCAAAGATAGAAGCGAAGGAGCTACACCGTCTTGAATAAAACACCGAGGGAAGTAATCGTCTCGTGCCAAAGGATGAATCTCTGAAAGAACTCAACGCACACGATTAGTCCTTAAAAGCATTGTCACAAATCACCAAAACATCTTGGGTATAAATATGCCCTTACCGGGGGGGCACAGCCCCCCCCCCCCCCCAAAAGTGTACATAGCTCCGCCATTGAGTATAACACGAACTCAAATTATAGTTTTCCAAAGATGGTTCGTTGTCAGAGACTTGCCCTCTACTGCTGGATCTCCATGCTGATTTTCATTTTGGTACAAGGTTCAAGTCCAAAGCTTTCTCGCCAAAGGCAAAGAGTTTTACTGAGATTGTCAATGCGGGGTGGAACTCGATCCAATCTTCGGGGAACCTTTTGTTGTGCAGAACAATAAACTACGCGCCACAGGTAAGTGCTTATAACGTTGGAGCGGTAAATGGATTGGTAATATGAGCCTATAGATTTCAATCACTCTAGAAGTCATTTATCGGGTTGGATGTTGTTACAAATTATAGGGCACTGCCACCCTAAAAAAATTATAGGGCACTGTCTAGTGGGGATGTGGCCCTGTTGCATAAGAAGCTTTTGGGGCTCTGTTCACTGGAGCGGACAATCGCGAGATAGCGTTCGAGGCTGCTCTACCTGAGAGAAGGGGACGCTAGCACAAAGTTTCATTGACATGCTCGCCACTGTGAGAGGAGGGACACCATCACGACCTTGCACCATAATGAAGAAATCTTCACGGGCCGGGCTATGCGGTGAGCAATTATTGCCAATAAAATTAATCATACCGTGCAAATCATCCAGGACCATGCTTAGAAGATAGATCACGAGATTACCACTAGACGTGTAGTCCCTCGCAGCGGAACAAGAGTCAGAGCAGCGCGTCAAGAGTCCTCTTCATCACCGATCTCCCACGTACAGTCAATCGCCAGATGCCTTGAACAGGCTCGTCGAAGCCATGCAAGCGCACTTCCTTTAATGGTATCAACACGTACAAGAGGAACTTCGGGCGGCAGAGTGTAGGTCTGTTCGCATTGCCCGAGCATGGAGAAGTGGCTAGGTGCAACTCCTGTAGTTATAGGCGCCGGACCAACCTTTGATCCAATTTCGATCAATCGATTTCCTCGCACCGCGGTATCCCTCCACTTATATAGACATCCCATCATCAACATTTGAGACCCATTTGGACTCTAGATGCCCAAGGGTCTACTCGGCCCCTTGTTGGATCACATCCGACTAGCAAAACTCTGATCCGACCTCATAGGTCACTTCCCTTACACGAGCGATGACGGTGTCCCGGCCGGGAGGAGGGGGGAGGGTCTCTCATCAAATCGTCTCCTGGCCTGGTGGTCCGGGCCGAGGACCCCATATTTAGTGGGCCACACCAGACGGCCCATGGTGTATCAATGGAAGGCTCTTGAAGGCTTGTTGTGTACTCTAAGAAGTAGACTCGTCGATACCGACGAGATGCTTCATTATGAAGTCGAGGGGGAGCGTGTTGGAAACATACATATACAAGTTGGGACTCCGGATGTCACCAAGTGGGCTTGCGAGTTGGGTGGCGCTTACATTGCCCGATCAGCGTACGCAACATTGTTCATGGAAAGACAACTTTCCCCCATGGCTGATTTCACATGGAAGTCTAGAGCCCCCCTGCAGTGTCGGTTCTTTGTTTGGCTCGCCATGAAGAACCGTTGTTGGACCTCCGATCGTTTGGCTAGACGTGGACTGCCGCATCAGGATACTTGCATAGTTTGCAACCAGAAGGATGAAGCCATGAGTCATATCATGTTGTAGTGCGTCTTCTCAGGAGCCTTTTGGCTACAGCTGTGCACGGCTCTGGACAAGCCGGACTGGACCCCCGCGCAGACAAGCACCCTCCCTGTTTGGATCTTGGGCAAGTGCATCCAAGGCATGCATGACAAGGATTTGCGAGCTTTGCTCACACTGGCCTTTTGGGAGTTGTGGAAGCACCAGAACGATATTGTTTTTGCGGTGAGTCACCATCTTTGCAGCGGTTGCTACGCAGGGTTCTTGTTGAAGGTAGAGCTTGGAGGACGGCGGGATTGTTGAGAACACCGGGTTTAGATATCTTCTTCTCACGGATTCAAATGTGGGTGTCGGATGAGACGTAGATTTATGTGTTAGCATGGAGTAGACGGGTGTGTTGTAACACCGTCGTGGAGGGGCTCTTGTACCCTTTTTTTCTCTCTCAATATATATGATACCCATGCTATGCGTAATCGAGAAGAAAAAAAAGTCAAGGGGGAGCGTCGTGTTGAGAAACTGGTGTGTGTGTTATGGACCGCGCGCCCGCTAGCGTCGGCCATCGGCAACGGGGAAGGGCGGCTAGGGTTTGGACAAGGAGGAGGGAGAGACCGCTTGCGCAGAATTTTCGTTGATTGTGAAGCATATCGTGCTCGTCTGTGCGTACCGGAGATTGGAGCCGTGCCTGCCGGATCGCATGGATAGTGGCCAAGTTTGTGCCCCGTTAGGAGTCATCGATTATTTTAGTATACTTGCTCCGTTTCAAAAAAATAAATTGTTTTAGTACTTGTCCGAGTTGAACTAGGAACTCTAGTTCCAGTAGTAGTAGGAATAGGTACATTATATACTCGTTTTAGTCTGTACGGTCGTGCCTATATAAGCATGAGCACCCTAGCGTTGTAGACCGGATTGTAACGTGCAGAGAGATTGAAAAAGGCACAATACTGCCTTTGGCAATAGTGTTCGTATTATTTTGGTGTGATCGATCTTGCCCGGATCCCAACACCGCACACAGATTGCGTTGATCTCATCAAAATCCTATCTTTTGTCTCCGGTTTGTAGTATAGTATGTCTAAGCGACGACGGCAGGGCGAGGAGGAGGAGGGTCAGGCGGCCAACTACCACGGCCGCAGCGGCAGCAAGCACAAGAGCCTCTATCTGGTTCTAGATGACTGGCACGGGGGCTTCACCATCCGCAAGCTCGACGCCAACAACCCTAACCTGGACGCGCCCCCCGTCTTCCGGCTAGCGTCACCTTTGAACAACCATGCCATGGACTTTGCCGCTCTGGGCAGCAACATTATAGCCACCAGCAACCGATGCGCCGCGACCGTGGTCTTCGACACGGAAACCGCCGCGCTGGCCATCGGCAATCCGCTCCCGGACGCGCTTCTCAACGCCGTCAACTTCTTTGTCACCGCCGACGACACGTTGTTCGCGTTTACCTACCACTTCATGTCGCGGCCTCCCGCATTCGAGGTCATGACCACCGCCGCCGCCGCCAAGGACGAGATGCACTCTCTGTGCCCAAGCACCGACTGGTCCTGGGAAAGCATCCCGGCACCCTTCACCAAGCATCAAAGGATTGTGTCCTACGCCCTTCACCCGGACGGGCGCACCGTATTTGTGTCTGTGGATGACCGAAAGGACAGCGGCACCGGCACATTCTCCTTTGACAGCGAGAGCCGCGAGTGGAGGCGCCATGGGGAATGGATGCTCCCTTTCCACCGCCAAGGTTACTTCGACGCCGAGCTAGACGCATGGGTCGGGCTACACCAAGATGGCTACATCTGCTCCTGCCAAGTTCCCTCCCTCGGCAGCGGCAGCAGCAGCCGTAGCAACACCATGCAGCAGCAGCCCAGCTGGAAGATGGCCAAGGAGCAAAAACTGTGGAGCCCAACACATCAGGTGTCTAAATCCCAAGGGGCTACACTCACATGCATGGACAACTCCAGGTTTTTCCTTGTTGATTGCGTGGTGGCAGATGGGTTCGAGTTCCAGGATGCCTTTGATGACCCTCATGGCTTCGTGCTCAACATGACCACGTTTCGCCTCAAGTACAATCATCAGGGCAAGCTGCGAGTCGTCGACAGAAACACCACCTCTTGTCGCATCTCTAGGCAACTCTCGTCTTTCGCTCCTGTAGCGTTCTGGATGTAGCTAGCAAGGAAAAAAATTGTAACCGTATGTGAAGTATAGAGGCTATGTTTTTTTTTTTGCGAAGAAAATTTCTAATCTATTAATCTTCGATTATGGTTGTACAACGAATACCAGAAATAATAAAAATTGTAACCGTATGTCAAGTATAGAGGCTATGTTCGTCGTACTATCTGGAAGTTACTACCTCCATTTTTCTATATACAAGGCCACTTTATAAATTGGGTCTAACTTTGACCACTGAATTTTGGGAACTCACTTTGGCACATGGAGCTTATGCTCCTTCCACGTAAAAATATTTTGAAATGTCAAAAAAATCCGATGGACAAAGGACAAAGAGCTGAAGTCATGCTGGCACTTTGCCTGCCAAAGGACAGCGAGCATATTCGTCTTGAAACAGATTTGCCCTTCAGGCCGATGAACATCAACAGATCAAGGAGACAATAATAAACTCCCGATTAGGAGTACTTCATATATTGCCTATTTTAATTTTCAGAATTGGACAATTGTACTGCCATGACCGGTTTATGTTACCTCTGGAGTAGAGTATGAACTACCTGCAAACAGAGTATGAACTACATGTAAGCCATTCTGCCCACCTCCAGAGGCAGACATGAACCAACTCGTAACACCCAACTACTTCTACCAACATGGGCACAGGGCAAGCAGAAAACAAAGCATTTCATCATTCAACGAGAACGAAAATCTGGCTGACTTCAGCTTTAAAATTGTTCAGAGGAGATCAAGAGAATGTCAATTCTGTTCAACACAATACTGGGGCGCCAACGCAAAATGTTAAGTACACCCTCCGTCCCAAAATTCTTGTCTTAGATTTGTCTAGATACGGATGTATCTAGTCACGTTTGGTGTTAGATATATCCATATCTAGACAAACTTTTTGGGACGGAGGTAATATGAGTTTTCTACGATAAGAAGTTGTCACATGTTGGCCCCAATGATTGGGTACAATAATCAGTGATTAATGACCAATGCGGGCTAAGCATCACGCGAATTGCTCTACGGGAGTTGGGGGGATGTCCTCCATGATCCCTTTACCATCAGCTGCGTCGTAATAAAAGAAATTCTTGATCGGATCGCCCTTACAAGATATTGACTTAATCACCTCCTATTAGATCCAAAAACCAAGTGCAAACCTGTGATCAGTATGCTAAAGAAAATATTCAAATATAAGAAGGCTTGAAATGGAAACAAATTCACACTCGTGAAGGTTTATTTTTGCAGCAAAACATAAATGGAATCTAGTGTTCTTTTGGACCGGAAGTTTTTCTACCTGTTTCAGCATACATCAACTGTTCAAACTTCTTAGATCAATTACATCTATGTGATTGATTTGCTCATTGAACGATACATGTGGAAAATTTCAAACCACGGCTAGCTTCCACCAAGTGGTTTTTTAATGCAATTTCAAAACTTACCAAGAGCTATCTATGAACCATAGTTTTGAAAACCAAACCAGTGAGTACCTCGATTCAATGGTTCAACGCTTGGAATGCCGGTCCATTAGTTTGATCGCTGGCCTAGAAAGTAGAAAATTAGTGGTACTGTACTTCTGTTATGGAGCAAGTACCTTTATTTCTGCATCGCAATCAGCAAAACAGCAAGCAAAGTTCACTAGGTGCGCGGCCCTACCTCTGCACTGAAGCATGAGGTCACTAGTTTGAGTACTTGGGCCTGCAACTTTTTTCTAGCACGAGTGATGTGCAGCAGGTTGAACTGCTATCCGGTGTGCAAACCGTCTGGTTTGTGACCATGGTTTTGTTGAAGTGTATACGTCGATTGCCTAAGCCCTTTCCATCAGTTCGAACTTTCGGTTGCATTGGCTAGTGCATAAAGCTTAACATGGTATCAGGGCCTAAGGTCTTGAGTTCAATCCTGGCTTTCGCAATTTATCCAAAAAATTGTTTTTGCCCCTCTATGTGTCCACGTATAGGCCTCTTACCTCTTGAGTCTATTCACGTGTTAGACACAATCGTTACACGTGAGAGGGGGTGTTGAAGTGTATATACGGATTGCCTAGCCCTTTCCATCAGTTCGGACTTTTGGTTGCAGCTAGTGCATGAAGCTTAACATGTTGGAAGTGTATATGTGGATTGCCTACCCCTTTCCATCAGTTCAGAATTTTGGTTGTGTTGGCTAGTGCATGAAGCTTAAGATGGTATAAAGCCTACGGTCTTGAGTTCAAGTCCTGGCTTTCGCAATTTATCCTAAAATATGTGTTCCAGTTTTTTACAGTCATATTATAGTTGGGTTCCCAATAATAAGCGACGGAGGTATATCTTAGAGAGGAGATGATGCAACATGTCTGGCAGAATCATACCATAACATATACTCCATCCCAAAATAAGTGACTCAACTTTGTACTAACTTTGGTTAGTGAAATACTTTTCGGGTTGATGTGTGTACATATTTTTTAGCAAATACTCCCTCCGTTCTTAAATAATTGTCTTTCTAGAGATATCAATAAGTGACTACATACGGAGCAAAATGAGTGAATCTACGCTCTAAAACATGTCTATATACATCCGTATATTGTAGTCCATTTGAGATGGCTAGAAAGACAATTATTTGGGAACGGAGGAAGTAGCATGCAACTCATGGTTTCCGTCAGGACAAGTCCTGTTTAACTGAATCTTAACTGATAATTTTAGATATAACATAGCACGTTTACTCGACAAGACATGTAATCTTCATGTGATCAACATAAAAATGACGATTTTAGATTTGAATTTAGTTTCAAGGAAACAGATTTTACTAGTTTTACAGTAACTTTATTTAGAAGAAAAAGGATAATCAAGCTTTCAGTAAATCAGGTCAGATATCACTAATCGTTAGTTGAAGTTGTGTTTGAATTTTCTTGACTGTTAATTTAAACCTGGCATTATGTTAAAGTGACAGTGTATTAAATTAAGAGACTAAGTTTCTTGAGTATATACAGGGACCTAAAAATGAAAGATCCCAGTGACAATTGTGCAAATTTAGGGATGTAAATTTTAAACTGAATTAGGAACAAACATATCGAACTATGTAACCAGACAAGTAATCCTTCTTTAATTATATTTTTGGTTTCTTGTTACAGAGATAGATAGATTCACGGCACAAGAAAATTTTACAACGAAAAAAGAAGAGCAAAAGAAGATTGAGTTAATTTGGAATGGAACTCAATCCTTTCAACTATCCTAAGAATCTACTCCCCTCTAACCAAATTCACTAACTTGCTGAAGATAATGGACAAGTCAACTGCCTCTATTCAAACACAGACATGACCGTTATTCAAATGAACCCGTAACTGATGCAATTTTTTATTAATCAAACAGTAGCATCATAAAGGCTCAAACAAATCCTACAACTGGTAAACAGGAAAGCTCATAACCTTTGCATCCCAGAATGAATGCAGTACTTATCGCAAAAACATAACTATATATAAATATGGACTCTTTAGGCTTGCACTATGACTATCTCACCCACCATTGTAGGGCTCAGTCACATGTGGGAAATCATGCATCATGGTGGGTAGATTAATTAGATGCAACTTCCATGGATGTGTTGTAAGTTCATCAAAAGCTCAATAGACTTGAGCCGATGTAAGAATTATGAACTAAGCAAGGAAAATAGCAACAAACAACAGTGAAGAGATTGATAGAAGGTGAAGACAGATAGCAGTCTCATCCATCCAAAGCACGGGAACGATCCTAGCTGGTACCAAAAAGGCAGAATAGATGTATCTTATATTATCATATTTCATATTGTTATATATTTTGGATGCAATCCTTTCCCTGCTAGCACCAGTACAAATGCCCTAGATTGCGAGTTAAAAGGGAAATAGTCCATATATAAGAACTCATCTCCATGTGTCACCTACTTTTTCCTAGTAATAACTTAATAACACCACACATTGCTTGAGATAACTACATTTTCTGTTGAGCTACTATGTTCCACGTTTGAAGAAAAAAAAGATACTGATCTATGCCTAAATTATATAGATTACTCTTCTTATTTTCCGGCTAAGAATTAAACAATAGAAGAAACAGAAAATAATGGATGGAAGATTGAACCTACCTGACCAAGAATGCCACCAAGGATTGCACATACAGGAGGATGTTCCTTCTTTCCAGCTGCTAAAAGCCGTTCCAGGAGAGCCGTAGGAATTTGAGATTCACTTAAAGACTGCAGTTTACAGCAACAGGGAAAATATCTAAGAAACGTGACTCAGTTACTCAAAATACGACAAACAACAAAGCTGTACCATTCTATCACACATATCCTTCCTCTGAGCCAAAACTGCAGGTAGATCAGAAAGTGTTGTCTCACCAGGCTCGCGCCCTTCAGATAATTCATAACTTTCCAAGACTGCAAAACGACATACTTATGCTAGTTACAAAACCAAGACAGCGAAAAATACACATAGATAACAGTCAAAAGGGTTCTCTATGGCAGATCAAGTGAACATACAGATCAGTAAAAAATTTGGTGAAAAATAAAAATAGGAATCCTACAGAAAATCTCAGAAAACTATAGGATGTTATGTTCTCTGTCTGCGAAATATCAGGAGCAAGCTCATTTGCTTTGAGATACGAAAAAGATTACTTGTCGCTGGTTTAGTACAAAGTTGTACTACTTTGTACTCCCTCCGTCCCAAAATAAGTGTCTTGACTGTAGTACAACTTGAGACACTTATTTTGGGACAGAGGGAGTACTAAACAAGCGACAAGTAATATGGATAAGAGGGAGTAGTGAAACAACGATTCAGTTTGATCTGTTCCACTACTGTACATCATAAATGAATCACATCGATCTTAAATTTTGCAGGAATATGGAACATGCCCACCCCCTACATCTGATAATGTTTATTTATTTTGAAACTTCAACGCCTGAATTTCATGATTTTTCACCATAATCACATTTTTGCCAGATATTTGCCGAGGAAAAAACAGGCCAAGAAAGTAAACAAACACCCATTTTCAGTTGCCACTATTACACATGATAAATCTTAAGAACAGTAACTTAAGTTTTCGTATAATCACCTCTCATGGCGTAGTACAATTTAGTTGTTTTCTTGGGCAGATTCTTCCAGGGCACAGACATAGCTTCCTGTATAAAAACAAACAAAATGTAAATGCAGCCATTGTACTTCAAATTGCAATACTTGCCACCTGAAGCATCCAGAAGGGTAGAGTTATGATTGCACTCATCGGAATTGAAATTCTTATATTTGGAAACTGAAGCATCCTAAAGGGTGTGGTAACGGCTCTTGCAATCAAACCATATACAGGTATTCCCGTAATATTTTATAATTGGACTACATGACAGGAGTAACATAGCATCATGAGTACAATAACAGATTGAACCAGTATTTAAGTGGTGACAAACAAAGAAAAAACAAGATAACATGAGCAATCATGCATAAGTACTTGCATAGAGCAAACAATTTAAGAAAGCACAGCAGCGTAAAAAGAACAAAGACCAGCAGCTACCTCCAAGAAATGTTCTACCCAAAAAAGTAAATGCATGCCTTTCCAAAAAAGGGTAGGTGGCATCTCAGAGCCACATCAGAACTAAAAAGAAAAATGAAATGCAATAAAAGCATTTACTTTGATCTTTTTCCCTGCTGTCACGAAAAATTACATGTTTAAACGTAGGAGGTATCAGCATGTTTTCATATTATAATATAAACACAAATTGAATTGCTTCTGTGTATCATGTAGCATGCATAAGTTGCAAACTAAATACTCCCCAGAACAGCACATGGCAGCAAAACAAGGATCGCCAACTTGAGGAATAAAAAACATGAGCATACATACTGAAGGCTTTGTCTCAACAAAGACCAAACTACAAAGATATCAAATCAAACTTCCATACCTGCAGGCTAGGATATGTCAACTCCTGCTGTTCAGGTTCTCCTCCAGGCTTCTTCTGAAAAGATGAACACAATTTCAGAAATGTACATTTTAAGAATGAACTGAAGATAGAAAGTGTGTTCCACTAGCTATCATAATTTGCAAAGCATAAGAAACTGAATCACCATGGTAATTGAACCAGAAGTGATTTTTATAGAACTGAATCCCTGGTACCAGATTCAATATGTAAACTGTGTCCTGTTTAAGCAAAATAAGGTGCTTATTAAGAATTGACAGACTAAGAGACAGCCAATGAGATCACCACAGTCCACAGGAATATTGGGTTTTTATATGCTGACAAGATGAATAGCCCGCCATAATGCGACAATAAATTTAAAATCAAAGATGCCAATGCAGAAGGTGCCACCATTATGTATCTTGAAAATAAAGTAGGCACGGCCCAAGATAACTTCACTGGCAGCCTAGAGTCAAACGTCAAATAATCCAGAAAGGCCATTTACTTTTGGTGGAAGGGAGGTAGATGGCATTCGAACCGTCATTGCCAACTCTAGTGTTTATAGGAGTAATGATAAAGATGTGGAAATGATAATGAGATATTTATGAATATAAGAAAACAACCAAAAATAACAACGAAGCCTTTCAGCCCCAAACAAGTTGGAGCAGGCTGGAGTTGAAACCCATAAGATACCGAAACCAAGTAATGGTTCTGGCACGTGGATAGCTATGTTCCACGCACCACTGTCCATGGCTAAATCTTTGGTGATATTCCACTCCTTAAAATATCTCTTTACGGACTCCTCCAATGTCAAGTTTGGTCTACCCCAACCTCTCTTGACATTATCAGCATGCCTTAACCGCCCACTATGCACTCCTTAACCACCCACTATGCATTGGCGCTTCTAGAGGCCTGCGTTGTACATGCCCAAACCATCTCACACGATGTTGGACAAGATTCTCTTCAATCAGTGCTACCCCAACTCTATCACGTGCCACATATCCATATCAACATACGCATCTCTGCTACACATAGTTGTTGAACATGTCGCCTTTTAGTTGGCCAACATTCAACATCATACAACATCATAGGCCGAATCGCCATCCTATGCCTGCCTTTTAGCTTTTTTTGTAGAGATGCCTTTTAGCTTTTGTGACACTCTTATCACAGAGGACACCAGAAGCTTGGCACCACTTCGTCCATCCAGCTTTGATTTGATGGCTCACATCTTCATTGATATCACCATACTTCTGCAGCATTGACCCCAAATATGCAAAGATGTCCTTCTGAGGTATCAACTGCCATGCTAACTTTCCCCTCCTAGTGCCTAGTGGTACTGAAATATGTACTCAGTTTTATTTCTCTAAGCCTAAAACCTTCGGATTCTAAAGTCTGTCTCCACAGCTCTAACTTACTATGAACCCCCCTCTGACTATCGTCGACTAGCACCACATGATCCGCAAAGAACATACACCATGGGATATCTCCTTGTATATCCCTTGTGATCTCATCCATCACCAAAGCAAAAAGATAAGGGCTCAAAACTGACCCTTGGCGCAGTCCTATTTTAATTGGAAAGTCATCAGTGTCGTCATCACCTGTTCGAACACTTGTCACAACATTATCGTACATGTCCTTGATGAGGGTAATGTACTTTGGTGGGACTTTATGTTTCTCCAAGACCCACCACATGACATTCCGTGGTATCTTATCGTAGGTCTTCTCCAAATCAATGAACACCATATGTAGGTCCTTTTGCTCCATATATCTCTCCATAAGTTGTCGTACCAAGAAAATGGCTTCCATGGTCGACCTCCTAGGCATGAAACCAAACTGATTTTTGGTCACACTTGTCATTCTTCTTAACGGTGCTCAATGAGCCTCTCCCATTGCTTCATTGTATGGCTTATCAACTTAATTGCACAGCAATTAGTACAACTTTGAACGTTCATGCACACAGGCAGGTATATCTTATTAGAGGTGACAACTGAACATAGATCAATCGCAGGCACACTTAGAAGGCATACATGTCTTTTGACTTCTAGTTGTGAAAAACAAAGCTAGTAATACAAAGTTAAGTGATGCATCAATAGACTACATGTCACATGTCCTTAAGTAATAGATACCTGAAGATAACTATGGTTCTGCAAATCGACAAATATTTCACCACAAGAATCCTTGCACTCTACAGAGTAGAAGGCAGTATGCTTGCTTCTCTTCCGACAGTTGTCATTAATGAACAACTAAAGACATAACACAGATGCAAAAACAGTGAGGATAAGAAACAGAACACGTGACAAAAGAAACTGAAGCTATAAAAAATATTACTTTAGAGAAGGATCTGCACCTTTGTTTTAAGAGATGCACAGCTAACTACAATAATGTCGAACCTGTCAACGAATCCTTCATCAATTAGTGATGGATCACCTGGAGAAAACAATATGATAGTCATTACTTTTCCAATCAATACTGTAGAAAAGAATATCAGATTTTATGGCCACCAAAAGAATGGTTGAAAATTTCTCTTACAGAACCAATATTAGTAAAATAGACATAACTGCTTGTTCCTATCACAAAATGATCTTTCTTGTAAGAACTTTTTCAACTATAGCAGCATTATCAGTAAACACAATAAATTGAACACCAATTCAAGAATACAAGACATGATCACTTTGTATAATATATTCTTCTTAAATCTAATAACCAAACTAATTAAAAAGAAGTGCATCAAACTATACACCACACCTGTTGCGACAGCAACTCTGACCATTGGATTGAAATCTTTCAAGGACTCGCAGCAAGCCTCAGCTCGTGAGCTAACACCATGCATACATACGTCATGAGGAATTAGGAAGTTTGCACTGAGATCATCCTCAGTGACTATGTGATCATCCATCAACGATAAACTGCCAACTCCTGCTAGAACAATATTCTTGCAGAACTGCGGAGTAGGAGAGAACTCAACTTAGTGTATGTGGGTACTTTCAGTAAATTAACTAAATTGTAAATGACATATGAGAAGTTAAATTATTGAAATTCAACTAAAGTTCGGAAGAATTGGGGACCTCTGTTTGAAAAATAAGCTGCGCATTGGCAAGATGGAACATGAGATGACAAGGGCGAAAAGTGAAGTAAAGAATATGCCATCAGAAATGAAAGGAATGATGAGTTCAAATTTAATTCCCTTTATCTAGCAAAGAAAAAGATTAAGCGCTTACAAGAAAAGTAGCAGTCTAGCACACAGACAGTTTAAAGAAACTAAAAATGGCTGAATTGTGACTTATTCATTTGAGCGATGCAAACACACAAATTACCGCAAATACTAGTTATAACACCTTGAACCCTAATTTTTCAATGCTATCTTTCCATAAACAATAGGAGACCATCAAAGCTCCTTTTAAAGGCAAATTAACTGCGAAGCATAATAATAGAAGACAATTTTTGTTACCCACCTCAATAGTAGTACCGTTCACGCCGCACACAAGTACATGCGCTTTACTTAGCCTGTTCCAAGCAACACATATATAACAGTCAGTTAAAACGATGAATGCACCCAAACAGTGTTACAGAAGGTAACAAAAAAACAGTAAAAGACAGATATTATAAATAAACGAAATAGAGCACAGAGCATTGGCAGAAAAAAGAAGTCCGAAAATTTCTACCGAAAGGATAAAACGAGGTTCACATAATTAGGGGAAAATCCATAGTCGTAGCAGAAGGTTAAGTTTGATATGATCCAAAAGGAGGGGAGGGGTGCACCTCTTCTGAGCATCAACGCCCCAGACGCGGATCTGACGGTCATAGAGCGCTGTCTCCTGTGCCGTCAGCTCCTCCTCCGTGCCGCCGTCTCCACCCATCGCACGGAACGCCCGGATCCTGAGCCTGAGACGCGAATCCAGTTAGCAGCCAAAGAAGGGAGAAAGTCGCAACTGCTTTGGAGTTGTCAGAGAAAATGAGTTTCTTTTCTCTCTTCCCCAGAAGCATATCCTACAGGTGCAAGGACGGCCGTCCATCTGCCCTGGACGAAGGGTCGAAATTTCGACTCACGCAAGCAATTTAGTAGCTAAACTACTAGCAGAAGGTGATCCAAGTCATCCTTCGGTTTGGGATCGTCAAATAAAACTAATAGTAGGGTCATCATCATCATCATCATCATCATCATCATCAAAAAAGGGAATCGGGCATATACTTGGGCAGTACTACGAGATTATAGTTTGGGACGAAGAGTTAATCCGTCCACATACCTACGGAAGAAGGATATCAGATAGGTCACATACTTGGACAGATCCATCATGCAACAACAAGTGAAACGAGAGAGAGAACGGTGCCTCCGGCCTCGATATCTATATATGCTTCTCCCGTTGGTGTGAACAAATATGCTTGTGTACTAGTAGATCACACCAAGAGACATACTAGGAGGTAATCAAAGTGTGCCCCTTGATGTTCCACTGGGGATTTGTGAGCAGTTAATTTTGTTGTGAGTGCTGGTGGAAATCAGAAGACAGACTGACAGGCTTCTCAGATTTATTTCCCTACGCACTAAAGCCTAGAGGTGGGCTTGGCTCCAACCCAAGCAGCAGCTGGCATTAGTATTGCAAAAAAAAATAGTAATACTCCTCTGCCCTCCGGGAGCAGAGGAGGGCCCCTCCCCGTCGGCCCTCTGTAAGCCGGCCGCAGCAGCCATTGCCTGCCTGTGCCTGCTGGTGACATGACGCTAGCTAGCGTGCGGGCCGCGGTGCGAGCGCCGGACGGAATCAGGGAAGAGGTGGAGAACCGAACCTGGTCGCCGGCTCCGCTGCTTGGCGCCGCACCGCCTCTTGCCTGCCGCCGGTTCCGTGCGTCGCCGCCGCGCTAGATAGGAGGAGACTGGGGAACGAAGCGAGCGAGGTATTCCTGGGGAACGGAACGAAACGAGTGTGCCTGTGGGCTGTGGGCTCAGTTGTGGGCTTTTGGGCCGCCGAATTTATCAAAGGCCTGTATATAATTTTATACTATATAATAGTACTGTACTGTATTTTGCTTAAAAACATAATACTGTACTACTAGCACATATGCCCGTGCGTTGCAACGGGAGATAAAATTATTATGTACTTAAATTTAGGAAACATTGGATGTGCAAGCACGGCATATCAACTCATTAAGTAGTTTTAACTGACACACTAAATTGACCTAAGGGCACTCCCACTATATTTGAACTTATAATCATATGTATTAACCCGAAATCTAGGTTGTGAGTGTGCATTCGATGAACATACAACACGGCCAAGTTCAACATTGTCGGATTGCAATTTTATATTAAGTTATATCATAATCCCATAGTCTCATAATATACTGTCTATCTCATGTTCACCGACAATCCCGCATACAAAGCATCTAGAATATTGGGACTTAATTTCTTCTTTTTGAGAAATGTGAATTAAATCCTTCCTGCTCATCTGTAGCAAAACAATTGTGTGTTCGTTTCTCCAGGGATAATCGGGACCCATTCCTCACCCCTTATTAATTCATGGAGCGGTTTATTGATTTTTCCATACAACTTGCAAACGTATATAAACTGATGAAATTTAGTGTAAGAAAATGAAAAGCTAGTATTTAATTTGATAAGTAAACAAACCCTCTCATCTGGATTTAAGTGCTCGAGGGCCAAAATTCTACGGCCAGGAGACAACCCCGAGTGAAGATTAAATGCATCTAACTGTAGCCAGTGACCACTTGAAGAAGCAGTTTCCACGTAAATATTACATTTTGGCTGCCACGTGAGATAATTGGGCCCGCATACAATGCACCAATTGGATGAAAAAAAACCATCGCATGCATTGGCCGGTGCTCTAGAACGATCTGCTGGAGAGAATAAATCAAGCATTTTTATTGAACGACCCAAAAATAACGGACATACTCATTACACCTGGCTTAATAATGATGGATGAAGGTAATAGAGAGAAGTACGAGCTACCCCAATTTACTCACTCAAGGTTTCCTTTTCTTTTCTCAACAAATGTTCAGAATCTTAAAAAATGTTTACGTTTTTCAAAATTAGTTCATTTTTTCAAAATAATAATCCTGTTTCCAAATTTGTTCAGAAATTCAAAAATTGCTTAGTATTTCAAAATTTGTTCACTTCTTTTCAAAAAATGTTTGAGAACTTAAAAAGATTAAATCTTTTGCTGCAATTTTTAGAGAAAAAAAATCGAAGAACTACAGTGGCTAGAAACGTTGTTAACTCATGAGAGGTCACGTGGTTGGTCCCACACACGCACAACCAACTTGTCACGCCCAAGATGCGACTCTATCCTAAAAAAACTCGAAGGTCCCACCAAGGGTAGAAGCGCATCTTCAAGACGCTTTTGCAAGATGGATATCATTACATCAACATTACATAATAGATGGGGATACATACAAGGCATGCAAATGCCGCAAGAATACATCAATTTCATACAAGAGATCAACATCCGACTACGGATGAAACATAAACCGAGCTCAAGCGACATCCACCACCTTTAGCCCGGGCTGGCCGAGGAACCTATTGTAACGCCCCAAGACCGACGCTCCAGATGTTTCCTTGTTTTGGAGTTCTTCTTCTTCGTCGATCAGGGGATAGGTTCCTGCCTGGCAGCCCGGGCTAAAGGTGGTAGATGTCGCTTGAGCTTCGTTTATGTTTCATCCGTAGTCGATGTTGATCTCTTGTATGAAATTGATGTATTCTGCATTTGCATGCCTTGTATGTATCCCCATCTATTATGTAATGTTGATGTAATGATATCCACCTGTAAAGCTTCAAGATGCGCTTTCTACTCTTGGTGGGACCTTCAGTTCCTTTAGGATAGAATCGCATCTTGGGCGTGACAAGTTGGTAATATCAGCCTCGACCGACCATAGGAGCCCCTTGATTGTTGGCCGTTGTTGAGTCTAGAAGAAAACTATTTTGAGTCTTAGGATTATATATATCGGAGAGTAGGATTCTTTTACTCCTCGGTCCTTCTGCCGCTCTGGTGAGGCCTCTGGCGTAGATGTTTTGTCTTTCCTCTCCTCAAATTTCACGAATTTTTTTAGGATCACGCGGGTATCTTGGGATCGTTCGATATTCTTGTGACGAGAACATTGTTCTTGGTGCCTCGACATTTAGGGGTTGTGGCGGTGTCCCGGGAGTTGAGCTCCGAGGTGTTGTCGTCACAATTTTATCGTTGCGATTACGGAATACCGAGTTTTGCCGACATCGAAAATCTCTTTTATGCAGTTGTTGGTGAGATAACCTCGATGCCACCCAGTACTGAGGAGTTCGGGAGTATTGCCATAGCTTGTATAACGGATGCTTTTCGAAGGTTGAGGTACACGATTTTCGGAGTTTTCTTGGTTATGTGTTGAAGGATGGATACAGCTGGATCTCGGTATTGTTAGTTTGGGTGATATATTTTGTGTCCCCTGTATCCCCAACACCAGATTGCATAACCAGAAAGTTTCGGGAGTTTATAGGTGGGTATTCAAGTAGCTCCTAGAATATCTTTCTGACAGATGCATGATATGAGATTGGGTAAATCTCTATCATATGTATTTGTTCCAGCTCATTCTGCAAGCCAAATCCTTTGTTTTGTTTTATTTGTGGTATTCGAGTTGCTTCGATGCCAAGTGTTGATCCATACCTTCCCTAAACGGTGTTCTCATATTGCTATGTGAATACTAATCCTTCTTGATCATCGAGGTCGTCATGTTAATTCTTTTCCAACCAGCGTGCTTCTCTTTAAGTGGATCCGATCATTTCAACATCCGCAAGATAAATTCTAAGTTTTTCTCAACGGTATCCGTTTCATCCGTCCCCAAGTTGCCTTTGTTTTCCCTCCCTCCCATCCTTTTTCTTCAAGGACTCAGATTTCTTAATCATGTATCCTTTTATTGGTGGGAAGTCTCTTCATTCTTTTCTTTCAATGTTCTTATCCGGTGATTTCCCATGAAGATGCTCAACAGTTTCAAGTTCATCATCCTTCATTGTTGTTTCTTCTCTGGTGGATTTAATTCAAGCTTTCAGTGTTGATCATATTCTTTTCCTCGTTTCAAATGTTTTTCCATGCCGGTGTACCTCTTAGTTGTTCACCTCTCTCTATTCTTATCCGGAGTGTTGAAGATATCTTGGAAGATTCGTGTTTCTATTCTCAATTCGTTCAAGATATTTCAAGGTTGTTATCCCATTCAAGCCATTTAATTCAACCGGTGCAACCATTCTTTCAAATTGTTCAACGGTGTTTTCTTTTGAGTGGGCCCTAACCCACAGGTCTTTTCCCAGGATCTTACCTGACTCTTCTAATTATCCCGAAGTTATTCTCAAATTCTTTTCAAGTGTGACGTAAGAATGGATCCCATCACCACATGCCTTCTCCAAGATCGCTTTCAAATTATTTTTCATTGTTGGCTCAACCTCTTTGTTTTTTTTTCATTCCCCCGGAGTATCTCAACAATTCATGGTGGTGTTTCTCGTCGTCATTCTCGGATTTTGAAGACCGAAGAAGAGTTCCTCTTAAATCCTTACCCATTCTTCCAAAGATGCATAGTTCAAGTTTGATGCCATCCTCTCATAATTGTTTTTGATTGTGGGAATTCTTTTCACCCATCCGGAGCATTTCATGAGTTGTTTCCATTTCTTTCCTCCGAAGGCCATCATGTCATAATTCTTCATTCTCAGCGTGTAGCTACCGTTCTCCAAATCTTACCGGTGAATCGTTCAAATATCCTCTAATCAGTTCATGATCTCTTCATTCTCTTGTATCTAAATCCCCTCAAGTATCTTCGTTTTCTTTTTCTCCAATTCTTCTCGGTGTATTGTGCCTTTGCTACTTTCATTTTCAATTCTTACAGTGGTTCGTTCAAGATTCCTCTTCCTTTGTTACCGTATCATTTCATTCGTCCTTTCCAATCCTCTCGGTGATTCGTCGAAGACTTCTTCAAGTTGGCGCTATATCTCTCCTCAATCCTTGCAAAAGAATAAGTAGTGTGCTAAATCCGTTGCTTATCATCAATTAAATTGGTGAAGGATACGCATAACATAATTCTTATTCTTGTTTCATCCAAGTGATTAATCCTTTCCTTCAGAGTTTGTTCATGAGGAATAAATTATCGGTTCTAAGATGTTCATCTTTTCTTTCCGGAGTTCCAAGTTTTCTCGGTTATATAATCGCGAAGCTCCATCTAAATCATTGCAAGGCTTCACCTTGTGTTTTCAACTTCTCTTTCTTTTCATCATCCTTCTATTACCGAAGTTCTTCATGTAGGCTCTACATAGTGGTTCGTCAAGGATTCTTTTCATTCTTCAATTGTTCTTCAAGATTTCTCTCGAAGTTATGATCCGTCAAGCCATACTTCAAAATAAACATGGTGCTCAACACATGTTTTGTTTTGAGGAGTTCAAGCATTCTTCATCTTGCATTCAAGTGCAATTCTTTCTACCTTATCTTTTGAGATGGTGTTATGTCATCCTTGGCAATTTCTCCTCGTGCTTCATGATTCACATGTTGTCAAGAATGAGGTATTTAAATCCATCAATCTCTTCATTGGAATTATCTTGGGTTATATTTCACCTAAAGCTTTCCCTAAGGATTGTTGCTATTTGTGGTGCTTATAAATGACCCAAGTTCTTCATTTGTCCTCCCGGTGAAATAAGTTTCTCGTCTCTTTGTTGATATCAATCCAATCATTTGTTTCCGTTGGTGGCAGAAGCTCACCTCATAATTTTGAGATGTCTTCCATAAGCCCACATCAAGCTTATCTTTTCGTTGTTGATAACCCAACAACTCCGTTCTAGCATTTGTTGTAAGCGTGCTCTCTCAAGATCTTGTTTCCCTCCGTTCATTTTATTCCATTCTTTCTTTCTTTCGGAGGCATTGTGATATTGCTCTCTTCGACCCATCTTCTTGTTTTGTCAAGATCATCTTCTTTCCTTGCTTATTCATTTAACCGGAGTGTCGTGTCTTCCATTTAAGTTCTCTCATCTTATCAAGTTTTGCCTCCCTTCTCAACCGGAGTGCTGCCTAAAATCTTTCTTACCCCTTGTGTCATTCTTTCAATAGTTCTGGAGGCATGGTGTTGTTGATTTCATGTAGTATCATCTCATCTTGTCAAGATCATATTCAATTCCTTCCATTTACAGTCGGAGTGCTGCCCAAATTATATCATTGTTATTCCTTCTGTGTCTTGTTTTAACTGGAGTGGTTTCAATATCTATCTTGTCACTTAACCACTTAGTTCTCGTCGTATCCCATGTTCTTCTTATCTAACGGAGTGTTTTCAACTTCGTTCATCTCCGTTGTATTCTTTTCAAAAATTGTTTAACCTCTGAAGGTTCCTTGGTTTCACTCATTCATCGAAGAAGCAACTTAGTTTTACCTTTTATCTTCCTCTTCCGTTTCTCTCCGGTGCCATCCTAGATGTCGGGACGGGATCCTCTTGTAGTGGTGGAGTGTTGTAACGCCCCAAGACCGACGCTTCAGATGTTTCCTTGTTTTGGAGTTCTTCTTCTTCTTCGTCGATCAGGGGATAGGTGTTTTATGTTTTGCCACTATCGCTCTTTTCTTTTATGGCCGCGCTGCAAAACTTGCATTAAATATAGCCTGACGTAGTGGCTGGGTACGCTGTTGTAGCAGCCGTTGGTCGCTGGTTCGAGATCCACCTTGGCATTTTTTTTGTTGATTTTTGACTGGACGAGAAGCAAACTCGCTCAACACGATTTGCGACGGACGAAAAACATCAATCCCATGACGTACGAAAAAACATCCAGGTCCCACCACAAACCAAAAAAGGTGGAGAAACAATCCTCCCTTTAATATTAGGTAAAGAATCCTCCCTTTAATATTAGGTAAAGATAAAGATACTGTTTTTTTTGTTTCTAAAAAAATGGATTTCTTGGTCGAATCTTTGGTATTCACGTGAATATGCTGGCGCCGCCATGTCCATGCTGAGCATGCACCTTGGGTTAGGCAAAAGATGTGAAGTCCTTCCTTTAATATTAGGTAAAGAATCCTCCCTTTAATATTAGGTAAAGATAAAGATACTGTTTTTTTTGTTTCTAAAAAATGGATTTCTTGGTCGAATCTTTGGTATTCACGTGAATATGCTGGCGCCGCCATGTCCACGCTGAGCTTGCACCTTGGGTTAGGCAAAAGATGTGAAGTCATACTGTTTCGGTGTGTTTGGTTTTAGTCATCGACTGGAACGTCACGGTTCCAACCCGTCCCTGCGCCAGGTTCTCGTGTTTGGATTGGAGAAGGAACGGGAATCAACTCGTTCTCGAAAAGGGAATATTCCCACACACAAAAAAACAATATCCGGAACGCGCTCGTTTCTTCGATTTGGTGGAACGACGCGGAACAACCTCTCGCTGTCTCCCCACTCGGCAGAAATCACATATTTGACCTGATGCCCAAATCAAATCACAAACTGACCTAGTCACGAAAAAATTTCACTCTGCTGACCCTTTCGAGTGGCACCCGACAGCTAGGTGCCGCACCCTACTGTGCAGTGCCCTTCCCTTAGGCGTCACACCTCCTGCCAGCGTGGCAGCCCGAGGCCAGGCACGGCCCCACACGCAGTTGTGCAGCGCCTAAGGCTAGGGCGCCACCTTTGTAACGTCTGGCGCCCTTAGGCGCCTGCAGTGACTTCATGTGACGCGCCCAGCCCGACCAGGCAGTTATTCCCCTCTCCGCTCTCCGGACAGAGAGCAGTGGCGGCGCCCCCATCTAATCCCCCCACATCCCTCTCAGATCTGAAGATTTGATCCGTGGATTCGATCTCCAATCCATCCTACTAGGTAAACTCTTCCATTCTCTTTCTTTTGCTCCGTAAATTTGTTGCCATTTTAGAGATTTGTCCAAGATTTGATGGAACCCTTGATTTGTTTGATTTGCTCGATTTAGGATGTGTAGTCATATTGGTAGTACCGTAGTGTTATTTATTAGTTCACAATATATGATTCTTGTTAGTGAAACCCTAGATTGTTTAGTTTTTTTAGATATATATGAGATGCCTATTTTTATAGTTAACTATGAGATGTTGATTTTTGTAGACATATATGAGATGTATGTTTAGATATATATTAGATGTTGAATTTATTTCAAATATTAGATGTTGAGTTTATTTGAAATATTAGATGTTTAGTTTATTTGAACACATATGACATATTCATTGTGTGAGAAGGACATGTTGAGATTCTTGTAGTTGAACACATGTTATATGTTTAGTGTATACCAATATTTGAGATGAAGATGAACTCTTATATGTTTATTGTTTGAAATTTGTAAGGATGGTTTGGTGATACGTCTCCAACGTATCTATAATTTTTGATTGCTCCATGCTACTTTATCTACTGTTTTGGACTATATTGGGCTTTATTTTCCACTTTTATATTATTTTTGGGACTAACCTATTAACCGGAGGCCCAACCTGCATTGCGCTTTTTGCCTATTTCAGTATTTCGAGGAAATGTAATATCAAACGGAGTCCAAACGGAATGAAACCTTCGGGAACGTGTTCTTCTCACCGAACGTGATCCAGGAGACTTGGACCCTACTCCAAGAAGTTTCCGGGGAGGTCACGAGGGTGGAGGGCGCGCCCCCTTGCCTCGTGGGACCCTCGGAGCTCCACCGACGTACTCCTTCCTCCTATATATACCTACGTACCCCCAATAGACCAGAGACGGAGCCAAAAACCTAATTCCACCGCCGCAACTTCCTGTATCCACGAGATCCCATCTTGGGGCCTGTTCCGGAGCTCCACCGGAGAGGGCATCCATCACGGAGGGCTTCTACATCAACACCATAGCCCCTCCGATGAAGTGTGAGTAGTTTACTTCAGACCTTTGGGTCCATAGCTAGTAGCTAGATGACTTCTTCTCTCCTTTTGGATCTCAATACAATGTTCTCCCCCTCTCTCGTGGAGATCTATTCGATGTAATCTTATTTTTGCGGTGTGTTTGTTGAGACCGATGAATTGTGGGTTTATGATCCAGCTTATCTATGAATAATATTTGAATCTTCTCTGAATTCTTTAATGTATGATTGAGTTATCTTTGCAAGTCTCTTCGAATTATCCGTTTGGTTTGGCCAACTAGATTGGTAGTTCTTGCAATGGGAGAAGTGCATGGCTTTGGGTTCAATCTTGCGGTGTCCTTACTCAGTGACAGAAAGAATTGCAAGGCACGTATTGTATTGTTGCCATCGAGGATAATAAGATGGGGTATTTATAATATTGCATGAATTTATTCCTCTACATCATGTCATCTTGCTTAAGGCGTTACTCTGTTTTTAACTTAATACTCTAGATGCATGCTGGATAGCGGTCGATGAGTGGAGTAATAGTAGTAGATGCAGAATCGTTTGATCTACTTGTCACGGACGTGATGCCTATATACATGATCATACCTAGATAACCTCATAACTATGGTCAATTCTATCAATTGCTCAACAATAATTTGTTCACCCACCGTAGAATATCTATGCTCTTGAGAGAAGCCACTAGTGAAACCTATGGCCCCGGGTCTATTCTCATCATATCAATCTCCATCACTTTATTTACTTGTTTTGCTTTTACCTTTTTACTTTGCATCTTTATACAAAAAAATACCAAAAATATTATCTCTATCAGATCTCACTCTCGTAAGTGACCGTGAAGGGATTGACAACCCCTAAGCGTTGGTTGCGAGTTGCTATCGTTTTGTGCAGGTACGAGGGACTTGCGTGTGACCTCCTACTAGATTGATACCTTGGTTCTCAAAAACTGAGGGAAATACGTACGCTACTGTGCTGCATCACCCCCTCCTCTTCGGTAAAACCAAAGCAAGCTCGAGACGTAGCAAGAAGGATTTAAGCGCCGTTGCGGGAGGCCCTACATAAAAGTCAACATACCAAGTACCCATCACAATCCTTATCTCTCGCATTACATTATTTGCCATTTGCCTCTCGTTTTCCTCTCCCCCACTTCACCCTTGCCGTTTTATTCGCCCTCTCTTTCCCAATCTCCTCCTCTTTTTCCCTTTGCCTTTTGTTTGCTTGTGTGTTAGTTTGCTTGCTTGTCGTGATGGCTCAAGATGCTACCAAATTGTGTGACTTCACCAATACCAATAACAATGATTTCCTTAGCACTCCGATTGCTCCTCTTGCCAATATTGAATCTTGTGAAATCAATACTTCTTTGTTGAATCTTGTTATGAAAGATCAATTCGCCGGCCTTCCTAGCGAAGATGCCGCTACTCACCTGAATAGCTTCGTTGATTTATGTGATATGCAAAAGAAAAAAAATGTCGATAATGATGTCGTTAAATTGAAGCTATTTCCTTTTTCGCTTAGAGATCGTGCTAAAGCGTGGTTTTCATCTTTGCCTAAAAATAGTATTGATTCTTGGAACAAGTGCAAAAATGCTTTTATCTCTAAGTATTTTCCTCCAGCTAAGATTATCTCTCTTAGGAACGATATTATGAATTTTAAGCAACTTGATCATGAACATGTTGCACAAGCTTGGGAGAGAATGAAATTAATGCTACGTAATTGTCCTACTCATGGTTTGAACTTGTGGATGATTATACAAAATTTTATGCTGGATTGAATTTTGCTTCTAGAAATCTTTTAGATTCGGCCGCGGGAGGCACTTTTATGGAAATTACTCTATGAGATGCTACTAAACTCCTAGATAATATTATGGTCAATTATTCTCAATGGCATACTGAAAGATCTACTAATAAAAAGGTGCATGCTACAGAAGAAATCAATGTTTTGAGTGAAAAGATGGATGAACTTAGGAATTTATTTGTTAAGAGTGTTTCTTCTGATCCCAATAATATGCCTTTATCTACTTTGCTTGAGAATAATAATGAATCTATGAATGTGAATTTTGTTGGTAGGAATAGTTTTGGTAACAACGCTTATAGAGGGAATTTTAATCCTAGGCCTTATCCTAGTAATCCTTCTAATAATTATGGAAATTCCTACAACAACTCTTATGGAAATTTTAATAAGATGCCCTCTGAATCTGAGAGTAGTGTTAAAGAGTTTATGAATTCACAAAAGAATTTCAATGCTTTGCTTGAAGAGAAATTGCTTAAAGTTGATGATTTGGCTAGGAACGTTGATAGAATTTCTCTCGATATTGATTCTTTAAAGCTTAGATATATTCCTCCTAAGCATGATATCAATGAGTCTCTCAAAGCCATGAGAATTTCCATTGATGAGTGCAAAGAAAGAACCGCTAGGATGCGTGCTTCCAAAGATGCCTTTATTAAAGCGTGTTCTTCTAATTCTTATGAAAATCAAGATGAAGATCTAAAAGTTATTGATGTGTCCCCTATTAAATCTTTGTTTTGCAATATGAATCTTGATGAATCTGATTATGATCTTCCTTTACCTAGAAGGCGTTCTAAGAACTCCGAGTTTTTGGATCTTAATGATGAAATTGATAAAAGTGGGATTGAAAGAAATAAAAATCTAGATATTGCTAAACCCACTATTTTGGATCTCAAGGAATTTATTTATGAAAATTGCTCTTTAATTGATTGTATTTCCTTGTTGCAATCCATGTTAAATTCTCCTCATGCTTATAGTCAAAATAAGGCCTTTACCGAACACATTGTTGATGCCTTGATGCAATCTTATGAAGAAAAGCTTGAGTTGAAAGTTTCTATCCCTAGGAAACTCCATGATGAGTGGGAACCTACCATTAAAATTAAAATTAAAAATTATGAGTTTCATGCTTTGTGTGATTTGGGTGCTAGTGTCTCTACTATTCCCAAAGCTTTGTGTGATTTGCTAGATTTCCGTGACTTTGATGATTGCTCTCTAAACTTGCATCTTTGGATTCCACTATTAAAAAACCTATGGGAAGAATTAATGATGTTCTTATTGTTGCAAATAGGAATTATGTGCCCGTAGATTTTGTCGTTCTTGATATAGATTGCAATCCTTCATGTCCTATTATTCTTGGTAGACCTTTCCTTAGAACGATTGGTGCAATTATTGATATGAAGGAAGGGAATATTAGATTCCAATTTCCCTTAAAGAAGGGCATGGAACACTTTCCTAGAAAGAAAATAAAATTACCATATGAATCTATCATGAGAGCCACTTATGGATTGCCTACCAGAGATGACAATACCTAGATCTATCCTTGCTTTTATGCCTAGCTAGGGGCGTTAAACGATAGCGCTTGTTGGGAGGCAACCCAATTTTATTTTGTGTTTTTTTTGGTTCTGTTTAGGAATAAATAATCCATCTAGATTCTGTTTAGATGTGGTTTTATCTTTTAATTAGTGTTTGTGCCAAGTTAAACCTATTAGATCATCTTGGAAGATAGTTATTTGATCTTGCTGTAATTTCCAGAATGTTTGCGCTCAGTGCCCGAATTGTTAAAAATCACCAGAATGCGATAAAATAGTGATTCCAATTGATGCTGATCAATAAACAAATTGCCCAGGTCTTATAATTTTGGTAGAATTTGTTGGGTTCCAGAAGTTCGCGTTAGTTACAGATTACTACAGACTGTTCTGTTTTTGACAGATTCTGTTTTGCGTGTGTTGTTTGCTTATTTTGATGAATCTATGGCTAGTAAAATAGTTTATGATCCATAGAGAAGTTGGAATACAGTAGGTTTAACACAAATATAAATAAAGAATGAGTTCATTACAGTACCTTGAAGTAGTCTTTTGTTTTCTTTCTATAACGGAGCTCACGAGATTTCTATTGAGTTTTGTGTTGTGAAGTTTTCAAGTTTTGGGTGAATTCTTTTTGATGGATTATGGAACAAGGAGTGGCAAGAGCCTGAGTTTGGGGATGCCCATGGCACCCCCAAGATAATCCAAGGACACCAAAAAGTCAAAGCTTGGGGATGCCCCGGAAGGCGTCCCCTCTTTCGTCCACTTCCATTGGTAATTTACTTGGAGCTATATTTTTATTCACGAACATGATATGTGTTTTGCTTGGAGCGTCTTATATTATTTGTGTCTTTGCTTGTTAGTCTACCACAATCATCCTTGCTGTACACACCTTTTGAGAGAGCCATATATGAATTGAAATTTGTTTGAATACTCTTTGCGCTTCACTTATCTTTTGAGCTTGATAGTTTTGCTCATAGTACTTCACTTATATTTTTTGAGCCTGATAATTTTTGCTCTAGTGCTTCACTTAGATCTTTTAGAGCACGGTGGTGGATTTGTTTTAAAGAAACTTGATCTCTCATGCTTCACTTAGATTATTTTGAGAGTCATTAATAGCATGGTAATTTGCTTAATGTCAATATACTTGGTGTTCAAGATATGTGAAACTTTCTTTTTTAGTGAATTAAAATTAAGTTTGATGCTTGATAATTGTTTTGAGATATGGAGGTGATAATATCAAAGTCGTGATAATTGAATAGTTGTGAATTTGAGAAATATTTGTGTTGAAGTTAGCAAGTCCCGTAGCATGCACGTATGGTTAAAGTTGTGTAACAAATTTGAAACATGAATAGTACCTGGCTTGTGCATCCTTATGAGTGGCGGTCGGGGACGAGCGATGGTCTTTTCCTACCAATCTATCCCCCTAGGAGCATGCGCGTAGTACTTGATTTTTGATGACTTCTAAATTTTTGCAATAAGTATATGAGTTCTTTTGACTAATGTTGAGTCCATGGATTATACGCACTTTTACCTTTCCGCCATTGCTAGCCTCTTGATTGCCGTGCATTGCCCTTTCTCACATTGAGAGTTGGTGCAAACTTCACGGTGCATCCAAACCCCGTGATATGATACGCTCTTTCACACATAAACCTCCTTATATCTTCCTCAAAACAGCCACCATACCTACCTATTATGGCATTTCCATAGCCATTCCGAGATATATTGCCATGCAACTTTCCACCGTTCTGTTCATTATGACATACATTACTTTTGTCATATTGCCATTGCATGATCATGTAGTTGACATCGTATTTGTGGCAAAGCCACCATGCATTATTTTCATACATGTCTTGATTCATTGCACCATCCCGGTACACCGCCGGAGGCATTCATATAGAGTCATATCTTTGTTCTAGATATCGAGTTGTAATATCGAGTTGTAAGAAAAATAAGAGTGTGATGATCATTATTATTAGAGCATTGCCCTAGTGAGGAAAAAGGATGATGGAGACTATGATTCCCCCACAAGTCGGGATGAGACTCCGAGCTTTACAAAAAAATAATAATAAATAAATATATAAAAAAAGAGAAAGGCCAAAAAAAAGAGAAGGCCCAAAAAAAATAGATGAGAGAAAAAGAGAGAAGGGGCAATGTTACTATCCTTTTACCACACTTGTGCTTCAAAGTAGCACCTTGTTCTTCATGTCGTGAGTCTCATATATTTGTGCTTCAAAGTAGCACCATGTTATTCATATAGTGAGTCTCATAAATTGTCTTGTTTATACTAGTGGGAATTTTTCATTATAGAACTTGGCTTGTATATTCCTACGATGGGCTTCCTCAAAATGCCCTAGGTCTTCATGAGCAAGCAAGTTGGATGCACACCCACTAGTTTTCTTTTGTTGAGCATTCATAGCTCTAGTGCATCCGTTGCATGGCAATCCCTACTCCTCATGTTGACATCAATTGATGGGCATCTCCATAGCCCGTTGATTATCCTCGTCAATATGAGACTTTCTCCTTTTTTTGTCTTCTCACACAATCCCCATCATCATATTCTATTCCACCCATAGTGCTATATCCATGGCTCGCGCTCATGTATTGCGTGAAGGTTGAAAGAGTTTGAGATTATTTGAGTATGAAACAATTGCTTGGCTTGTCATCGGGGGTATAGAAGTTGGGAACATTTTGTGTGACGAAAATGAAGCATAGCCTAACCATATGATTTTGTAGGGATGAACTTTCTTTGGCCATGTTATTTTGAGATGACATAATTGCTTTGATTAGTATGCTTGAAGTATTATTATTTTTATGTCAATATGAACTTTTATCTTGAATCTTTCGGATCTGAATATTCATGCCATGATTAAGAAGATTTACATTGAAATTATGCCAAAGTATCACTCCGCATCAAAAATTCTTCTTTTTATCATTTACCTACTCGAGGACGAGTAGGAATTAAGCTTGGGGATGCCTGATACGTCTCCAACGTATCTATAATTTTTGATTGCTCCATGCTACTTTATCTACTGTTTTGGACTATATTGGGCTTTATTTTCCACTTTTATATTATTTTTGGGACTAACCTATTAACCGGAGGCCCAGCCCAGAATTGCTGTTTTTTTTGCCTATTTCAGTATTTCGAAGAAACAGAATATCAAACGGAGTCCAAACGGAATGAAACCTTCGGGAACGTGATCTTCTCACCGATCGTGATCCAAGAGACTTGGACCCTACTCCAAGAAGTTTCCGGGGAGGTCACGAGGTGGAGGCGCCCACAGGCGCGCCCCACCTCGTGGGCCTCGAGCTCCACCGACGCACTCCTTCCTCCTATATATACCTCGTACCCCCAATAGACCAGACACGGAGCCAAAACCTAATTCCACCGCCCGCAACTTCCTGTATCCACGAGATCCCATCTTGGGGCTGTTAGGAGCTCATGGAGAGGGCATCCATCACGGAGGGCTTCTACATTAACACCATAGCCCCTCCGATGAAGTGTGAGTAGTTTACTTGCACCTTCGGGTCCATAGCTAGTAGCTAGATGGCTTCTTCTCTCTTTTGGATCTCAATACAATGTTCTCCCCCTCTCGTGGAGATCTATTCGATGTAATCTTCTTTTTGCGGTGTGTTTGTTGAGACCGATGAATTGTGGGTTTATGATCCAGCTTATCTATGAATAATATTTGAATCTTCTCTGAATCCTTTTATGTATGATTGAGTTATCTTTGCAAGTCTCTTCGAATTATCCGTTTGGTTTGGCCAACTAGATTGGTAGTTCTTGCAATGGGAGAAGTGCATGGCTTTGGGTTCAATCTTGCGGTGTCCTTACTCAAAGGATGTAAAGAGTTGCAAGGCACGTATTGTATTGTTGCCATCGAGGATAACAAGATGGGGTATTTATCATATTGCGTGAATTTATTCCTCTACATCATGTCATCTTGCTTAAGGCGTTACTCTGCTTTTAACTTAATACTCTAGATGCATCTTTGGATAGCGGTCGATGAGTGGAGTAATAGTAGTAGATGCAGAATCGTTTCGATCTACTTGTCACGGACGTGATGCCTATATACATGATCATACCTAGATAACCTCATAACTATGGTCAATTCTATCAATTGCTCAACAGTAATTTGTTCACCCACCGTAGAATATCTATGCTCTTGAGAGAAGCCACTAGTGAAACCTATGGCCCCGGGTCTATTCTCATCATATCAATCTCCATCACTTTATTTACTTGTTTTGCTTTTACCTTTTTACTTTGCATCTTTATACCAAAAATACCAAAAATATTATCTCTATCAGATCTCACTCTCGTAAGTGACCATGAAGGGATTGACAACCCCTAAGCGTTGGTTGCGAGTTGCTATCGTTTTGTGCAGGTACGAGGGACTTGCGCATGACCTCCTACTGGATTGATACCTTGGTTCTCAAAAACTGAGGGAAATACTTACGCTACTGTGCTGCATCACCCCCTCCTCTTCGGGAAAAACCAACACAAGCTCGAGACGTAGCATTTGGCTTCTGGACGATGTCTACGACGTGCAACACCGGGCCTACATGATGCGTGAGAAGGAGAAGGTAACAATGAGTAATCTAAATATTTTGCAAATTTTCCTTTAGTTGAAATTTACATGCGCTAAGATTTGTCATTACTTGTTTTTTGCAGAAGCTTGAACCTCAGAAGATTCGGTATCACGGGGTCTCTGGTCCTGCCATGCCTTACGATGAGTGGTACACACCGTACATCAAGCAGGCAGGACTACTCCCGTGGATTCTGTTGGTCAGCCGGTCCACGCCGAATCTGAACGCTCCATTGGTGTCCGCTCTTTTTGATCGGTGGAGGCCGGAGACGCACAGTTTCCATCTTCGGACTGGGGAGATGACCGTGACGCTCGAGGATGTCTCGTTGATCACCGATCTTGCTATCGACAGGAGGCCTCTTTGTATGAGCACCGATTCTGATGGGTGGCGCAAGAAGATGATTGCTCTTATCGGTATGGCTCCTACCGAGGCTGAGGCTGATGTAGAGGAGGGAGAAGAGAAGAAGAAGAGGGAAAGGAAAGCAGCCGGAGCTGCTTTCACGTGGATTCAAAAAAACTTTGCGACGTGCCCTCCGGATGCCACTGATGATGTGATCCAGACACATGCTCGTGTGTATATGTGGTACGTTGTCTCGGGGACTTTGTTTCCTGATTCCACTGGCAAGAACACTCCATGGATGTGGCTGAAGGCGTTGACCGTCTTCGATAGCAAATGGAGCTGGGGTTCAGTGACTCTCGCCTACTTGTACCGGCGGTGGTTAGTGCATTTTGTGATCTACTCATTTCTTCATTAGCAATGCAAGCTTGCTGTCAAGTTAACATTGTTTTTCTTTCATATGCAGCTGGACGATGCGTGTTGCAGGATCACAGATATTGCAGGCATTGGTGGTAATCTGCTTCTACTTTCTGTATGGAGCTGGGAGCGTCTGCCTGTTGGACGCCCGAAGAGCGTCAGGTTTAATCCTTGGTATGAAGATGAACATGACGAATTATGGCGCCCACTTGGGCTTACAAGTGGGATGTGGTTTCCGAGATGACGAACGATGTCAATCTCATGTACCAAAAGTACATTGCCAAGTTGGACACGATTACGCTGAAAGGTGTAAGGAGGTCATTACTTCAGTCCTTTCTCATGCTTGCTTGAAAAATAGTCATCAAATTTGCATTGTTGCCCTATTTCATAGGTGGTATGGCAGCCATATGGCGCAGGTGACACTACAAAAAAAATACACTTTTGTGATGATACGTGTTTGTCGCAGTAGGTCGCGTTTTTTTGTCATGCATGTACATCCATGACGATTTTATGACAGAATCAAGATAGTCATACCTGTGCTGTCGTAGAAGTGTTCCATGACATTATCAAAATTATCATCACGGAAGTGTCCACTTCCATGACGATAAATCGCGCGTCGAAGATGCGCTTTCGTCAAGGGTGACCGACACGTTGCATCCACCGTAACGGAACGCCGTTAAGCTATCGGGTCGGGTTTTGGATCCGATAACCCGTTAAGAGCCCCGACCAATGGGGATTTTCCACGTGTAAAATCAGCATTGGTACGGAGGAAACTGCGATGCCCGACTCATCGTTGGGATAGATGTCATCCACTCATTGGACGTAAGGCGCCTATGATACGTCGACCGTGGCACGTCCCATCAAGTTTAAATGGGCCGGCCCAACTAAAGGCCCACAAGATTTTGCGGACCATAATGGGCCGGCCCAGCTAAAGGCCCACAAGATTTTGCGGACCATAATGGGATGGCCCAGCTAAAGGCCCACAAGATTTCGCGGGCCATAATAGGCCGGCCCAGGTAAAGGCCCACAAGATTTTTGTGTGCCATAATGGGCCGGCCCAGGTAAAGGCCCACAAAATTCTTATGATCATAATGGGCCGCCCAGCTAAAGGCCCACGAGATTTTGCCGACATTAATGGGCCGCCATTGTAGGCCCACAAGATTTTGAGGACCCTAGTAGGCCGACCCATTAATCGCTGCCATGTTTTGGGTCAAATGTCACCCATATTTGATCCGGTCCATTAATGGCCTGCCACGTTAAAGCCTAATAATGGCCCATATAAGATCCGGCCCATTAAAAGCCTCCCACTTTCTGGGCCAAATCACGGCCCAGATCAGGTCCGGCCCTTTAAGAGGCTTTAGGCTCAATTATGGCCCATATTAGATTCGGCCCGTTAACTGGACGCTATGCTTTTGGGCCCACTTGCTAAAGGCACATTTAGTAATTCGGCCTGATATTAGTTTCGGCCTGTTAAGGGCCCGTTTAACATTTCGGCCCTATATTAATTTCGGCCTGTTAAAAGCCCGTCATATAGTTGGGCCTAACTACGGTCCGATTTGCATCCGGCCTGCTCGTAGCCGATATCTGATTGGGCCAAACAAGGACCGAGACAACTTTGGCCTGTTAAAAGCCCGTGAATTGATTCGCACAATCATGGGCTGGGTCCATTTCGGGCTGCTGTCGGCCCGTGAGCTATTCGGCACGTTTCAGGCCAAACCTACTTCTCAGCCTCCTAAAAGCCCATTGAGTTTTCTTGCAAAAAGAGGGCCGGGGGTTACTCGCCCTATTAAAGGCCCGAATCTACTAGTGGGCCAGTTTGACGGGGCCCATGACGCGGATCATACGTCGTGATTGCATGACGGCCTGATTATGTACCGTAATTTTACGGTTTGGCCGGTTTACTGCGAAGACAGGATATATATACAGTAAAATAACTACAGCATCGTGAATAAGAAAAAACCTAGACTATACAATAAAGAAATTACGCCATATTACATCCACTTTGGGCATCAAAGTTTGCCACTATGATAATAAAGCACAAGCGGACAACATATTACATACACTTTGGGCATCAAAGATCGCCACCGGTGCAAATAAACACGCCGACAAAATAATGTACAAAACCGATAAAGACTTCAATAGAGTTCAAGAAAGGTTAGCCTGTTTGGGAGCTGCAGTATAGCGGTGAGCAAGATGATGAGATCAAGGCTTGTTCAACACTTATATCTTCCTCACTCTGAAAGATAAACAAGCGACATGATGATAGGTTTTGCACATAAAAGTATCGATCTTGATAATTCATCACATTTCTTCTTGACGAATAAAGTGACACAGTTTAAAATTACATTAACACAATATGGTATTGTTCAGTCAAGACATGGCAGGAAATGACATTGTGAAGGAGTTGGCAGCTTCACGACACCTTTGGATTACGGATCAAGAACTCATAAGTATCAATGATTAGTGTCTTTGTCAATTTATCCCATTTCAGATTGGCAAATAAAGAGACGGTTTAAATAATAGTAGAATGATATGACATTGTTCATAGTTAAGACATTGCAGAATATGACATTGTCTTTGTAGTGGGTAGGTTCACCACATCACCGGATTACGGATGAAGAACGAAGCATACATGCAGTGCAAAAGAAGATCACTTGCTCTGTATAGTTTAATTTACAAGGTATGAAGAAGGAACTTGGTTGTACAACTGAAAACTTAAATTGAGAAGGACAAACTTTTGTTTATGAACTACTCCCTCCATCCCATAATTTAAGACGTTTTTTAACACTATACTAGTGTCAAAAAACTTCTTACATTATGGGACGGAGGGAGTACATAATAAACTTTAAACATGCAATTTGATGCAAACACCAAAAATAAACAGCTGTTGCAGTCATGCTAACCAAATATACACAACAAAGTTTGAAAGCTTGAGAAGGACAAACTTACATTACTGGTGAAGACAGGCTCTATAAAGCCCTTGTCCATGCCGATGGGGAATTAAAGAAGTTTAGCACAAAATCTTCTTCATAAGCATTGCCTTTATTCTACATTTTGTTAAGAGTAAATATAGATGTGATAATATACGAAAAAATGGAGAATATTTAAGATAATATGAAGAGTGATGCTACATAACCAAGTAGCTATAAATGTATGTGCAACGATACAGGCAAAAGGCACAGCCAAGAGCAATGTACAACTAAACTTCTTCAGTACCAACCTTATGGTAAGAGTAAATATAGATCTGATGTGTAGAAAATGGAGGGCAAATGAAAATAAGCTGCAGAGTGATGGTACATGAACAACTACCTGTCAATATAAATACACTAATAAAGGACTGCATGTACTTAGAAGAACAATGCAGAGCTAAAAAAATTCATTGGCATTGGATATATTCTACACTAATGTAACCATTCATACAGATCAGATAATTTGGAGCGAACAATTGATAAGCAAGCTATCATGCATACTGCTGTCACATAATGAACCAGGAATATATGCAAGTACAGTGATACATGACAACAGGTATTAACAAGAGCAAAGCAGCGGGCAACATATTTGCGATATCCTGTCGTTCTTTTCAAACCGGAATTCTTCTTCGAGCAGATTTCCTGCAAAAAAGATCCGTAAGGCACATGCGGAAAAGTAGAAGTTCAAATTGTCATGTGATTTCATAGACAGTACCTCATCCTGGAAACGTGACCAGTGCATAACAAGGTTTTTCCATTCAATGTCTTCTAAATTTAGCAAAGGAGACTTCACCGGAAATTCGTTTATAGACTTGTCATCAAAGTGTGATTTCCTCAGGTAACACCGATACTGCTGCAATGCTTCCTTGAAAAGCACAAGCAAGCTTTGCTCGTCATGAATATCCAGATTGACCCTCGCCTAGTTACAACAATGTAATGTAAAACATTGATGTGCTCGATCAACAGAAACAGGAAAATAATAACCATGAATAATAGCACTTACACGTAAGTTGGACATGAAGATGTGAAAATGGTGTTTGTCTTCACTATAATCTTCCCATGATGGAATATATGCACGTAGTCCCTAACAACATTGAAAGCATTGTCTTTTAAACTGGGAATAAATGGAATGAGATTCCAATCTGCAGGAATTGGCCGTCTCTGCAGTTGGGATAGGTCTTCGGCAGTGGACTTGCTGTACTTTTTTCTTTGGAGTGGGATTTTTTACGTAGTGCAGTGGTGCTATGGCAAATGAAATCGGTATACCTTTTCTTTGGAGTGCAGGTCCTGTGTGGTGGGGCTAGTGGTGTGGCCATGAAGTATGGGTACAGTCTGCTGGAGTCGGTCCTATGTTTTGTGTCACCTTGGTTGTACAACCAATATAAGTGAGGCGTCTGATTTCTCCGGCACCACCACGTTTTCAAGGACTTTCTTTGGTGCTCCTTCAGGTTCGGCAATCACCCTCTTCCTTTTTGATGTCTGATGCACAAGAACAGCATTTGAGTGGAAAAACATGATATGACGACAAATGGAATATGTATTGATAATGGATGGGCATGGCATCTCGAGTTATATGATGAGTAAACTAAGCAGATGGCAGTGCAACAAAGTACAAGAAATGCAAGACAACATATGCAAGATACACGCAATCAATAAAACCTTGCCAAATTAGAACAGGCACCTTCATGGGTGAACAGGACAGGCCATCTTCCTTTGACTCCTCGAGGTTAGAATAGTCATTAGGATGATATTCTGAACAAGAATCAACAGGTGGGGAGTGTACGAGTTTCATTGCTTCCAGAATGGCACTCAATGCCTTGGTGCCAATTTTGCAAGTCATTGCAGTGTTCCACAATATTCTTCTGATGCGCGGATTCTGATATTAACTGCAATTGCATATAATATCTGAGAACCATGAAAACATAAATATTTGTGAGATTATCTTTGTAATGCAGATGATATTCTAATATAGGGGCGCTCCTGTAAACACTTATGTGCTATCACTGGATTATGATGAGAGAGCTCATATGTGCTGTAATATGGTGCGTGCATTTATATAATCCGGCACAAGTACACAAAAAAATAGGCTCCGGTAAGGATAGCTGGCGGATGATAGGTTCATAATATCTTGTATAGAGAGTTTATTGCCAAACCATGATAACAAGAGCACACAACAACTAGGCAGATCATAGTGTACATAACAGGGGTACACCATAACCACGATATATACATCGAGAAAGTGGAACTGGCTTGAAAATACGGTGTTGTATTGCCGCTAGTAATTGAAAGCCTATCGATCACGTACAGGTCAGCTCTATCGAACATGGTAAAGAAGAGCAAGCAGATTTTGGATAATAAAATGTTGGTTGCGCAGTGCCCACACATGATGAACCAGAGCGCACTAAGAATGCAACTCCCAGCTGTCTCTCGACCATTTCAGGCGGTTGGATGAAGATCCTATGTCTCCTAACCCTTCTTCCTCGTCTCTGATTCTTCCCATATAGAACACCGCACGGGCCACCGGCCCCCATCGCCTGTGTTCCTCCGCCACCCCCACCCGCGCCCCAACCCCCACCCGCGTCGAGTTTTCTTTGTTCGGCGAGGCCCCACAACCACCCGAGCCCCTTCGATCGCACCGGCGAACTCCGGCGAGCCTTGAAAAATCGACTGACCCAATTTTGAAATTTAATCTACTGTGATTTAACTAGTGTGGAATATAAAAGGGGAAAACCATAAGCATTGGGAGTATAGTGTTGAGCGTGCCATGACGGATCTGAAGGTGCAAACCGGACAAAGGCAACCGCAACCAAGACAAGAAATCGAGTAAAGCTGTGGCGATCTATTTTCTTGCTGCGATAAATAAGTTGAGCAGAATCTGAAAGAGTACCGCCTCTGGTGCGGCACCGTGTACGCATCTGCTGAGAATTCGACGGTGCTGCGGTAGCGATGGCTGTCGGCGGCGTGGAAGCAGATCTAGGAGGGTAGACGGTGGCGCGGTGGACGAGACAGTCGTAGGAGCGGCGCTGGCAAGATGGACGACGACGGGGATGAAGTGAGAGGACGGGATGCAAGGATCCCGGTCCGAAGGCGTGATGAGAGAGGTCGATCTCTTGTAATGGACGGCGGCGGCGGGGTATCAGCTCCGGCATGGTGGAGGAGGACGGCGGTGGATGGGTTGGCGGACGGCGGACGGAGGAGGTGGGGTGGAGAGGGTGTTTTGGCGCCCACGAGTACGAATGGGGAAAAGGGAGGTAGAGAGGAAGGGGGAACCATGTATTTAGGGCGCGCTTGTCTCAAATGCGAGGAAATTTACAAACTTAGCCCCGTTTCAAATTTCTACTACATCACAAAGAACATTAGTCGGTTGGGGATAGGACGGTAATCTCGCATACAATCAATATTTGCCGACGAGAGTTTGTTTTTGGCGCCCACCGTGTATGAATATGAATCGGGGAGGGAGTCGATTTCGGCCGAGGACACACTGTGTTTTGGCACCCACCGTGTATGAATCCGGGTGAGAGGCGGTTACGTCACGTTTGGGTGAAATTACAAACCTACCCCTATCGAAACCTATAGAAATCCAGCGAGATAGGCTTTGCGTGGCGAGGATAGGCGGTAGTGATTTTCATCTCGCAGATTTTGGTTTGATTTCTTGCAACTTTCCCCGCTTCGTTCAAATTTTGCAGAGTGCACGTTTACCGTGCCAACTCAATTCGAATCCTATTTGTATTCTATTTTTTTCAGGCGGGATCCATTTTCAATTGGAATTACATTCTATATACATCACTTTCTATATATACTTTCAAAAGCACAACACCATTTATACATAAATATGGTTTACAAATGGCATAATCTCAGATTCATAAGGTTATATCCATCAATATTTGAAACCACTTTATGTTGAAATCCAATGTATGCATTCGTCGCTAACTGTCTCCAATTAGTGTGTGTTTCATGCGGTTTTTTTTAACTTCTCAAACATGTATAATGTGTTTCACACACGCAACATATAGTGTAATCTTGTTTAGACATTAATTTCATATAAACCATGCATTGTTTGTAATTGAAGAATCTATGGATCCAATATTGATAAACTATATAACATTACACGTGTGCCCAAATTCAAATGAATATGCATCTTTGATACACCAATTTGCGTTATGATATTATCGATGTCATGATCTCCAGTTTAAATATTTGAATCCCATTTAATCCAGATATTCGTCTCATATAGCTATCACTCATGCTTATATAGGACTATCTCTCTGGACCTATACGCGTTCATAGTCTTTCATGTATCTCTCGTGCTACCTGTATGTCGACAATGATCTTTTATCTTTGTAACACACTGACGGTACTCTCTCCCTCAACCTTCATCACTCTATCTCTCTCTAAGTATATCTCGCTCCCTGCTATGTGTCTCTAACTATGATTCTCCATGTGGAATCTCTTTCTCTCACACAAACACAAAACTTTGTCTCCCGGGGTCTCATTTCTCTCTACTATTCCCATGTGTGCCACTCAGCACACCCCTCAGACAGAGATGTCTTTCGCTCCTTAGATATGAGAACCTACGACTCTTCCTCTTCAATATCTCTTTCTCACACACAAACACAAACTCTGTCTCCCATGGTCTCATATTTCTCCATTGTTCTCTTGTATGTCGCTCACACACACCCTCTCTCTCTAGAGATATCTTGCGTTCCCTCATATGTCTCTCTAGCTATCACTCGTTGTGAAATATCTTTCTCTCTCGCAGACACAAAACTCCGTCTCTCTGGATCTCATTTCTCTCTGATATCTGTTTGTATGTGACTCACATGCACCCTCTCTCTATCTCTCTCACACCCACACACATAACCCAGCCTTCTGATCCACTCGACTCCTATCTCTAACGCACACTAGCTAGCATCTTTATCTTTCTATTTATCTCTTTCTCCATCAACCTTCTTTCTCGCCCTCACTCTTGATTCCTATCACGCACACTACATATGTTTCTCTCTACATGCAGTCAAGTGCCCTCTCACACACATATATAACTTCACCCTTTGAACCACCCGACGGTCATCTCCAACACCCAAACTAGCGGATGTCCCTCTAGCTAGCATCTCCATCTCTATATCTATCTGTACTTTCTCCATCAACATTTTTTTCTCGCACGGAGTCTTGCTTCCTATCACCCACACTATATATGTCTCTCCATACATATGCATTTATAGGTTGATCTCTTTTGCACAATCGTTGTGCCTCACCCCTCTGCTGCCATAGATGCATGCTCCAGCCCACGCCACTATCTCTTAAAGACAAAAACACATGCTCAATTGTCGGGCCTTCTTCCCTGCATTCTCACATGCATGCATATTGTCATACCGATCCGTCTCTCCCATGTCATTGATTTTATTACTTATGTCTTCTTTCTTTTATCTCGATCATGCACACACGCACACACATCCCACGTATACATGTATACCTCTCACACATGCACGTTCAAGGTCTCTATGTCTCCATATGTAGTTAATTACCCTCAATCCTAACGCCACATCGAATCGTTCTCCTCTTTTGTGCACATAACTTCCGCTTTGGATGGGTAAAACACACACTCACACTTAACAATCTCCTTCTAGCTACCCCCGCCGCCTCTCACTCTTCCCCTATATCCCCAAAACCAATAAGACCATCCCTTTGTTTAATTCCCGCCTACATGCACCATCGATATATAGTAGTCTTCCTCGGTGTCTCTCGAACAAACACGTTCTCTCGATGTCGACTCACATCACGCCAGCACGCACCTTCTCTTCCCTCTCTACGGGCATTTTCTCTCTCGCACCCCATCGTTGGTGGCCTCTTCCATACACATCACCTCTCTATGATGAAGCCATGCACACTTAAATTACATCCGCCACAGAGGACCCCGCGACACACACACACACGCACACACACGCACACACACACACACACGGACGCACGCACCCCCCCCCACACACACGCTAAGACTCCATCTCTCTCTCACACACACACGCACCCCCCACACACTTAGAATCCATCTCTCTCTCTCTCACACACAGAAACACAAACTAAGACTCCATCTCTCTCTCTTTCCTCTCTCTCTCTCTCTCTCTCACACACACACACACACACACTAAGACTCCATCTCACACACACATGCTCTAGGCGGAGCATTTGTTCCTACCACCCTTCATCCAACCTTACCCGTATGATAAACACTCACCTTTATTTACTTGCATAACATGGACAAATTCCACTTTACTTTAGTAGTCAGCAAACTTATCATTTGTACCCTTATAAAAAAACGAGTTGGCGATGATGGTGTGCACCTGCCATCTTGTAATACGCAACCGTATGATCTATATCGGCGGATAGAAAGCAAACTATGATAATTTTACAAAAGATACCTGCACCTCTCTCCACATCATTATCTCCCGCAACCTCATTGCTCAGCAATTAAAAAAGGAATAAGTCTCTGGAACAATCTAGCATGCATGGTGGCCGCTGCCGCCTGCCGGCGCCGTCCATCCCCATGCCTCCGCCCATTCCGACCACCAGTCACCACCACGCTCCACTCCTCCTCGCCTTATCTCTCATCTTTCATTTTTCGATGACATTCTCGAGATACCAGTTTTCCAATAAATTCTCGATATATCATTAGTTTTTACACATGGGATTACTCCTGCATGGGTCAATCACAATAGGTGTTTTGTAAAAAATGCATATTGATGATCCGTGCGATGCACGAGAATCTTGCTTGTAATTATATAACGCAAATCACGAGCAGGAAGTGACATTTTTTTGACACAACCACGTTAACATGGCCACGTAAATCACTAGCTAAAGTAAATACCGTTATACTTATATCCCGATGCAAAAGGTTGAGTACATGTCCGAAGAGTAGAGTCACACACACGCACTCTGTCTCTCAGAATCTCTCTCTCTCTCTCACACACACACACACACACGAGTTACGTGACGCCCACTTAAGCAGACACGAGTATGTTACAATTTGTGCACCCGCGGGTACACGTGATGCTGCGCATTTATTTAAGCCGGAAGGCGAACCCAAACAGTAGCTGCATTCATTCCCCTCCCGCCGCCTCTTCTCTGGTCGCCATTGCCCGGTAGCCATGGGCCGGCCGAAGGTAACAACATATGCCATACTCCCGCCGAAGCGGCGCTTTAATATGGAAATTTTAGTGGCCATGCATGCATCTTTTTGTGCTAGCACTCCTATATAAGGGTTGACCGGTCGCTTCCCGCGGATGTGCGCGGGTGGTGGAAGAGGAAGGAGAAGGGAAGGGGGCTGTGGAGTAACGTTTTTTACCACAATTTCTTTGGAAACTGAGTGCAATAATTGAGTAGTTTTGCAAACTACCAGTACTACACCTGAAACGGTTCAAAACCTATACTCCCTTGCCGGTAGCGCTTCCGCGTGAAACGGTCGGCGTCGCCTGGGCGTCGATGCCGCATTAATGCTCGGCCAGAGCGGAGGCGACCTCTCACTGGCGCCGGCTTTGAAGTGGCGCGACGGCCGAGAGAGCGCCGCTTCCCGGTGCATGCGACTGCTCCGCGTCGAGACTGGCCATAGGCCCTGTTTGGATCCATGGGTTAGAGTTAGTTTGAGCTAGTTGGGGCTCAAATAGCCCTAAAGTATCCAAGCATGAGGGTTTAAATTGGAGCAAGTTGCACCGAACCCACCAAAAAAACTATCCCACCCAAGAGGTGCTAATCGGAGATAGTTCTCATTGGGACCACTAAAAATCACTTTTCTCTCTCCATGAAGTGCATTTATTGTCAATCTAACCTCATCGCCCAAACACCTCTTTGGCTACAGTTAGTTCAGGGTTAGTCATGAGTTAGTCTAACCTCTAGCTAAGTTAGAGTATCAAACAGGAGTACTATAGGACATGCAAGTTGCTCAAAGCATATAGGCAAATTCGTACGTGAAAGGATTTTTTTATTTTTGAAAACGGAACGTGAAAGGAATTTTTTTTTAGAATGCTCTTGGCATGTCATTAAGATGTGATAGTTAACCGACCTCAATAGACGGCAGAAACGCCAGCCCGCCGCACTTTGATAGAGACAAGGAGGGAGAAGCGTCTGATCACTGGATTACCAGAGATAGGTGTCGCACGGAAGCCAAGAAATATGGTGATAGCGTGGGTTAGCCATGTACTAGTATGATGTAACTACACTAGGCTGCCGTGTTTCGTACTCTTCCAGTCCACTGTGGAGATGATTGGTTAATTTTATATCGCTGAATAATATTAAATATTATGAGTGCAGACGCTCCAACACGAGGTTCCTTGCTCCTTCTCGGTCGTCCGGAATCTATGTTCTTCCATTCTATTTTTTTTACGTGAGCTTGGTTCATCCTTTTGACAACACGCGAGACATCTAGCATCAAGGTGCACGTGTTATGCAAGGATCGTTCCATCTATATGAAGAACACGTGGGACTGGAACTATGAGACGGACATGTACCTGTGGAGTGGACGTCTGAACCTGAGTAATGTAGCGCAGTAAGTGAAGTAGAAAGGCACAAATGGTATGAACATGTGTGGCATATAGGGTGTGTTTGGTTGCGTTCTCGTCTCAAAGATAGTTGTTCCCTCTTCATGCATGCTCAACTCAACACCCCTCTTCATGCATGCTTCTAGTGTATTTGTGCTAAACTAGAATGGACTCATGCACCCTCCATACACTCTACCAAACACCCGAAAGTAGGTCGAGAAGGGAACTCTTAGGCGGCATTTGTCTCTTACTACGTACGACCACTAAATGTTGTACGTGCAATGCACGGTGATGTTATGGAGTACGTGCCTAAGTACTCTACTACTACTATATTAGTTGGAGGCACATATTAACTTTTATATTTGTTTACGTGTATGCCCCGAGACCTTCCAACTAGACGTGTCTTTCTCTCCAGGTCGCACTTTGTATCGTCCATACCACTAAGTACTACTACGTGTGGTCTCCGACCCAGAAGTGGAAGAAGTGGAGACGCTCTACCACGCTATTTTTTTACGATGGGCTCTACCACGCTGTTCATGTCCCACTCCTTCGCTGACGTGTGGGGCATCCAGCACGTGCCGTGTTTGGCGCCCTTCGTCGTAAGAGTTGAAACGCTAGCATTCATCAGAAATAAAAAATAATTATAAATCGGCAGTGATACTATTTTTTTCGAACCAATCAGCAGTGATACTATACCACACGGTTTCCTTGCTCCTCGATATCGGAAAGAATACTTCCGTTCGCCAACATGTGGGATGTCGGCCATCCTGGTCCACTTGCCATGCACGCAGAACTCCAAGGGAGAGTCACCCAGGTCGTCGCCGCGATAACAATGACTAATGAGCCGTCAAATCACAGGCCCACTTCCCACTTTGAAGTTGCTCGGACGAAGGAACCATCATGACTTCGTTGAATTCCGCTTCTTGAAGAAAACTACTGTACCAGCAGTACTACTAGCTACAATATTTACTCCGCATTCACGCCCGACGGACCTACTCCGGCGCCAATTGTCCATCCGTCTGCCGCGGCTCATTGCCATTCGCCCGCTATATTAACTTGAGCCCCAGCTCCCAGCCATAGCCAAAGACCCACACTTATTCTCCTATGGTCCCTTCCTTCTGTCGGCACCACTTCAACCATGGCCTCCTGGCGCTCCGAAGCTCTCTCGGACGTCTTTGTCGCAGGAGCGATTTAGGACATCGGCGGCTCCGCTCTGGCGTGCTCAAAGCTCTCTTCGACATCTTTGTCGCGAGAGCAAACGAAGGAGATCGCCCGGCACCCCCGGCCGCCCTCCGCCACCACGACCACGAAGCCGGCCAGCGTCTTGTGGCGCAGCCGGCAGCGAGGAAGAGTAGTACACGGTAGGTCGCCGCCGCTCTGGTCCCGGGAAGGCCACCGCTACTCCACTCAGTCGACACCAAGCTTGGTGGGGTAAACATCGGTGGCCGACTAGCCGCTTGACGGCGACGTGGAGGCGGAAATCTTCAGAACCTTGTGCTCCGGAGGAGGAGGTTATCGAGGCGGATGAGGAAGAGGCAAAGGCAATGGCCGGCTTTCTCGGGTTCATGGCCGGACATGGTGGTCGGGCGCCGGCGATCGTTTAGATTAGGTTTACAGTAGGTTTTAGTATGGTTTGTGTGAAATATGTAATGAATTTCGTCCAGTTTGTAGGAAATTTTTTCGAAATGTAATGAATTTCATCCGGTTAATTTGAAATTTGCTTTGTTTGCACGAATTTTGTCCGGTTAGTTCATATAGTTGTCGAAAGGTATGCAGGCAGCATCGAATGGCATCCATCAGTGTCCTCGGATAGATGCCGGTGTAAATTTGTGGGCCAGCGCTGGAGATGCCCTAACTATCATGCTATAATCGCTAACAATCCTCCATTATTTGGCAGGGAACAGTTATGCCTCGATCAAAATTAGATCCGCGGTGTTTCGCACTCCTCCTGCGTAAGAGTGTAAACTCTTGCTTACATAAAAATGGAGCAAGTGGACGGCACCGTAGCACGTCATATCACTCGAACTAGCCCGCCTAATGAGCGGGAAAGCACCGCCCTCGTCATTTTGTTCTGGATTTCTATCGATCGATCGCGCGAAAATGTTACGCTTCGCAAGTTCTAAAGGAAAAGGCGGCACACTTACGACTCATACGCATCGCAATCCCGACAGTCCGGCTCGCACGCCGCTCACCAGAAGGGACACGCGTTGTCTTGCAATTTCACTGACATGTGGGACCGTAATTGAATAAATCGTCGATAGCCGAAATCTAATTGCTCGGCGGGCGTCGGCTGAGAAGAGATAAACGGGGGAGGGAGAAGAGATCGCCCGCCCTCCGCGCACGGACTCCAAGAAATATATGGTGATAATGTGAGGTGGGCCATGCTGGAGTCCGGACCGCTTCCGGAGCCCGCTCACCGCCTGGCCCCTCAAGACGCCAAATGCCCGCTGCATGCATAGCAAGTAGTCCCCGCTTATGTGGAGGAGAGAGAGGCATTGACAAAGTCAAGGAGTAACAGTGGAGACAATAGCTTTCATAAAAATAAACAATGAATACTGCTGCTCATCCTCTATATAGGAAAGAATATTTTCATTCGCCGACATGTGGGACGTCGACCATCCTGGTCCACCTGCCATGCACAAAATTATCCTGGTCTACCCCGGTCGTATCGCAGGCCCAACCTTTCCCACTGTAAGTTGTTCGGACGAAGAAACCATCATGACTTCGTTGAATTCCACTTCTTCAAGAAAACTTAGTGTACCCGCAATACTGCTACCACACGCGAAGACTGGACGGCACTGTACCACGTCATATCACTGAAACCCACTAGGCCAAACTAGCCCACCTAGGTCATCTATTTTGGAGCGGAGGAATGCGTCTACGCCTTTGCTATGATTTTGTGGTGCACGTTCTCTGTACTTTTGCTACGATTTTCCTACCCTATGAACCAAATGAGGCCTGAATGTATGTCGACTATTGTCTGATCGATCGCTAAGCCTACAATTTTAGGAGCTAGGGCTATTGGTCGGTCGACGAGGGATAAGTATAAGCGTACCACGAGCTCATCAAATTTAACGTTTCTCTTTGGTGAGTGTTTTGCAAGTACTATAGCTCGCACGATGGCTAGCCTACTAACACCATGAATCATCAAACAAGCCCTGGCGATATGATAAACAGTTCAAATTTACATCTAAGCATGCCATATATTACATCAAAAGCTGGTGAGGATACATCTGCTTCCATAACTCGGAGAGGGTTCGCATGATTCATCACATGATTCACTATCAAACAAAAGTAGCAAGATCCGCCCACACAAGACGATTGCACTAGCCCTAAGATGGTTTGATAACACGCATCATTACGGTAATTAAACACAGGGCAATGCAAACTACCCTCAAGGATTAAGCGCGACCAACTATTTCTTGTCATCGATCTCTCGGCAATGACCACAACACGGACAGCGGCATGGGAATCTATTTGCAGGCGATGTCCACAGGACTGACGCGACATCGGAATCGATCTACAGGCGATGTCCACATGATGGACAGCGGCATCGGAATCGATCTACAGGCGATGCCAACAGGACGGGCCACGACATCGTAATCATCAAGGACAACCACCGCACTGCACAACCCTAACATATTAGCAAGCACATTGCAAATAATCAAAAACCACAACTATGGTAATAAGCCATTATTTTTTACCTTGTGCAGCTCACCGGGGGATCTCATCCCTCCGGGGGCCATCTCCTCGTCCTCGATGGGGGCCGTCACCTTGCCCGGGGAATACTGCTTCTCAACGGCGACTATGTCCTCAAACTCGGCCTTGAGCCTCACATAGGTGGCAATCAGAGTTCCTGGGGTCGGCATGGTGGGGCCCTTGCTGTTCTTCCAACTTTCTTTGAGGAGTTCGTCCGCCAATGTCCTCAACTCTTTGGCCAGTGCTTGTTTCTTGGAGTTCTTCGTCTCCATGGGTTGGCCCGCCAACATGGTCAACTCGTTGGTCGGTGCTCGCTTCACGGAGATCGCTGTCTCCGATTGGATTGTCCTCCGGCAACTCTTTGCCTAGTGGTCCAGTATACATAAATGAACTGACAAACAAAAAGCAATCGAAAGGAAACCACAATCGCAATGAAAACGGGAAAAGAATAGGATGTGAGAATCGGTCGGTGCTTCGCAAAAAGAAGATTATTGGAATGAAAATATAGCAGCATAACTGATTCACCCACCTTTCCTTCGTCGGTACAGAAGAAAAATGGCAGAAGTGAGTAGCACAGGTGAGGTTTTCTTCAAGAAAGGGAAGAAAGGGCTTGAACGAGCGTTCCAATGAAAGGATGGTTGCTTCGTCCAGTCCAACTTTGAGGCCACCTTACCACTGCTGGTAAACGATGTGGGTTTTGTGATATGACAGGTCATGACGGCCACACCGGGGTGACATGTGAGTCTCGACTGTAGCACCTCGCTGTGATTTGGTGGATGGCACGCGGGCCCGGATGCTTTGAAATGTCCCGCATGTAGATAGAGCGGCTAGTCATATAGGAGTGCTCAATATTGTGCACCGCGACCAAGGCGGAGAGGAAAACGAGAGAACTATGTAATTAATGCATGAGTTTATTTAGGGTAGTTTTGTAAAGTACAAGATACATTCCTCCAATCGCAAAATGCCTTGGTTCATGAGATTTGAGATTTGAGCCCTATAAACCGGAAGGGAGGGGGTACTGCACACGGTGTAGTCTAGTCACTTGTTGAAATCTCTAGAAAGGCAAATACTCCTTTCTGGTTTACAGGTCTATACTACTCCCTCCGTCTAGGTGTGTAAGTCATCTTACGTAAAACCAAATAGTCCCAAAACACTTAGGCGCGGTGCATTAACTTCTACCTTGTTTCTTGTTTCTTGACATAACAACCAATAAGAGATGAGAGGTGTGCATGCTTTTAATGACTTGCAATGGCTAGTTCATTGCATGCAATGCTATTAATTAGCAAATAAACATTGGTGACCCCAGGAGGAAAGCGGTGCTAAGCGTGGACCTATGCGTAATGAGTATCAACCAATGGATAATGGAGTTTAATTGTTAAACAATACTCCCTCCTTTCCGGTTTATAGGGCTTATCTCAAAATTTTATGTTTTCCATTTTATAAGGCTCAATTTGGTTGTTTTCCATCACATTTTCAGATTCCAAGGTGCATTAAATCATTGCATGCAAGTATTAAGAGAAAATTGACCAATATATGTACTTTATGCATGCATGCATTGCAATTAATGCATTGATAAACATAATTTTTGAGGAAAACAAGAGCATTAATTAGGTGTTTTTGCAAACTACAAATCAGATTCCACCACTCACCATCTACATTGATTGGTGAGATTTTTGAATTGAGCACTATAAACCGGAAAGGAGGGAGTAGCAATTTTGTCTCATGCAAGATCCTGGCTAGTATATGCATGCTCCAAGGAACCGCACCACGCGAGCGTTCGCAACTGCCATGTTCTGGTTGCGCTTGGCTCTTCGCCTCTTCGAGAAGACGAACAATGATGCTACTCCTACTTCTACAATATCGAATCCACTGCTGCATGTCCGTCCACCTCATGCGGGAGGGATAGCGTGTAGAGAAAGCTTCTACTTACTGCTCCTGCCTTTGTGTCTATGACAGGTGGGCCCAACAGGTGGTTGGCCCTCCTGTCATGCAGCCAAAGGCAGTGCAGTCAAACACCGAGCTCGATCCATGAGGGAGAGGGTGTCGTAGTAATCAAATTTCTCTGTCTTGTACGTGTTGACGTGACAAATCAAAGCACTTCACTCGATAACAGTCTTTTTACACATTTCAAATGGGCTACTTATTATGTAGGAGTAGACATATTCTGCTTCGTATGTAGTCACTTGTTGCAATCTCTAAAAGACTTATATTTGGAAACGGAGGGAGTACAACGCATGCATGCATGCCATGACTTTCCTTTTGATACTTGCATGTGTTGATTTGATGCACCTTGCCAAATTTTGACTATAAATTTAACTAACCAAATTTTCATGCATGTCACAAAAAATTACGGGGCTGTTTGGATTGTGACTATATTTGTCTTATGTTGCCACATTATTTTTCCCACACTTGCCACACTTGCCTAACCTGAGTTTCTCAAATTGTTAGACACACTTTGGCTTGCCTAAGGGAATCTTGCCATAATTTTTGTGTCTATGACATGTGGGGTTCACTGCTAATAAAAAAATTCTTGTCTTAGGTGTGGCTAATAAAAAAGACTTATATTTAGGAATGGAGGGAGTATAAAATATAAATAATAATGCATGTTGGGGCAACCCACGTTTCCGCTAATTTTAGCCGTGGGCTTGCTCACAATTTTTACGAGGGGGTGGTTGTTCATTTAATGGAGGGACTTGTAGTACCAGACTTGAACGATACAAAGTGCGACCTGGCACACCGTAACACTACTTGGAACAAGCGGGTAGCTATCTCAAAAAACAATCAACAACTAAAAAACCGCGACCTGGCATGTAGTAGTACACAATTTTAAACGATTGTTTTGATGGAGTGAAAAAGGAAAACTACCCCACTACTTATATATAGGCCGGAGCCTCCGCGATTGCTTGCTAGGGTTGCTCTATTCACATACTCTCATCCTCTCCAGATCTACACAAGATAGGGGTAGTAACACTGTCTTTCTCCCTTCAAAAAACACTGGCTTTCTATCCTCACCGCTGGTTACAGATCTGGACGTATCCCCCTCCGCCGGTGAAGGGGAGGAGGGGCAGCGTTTAGGCCGTCATCGACAGTGAGGGAGGAGACCCACTGCCGCCCGCACCGTTATCTCTGGCCGAGTGCCGGCGCAGGAGGTCCTCCGATCCCTTCGTCGTTGCCTGTGGGCGGATCCGGCCTCCCGCCGCCCACCTATCCACATCCCGACGACCTTCAGGTATATCTTCGTTCGAAACCGCCTTAGCTCTACTTCCCCAGCTTGCTACATCGCTGCATGTGCATCATTTTCTACCTCTCAGCCCCTCTCGATCGGATGGTTCAACGTCACCTATTTTTTTTCTATTGTTAGAGGTAAAGCTACTTCATGGAGTCGAATCTTGTACTCCCTCCGTCCGAAAATACTTGTCATTGAAATGGAGTATCTATATGTATTTTAGTTCTAGACACATCCATTTTGATGACAAGTAATCCGGACGGAAGGAGTACTTGGTTCAAACAAGAAATAAAGTGGAGGTGGGGGAATTTAGTATGTACATCGGACTTGGTACAAACAGGAAGGAGATGGGGTGAAAGTAGTACAGACTGGTCATCCAACCGGTCTCTTGGTCGAAAAGGGAAATATAGGGGTAACGCTGTACACAGTGGTATGACCAGGACTAGATTTGCTATCCACACATAGGAGTAGGTGGCTAGCGTGAACAAAAATGGGACCAACCCAGATATGTTTCTTGGATGTTTGTTTCTCGGGGCAACAAACTATGAATCACCACTTTATGCCCCCTGTTTACGTACATGGTGCTGTACTGCTGGTGCACCCACTGTCCCATGCCCTTATACCAAATATTTAGGCTCCGGTCGGAATAAAGGGGCAGAAAACATAGATCCTGATGAAAATAGAGGAATAGGAAAGGAATGAAGGTATAAAACTATGGAACAGCGAACCGGAGGAAACACTCAAGAGAATGTGTTCAGATGGACTACAAAATGTATAGATTTGTTTTTTAGAGTAGCATGCTTGGCAGTATGAGATGCTATTTGTTTATTCAGCTGCACAGTGACTACTCTTGTCCTCACCTCACGTACCACACATAGGTTGATTTTTTTATTCCAGCAAACACAGCACAACAACCTGTCTAACGCATGGCAGCGAGCGCCTGCCTCGGGCTTCCGCCCAAAAAATGAGCAGCGCATGGATGTTTCTAATCCTATGGAATCAGTACTACCAGACCAGCTTTCCTATGAAACACTATTCACCTTTCCCATGTTCGAGCGGTTGGAAGGAAAGAATACCGTAGGAATTGTGTTCCTACGAAAATCCTGCACCAAACCTGTGAACCGAACGCAGCCGTAGTTGTTCTTAATATAATGTCCCTGTTAAAAATGAAGCCATGCCACTGTTTTTGCCTATAATTGTTTGAGCTCTCACAAGTTTAGCCAAATGTTTTTGCCTGTAATTGTTTGAGACTCTGACTGTTTCCTCTGTGCCTTTTTGTGCAAACAGGGATATCCAATTCACACAGTTCTTTGTTGTGACCTTTTGGTGCCTTTGCACAAAACTCTTCTTAAAAGAAGTGACTTTTGTCTTTGTTTAAGCTGGAATGTCGTAATGGAATAGTTAGTTCATTTTGGTGGAACTGCACAAAGGAAGATCTGTGTTCCAATCCTCATCATCCATATTGGCGCCATAACCTTCCTTTAGGTAAGAATGATATTTAATGCATGTGTTCATCTCTATTTTCTGACTGCCATGAGAAAATAATGGTGTTTGTTACTAGTACACTTGTACTCCCTCACTGACAAAACCAATTCTGAATTAGAAGGCCAATCATGTACTTGGTTTCACCAACTGGTGAGGAGAAAGAGAAACAGAGCATGAAGAGGAAGAAGAAGAAGAATAAACAGTGCCAAGGCAATCTTGCTGAAGCCAGAGGCCTCAGTCGAGGCCATTCAAGGGCTCCGGCAACGACTACCTTACATGTGAGACGATCCTCCAGGGAGCCCTTCCACTTCTGCTGTCTCACTTAATTAATTAGGAGTACTTAAGTACCACTAATTTATTACTGCCTAATTTTCCTGTTGGAGTTAAACAAATCTTTAGTAGGACCCTATGCTGAATCATGTACGTGTGAATGTTTGTCTATGGAGGTGAATCATGTGGTGGAGCAGGGAGGGAATATTATTAGTGTCATGACATAATAGTGCTATTGTTTTGCATGTCAATTTATTGCCATTGGTTCAATGAGGCAATGTTTTGCATATTGTCCATCATGAATTTGATGCTACTGTTTGAGTAATACACTAATGTCTTCCTATCCTTTCTCACTAAGCTAATGAAGGTTTCAACTTGTTCCTACTTGTGCAAACAGGGATCATGTTGTGCCAATCATACATTTTAGTGGAACTACACAAGACAATACAATGAACTGTATCCCAGCCTGTGCTTTAACTCTCTTTGGAAGTTCTTGATAATCTTTCGATATAATCTCAAAGACCTTTGGTAAACAAGAGTGATTTCAACCATACATTTGAAGTGCACAAAAATATATACTATTGTGTGATTCCGGTGAGTGCTTTATCATCTCTTATGGGACTACATGAATAAGCTTTTTTCTCGAGGTTAAATGCAGCCTAAGGCCTTCATCCATATTAGTTTGCTGTCATCTCTATTTGTATCGTACATCGTCATGAGAAACTCCTTTATCTTTGCACTTTTAAGTTTTGCAACCTATGATAAATGGAATGCTTTGGGTGTTGAGTTGAGCTAATTGGCACTGATTAAATAAACTAATACCTCTCTTTAAGCAAGACTACTATGTTGCTAACTTTACCCATTAAGATAATGAGGGTGCTTCTATTTGTTAGTGTATGTTTCATCAACTAGCCCCACTATTACAGTAATCTCACTCTCTCAATATATGTGCCAATAGGGATGCTCGATTTTGGTGGAACTGCACAAAAACTTTGGGTGCTTCATTGCCTCGACAGCTTCCGTCCTTTCCCGTCAGTCGCTAATCTCCGCTTGCTTTCTTCCTTTGCTGTCAGTCGCTTGGCTTATCTCGGCTTCCAATAAAAGGAAATAGTAATTGATATGCTACCTCACACAGGTTGGTACTGGTCTTTATCCTGATTATTGTGCCTGTCATATGTATTGGTAATTTGGTATTGTGCTACTCTGTTTGCCGATTTCATAAAGGAGTAATTTGGAGCCTGAACTTCATGAGCAAATCATTACATCGGGTGATTTCAGTAGAACTGCACAAAATGATCAGATGGACAGGTACTTATGCTGCTGCTATGTACTCCAAAGTTCACTCAGACAAGCATCGATGTTGACAAGAAGTGCCTATATTCATTCGAGTATCAACCGGCGTCAACCAATGGTCAAACTCCAAGTATTAGGAGAGTGAATGCCAAAAATATTGCTTGGTGCATAGCCCAGAAAAACGCAGTCTAGTCTTTGGTCCCAACTTGTGCCTTTTGGTTATCGGCACATATGGTAGCGAACTATATGGCATGGAGTCTAAAGATTCCAGACAAGTTGGTTGACGCGTATATTCATCTGGCACTTAATCAGTCTGCACGCCAAGGATGCTCCATTTCAGTTGAACTGCACAAAAAATTTGGGTGGTTCATTTTCTCAACCGCCTCCTTTCTCGTCTGCAATGTAGAATTTTGGCGAGATACAGGACCAAGATGAGCCAGTAAACTAGTTGGATGAAAGTAGTGGCCAAGTTGCTCAAACCTCCCTTGGCACGAGGCCACTATTTGAGGATAAACCTACAAGCAAAGTTCAGATTGTCTGTGCTGTCTCTTATGTACTCGAAAGTTGTGCTGCCTCTTATGTACTCGAAAGTTTACTTGTACAAGAACTAATTTTAGCAAGAAGTGCCTCCGATTGAACACCATTTACCAGTATGTACCCTAGGTAATTAAAGTTCATCCATGGATCATATTGGGTGTGATCTCAATCATTTGGATGCATAAACATACTGAACATGTGTATATGTGAATCTTTTTGTGAATTATGTATGAATATTGTCGTGTGATCTATCAATCATTTGGATGCATAAATATGCTGAGCTTGTGTATATATGAATCTTTTGAGTTGTTGATAGTGATTGTTGGCTATGAATATGAACGTGTCCTGTGAACCTTAGTTTGGTATGAATGTTTACCTTTTCTGTTGTATTTGTGTGTGAACTTGTTAGTATGCCTACTGTGGGGTATAAAAGCATGAGTCTCTTATAAAAGTAATGCTGTGTCCAATTTATGTTTTCCCTTCTAACCACATTATATGTATTTATATTATTACTATTATCGTATATTTTATAGAGACTTATATATACATTATAGAAACATCCCACATGTTATTAACTTATAAAAGTAAATGTTTAACGGAAAATCCTGGTTGTTTTTGACTCACAGGCAAGGAAAATCCTGGTGATTGCGTACAAAAGCTTGCGAAGATTTTAAGGACCAATTTAATAATAAGAGGCTCATTTTTATTTTGAGCAATAACTCGCTAATTTCTTAATTATATATATAAAAAATGTGCCTCTCCGGTTTATTCTTTGATATTAATTGCTCCTTCTAACATAACATTATATATATAACGGGTCCACCTAATACGTGTATTTCAAGGAAGTGCAAATGGGCTGGGATTTCTTAGAAAATATAAATGGGCCTGATTGACACGAAATTATTTGTTCACCCAACCCAGCAAATGGACTGTACATTCTAGAAAACATGGGTTAAATATATGCCACATTTTTGCAGGGTGACATGTGGGCGAATAGCTCGAAGCCTACGCAGGGCGTTGTCAACTTGGTCAACAAATGATTGTGTCATCCACAACCATTGGATTTATATCCGACGGCCGGCATGCACCTTCAATCTCTCGTCTTCTTCCTCCAATGCCGGACTGCCTGGTCCGCCTCCGGCTGACTAAGCGGCTCAGCTTAGCACGCATCACTACGAAGCGCTACCCCACCGCCGGCCAGGCTATCCCTCCACCCCTCGACACCTCCTGTTATTCTCCACAGACTACAGCCCCACGCCGCAACAGAACCAGTTATAACCCTTCTCCTCCTCTCAATCTGCGACTCCACTGCCGCGTTTTCCCATCTCCGAGTCGTTCCCGTCCGAGGCCTCGCCGTCGTCCACCGCCTCGCTGTGTTCGGTGCGGCGTGGTCAACAAACGAGAGTCATCGGAAGAGGATCAGACGTGGAGAGCCTGACGGCTGGGACCCACGAGGTCCATGGTCGCACGCAAGGAAAGTTCCTCCTTATTAAGCTGAAAAAATGTTTCCTCCACCTGACAGCTGGGACCCGCCGGCTGTATCTTCGCACGGAAGGAAGTGCCTCCTTGTTTTGCGAAAAAATTATTCATCCCGTTGACAGCTGGGACCCGTCAGATTTGGTGACTGACTTGTGGGCCTACTAAGCGGACGTGTACGCACGGCTTTGTCAACTTAATCAACAAATGATTCTTGCAGCTGGACCGTTGGATGTTAATCCAACAACCATGCTCCTTCTTCAACCTCTGTTCTTTCTCCTGTCTCCCGTGGGCGGCACCGTGGCTGTGCTGCCGCGCACCCAAACCAGTGAAGTTTCCCACTCCTCTCCATCTGAGACTCCACTGCCCCGTCTTCCCCATCTCCGGGTCGTTCTAGTCTGGGTGCGCTCAGCACGGTGTGGTCAACGTGGTCAACAACCGAGAGTCATCGGAAGATGACTGTACGTGAAAGGCTGACAGTGGGGACGCACCACACCCATGGACACATGCATGCAACGGAACGCGGCGAGGTCAACGTGGTCAAGGAACAACTTCCATCGGAAGTATACTGTACGTGGAGAGTCTCGGCTGGGTCCACGTCCGCAGCAAATAAGTGCCTCCTTATTACGTGGAAAATAATGATTCCTCCAACTGACAGCAGGGACCCACTGGACGGGCCACCATATTTTACGAAAAAATGTCTGCCCCCTGACTGCTAGGACCCACCTGACGGGCCACCGTATTTCGCGAAAAAAACGTTCCCCCCGCTGTCAGCTCGGACCCACCGGAAGTGCCTCCTTATTACGCACAAAAAAATGAATACTCCCCTGCTAGCTGGGACCCACCTTGGTGGGAGGCTGACTTGTGGGCCTACTAAGTTGACGGGGACGAAGGGCTTTGTCAACTTAGTCAATATGAACGATTCTAGCTCCAATGACCGTACGATGTCCATCCAACGACCGTAGTGCTTCTTCAACCTCTGGTCTTCTTGCTCCAGCCGCCCAAACCAGCGCCGGTCGTGCCTCATGCTCCTGCCTCCCGTGGCCGGCTGTGCTGCCGCGGAGGCCTCACCGCCCCCTACTATTCCCACCGCTGGCCAGGCCAGCAGCAGCCGAACCGGTGAACCCTCATTACTCCTCTCCGCGGGCTTCCTGCCGTGTCTTCCCGGCTCGCGTCGTCCCTTCCTAGGCCTCGCCGTCGTCCACCGCCGTGGTGCTCTCCGCACGGCGTGGTCAACGTGGTCAAGGAACGACTTCCATCGGAAGAGTACTGTACGTGGAGAGGCTGACAACTGGGTCCACGCCCCACAGCCCAGTTTTTTATGATTTGCCAAGTAAGTCGCTTTGTCAGGCCTGTTGGGCTGCAAATCTTTCAAGACGATGAGAGTTTTCATTCGGCTGGCCGAGAAAATGGCCCATCAACAATGAGAAATGGGTTGTACATTTTTAAAACACATCAAACCGGCAATTAGTTTCAAATATCTTTTTTTCATTTCGAGATTTTAAATTACATTAATTTTTATGCGTGTAGAATTTGTTGGATTTTATATTGATATACATTTATTTTTAAAATCAGTTTGAATGTCGAAATTTCGGGATTAAAAACAGTTCGGACCGCACTGAAATATGCAAAATTTTGTATAATTTTTAAACCGTGGCCACAATATGCGCTGTAATGCTAACAAAAAGAATATGGGCTCCAAAAAAAAATCTTAAGAATTAGCAAATGGGCTGTAAATTATTAGAAATAATGGCAGATGGGCTGTATGCTGTTTTCCACGGATTTGAGGCTTTCCTAAAAAAAGGTTGGCCTTTACAAGCGATTTGTTGGATGGCCATCCAACGGCCGTCGTCTTCTTCAATCTCTCCTCTTCCTGCTCCAGCCGCTAAAACAAGCGCCGGCGGGACTGCTGCTCCCTCCTCCCCGCGGCCGGCTCTGCTGCCGCGCAGGCCTCACCGCCCCATTATACTCCCATCGCTGGCCTAGCCATCCCTCTACTCACCCACACCCATCGTTATTCTCCGGCAGCGGCAGATGAACCGATAAACCCTCGTCTGATCGTACTCCCCTCCACGTGGGAAACAAGCGCCGAGTCTTCCTCGCCTCCTCGTTCCTTCCTAGGCCTCGCCGTCGTCCACCGCCCTGGTGCTCTCGGCGGCCTGGTCAACGTGGTCAATGACCGACATGCATCTGAAGTGGATCAGACGTGGAGAGGCCGATACCGGGTCCACGGCCGCACGCAAGGAAATGCCTCCTTATTACGCGCAAAATAATGATTCCCCACACGACATCGGGGACCCACCGAAAGGGCCTCAGATTTCGTGAAACAAAGCGTTACCGCCCGGCGACAGCTCGGACCCACCAGCTATATCTTCGCACGCAAGGAAGTGCCTCCTTATTACGCACAAAAAATGAATACTCCGCTTTGTTAGGTGGGACCCGATATAGTGGCGGGCTGACTTGTGGGCCTACTAAGTTGACGGGGACGGAGGGCTTTGTCAACTTAGTCAATATGCACGATTCTAGCTCCGGTGACCATCGATGTCCATCCAACGGCCGTAGTGCTTCTTCAACCTCTGGTCTTCTTGCTCCGGCCGCCCAAACCCGGCGTCGGTCGTGCCTCGTGCTCCTTCCTCCCGTGGCGGCTGTGATGCGGCGGAGGCCTCACCGCCCTACTACTCCCACGCTGGCCGGGCCATCCCTCTACTCACCCACACCCCCTGTTATTCTGCGGCGACGGCAGCCTCACACCGCAGCGAACCAATGAACCCCAGTACTCCTCTACGCGTGGGCATCCACTGCCGCGTGTTCCCCGACTCCGCGTCATCCCCTTCCTAGGCCTCGCCGTCGTCCACCGCCCTGGTGCTCTCGGCGCGGCATGGTCAACGTGGTCAAGGAACGTCTTCCATCGGACGTGGACTGTACGTGGAGAGGCTGACAGCTTGGTCCACGGTCGCAGCAAGGAAGTGCCTCCTTATTACGTGCAAAATAAGTATTCCTCCACCTGACAGCGGGGACCCACTGGACGGGCCACCGTATTTCACGAAAAAAATGATTCGCCCCCTGACTGCTGGGACCCACCAGCTACATATTCGCATGCAAGGAAGTGCGTCCGGGCAAAAAAAAACACGATTTGCCCCCCTGATTGCTGGGACCCACCAGCTACATCTTCGCATGCAAGGAAGTGCGTCCGAAAAAAAAAACAATTCGCCCCCTGACTGCTGGGACCCACCAGCTACATCTTCGCACGCAAGAAAGTGCGTCCGGGCAAAAAAGCGATTCGCCCCACATTCTTTGGTACCCACCGGCTACATCTTCGCACGCAAGGAAGTGCGTCCGGGCAAAAAAAACATTCGCCCCCCTGACTGCTAGGACCCACCAGCTACATCTTCACACGCAAGGAAGTGCATGACAGTCGGGACCCACCTGGTCGAAGCGTACGTAGCGTTGTCATTCTGGTCGCGAACATGTACGTACATACTGGTCGTTGTAGAGGTGCGCACGTGTCGTAGTAGAAGCGCCGCCGTAGCATGTACACGCACGTCTGTTGGCGAGGTGCAAGAAAGAAAAATCTGACCACCTACATACATACGGGCGGGGTCTCGAACGCCTACTTGCGCGCTCACGTACATGGCTGGGTCAGAACAGAGAAATAGCGTCGTCGTTGTGTTCATGGGGAGCCAACGGGCTGGGTCGGAACAGAATGCGTGATCGTGTTCATCGGGAGGGCTTGGACGGAACAGGCGATGGAAACAAGGCCTGGCGTACCGCACAACGGAGGAAACGGACCTCCTACGTTCTAGCAGGGTCCTTTTGATCGGGAGGGTGTGGCGTACCGCAAAACGGAGGAAACAGACCTCCCTACGGCGAAACGGGGTCCTGTTGATCGGGAGGGGTGTGGCGTACCGCAAAACGGACGAAACGGACCTCCTATGGTCGAAACGGGTGTCCTGATGATCGGGATGGGTGTGGCGTACCGCAAAACGGACGAAACAGACCTCCCTACGGTCAAACGGGGTCCTGTTCATCGGGAGGTGTGGCGTGCCGCAAAGCAGGACTCCACGGATCTGTTCATCTCCACCGTCGACCTCCTCCAGCCTCCACGGGCTACCGTCGACCTCCTCCAGCCTCCACGGGCTCCTGTTCATCCAGCCTCCACCGCGCGCTACTCCACCGACTACTGTTCAACCACCCCTCCATCGTCTACTGTTCATCTAGCCCTCCACACCACGGGGTCCTGTTCAACCACCCCTCCACGGGCACCCCTCCACCGTCTACTGTTCATCCAGCCCTCCAGCACACCACGGGGTCCTATTCATCCAGAGGCAACATCACCGCTCACTGTTCATCCAAACCCCCCGCAACGCTCACTGTTCATCCCAGAGGTAGCATCGATCAGCTTCAGTTAGCAGCAGTAGTGAAGGAATCGCTCGATCGGGTTCGATTAACAGCCATCGATCGATCGCTTCGGGTTCGATAACGCGTAGTTCGCAAGCAATCGCTTCGGGTTCGATTAGAGCCCAACGCCTAGCTCGGGTTCCAATAGAGCCAACGCCGCCCACACGCCAGCGTCGTGTCACGAGAGAAAGCAGCGCATCGCTTCGACCCCGACCTCCCACCGTAACGGGAACTCCCCAAAATTTTCCTCCCCTCGCTTCTACCACGGTTTTTTCCGTCATGGACGGCCCAAAGAATGTCATGCAAGCTGCGTCTCCGGCCCGCCCGGGACGAAAAGCCCATTTTCTGTCATGATTTTTTGTCATAGAAGTAGGAGCCCACCACATCTATGATGATACCGGGTTTTGTCACAATTATCGTCATAGAAGTGTCATATGTATGACAGAAATTGTTTTCGTTCGGTCCAAAATGTCACGGATGTGTCTTTTTTTGTAGTGTGAGAGGTTGGGGTACACCGAGGAGTTCCGCCTCAACCCGATGTGCTTGCGGGATAAGGATCTCGGCTTATGCGGTATGCAACTGGGCGGTTGAGTTTCATTTGCCGCATCGCGTGTATCGTCGATTTAGTGCATTCGGCCTCACCACCGGATTGGGTGGACACGGACAAAGCACTTCATAGGTAAGAGAGCATGTCTGCGTATTGACTAAGCATCGTCAGTCCTTTTGATTTTGCTAATGTTTGGTATTGTACCATGCAGGTTGGACAGGAGAAGGCAGCAGAAGATAAAGGACTGGGACAAGCATCGTGCTTCGTATGTTACCCGCTTCCAGCTTTGCGTGGAGCAAGCTCGTAGTAGTGCACGCGCCCAGCTTCGTGAGCATAACCCAGTTGCTTTTCATAACTACATACGATGGCTTCTTGAAAATACTCGAGTTGAGATATGCCTGCCGGCATATAATGAGGATATTCTTGAAGAACCCGTAAACTTTGAGGATCTATCAAAGGGGAAGTACAACAGAGATGTCAGGTTAGGGCAAGGAGTCCCTGCTGTTCCGGTGATTAACTATGTGGTAAAGTGTTCCTTATTTACTTTCCAGTTGGCAGTATTACACATGTTTGAATGGCTAACGTGTTCATTCTTTCTCATCCATGACGCACCAAGATCAAGAAAGCAGCTGATGAGAGCCAGTCTATTCTCGAGAACACACCGGTTGGAAAAGGCAATGATGATGGTTCACTACGAGCATTCCTCAAGGTACATATCGCATTCACTATGAGATCCAGTCTATGTTGTGGAGTTTGATATCTTCCACACTTGTTCATGTTACAGCGTCAGGCCAAGGAGTTAAGGCGGTTACCGAATCTTCTCGGTTGCCGTGATCCCGAATTTGATGAACCATCTACCTCTAGGTCTGGTACACCATCAGACCCCTCATCTCACCATCAGGGGGACGATGTGAGTTCCTCGTATGCTTATCTGGATGATGAGGGTGCGGTCACCCAAGAGGTATGACTAATCCTTTAGATGTGATTCTCACTTGATTACGACGACAGTCTTCACCATATTGTTTGATTGTGTGATAGGGCGATGAGCTTGATGATGACATGACTTTGGCGGACGCTCAACTTCGGTCCCCATATGTTACAGCTTAGGCAGCCCGGGCGGTACATGCCAACGACTTTGACAACAGAGGCAACCCAAAGGTGGTCGTAGGGACCTCGCGGATGGCTAGCTTGGATCATGAGGCGGAGGCGAAGGCGGAGGAGGAAGTGCAGGAAGAGGAGGCTCGTCCACCCAGAAAGAAGAAGATTGCCTGCAGGCGTGGCACCAGGAACACGCGCGGAAGGCATTTGTAACGCCCCGGTTTCGATGCGCCAGGTGTCCGCCAGTTATTCGTCGGTGTTGCCATGTCATTTGCTTGCGTGTTGCACTTTGCCATGTCATCATCTGCATTTCATATCATGTCATCATGTGCATTTTATTTTGCATACGTGTTCGTCTCATGCATCCGAGCATTTTCCCCGTTGTCCGTTTTGCAATCCGGCACTCCTATGTCCCCCGGCGCCCCCTTTTACCTCTTTTCGTGTGCGGGATCAAACGTTCTCGGAATGGACCGAGGTTTGTCAAGCGACCTTGGTATACCACCGGTAGACCGCCTGTCAAGTTTCGTGCCATTTGGAGGTCGTTTGATACTTCAATGGTTAACCGGGTAACCGCGAAAGCCTCTTTTGTGTGCAGCCCAACACCCCTCCAAAGTGGCCCAAAACCCATCTAACTCCCCTCCATGCTCTCGGTCGTTCGATCACGATCGCGTGGCCGAAAACCGCACCTCATATAGACTCTCCTAGCTCCCTCTATCTATAAATATGCCTCTCCCCCCGAAATTTCGCGCAGTCCAAACCCTATCAAACTCCTCCCCGCCGCCGGACATGTCCGCCCCCGCGCCGGACGCGTCCACCGCCCACCGCCACGTCGCTCCAGCCAATCGCCGGCCGCCACGTCACCCCGCCGCCGCCACTAGCCAACCAGGCGCCGCCACCTCACCCGCCGGCTCACTCCACCGCGCCCGAGCCCGCGAGGCGGATCGAGCCAGCAGGCCCATCTCCCCGCCGCCCGCGACCGTGGCGCTGCCCCTTGCCGCCCAGCGCCCGCCGCCCGCCGCTCCGTGGCGTCCTCCGCCGCCCGCCGGCCGGGCCGCGCCTCGGCCGTGCCGCCGGGCCGGGCGCCGCCGCCTCGCGCCGCCCGCCGCGGTGCCCGCCGCCTCGCCTCCACGTCGCGGCGCCGCCGCATCTCCGCCGACGCGCCCGCCGCCATGGCGCCGCGCCCGACCTCCGCGCCCCCGCCTTCCACCGCCGTCGCCGGAGCTTCGCCGGGCGCCCGGCCTCGCCGGCGTCCGTCCCGTCCGGATCCAACCCGCAGGGTGGATGAGATCCACCAATCCGCCCATCCAAACACGCCCTCGCCCCGCCCGGATCTCCTCGTCCCGGGTCCTCCTCGTCCCGTTTTCGGAGGGTAAAATTGACTTAAGTCCCGAAATATTTTGACATTATCATGCCATGTTTATTGCATCACATCCCTGCATCCGTAGCTCCGTTTCGTGCGTGTAATATGTCAAATTGTTCGCCTCGACGAGTAAATCATTTCATTCCATTGCGCCATTTTCTTTTGAGTTCATCTGGATGCCTGAATCTTCGTTGCAAGAGTGCTATGTGATGTTAACCTGCTGAAACTGGTATAACTTGGTGATTTGTCATTTTTGTTGCATTTGATGTGTGCATCTTATGAGGTTGATGCCTACATGAGTTTTGATCTATGTCATGCCATCTTTACAGTGGTGCCATTCATGTATTTTTGTGATTTGTGTGGTGAGTGCATCAAGCTTGTTAAGTAGGGTACTTGCTGTTACTGTTTTGCTAGTCTGAATCTGCTATATCATGATGCTATGTTAACCTGCTTCTACAAGTCATTCTATGTATAATCTGGAGATGTTCACTAAGGATGTTTTGTTCTACATGTCTTTCCCTATCTATCCATGCCCTTTTTTGCAATTATAGGCTGCTGTAACTTATTGTTATCTTGCTCTCAAGTTGCTAAATAATGTTACTGTCAGCCTGTTAACATTAAGTTCAGTGTTGCCATGATTGTTGTTAGTGATCCATGCAGTCTATGAACTTTCTCTTGCCATTCTTAGCCTCATAAATATGTCTTATTACTGTTGGTTGCCTTTCCATGCTATGTATTGCTCTTTGCTGAGTGGTTCAAGCTCACCAACATGTCTACTTATTGTTGTTCCTGCCATGTATGAATCTGTCATATAACTTGCCATGTTTACATGGGTGCCATAATATTTTCTGTGCCCTTTTGGCTCATGGTCAGTAAGAGACTTTTGTTCTATGCAATTAGTAGATTCATTCCATGCCTTTGTTTGCCATGATAAGTTCCTGTAGCATGTTTTTTATAGCTCTAAACATTGCAACCTGATGTTATTTTGTGCAAAGTCTGAAACTGTTAGTATTTGCAATCTTGCCATGTGTGTTTGAGCATGTTCTAGTGATTTCTGGAGATATCTCAGTGTTCATGTTTTGTTATGCTTTACCTTTACTTCATGCCCATGCCTTTTGTTTTCACGTTGAGGTGCCGTAGCATAGTGTTTTGATACTTGCAATATGCCTAGTTGCTGTTTTGGACAAATTGTTGTCATGACTTGTATAGTGTATGTGTTGAACCGTTGCTCCGTTTTGAGTGTGCTCTATATGAAACTTGCTTGATTTTGCATGTATTTCCCTATTATCATGTTGCATCCTTGTTTTGAGTGTTTGCTTGATGTTTGGGTGCATTTTGCATCAATGCCATGTTTAACTTATTTTGCTCATATCTTCTAGGCCGTAGCTCCGAATCTAATTAACTTTATATGTAACTTGACTAGAATTTCGTGTAGATCATCGCGGTGCATCTTAACTTGCTGTTTAACAACTTGAACATAAAGTTATTCAGATCTGGACCAATTTCGAAATTTGCATATGAGGACTTACCGGAGTTGTTATATGTTGTTTCCGGCCTCATTTAAACTTGCTTCGATGTGTTGCTCTTGTATGCATCATCTCTTGCCATGAGTAGCTTCATGTAGCTTTGTCATGCATCATGCTTGTTGTGCATCATGTCTTGTCTATGTGTGGTGTGTTTACTATGTTTTGTGCTTCTTCTTGTTAGTTCCTGTTTCGTCGCGATCGTGAGGATTCGTTCGTCTACGCTTGGTTCGTCTTCGTGGCTTCATCTTCTTCATGGACTCGTTCTTCTTCCTTGCGGGATTTCAGGCAAGATGATCGTCACCTTGGATCTCATTACTATCATTGCTATGCTAATTGCTTCGTTCTTTCGCTATGTTGCGCTACCTATCATTTGCTCTTCAAGCCTCCCAATTTGCCATGTCAGCCTCTAACCTTTGCACCCTTCCTAGCAAACCGTTGTTTGGCTATGTTATCGCTTTTGCTCAGCCCCTCTTATAGCGTTGCTAGTTGCAGGTGAAGTTGAAGATTGCTCCATGGTGGACAGGATTTTGGTTGGGATATCACAATATCTCTTATATTATTAATGCATCTATATACTTGGTAAAGGGTGGAAGGCTCGGCCTTATGCCCAGTGTTTTGTTCCACTCTTGCCGCCCTAGTTTCCGTCATATCGGTATTATGTTCCCGGATTTTGCGTCCCCTAACGCGGTCGGGTGATTTATGGGAACCCCTTGACAGTTCGCTTTGAATAAGACTCCTCCAGCAAGGCCCAACCTTGGTTTTACCATTTGCCTCACCACCACCTCCTGTCCCTTGGGAGTAATTAACCCAAGGGTCATCTTTATTTAGCCCCCCCGGGCCAATGCTTGTCTAAGTATTGGCCCGAGCCGAGTAGATCATGGGCCCTCTCGGGAAACTCGAGGTCTGGTTTTACTCGTAGGATGTCTCATCGGTGTTTCCTGAAGCGAGATATGTGCAGCTCCTATCGGGATTGTCGGCGCATCGGGCAGCTTTGCTGGTCTTGTTTTATTCTTGTCGAAATGTCTTGTAGCCGGGATTCCGAGACTGATCGGGTCTTCCGGGAGAAGGAATATCCTTCGTTGATCGCGAGAGCTTATCATGGGCTAAGTTGGGACACCCCTGCAGGATAAACTTTTCGAAAGCCGTGCCCGTGGTTATGTGGCAGATGGGAATTTGTTAATATCCGGTTGTAGTAAACTTGAAGCAAACTCTTCTAAAATACACCAACCGTGTGCGTAACCGTGAGTGTCTCTTTTCGGGGTTGATCGAGAGGAGAACACGGTTCTTGGGTTATGTCTGACGTAAGTAGGAGTTCAGGATCACTTCTTGATCATTACTAGTTGACGACCGTTCCTTTGCTTCTCTTCTCGCTCTCATTTGCGTATGTTAGCCACCATATATGCTTAGTCGCTGCTGCAACCTCGCCACTTTATCCCTTCCCTTCCTACTAAAGCTTAGCTAGTCTTGATACCCATGTTAATGGGATTGCTTTGAGTCCTCGTGGCTCACAGATTACTACACCACCGATTGCGGTACAGGTTTGCGATGATCATGGCGTGAGAGCGATGTTTGCTTGTATTGGAGCTCTTCTTACTTCTTCTTAGATCAGGGATAGGTTCGTGTCGGCAGCCCTGGCTAGCAGGGTGGATGTCGTTTGAGCTTCTATTTATGTTTCATCCGTAGTCGGATGTTGATCCTGTATATGATGTTGATGTATTCTTGTGGCATTTGTGCCTTATGTATGTATCCCCATCTATTATGTAATGTTGATGTAATGATATCCACCTTGCAAAAGCGTCTTCAAGATGCGCTTCTATCCTTGGTGGGACCTTCGAGTTCCTTTAGGATAGGGTCGCATCTTGGGCGTGACAGCATTAGTGCTTGTGTTTGTTAGTGCTCTTGTAGCCGTTTCATTAGGTTGATGAACTTGTGAGGTTATGTTATATGTTGATGAACTCTTACTAGTGTGGTATTTGTGTTTGCAAACTAGTAGTAATGTTGAATTGTCCTAAATGATGTGATGTTCAAGTTATTAGTTGTCTTTGTTCAGTATTTGTATTTACAGTAATTTTAGTTATGTAGAAGCAAGTTATGTCGGTGCTGTATGAGGCCAAAATGGAATATGTTTCTGCAGTTTGGCGATAAAGACTGCGGTATATGATAAAGCGATGCACCTTTGTACTATGAAGTGCCCAACGCTTAGTACAAGACAAAGACAAATCTGCGCCCGTCTCATAGGCGTTGCTGAACTGGCCATGGCTATCCAGAGGGCCACAGAAGGCTTTCAGCACTGACCATCCACGAAAATTACCAAGTCATAGCGCATGTACTGTGTGACGCCTATCCGTTGGGCGCTGCATGGTATAGTGCAGTGCCTCTGTTTTGGGCGCTGCACGGCTGTTTACTGGAAAAACAGAGTTTACAGCACATTCATTTCACCGGAACATCATAATACTTACAATGACTGCAGCATCACAGCAATTTGAACAAACACAAATTTTATGTCGACGAGTTCATAACTTAAGACAATTCAAACGTTACTACGACATGGTTCACGACACATTCATTACAAATGACAAATGGCAGCTTGCTCTAGAAGATAGTTCACCAACATCTCACATGCCCTCACAAGTTCACGACACATTCATTAGAAGATAGTTGACGACGAGTGCACCGAAGCAAAGTCCCTACTGAGTAGAGCGAGGCCATTTCCCCTTCTTGTCACGGGCCGAGTCCTCCTCTTGTGCCTCGCGAGCCTTTGCAAGCTTTCTTGCCCTCTCCTCCTCACGAGCAAGTTTCGCTTGGCGTGCCCTCTCCTCCTCTCGTTTCTTCCGCTCCATCCTGTCCTTCTGACGACGCTCTTCCTCCAAGCCTCTTCGAAACGATTCTTCGAACCGCTGTTGCCGCCTAAGACAATCTTGGTATTGGTCCTTTTTGACATCTTCTGGCACTTCAAGATCTATCCACGTGAAGTACTTGCATAAAGGAGGCGGTGACTGCATACAAAATTTTTGTTAGTGTTGACACACATTTGATAGTAACATTTTACTTCTCGAGCTTACCGGTGGTTGGTCATAGGCGTTAGTTGGAAGTGCACGATCATAAGCATAGTTCGGGCATACAAAATATCTCCGCCCTTCCGTCCATGATTTATTTCGGTCGATGGACACCTTCACCTTGCAAACATCTCCACACCAACATGGCGGGATGTTGACATCTTTCTCCTTCACCTTGTCCAAAGATGCGTCCTCCCACTTGTTCGGCATGTCTTCTTGGTTAGCACATGGTAGCCTCGTCATGGAACCGGATGAATCCATGCCTACAAAACCAATAATTCTTGGTTAACCCTAACCCCCACTTAACAATAACCACAATCCTAACCATAGCATAACCCTAACACCAACATCAAACACACATAACCCTAACCCTAGCATACTATGGAAGCCTAACCAACCCAAATTAGCAAAGAAATATAACATCATTCAACACAAATTTGCAAATCCAAGCCAAAACTAGGGTTTCCCCAAAGTAGCAAGATTTGAGAAAATGTGACAATTCCTATGGATGAAAACGAGGGGATCAGAGGAGATTACCTTAAGGGAGGGGTTGGCTTCGAAATCCACGGTCAAATACTCCGGATTTGAGGAGGATTTGAGAGGGGGAGAGAGGAGGGCGATGGGGAGGCACCGAGCCGGGTTTGTGAGGGGTGGGGTGTGGGGTGGGGATGGGTGGGGGGGTGAGTGGAGCAAATAGATGTCAGCCGTGCGGCGCCTAAGGAGAGGCGCCACACACCACAAAGCAGTGCCTCTCCCTTAGGCGCTGCACGGCCTGACATGCCAGCCTGTAGAGCAACAGCGTTCGAGGTTTTCAGCCCAAAAAAAATGCTAAGTGAGTGTGCAGTGCCCAAGGGAGAGGCATGCCTTTGCATCTGTAGCGCCCAAGGGAGAGGCATCAGATCAGACTGCAGCGCCAGCGGTGGCGCTGCACATTACAATGCAGCGCCTCTCCCTTAGGCGCGGCACACTCACTTAGCATTTTTTGCAGAAAACTCTTGAACGCTTCTGCTCTGACTGGATGTCCAACCGTCCCGCGCCTACGGGAGAGGCGTTGCACTGTGGTGTGTGGCGCCTCTTCCTTAGGCGCTGCACGGCTGGACATGCTAGTCCAGAGAGCAATAGAAGCGTTCCAGTAGGTTTTCGGCCCAAAAAATGCTAAGTGAGTGTGCAGCGCCCAACGGAGAGGCGCCTCAGACTGTAAAAGCGCCAACAAAGGAGGCGCACACATAATGTAGCGCCTCCCTTAGGCGCTGCACACTCACTTAGCAATTTTTGTCAGCTTTCTAAACGCTTTCTGTTACTCTCAGGCTGAGATATCGACCGTCTGCAGCGCTAAGGAGAAACCTTAATGGTGTGTGGCGCCTCTCCCTTAGGCGCTGCACGGCTGGACATGCCAGTCCAGAGAGCAACAGAAGCGTTCCAGTAGCTTTTGCACCCAAAAATTTGCTAAGTCAATATGCAGCGCCTAAGGGAGGGGCGCTGCACTGAGTAGTGTGGCGCCTCAGCCTTAGGCGCTGCACTATCTGCTGTTTTCAAATACAAAGTGCTTTTTATGTTTTGTGATTCACATAGATGGCACATAATCATATCCAAATCACATTTAGTAGTCCAAAAACACAGAAATAAGACATAGCACATATAGTAGTCCAAATCACATACTCATACACACATAGGAATAGAGTAGTCCAATCACATAGTCATACACAAACATTTAGCCAAAAGACATAGTCATTTACGTCTCATAGCACATAGTAGCACACATTTTGGTTCATAAGAAGGTCACGGTCCTTGTCCCTTCTTCTTCCTCTCTTCTTCTTCTTCTTCTTCTTCTTCTTCTTCCTACTCCGACCACCAAGGGAGCTCACCTTCCCCCTCCGTGTCCTCCACCCCCTTCATTGTTTCCATACCTATGAAAATGGCAATATAATAGTTAGTCACACAATGCAAAATGAAAACACAAGCATTGAGCCAAAATAACAGGATCATAGTAAGTCACATACTGCAATGGTCCATTGAGCCAAGTGAACATTCCTTCACCACGGCCGCCGGCAAGGCCAAGATCACCACCACGGCCTCTACCACCACCACGGCCTCTACCGCCACCACGTCCTAGACCACCACCACGGGTTGTACCACCACCACGGGTTGTACCACCACGGCCAAGACCATCACCACGGCCTCTCCCACCACCACGTCCAAGACCCTCACCACGGCCAAGACCGTCACCACGGCCTAGGCCTTCACCACGGCCAAGAACATCCCCACGGCCTAGGCCATCACCACGGCCTCTACCACCACCACGGCCTCTTCTAAGACCTAGTTGACTCCCTCTTTGTTGCCTAGTTCCTCGTTGGCTTGTTTGACTTGGTTGGCTGCTCCTTGGTTGACTTGGTTGGCTATCATTTGCTTGGCTTGTGCTTGCATCATTTTTCTTTGACCTTTTTCTTGGTTTGGGACAAGTTCTTGTGTTGTGTCCCCCATGACTGCAGCCCCCACAACGGGATTGCTCACGAGGCTCTTGGAATTGGCCGGTGCCGTATTCTCCACCGCCACCACGGCCCCATCTGTCCATGTCACCTCTAAGACGCTTTGTCTTACGTCTTCCCCGTCTAACGACCTTCAATTCCGGTTCCGGCCATAGTTGAACTCCATGATACTCTGGCCATTGTGATTGGTCCAAGTATGGCTGAAACCGGGGAGCCCATGTATTCTTTACCGTCATGATTGAGAACTCGGACTCCCTCACGGTAAGAGGGTGATTGACGTCCACATTCCTAACACGGTATGCGTTTAACAAGTGCGAGCATGGGAGATGAAGCAACGATGGCCTCATGCAGCTTTCAATCACACCGTGTTAAGGAGACCTTGAAAGTGCGGCCTTCGTGTTGGTGGCCATCGTTTGTGGTTCCTCCAAGCTCTTTCACCTCATACTTCCACTCGTTGTCGTCATATAGTACAGCTTCTTGGGAGTCTGCCTTTCGTGATTGAAAGTCCAACCGTTCTTCAACCTTTGGTGGGAAATAGTACTTGTGCTTATCCTTGTTCTCACCAGCAATCCGCTTATCCGTCTCCATTGAATACTTTAAAAAGTATCCATTCATCTTGTCAAATGTGTATTGAACTATTGCCGTCACGGGTAATGCACGTACACCCTTGAGCACCTTATTGAAGCATTACGCCATATTGCTTGTCATTTGACCGTACCTCCGGCCATCTTCATCGAAAGCACGTGCCCACATATTCCTTTCGACAATGTTCTTATTGAGAAACTCCCCACCGCCGGGGTCAAGTTTCTTGTGTCTGAAGCAATGCATTGAACAATGTGGCAAACCACTTGTTGGTGAAAGCGAGACAACAATCCTGAAGATAATCGGCCAACTCCTTGATACCACATGCCCTATAGAAGTTTGCACAAAAGTGCCTCATGCACCATCGATGATGCAACTTTGTATGTCCGGGAATGTCAACCACCACCGCATTTAGAATTCCAGGATGGCGATCCGATATGACACAAATTTCCCTTTCAGCCGGTAATACCCTTTTTCTCAGTTGACGCAAGAACCACTCCCAGTTATCATTGTTCTCCACCTCAACCAAAGCGAAAGCCAAAGGCAACGCCCGGTTATTGGCATCACTTGCTATTGCAACCAATAAAGTGCCCTTGTATTGTCCGGTCAAGAACGTGCCATCAATGGCGATGACAGGCCGACAATGCTCAAAAGCCCTCACGCATTGCTCAAAGGCCTAAAATGCACGGCCAAATACTCGGACGGTCCTCCCATTGTGAATCAATGTTTGGTGCCCATGAGGCTCAACCACGTGAACCATGCCTGGGTTTGTGGCGGCCATAACTAACAACAACCTAGGGAGTCGGTTGTATGCTTCCTCCCAATTGTCATACAACATCTTGAATGCGGCTTGCTTCGCCTTCCATGCCTTGCCGTACTTCACCTTGTAATGAAAGATGGCTTTCACAAGGTCAATGACACTCTTGATGCTCATTGTTGGAAGTGTGGATATTTGGTTGGAAAGCACATGGCGATGAACTTCGGACGTGAGTTATGCATGTTGTTGGTACACAAGCTTGCCATCCGCATTCTTGTGCCGGCACATGTGAGTTGGTAGACAACTCACTATGCGCCAAGTGGGACCTCCTTTCCATGGCCTTGCACGCACAATCCATGGACATGTTGGCACTTCACATTTGACCGTGTAACGCACATTGACGTCCGAGTTGGCCACTTTATGTGGACGATAATGTAATCGAGTAGTTGTCGAGCCACATCTTCAATTCCAAGAAGGATTGAAACTCACAACCGGGATATATCCCGTTCTTGCCGTCTTCCAAATCATGGTGAGAACTTGGCCTAGCTCCAAGAGATATGCATTTGCCACCATCCACAGCGGCTTCATCCATGAGACTAAGATCCTTGAACAATGGTGTCTTGTGATCCCGCCCGAATACCTTCTTGAATGCTTGGGCCTCCTTTGGCGTGAACCCCTCCTCATCAACTTCTTCATCGGGACCATCGTCATCCGAGTCCGATGCATATGCACGGGAAAAAGGGATGGATTGGTCCATTGTCTCTTGCACATGATATTGGTCGAGATCACCCACATTGTTGTCATGGAGATCAACTTCGTTGTCATCCTCCTCGTACTCATCATTCTCCTCTTCAAAAGCTTCATTTTGGTTGTTTGGAGTCGGGCTCAATGTTGGCCAATCTTGTTGCGTGAAATGAGGTTCACTCATTTGATCTTGGTTCATGGGTTGGGGAGTGCTAGAAACCAATGAGGAGGGGTTCCGGTTCAAGTCCAAATTCAAAGTAGACTCAACCTTCTTGGAGGCAAATAACTCAAGAGCCTTGTCTAGAGATTCGGCAACCGTCTTCTTGTATGCAACCCAACGTTGCTCGGAGTTCACACGCATTGTATTCCAACGGATGTGCATTCCAAAACCAACATTATGCCTTCCCTCGAACTCAACAACGTCACTTGGGTCCATCCAATTCAAATCTTTCCTCACTTGTTCCAAAAGCTCCGCATAGCTAGGACTACTCTCAAACACCATGTCAAGCTCATCCGGGTCCATCTCAACATTGCCTTTCAAAAAGGCCTCTTTATCCACATGATGAACATAAACACATGTTCTCCCCATCCCTACAATAATCAAAAACACACATATATGAAGTAAGTACTCCCTCTGTAAACTAATATAAGAGCGTTTAGATTACTAAAGTAGTGATCTAAACGCTCTTATATTAGTTTACGGAGGGAGTACTTAACAAAAATATTTGCACAAAATACATATGCCCTAACATATATATGAATTAATAACCCTAACCCCCACTTAACAATAACCACAACCCTAACCATAGCATAACCCTAACACCAACATCAAACACACATAACCCTAACACTAGCATACTATGAAAGCCTAACCATACCAAATTAGCAAAGAAACATAACATGATTCAACACAAATTCCAAATCCAAGCAAAAACTAGGGTTTCCCCAAACTAGCTAGATTTGAGCAAATGTGACAATTCCTATGGATGAAAATGAGGGGATCGAAGGAGATTACCTTAAGGGAGGGGTTGGCTTCGAAATCCACGGTCAAATACTCTGGATTTGGAAGATTTGATAAGGTATTGAGAGGTGGGAGAGGGGAAGAGAGGAGGGGCGCAAGGCTAAGGGTTTGGGTGGGGTGGGGGTGGGAGGGAAGAGAGGGTGGGGCCAGCCTAAGTGGCACCTGAGCCGGTCTGCGCCCTAAGACAGGCACAGACATTACAATGTGGCGCCCTAGCCTTAGGCGCTACATGCAGTGCGTGTGGGGCGCGCTGCCTCGGGCTGCCACGCCTGGCGGAAGGTCTGACGCCCTAAGGGAAGGACGCTGCACAGTGGGGTCGGCGCCTAGCTATCGGCCGCCACTCAAAGGGTCGTGAGTGAAATTTTTTCATGAGCAGGTCATTTTGTGATTTGATTTTGGCCTGATGTCAAGTATGTGATTTCTGCCTCCCCACTCCACCTCCCTCAGGACGACTCACGCCAACCCCCCTCACTCACGGCCGTCTCCAATCGCTCCTCCACTCTCATCTATCCCAAGTCCGGCGGATGGGCGGCGGCGACCAGGTCAGCGAATCCGCAGCAGGTCGCAGGCGACCTGTTCTATGGGATTGGCGGCGGCTACCAGGCCAGCGGATCCGCTGCAGGGCGGCAGCCGGCAGCGACCTGAACTGCCACGGGAGACCATGACCAGGACGGCGGCGACCGGGCCTGCTTTTGAGGCGGTGGCTATTCCCTCGCGGGCTGCGATGACCACCTATCCCATCTCGCGTTGTTGTTTTTCAACTTTGAGTTTCTTGATTGAAATCCATCTCGCATTGATTGTGTGCCCCGTTGATGAATTTTTACCACTGTGGCTCTACTCTCAATTTGATGATTATTTACCCTTGTCTACTCTCAATTTGATGATTATTTACCCTTGTTTGTATTATCAATCTAATGTACAATCTAGCAATACAGAGATTTTATACTTGTTCATATTGTATAAATATATGCATATGAGAGGCATAGAGTAATCCCATTCCACTCTATCCCTCAAACCAAACATTGAAACGTAACCATTCCATTCCATTCCATCAAATATCTCCAACCAAACATCAGAATGGAACCATGACATTTCATTCCACTTCGTTCTCAAACGAAACACATAATTTAGCTGCAACGGCCACAAGCCAGTTTGCCTGCCAATCTGCCATAGAACAGCAAGCATCTTCCTTCTTGAAACTGATTTGGCCGATGAACAGCAGCAGATCAAGGGGGCAAAAGGGAAATCCAGATACATTTCACATATTGCTTATTTCAAATTCCAGATTCGGACGATTTTACTGACATATGTTTCAGTTTCAGCCTTGTGAAGACGCACTGCTTTTGTTATCTACCTATGGAAAAAGCAATATTAGTCTGTAAGTACTATTTTGTCAAGTAACTTGCTGGTAGACATTTCCACAAATCTTTCAAGTCAAAGAGACCATATAACCGTTTTCACCTATGTTGACAGGTTACAAATGTTGCATCTTTGGTATGACAAGATGTCCCTCTAAGAAACTTGGGCTCGCATCAAGAGTGTAACCATGCTAAAAGACTAAAAGTACAGTGTGTCAAAGTACATAGTTTCAGATTTAGAGAAGACCTCTCTGCTGTCTGTATCAGGGTTTTTGTAATACTGCTACATCAAAAGATCAAAGTATTCTGCAGGGAAGCTTCACATTGCCTTGCCTGATTCTTTACTGTCCGCCTTTTCCTTTTTATCGACATAGGGGTACTCGGCAGGCGAACTCCATAGGCCGAACAAGATGAAGAGGTGCGCGAACAACAGAAGTAGTGACGAATAGGCGGTAGAAGGATAAACGTTCCAGCAGAGCTCCACAACAGCAAACAAAATTATCCTGGAACAGTGAAGGACATGACATGACAGAACAAACCAAGGATGAATGTACTAGAAATGAAGCACCTCTGAAGAAACACATATAATCTTCAAAAACAGCGAACAAAAGAACTTCTATTGACATTTACCATAACTATGAGTGATTTGTTCAAACAGCTACCGCACATGATTATGACAAAAAAATTAAGGTGGAAAAAGGATGTAAAGATGCTGGTGCTCACAGAACAGATGCACTCTATAAACATGACAATGGGTGATTTGTTCAAACAGTCACTAGCGCACACTGATTTGAGGTGGAAAAACGATTTAGACGAGTCTGTTGCCTTACCTTACTACTGTTGGAAACTGTGTTCTCCACAACAGAAAAGGCAATGAATAGAAGTACCTGCAAACAGAAGAACGAACTTCATTTCCAGCATCTGTAGGTACCGGGCTACACTTGCGCGGTGGCGGTGGTGGTGGTGATGGGGGTACTTACCAAGAATAAAACTGGTAATGTAATGAGCGGGCACACAAAATACCAATGAAGTTTCCAACAAACATCACAGTCACAATATCTGGATTGAAGTTGTTATTATCTCATTAGTCTGGTAAAAGAACAGTTCCAAATGCTGTAAATATGAAATTCAAGGTTTAGAGTCAACATACGCTCTTTACTGAGAATGGACTGTCTGGGCTTGCACAAAATGAGCTCTTGAATTGATGTAGCATCTCTAAATCTGGAATGCACAAAATGGAACAAACCACCTTCATGCCTGTCAACAAGTGCAAGAATAGTAAGTATCAGCAAGAACCATACAGTTTAGAGAACAGCTATGGTGAAAGTTTTACATGCTCGGTTATCGCCTGGTTTTCCATTAATTAACTGGGCAATTCTCTTCTTCTTAATTAATCGATGAGGCAAATCTTTTGCCTCTGTTTCGGAAAAAAAATACATGCATATCTTCACCACAATTCTAGCATGTAACAACTGATTAGACCCAACATAAGAGTATACTCACTTAAACCACTTGTAGTGTGCAAACACCATAAGAGTAGTGAGGTGCAAAATCAATAGCCCAATAGCTAGCTCTTTTGATACAAAATACTTCTCAGGAACAAACTTAAAGTTGACAGACCTGAAAAGCATAAAACAGGTAAGATTGTAGCACAGTTGCATATATGCAATAATAAATATAATAAATCTATGAAGCCACAGCTGGGGATGTGATATACTGGGTATAACTATAGTGCTGAAATGGTCTGAAATTCCAGAAGTATTGTATAAGCACCAGAAATGGATGAAGACACGCCCAAGATTGAAAGCTCTTGAGATGTACTCAACAGGATGTGACAACAAGAACGGGATACCCAACAAAACCTAGAGAATGGAAATGCAAAGCATTAGAGACAAAATGAGATAATTCTTATCCATCTGGCCATCTAGCCACTTCCCGAGCAACATAGAGCACGGCACTACCACAAGTTGATGTTTTCCTGAGGCCACATTTTTATATCAATAATCACTATCTTTCCATGTGAAATGACAATATCAATAATCACTAGCTTTTTCATATACTAGAACTGCTGCATAATGAATTTGCATTTAGCGGAAAATTATAATAATCATACTGTACAAATGACGGAGAATTTAATCCCTTAGAATGCATGCTGGCAGATGTCAGTACAACTTGAAATAAAATAATGTAAGACCTAGAAACATTTATTTTTACCCTACATAGCATCTGTGAAATATGAAAGTCATGTTGGCATGCTAGAAGGAACTATCAAGCATAGCATAGCCTAAATGTGGTTAACTCATGGTGATCAGAAAACGATTCAAGAACTTCTAAGTTGTAACAATGAAACTAAGATGGCAAGTATGAATAAAGTAAAGCACAACACACCTGTACTCCTGCAGCTCCCAACAAAGCAAGAAAAACTCCTTTGATACTCATGGCCTTTATCAAGAACTTGTTAAGATAAAAGTTTATATCATAAGATGTAAGGAACAGAGCATGGTCGTATAATATTATACCTTCAACATTAGTAGAAACAAAGATGGCGCAAAAAGGAGCACGTTCATCTTAACTGAGACAGCTCCACTGCGCAAAAGTAGTTGCAATTAAAAGTGAGCAAAAAGCGTGTACTAACGGTATGGTATGTTAGTACTTTGTAAGAAACAAGCATGGATGAAATGATATAAATCAATGTCATACTCACGCAGTTCGTAATCACCTGAAAATAATTAGGCCGAGGTACCACTTGTGATAGACAATCAAGACCATAGCAGCATGGAGCAATGTCATGGCAACGCAATCGTTGAAAAGACGGAGCACAAAGATGGAGTGAACTCGCTTTGATAAGCAAAGCAAACCTAAAGCCCACCAAGGAAGCTGGTCGTCATGATCAAGAAACAGGGATGCATCAGAAACAACTCTAGGTAAACAGCTCTACAGAAGTGCTGCCAATCGAAGCCTGGTCGTACAGTTCTGTTACGAGTTTTCTTACTGGTAAAAGAACACTTAAACAGTTTTGGAGCCCCTTGTAAAATTATTATATACAGTTATCCCCGTTGAACTAAAATTTAGACTGTTCTAAGTTTAGACTTGTGAAACTAACACGGAATTATGTGAAACACATCATCAATTTCGCACTCATACCACTTCAGTCTTGACATAAAGCAGCAGAACAAGGCTCAGGTTGACAAGGTACAAGACGCCGAACAGAATCTGCAGACACAACACAGCGCACTGTCTCAGCACAGCCACCGGCAACACAAGCAAAACAAGACGATGCTGGCAAAGAAATTTAGCACCGAAAAGGTGACCTGAGCAGGGAACACTTGGCCGGCGGTGAGGAACTTGATGGCGGAGTAGACGTAGAGGAAGCCGGCCGGGTAGACGAGCGGCCCGGTGTCGCCCTCGATCTTGGTGTAGTCCCTCTCCCCCTCCCGAAAAGCATCCACCTTCCACACGAAATCAACACTCAGAAGTCAGAACCTCTGGCTAAATCCGAATTCCAAATTCTCCACCCAAAAGAGGAGAAAAAAACGAGCCTAGTGCTCGACTGCAGGTACCTGAGACATGTAGGCGTCCCAGTCGATCTTGGTATCTGCACACGGAAGCAACAGCGCGGAGGTTAGCTGCGAGCGGGAGATGGCTGGGAGGCAAAGATGGGGAAGGGGCAGGGCGCGAACAGGGGACGAAGGCGATGATGAGGGCGACGAGCGCGGCGTCGGCGAGCAGCAGGAAGGCGGCGAAGTGGAGCGGCCGCCTCCGGTCTGCTGGCTGCCCCGGCGTGCTCGCGGCGCGCTCCTTCGCCAGCCGCGCCCGCGCCATGCTGGCCGGCGACGAGGCGACGCGGCCGCAGATCCAGAGGCGGCTGAGACGATTTTTGGCCGGCCGGTGAGCAACTCGCCGGTTGGTTGGTTGGTGGAGCTGTTGCGCGTTGTGGGCATTGGGCTTGTACGCTCTTACGGTTACGGGTTACGGTCTGTTCGGCCCATGGAACGAGGTGGGCTCGAACGACAGCCACCTGCAGAAACGTTTGGGTTTAAGGCCATTATTCTTCTCTGCGTAAACTGGAACTGGCTCGGCCCAAAACCATCTTAATTAGTTTGTTTATTTTATCCCAAAAAGGTTTTTACTTAAAAGATTCACTAAAGTAAGTTATCTACAATGCGCAAAAATTAAAATGTTCATGTATCTCAACAAAAAATGCCCATATATTTGGGGAAAAAATGGTACTCTCATATTTTAAAAAGTGATCGTGTTTACAGAAGAAATATTGATGTGTTAAAAAAACTCATGTATTTAACGAAAATCATGTATTTTGAAGAACTAATCACTGAAAACTAGGTAATAAAATAACCCTAAAAATAAGGAATAAAATATGTTTATATACTCCTGGAAGAAATGTTCGCCTGTGTGTCAAAAAGAACATAAATAAAAAATAGGATAAAACTTGTAAAATCAGAACAGGCCATCAGGTGTTGTGCTAGGGTGCGCGTTATATATAGGGGCAGTTTATTCCTGCGAGTGTAGAAATAGGAATTGCCTACTAAATACAAGAACGCCTATGTATATGTCGAAAGAAAAATAAATTTATAAGCGTCTAGGTAAATGTCATGGCCTCCAATACAATTTATTTTTTTAGGTGTGCTAAAACAAACATTTTAGTAAAATTTTACTTAACCGTCTCACTTCAAGTTAAACGTACTCCCTCTATCCGGAAATACTTGTCATCAAAATGGATAAAAGGAGATGTATCTAGATATATTTTAGTTATAGATACATCCCTTTTTATCCATTTTGATGACAAATATTTTCGGACGGAGGGAGTAAATGCCAACCTAAATTGGGAATAAATTCTATACAAACTGAATGACTGGGGTTTTGACCCCAAACGTAAATGCCATGGTTGCTGCTCGGGCCAGCCCCATCCTGGCCTCCATCACCACCATCCAATCCTTGTCACAATCACTGCCATCATGCCCCCGCCACCTGCAAGCAGTAGCATCGTCGCCTTGTTGCCACCCATCTTGCCCTGGCCACCACCAATGCTACCGCGCCATTCCAAGCATCTTAATAAAACCTCAATCGCGTCGTCCCGTTCATATATTGTCGCCTATGATGAACGGAAGCATCGACATTCTAATCAAATCATCCCTATTTTTGTAGAAATCTCGCTCAACTTTATTAATGCAGAATGTTCATAGGTGCAAGGGTATCATCATACGGATTACCCAACTAAATATGGCGTCCTATGTACAGATTACATGCAAACTTGGCGAGAGTGTGTGCTTCAAAATTACAATTCCTACGCTCAAGATAAATTTACAAGATTGAAACCCAGCCTCGCGCTCCAATATTTCATGTAGAATTACACGTGATTTCCTCCGGATCATTGCTCAATGTCCTACACCACTACCGGACAGTCCGAGGCAACACAAAGTTTCTGTACGCCTGGATACTCCACAAGTGACCTAGCCTCTCGACAGACCAAAACTTCAAGTGTTGTTGGGTCGGTGATGCCACTGAATACTTTCGCCAAAGCTCCTTGGTAAACACCATTGGCATCTCTACAGATTGCCGCCGCTACTCCTCTATAGCCATTGCTTGCTACTGCCCATCCGCATTGAATTTGAATTTCATATAACTAGATCTCCGGCGGTGGCAGCCAGCGTTCTGAGAGATCCCCGTTTGACGGACAGGTTTGTGCACTGTTGCTGCCAGTGGTAGTGATGCTAAGTCCATCAGGTACGTGTTTTTTTTTGTGAGACATCAGGTACATGTTGATGAAGGAGTTTGTATGTCACATACCAAATTGACCACAAAGTTATAGCCAACCTTGTGAACTTCTCATAGGATAAACTCCCATGCATCTAAAATATCCAACACTTTGCATTAGGCTCAGTGTTGTCCACCGTCCGCTCAACCAAATCCTCGTTAGACAAGGCCCATGTGCAACTGGCCATGGGCAGCTTATCAGTGCACGTCGTCATGAGTCCTCCCCGCCGCAAAGAGGGCATGCATTAATACGTGACATGTTCCTATTGTGAAAACGTCTGTCGTCGGGAGCGAGTAACGGGCAAGTCGCCACAAAAACACCTTAACCTTTGAGGGGACTGAAATGTTTCATAGAGACGACCAAGCCTTCTCCTCCGTCGCATTATGTACCCATCCGACATTTTGGAAATCATGAAATATGATAATCGTCCGGAAACCCAAAGTGACACCCTGAGCGGACTATAACACATAAGCATTAATGCATGTAGGCTCCATGTTAAGAGCCAAACAAGGTTTTATACGTTGCAGAATACTACCTCCGTCCTGATTTATTGGTCCTCATTGTATTCCGTGCGAGATTTTGACCATAAATTTAACTAACAAAATGTTTATGCATGTCACAAAAAATTATATCATTGAAAACTACATTCAAATATGAATCCAATGATATATTTTTCGTTCACATGCATTAATATTTTGTTAATTAAATCTTAGATCAAAATTTGATATAAATTTCAAAGGGGACCAATAAACAAGGACGGAGGTAGTGTTTCATTAACTCAATTAAGGCCAACTTAAACAATGAAGATGCCCAAGAAACCAAAAAAAACTTTGCATCAAAATGGAGTTTTTTAAAAGCAAAACCTTTTTTTTTTAGAATCAGCAAAACTATTTTTTGAGTGGTTTTTAAACGTAAAACTAGGAGGTGCCTGCCGACGGGAATTCAGGAGGAGAAGTCCGGGCCTTTGATGGACAAAAAACAGGGCGGCTAGTCCATAGGAACGCCCTATATGGCCCAACCAACGCAGCCGCAAAACCCTCGCTGAGTCTTCGCCCGATCGCTCGTCAAATCTCTTCTTCGATCGCCGGCGGGCGGCACCGGCGGGGACCGAAGGCAACACTGTGAGCGACATCCTCTGAATCCACCATGCTCTGCACGGCCTACCTCTCCTGTCTTTTGCTTTTTAATCTGCGCCGGCTGGGTGTTGGGATTGGGTGCGAGGCTAGATAGATCTACAAGGGAGTTGATCAGCTCATGGTGGATATCATCATATATAATCATAACTGAATGCTGACTGGTGCCTCGCAAGATAGGAACATAACAATGTTATAAAATGAGCAGTTTTGCTAGAACTCATCTAGATGAGATGTAATTTGGTCTCATTCACCTTTTATAGCCATTGGATGTGATGCTATAAGATGCGTGTGTGCTGACGTGGGTTGTATCTGTTCTTGTTTTTCAGGTGAATGAGACCAAATTATATCTCATCTAGATGAGTTCTAGGTACTCCCTTAAATGAGTTTGCCCAAATTTCATCTCATATACAAACGTGCAGTCCTACTTTTTGATGTACAACTAGCAGAGTCGGTGGCGGTGCTAGACTCACAATTGTGATGCCATTTCGTCTGAACTCTCGGTGTTTATATTTTGTCATAAATATACAATTTGGTAAGAGGGATTGGCACACTATGTGATGCCAGTTGACATCACAGACATGGCAAAGTATGTGTAGCGCACCGTCACCGAGCAGAGTGGTCCGTTGTACTATATTGTAACAGATCCACTGTATATTGTGATACTTGGTAGTATTTGTTACCAGGTTTAATTTTAATTCTCTGCTACACTGGCATTGCTATATCATTTGAAGTATATAAAAAGTTGTATCCGAAATGTACACAATGAGGAAAATACATGCAAGGTTGGGCTTTGAGATATTTTTTTTCTGTGAAATGTTGCGACTACTTTGCATATCCCCTAAAATTTCATTTCTGATTTAGTGGAATAGCTTGCGTGGTTGTGCTAATTACCTTGTAGTTTACCCTTCACATTTTCAAATTGACCACTAATCTGCTGAAGTTACTGCGATATGGTGATCTCTTTGGTAGTGGGTACAATCTACAGAAATGTTGTTGCTGTTCCATCTGTTTAAAACAACTATTGGAAAACCTTTTTTTTTTCCATGCGACACTGATATATGCCTATTTCTGGCCAAGTGCTGCCATTTTCGTAAGAACTGAACTACTAGAACAGTTGTAAAGTCTGAAAGTCTAGTTGACTCTAACTCCTGGCAGGTAGCAGGAACCAGGTAGTTGACAAGGAACCTAGGGAACTAACTAATCAATAGCATGGCCTCCACCAACGAGTTATCCATGAAGCTCCTGATCGACACCAAGTCTCATAAAGTGTGCTTCGCCGAGGCCGGCAGCGACGTCGTGGAGTTCCTCTCCGGCCTCCTCTCCCTGCCGCTGGGCACCGTGACCACCCTGCTCACCAAAGAGCGCATGGTGGGCAGCATCGGCAATGTGGTCGGCAGCATGGAGAAGCTGGACGCAAACTACAAGAGCAAGGAGCTGCACCTCAGCCCGGAAGTCGGCCCCGCCACGCTCTCCTGCCTGCAGCAGCTGCTGAGCGCGCAGCTCACCAACGGCAACGGCAACGGCAGCCTCTTCACACGCCGTAACTCTAGAAACTCGTACAATGAGCATAGCAGTGAATACGTGGCCGCGATGCTCGCCGCCGCCAGAGCCAACGGGAACGTTGCTCCCGCCGCAGCAGCCACGACCACGGTGCTGCCTGGGTCCACGTACACAGTCGGGGACGACCTCTCGGTGACACCGGCGTCCTTTTTTACAACGATCCCGATGTTGGGCATCACGAGGTTCGCACAGTGCGGCGTCAAGGACTTCAGCGTGATGCAGGAGGAGACAGTGAAGATCGGCAAGGAAGAGGTACTTCTACTTGGTGTAGTGCCTTAATTTCTTTCGAGCCTTTGAACTTTAGGTGGTGATTTTTCCCTGAACTGAACCGATGATTGTTTTCAATGCGTTGGATTTTGAAATGTAGGCGGTGGGGATACTTGCTGCTTCCCTCAAGTCGAAGACCGTTCTGACGGACGTCTTCCTGCCCAAGAAGAATGCTCGCTGCAAGAGAGAACCTCCCGAGGAAGTCATTCAGTTATGAACGAGTCCACAAACTTTTCTGATGGTGTTACGACTTATGAGAGAAAGGAGATAGATTTCCATATGACTTGGTACTGTTAGTACTTGCTTGTTTAGCCGTGATGAGTTAGGCCTTGTATAATGAAAGATGCTTAGGAAGGTGTTTAGAAAAATAAACTGGGTTTCTGAAGCACAGGTGCCTATTTTTATAGGAGAGACGCTTAGTTAAGCGTCTACCCTGTATAAATAAGCACCGGTGCTCAAGGAAATCCTAGTTTATTTCTCTAAGATCCTATCCTAAGCACCTCCCATTGTACAAGTCCTTAATGAGAAGACATCTTGCTTCTTTGGTTTCTGCTATCATTCTGCAAAAGTGCATATGAATACATGGACCTGTCAATAATCCTAGTTAGAACCTTTGCTTGGTGAGGAGCAATTTGTTAGAATTGCCAATTCACTTGATATTTTAACCACGTATATTCCAACCATTTATTACTTCGGATGTTATTTATTCCACCATGATGATTGATAAATAGATAAAGTTTTCCCAGTAAAAATCGTTGTCGGTCTTGATCAATTTACTCGGAATCATACACCATGTCCTAAACTTCACGTCGTGATCCTCAAATGATATATTTTTTGTCATCAGTGATCGTTGCCTCGAGACATAGTTCCTCGACTTGGCCAACCATGGTTCATAAGAACTGGTATTTGCTCTCGTTTGCAACGCACGGGCATTTGCGCTAGTCAAGTTTCATTCACCGTGGAAGCCAATTCACCTGTAGAAGGAAACAGTTTAATTCACCATATGGAAGCAACGCATTCATCCATTGGAAACTCTTTTTTGTTAAGGAAGCCAATTTAAATAATAAGGGAACAATATTTGCTTCCCAAGGAAGAGGACCGCCTGCTAACCATCGGAGCTGATCCCATCAAATATGGTAACAAATTATTGTAGAATATCTGATTTACGCAAGCAGTTATGGAAAGAAAATCGCTGTTACTAGTGTCTATCCAAACAAACTGCATGCCTAGGCATCGCCACGCGAGCACACAACACATCGGACGTCCATATTATTTCCAATCCGATGGCGTATGACAGGTCTGATGGGTGCATATCATCAGTAGTCTGATGCCTAGGATAAATTCGTGCGCGTGCTCATCTGCATCCACACCATCTAAACCCTAGCTAGCCGCCGCTGCTCCCTGATCGACTGCTTTCTCCTCGACCTTCACCTTTGCACACCGCCGCTGAGCGCCTGCGCCGTGATTTAAAATGCCTCGCCGCCAGCGGGCGGCGATGTCGTCGGAATCGGATGATGCTAGTGCGCCGGAGTGGGGATCGGAGGATGAGGATGAGGATGAGGATGACGAGATAGCTGCACAGGGGGCAGCCGCAGCGACTTTGGCGGCGGGGTTATCGATCAAGCTCGTGATCGACACCAAGTCTCAGAAGGTGCGGTTCGCCGAGGCCGCAAGCGACGTCGTGGAGTTCCTCACCGGCCTCCTGTCCATGCCGCTGGGCACCGTCGTCGACCTGCTGACCAAGGAGCGCATGGTCGGCAGCATCGGCAACGTACTCGGCAGCGTGGAGAAGATGGACGCCGGCTACAAGGGCAAGGAGCGGCGCCTCAGCCCGGCCGTCGCCCCCTCCGCGCTCTCCCGCCTGCAGCAACTACTGAGCGCACACCTCAGCAACGGCCGAACCTGCCATTGCACCAGTTCGATGAACAATGCCATCACGCGAGCAGCCGCGGGAACATCCACGACGGCGTCGCTACCCACGGCCACGTACACGGTCGGGGACGACCTCTCGGTGACTCCGGCTTCTTTTTTCTCGACCATCTCGCTACTGGGCATCACGCAGTTCGCACAATTTGGCGGCGAGGACCTCAGCGCGCTGCAGGAGAAAACCGTGAAGATCGGCAAGGAAGAGGTACGTAAACGTAAGTGGTGTGCTTCAGTTTCTAGGAGTTTTGAACTGGTGACTGATTTCTTTTCTCTGCGTTGGAATGTAGGCGCTGAGGATACTCGCTGCTTCCCTCAAGTCCAAGACCGTGCTGACGGATGTCTTCCTCAAGAGTCAAGAGTGAAGCCATTGTCCACTAATAGTAGTTCAGAATTTTACTATCATATCATTATGATAGAAAGGATATGTTTTTCAGTATCACTTGAATTTAGTCGTGATTGCATATTTTTCTTGTGCGGCTGCTGCCGTGATGAATCAAAGATTCTGCCAATGTTGCTTTTGGTGTCTCTCGGTTGATTGCTTCGATGAGTGGGTGTTAGAATTGACAGTTCAGTATAAACTTGAACTAGTTTCGGATCAGCATACACAATCCCTATATCACTAATTAAACAAACACATACTATAACATAATCAGCCATGTAACACATAGTAGGACCTCACGAAATGGTACTGGAGTCCCATCGGTACTGATGGGGCAGTAAGTAGTGGCGGTTCTAATGTCGGTGTGAAGAAGACGTTCATCTTCTCCATTGGGGAGCCCTTTCAGCACTAGTAGAAAAGGAGGCAAAGGTCCAGACCGGGTCAGCCCATTAGTCCCAGTTCAGTTCAGAACCGGGACCCATGGGGCATTGGACCCGGTTCGTGAGCCCCGGGAGCCGGCCGGGCCACGTGGGCCATTGGTCCCGGTTCGTCTGGACCTTTTGGTCCCGGTTCGTCCCATCAATCGGGATCAATGGGCCTTGCTCCTGGCCCACCATCATTGGTCCCGATTGGTGGCTTAAACCGGGACCAAAGGCTGCCCTTTAGTCCCGGTTCATGCCACCAACCGGGACCAATGAGGTGCCTATATATACCCTCTCGCGTAAGAGCAGAGCACATTGCTCTGTTTTTTCTGGCCGCCGAGGGGGAGAAGGCTTGGTGATGCTTTAACTCACCTCCTATGCACACAAGGTGTTCGATGGAATGCCCGAGCCACACTACTTAAGCTTTCTCCTCTCCAAGCTCGACCTCCAAGCTCCATTTTCCTCAATATTTGTCTAGGTTTAGCGGTCCGTCATGCCCGTCCCGTCTTCACCGCCGTCGATCACCAGCCGATCTCATCGCCGGCACCACCGTGGTGAGCCTCTTGTTCTTATCTTCTTTCTGAAAGAAAAAATATTCTTACTTGTATGTTTAGAGAGATACTTGTATAATTTTCTTACTTTTATTATTTCATCTTATATAGTGCGATGGTTTTGGTATCCGCCACCGTCGGCCCTCGTCCTATCTATGATTCGGATGTGGTATATATTATCTTTTCATAACTATTGGTTCATTTATTGTTTATGAAAATTATGCCGACCAACGTGACATAGATTTTATTTATCTAGGAGGTTGTTGAACCGAAAATTCCAACCGATCCTATTATCGAGAGGTTAAATTTAGTTGAAGAAGAAAACAATTTCTTGAAGAAAAAATAAAAAAAATTGAGGAGGAGAAGATGACATTGGAGTTGCATGTTGTGAATGTCGTCGATGATCACATGATCACTAGTAGAAAACAGGGCAATGGTCCAGGCCCGGCCAGCCCATTAGTCCCGGTTCAATCCAGAACCGGGACCAATGGGGGCATTGGACCCGGTTTGTGAGCCCCGGGGGCCGGCCGGGCCACGTGGGCCATTGGTCCCGGTTCGTCTGGACCTTTTGGTCCCGGTTGGTGGGACAAACTGGGACCAATGTGCCTCGCTCCTGGCCCACCACCATGGGTCCCGGTTGGTGGGGACGAACCGACCAACGCCGCCCTTTAGTCCCGGTTCAAGTCACCAACCGGGACCAATTAGTTGCCTATATATACCCTCGCCCATGAAAGCAGAGCACTCCCAATGCTCTGCTTTTCGTGGCAAAGTAGGGGAGAGCTTTGTGGTGCTCTAGCTCACCTCCTATGCACACGAGGTGTTCGATGGAATGCCCGAGCCACACTACTTAAGCTTTCTCATCTCCAAGCTCGACCTCCAAGCTCCATTTTCCTTAATATTTGTCTAGGTTTAGCGGTCCGTCATGTCCCGTCCCCGTCTTCACCGCCGTCGATCGCCCGCGCCGATCTCGTCGCCGGCACCACCGTGGTGAGCCTCTTGTTCTTATCTTATCTTCTTTCTGAAAGGAAAAAAAATTCTTACTTGTATGTTTATATAGATACTTGTATAATTTTCTTACTTTTATTATTGCATCTTATATAGTGCGATGGTTTTGGTATCCGCCCGCCGGCCGTCGTCCTGTCTATGATTCGGATGTGGTATATATTATCTTTTTATAACTATTGGTTCATTTATTGTTTATGACAATTATGCCGACCAACGTGACATAGATTTTATTTATCTAGGAGGTTGTTGAACCGGAAATTCCAACCGACCCTATTGTCGAGAGGTTAAATTTAGTTGAAGAAGAAAGCAATTTGTTGAAGGAAAAAATTAGAAAAATTGAGGAGGAGAAGATGATATTGGAGTTGCATGTTGCGGATGTCGTCGATGATCACAAGATCAAGATGGATGCAATGCGCTTGAAGATTAGAAAGATTAGAAAATATGCCATTCATACCGAGGCTTGGTATCATTATACCGTTGGATCAGTTGTTACATTGGTTGCGATTATGATCGCATTTGTTTTCGCATTGAAATGTTTTACATAGTTTCAGTGTATGGTTTAATTAATTTAGATGCTCTGCAGAGCTTTATGTTGTTAGATGAGAACTATGTATGTACTTTGGTTTTAATGTGATGATGAACTTCTATTAATTTGGTCACTTAATTATCTATTCATGATGTTCTCAGAATGATTTTTGACACACTTAATTATATATAATGCACGCAGATGAACGGGGAATGGATGTACGGTTCAAGACACACCTCCGAGTACATTAAGGGCGCATGATTTTCTCAAGTGGCTGAGGCAAACAAGAAGAATGGTTTTATGTGTAGTCCATGCCCTATATGTGGGAATACGTAAGTCTTACTCGACCGGAAAATCCTCCACACCCACCGCTTTACAAGGGTTTCATGCCACACTATAATGTTTGGACAAGGCATGGAGAAATAGGGGTTATGATGGAAGACGGCGAAGAAGAAGAGTACGATGACAACTATGTGCCCCGAATACGGTGATGCTATTGAACATCAAGAGGAACCAGACGATGTGCACGATGATGTCAGCAGAACGGCGAAGCTGCTGAAGATCAAGAGGAACCAGATGATGTGCCCGATGATGGTGATCTCCGCAGGGTCATTGTCGATGCAAGGACGCAATGCAAAAGTCAAAAGGAGAAGCTGAAGTTCGATCGCATGTTAGAGGACCACAAAAAAGGGTTGTACCCCAATTACGAAGATGGCAACACAAAGCTCGGTACCGTACTGGAATTGCTGCAGCGGAAGGCAGAGAATGTTGTGCCTGACAAATGATTTGAGAAGCTACTGAAAATATTGAAGAAGAAGCTTCCAAAGGATAACGAATTGCCCGACAGTACATACGCAGCAAAGAAGGTCGTATGCCCTCTAGGATTGGAGGTGCAGAAGATACATGCATGCCCTAATGATCTGCATCCTCCACCATGGTGCGTACAAGGATCTGAACGCATGCCCGGTATGCGGTGCATTACGGTATAAGATCGACGAGATGACCTGGTGATGTTGATGGCGAGCCCCGTGAAGAGGGTTCTGCGAAGGTGATCTGGTATGCTCCTATAATACCACGGTTGAAACGTCTGCTCGTTCAAACGGAGAGCATGCCAAGTTGATGCGATGGCACAGTGAGGACCGTAAGAAAGACGGGAAGTTGAGAGCACCCGCTGACGGGTCGCAGTGGAGAAAAATCGAGAGAAAGTACTGGGATGAGTTTGCAAGTGACCCAAGGAACGTATGGTTTGCTTTAAGCACGGATGGCATTAATCCTTTCGGGAGCAGAGCAGCAATCACAGCACTGGCCCGTGACTCTATGTATGTATAACCTTCCTCCTTGAATGTGCATGAAGCGGAAGTTCATTATGATGCCGCTTCTCATCCAAGGCCCTAAGCAACCCGACAACGACATTGATGTGTACCTAAGGCCATTAGTTGAAGAACTTTTACAGCTGTGGAATGGAAACGGTGTACGTACGTGGGATGAGCACAAACATGAGGAATTTAACCTAAAGGCGTTGTTGTTCGTGACCATCAATGATTGGCCCGCTCTCAGTAACCTTTCAGGACAGACAAACAAGGGATACCACGCATGCACGCACCGCTTACTTGACACCGATAGTATATACCGGCAAGCTGCAGGAAGAATGTGTACAGGCCATCGTCGAATTCTTCCGACCAACCATCACTGTCGAAATAAAGGCAAGCATTTCAAAGGCGAGGCAGATCACGTAAGTGCTATGGTCAATGATTTACACGTAATCTTTGGAAAGGGTCCCGGCGGACTAGCTGTTCCGAATGACGCTGAGAATCACGCACCCATGTGGAAGAAGAAATATATATTTTGGGACCTACCCTACTGGAAAGACCTAGAGGTCCGCTCTTCGATCGACGTGATGCACGTGACGAAGAACCTTTGCGTGAACCTGCTAGGCTTCTTGGGCGTGTATGGGAAGACAAAAGATACACCTGAGGGAGGACCTGCAACGCTTGCACGAAAAGAGGGCATGCCTCAAGCAAGATGAAGGTCCCGCTACCACGCTCTTCTAAAGAAGAGAAATAAATCTTCTTTGAATGCCTGCTCAAGATGAAGGTCCCGACCGCTTCTCTCGAATATAAAGGGAATAATAAATATGCCAGAGAAAAAGTTCCAGAACCTAAAGTCTCATGACTGCCACATGATTATGACGCAACTGCTTCCGGTTGCATTGAGGGGGCTTCTATCGGAAAACGTCTGATTAACCATTGTGAAGCTATGTGCATTCCTCAATGCAATCTCTCAGAAGGTGATCGATCCAGAAATCATACCAAGGCTAAGGAGTGATGTGGTGCAATGTCTTGTCGGGCTTCGAGCTGGTGTTCCCACCATCCTTCTTCAATATCATGACGCATCGCCCTAGTTCATCTAGTTGACGAGATTGTCATTCTAGGCCCCGTATTTCTAGACAATATGTACCCCTTTGAGTGGTTCTTGGGAGTCCTAAATAAATTTGTTCGTAACCGCGATTGGCCAGTAGGAAGCATCTCCATGGGCCATCAAACAGAGGATGTCATCGGGTTTTGTGTTGACTTCATTTCTGGCCTTAAGAAGATAGGTCTCCCTAAATCGCGGTATGAGGGGAGACTGATCGAAAAAGGCATGCTTGGAAGGGACTCAATAATATGCAGGGACGGATATTCTTGGTCTCAAGCACACTACACAGTTCTACTGAACTCTACCTTGGTGACCCCTTATGTCGATGAACACAAGAACAGTCTGCGCTCCAAACACCCGGGCAAAGGCGACGACCGGATTACATGTGAACACATCAGACTTTCAGCAGTTGGTTGGAAGCATGTATCAGAGGTGACAACACTGTTTGTGATGAGCTGTACTTGTTGTTCAGGGGACCATCTTTGACTGTATTGATTTGGAAAGGATACGAGATAAATGGGAATACATTTTACATGATTGACCAAGATGAAAAGAGCAGCAACCAAAACGGCGGTGTCCGCTTTGATGCAACAACCGAGAGGGGAAAGGACACATATTATGGTTACATAGTGGACATATGGGAACTTGACTACGAACATGATTTTAAGGTCCCTTTGTTTAAGTGCAAATGGGTCAATCTGTCAGGAGGTGGGGTACAGGTAGACCCACAGTACGGAATGACAACAGTGGATCTGAAAAATCTTGGGTACAATGACGAACCGTTCGTCCTAGCCATTGATGTGGCACATGTTATCTATGTGAAGGACATGTCTACCAGACCGAGAAAGAGAAAAGATAAGGAAGCGAATACATCATACGATGAGCCAAAGCGCCACATAGTTCTTTCAGGAAAAAGGGACATCGTGGGAGTGGAGGACAAGATGTACATGTCTCAAGATTATGAAAAGTTTCATGAAATTCCTCCTTCAAAGTCAAGGCTGACCCCAGCATCCTGATAAACGATGAAGATTATCCATGGTTACGGCGCAATAAGGAAATGACACAAGCAAAGAAAAAGTGAAGACTTTCTCCCGCAACTATTATGATGATACCATGCCAACTTTGTAACTGACGAGTATGATACCATGCCAACTTTCAACTTTTTCAGAGTTCATTCGAAATGCTTTAATGTCTTATGGTTCGGCCCTCGTAATAATTAAAAATAACAACAATAAGTTTTTTTGTTGTAAGTAGAAACAAAATAAAATAAAGAAAGCAAGAAAGAAAACAAAAAAACAAAAATAGTGTTTTCAAATTTGAAAACTAATGGCACTAACAGAAAGTTTATAATTTTCCTAAAACTAAAAGCAAAAAGAATTGAAAAATAAAGCAAAAAACAAATGAAAATAAATAATGCAGAAATCAAAACAGAAAAAAACAACAATAAGTATTTTGTTGTAAGTAGAAACAAAATAAAATAAATAAAGCAAGAAAGAAAACAAAAAAACAAAAAAAGTGTTTTCAAATTTGAAAAGTAATGGCACTAAAAGAAAGTTTATAATTTTCCTAAAACTAAAAGCAAAAAGAATTAAAAAATAGAGCAAAAGCAAAAGAAAATGAATAATGCAGAAAACAAAACAAAAAAACTGGAAAAAATAAAAATAGCAACAATAAGTAAAGAAAACAAAAAAATAAAAATTGCCACCCATCGGGCCACCACACTGAATACGACTAGAAACCCATCCATGGGTCAGATTCACGCCTTGCAGGCCAAGCAGCCCATCGAACATAGCAGTAACAAGTAGGCCCGTAAGCCTGCAATGGAGAGGAGGTTGAGAGGGTGTGGCAGTGGGGCTTATAAAACACTGCGCGTCCCTCTCAACTAGCGAGGTGGGACTAAACTTTGGCCCCGACGCTGCAGCAGGGGTTTGGTCCCGGTTGGTGGCACCAACCGACTAAAGGGGAGCATTGGTACCGGTTCGTGGCACCAACCGGTACCAAAGGCCGCCGCTTCCCGCCTTTGGGCTGCCGAAAAGAGGCCTTTGGTCCCGGTTGGTGGCACCAACCGGGACTAGTAGGTATTAGTCCCGGTTGGTTTCACGAACCGGGACCAATGACTTTGCTATATAAGCAAACACTTTGCAAAAATTCAGAATCCCATCGCCAGTTGCCCCCGACGACGCCGACCCTCCTCGACGCCGCCAGTTGCTCCACTCGCCGTCGCCGCTGCCGCCGCCGCCGCCAAGGCCGTCGCCTCCCAACTCACCGTCCTCGTCCTCCTCGAGCTCAAGGCTGCCCTCGTTGTTGCCTCCCGAGCCCAGCGCCCGTCCGCCTCGAGCCTGCCCGTCGTCCCGCCACACCGGGCGCCTCGCCACGCCGTCAATCATCGTCATCTAGTCATTGTGAGCCGTCATACCGGCTCTGTTTTTTCACTTTTACTAGTTTAATTTTTTGTTCATATATATATATATATATAATGTATATGTGTATGTATGTGGCTATGTGTATGTAGATGTTCAAAATGTATAAAAATTGTTCGTAGCATGTTTTTCTTCATATATGTATTTTTTGTTCATATGTGTATTAATGTTTTCATATATGCAAAAGATAGATTTTTAGAAAAGTTAGGTTTTTTTCTGTTCATAGATTTTTTGGTGATATTAATTATTGTAGAAATATGCAAATGTTTGTATATTCATATGAACAATGCATAGGCAAAACCTTTGTTTTTTTCGAAATTTTCTATTTGAACATTTTTTTTAAAACAAGCTACTAAAAGAATGAGAGGAAATAGGAAAATAAGAAGAGGAAGAAAGGAGAAGAAGAGGAGAGGAAGAAGAGGAGAAATAAATAAGAAGAGGAAATAAGAAGAAGAAGAAGAAGAAAGGAATAGGAGAAGAAGAAAAATAGAAAATTCTATTTTTCTTCTTCTCCTCTATTCCTTTCTTCTTCTCCTCTTTTTTTTCTTCTTTTTTTTCTTTTTTTTCTTCTTCCTCTTTTCTTCCTTTTCCTTATTTTCCTTTCTCGCGAGAAGAAGAAAAAGAAGAGTAGTAGAAGAAGAAAGGAATAGAGGAGAAAGAAGAAACTTCAACACGAGGGGGGGGGGGGTACCGATACCCCCGCCCCGATAACATTATTTTCCCATGTATATGTTTGTCGCGTCATTGTCGATATAACCCCCTCGAGATAACTTCGACATGAGGGGCGGTCGATATATATACCCCCTCTTGACCGTGATAACTTATACAACGGCATCACCCCCCTCGGCCCTCTCGCTCGACCAAAACTCTCGTGGACACCCAAACCCTAGAGAGAAAACGATGTTTGTCTCCTACCCCCTCCCGCCGCACCCCTACCCGACAAATTAACTCTCTCGAGGCCACCCAAAATAACCCTTGAAGCGTTGTGTCGAGGCGACCCCAAACCCAAGAGAGAAAACGATGTTGGTCTCCTACCCCTCCGCCGCCGCCCCTACCCGACAAATTAACTATCTCGAGGCCACCCACACTAACATGTTTCCTTATTGTGATTAGCTAGCTAGTTCTACGTTTGCCACTAATATATATATATATATGTATATATATATATATATATCCATCTGTACCATGTTTGAATAATAATTGACGTGTTGTAAATTTTTGCAGAAACTATGGAGCACTCCCGAGACGAAGAAAGCGAAGCGATGTTGGGGCACATAATCGCACAAGGAAGTGATGAAGTTGCGTCATTTCTCAACGACACCGGACTGGGTGAAGAAGAGGGCTATGTTCATGATGGCTTCGAACCATTAATGCCGGTACAAGAAGAGGATTATGTTCATGATGGCTCCGGTGACACAATGGAGGTACAAGCGTATGAGACCGTCTTGACCGCTTCCGTGACCGAACCGAAGTCCGCCAGTATATATATATTAGTTAAGCCCGTGTTGACTAGTTAATTGATGCATCCATTGTTTTGGTATATGTACACATATTAATTACTCTCGTCTTTCTTCCTTATAATTTCTAGCCCTCCGGATCGGGCACAACTTCGGTAAGGAGACGAGGCCCGAAGAAAAAGTTGAGCTCGGATGAAAAGTTTGAGATCATAGAAATCGCGCCTGACGGTGAACCGATTGAACCCATGCGGACAAGGAAGGCATTTTCTGCTCAATGCGGGGTTCTTGTTAGGGACAAGATCCCGATCAGCATCCATCAATGGTATAAGCCTAAGGAGGAAGACCCCGAGGTGTCTTATGTCAATGATATGCGAAAGAAGATCTTTGGACTGAGCTGAAGGCAAATTTCACCCTACCGCCAGAGGAGGATCCGGAGAAGCCAGTTAAAGAGCAATTAATCAAGTCTTGTGCTCTTAAGAAGATGGCAACCCTAATGAGGAAGTGGAGGAAAGAGCTGAACCAATTTGTCGAGAAAGATAAGACACCAGAATTCATCGGCAAATATGAGAAGATCAAAGATCATCGCCTGCATTTGTGGCCCACAAGACATCGGAAAAGAGTAAGAAGATGTCGGCGACAAACAAGCAAAATGCTGCAAAGAAGAAGCTTCACCATCGCACGGGGTCAGGTGGCTACCTCAAAGCCCGGCCTAAGTGGTCCAAGGCTGAGCATGATCTTCTTGAAAAAGGGATGGAACCAGAGACAATGTATCGCCAGACTGCTGCCGGACTTGGTTCTTCGGGCTGGCGGAACCTTGGACCTCAGAGTGGAAGTGCCCGGTGGGCCAGACGAGCAATCGCAAATACCGGTCGGAAGCTTCGACACTATATCGATGCAGCGCAGCGAGGGACGCTCCTTCCAAACAGGGAGAAGGACGAGCTCACAATGTCCCTTGGGAATCCACGAGCACCTCGGACGGACACGAGGCACGCCAGCTCCCTTTCGTGGAAGGTTGGTTTTCCGGACGCAGGGGTTACAAAACCCACGAGAGGAGGAAGAAACTGGAGCAGGACCAACTGCAGCGCTGCACGAAAGGGTAATGGGGCTAGAGGAACGAGAAGCGGCAGATCGTAGCAAACGACACCGAAGCTTCCCAAGCTACCCCGCCATCTCGGCGGAGAAGCAGCGTGGCTTCCACCGAGCTGCTTCAATGAGCATGTTTTGACGGCTCCTGCCGGCTATCCCGTGGATGGTATCACGGAGTCTCAAAGTTGCCACATTATGGCGCGATGGATGACTTTGAAGGTCAAGGCGGATGTTGGCCAAGTTTATCCTAGTGGACCCGGCACAACTTATCACTGCCACCGATTCCGTGAAGGATATGCTAAGGTGATGGTGGATGAAATAACGGAGGGATTTGAGGACCTCCCGCTTGACCACCCTATCGGTGAAGGGGAGACTAGGCTGGGTTCTGCTCTGAAGACTCCATGCCTATGGCGGAAGGATCTCATCAACCTTCCGAACTGGACGCCTCCGCCTCCTCCTCCTCCTCCAGCGAGTCAGGGCACTCCGCCTCCTCCTCCGGCGAGTGACGACCAGGGCACGCGTGGCGGCACTCCGCCTCCTTCTCCGGCGCGTGGCGGCACTCCGCCTCCTTCTTCGCCTGCGCCGGCGCACCCGAGCGGCCAGCCTCCTCCTTCTCCGCCTCGTCAGCATGGGCGGAAGAGACCCGCCGCCGCTCCGGCTGCTCCGGCGCGTCGTAGACCTTCTCCTCCGCCTCGTAAGCAAGTAAAAAAGAAGACATCTGCTCCGTCTGCTCTACCGGCGTCTAGCAGTACAACCAAAGGCGGGAGGAAATACAGATACGGTCCTTCTCTGAAGACTCCAGAGAAGTTACCGTACGAGAGGACCGAGGAGGAAAATGCGAAGATCGCGCAGACCGAAGTGGATGACTGGTTTGCAGGGTTGAAAGCAAAGAGACGTCCACCTCCGGAGGAGAAGGTAGATCCGGTGAAAGCGAAGCGCACTTTGGCTGCCCTGAGGAAACCGACAAAGTCTCCGCCGAGAACCAACTATGATCGCATTACTGAACAGACATATCTCCAAGCGGAGCGGTCGGGAAGTACTGTCAGACATCAAAGAGCAAAAGAACAAGCAGCTAAGAAAAAAATTGACCAGCTCCGCGAACAAGCAAACCAATCGTGCCCCCCGCTCAATGTGTTTAGCGGCAACATCGTCGCTAATGTTCCGGGGATGGTCGCCGGTTATGGCAATCTACAAGATTACCTGCCTGACGATGCATTTCCTGAATACATGAAGGTGGACGAACACAGATACGAGTACGGGAAGCCTCTCGTCAAAGATGAAAAATCTCTAACAACGATGATGCGAAGATTCCATACTTGGTACATGAAAACCTGCAGAGAGTCTGGGGGGACGAATTGTTTGTATCTGAACATTAAAGAGGAGCACGACCTTGTTGGAACTGATCTGTTGTGTGTTCCATTTGAGGAGTTCTTTGTGTTCTTCAATCAAAAGGCCCTCGATAAATTAACGGTCTTTTGCTACTGCTGTAAGTACTATTTCTGTCATTAAGTCTCTATATATAGCTCGGCTCTTTCATTGCATGTATTTATAATTAATTATCCTCAATATATTATGCAGATTGAAGATCGTCGAGTGCAAAATGAAATCTATGATATTGGGTTCATTAACACAAATATCATAGATGTATTTCTAGTTGAAAAGCACGTCAAAGAGGCCGAGGACAACTTGCTACAATCGTTGATGAAAAATCAAAACAAAGATACCATACTCTTTCCTTATAACGGCAAGTGAGTGTTACTGATCGTTTGCATATTCCGTTTCCCTTATTACTCGAGCGAGGTTATAGTAATGTAATTGATGAGTTATGCATGCATGCGTAGGTTCCACTATATTCTTCTGGAGATTAAGCTTGAGCGTGGACTAGTAACCGTCTTAGACTCGAGACGGAAAGATCTCAGCACCTATGCGGACATGACTGAAATGCTCAGCAAGTAAGTTCAATTAACCGATCATTATTGCACCATAGCGACAACTTTTTGTTCATTTCCTGATATCTCAAGTAATAATAATTATTTTCTTTGTCTTGCAGGGTTTGGAAACAGTTCACGACAAAAGCTCCGGGACTGCCGAAGGAGCTGCGATATATATACCCGAAAGTAAGTACTACTGGCTAGCTAGTTGTGCGCATCTCCCGTTGATTCTATAGCTATACTTTCATCAATGCCATTTATAATGCTTCATTATCAGTTTGATTGACCTCTGTTTCTCGTAAAGTGCTTGTGGCAGGAACAAGGGAATGATTTCTATGGATACTACGTGTGCGAGTTCATCTACAACGCGACTTTGAAAAACAAGCGGGGCTACTCTCCAAGACAATATGAAGTGCGTAAGCAATTAATAATATTCACAATTTCATTTTATTACACCATCATTTCTGTTGAGTTTCATTCATATATATGTATTAATTAACCCCCTTCTTCAAATTAGACGTGGCATGCGGAATGAACTCCTAGAACCAGATCGCATTAAAGCAATTCAAGAGGAATTGGCGGGATTCTTTCTTGACCACGTCATCAATAAAGCCGGAGAATACCATGTGGAAGTTGATTTCAAATGCTAGGGGACTGTAATTGAGAGATCTTATATATTGTACATGTATGTAGCCAGTAGCATCGGACGTACATGATACAAAAACTTGTTTTAAATTGTTCGACCAATCTCTCGGAGAAGGAGAGGTCGATCGATCATTTCTCTCGGTATGCATGACGAACTTCTGTACTCGATGGTTCCCTTCATTTTCTTACTAGCTAGCGTGTCGAGGGCTATATGTATATAGTACGTAGCGTCGACCAAGCACGAACATAAGAGAGGACACTTCTCTCTATTAATTAGCTAGCTAACACAATATATGAAACACCTAAATTAACCCCCAAAACCCCCAACCCCCCCCTTTAAATAAAACAAAAACCCCAGCCATCGAATGTGGACGCGTGGATGCCTTTTGGTCCCGGTTGGTGCCACCAACCGGGACCAAAGGCCCTCGCTCGGGCTCGGCACACCGCCACGTGGAGGACCATCTGTCCCGGTTCGTGTTAGAACCGGGACTAAAGGGGGGAGGTATTAGTAACGACCCATTAGTCCCGGTTCATGAACCGGGACTAAAGGCCCTTACGAACCGGGACTAATAGGTGTTTTTCTACTAGTGGATCAAGATGGATGCAATGCGCTTGAAGATTAGAAAGATTAGAAAATATGCCATCCATACCGAGGCTTGGTATCATTATGCAGTTGGATCAGTTGTTACCTGGATTGCGATTATGATCGCATTTGTTTTCGCATTGAAATGTTTTACATAGTTTCAATGTATGGTTTAATTAATTAGATGCTCTGGAGAGCTATATGTTGTTAGATGAGAACTATGTATGTACTTTGGTATTAATGTGATGATGAACTTCTATTAATTTGGTCACTTATTTATCTATTCATGATGTTCTGTAATGGTTTTTGACACACTTAATTATATATATAATGCACGCAGATGAACCGGCAATGGATGTATGGTGACAGACACACATCCGAGTACATTAAGGGCGTGCGTGAGTTTCTCGAAGCAGCTGAGGCAAACAAGCAGAATGGTTTTATGTGTTGTCCAAGCAATAAATGTGGGAATACGATGTCTTACTCTGACCGGAAAATCCTTCACACCCACCTGCTTTACAAGGGTTTCATGCCACACTATAATGTTTGGACCAGGCACGGAGAAATAGGGGTTATGCTGGAAGACGGCAAAGAAGAAGAGTACGATGACAACTATGTGCCCCCTGAATACGGTGATGCTATTGAACATCAAGAGGAACCATACGATGTGCACGATGATGCTGCAACGGGCGAAGCTGCTGAAGATCAAGAGGAACCAGATGATGTGCCCGATGATGATGATCTCCGCAGGGTCATTGTCGATGCAAGGACGCAATGCGAAAGTCAAAAGGAGAAGCTGAAGTTCGATCGCATGTTAGAGGACCACAAAAAAGGGTTGTACCCCAATTGCGAAGATGGCAACACAAAGCTCGATACCGTACTGGAATTGCTGCAGTGGAAGGCAGAGAATGTTGTGCCTGACAAAGGATTTGAGAAGCTACTGAAAATATTGAAGAAGAAGCTTCCAAAGGATAACGAATTGCCCGACATTACATACGCAGCAAAGAAGGTCGTATGCCCTCTAGGATTGGAGGTGCGTAAGATACATGCATGCCCTAATGATCGCATCCTCTACATGGTGCGTGCATAAGGATCTGAACGCATGCCCGGTATGCGGTGCATTACGGTATAAGATCGCACGATATGACCTGGTGATGTTGACGGCGAGCCCCCTGTGAAGAGGGTTCCTCGAAGGTGATGTGGTATGCTCCTATAATACCACGGTTGAAACGTCTGCTCGTAAACGGAGAGCATGCCAAGTTGATGCGATGGCATAGTGAGGACCGTAAGGAAGACGGGAAGTTGAGAGCACCGGTGACGGGTCGCAGTGGAGAAAAATCGAGAGAAAGTAATCGGGATGAGTTTGCAAGTGAGCCAAGGAACGTATGGTTTGCTTTAAGCGCGGATGGCATTAATCCTTTCGGGAGCAGAGCAGCAATCACAGCACTGGCCCTTGACTCTATGTATGTATAACCTTCCTCCTTGGATGTGCATGAAGCGGAAGTTCATTATGATGCCGGTTCTCATCCAAGGCCCTAGGCAACCCAAGAACGACATTGATGTGTACCTAAGGCCATTAGTTGAAGAACTTTTACAGCTGTGGAATGGAAACGGTGTACGTACGTGGGATGAGCACAAACAGGAGGAATTTAACCTAAAGGCGTTGCTGTTCGTGACCAACAACGATTGGCCCGCTCTCAGTAACCTTTCGTGATGCATAAACAAGGGATACCACGCATGCACACACTGTTTACTTGACACCGATAGTATATACCGGGAAGCTGCAGGAAGAATGTGTACTGGGCCATCGTCGATTTCTTCCGACCAACCATCAATGTCGAAAAGAAAGGCAAGCATTTCAAAGGCGAGGCAGATCACCGAAGAAGCCCGCCATGCGCATCGGTGATCACGCATTTGCTATGGTCAATGATTTACACGTAATATTTGGAAAGGGTCCCGGCGGACTAGCTGTTCCGAATGACGCCGAGAAACACGCACCCATGTGGAAGAAGAAATCTATATTTTGGGACCTACCCTCTTTGGAAAGACCTAGAGGTCCGCTCTTTGATCGACGTGATGCACATGACGAAGAACCTTTGCGTGAACCTGCTAGGCTTCTTGGGCGTGTATGGGAAGACAAAATATACACCTGAGGCACGGGAGGACCTGCAACGCTTGCACGAAAAAGACGACATGCCTCCGAAGCAGTATGAAGGTCGTGCCAGCTACGCTCTTATGAAAGAAGAGAAAGAAATGTTCTTTGAATGCTTGCTCAGTATGAAGGTCCCGACTGGCTTCTCGTCGAATATAAAGGGAATAATAAATATGCCAAAGGAAAAGTTCCAGAACCTAAAGTCTCATGACTGCCACGTGATTATGATGCAACTGCTTCCGGTTGCATTGAGGGGGTGAGGGAGTCCTGGATTAGGGGGTGTCCGGATGGCCATACTATAGCCTTTGGCCGGACTCCTGGACAATGAAGATACAAGATTGAAGACTTCGTCTCGTGTCCGGATGGGACTTTCCTTGGCGTGGAAGGCAAGCTTGGTGCTACGGATGTAGATCTCCTCCCATTTGTAACCGACTCTATGTAACCCTAACCTTCTCCGGTGTCTATATAAACTGGAGGGTTTTAGTCCGTAGGACGAACAACAATCATACCATAGGCTAGCTTCTAGGGTTTAGCCTCTCGATCTCGTGGTAGATCTACTCTTGTACTACCCATATCATCAATATTAATCAAGCAGAGTAGGGTTTTACGTCCATCGAGAGGGCCCGAACCTGGGTAAAACATCGTGTCCCTTGTCTCCTGTTACCATCCGCCTAGACGCACAGTTCGGGACCCCCTACCCAAGATCCGCCGGTTTTGACACCGACATTGGTGCTTTCATTGAGAGTTCCTCTGTGTCGTCATCCATCTTTAGGCCCGATGGCTCTACCGATCATCAACAATGACGCGGTCCAGGGTGAGATTTTTCTCCTGCATGATCTTCAGATTCGGGCGGCTTTGCACCGCTGGCCAATTCGCTTGGCCATCCGGAGCAGATCGAAAGCTATGCCCCGCCATCAGGTTAGATTTGGAAGTTTGAACTACACGGCCGACGTCGCGGAGACTTGATCTTCGACGGATTCGAAGCCACGCCAAGCGCCGCCAAGATCACACGATGGGCATGATCTAGCTCTCATCACGAACAAAGGCCACAGGAGGTCAGATTGTCCGCTCCGACCCTCCACTCGGAGCCGACTGCGCCAATCGAGGACGGGTGGCTGGACACCACCTCGGGGGCTGCAATCTCTATGGCGATCGAGCTGAACACCAGCCTTGTCCTATGCGAAGCTTGTGACTCCAAGGTGTCGGACTCCCCTCCGGACTCCGAACCTTCCGCGCCCCTGCCAATCGAATCCGATTGGGCGCCGATCATGGAGTTCACCGCCGCGGACATCTATCAGCACTCACCCTTCGGCGACATCCTGAATTCACTAAAGTCTCTCTCTTTATCAGGAGAGCCCTACCCGGACTATGGTCAGCAAGGTTGGGATGCGGACGACGAAGAAATTCAAAGCCCACCCACCACCCATTTCGTAGCCACTGTCGATGATTTAACCGACATGCTCGACTTCGACTCCGATGACATCGACGGTATGGATGCCGATGCAGGAGATTTACCAAGAACCAGCGCCTACAGGGCACTGGAAGGCCACCTTGTCGTATGACATATACATGGTGGACACCCCAAAAGAAGGGAACGACGATGGTACAACGGAGGATGACCCCTCCAAGAAGCAGCCTAAGCGCCGGCGTCAGCGGCGCCGCTCTACATCCCGCCAAAGCAAAAATGGTGATTCTGGCACGGGAGACAATAACACCCCGGACAGTGCCGAAGACAACCCGCTCCAGCAGGATTCAATGCAGGAGGATGGAGAAACCAGCCCTCATGAGAGAGCGGCAGATAGAGAGGTAGAGGACGATAATTACATGCCTCCCTCCGAAGACGAGGCAAGCCTCGATGATGATGAATTTGTCGTGCCTGAGGATCCCGTCGAACAAGAGCGTTTCAAACGCAGGCTTATGGCCACGGCGAGCAGCCTCAAGAAAAAACAGCAACAGCTTAGAGTTGACCAAGACTTGCTAGCCGACAGATGGACTGAAGTCCTTGCGGCCGAAGAGTACGAACTCGAACGCCCCTCCAAAAGCTACCCAAAGCGCAGGCTGCTACCCTGATTAGAGGATGAAGCACCCAGACCTACATCACCAGCGCTTGATGCGGCCGACCGGCCACCTCGTGGCCGCGACAGAGAGGCCTCTCGGCCCTCCACTCAAGCCGCACCCCGGCATCGCTCAAAAAATACCAAGGCACGGGGAAATGCGCCAGACCTGCGAGATATATTGGAGGACAAGGCAAGGCAAACAAGATCGATCTATGGATCGCGTGGGCGCCCCACGACACGTGATGATAACCGTCATGCCGGATATGGTAAATCCGGCCGGGCCGAACAAAGTAGACAAAGCTCGTTTGAGCTACGTCGTGATATAGCCCAAAGATGCAGGCGCCAAGCACACCCACTATGCTTCACTGATGAAGTAATGGATCATCAAATCCCCGAGGGCTTCAAGCCCGTAAACATCGAATCATACGATGGCACAACAGATCCTGCGGTATGGATCGAGGATTATCTCCTTCATATCCACATGGCCCGCGGTGATGATCTACACGCCATCAAATACCTCCCACTCAAGCTTAAAGGACCAGCTCGGCATCGGCTTAACAGCTTGCCAGAATCAATTGGTTGTTGGGAGGACACGGAAGTCGCATTCCTCGACAATTTCCAGGGCACCTATGTGCGACCACCAGACGCCGATGACCTAAGCCACATAATTCATCAGCCAGAGGAATCGGCCAGACAATTCTGGACACGGTTCCTAACCAAGAAAAATCAAATAGTCGACTGTCTGGACGCAGAGGCCCTCACAGCCTTCAAGCATAACATCCGTTACGAGTGGCTTGCCCGACACCTAGGACAGGAAAAGCCGAAATCCATGGCAGCCCTCACAACATTCATGACCCGCTTTTGCGCGGGAGAAGATAGCTGGCTAGCTCGTAGTAATAATATAACCAAGAGCCCTGGTAATTCGGATACCAAGGACAGCAATGGCAGGTCGCGTCGCAACAAGCAAAAGCGCCGCATTAACGGCGAGAATGCTGAGGATACGGCAGTTAATGCCGGATTCAGAGGCTCTAAACCCAGTCAGCAAAAAAAGCCATTTAAAAGAAACACTCCGGGCCCGGCCAGTTTGGACCGAATACTCGATCGCTTCGTGCGGATACACGGCACTTCGAAAAACCAGCCAATCACACCAACAGGGACTGTTGGGTGTTCAAGCAGGCAAGTTAAGTGCCAAAACAGAGACAAGGGGCTGCATAGCGATGACGAGGAGGAGCCCCGGCCCGAACAATAGGGGATGAAGGGCTTCCCCCACAAGTGCGGACGGTGAACATGATATACGCAACCCACATCCCCAAAAGGGAGCGTAGCGTGCACTCGTGGACGTATACGCTGCTGGAGCCAGTCGCCCCAAAGTTCAACCCATGGTCCTCCTGCCCGATCACTTTTGATCGAAGGGATCACCCCACTAGTAACCGCCATGGCGGATTCGCCGCATTGGTTCTAGACCCAATCATTGACGGATTTCACCTCACTAGAGTCCTTATGGACGGCGGCAGCAGCCTGAACCTACTTTATCAGGATACAGTGCAAAAAATGGGCATAGATCCCTCAAGGATTAAACCCACAAAGATGACCTTTGAAGGCGTCATACCAGGTGTAGAGGCCAACTATACAGGCTCAGTTACACTCGAGGTGGTCTTCGGATCCCCGGATAATTTCCGAAGCGAGGAGTTAATCTTCAACATAGTCCCGCTCCGCGATGGCTATCACACCTTTGCCGGACGAACCACATTTGCAAAGTTCAATGCGGTGCCGCACTACGCATACCTCAAGCTCAAGATGCCAGGCCCTCGAGGAGTCATTACGGTCAATGGAAACACTAAACGCTCTCTCCGAACGGAGGAGCATACGGCTGACCCTCGCGGCGGAAGTACAAAGCAGCCTCTCAAGGCAATTCTCCATCCAGCTATTAAACGTCTGAAACCGCTGCGGCCCGAGTAACCTACAACAAGACCGCTGGCACGCCCCGAGCATCGCCAGAGTAATGCGGCCCCAACCCCAGCCCTCGCGAAATTGCGAAACCAGTACTACGCGTACATAACTACGCTCTAGAAATACCATGGGCATAGGGGGAGGGGCACGACCACGGCATGCCCAAAATGCGGCTTAACCGCACTAGGGGCTCCCGATTTTGTCATTCTTTTTCTTACTTTCAGGACTGCACTCTACGGAAGGCCTGTCCGGCAATACAATCGCCGAACACACGATGCAACAGCCAGGGAGGCAGAAAGCTACGTCGAGTGTATAGGTGGTCTCTATAACGAGCAGTATACTTGTTTCACATATCATCCCGCAGCTCGCCCCTGGAGGGGGACATGTCAAATAGTCCCATCTCTTGCTTATCGCACTATTTGTATCGTCCTGCTTTTACTGCATCCTTTTTGAATAAACAATACATAGCTCTTGTCTATTATTGCATTCCCTTTTTTGTCTATATATGTTCACTAATGACATGTTGCACCCGTACACTTTGGTACGGCCAAATACACCAGGGGCTTAAGTACCCAAACATACGGTGTGATAGGTCCGAACACTTTCACAAGTGCGGCACCCCGAACTTATAGCATTATATGCATCGGCTCCGAATCATGTCTTGGGTCAATAGTTGGGTTTGCCCGGCTCCCATGCTTTGGTACCTTACGCCCGTTATATCGGCTAAGGTAGCGCTGGGAGAACCACTGCGATTGTGCCCCAGTTAAGCTGGGCTAAGCACCTCAGTGGAGAAAGCTAAAACTGACCGTCATGATAGGGCGAGAGCTGGTCGATGTTCGAGAGGTTTTCGAGTCCCTAAAGACTTATGCGGCTTAGAGCGAGGAGTCGGCTTTGTCCGGCCTAGGCGTGGATAGCGCCCCGAACTCGGTCTTCCGAATACTAGGGGCTTCGCCGAAATTTAAAATTATAGAATTCTATGGCTAAGTGAGAGTGTTCAAGCATTATAGTCTGATTGCCTTGTTCGTTGTGTTGAGCGCCTCCCTCGAAGGACCCAAGAATGGGAAAAAGAGCGCTCAAGTTTATCCCGAACACCCCAGCACTCGTGGCATGGGGGCGGTTTACCGACTCGCCATCTCTCAATTTTATTAAACGGCCGCACATAAGGTAATATTTTAAATTCAAAAGCATTGCTTAGCGCATATGAACAAGTTTTCAGCGTACAGGATCACAAATGTGAGTTTACTCATAAATTACATCTTTGGAGCATTCATCCGCTATAAGGCGGGCACCCTTCAGGACGCCCTCATAATACATCTCGGGCTTGCGATGCTCCTTGCCCGGCGGTGGTCCGTCCGTCACAAGCTTCTCAGCATCCATCTTGCCCCAATGCACTTTAGCACGGGCAAGGGCCCTACGGGCACCTTCGACGCATATGGAGCGCTTGATGACTTCAAGCCATGGACAGGCATCCACCAGCCGCCTCACCACCAAGTAGCTCCTGTGCGTGGCTTCCCCAGTGCCACAGCCGACCACGAGACCCTTCATGGCCTGGTCGGCTACCTTATGGAGGTCGACCAGCCGCTTCAAATTGGTCGCTCATAAGGGCACTGGTGTCCGCCTCGATATCGAGACCGTAACACCTTCTCCGTCGAGCTCCCCTCTTCGGCTCAATGCGGCAGCGTCGGACACACTCCGGGGAAGATCTACGAATGCTCCTGGAGAGCTCCGGACTCGGGTAAGTAACAAGTAATTCACTTTCACGTGCTTGCTTTGCATAAAGAATGCCTTACCCGCTGCTATCTTCTTCATCGCCTCAATTTCCTGGAGGGCTTTTTGGGCTTCGGCCTTGGCAGATTGGGCGCTCTCAAGCGCCAAGGCGAGCTCGGACTCTTGAGTCTTTGAGTCAAGCTTCAAACTCTCGTGTTTTTCCACGAGAGCCTGGAGCTCTTGCTGTACCTCCGCCACCCGCGCCTCCTGCTTTTCTCGCTCGGTGCGCTCCAAGGCCGCATTGCCTTCGGCCTTGGACAGCGCTTCCTGCAAGGTCACCACCTCGGTTGTGGCCCCTGTAATACTCACGTTGGTCCTGTCATTTTTTGCAACCACATCTTTTTTATATATACTTAAATAAGGTATTACTTACCTTCCTTGTCCTCGAGCTGCTTCTTGGCAAGGCCGAGCTCATTCTCGGACCACTCGAGGCTCTGCTTCAATGCATCGACCTCCGCAGTCAGTGCGGCAGAGGTCAGCAGCGCAGCCTGCATTCCCATATTGACATACTTCTATTAGACTCCTGCGTATATCTTTTTTGATCCTCAGTCCGGCTTTTCTTTCCGAACAGCAAACTAAGCATCAGGGGCTACTGTCTATGCGGTAATATTTTTACACATCTTAATTATATACCTCAAAGCCTGTTAGAAGGCTGGCACGAGCTTGGCCAGCCCGCTCTTGGCGGACTGAACCTTCTGGATCACCACACTCATAATAGTGCGGTGCTCCTCGTCGATGGAGGCGCCGTTAAGCACCTCCAGCAGATTATCCGGTGCCTCCGGTTGGACGGAGGTCACTGGCATCATAGGCTTGCCCCTCCTACTAGGGTGGCGCCCGCTGGACTCCGGAACCACTGAAGGTTCCGAGGCGGTGTCCGGCCTAGGGCCGGACTTGGAACCCTTGGGGGTTTTGTCCCCTTTGCACCTGGAGTCCGGGAGGTCGCCTTGCGGCGCCTCCAGGACCACCTCCTCCTGGCTTGGCCCCTCTTGGGACGCCACCTCGGCATCATCTGTAGCGCGAGGAGAGGAGGCTGTGGAAGTGAAGTGCTATTCACATCCGACGAACCCAGGGAGCCGCTCGACGAAGCATCGAGCCCGGCCTTGGGCGGTGTGACGCCCGGATAATTAAGCTACAGTAATCCCCTGTTAATGATGCCATGTCATCATATTACTGTTGCTAATTCTCGCTTGATCCAAATCTTAGTTCAAACTCAAATTCAAATTAAAGCTCCAAATTCAAAATTCTCGAGCATGCAAAATAAAAAGTTCAAATTGTGGCAAATAATCCCTGGATATTTGTCATGTTGGAACCAACCTCTTTTGGTTTCCCAAAGTGCCCTGGAATTTTATTTATTGGTCCAAAGAGCTTTTAAAATTGGCCTTCCCATTTTCTAAAAATGGTTAGACAACTCCTTATGGCCTCAAACGTTTTGTGACTTCTAGAAACAAGTTGCTTGAATTATGTGACAAGTGTCGTTTCTAACAAAGCTCATTTAGTTTTACCTTTTAATAAGAAAACAATAGCTAAAGTTGAAAACAGAAAATAAATAACAAAAGTAAAATAAAGAAAAAAGAGAAACCCTTTCCTTCTGGGCCACTTGGCCCATCTAGCTAAACAACCAGCCCACCTCCACCTCTCCCTCCTCTACAGGAGACCAGGAGGGCGTGGCGTTCATCCACGACGCCATGGCCATGGATGGCTGCCACGAGCCCCTCCCTTTGACCTATATGGGAGATCCCCTCGCCCCTCCCCCGAAACCCTAGCTACCCCACCCGTTCCCCTCACCCTATCAGCCTCTCTCCCCCTCGCCAGATCCCCTTTCCCCAGCTCCTTCGCTCATTGCTGTCATTGCTGTCATGAATCGCCACCTCGGCCGCCAGTTGCCCACAACCCTGCCTCGTCCCTCTGCTTCCTCTACGAACAAGGAATCGAGCTCTCCGCCCCTCCTTCATCAGGATTGAACCCTTCTTCAACCTCGAACCACCATCGGAGTTCGTCTTCGATTCCGGCGCCGTCGAGCCCTCCCCGAGCCCACTTATGCACATCTGCAGGAGCACTGTGAGCCTGTGCTTCTTTCCCCTCCTCCCTTTTCTCCTCTGCTCCCATTGCCGAACACCACCCGTAGGTGCCGTCGGACGTCGCCCCTGTCGACGTGCTCACCGACCCGTCTTCGCGCCCCCAGCATCGCCCCCATGCGCCACGGCTGCGCCTCCGGGCACCCGACGCCGATCGCTTCCACCGCTACCCGTTCCCTCGGCCGCCTCGACACCCCATGTTCCCCGCCGAGGTCGTCAGACTCAGTTCAGTCCCGGCGTGCTCGCATGTCCATGGCTGCACGCTACTCGCTCTCTTGCTGCACGTGCTGCTCCCCGCCTCGCCTGAACGCGCATCAACTCCCGTCCGCGCCTCCTATGTTGACCGCATCAAGCCACGGCCATTGCCACCGCTTCGCCATGGCCGAGGCTCGCCATAGCCAGCGCCGTTCCCGCCTCGGCCGGTGCCCTGCCTGGTGGCCCGTGCTCCCCGCCTCTCCGTCGGCCGCCCGGCCACCACTGCGTCTGGCCTCGCCCGCTTCCCCTTGCGGCATCAAGCGCCGCCACGGCCTTGCCAGCGCCACGTTGAGCGGCCAGACCAGCAGCCCGTTTAGCCTCATGGGCCCCGACCACAGGGGCCCACAGCCCCTGTTTTGTTAAAAAAATTAAATAAATAAATGAATAATTAAAATAATTAAAACATTAATTAATTAATTAAAGAATTAATTAACTTAACTAATCCTAATTAGTTAACCTAATTAATTGTAGTTAATAAACCTAATCGTTTTAGTTAGACTAACTAAACCTCGATTAGTTAGTCTTAGACAATGACAACCGGGTCCCACCATCGATTGACCCAGCCAACCCTGTTGATCGCCGTCGACATGACATCATGCTGATGTCATAATTCCATTTTTGGATTAAATTAAATAATTAATTAAATTCTAGAAATTAATAAAATCTTTAGAAAATCATATCTTTTAATCCGTAACTCGGATTAAAATATTTTCAACATGAAAGTTGCTCAGATCAACGAGACGATTCCGGATACGCAACCCGTTCGTCCGCCACACCCCCTAACCTATCGAACTCGCAACTTTCCCCTCCGGCTCCTTCCGCTCAAACGCGAAACACCGGAATACTTCCCGGATGTTCTCTTAACCGTACCACCTCATACCACGTTAGGGCACACCTAGCACCGCTCATTGTCACGTCACGCATCGTCGTGTTTATGTTTGCATTGTATTAATTGTTTCTTCCCCCTCTTCTCTCGCTAGACTACGAGACCGACGCTGCTGCTGCCCAGTTCGACTACGGAGTTGACGACCCTCTCTCTTGCCGAGCAACTGTGCAAGCCCCCTTGATCACCAGATATCGCCTATTCTACTCTATATCGCTTGCATTAGAGTAGTGTAGCATGTTATCGCTTTCCGTTATACCTATCCCGATGCATAGCCTGTCCTTGCTACTATCATTGTTACCTTTACACCGCAATCCTACTTGCTTAGTATAGGATGCTAGTATTTCCATCTGTGGCCCTACATTCTTGTCCGTCTCATTGCTATACTATCGGGCCGTGATCACTCGGCAGTGATCACGGGTATATACTATACTTATACATGATACATGTGGTGACTAAAGACGGGTCGGCTTGTGGAGCACCCATGAGTGGATCTTTGTATGGAGCGACAGGCAGGTTGAGACCGCCTAGGAGAGAGGTGGGCCTGGCCCTTTTCGGCGTCATGGATACTTAACATGCTTAACGAGATCCGGGTATTTGATCCGAGTCCGCCACGGGCCTATACGCACTAACCAACTATGTGGGAAAGATATGGGCACTCAAGGCCGTGGTATCGACCAAGCATTTAAATAACGTCGGCGACTTAGCGGGCGCCACGGATTGGACTGAACGCCACTAGGCTAGGTCTGCTTCCGGCCACAGACGCATAACGCAGTGTGTGTGCTCAGGCAATGGGCCTGCACTTCGTGGCGCTTAGGTTTAGACCGGCGTCTGGCCTCTCTTTTGTGCCTAGGTGGGGCTGCGGCGTGTTGATCTTCCGCGGCCGGGCATGACCCGTGAAAGTGTGTCCGCCAAATGGGATCAAGTGTGTTGGGTTATGTGGTGCACCCTGCAGTGGAAGTTTAATCTATTCGAATAGCCGTGATCTTCGGAATGTGACGACTTGGAGTTGTACCTTGACCTTATGACAACTAGAAGCGGATACTTGATAAAACATACCCTTCCAAGTGCCAGATACAACCCGGTGGTCGCTCTCTCTCAGGGATACGAGGAGGGGATCGCCGGGTAGGATTATTGCTATGCGATGCTACTTTGAGGACTTCAGTCTACTCTCTTCTACGTGTTGCAAGACGGAGGCTGCCAGAAGCGTAGTCTTCGACAGGATTAGCTACCCCCCTCTTATTCTGGCATTCTGCAGTTCAGTCCACTGATATGGCCCTTTACACATATGTCCATGCATATGTAGTGTAGCTCCTTGCTTGCGAGTACTTTGGATGAGTACTCACGGTTGCCTTGTTCCCCTTTTTCCCCCTTTCTTTACCCGGTTGCTGCGACTGCATCGATGGAGCCTGTGAGCGACGCCACCGTCGATGATTTACTACTACACGGAGGTGTCTACTACTACGCAGCCCACGACGACGCCCAGAGTAGTTAGGAGGATCCCAGCAGGAGGCCCGCGCCTCTTCGATCTCAGTATCCCAGTTTGTGCTAGCCTTCTTAAGGCAAACTTGTTTAACTTATGTCTGTACTCAGATATTGTTGCTTCCACTGACTCGTCTATGATCGAGCACTTGTATTCGAGCCCTCGAGGCCCCTGGCTTGTATTATGATGCTTGTATGACTTATTTATGTTTTAGAGTTGTGTTGTGATATCTTCCCATGAGTCCTTGATCTTGATCGTACACATTTGCGTGCATGATTAGTGTATGATTGAATCGGGGGCGTCACAAGTTGGTACCAGAGCCGACTGCCTATAGGAATCCCTCCTTGGCCGAAGTTGAGTCTATACTTTACAAAACTTTTACTAAAATGGCTGTGTGGCCCATGGGCCCACGTCGCCATTGGGTGGTACTAGGATCTTTTACTACTCGACCTTTACTCTGGGATTCTGAACTCTCTTCTATTCGGGTTAAATGATTTTTACTAAAATCTAACTTTAGGTTCTCGAAAATACTTTCTCTCGGAGAGGCCCTTCATCAGATGATCACCGATCGCACTGTAAGATTCCGAAGATACTCTCTGAAGTTCTCTCGAGACTTTATGCCCACTTCTTTTGCAATTCCCTACCACCGCTAAATCCTTATGGACAACTTCTTACCCTTGCCATTCCTGCATTCATCCCTAGCTGCTCTTGTTATTACAAGATGTAGTTCTTCGACCTTTAAGGATCTCTTGAGCCATTGCATTGCAGATCTTTGCCACATGAATACCCCCTATGGATAATTCCTCACACTTATCGAGTATCCGCTCATCCCAAGTTTATTCATGTATTTCACAAAAGTCTTCGAAATGCCATTCGATCTTCCGAAAATCCCGAGCAGCCTATTCCTCTTGAAAGTCGTGCTTGCTTGCATTATGGTTAATCCCATAAGTCTCGTAGTCTTATTGGCATCCCTTGTCATTATCATTGTGAGTCTGATGACTCAATATGTTTGCGAATACACGCTTATGAATTACCTTTCCGCTGAGCCGCCATTCTTTTAATCGAATTGGTTCCCACCAATCCAATTGTCGCCTTGATTGTACCCTAAGGCTATTCCACTTATCCATCCCTAATCGAGCATTGCTTCGTCCCTTGATTTGGAAATCATAATTCCTTTGCATTTGAGATTTGAGTTAGTCAGTTGTTTCTATAATCTGATCTCCTTGCATTCTTCTTCCTCTAGTTAAGCAATCGATGCTCACGTCGGACCCTTGTGGACCATCGTGTCCATTGTTGGATTTTATCCACAAGATCCTTCATATTCAATAACTTTGTGAGACCTTCCCCGATACATAATGCCTTTGGTAAATTGTATCCTCCGCTTTGTCAACCATGCTCTACCTCCGAGCTTGAGTTATCTACCCTCAAGTTGATGGTATACGCTCCTAAGATGCCTTGATGGGTTGAACCTATGCCCTCCTTAATATGTGTGAACTCGAAAATTTTCACGAGTCATACTCTTCCAAAGGTTTTGCTAGATAAAGTTTAAACATTACAACTTCTCCGAAAAATGAGAAGTGAATGGAAGGTTATGCATTGAGGAAGTGGGAGTCGACCTTGAACTTTGTGTTCATGCCCATGGACACGATGTAGATCCTACCATAGAAGCTTCTTGTGATAATAACTATTTCATTGATACAATATCATCTGGTATCTGTGAATTATCCTATGCAATCGTGGTCCCGACCACATTTTCTCCTTGATTCAATTTCTCGGACAAGTTGAAGTACTTGTCTTCTGCAGGACAATACACATGTCCAACCTCTATTCTGCTCTACCTTCGAGTATACCCTCTGGTACCTCGAGAATATCACGGAACTACATAATTTCTTGTGAGTTCTTCATCAACTATTATTCTCGCCGATTCCAATCCCCCTCAACTTTTGAGTTATTAAACACTCAAAGACACCGATAACTGAACCGAGTCCGCTTTACGGTTCAATAACTCTTCAGTAAGCTTCTATAAGTACGAGTTTGTACCCGATCACGCCATTCCTAGCCTGTTTGGCTATATCATTGTCGTGACAATTCTAACTATGCTACCTGGTCCTTATTCTCGGAGCACCAATTTGCGACGATATCTAAGCTTACGTCGATTTTCCTCGTCATACCCTTTCACCTTAAACAACAAGCTTGAGTTCGAGTTTGTGTCATAACTGTGGTTCCAATAACCTCTTGCTTCATCATTCCTTTGACTTGATGTCGTCGCTGATTGATTACATCTGCATGAAATCTCTCGACAATTGTGTCGTGATCATCATCAACCTTATGAGCTCTTCCAGGATATCAATTGAGTTCATGATGAGAAATACCATCCTTGCCCTTGATGATCTGTGTTATCATCGACCACTCTACTGCCTTCCCTCCAACACAAACTTGTTCGTGTTTTGTGTTATACCTTGAGTTCCTTGCTATGCAGCAATTGTTCTTCTTTACCTTGGGACATTACCATCTCTTATGTCATCAATGTTGTGAGAATTTCACCACCTCTTAAGGATTTGTGATACAGTGATGCTTCTCACCATCACCATTCTTTTCTTGGTCCCCGTGTTGAGTGAAATATGTTGCGCAGATTTAATATCTCTAGCAACCCTATTGCTTCAGAGTTATTGGACAATAATTCCAATTTAGTGTGTTGGTTGCTCAATCGCCATTCCGACGTTGGTCGTGCAACCCAACCCATATTTCGGGTGCACCTTTTAGTCAATATTTAATTGTGATGTTTTCCCCCAGCATACATCATTAAGTCATTTGATCTGGCTAATGTTATCTCTTCTTCACATAACTGTGGAAATCCGTCTTTTTGGAAATCTCAATGAATTGTCGCTGAGTCAATCAGCCACCTCCTCACCTCTCCTTGGTTTAATGATGAACTCTTCTTTTGGAACTCACTTCCATAATTCTTTTCCCGAGAAACTTACTATGTCATCTCGTCAAATTGTGTTGCACCTTTTCTTCTCAGGCATCCTGAGTCTGAGGTATCCTAACACCGATCAGATCTGAATCTCGATCAGATATGATTGTTGGAACATATTCAAAGAGATATAACACCGCTCTTTTATGACCCGAAAAGGTGATGTCATGCCCAAAGACACCGCCGGGGGACCTGCTGTTATAGTTTCCTTATTAGCAAGGCTATCCATTCTTCCATGAGGAAATTGTAAGACTTTCCTATAAGTTGTTTCCGATTTAATCCTTTGTGTTTCCAAAGTTTGATCTTCACACGAGGACCGTGTCAATGCTATCTCAAGCATGTCTATGGTACTCCGATTTTCAACAAGAACATTTGAAGCCCAATGCTAAATGTTTCTTGCTCAATTATCCAAACACCGTTGCATGGGTAATGTCATAAAATTTCTCTCCCTTACCTAAAGGGTTTTCTACATTATATCCTGTCATGGATATCATGCTCTACTTGTCCTTGGGAAGGATATACCCTCAAATATGTGTATAAACACATTTTCCATTCCATTGTTCTATTTAACTGATGATCACCTTTTCCTTTACTTTGTTGTGTTTGACATTCTTGTGATCTATATAATCTAAGAAGTAAAGATTCACTGCTTATGTAAACACCTCGATGTATAATTGGTCAGTAAGACCCTGTTACGATTGTTGATGATATTACGGTAACCACCAATGGACGAGAACTTTGCCTATTGGCCCGCCTCATTCAACGAGAAGGAAAATGGTTCTCTTGGTCCCTCGCCCTTGGTATCGATGTTGTTGCCGACATATCTGACAGGCTACCCTCTGACACGCCTTACTATCATGACCGTGCAAAATGTCGGCCCCCTTCCTACTTTCAACCACATGGTGGGCCCATAACCCACAGTTCCACAGGATCGAAACCTGACTCTCCTGCACCCCTCTTCCCAAGGTTGTTCCTCGCGTGTGGCCTCGTATGTAATTCATGGGCCACCATCCCAAGTGATCTATTTTGGTAACAGACGCAATACTCAATCTCATTGCTCTGGACCCCTTTCGCATGTTGTTTCAGACATCGAACAATGGCCTATCCGTTTGAAACTTCTCATGGTACCTTCTTACTTTACTCTCGATATTTTCTTAAGTTCAATTCGAGAGTTACTTCCTACCCCATTCCCTGAGTTATGTACCAGATAGTCAACCTGGTAAGGCCCGCCCTTCCCGAGTCTTCCCCCATATCCTTTTCGTAAGTACGATGAAGATCCCGAAGAAAGGATGACGACTTCATCATTTTGACCTGAAGCAGAAGTATGAAGGCATCAATATATTGGATTGACCTCTTCGAGAAGAGAAAGCTAGAATGAGAAGACCCGCTAGATTCTTTAGCAAACCTTCCCCCCTACTCCACCGCTTAAATCTTGGGACGAGATTTCTTGTAGTGGAGGAGAATTGTGACGCCTGGATACTTAAGCTACAGTAATCCCCTGCTAATGATGCCATGTCATCATATTATCTGCTAATTCTCGCTTGATCCAAATCTTAGTTCAAACTCAAATTCAAATTAAAGCTCCAAATTCAAAATTCTCGAGCATGCAAAATAAAAGTTCAAAGTGTGGCAAATAATCCTCGGATATTTGTCATGTTGGAACCAACCTCTTTTGGTTTCCCAAAGTGCCCTGAATTTTATTTATTGGTCCAAAGCTTTTAAAATTGGCCTTTCCATTTTCTAAAAATGGTTAGACAACTCCTTATGGCCTCAAACGCTTTGTGACTTCTAGAAACAAGTTGCTTGAATTATGTGACAAGTGTCGCTTTCTAACAAAGCTCATTTAGTTTTACCTTTTAATAAGAAAACAATAGCTAAAGTTGAAAACAGAAAATAAATAACAAAAGTAAAATAAAGAAAAAAGAGAAACCCTTTCCCTCTGGGCCACTTGGCCCATCTAGCTAAACAACCAGCCCACCTCCACCTCTCCCTCCTCTACAGAAGACCAGGAGGGCGTGGCGTTCATCCACGACGCCATGGCCATGGATGGCTGCAACGAGCCCCTCCCTTTGACCTATATGGGAGACCCCCTCGCCCCTCCCCCGAAACCCTAGCTACCCCGCCCGTTCCCCTCACCCTATCAGCCTCTCTCCCCCTCGCCAGATCCCCTTTCCCGAGCTCCTTCGCTCGCTGCGTCGCCGTTGCCGCGGCCACCGGCCACCTCGAGCGCTGCCAGGTTGCCCACAGCCCTGCCTCGTCCCTCTGCTTCCTCTACGAACAAGGAATCGAGCTCTCCGCCCCTCCTTCATCAGGATCGAACCCTTCTTCAACCTCGAACCACCATCGGCGTTCGTCTTCGATTCCGGCGCCGTCGAGCCCTCCCCGAGCCCACTTATGCACATCTGCAGGAGCACTGTGAGCCTGCGCTTCTTTCCCCTCCTCCCTTTTCCCCTCTGCTCCCATTGCCGAACACCACCCGTAGGTGCCGTCGGACGTCGCCCCTGTCGACGTGCTCACCGACTCCCGTCTTCGCTACGCTTCAAAGACGCTTCTATGCGCCACGGCTGCGCCTCCGCGCACCCGACGCCCCCGACTGCTCCACCACTACCCGCGTTCCCCTCGGCCGCTCCCCTGACCCCCCACGTTCCCCCGCTCGAGGTCGTCGCACTCCCGGTTCAGTCCAGGCGTGCTCGCATGTCCATGGCCGCATCGCTGTTACTCTTCGCTTTCATCACACGTGGTGCTGCTCCCGCCTCGCTCGCGCAACGCCTGAACCGTCCGCGCCTCCTCTGGCCCGCCTTGCAGCCACGGCGATCGCGGCCACCGCTTCGCCATGGCCGAGGCTCGCCCATAGCCCCGCCGTTCGCCGCCTCGATCGGTGCCCAGCTGCTGCGGTGGCCCGTGCTCCCCGCCTCTCCGTCGGCCGCCCCGGCCACCACTGAGTCTGGCCTCGCCCCCGCTAACCCTTGCGCCCGGCCAGCCACGCAACCTTGCCCGCGCCCCGTTCGGGCGAGCGCCCGCACCCGCGCGCCCGTTTAGCCTCATGGGCCACTGACCACACGGGCCCACAGCCCCTGTTTTGTTAAAAAAATTAAATAAATAAATGAATAATTAAAATAATTAAAACATTAATTAATTAATTAAAGAATTAATTAACTTAACTAATCCTAATTAGTTAACCTAATTAATTGTAGTTAATAAACCTAATCGTTTTAGTTAGACTAACTAAACCTGATTAGTTAGTCTTAGACAATGACAACCGGGTCCCACCATCAGATTGACCCAGTCAACCCTCGCTGATCGCCGACGTCAAGATGACATCATGCTTTGATGTCATAATTCCATTTTCGGATTAAATTAAATAATTAATTAAATTCTAGAAATTAATAAAATCTTTAGAAAATCATATCTTTTAATCCGTAACTCGGATTAAAATATTTTCAACATGAAAGTTGCTCAGATCGACGAGACTATTCCGGATACGCAACCTGTTCATCCGCCACACCCCCCTAACCTATCGAACTCGCAACTTTCCCCCTCCGGCTCCTCTGCCCGAAAACGCGAAACACCGGGAATACTTCCCGGATGTTTTAACCGGTACCACCTCATACCACGTTAGGGCACACCTAGCACCGCTCATTGTCACGCCACACATCATCGTGTTTATGTTTGCATTGTATTCATTGTTTCTTCCCCTCTTATCTCCGGTAGACTACGAGGACCGACGCCGCCTGCTGCCCGGTTCGACTATGGAGTTGACGACCCTCTCTCTTGCCCGAGCAACCAGTGCAAGCCTCCCCTTGATCACCAGATATCGCCTATTCTACACAATACTGCTTGCATTAGAGTAGTGTAGCATGTTAATGCTTTCCGTTATACCTATCCAGATTCATAGCCTGTCCTTGCTACTATCAAGTTGTTACCTTTACCGCAATCCTACTTGCTTAGTATAGGATGCTAGTATTTCCATCTATGGCCCTACATTCTTGTCCGTCATTGCTATATACTATCGGGCCGTGATCACTCGGGAGGTGATCACGGGTATATACTATACTTATACATGATACATGTGGTGACCAAAGACGGTCGGCTTGTGGAGCACCCATGAGTGGATCTTTGTATGAGCTGACAGGAAGGTTGAGACCGCCTAGGAGAGAGGTGGGCTTGGCCCTATTCGGCATTCGCGGATACTTAACACGCTTAACGAGATCTGGGTATTTGATCTGAGTCTGGCTACGGGCCTATACGCACTAACCAACTACGTGGGAAAGATATGGGCACTCGGCGTCGTGGTATCGCCCAAGCATTTCGTGACGTCGGCCGATCGAGCGGTGCGCCACGGATTGACCGAACACCACTAGGCTAGGTCTGCTTCGGCCACAGTCACGCAACATGCAGGTGTGCTTTCAGGCGATGGGCCCGGACCCACTGGCGCTTAGGTTTTGAACCGGCGTCTTGGCCTCTCTATTGTGCCTAGGTGGGGCTGCGGCGTGTTGATCTTCGCGGCCGGGCATGACCCGTGAAAGTGTGTCCAGCCAAATGGGATCAAGCGTGTTGGGTTATGTGGTGCACCGCAGGAAGTTTAATCTATTTGAATAGCCGTGATCTTGATAACAGGGCGACTTGGAGTTGTACCTTGACCTTATGACAACTAGAACCGGATACTTAATAAAACACACCCTTCCAAGTGCGGATACAACCCGGTGGTCGCTCTCTCTCGTGGATACGAGGAGGGATCACGGGTAGGATTATTGCTATGCGATGCTACTTGGAGGACTTGAGTCTTCTCTCTTCTACATGTTGCTAGATGGAGTCTGCGAGTAGCGTAGTCTTCGTGATGATTAGCTATCCCCCTCTTATTCTCGGCATTCTGCGGTCAGTCCACTGATATGGCCCTTTACACATATACCCATGCATATGTACTGTAGCTCCTTGCTTGCGAGTACTTTGGATGAGTACTCGCGGTTGCCTTGTTCCCCCTTTTCCCCCTTTCTTTACTCGGTTGTCGCGACTGCACGATGGAGCCTGTGAGCCGACGCCACCGTCGATGATGACTACTACACCAGAGGTGTCTACTACTACATGCAGCCCGTCAAGACGCCCAGAGTAGTTAGGAGGATCCTGCAGGAGGCCTGCGCCTCTTTCGATCTCAGATCCGATTTGTGCTAGCCTTCTTAAGGCAAACTTGTTTAACTTATGTCTGCAGATCAGATATTGTTGCTTCCACGACTCGTCTATGATCGAGCACTTGTATTCGAGCCCTCGAGGCCCCGGCTTGTATTATGATGCTTGTATGACTTATTTATGTTTTAGAGTTGTGTTGTGATATCTTCCCGTGAGTCCCTGATCTTGATCGTACACATTTGCGTGCATGATTAGTGTACGATTGAATCGGGGGCGTCACAGGCGGACTGCATGATTATATTCGGCTGAAGGAAATATGCCCTAGAGGCAATAATAAAGTTATTATTTATTTCCTTATTTCATGATAAATGTTTATTATTCATGCTAGAATTGTATTAACTGGAAACTTGATACATGTGTGAATACATAGACAAACAAAGTGTCACTAGTATGCCTCTACTTGACTAGCTCATTGAATCAAAGATGGTTAAGTTTCCTAGCCATAGACATGAGTTGTCATTTGATTAACGGGATCACATCATTAGGAGAATGATGTGATTGACTTGACCCATTCCGTTAGCTTAGCACTTGATCGTTTAGTATGTTGCTATTGCTTTCTTCATGACTTATACATGTTCCTATGACTATGAGATTATGCAACTCCGTTTACGGAGGAACACTTTGTGTGCTACCAAACGTCACAACGTAATCGGGTGATTACAAAGGAGCTCTACGGTGTCTCCGAAGGTACATGTTGAGTTTATGATTTCGAGATTAGGATTGTCACTCCGATTGTCGGAGAGGTATCTCTGGGCCCTCTCGGTAATGCACATCACTATAAGCCTTGCAAGCAATGTAGCTAATGAGTTAGTTACGAAATGATGCATTACGTAACGAGTAAAGAGACTTGCCGGTAATGAGATTGAACTAGGTATTGGATACCGACGATCGAATCTCGGGCAAGTAACATACCGATGTCAAAGGGAACAACGTATGTTGTTATGCGGTTTGACCGATAAAGATCTTCGTACAATATGTAGGAGCCAATATGAGCATCCAGGTTCCGCTATTGGTTATTGACCGGAAACAGTTCTAGGTCATGTCTACATAGTTCTCGAACCCGTAGGGTCCGCACGCTTAACGTTACGATGACAGTTTTATTATGAGTTTATAAGTTTTGATGTACCGAAGGTTGTTCGGAGTCCCGGATGTGACCACGGACATGACGAGGAGTCTCGAAATGGTCGAGACATAAAGATTGATATATTGGACGACTATATTCGGACACCGAAAGTGTTCCAGGTGGTTTTGGAGAAAACCGGAGTGCCGGAGGGGTTACCGGAACCCCCCGGGGAAGTATTGGGCCTTAGCGGGCCTGAGGGGAGAGAGAGGGCAGCAGCCCAGGAGGTGGCGCGCCCCCTCCCATGAGGAGTCCGACTGGACTAGGGAGGGGCGCGACCCTCTTTCCCTCTCCCTCTCCTCTCTTTCCTTCCCCCTTCGTCCTTCCTAGTTGGACTAGGAAAGGGGAGTCCTACTCCCACTAGGAGGAGGACTCCCCCCTCCTTGGCGCGCCCCCTAGGGCCGGCCGGCCTCCCCCCTTTGCTCCTTTATATACGGGGGCAGGGGGCACCTCTAGACACACAAGTTGATCTTCGTGATCGTTCCTTAGCCGTGTGCGGTACCCCCCTCCACCATATTCCACCTCGGTCATATCGTTGCGGTGCTTAGGCGAAGCCCTGCGTTGGTAGAACAACATCATCGTCACCACGCCGTCGTGCTGACGGAACTCATCCCCGACACCCTGCTGGATCGGAGTCCGGGGATCGTCATCGGGCTGAACGTGTGCTGAACTCGGAGGTGCCGTACGTTCGGTACTTGGATCGGTCGGATCATGAAGACGTACGACTACATCAACCGCGTTGTCATAACGCTTCCGCTTACGGTCTACGAGGGTACGTGGACAACACTCTCCCCTCTCGTTGCTATACATCACCATGATCTTGTGTGTGCGTAGGAATTTTTTTGAAATTACTACGTTCCCCAACAGTGGCATCCGAGCCTGGTTTTATGCGTAGATGTTATATGCACGAGTAGAACACAAGTGAGTTGTGGGCGATACAAGTCATACTACTTACCAGCATGTCATACTTTGGTTCGGTGGTATTGTTGGATGAAGCGGCCCGGACCGACATTACGCGTACGCTTACGCGAGACTGGTTCTACCGACGTGCTTTGCACAAAGGTGGCTGGCGGGTGTCAGTTTCTCCAACTTTAGTTGAACCGAGTGTGGCTACGCCCGGTCCTTGCGATGGTTAAAACAGCACTAACTTGACGAACTATCGTTGTGGTTTTGATGCGTAGGTAAGAACGGTTCTTGCTAAGCCCGTAGCAGCCATGTAAAACTTGCAACAACAAAGTAGAGGACGTCTAACTTGTTTTTGTAGGGCATGTTGTGATGTGATATGGTCAAGACGTGATGCTATATTTTATTGTATGAGATGATCATGTTTTGTAACCGAGTTATCGGCAACTGGCAGGAGCCATATGGTTGTCGCTTTATTGTATGAAATGCAAGCACCCTGTAATTGCTTTACTTTATCACTAAGCGGTAGCGATAGTCATAGAAGCAATAGGTGGCGAGACGACAATGATTCTACTATGGAGATCAAGGTGTCGTGCCGGTGAAGATGGTGATCATGATGGTGCTTCGGAGATGGAGATCACAAGCACAAGATGATGATGGCCATATCATATCACTTATATTGATTGCATGTGATGTTTATCCTTTATGCATCTTATTTTGCTTTGATTGACGGTAGCATTTTAAGATGATCTCTCACTAATTATCAAGAAGTGTTCTCCCGAGTATGCACCGTTGTGAAAGTTCTTCGTCTTTGAGACACCACGTGATGATCGGGTGTGATAGGCTCTACGTTCAAATACAACGGGTCCAAAATAGTTGCACACACGGAATACTCAGGTTAAACTTGACGAGCCTAGCATATACGATATGGCCTCGAACACGGAGACCGAAAGGTCGGCGTGAATCATATAGTAGATATGATCAACATAGTGATGTTCATCATTGAAAACTACTCCATCTCACGTGATGATCGGACATGGTTTAGTTGATTTGGATCACGTGATCACTTAGATGACTAGAGAGATGTTAGTCTAAGTGGGAGTTCTTAAGTAATATGATTAATTGAACTTAAATTTACCATGAACTTAGTCCTGGTAGTATTTTGCAAATTATGTAGTAGATCAATAGCTCGCGTCGTTGCTTTCATATGTTTATTTTGATAAGTTCCTAGAGAAAAATTATGTTGAAAAATGTTAGTAGCAATGATGCGGATTGGATTCGTGATCTGAGGTTTATCCTCATTGCTGCACAGAAGAATTATGTCCTTGATGCACCTCTAGGTGACAGACCTATTGCAGGAGCGTATGCGCACGTTATGAACGTTTGGCTAGCTCAATATGATGACTACTTGATAGTTTAGTGCACCATTCTTAACGGCTTAGAATTGGGACTTCAAAGACATTTTGAACGTCATGGACCATATGAGATGTTCCAGGAATTGAAGTTAATATTTCAAGCTAATACCCGAGTTGAGAGATATGAAGTCTCCAACAAGTTCTATAGCTAAAATATGGAGGAGAATCGCTCAACTAGTGAGCATGTGCTCAAATTGTCTGGGTACTTCAATCGCTTGAATCAAGTGGGAGTTAATTTTCCAGATAAGATAGTGATTGACAGAATTCTCTAGTCACCATCACTAAGTTACTAGAACTTTGTGATGAACTATAGTATGCAAGGGATGACGAAAACGATTCCCGAGCTCTTCGTGATGTTGAAATCGACGAAGGTAGAAATCAAGAAAGAGCATCAAGTGTTGATGATTGACAAGACCACTAGTTTCAAGAAAAGGGCAAAGGGAAAGAAAGGGAAACTTCAAGTAGAATGGCAAACAAGTTTTCTCTCCCGTGAAGAAGACCAAAGCTGGACCAAAGCCCTAAACCGAGTGCTTACAATCGCAAAGGAAATGGTCACTGGAAGCGGAAATGCCCTGAATATTTGGTGGATAAGAAGGATGGCAAAGTGAACAAGAGTATATTTGATATACAGGTTATTGATGTGTGCCTTAGTAGTGTTTATAGTAGCCCCTGAGTATTTGATACTTGTTCGATTGCTAAGACTAGTAACTCGAAACAGGAGTTACAGAATAAACAGAGACTAGTTGAAGGGGAAGTGACAATGAGTGTTGGAAGTAGTTCCAAGATTGATATGATCATCATCACACACTCCCTATACTTTCGGGATTAGTGTTAAACCTAAATAAATGTTATTTGGTGTTTGCGTTGAGCATGAATATGATTTGATCATGTTTATTGCAATACGGTTATTCATTTAAAGTCAGATAATAATTGTTGTTCTGTTTACATGAATAAAACCTTACACCCAATGAAAATAGTTTGTTGGATCTCGATCGTAGTGATACACATATTCATAATATTGATGCCAAAAGATGCAAAGTTAATAATGATAGTGCAACTTATTTGTGGCACTGCCGTTTGGGTCATATCGGTGTAAAGCGCATGAAGAAACTCCATAAAGATGGATCTTCGGAATCACTTGGTTATGAATCATTTGATGCTTGCGAACCGTGCCTTTTGGGCAAGATGACTAAAACTCCTTTCCCCGGAACAATGGAACGAGCTACTGACTTATTGGAAATAATACATACCGATGTATGCGATCCGATGAGTGTTAAGGCTCGCGGCATGTATCGTTATTTTCTGACCTTCACAGATGATTTGAACATATATGGGTATATCTACTTGATGAAACATAAGTTTGAAACATTTGAAAATTTCAAAGAATTTCAGAGTGAAGTGGAAAATCATCGTAATAAGAAAAATAAAGTTTCTACGATTTGATCGTGGAGATGAATATTTGAGTTACAAGTTTGGTCTTCATTTGAAACAATGTGAAATAGTTTCGCAGCTCACGCCATATGGAACACCACAGCATAATGGTGTGTCCGAACATCGTAACCGCACTTTATTGGATATGGTGCGATCTATGATGTATCTTACCGATTTACCACTATCGTCTTGGGGTTATGCATTAGAGATAGCTGCATTCACTTTAAATAGGGCACCATCTAAATCTGTTGAGACGACATTGTATGAACTATGGTTTAGCAGTAAACCTAAGCTGTTGTTTCTTAAAATTGGGGCTGTGATGCTTATGTGAAAAAGCTTCAACCTGATAAGCTCGAACCCAAATCGGAGAAGTGCGTCTTCATAGAATACCCAAAGGAAACTGTTAGGTACACCTTCTATCACAGATCTGAAGGCAAAATATTCATTGCTAAAATGGATCCTTTCCAGAGAAGGAGTTTCTCTCGAAAGAAGTGAGTGGGAGGAAAGTAGAGCTTGATAAGGTAATTTGTACCTTCTCCCGAATTGGAAACTAGTTCATCAATTAAATCAGTTCCAGTGATGCCTACACCAATTAGTGAGGAAGCTAATGATGATGATCATGAAACTTCAGATCAAGTTACTACCAAACCTCGTAGGTCAACCAGAGCAAGATCCGCACCAGAGTGGTACGGTAATCCTATTCTGGAAGTCGTGTTACTAGACCATGATAAACCTACGAACTATCAGGAAGCGATGATGAGCCCAAATTCCGTGAAATGGCTTGAGGCCATGAAATCTGAGATGGGATCCATGTATGAGAACAAAGTGTGGACTTTGGTGGAGTTGCCCGATGATCGGCAAGCCATATTATATAAATGGATCTTCAAGAGGAAGACAGATGCTGATAGTAGTGTTACTATCTACAAAGCTCGACTTGTCACAAAAAGGTTTTCGACAAGTTCAAGGTGTTGACTACAATGAGATTTTCTCAACTGTAGCGATGCTTAAGTCTGTCCGAATCATGTTAGCAAGTGCCACATTTTATGAAATCTGGCAAATGGATGTCAAAACTGCATTCCTTAATGGTTTTCTTAAAGAAGAGTTGTATATGATGCAACTGTAAGGTTTTGTCAATCCTAAAGGTGCTAACAAATGTGCAAGCTCCAAGCGATCCATCTATGGAATGGTGCAAGCTTCTTTGAGTTGGAATTCACGCTTTTATAAGTTGATCAAAGCATATAGTTTTATCTGCACTTGCGGTGAAGCCTGTATTTACAATAAAGTGAGTGGGAACACTACCGCCTTTCCGATAAATATATGTGAGTAACATATTGTTGATCGAAATGATGTAGAATTTTTCTGGAAAGCATAAAGGAGTATTTGAAAGGAGTTCTTTAAAAGAAAGACCTCAGTAAAGTTACTTACATATTGAGCATCAAGATCTATTGAGATAGATCAAGACGCTTGATAAGTTTTTTCAATAAGTACATACCTTGTCAAGATTTTGAAGTAGTTCAAAATGGAACAGTCAATGAAAAGTTCTTGCCTGTGTTGCAAAGGTGTGAAATTGAGTAAGACTCAAATCCCGACCACGGCAGAAAATAGAAAAGTGAATGAAAGTCATTCCCTATGCCTCACCATAGGTTCTATAAAGTATGCTATGTTATGTACCGGACCTATTGTATACCTTGCTCTGAATTTGGCAAGGAGTACAATAGTGATCTAGGAGTAGATCATTGGACATTGGTCAAGAACATCCTTAATGAGGACTAAGGAAATATTTCTCGATTATGGAGGTGATAAAAGAGCCCGTCGTAAAGAGTTACATCGATGCAAGCTTTTTACACCGATTCAGATGACTCTAAGTCTCAATCTGGATACATATTGAAAGTGGGAGCAATTAGCTAGAGTAGCTCGTGCGAGCATTGTAGACATAGAATATTTGCAAAATACATACGGCTCTGAATGTGACAGACCCGTTGACTAAGCTTCTCTCACGAGCAAAACATGATCATACCTTAGTACTCTTTGGGTGTTAATCACATAGCGATGTGAACTAGATTATTGACTCTAGTAAACCTTTTGGGTGTTGGTCACATGAAGATGTGAACTATGGATGTTAATCACATACGATGTGAATATTGGTGTGAAATCACATGATGATGTGAACTAGATTATTGACTCTAGTGCAAGTGGGAGACTGAAGGAAATATGCCCTAGAGGCAATAATAAAGTTATTATTTATTTCCTTATTTCATGACAAATGTTTATTATTCATGCTAGAATTTTATTAACCGAAAACTTGATACATGTGTGAATACATAGACAAACAAAGTGTCACTAGTATGCCTCTACTTGACTAGCTCGTTGAATCAAAGATGGTTAAGTTTCCGAGCCATAGACATGAGTTGTCATTTTATTAACGGGATCACATCATTAGGAGAATGATGTGATTGACTTGACCCATTCCGTTAGCTTAGCACTTGATCGTTTAGTATGTTGCTATTGCTTTCTTCATGACTTATACATGTTCCTATGACTATGAGATTATGCAACTCCTGCCATCAAGGAACACTTTGTGTGCTACCAAACGTCACAACGAATCGGGTGATTATAAAGGATCTCTGCGGGGTCTCCGAAGGTACATGTTGAGTTGGCGATTTCGAGATTAGGATTTGTCACTCCGATTGCTCTGGAGAGGTATCTCTGGGCCCTCTCGGTAATGCACATCACTATAAGCCTTGCAAGCAATGTAGCTAATGAGTTAGTTACGGAATGATGCATTACATAACGAGTAAAGAGACTTGCCAGTAACGAGATTGAACTAGGTATTGGATACCGACGATCGAATCTCGGGCAAGTAACATATCGATGACAAAGGGAACAACGTATGTTGTTATGTGGTTTGACCGATAAAGATCTTCATAGAATATGTAGGAGCCAATATGAGCATCTAGGTTCCGCTATTGGTTATTGACCGGAAACAGTTGTAGGTCATGTCTACATAGTTCTCGAACCCGTAGGGTCCGCACGCTTAACGTTACGATGACAGTTTTATTATGAGTTTATAAGTTTTGATGTACCGAAGGTTGTTCGGAGTCCCGGATGTGATCATGGACATGACGAGGAGTCTCGAAATGGTCGAGACATAAAGATTGATATATTGGACGACTATATTCGGACACCGGAAGTGTTCCGGGTGATTGCGGAGAAAACCGTAGTGCCGGAGGGGTTATCGGAACCCCCTGGGGAAGTATTGGGCCTTAGTGGGCCTGAGGGGAGAGAGAGGGCAGCAGCCCAGGAGGTGGCGCGTCCCCTCCAATGGGGAGTCTGAATTGGACTAGGGGAGGGGGGCGCGGCCCCTCTTTCCCTCTCCCTCTCCCTCTCCTTCTTTCCCCCTTCCTCCTTCCTAGTTGGACTAGGAAAGGGGAGTCCTACTCCCACTAGGAGGAGGACTCCCCCCTCCTTGGCGCGCCCCCTAGGGCCAGCCGGCCTCCCCCTTGCTCCTTTATATACGGGGGCAGGGGGGCACCTCTAGACACACAAGTTGATCTTCGTGATTGTTCCTTAGCTGCAGCGGTGCCCCCCTCCACCATATTCCACCTCGGTCATATCATTGGGGTGCTTAGGCGAAGCCCTGCGTCGGTAGAACATCATAATCGCCACCACGCCGTCGTGCTGACGGAACTCATCCCCGACACCCTGCTGGATCGGAGTCCGGGGATCGTCATCGAGCTGAACGTATGCTGAACTCGGAGGTGGCGTACGTTCGGTACTTGGATCGGTCGGATCATGAAGACGTACGACTACATCAACCGCGTTGTCATAACGCTTCTGCTTACGGTCTACGAGGGTACGTGGACAACAGTCTCCCCTCTCGTTGCTATACATCACCATGATCTTGCGTGTGCGTAGGATTTTTTTTGAAATTACTACGTTCCCGAACATCGGCGTCAGAAGATACTGTGCAACAAAGGAATGCCATGAGTTATTCTGGTATCCGGATACTTACGATTTTGCCAGGGGCTTGGCCCTGGATGGCCACTCCTCTTCGCCATCGTCGGCGTTGGTGGAGTAGTCCGGAGGAAGGGTTCTTCCCTTTTTGGACCCTCCGCCCCCCAGTTGGGGCGGCCTTCCTTTTCGTTCCTCCCCCCGCTGGAGGGGGAGAGGCCTCTTCTTCCTCCTCCTCGTTTTCGCGGGAGGAGTCCGCCTCGGAGTCATCGGACGATGAGTCCGACACCACCGGGCGCCGGGAACTCCTTCGAGTTCCCGTGGTCTTCTTCTTGGCCTTCTTCTCCGGCACCACGTAAGGTGCCGGAACCAGCAGCCCCGTCAAGCGGGCGTCCGCTGGATCTTCGATCAAGGGAGCCGAACAGTCGATCTGTCCGGTCTTCTTCTGCCATTCCTTTCAAAGGAACGGTAGCTTAGATCCCGCATAGAGTCAAACTATGAAAAACAAGTATCCCATAAAGGGTAAAATAAGCTTACTACGCTGGCTTGGCGCTTCACGCGGGATCCGCGGTCCTCGGTGATGGGAGGGGGAACCTCGGCGCCCTTGAATAGCACCTTCCAGGCATCCTCGTGCGTTGTGTCGAAGAGCCTGGTCAGAGTATGGTCTTTGGGCGGGTTGAACTCCCATAAGTTAAAAGCCCGTCGTTGACACGGGAAGATCCGTGAGTGAGCATGACCTGGACTACGTTGACGAAGTTTAACCTTTTGTCCACCAGGTCTTGGGACGCAGGTTTGGAGTCCGTCCGCTCTTCCGAATTACCCACGACAGGCCCTTCTCTTTCCAGGAGGTGAGCCGTGTGGGGATGCCAGATCGGAATTCGAGGGCCGCTGCCCATTCAGGGTCACGCGGCTCGGTTACATAGAACCACCCCGATTGCCACCCCTTTATGGTCTCCACGAAGGAGCCCTCGAGCCATGTAACGTTGGGCATCTTGCCCACCATGGCGCCTCCGCACTCCGTTTGCTGGCCGCCCACTACCTTGACTTGACATTGAAGGTCTTTAGCCATAAGCCGAAGTGGGGCTTGATGCGGAGGAAGGCCTCGCACACGACGATAAACGCCGAGATGTTGAGGATGAAGTTCGGGGCCAGATCGTGGAAATCCAGGCCGTAGTAGAACATGTGTCCCCGGACAAATGTGTGAAGTGGGAAACCTAGTCCACGGAGGAAATGGGTGAGGAACACCACCCTCTCATGGGGCCTGGGGGTGGGGATGAGCTGCCCCTTGTCTGGGAGCCGCGCGCGATGTCGTTAGACAAGTATCCGGCCTCCCTCAGCTTCTTGATGTGTCCCTCCGTGACGGAGGAGACCATCCACTTGCCTCCCGCTCCGGACATTGCTGGAGAAGGTTGAGGTGGGATATCACGGACTTGGGCTGGAGCTCGAAGTCTTGGCGAAAATGGATAAGCAAAGGAGGAAGAAGGCGTAGATGAGAAAGGTGGATCCTTATCCCTTATATGGGCGAACGAAACTATGTACCCCCCACCAGCCCTGGTAAAACTCGCTTATCTCCCAAGCGCCCGTAATTAATGGCACGGTTGGGTTACCCACGCCCGTATTGATGAGAATCCGGAATAATGGGACCACGATCTCTGCCTTGACGGGGCGTGCCAAGGAAACCGCCTCGCTAAGTGCGCCGAGGTGGGACAAGAAAACGATTCGAATAAAGGCTTGGTCGTGGTGTGATGTCACGCCGCGGAAATACGTCAGCAGATTGGATTTGTGTAAATATTATTCTCTCTACGGTGGTATGTGGAACTTATTTTGCAGAGCCGGACACTATCATTGTGTTCAAAATCTTCTATGAAGTATTCGGAGGAGGAACCCGCCTTGCAATGCTGAAGACAATCTGCGCGGCGGACTCGTTGTCATTGAAGCCTGGTTCAGGGGCTACTGAGGGAGTCCTGGATTAGGGGGTGTCCGGACCGGACTATAGCCTTTGGCCAGACTCCTGGACTATGAAGATACAATATTGAAGACTTTGTCCCATGTCCGGATGGGACTTTCCTTGGCGTGGAAGGCAAGCTTGGCCATACAGATGTAGATCTCCTCCCATTTGTAACCGACTCTATGTAACCCTAACATTCTCCGGTGTCTATATAAACCGGAGGGTTTTAGTCCGTAGGACGAACAACAATCATACCATAGGCTAGCTTCTAGGGTTTAGCCTCTCTGATCTCGTGGTAGATCTACTCTTGTACTACCCATATCATCAATATTAATCAAGCAGAGTAGGGTTTTACCTCCATCGAGAGGGCCCGAACCTGGGTAAAAACATCGTGTCCCTTGTCTCCTGTTACCATCCGCCTAGACGCACAGTTCGGGACCCCCTACCCGAGATCCGCCGGTTTTGACACCGACGGGGGGCTTCTACCGAAAAACGTCCGATTAGCCATTGTGAAGCTATGTGCATTCCTCAATGCAATATCTCAGAAGGTGATCGATCCAGAAATCATACCAACGCTAAGGAGTGATATGGCGCAATGTCTATTCAGTTTCGAGTTGGTGTTCCCACCATCCTTCTTCAATATCATGACGCACGTCCTAGTTCATCTAGTCGACGAGATTGTCATTCTGGGGCCCGTATTTCTACACAATATGTTCCCCTTTGAGAGGTTCAAGGGAGTCCTAAAGAAATATATCTGTAACCACGCTAGGCCAGAAGGAAGCATCTCCATGGGCCATCAAACAGAGGATGTCATCGGGTTTTGTGTTGACTTCATTCCTGGCCTTAAGAAGATAGGTCTCCCTAAATCGCGGTATGAGGGGAGACTGACTGGAAAAGGCACGCTTGGAAGGGACTCAATAATATGCAGGGACGGATATTCTTGGTCTCAAGCACACCGAAGGGCGCTCACACCGTTTTATAAGCCCGTCCCTCTCTACCTTGTTGAGCTCCTCTCAAAGTGAAAATAGATGCCCCTATACAGGGAATTTGACCTAAATTCATAGTGAATTTCTCTAAAATTTAGAAATTTATTATGAATTTATGTTGAATTTTCTCTATAGGCGCATCTATATTCATTTTTTTCGTAAAGTTAATCACAAACTTGTGATTCACACAAATTTCAAAGAATTCAAATTTTAACTATTCAAATTTGAAAACTAATGGCACTAACAGAAAGTTTATAATTTTTCTAAAACTAATGGCACTAACAGAAAGTTTATAATTTTGCTGACCTAAAAGCAAAAAGAATTAAAAAATAAAGCAAAAAACAAAAGCAAATAAATAATGCAGAAAACAAAACAAAAAAACTGGAAACAAAATAAAAATAGCAACAATAAGTATTTTGTTGTAAGTAGAAACAAAATAAAATAAATAAAGCAACCAAGAAAACAAAAAAATAAAAAAAGTGTTCTCAAATTTGAAAACTAATGGCACTAACAGAAAGTTTATAATTTTTCTAACACTAAAAGCAAAAAAGAATTAAAAAATAAAGCAAAAAACAAAAGAAAATAAATAATGCAGAAAACAAAACAAAAAACTGGAAAAAAATAAAAATAGCAACAATAAGTATTGTTGTAAGTAGAGACAAAATAAAATAAATAAAGCAAGAAAGAAAACAAAAAACAAAAAAAAGTGTTTTCAAATTTGAAAACTAATGGCACTAACAGAAAGTTTATAATTTTTCTAAAACTAAAAGCAAAAAAGAATTAAAAAATAAAGCAAAAAACAAAAGAAAATAAATAATGCAGAAAACAAAACAGAAAAACGGGAAAAAATAAAAATAGCAACAATAAGTAAAGAAAACAAAAAAGTGCACGCTCTTTGGGCCCCACGGCTGAATACGACTAGAAACCCTACCATGGGCGAGATTCAGCCTGCAGAAGGCCCAGCAGGCCTGACAGCGGCAGTGTCGATTAGGCCCATAGGCCTGCAGTTGAAGGAGTTCGAGAGAGAGGAGGCAGCGGTGCTTATAGCGGGTGGTCGACGCTCTCAACTAACAAGGTGGGACTACACTCCCACCACCACGCCGCGGTGCAAGTCCATTGGTCCCGGTTGGTGGCACGAACCGGGACCAATGCCACCCTTTGGTCCCGGTTCGTGGCACCAACCGGGACCAATACCCCCCTTTTAGTCCCGGTTAGTGCCACCAACCGGGACCAAAGGCCGCCGCTTAGCAGCCCAAAGGGCGGAAGCGGCGGCCTTTGGTCCATTGTGGCACCAACCGACTAAAAATGCATTAGTCCCGTTGATGCCACCAATCGGGACCAAAACTGGTATATAAGTAGCACTTAGGAAAATTTGACGAACTCATTGCGATTGCCCCGGCCCGGACGACGCCTTGAGCTCATCGACGCCGTCCGCTGCCCAACGCCGCCCGCCGCCCGACGCCGTCCACGCTGCCCGACGCCGTCCGCCATACGTCGCCCCTTGTCGCCGCCAGCTGCCAACGCCGCCCGCTACCCCCGCCGACGCCGTCGTCGTCGTCACCCGCGCCCGTCATCGTCATCGCTGCGGGGAAGCACCACGCCGGCTCCCGCGACCCGTTCATCCCCGAGGCCGTTCGTCCGCCGCCGCACCGATTCCGGCCGGCGACCTCGACCCCTCCCCACACTGTGAGCCCCTGCCTCCTCCCCTTTCCTTCTCATTGCAGTCCCCGCACGCCATCCGTAAGCGCGCGCCACTGCCAACCATCGTCGCCGTCGCCGTATAATGCTCTGTATATGCTCATTGTATGTATGTATGTATGTATGTATGTATGTATGTATGTATGTATGTATGTTCACTGTATAATGCTCTGTATATGCTGTATAATGCCTGCTTTTTGCATTTTTTGTTACCAAGAAAAAGGTCTATTTTTGGTGATATGTATGTTCATATGCTCATTAATATTTAAGAAAATGTTCATATGCTCATTTAAGAAAATGTTCATATGTAACATTTAAGAAAAAAAAGTAAAAGTATGTATATTCATATGCAAAGAATTATTTTTGGATGAAATGAGATGAGATGAGATGTGTTTTGTGTTGGAGAAGAAAAGAGGAAGAAGGAAGAAGGAAGAAGAAGGAAAAGAGGGTCGAGGGGGGGTCGATATACCCCCTCCCCGATAACATTTTTTTCCATGTATATATGCAAAAGTTACATTTTTAGAAAAGTTTTATATATCTAGCTAGGAAAGGAAGAAGAAGAAAAAGAATGAGAGGAAAAAGGAAAATAAGAAGAGGAAGAAAGGAGAAGAAGAGGAATAAGAAGAGGAATAAATAAGAAGAAGTAAAAAGAAGTAAAAGAAGAGGAGAAGAAGAAAGGACCAGAGGAGAAGAAGAGAAAATAGAATATCTATTTTCTCTTCTTCTCCTCTATTCCTTTCTTCTTCTCCTCTTTTTTTCTTCAATCTTCTCCTCTATTAATATCTTCTTCTCCTCTTTTTATTTCTTCTTCGTCTTCTTATTTTTTATCGGATATGTCGTTGTCGATATACCCCGTGTCCCGATAACTTCAACACGAGGGGGGGGGGGTTCGACCTAACCCTCCCCGATAACATTATTTTCCCATGTATGTATGTCGTCGTTGTCGATATAACCCCCTCCCGGATAACTTCGATCGTGATAACTTATACCACGGGAGCACCCCCCGGCCCTCTCGCTCGACCAAAACTCTCGAGCACATCCAAACCCAAGAAAAAAACGATGTCGGTCTCCTACCCCCTCCCACCGCGCCCCTACCCTTAAAGCGTTGCCCAGGCCACCCCAAACCCGGAATAAGCTAGGTCTATGTTTGCCACTAATATATCCACCCCCTCCCGATAACTTCAACACGTGGGGGGGGGGGGGGGTGGGTCGATATACCCCCTCCCCGATAATATTATTTTCCCATGTATGTTTGCCACTAGCTAATATATCCATCTGTCATGTTTGAATAATAATTGCCATGCTGTAAATATTTGTAGAAACTATGGACACCCCCCCGAGACGAAGCACAAGAAGCATTGTTGGGGGACATAATCTCACAAGGAAGTGATGCCGTCTGCTCGTTGTTTCTCAACGACACCGATGGTCTGGAAGGAGAGGGTGAAGAAGCAGCTGGCTATGATTATGATGGCTCCGGTGACCTAATGACGGTGCAAGAAGGAGACCGTGATGACGGCTCCGGTGACCGAACCGAGTCCGGCCAGGTATATATATTAGTTAAGCCTGTGATGACTAGCTAATTGATGCATTCATTGTTTTGGTATGTACACATATTAATTAACTCTCGTCTTTGTTCTTTTTTCTAGCCCTCCTGATCGAGCACAACTTCGGTAAAGAGACAAGGACCGAAGAAAAAGTTGAGCTCAGATGAAAGGTTTGAGATCATAGCAATCGCGCGCGACGACCAACCGATTGAACCCATCCGGACAAAGAACGCATTTGTTGCTCAGTGCGGGGTTCTGGTTAGGGACAAGATCCCGATCAGCATCCACCAATGGTATAAGCCTAAGAACGAAGATCCTGAGGTGTCTTATGTCAATGATATGCAGAAAAATAATCTTTGGACTGAGCTGAAGTCAAATTTCACCCTACCGCCAGAGGATGATCCGGAGAAGCCAGTTAAAGAGCAATTAATCAAGTCTTTTGCTCTTAAGAAGATGGCAGACCTATTCAGGAGGTGGAAGAAAGACCTGAATACGTTTCTCGACAAAAAAGAGACACCATAATTCAAGGGAAAATATGAGAAGATCAAAGATCACTGGACCGCATTTGTGGCCCACAAGACATCGGAAAAGAGTAAGAAGATGTCGGCGACAAACAAGCAAAATGCTGCGAAGAAGAAGCTTCACCATCGCACGGGGTCAGGTGGCTGCCTCAAAGCCCGGCCTAAGTGGGCCAAGGCTGAGAATGATCTGGTTGATAAAGGGATCGAACCAGAGACAATGAACTGGCCGCACCGTTGCGGACTTGGTTCTTCGGGCTGGCGGAACCTTGGACCCTGTATCAGGGAAGTGCATTTGGACGGACGAGCAATTGGAAATACCTGTCAAGAGGCTTCGGCACTATATCGATGCAGCGCAGCAAGGGACGTTCCTTCTAGACAGAGAGAACGATGAGCTCACAATGGTCCTCGGGAATCCTGAGCACCCTGGACGGACACGAGGCACGCCAGGCTCCGTTCCGTGGAATGCTGGTTTTTCGGACGCAGCGGTTACAAATGCCGGAGAGGAGGAAAAAAGTGCAGCAGACCCAAGCTGCGGCGCTGCACGCAAAGGCCTGGCGATAGAGGAACGAGAAGCAAATCGCAGCAAAAACTGCCGAAGCTTCCCCGAAGCTACCCCGCCATCTCGGCCGAGAAGCGGCGTGGCTTCCATCGAGCTGCTTCAATGGGAGCATGTCTTGACAGCTCCTACCAGCTATCCGTGGATGCTATCACGGATTCTCAAAATTGCCACATTATGACGCAATGGATGAATTTGAAGGTCAAGGCGGCTGTTGGATCTGTTTATCCTACTGAAACCGGCGCAACTTTTCACTGCCGACCGATTCCAGAAGGATATGCTAGGGTGATGGTGGATGAAATAACGGAGGGATTTGAGGACCTCCAGCTTGACCACCATACCGGTGAAGGGGAGACTAGGTTGGGTTCTGCTCTAAATACTCCATGCCTATGGAGGAAGGAGCTCATCAACCTTCCGAACTGGACACCTCCGCTTCCTCCTCCTCCTCCGGCGAGTCAGGGCACTCCGCCTCCTCCACCGCCTCCTCCACCGCCTCCTCCTCCGGCGAGTGACGATCAGGGCACTCGGCCTTCTTCTTCGGCGCGTGGCGGCACTCTGCCTCCTTCTCCGCCTACGCCGGCGCGCCCGAGCAGCCAGCAGCCTCCTCCTTCTCCGCCTCGCCGGCAAGGGCGGAAGAGACTCGCCACCGCCCCGGCTGCTCCGGCGCGTCGTAGTCCTTCTCCTCCGCCTCGTAAGCAATCACGAAAGAAGACAGCCGCAGTCGCTCCGTCTGCTCCGACGTCTAGCAGTACAGGCAGAGGCGGGAGGCAATACAGATACGGTCCACCTCTCAAGCCTCTAGAGAAGTTACCGTACGAGATGACCGTGGAGGAAAACAAGAAGATCGTGCGGACCGAAGTGAAGGACTTCTTTGAAGGGTTGAAAGCGCAGAGACATCCACCTCCGGAGGAGAAGGTAGATCCGGTGAAAGCAAAGCGCACTATCGATGCCCTGAGGAAACCACCAAAGTCTCCGCTGAAAACCAACTATGAGCGCATTACTCAAAAGGCATATCAAGAAGCGTCGCGGTCGGGAACTACTGTCAGTGATCAAAGGTTAAAAGAACGACGAGCAGCTAGAAAAAATTGCCCAGCTCGGCGAAGAAGCGAACCAATCGTGCCCCCCGCTCAATGTGTCTAGCGACATCGTCGCTAATGCTCCGGGGACGGTGCCCGGTTATAGCAATCTTGCAGATTACCTGCCTGACGATGTACATTTTGATTTCATGGAGGTGGACGAACATAGATACGAGTATGGGAAGCCTCTCGTCAAAGATCTAAAATCTCTAACAACGATGATGCGAAGATTCCATAATTGGTACATGAAAACCTGCAGAGAGTCTGCGGGGACGAATACTTTGTATCTGAGAATTAAAGAGGAGCATGACCTCGTTGGAACTGATCTGTTGACTGTTCCATTTGAGGAGTTCTTCGAGTTCTTCAATCAAAAGGCCCTCGATAAATTAACGGTCTTTTGCTACTGTCTGTAAGTACTATTTCTGTCATTAAGTCTCTATATATAGCTCAGCTCTTTCATTGCATGTACTTATAATTAATTATCCTCACTATATTATGCAGATTGAAGATCGTCGAGTGCAGAAAACAAGAAATGTATGATATTGGGTTCATTAACACAAATATCATAGATGAAATTCAGGTTAAAAAGCACGCCGAAGAGGCCGAGTCCAACTTGCTACAATCATTGATCAAAAATCAAAACAAAGATACCATACTCTTTCCTTACAACTTCAAGTGAGTGTTACTGCCATGTGCATATTCGGTTTCCCTTATTACTCGAGCGAGGTTATAGTAATGTAATTGATGAGTTATGCATGAGTGCGCAGCTTCCACTATGTTTTCTGGAGATTAAGCTTGAGCGGGGACTAGTAATCGTCTTAGACTCGAGACGAAAAGATCCCGAAACCTATGCGGACATGACTAAATTGCTCAACAAGTAAGTTCAATCGATCATTATCGCACCATGTCGGCAACTTTTTGTTCATTTCCTGATATCTCAAGTAATAATAATTATTTTCTTTGTCTTGCAGGGTTTGGAAACAGTTCACTGCAGAAGCTCCGGGACTGCCGAAGGAGCTGCGCGAATCTCCCGTTGATTCTATAGCTATACTTTCATCAATGCCATTTATAATGCTTCATTATCAGTTTGATTGACCTCTATTTCTCGTAAAGTGCTTGTGGCAGGAAGAAGGGAATAATTTTTGTGGATACTACGTGTGCGAGTTCATCTACAACGCGACTTTGAAAAATAAGCGGGGCTACTTAAAAGACAATATGAAGTGCGTAAGCAATAATATTCACCATCATTTCTGTTGAGTTTCATTTATATATATGTATTAACCCCCTTCTTCAAATTAGACGTGGTAGATGCGGAATGAACTCCTACCACAAGATCGCATGAAAGCAATTCAAGAGGAATTGACGGGATTCTTTCTTGATCACGTCATCAATAAAGCCAGAGAATACCATATGGAAGTTGATTTCAAATGATAGGAGATTGTAAGAGATCTTACATATTGTATATGTATGTAGCCAGTAGCGTCGGATAGATAATATGAAAACTTGTTGTTCGACCAATCTCTCGGAGAAGGAGAGGTCGATCGATCACTTCTCTCGGTATGCATGACGAACTTCTGTACTTAATGGTTTCCTTCATTTTCTTACTAGCTAGCGTGTCGAGGGCCTCTCTATGTATAGTACGAAGCGTCGACCAAGCACGGAGATAAGAGAGGACACTTCTCTCTATTATTTAGCTAGATAAAAAAATATATCAAACACCTAAATTAACCCCCCAAACCCCCCAAACCCCCCCCCCCCCCTTTTCAAAAAAAAAAGCCACAGCCCCTGAAATGCTGACGCGTGAATGCCTATTGGTCCCGGTTGGTGCCACCAACCGGAACCAAAGGCCCTCCTGCGTGGGCTCGGCGCACCGACCACGTGGAGGCCCATCTGTCCCGGTTCTGGACTGAACCGGGACTAAAGGGTTAGGGCAATAGTAACGACCCTTTAATCTCGGTTCAAGAACCGGGACAAAAGGCCCTTACCAACCGGGACTAATGGTGGTTTATCTACTAGTGCAGGCAACCAAAATAACCTGGGTGTGATGCATGATTACCACTTACTTGACGTGAATGGGGGTATAGTAAGAGCACTTCAGGTAGTTCACACAAGTGGCATCGCAAGAAGAAAGGCAACCCAGACAATCTAAGTGCTGCATCCATGTTATTGTATCAAGCATTTTGTTAAACTATGCATTTAGCATCATCATATATGCATGACAAACGTGCCAACATGCATGGATGATCATTGCAGGGATGCAGAAATTGGGTGGTAATGCCGGGTGTTTGAGTCAAGCTATGGTTCGCAAGTGAGCTTCCACAAGGATAACATGGAGTTTTCATGCTTAGATGAGGTGTTCCTATCCCTAGATGACTATGATGAATTTAGTTTACCGAAGAATTAGAACCTTTGCTAGCACAGTTGATAGAATGAGTTTTGTGCCTATGATGCCATCTGATCATGGTGATACACATACGAGAAGCTTCTTTCTTAATGATCAATTGGTATGGTAGGCATAAGCTTAATTAGCTCCATCTAGACCAAAGATGTAATTATTCTCCTCAAGGTGTATAAAATATATTTAATATGTTTTGACTACTACAGAATATAAGTGTGTAATGGCCTAATGGGCAGTCTTTCAACTAGCGATCTCAATCATTTGATGGGTTTACCTAAATAGCAAAGGGCATGTCCTGGATGATAATTGTATGATGTCACAGTGAGCACTATAAAGAGGCTTGTGGGGGTTATGACTTAGCTAGGACTGGTTTTCGAGAGATGCAAGCAATGCTTGTGCCTGCCAACTTCAACTCATTTCGTTTCTTATGTGTTGTGAACAATGTTATTATGGCCACAAATCAAAGGCCAAAATGAGTCAGTCAGATGCTTTTAGATCACACGGATAAAAAAGAGCATGCTTATAACTTCCGCAAGCATATTGATATGGATGTCATCAATGAGATAAGCACTAAAAGGTAATAATGTATATGTGTGTACATTGCAGACAGAAAGTGTACAGGTGTGGGCAAATGGTACCACCGTGCAGTGGTGAGGCTTGCCAAACCAGTAACCGCTGAAGTTTGTAAACTTGTTTAATCATTTGCATTGCATGATGCATAGTGCACTGGCTTTAGATCACTAATCAAGGATAAGAACTGTTTAGCAACTTCTTTTAGTACTATATAAATGGATATTGACTTATTAATCCAACCCTAGAATTGTGATGATATATTCTGTTTGTCCTAATAGATTTTTTTAACATAATACAGACACTCATATATACGCACATACACTCACCCCTATGAACGCACACACGCGCACCCTACCCCTATGAGCACCTCTGAGAGATGAACGGACACATCATCTTGAGATTGATGAAGTCGCCACAGATGCCTTGGTAGTCGACGACAACGTCTCTCCTCCCACAGAACACACATCGCCAGAAGGCCTGAAATAAATCCAGGAAAATGTGAGTACCCGTGTCAAGTCTAGGACTTGAATCCAGGTGGGCTGAGGATGCCACTGTCCTCCTAACCATCTAACCACAGATTGGTTCGCGTCCTAATAGAAGTTGATAGTGCCTCCATCCATGGTTTCAGCATGCTTGTAGTTACTTCTCAAGGCTTGTGCAATGCACGCTGACATCATACAAATGTGAAACAAAAAACATGGATAAACAAAGAGAAAAACTCAACTAACTGTAACTGAGCTAGTGCTTATGGGGCTGTTTGCAACATTGCCCTGCAAAAAAATTGAGCGTTGACCCCACCTTGATGGTCATTTGGATGGAGACCAAAAAATTGGTGCGCCTACACTTATATGACAACCCTAGTTCAATTCTCAGCCAATATTTTGGCCAGGCACGAGAGGCAAAATCCTACACCAATTATTTGGCGAGTCAAGATTGGCAAGGTCAGTGCGGGCACAAACCAAACAACTTCTATGTGTTGTCATTTGAGTAGTCCATTAATGACTTTCCAATTGATGCAATACAGGAAGAGAAAAATGTGAAGTTGGCATTCCAATATTAGCAAACAAATAAAATAAAATGTATGCTTTAAGTACTTTTTTGTACATTCTTTGAAAATCACATTGTCGAGTATGGTCATGATATTACTCGAGCCAAATGTGATAAGACTACATATTATTTACAAATAAATCTAGTTAATCTGAACAGTAATAGGAATGCATGATAAAAATGCACCAAGACGGTAACCGAAACAATTGCAAGCGTGGAACTAATCATAATTGGCGAATAGATAACACTATATACCCAATAATCACTCATGATTTACCATGTAAATGTTAACCATTAGCCCATGTGAGTGCGCATATAAATCATGGAAGTCGTTTCCTTAAATGAGCAAAACACTAATGGAAAGGTTGCTATCAAAGCCATTTCAAATCGGGATTAGGGAGTCTAGAAACCAAACCTGTAATAAGTAATGTACCACAAGGGATCAAGGAAATGAGAACTCTCTCTGTTGCCTTCAACAAGTACTTGTTGTGTCAGTGTCGCGACCAGACCCGAATGGATCTAGCGCTCTGTGCTCAGTGTCATCCCTGGATCAGTAATGCTGACACAGCACAGTACTTCGAAGGATTTATAGCAGAGTAGCAATCACACACTTATTACATCGTTGTCCACAAGGGAACTTAATACAATAATATGGCTTAAGGCCATCTAATAATAACAGCGGAAGGCTTGGAAAACGAGTGAGTCCATCAACTCCAACGGCATCACTGAGTATAGAACCACGACCTAACACCTTACTCGTCGTCTGAAAAGTCTGCAACGTGAAAAGTTGCAGCCCGAAAACGGGTCAGCACATGGAATATGCTGGCAATGTAACACATAGAGAGCAATGAAGCAATAAGCCTACACTACATGCATATTTGGCTGGTGGTAAGGCTCTACGGTTACATTTTTGCATAAAGCTGATTTTTCCCTACATCAAAGGAATAATTTTATTTAACTATCATGGTGGTTGTTAAACATTGAAGATGGTTGACAGCATCCTCAATCCCAATTAAAAAGTACTCATTAAAAACCCAATACATTTATTTTAGAAGTAACATGTTGAGATTCACATGATAATCAAGTACCGGATACTCAAATTGTCCATAACCGGGGACACGGCTAATCATGATTAGTTTATACACTCTGCAGAGGTTTGCGACTTTTCCCCACAAGACTCGATCGCCTCCGCTTGGTTCTCGTGACCGCATGGTGTTTGAGAAACGGATGACCGAGACATAGTCTTTCGTAAGCGCTAGCACCTTACATGTGGGTAGACCGTACCAACCTACATCCCCTACATCAGCTAGCCTACCCGTAAGAGTTCGCACAACTTAGTCAACTACGCCAGAGCCCATAATTGGCTTGTGGCTGCACACGTAAGTTTCCAGTTTGAATAATCTTATGATCCCTTAGAGCCTAGGTGGCGGTCCGAAGAAATACAGGCAAGTCCTGATAGAAACCAGGTGCCTCAATCCACCCAGATGTGTGTTTAGGTTGCCACCTTAGATAAACCATTAATTAACAATCTCACATCTGTCATGGATATTCACTCACCCAATCCACGTCTACTAGCATAGCATGGCGTAATCAAGCAAACGTAGAAGTAACTCCCAAGGTTTCGTAAGTAAAACAGGTAATAGGTACTACCTCAATCTACTTCCCATCCCATAATTTGATTAGATCCTAATCATGCAAGTGTTTGAGGGTTTGATCTAATGCATAAAACTGGGTAGTAGAAAAGGTATGATCAAGTGTTACTTGCCTTGCTGATGATCCGCGAGTCCTAGAGATTCGAAGTAACAAGAGGCGCACTCGGTGATCTAACGCAGACAAACAACAAGCATACAATAAGTACTCATCTAATGCACAGGAAATCTCGAAAAGATCTAACCAGATAGTTCAACTTAAGAACCACAGTTTGCAAAAGAATCGAGTCAAATAAAGCATCGAAAGTCGGAACTCGAGAGAGAACGACTCGGTTTAGCGAACTGAAATTAGGTCAAAATTTCACAGTAGCAAAACTCTGTGAAAGTAGGGTAATCGGAACGGCGGTTTCGTTACGAAACTCCAGGCGCTTGAATCACCTGATTCCGATAAACGAGCGAGAAATAAAACAGTTTTGAAAATCAGATCTGAAATCAAATCAGAAAATAACGGATTAAATCCGATTAAAAAGAAAACGACGAACGAGTTAAAAAGTGAGCGTTCGTTAACAGAACGAATCTAACGAACGCGTTCATCGAAACGAACGGTTCGGTGGACGTTCGTTAAATAAGAAAACCGAAAGAAAATAAAACCAATCTAGGTTTTTAAAAAAAACCGAACATTTTTTTTAAATAAACCGGATTGGTTCACGGTGGAAAAACCGAATCGGGCGCGGGGCGGCGGTGACTACCTCCGGTGATCGCCGGAGGGGCTCTCCGGCTCGGGAGAGGCGGCGGGTCCGGGCGAGGGGCGGCGGGTCGGCGTGGCGGGCGTCCACGGGCGGGCGGCGGGCAAGGCCCACGGCGGGCGGGCTTGTCGAGGCTCGGGGCGGCGGCTCCCAAGTGGTTGGGGGTGAGAGAGAGGGGGGGGCCGGGGTTATAAAGGCGAGGGGGGGGGCGGCTGGCTTGGGGAGGGGGCAAGGGGGAGCGCCGAGGTCGGGTCGGACTCAGGCGGGCTCTCGTGGCGTGAGTCCGCCAGCGGGCGGCGGCAAGCGCGAGGGAGGAGGCGGAGGTGGGCCGGGGCGCTGGCCTGGGCCTGGGGCCTGGCTGGCTTGGGCCGGCTGGGCCTCGGTCCAGGGGGCGCTGATTTTTTTTAAATAAAATTAAAACAAAACAAATAAAATAAATATCAAATGAACTCCAAATTAATTAAAACAAATTTTCCCCGACTCCTAAAAATGAGTCGAACAAAATGAACTTTAAAAACAATATACATGCATAAAAATTTTAAAATGCTCATTTTTGCCTAAGCAAAATAAATCTTCCAAAACCAAATTTGGTTTATTTATAATATCTTCATTTTTCCTATTTGTGTGGGAAAGTCATATTATTCCCTCTCGAAATATTTTTTTAGGAAAACTTTATGAAGATAATTAAATAAATCCAAATGATCCTATTTTCAAAATTTGGAAAATCCCAAATATGAAAATAATGAAACTTCCAACTCTCTCCGAGGGTCCTTGAGTTGCGTGAAATTTCTAGGATCGGAAAAATGCGAGAAAATATGGTATGCATGATGACCGAATGTATAACATTCCAAATTGAAAATTTGGGATGTTACAAACCTACCCCCTTAAGATGAATCTCGCCCTCGAGATTCGGGTTGGCTAGAAAATAGGTGAGGGTGGTCCTTGAGCAAAACTTCCTCTCTTTCCCGGTGGCTTCATCCTCGGTGTGGTGGCTCCAATCGAACTTTGCAAAACTTGATAACCTTGCTGCGGGTAACTCTTTGGCATAATCGAGAATCTTAACCGGTTTTTCCTCATATGTCAAATCATCCTTCAATCAGTATTGCTTCCAAAGGGCACTGCGGTCTCTTAACGGTACCTCTGCTATCTCGGGTGACATTTCTTCAATCGAGAAACATGGAATACATCATGAACTCCTCGACAGTCCTTCCGCAATTCCAACTTATAAGCAACTTCTCCCATGCGTTGCAAAATCTTATATGGTCCAACGAAACGAGGTGCTAACTTTCCTTTAACTCCAAAACGCTTAACTCCTCAAGCGGGGATACTCGAGATATACTGTCTCCAACTTCATACTCGCCGCTGCGCTTTGAATCGGCATAGCTCTTCCGGTTCGACTGGGCTACCTTGAGCCTGTCTCGAATCAACTTAACTTTCTGCTCAGACTCCTTAATCAAATCTGGTCCAAACAATCGACGATCTCCAGTTTCGTCCCATGACAACGGTGTCCTGCACCTTCTTCCATACAAAGCTTCGAAAGGTGCCATCTTCAAACTGGTTTGGTAACTGTTGTTGTAGGAAAATTAGCATGTCCTCCAAAATCTGATTGACTCTCTCAGTCTGTCCATCGGTCTGTGGGTGGAAAGTTGTACTGAATTCCAATCTAGTTCCCAATGCTTCGTGCAACTGGTTCCAAAATTTCGAAGTAAATTGGGTTCCTCTATCTGATACGATGCTCCTCGGAACTCCGTGTAAGCATACAATTCTGGTCATGTATATCTTTGCCAACTTAGCACTGCTATAGGTAGTCTTGACCGAATGAAATGGGCTACCTTGGTCAAACGGTCGACTATGACCCAAATCGAGTCATATCCTGAACGGGTCTTTGGCAAACCTGTGATGAAATCCATGCCTAATTTATCCCACTTCCATTCGGGTATTGGCAACGGTTGTAACAATCCTGCTGGCTTCTGATGTTCTGCCTTTACCTTCTGACATACGTCACAAACTGCTACATACTCCGCAATATCCTTCTTCATTCCGGTCCACCAGAAAATATTCTTCAAGTCCAAATACATCTTGGTATTTCCTGGGTGAATCGAATAGGGTGAATCATGGGCTTCTTGTAAAATCAACCTCCGATCTACGGGTCATTGGGCACATAAACACGGTCTTCAAACCATAAGGTATCGTGTTCATCCTCACGAAATCCTTTAGCTTTTCCTTTGCTCATTTTCTCCTTTATAGTGGCAACTTCCTTATCTCATCTTTTGGGCTTCTCCGATTTTGTCCATCGCTGTCGACTGAATCTCCAATGCTGCTACATAGCCTCTCGAACTATTTCCAAACATAGCTCTCGAAGGTCCTCGGCTAACTCATTGGGTATTCCTCCCATCATTAGGGTATTGACGTGGCTCTTACGGCTCAATGCGTCAGCTACGACATTAGCCTTTCCGGGGTGATAATGCAATCTCATATCATAATCCTTGATTAGCTCTAACCATCTCCTCTGTCTGAGATTCAATTCCTTCTGGGTGAAGATGTATTTCAAACTCTTGTGATCCGTATATACTTCACAATGATTTCCAATGATAAAATGTCTCCACGTCTTCAAGGCATGCACAACGGCTGCTAACTCCAAATCATGAGTGGCATAATTCAACTCATGGGGCTTAAGTTGTCGTGAAGCATACGAAACAACTCTTCCTTCCTGCATAAGCACTGCTCCAAGTCCTCGGCGTGAAGCGTCATAATACACCTCATAATCCTTAGTTTGATCTGGCAAGATCAAACCGGTGAGGTAACCAATCTTTTCTTCAACTCCTGAAAACTTGCCTCACAGTCCTCGATCCATATGAATTTGTTTTCCTTCTTCAACAATTCAGTCATAGGCTTTGCAATCCTTGAGAAATTCTCAATGAATCTTCGGTAGTATCCTGCGAGTCCAAGGAAACTCCGAATCTCTCCAACAGTCGTTGGGGCTTCCCATTTGGTTACGGTCTCAACTTTCGTGGGGTCAACTGCTATCCCTTCTCCAGATATAACATGTCCGAGAAATCCAACTTCCTTTAACCAAAACTCACATTTGCTGAACTTGGCATACAACCTGGTGTTCCCTCGGTTTCTCCAAAACCAATCGCAAATGTTCCTTGTGTTCCTCTTCATTCTTCGAGAAAATCAAAATATCATCAATGAACACCACGACGAACTTATCCAAAACTCCATAAACACTTTGTTCATCGTGTTCATGAAATAGGCGGTAGCGTTAGTCAGTCCAAAGGACATAACGGTATATTCAGATAGTCCATATCTCGTGGTAAATGCTGTCTTGGGTATGTCCTGCTCCCGAATCTTCAATCGATGGTACCACGATCGCAAGTCGATCTTGGAAAACACCTTGGCTCCTTGCAAGCGATCAAACAGATCATTTATCATAGGTAATGGGTACTTGTTCTTGATTGTTACTTCATTCAATCCACGATAATCAACAACCATTCTCAAAGATCCATCCTTCTTCTCCACCAATAAAACGGGTGATCCCCAAGGTGAAGAGCTTGGGCGTATAAAACCTTTATCCAAAAGTTCCTTAATCTGTTTCTTAATTTCTGCCAAATCCTTTGCGGGCATCCTGTACGGTCGCTTCGATATCGGGCCTGTTCCTGGCAACAGCTCGATTAAAAACTCAATGTCTCTATCCGGCGGCATTCACAGCAACTCTTCCTAAATACATCAGGATAATCCTTCACCATCGGTACTTCTTCCTGTACCACTCGATAAGCAATTAACTTGTGCTCTCCTCGGCTCGTCGTGATAATGCATTTCTTAATCCTTCTTCCTTCAGGTGTGGTGAGCAAAATTGACCTTGCGGTACAATCTATGTTTCCTCCATGCTTTGATAACCAATCCATACCTAATATCACATCCAATCCTTGGGATTCCAGAACTATTAGGTCTGAGGGGAAAACATAGTGTCCAATCCTTAGTGGCAGTCGATCACACCATTTACTAGCCATGTACTCTGCTCCGGGTGAGGTTACTAGCATGGGTGACCTAAGGGCTTGGGTTGGTAACTTGTACTTATCCACAAATCCCTTGATATGTATGAATGCGATGCTCCAAAGATCGAAAAGAACAACCGCAGTAAATGACTTAACCAAAAACTTACCGACATCGTGCATCAGTGATCTTCAACCTCCTCCACTTCAAGGTGGTTCACCTGTCCTCTATTGAAAGGGTTGGGCTTCTTTCCGAGCTTCCATTGCCATTTCCATTCGCCTTCTCGGACAGTCATTTGCATAGTGCCCAGTCTTGCGGCACTTAAAGCAAGTAATGTGACTCAGTCTACCTTGGATGGTGTAGACGGGTTGGTGCGGTTCTGTCCGTTGCTTCCTCCATTCCGTTCCCATTCTTGGTGCTGTTATGGTTATGCTAATTTCCTCCTCCATGGGTATGCTGAACTGAATTCCTGATTTAGGGGTATAACGAGGTTTCTTGAGCTCGAGTTATACTTCCCTTGTCCATACTTCCGCTTGCAGTTCTCAATTTGTCTTGCTTTCCTTCAATCATGAGGGCTCGGTCTACTAACTCCTGGTAGTTATTGAAACTGGCTACCATCAACGGCATGCTGAACTCATCATTCAATCCTTCTAGAAACTTCTCCTGTTTAGCTGCATCTGTAGCAACGTCATCTGGGGCATAACGTGCTAATTTGCTAAAGTCATCCACGTACTGGCCAACAGTCCTTCCTCCTTGGCGTAAGTTGCGAAACTCACGCTTCTTCATGGCCATGGCTCCTGCTGAAACATGGGCTGTGCGAAAAGCTTGCTGAAATTGATCCCATGTGACAGTGTCTACAGGGTAAGTGGCTGTGAAATTCTCCCACCAGGCTGTTGCGGGTCCTTCAAGCTGATGCGCTGCAAACTTCACTCTTTCTCCATCCGTGCATCCTGCAGTGGTCAACTCCCTTCCTATCTTGCGGAGCCAATCATCTGCTACAATCGGCTCGGTGCTACTGGAATACACCGGCGGGTTCAGTCTAAGGAAACGAGTCAGATGATCCGCAGGTGGTGGTGGTGGCGGTGGGTTGTTGTTGTTGTTGTTGCCCTGGTTCTGCACCAATGTTTGAATCAGGGTATTCTGCTGCTGAATCAATTGGGTGATCTCTGGCGGGAAAACAAATCCGGGGTCGCGTCTCGGAGGCATCTGAAGGGTTTAGAAAAGAAGAGAAAGTAGAATAGAATGAGGTCTAAGGGGAATCACTACCCAATGCACATGAGCAAATGCACACAAAATCACTTCATTCAATCAAACAAGGGCTTACAACGATCTAACTATCGCAAAAGTGCGTGTACTATAATGTTTACATGGAGGGAATACTACTAATATGTGGGGGACTTCTACTAATTTGAACCGTGGAAGACTCCATAATGTCTCGCTTCCAAATTCGTCTTCAAAATAGGGTTCACTTGGATCCGAATCGGTGTCGTCGATGTTGATGTAGTCGCTTGGGCAACCGACATACTGTTCTTCATTCCTGAGCGCCAACTTCTTCTTGAGTTCTTCGATCTCGTACTTAAGATCGTTATTGTGTCTTGCCAGAGCTACGATCTCGTCCATGTAGTCCTTGCGTGTAGTCTTTAGTTCTTCTTCCATTCGATGATCCTTCCCTTTGTCTTCTCAGAACTCCAACATGTCGTTGCACATTTGGTTCTCCTGGCGTCGAATGTGCTGATTTAACTCCTGGATAAATGCTGCAATGGATCTATCCTTCTTAGTGTTGACGACTTCCCATTTGTCGTCTCGGCATCCGCAAATCTGGTAAATCATGTCCTTGAGGTCTTCTTGATAAACTTCTCCAATGCGTCCCATGGTGATGTGAGCTGCCATGCTCTTTCCCAGACTCCAAGTTGGTGCACTGAAAACACTATCTATAGGCTTGGTGATTGGGGCGAATGTCCTTCCTGGAACGTGAGCATGAATCTTCCAGCGCTCCTCTTCAGGCAGAGTGGCGTTGAAAGTTCCGGTGAAGCTTGGTAATCCAATGTTCAGGTATTTAGTAACTTCCTTCAAGTGAAATCCAAAAGGTGTGCCTTCATCCGGTTGGGTGTACTTGATCTTCGCGTCCGTCATCCTAAAGAGAGTAGAAAAGATGAGGAGTTAGAAATGAGAAGAGAATAGTGATCTATGGCTTTATCTTAGTGGTCGTGTCCTACCATCGGTGTGCTCGATACCATTCTCTGTCATGCGACCAGACCGAATGGATCTAGCGCTCGTGCTCAGTGTCATCCCTGGATCGATGTCTTGACACAAAGACAAGATTTCAAGGATTTATAGCAGATTAGCAATCACACACTTATTACATCGTTGTCCACAAGGGAACTTAATACAATAATATGGCTTAAGGCCATCTAATAATAACAGCGGAAGGCTTGGAAAGCAGTGAGTCCATCAACTCCAACGGCATCACCGAGTATAGAACCACGACCTAACATCTTACTGCGTCAGCTAAAAGTCTCTGCAACGTGAAAAGTTGCAGCCAAAACGGGTCAAGACATGGAATATGCGGCAATGTAACACATAGAGAGCAATGAAGCAATAAGCCTACACTACATGCATATTTGGCTGGTGGTAAGGCTCTACGGTTACATTTTTGCATAAAGCTGATTTTTCCCTACATCAAAGGAATAATTTTATTTAACTATCATGGTGGTTGTTAAACATTGAAGATGGTTGAAAGCATCCTCAATCCCAATTAAAAAGTACTCATTAAAAACCCAATACATTTATTTTAGAAGTAACATGTTGAGATTCACATGATAATCAAGTACCGGATACTCAAATTGTCCATAACCGGGGACACGGCTAATCATGATTAGTTTATACACTCTGCAGAGGTTTGCGCACTTTTCCCCACAAGACTCGATCGCCTCCGCTTGGTTCTCGTGACCGCATGGTGTTTGAGAAACGGATGACCGAGACATAGTCTTTCGTAAGCGCTAGCACCTTACATGTGGGTAGACCGTACCAACCTACATCCCCTACATCAGCTAGCCTACCCGTAAGAGTTCGCACAACTTAGTCAACTACGCCAGAGCCCATAATTGGCTTGTGGCTGCACACGTAAGTTTCAGCTTGAATAATCTTATGATCCCTTAGAGCACAGGTGGCGGTCCAAGAAATACAGCAAGTCCTGATAGAAACCAGGTGCCTCAATCCACCCAGATGTGTGTTTAGGTTGCCACCTTAGATAAACCATTAATTAACAATCTCACATCTGTCATGGATATTCACTCACCCAATCCACGTCTACTAGCATAGCATGGCGTAATCAAGCAAACGTAGAAGTAACTCCCAAGGTTTCATAAGTAAAACAGTGTAATAGGTACTACCTCAATCTACTTCCCATCCCACAATTTGATTAGATCCTAATCATGCAAGTGTTTGAGGGTTTGATCTAATGCATAAAACTGGGTAGTAGAAAAGGTATGATCAAGTGTTACTTGCCTTGCCGATGATCCATGAGTCCTAGAGATTCAAGTAACAAGCGGCGCACTCACGGGTGATCTAACGCAGACAAACAACAAGAATACAATAAGTACTCATCTAATGCACAGGTAAATCTCGAAAATATCTAACCAGATAGTTCAACTTAAGAACCCTGGTTGCAAAAGAATCGAATCAAATAAAGCATCGAAAGTCGGAACTCGAGAGAGAACGACTCGGTTTAGCGAACTGAAATTAGGTCAAAATTTCACAGTAGCAAAACTCTGTGAAAGTAGGGTAATCGGAACGGCGGTTTCGTTCACGAAACTCCAGCGCTTGAATCACCTGATTCCGATAAACGAGCGAGAAATAAAACAGTTTTGAAAATCGGATCTCAAATCAAATCGTAAAATAACGGATTAAATCCGATTAAAAAGAAAACGACGAACGAGTTAAAAAGTGAGCGTTAGATTAACGTAATCTAATCTAACGAACGCGTTCATCGAAACGAACGGTTCGGTGGACGTTCGTTAAATAAGAAAACCGAAAGAAAATAAAACCAATCTAGGTTTTTTAAAAAAAACCGAACATTTTTTTTTTAAATAAACCGGATCGGTTCACGGTGGAAAAACCGAATCGGGCGCGGGGCGGCGGTGACTACCTCCGGTGATCGCCGGAGGGGCTCTCCGGGGCTCGGGGAGAGGCGGCGGGGTCGGGAGGCGAGGGCGGCGGGTCGGCGCCGGGCGGCAAGGCCCACGGGCGGCGGGCAAGGCCCACGGCGGCGGCTAGCTGCTGGGGCTCGGGGCGGGCGGGTTGGGGGTTGGGGTGAGAGAGGGGGCCGGGTTATAAAGGCGAGGGGGGGGCTGGCTTGGGGAGGGCAAGGGGAGCGCCGAGGTCGGGCCGGACTCGGCGGCGGGCTCGTCTTGGCGGCGGAGTCCGGCTAGCGGGCGGCGGGCGGCGAGGGAGGAGGCGGAGGTGGGCCGGGAGGCGCTGGGCCTGGGCACTGGCTGGCTTGGGCCGGGCCTCGGGCCGTCGGCGCTGATTTTTTAAATAAAATTAAAACAAAACAAATAAAATAAATATCAAATGAACTCCAAATTAATTAAAACAAAATTTTCCCGACTCCTAAAAATGAGTCGAACAAAATGAACTTTAAAAACAATATACATGCATAAAATTTTTAAAATGCTCATTTTTGCCTAAGCAAAATAAATCTTCCAAAACCAAATTTGGTTTATTTATAATATCTTCATTTTTCCTATTTGTGTGGGAAAGTCATATTATTCCCTCTCGAAATATTTTTTTATAGGAAAACTTTATGAAGATAATTAAATAAATCCAAATGATCCTATTTTCAAAATTTGAAAAATCTCAAATATGAAAATAATGAAACTTCCAACTCTCTCCGAGGGTCCTTGAGTTGCGTGAAATTTCTAGGATCGGAAAAATGCGAGAAAATATGGTATGCATGATGACCTAATGTATAACATTCCAAATTGAAAATTTGGGATGTTACAGTCAGTAAAATGATGACATGATGCATCAACAACTCAGTGAAACTTGCTATGGAGTCCACTGCCATGCGTGTGCTTGTCTTCTACTGGAGACCAATGATATCCATGACAGAGATGAACTCGTTAATAAGTGTGGCTAATAGCCAAGTCTCCTTCAATCCCGCCAAACTCATTATGTTAGATGGCATCAAAGCAACATACGACCACTAGAAGACGTTCCTAAAAAAACGAGGGCATTTTTTTAGGGAAAGAAAAAACAAAAATGATAACTGGCTAACCCAACCCAGCAAACGCTTTCCGCGCAGTTGCAGGTATCTTGGAGCAAGGCTGATGCCACATTGATCAACTGAGCCGCTTACTATTTTTCTGTTTCCTGGCGAAAGTTTTTCCCCCAAAAAATGTATGAGCAAGGTTCTAATTTCGGATTTTCATTCGAAAATAACCCAAAAATCTGAATGTTTTCCACTTTGAAAGAAAAAATCGCTATTTTAGTAGAGGGATTTTTTTCTAAACTTGCCATGTGCATTTTCAATATAGGTAGCATGTCATTTTTTTGTTTTTAAAACTGTGACATTTTTTCTCTTCCAAAACATGGTTTGGAGGTCTTTTTGTAATGCCCCATGGCAAGCTTTTGGGAAATTTTATCACTTATTCATGGCAATTTGGGATTTTTTTCTTTTCTCACATGGCAATTTTTATTATTAAGAGCATGGTATTTTAATAATTAATAACATGGCATTTTTATTATTAAGAGGACGACAATTTTATTATTAAGAACACGTCATCTTTTATTATCAATAACATGCCATGTTTTGTTATCAAGAGGTTGACAATTTTATTATCAAGAGCATGTCATTTTTATTATTAATAACATGGCAGTTTTATTTTTAGGATGATGGCAAGTTTAGTATTAACAATATGTCAGTTTTATTATTTGAGAGCATGGCATTTTTATTTTTATATAAGAGGATGACCTTTTTATTGGCATGGCAGTTTTATTTTTTCATTGGTATGACATTTTTCATGATTTTTGCACAGTGGATGAAATAAATAAAAAATTTGTATCATGCCATTTTGTTTTTGGTCCATGGCAAAAACAAAGAAAAATTGTTCTGCAAAACAAGGCATTTTTTTGCACAGTGAAACATCTCCACAACAAAAAGTCATTAAAAGATAGATCACATGGCACTTTTTTTTTCAGTCGTACCATTATAAATTTATAAATTAGAGAAATGGTCGTTTGATAAAGTAGCATGACAATTTTCTTATTGTCAGATCATGGCAATTATAAATTTATATTTCTCTATTTTTTACAAGAAAATATCTATATACTTTTTTTGTTCAGATATACTAGCATCCACCAACATATAGCATCGCACATCACAGCGAACCACAATGTCAGGTGAGCGCGTGCAGCCTCTCTGTTTGACGAAAACTAGTGGTTGGGGCGCCACCGCGTGGCGCCGCTTGAGGCGTGCATGTGCGGTGCCAGGGTAGGTGGCCGCACTTTTCATTCAGTTTTTGGCGCTATGGGTAGAACATGTACATGGATCTACCGGTCAACTCATGTGGACTTTGATTAAAGTTCAAGTTGAGCAATGTAGGTAGTAGTTACAGGACCAACAGAAAAGCATTACTTGCAATGTACATTCATAAAATGAATCAGAGATATTATTAATAGCTAGGCTTATATGAACACAGAGTAGCAGTCTTACATCCTACAAAGACTTATACCTATAGAGATGATGGACTGGAGAGCCTAAATTTTCTGAACTCAAGCATCCACAAAATGAAATCATCTCATGATAATGATGAATGATAACCACTGGACATAACTCCAAAGACCCGATAAGAAGCCAAGACTCTTCGACTAAAATCTTGAATCATGAAAGAGAATCATAGTAGGCTGATGATCTAAACTACAACCGAGGAGTTCTTTCCTCCCTCTTTCTCTGAATTACATGTCTGCAAATAAAATTCAAAACCACAGGGATGACATGGAGTTCCAGTGAATGAAAATGAATAAATTATGGCTGACATCTCTGTTTCACCTTCGAAGCTGCATCTCACAAGTAGACTATAACCATTCTAGATGCTCATAATCTTTGGAAGTCCATGAAGCTTTGCAGTCTGTACAAACTGCATTACTCCGTACGGGGCTTCATTGGAAACACTGATATATCGTACATAGATTAGAAGAGACAAACAGGGAATTGTATACTCGTCTATGGTTACCAGTCTGCTATCTTCGGCTGTCTTCTGCATATGCTCTGAGTGAATTATTCAAATGTGCGTTTATGAACACAACAATCATATGTTCATAATCTAGAATAAATCTAGACTATTATTACAATGAAAATGCACATGTTTATAAAGAATGTGCAAAATACATGCACTAAAACCTTTGGAAAGATGGATCCATACTAAGATTTGTGTTCAATTAATAATTATTCGGTTGTTTTATAAAAAATAAAATAGTATTACATTATTACCTTTCTTTTATCAATTAGTTCCTGAAAGCTTTCAATTGATTCATAGATGGGACGCTTGGCCTCCATTTGGTTGAATTATAACTGAATTCACCGTATGGTGCCACGTACCTATCTAGCCTGAAGACATAAAGCAAACCTTTGGAGCCAGAGTTGTCTTTTTTGTCAAATAAAATAATAATAATGACATATTAATACAAACAAAGAACAAAAAATTCTATGTGAAAAATGAAAGAATTAACACGATGATGCTTAAATGAAGAATGTGTGCTGAAAATAGTCTGTATAAGATGACAAAAGGACTCACGGAGGATGGAAAAGAGAACTCAAATTTACAATTTTCAAGTTCAGTAAGGAAATGCAAATTGTGAAATATGATTGTGTATGAATCAATCTGGAACAAGATGTAAAAAATTATTCTGAGCAAAAATAATCTTTGAAGTAAATACTCCCCAGTGTATGTCAAGAAAATCACTGTAGTCTTTAGGTAAGCATGAAAGGCTCTTTTCGACACTCTCCTTTATATTGGGAGCATCAACACACACTATTTCTGCATTGTACCGAAGAAAAGTGTGATCTGAATAACCAGAAATTTTGGTGGCTAAATTAGACTACAACAACTTCACGGACCAACAACAACAGAAACATGATGGTTCAGCTCTGCACATACTTTTCCAAGAGTTATCTCGCTGATAAGGAGATCTGAATCTCCCAGCTTCTTGTACAGCAACTTCACGGTTGCGGACATGTCTCGGGTGCCATCTTCGGGAATGTTGGGCACTCAACCCTGGTAAGGATGAGGAGATTGCAGCAAACACAGAAAATTGGGACAGTAACCCGGTAAAATAGGATGTGATCAGGTGAATCGCATAGAGAAGAAATTGCAGCTACGTCATAAGCCTGAGCTATAAACATAATTAAGCGAATTAATTTGTCAGTAAAAAAACATCGATCTAACGCCGAATCCCACATCTACCATGAAATATAATACATCTAACAGCATACTATGTAATTCAACAACAATCAGGAAAAGAATATCGATCGAATTACATTTGAACGACTTAATACAACATCAACATCTTCAAGGTAAGGCTTACATCTCCATATTGCACAGGACCAGATGCGGGAAGATTTCAACAAACATATGGTAGGCATGAGTGTAGGAATCCAAGTGCTGCCGAGAGGGAAAGAGTGAGCGTACCGGAGGTGGTGAAGATCTAGTCGATGGAGGCCGTACCGGCGATTGGGAGCAGGAGAAGGGAGATCGACGCCCTTGCCCTCGTCCGGTTGTGGAACCCCATTGGCTACATCCTCCTAGCCGCTATTAATAGTTATGAAATATATCTTGGAACCCACTGCAGATGAAGCAATAGAAAAGGATAAAACAAAGTCAGACCTTCATTGAATTGTTAGGAATTGTGGTGCAGACCCAAACTGAAGTTTTATTTATTATAAAAGTATTTTCTCACAAAGACATATAGCAACGAGACTCGTGCTTCAAATCAAAATTCTTTCAAACTTTAGGACATGAATTTCAAAGGAAAGATTGACCCATTTGCAGATGGGCTATCCGTCCAATTACAATTTACATAGTAGCACATATCTAATTTCCTCCTTATATTACATCATTCCTTGCAGTCTGAGGTAATTGTTTGTCTCAAACTAAGCACATACTACTGAGAAACTAAGAGTACACTGCGGATTCAGAGTAATATAAAAAATATAATGAAGAACAAAACTTACTTGAAAGTACCTACATATAGTAAAATTTTGTACTACTCCTGTCCGCGTAAATTCATGAGCCACAAGCCGGAGCACTAGTAGAAAAAGGGCCTATAGTCCCGGTTCATAAGGGCCTTTAGTCCCGGTTCGTGAACCGGGACTAAAGGGTCGGTACTAATACCCTCACCCTTTAGTCCCGGTTCTATCCAGAACCAGGACAGATGGGCCTCCACGTGGCCTGTCCGCTGAGCCCAGGCAGGAGGGCCTTTGGTCCCGGTTGGTGGCACCAACCGGGACCAATAGGCATCCACGCGTCAGCATTTCTTTGGCTCTGATTTTTGTTTTTTTTTCAAAAGAGGGAGGGGGTTTTGGGGGGTTAATTTAGGTGTTTCATATATTGTGCTATAGCTAACTAATTAATAGAGAAAAGTGTCCTTTCTTTTGTCCGTGCTTGGTCGATGCTACGTACTATACATACGTATAGAGAGGACTAACTAGACATGCTAGCTAGCTAGTAATTAAGCAAACAGAAGATCGTCATGAACATATATATGCATACAGAGAGAAGTGATATCGACCACCTCTCCTTCTCTGAGAGATTGGTCGAACAACAAGTTCTCGTATATCTATCCGAAGTTACCGCTACATATATACAACAATTATCTTTTAAAATACGGACGCGTGGTCCACATGGTATTCCCCGTCTTCAGCGATCACATAGTCAAGAAAGAATGCCGCCAATTCCTCTTGAATTGCTCGCATGCGATCTGGTGCTAGGAGTTCATCCCGCTGCTGAAACATCTAATTTTAAGAAAGGGTCAATACACACACACACACACACACACACACACACACACACATATATATATATATATATATATATATATATATATATATATATGAATGAATGAAACTCAACACAAATGATGGTAATAAAATAAAATTGTGAATATTTTTATTTACGCACTTCAAATTGTTTGTCGGAGTAGCCCCTCTCACAGGTCATGTGGCGGATGGACTCGCAAACGTAGTATCCACAGAAATCATTCTCTTGTTCCTGCCACAACCACTTTACAAGAAACAGAGGTCAATCAAACTGATAATTATATATAGCAAGCACATGCTAAATGGTACTGATGAAACTAGCGCTTGAATCACTAGGAGATGCGCGTGGAATATGCTACTATATAGTACTTACTTTGGTGTCTAAATTGCAGCTTCTTCGGTAGTCCCGGAGCTTTTTGGTGAATTTTCCCCAAGCCCTGCCATACAAAGAAAACAATTACTTGATATCAGAAATGAACAAAGTTGCTGATATGGTGGATAATGATCGATTTAACTTACTTCTCGAGCATTTCAATCATTTCCGCATACTCCTTGGGATCTTTTCGTCTCGAGTCTAAGACAGTTACTACTCCCTGCTCAAGCTTAATCTCTAGGAGAATATAGTGGTACCTGCGCGCATGCATAACTCATCAATATTACATTTCTATAACCTGGACTAAATAAGGGAAACCGAATATGCCACAAGACAGTAACACTCACGTGTAGTTGTAAGGAAAGAGTATTGTATTTTTGTGTTCATTTATTTCCAACGATCGTAGCAAGTTGGCCTCGGTTTCCTTGGCACGATATTTAACCTCATTTGCATCGATGAGATATGTGTTAATGAACCCAATATCACCCACTTGTTTTTTCTTCATTTCTGCGATCTTCAATCTGCATAATATAGTGAGGATATTTATAAATACATGCAATGAAAGAGCTGAGTTATATAGAGATACTTAATGACAGAAGTAGTACTACTTACAGACATTAGCAGGTGACCGTTGCTTTATCGAGGGCCAATTGATTGAAAAACTGATAGAACTCCTCAAATGGAATAGGCAACAGTTCAATTCCAAGGAGGTCATGCTCCTTTTAACTCTCAAATACAAAGTATTCCTCCCGTCGAGACTCTTTGCAGGTTTTCATGTACCAATCATGCAATCTTCGTGATCATCGTTGTTAGAGAGCTTTCATCTTTGACGAGAGGCTTCCCTGCATCGTATCTTTGTATCTGCACCTCCAAGAAATCAAATTGTACATCGTCGGGCATGTAATCTTCAGGATTGCCATAACCGGGCACCATCCTCGGATCGACGATGTCGCTAGCGTGCACCTTGAGCGGGGGCACGATTCCTTCGCTTGTTCGCCGAGCTGGGCAATTTGTTTCCCAGCTCGTCGTTCTTTCATCCTTTGATCACCGGACAAGATTTCCCGATCTCTCCGCCTCGGCAAATGCCTTTCCAATAATGCGCTCATAGTTGCCTTTCGCGGAGACTTGGGTGGTTTTGTCAGGCAGCGAGTGCGCTTCGCTGACCGGATCTACCTTCTCCTCCGGAGGTGGATGTCTCTTTGCTTTCAACCCTTGAAACCAGTCATCCACTTCGGTCTGCGCGATCTTCGCTTTCCTCCTCGCTCCTCAGACGGTAACTTCTCCGAGTCTTCAGAGAAGGACCGAATCTGATCTCCTCCCGCCTTTGGCAAGATCACTAGACGCCGGCAGAAAGCGAGCGGAGCGGATGTCTTCTTTCCTTGCTTACGAGGCGGAGGAGAAGGACTACGACGCTGGCCGGAGCAGCCGGAGCGGGCGGCGGGTCTCTTCCGCCCTTGCCGACGAGGCGGAGAAGGAGGAGGCTGGCTGCCGGACGCCCGGTGCAAAGCGGAGAAGGAGACGGAGTGCCGCCACGCCGGAGAAGGAGCCGGCCGAGTGCCCTGATCGTCACTCGCCGGAAGAGGAGGCGGTGGAGGAGGCGGAGTGCCCTGACTCGCCGGAGGAGGAGGAGGAGGCGGTGGAGGAGGCGGAGTGCCCTGACTCGCCGGAGGAGGAGGAGGAGGCGGTGGAGGAGGCGGAGTGCCCTGACTCGCCGGAGGAGGAGGAGGAGGCGAAGGCGCCCAGCCTGGAAGGTTGATGAGACCCTTCCGCCATAGGCATGGAGTCTTCAGAGCGTAACCCATCCGATACTCCCTTCACCGATAGGGTGGTCAAGCCGAGCTCCTCAAATCCCTCCGTTATTTCATCGACCATCACCTTAGCATATCCTTCCGAATCGGCCGCGGTGAAAAGTTGAGTCGGGTTTAGTGGGATAAACAGAGCCAACAGCCGCCTTGACCTTTAATGTGCTCCATTGCGCCATAAGGTGGCAACTTTCAGCATCCGTGATAGCATCCACGGGATAGCTGGCAGGAGCCGTCGAGGCATGCTGCTCTGGCTGAAGCAGCTCGGTGGAAGCCACGCTACTTCTCCGCTGAGATGGCGGGGTAGCTTCGGGGGAAGCTTCGGCAGGTCGTTTGTTGTGATCGGCTGCTTCTCGTTCCTCTTCTCGTTCCTCTAGCCCCATTACCCTTTCGTGCGGGCGCCTGCATTAGGCTCTGCTCCAGCTTTCTTCCTCCTCTCATGGGTTTTCTAACCCTGCGTCCGGAAATCCAGCCTTCCACGAAAGGGAGCTCATGGCGTGCCTCGTGGTCCGCCCAGGTGCTCGGGATTCCCAAGGGCCATTGTGAGCTCGCCCTTCTCCCTGTCTCGAACGAACTTCCCTTGCTGCGCCGCTTCGATATAATGCTTAAGCCTCTTGACTGGTATGTCCAATTGTTCGTCTGGCCCAAATGCACTTCCCGTTATAGGGTCCAAGGATCCGCCGCCCCGAAGAACCAAGTCCGCAACGGTCCGCCAGCTTCATTGTCTCGGTTCGATCAATTTATCAAGCAGATCATTCTCAGCCTTGGACCACTTAGGCCGGGCTATGAGGTAGCCACCGAATTTCGCATGATGATGAAGCTTCTTCTTCGCAGCATTTCTCTTGTTTGTCGCCGACATCTTTTACTCTTTTCCGATGTCTTGTAGGCCACAAATGCGGGCCATCATCTCGATCTTCTCATATTTGCCCGTGAATTCTGGTGTCTCATTTTTTCGACATACGTATTGAGGTCTTTCTTCCAATTCCTGAATAGTTCTGCCATCTTCTTAAGAGCAAAAGACTTGATTAATGGCTCTATTACTGGCTTCTCCGGATCATCCTCTGGCGGTAGGGTAAAATTTGACTTCAGCTCAGTCCAAAGATCATTTTTCTGCATATCATTGACATAAGACATCTCGTGGTCTTCGTTCTTAGGCTTATACCATTGGTGGATGCTGATCGGGATCTTGTCCCTAACCGTAACCCCGTGACCGAAAGCAACAAATGCCTTCTTTGTCCGGTAGGGTTCAATCGGTTGGCGTCGTCGCGATTTGTATGATCTCAAACTTTTCATCCGAGCTCAACTTTTTTCTTCGGCCTCGCCTCTTTACCGAAGTTGTGCTCGATCCGGAGGGCTAGAAAAAGAACAAAGACGGAGTTAATTAATATGTGTACATATATATATACCAAAACAAAGACGAGAGCTAGTCAAGACAGCTTAACTAATATATATACCTGGCCGGACTCGGTTTGGTGATCACCGGAGCCGTCCTCACGGTCTACTTCTTGCACCGGCATTGGGTCATCGGAGCCATGTAAATCATAGCCAGCTACTTCTTCACCCTCTCCTTCCATACCATCGTTATCGACGTTGAGAAACATCATCGAGGAGACGGCATCACTTCCGCAGCGATTATGTCCCTCAACAACGCTTCTTGTGCTTCATCTCGGGGTGTCCATAGTTTCTACAAATATTTACAACATGGCAATTATTATTCAAACATGACAGATATGGATATATTAGTGCCAACGTAGAACTAGCTAGCTAATCACAATAAGGAATCATATTAGTGGCCTCGACGCTGCTTCTCTAGGGTTTGGGGTGGCCTCGACAACGCTTCAAGGGTTAGGGGTGGCCTCGAGAACGCTTCAAGCTAGGAGGGGTACGTCATCGACCCCCCACGTGTTGAAGCTATCGAGGAGGGTCGGCGTTGAACAGTACATCTATGTCCCACAAGTAGGGTAGAGGGTCGTGGATCGCCGAGCGGTCGAGGTCAAGGGGTCAAGATCGCCGAGGGTCGGGAGGTTGCCTAGTGTCAAAGGATTCAACAAAACCATGTCTTCATCATTAGGCTAATGTAGGTGCATGATGGTACTAAGCTCTCCAAAAGTTGTTTTGGAGCGGAGTCCCGAGATAGGATAATTCGCTTTTGGTACAAAGTTCAGCAAAAGGCAAATTATCCTATCCGGACTCCATTCCGTAACAACTTTGGAGGACTTCTGCACCATCATGCCATGGTTACTTCTGGCTAATGATGAAGCGATGGATTTCTTCAATACTTTGACACTATAGGAAGAAGGAAGAAGAAGAAGAAAAAGAAGAAAATAGAAGAAAGGAATAGAAGAGAAGAGGAGAAGAAGAAAGGAATAGAAGAGAAGAAGAAAGGAATAGAAGAGAAGAAGAAAAATAAGGAATAGAAGAGAAGAAGAAAAAATAGAATTTTTCTATTTTTTTTCTTCTTCTCTATTCCTTTCTTCTTCTCCTCTTCTTCTTCTTTTTCCTCTTCTTATTTATTTCTCCTCTTCTTCCTCACCACTTCTTCTCCTTTCTTCCTCTTCTTATTTTCCTTTTATATGAACATATCATCATATATATGAACATACATTTTCTTTGCATAATGCATATGAACATACATACATACATTTTTCTTTCATATGAACATACATACATACATTTTCTTTGCATATGACCATACATACATTTTTCTTTGCATATGACCATTCATACATTTTCTTTGCATATGCTTTGCATATAAACATACATACATATGAACATACATACATACATATAAACATAACATACATACACAAAAATTCTAAAATCTGCCTAAAAATCTAAAAATCTGCCTAAAATTATCCATCCATCCATCCATCCATATAATGAACATATATAATGAACATATAAAAAGCATGCATACATCATCCATATTATGTTCATATAATGAACATATATACATGAACATAAATCTGCCTAAAAAATTATATAAAATTTTTTTATGAAGAGGACGAGGGACAGGGAGGAAAGGGGGGGCCGAGCCGGACCGAACGGGAGGAGGGGCGGCGGCCGAGGCAGGGCGGCAGTGGGGCGGCGCCCGACGACGAGGTGGGGCGGGCTGGGCGCAGGGGCACGGGCGGCGGCCGGGCGTGGGGCGCAGGGCGCGCTGCGTGCGTGCTCGTGGGACGGGCAGGGGCACGGGCGGCGGCCGTGAAGCGCAGGGCGCGGCCGCGTGCCGGGACGGGCAGGGGCACGGGCGGCAGCCGGGCGTAGCGCAGGGACGCGGCCGGCGTGCTCGGGATGGGGCAGGGGCGGCGGCGGCGGCTCGGCGCGGGCAAGGGCACGGGAGACGGGATGGCGGCGGCGACGACGGCATTTACGAGGAGCGCCATGATTTGGGCAGCTGGGCGGGGCAACTGGCTAGGGAGGCGAGGAGATGTGAAAATTTCACAAGTCTTGCTTATATAGAAAGAGCATTGGTCCCGGTTCGTGGCACGACCCGGGACTAATGCCCCCTTTAGTCCCGGTTGGTGCCACCAACCGACCAAAGGCCAAATTTCAGCAGCCCAAAAGGCGGAAGCGGCGTTTGGTCCGGTTGGTGGCACCAACCGACTAAAGCATTAGTCCCGGTCGTGCCACGAACCGACTAAACCCACCTTTTAGTCTCGGTTGGTGCCACCAACCGGGACCAAAGGCTGCTGCCTCAGCCAAATGTTTAGTCCCACCTCGCTAGTTGAAGGGCGCGGCACTGGTTTATAAGCGCAAAGTGCCCCTTTCGAGCTCCTCTCAAATGCAGGCTTTGGGCCTAATCATGCTATTGCTGTGGGCCTATTGGGCCTCTGCGGGCCTGAATCTGGCCCATGTAGGGTTTCTAGTCGTATTCAGCCGTGGGGCCTAGTAGGTGGTAGTTTTTTGCTTTATATTTTATTTCTTTTTGCTTTTAGTTTTAGAAAAAATATAAACTTTCTATTAGTGCCATTAGTTTTAAAATTTGAAAACACTTTTTTGTTTTATTTTTTGCTTTTTTTATTTTTTTTTGTTTATACTTACAACAATATTCTTTTTGTTTCTATTTTTATTTTTTTCAAGTTTTTTTGTTTTGTTTTCTGCATTATTTATTTTCTTTTGGTTTTTTGCTTTATTTTTCTTTTTGCTTTTAGGTCAGCAAAATTATAAACTTTCTGTTAGTGCTTTTAGTTTTAGAAAAAATATAAACTTTCTGTTTGTGCCATTAGTTTTAAAATTCAAAAACACTTTTTGTTTTCTTTTGTTGCTTTATTTATTTTATTTTGTTTCTACTTACAACAAAATGCTTATTGTTGCTATTATTATTATTTTTTCAAGTTTTTTTGTTTTGTTTCCTGCATTATTTATTTTCTTTTGGTTTTTTACTTTATTTTTTTAATTCTTTTTTCTTTTAGGTCAGCAAAATTATAAACTTTCTGTTAGTGCCATTTGTTTTCGAACAATTATAAACTTTCTGTTTGTGCCATTAGTTTTACAAAATTTGAATTCTTTGAAATTTGTGTGAATCACAAGTTTGTGAGCTCAACAAGGCGTAGAGGGACGGGCTTATAAACCGGTGTGAGCGCCCTTCGATTGGCGAGGTTCTCAAAGTTGGCATAGTATGTTCATGAACAAAACGGACAATGGTATCATACTCGTGTGTTACAAAGTTGGCATGGTATCATCATAATAGTTATGGAGAAAGTCTTCACTTTTTCTTCACTTGTGTCATTTGCTTATTGCGCCGTAACCATGGATAATCTTCATCATTTATCAGATGCTTGGGTCAGCCTTGACTTTGAAGGGGGAATTTCATGAAACTTTTCATACTCTTGAGACATGTCTGCCTCTTGCCCTCCACTCCCGGGATGTCCCTTTTCCTGAAAAGAACTATGTGGCGCTTTGGCTCATTGTATGATGTATTCGCTTAATTATCTTTTCTTTGCCTCGGTCTGGTTGTCATGTCCTTCTCATAGATAACTTGTGCCACATAATTGGCTAGGACGAAGGGTTCGTGATTGTACCCTAGATTTTTCTGATCCACTGTTGTCATTCCGTACCGTGGGTCTACCTGTACTCCGCCTCCTGACAGATTGACCCACTTGCACTTAAACAAAGGGACCTTAAAATCTACTCCGTAGTCAAGTTCCCATATGTCTACTATGTAACCATAATATGTGTCATTTCCCTTGTCGGTTGCTGCATCAAAGCGGACACCGCTGTTTTGGTTGGTGCTCTTTTCATCTTGGTCAATCGTGTAAAATGTATTCCCATTTATCTCGTCTCCTTTCCAAATCATTACAATCGAAGATGGTCCTCGGACAACAAGTACAACTCATCACAAACAGTGCTGTCACCTCCGAGACGTGTTTCCAACCAACTGCTGAAAGTCCCGATGTGTTCACATGTAATCCGATCGTCGCCTTTGCTCGGTGTTTGGAGCGCAGATCGTTCTTGTGTTCATCGACATACGGGTCACCAAGGTAGAGTTCTCAGAGAACTGTAGTGTGCTTGAGACCAAGAATATCCGTCCCTGCATATTATTGAGTCTTTTCCAAGCGTGCCTTTTCCAGTCGATCTCCCCTCATACCGCGATTTAGGGAGACCTATCTTATTAAGGCCAGGAATGAAGTCAACACAAAACCCGATGACATCCTCTGTTTGATGGCCCATGGAGATGCTTCCTTCTGGCCTAACACGGTTACGAACATATTTCTTTAGGACTCCCATGAACCTCTCAAAGGGGTACATATTGTGTAGAAATACGGGCCCCGTAATGACAATCTCGCCGACTAGATGAACTAGGACGCAAGGCGTCATGATATTGAAGAAGGATGGTGGGAACACCAGCTCGAAATCGACAAGACATTGCGCCACATCACTCCTTAAGCGTTACTCACGATTTCTGGATCGATCACCTTCGAGATATTGCATTGAGGAATGCACATAGCTTCACAATGGCTAATCGGACGCTTTTACGGTAGAAGCCCTCTCAATGCAACCGGAAGCAGCTTGCGTCATAATCACGCGTGGCAGTCATGAGACTTTAGGTTCTGGAACTTTTTCTCCGACATATTTATTATTCCCTTTATATTCGACGAGAAGCCGCCGACCTTCATATCGAAAGGCATTGAAAAATATTTCTTTCTCTTCTTTCAGAAGAGCGTAGCTGGCAGGACCTTCATACCGCTTCGGAGGCATGCCCTCTTTTTCGCGGCAAGCGTTGCAGGTCCTCTCGTGCCTCGTGTGTATCTTTTGTCTTCCCATACACGCCCAAGAAGCCTAGCAGGTTCACGCAAAGGTTCTTCGCCACGTGCATCACGTCGATCGAAGAGCGGACCTCTAGGTCTTTCCAAGAGGGTAGGTCCCAAAATATAGATTTCTTCTTCCACATGGGTGCGTGATTCTCGGCGTCATTCGAACAGCTAGTCCGCCGACCCTTTCCAAATATTACGTGTAAATCATTGACCATAGCAAGTACGTGATCACCGGTACGCATGGCGGGCTTCTTCCGATGATCTTCCTCGCCTTTGAAATGCTTGCCTTTCTTCGACATTGATGGTTGGTCGGAAGAAATCGACGTTGGCCCAGGTACACATTCTTCCTGCAGCTTCCTGTATATATACTATCGGTGTCAAGTAAACAGTGCGTGCATGCGTGGTATCCCTTGTTTGTCTGTCACGAAGGTTATCGAGAGCGGGCCAATCGTTGATTGTCACGAACAGCAACGCCTTCAGTCAAATTCTCCTTTTGTGCTCATCCCACGACGTACACCGTTTCCATTCCACAACTGTAAAAGTTCCTGAACTAATGGCCTTAGGTACACATCAATGTCGTTGCCGGGTTGCTTAGGGCCTTGGATGAGAACTGGCATCATAATGAACTTCCGCTTCATGCACATCCAAGGAGGAAGGTTATACATACATAGAGTCACGGGCCAGGTGCTGTGATTGCTGCTCTGCTCCCGAAGGATTAATGCCATCCGCGCTTAAAGCAAACCATACGTTCCTTGGGTCCTTTGCAAACTCATCCCAATACTTCCTCTCGATTTTTCTCCATCATGACCCGTCGTGGGTGCTCTCAACTTCCGCCTTTCTTACGGTCCTCACTGTGCCATCGCATCAACTTGGCATGCTCTCCGCTTCGAACAGACGCTTCAACCGTGGTATTATAGGAGCATACCACATCACCTTCGCAGAACCCTCTTCCCGAGGCTCGCCGTCAACATCACCAGGTCATCTCGTCTGATCTTATACCGCAATGCACCGCATACCGGGCATGCTCAGATCCTTGTAGGCACCACGGTAGAGGATGCAGTCATTAGGGCATGCATGTATCTTCTCCACCTCCAATCCTAGAGGGCATACCACCTTCTTTGCTGCGTATGTACTGTCGGGCAATTCGTTATCCTTTGGAAGCTTCTTCTTCATTATTTTCAAGCTTCTCAAATCCTTTATCGTGCACAGACATTCTCTGCCTTCCACCGCAGCAATTCGAGTACGGTACCGAGCTTTGTGTTGCCATCTTCGCAATTGGGGTACAACCCTTTTGTGATCCTCTAACATGCGATCGAACTTCAGCTTCTCCTTTTGACTTTCGCATTGTGTCCTTGCATCGACAATGACCGGCGGAGATCATCATCATGGGGCACATCGTCTGGTCCATCTTGATCTTCAGCAGCTTCGCTGCAGCACCATCGTGCACATCGTCTGCAGTGCAACTTGATGTTCAGAGCATCACCGTATTCAGGGGGCACATAGTTGTCATCGTACTCTTCTTCCTTGCCGTCTTCCATCATAACCCCTATTTCTCCGTGCCTCGTCCAAATATTATAGTATGGCATGAAACCCTTGTAAAGCAGGTGGGTGTGAAGGATTTTCCGGTCAGAGTAAGACTTCGTATTCCCACATATAGGGCATGGACAACACATAAAACCATTCTGCTTGTTTGCCTCAGCCACTTCGAGAAAAGCATGCACGCTCTTAATGTACTTTGAGGTGTGTCTATCACCGTACATCCATTGCCGGTTCATCTGCGTGCATTATATATAATTAAGTGTGTCAAAAATCATTACAGAACATCATGAATAGATAATTAAATGACCAAATTAATAGAAGTTCATCATCACATAAAAACCAAAGTACATACATAGTTCTCATCTAACAACATAAAGCTCTGCAGAGCATCTAAATTAATTAAACCATACATTGAAACTATGTAAAACATTTCAATGTGAAAACAAATACGATCATTATCGCAACCAAGGTAACAACTGATCCAACGGCATAATGATACCAAGCCTCGGTATGAATGGCATATTTTCTAATCTTTCTCATCTTCAAGCGCATTGCATCCATCTTGATCTTGTGATCATCGACGACATCCGCAACATGCAACTCCAATATCATCTTCTCCTCCTCAAGTTTTTTATTTTTCTTCAAGAAATTGTTTTCTTCTTCAACTAAATTTAACCTCTCGACAATAGGGTCGGTTGGAATTTCCGGTTCAACAACCTCCTAGATAAATAAAATCTATGTCACGTTGGTCGGCTTAATTTTCATAAACAATAAATGAACCAATAGTTATGAAAAGATAATATATACCACATCCGAATCATAGACAGGACGAGGGCCGACGGGCGGATACCAAAACCATCGCACTATATAAGATGCAATAATAAAAGTAAGAAAATAATACAAGAATATTTTTCCTTCAAAGAAGATAAGAACAAGAGGCTCACCACGGTGGTGTCAAGGCGATGAGATCGCCAAGGGTGATCGACGGCGGTGAAGACGGGACGGGCATGACGGACCGCTAAACCTAGACAAATATTGAGGAAAATGGAGGTTAGAGGTCGAGCTTGGAGAGGAGAAAGCTTAAGTAGTGTGGCTCGGGCATTCCATCGAACACCTTGTGTGCATAGGAGGTGAGCTAGAGCACCACCAAGCCCCTCCCTCGGCCAGAAAAAAACAGAGCAGTGTGCTCTTCTTGCTGAGGGGCTATATATAGGCAGCACCATTAGCCCCGGTTGGTGGCATGAGCCGACTAAAGGGAAGCCTTTGGCCCGGTTAATCTGCCACCAACCGACCAATAGTGGGCGGGGCCAGAGGGACCATTGGTTCCGGTTCGTCCCACCAACCGGGACCAAAAGGTCCGGACGAACCGGGACCAATGGCTCACGTGGCCCGGCCGGCCCCCTGGGCTCACGAACCGGGATAAATGCTCGCATTAGTCCCGGTTTAATCCAGAACAGGCCTCAACGATAGCCCCTTTTTCTACTAGTGGAGTAATATCTAGGCTTGCCAAGATTTGATAATAACTAAGAGGATGTGATCGTTGACTGAATTTTGTAATTAAGAGCCGTCAACTTGCGCTGCAGCCAACTGAAAATGCAACAAACTCACGATTCAGCCAAGTGAAAGCTAGCTGAACAGAGAGTAATGGAGAATCGAAGGAGGAGAGCCAAGCATGGCGACTGCTACTAGGCCGAGCAGCACTACATGCTTCTTTTCTCCGGCTTGTGGCTCTTCATCAGGGCCTCGCTCGTCGACCCCTGGGGAAGCTCCGGGGCTGGAGCTGTAGCTGGAAGGGTGTGCGCTGCAACACGCGGGGTGCGGTCACCGCTCTCGACCTCGCCGCTATGAACCTGAGCGGCACCATCCCGGACGACGTTCTCGACCTCAGCACTCACCTCGTTCTCAGTCGTCCTCCAGGGCGACGCTTTCGCGGGCGGGCTGCCGGCGATGTTGTTGTCGATCCCGACGCTCTAGGAGCACGACAACGGATTCAGCGCCGGTTCCGGGCTGGCCTCGGTTCGTGCGCCTTCCTGCCGCACCGACAAAGTAGTAGCCATCAGAGAAAGCATCAAGATTGCGGCAGCAGAAGGCAAACAAGGACGGCCTGTTGATCGTACTCACCTAACGATGCACCTGGCGTAGTTCTGGTGGAGGCAGCCGTCGGCGCTCATCTCGTCGAAGAGCTTCTCAACGGACTTCTAGCCGTCCTTGCGGCGGCCGTCTTGTTGAGGAAGCGGAGGCCCTTGAGCGCAGGCTGCGAGCATATGAGAACGAACAATAATCAAAAACAAAGAGGGCAATGGATCCAGAGGAAGGCGAGGCAGATGGGCATACCTGGCCACGGCGGATCCCACACCAGTGCTCCTCCTGGATCCAACCGACGCTGCTCCCTTGGCCTGCTGCAAGGAGTGTCGAGGAGGCCCGGACGACGTCCTCCATGGACAGGGGGCAGCTGGTCGTCCATGGACAGAGGCTTCTCGTACATGACTGATTTTTATTTTGAGACAATCTTTTTTTATTTTGAGACAATCGTATATGAAAAAAGAGAGGTGAAGAATGGAGGCCTCGGCCCGTGAGCCCAACCGGCCCACGCGTCATTTGGATTACTTCTTAGCCCACCCTCCGAGTTTCTGCGTGTTTTGAACTGAAGAGAAATCAATCGTGTCTAGGTGACAGTCGGATTGCTCGCTCCTTCCGCGTTGCGTCGTGTTGCCGCCATGGCAACGCTGGGGATTTGAAATCCGACTCCGGGAAGAACTCGGAGCGTGACCGCCCACGCCACGACGGCCATATTATCTCCCCACCCCAGCTGATTCGATCCATCGCGCTTTTCCTCTTCACCTTTTGGTCTGACCGCATCGATCGTACGCGCTCCGGTTCTTGATCCACTGCCTTCAGGCGGCTACGATGGCGCTCGCGCCCGGCTCCAGCGGCGCCTCCGTACGCTGGCCGCCGTCTTACACCCCGGGTGCGCGCTCACCTCCGTCTCAGTGCGGCCACTTCTACCTGGGCGCCCCCGTCTACCTGGGCTTCGGCGTCGGCGGTGAGTGCCGCAACCCGTCGTTTGCCGACTACTACGAGGACGTCGAGGAGTACACGCCGGGTGCGCCGTCGCCTTCGTCCCAGTGCGGCCTCATGCTCGGGGACCCCATTCCCCCGAGCTTCGGCGGCCGCCGCGGGTGCCACAACCCGTCGTCCGCCGACTACAACGAGGAGTGCACGACGCCGTCTCATTACGGCCTCATGCAGATGTCCACGGACGCCGCCTTCTTTCCGGGCTCCGGCGTCGGCGGCAGCGAGGGCCATAGCCAGTCGTCTGTCCAGCGCAACGAGGAGTACACGCCCTCGAGCCCTCCGCCGGTCGCGAGCTCCAAGGATTGCACTCCGTCGAGCCCTCTGCCATCGCCGGACTATACTCCGTCGGACACGGAGTCGTGCACGTCGCCGTATTACACACCAGTGACTCCTTCCAGGCGCGCCGCGTCGCCGGACGACACGCCCAGCACGCCGGCTCCATCGCCCCTGGTGTCCGAAGCGGAGTCATCCACGTCTGGACCGCGCCGCCGCCACCATCCGTACCAGAGGAGCGGCGGTAGCCGAATCAACCGCGGAGGACGGCAGCAGGCCTCACGATGTTAGACATCCTGTAACATCTGATACTGCTTTATGGCTGTATGGCTGGAGCTCTTTGTTTCTGATGGATGCAAATTGCAATTGCTTGTGTGATCTGGCATGATGAAAATCACCCAGACACCCAGCAATTGCCATGTTCTGTGACTGTGTGATGTCTCAGAGAAGCATTATTGCCCTGTAAAACTGAAGCTCGCCGGAAGCAAGCACTTCTGATTCTGAGTATTTTGATGAAACAGAGTCTGTCACACGCCCAAATTTTATTTTTGTACTGTACGTGATTAGAGAAACAGTCTCCATTTTTCTAACACAACAATGACCTGGCAGATATCAGTACATCCATATGTATTCTAGATAAATAAAACACGAGAGCAGCGATAGAGAGGACGGGCTCGCGTGCTCCCGTGATGCGTTCCAGTGAGGCAGGAACACGTTCATCCGTGTATTAAATGTGATCGTATGAAGCAAGGAGCGATACGTCCGAGCGAGCAGTTCTATACGGTCACGCCGCCGTGATAATTAAAGGAAACATGACGGGGCACATCTGTCTGTTCCGTTGATACATGTTCCGTGAAACGTGAAGGGACCAGTAAGTTTGTTTAGACCTGACAGTACGTAATGCACTCGTATGCTGTTTTTATCTGGTATGTGGTTTGAAATTTTTTGTAAGACTATAACTGACCATGCCATGCGCCCAACAAATTGTTGCAAAAATACATTACCTCCTGCATTACGATGGAGTACACTTTCATTGCAGATGTACGTTACAACAACAGGGTCCGTCCCTACCCTGGTATACACCAGAACAATGGTTCCAAAATTTGAGATCACCAACATCCGGAAAAAGTCCAAGAACGACACTGAGCATGGCTGCAAAGCAAACATCCTATCAGTTTGAGAGCATACTTCAAAACATCGAAATTAAACACTGAAAACGTAAGACATAAAAAATTTGAAAAAAGAAAATAAAAAACAGTAAATAACACCAGATGATTCGTTGAAATGAACGAAAATTTGTCCAAAAAAACTTTTATATGCAAAAAGGCAAATCATCTAAATCGATGGACAAATACAAACGTAAAAAAATGACAAAGCATACTGTCAGCTGTTTACAAGTGTCGTTCAATGGATCTCCCCTTAAATGTTATGTGGTGGAAGCTGCTGCATACCAACGGCTAAAATAATCTACTTACTCAAAATTGCATGTCTTTTTCATATAAAACTTTTACATCATCAAAAAAAGGATGACCTGAAATATGGAGCTCAAATCCCGTAAAACCTCTAGTACAAAATCCGGAAACTCTGTTTTCACAAAAATATATTTTCCAAAACAAAACCACTCACTCTTTGCAACTACATCTAAGTTACCACAAGAAGGCATCACAAAAAAAAAAGATGTTTCACATATAGATTTTTTTTGTAAAAAATAAACCAACCATACACGCAACTACATCCCATGGCAAAGAAACAAAACCACAAAATGCTTTCTCCACCTCACAACTAGAGCGGAAGAAAACACCTTCTCTCTTGACATATGACCATGCGACGATCAACATCCCCCCTATGAAGATCATCATCACAATGTATGTTCGACACGGCAGAAAAATGTATAAAAAATTAAAACAAAGAAATAGGTTCAAGTAAAATGTCGTTAATATAACATCTGGTGAAACTACCACATCGGTCTTGGTAGGGCTGATGCGCCTCGTGAGGTAACACAAGGGTTTCTTCTCGTTTTGGGGATTGATTAGGCCGGCGGACTGACCCACCGGGGTAGGTCTTGCATTTTGTTTGCATCACTATTTGGAACAAGTATTAGCAAAACCAGTTTTTATACGTTTTTTAGGAAAACATGTATTAAATTGTTGCTATGTTACAGCTGATATATAGGATACCTTGTTTGTACTTGGAAACTTCAGATAGTACTGATGTAAATCCACGAGCGCACATGCACGTGAACTCCTTAGTTCCTTTGGTCTCTGAATTCCTTAGAGCATCTCCAGCCGTGGCTCCAGGAAAGCCTTCTCAGGTGATTTTTTCGTGCTGGCGCCGAAAAACGGCCCAGTCGCGTCCTCGGGAGCCCGATTTTTGCCGGCCTGAACCGAAAATAGCGTTGGTGGACCCAGGCCGAACCGGGCGCGCTGGGGGCGCCCAGGGGCGCCGGGCGAGCAGTTTTGGCGCGAAAAAAGCCGCGAGCCAGCTGCGTCAGCGACACCGCCTCGTCTTCCCCCAACGCCTCGGTTTCCCGCGGGGAATCAATGGCAAGGCTGCCGCCGGTCAGCTTTGCCATTGATTCCTCCTCACGGGCGGCGCGTCACGGGACGGCGCGTCGACGCCTCCCCTCCCTCGGACGCGTACACACAGGCGCGACGCGGCTATATATGGACTCGCTCGCCTCTGATGAGCGCTACCTCTCCTGAGCGCCGCCGCCGAGCCCTCCTCCAGCCCTCCCTCTCCCTCTCCCGTGAGCCACCGCCCAGCCCCTCCATCTTCCTCCCCTTTCCCGACGACCGAGCGTTTCCCCGGAGACGAGGCGACGGCCAACGGCTTCGGTCGCCGCATGCTCCGCGAACAGGAGTCGTGGCTCCTGTTCCAGGCGAACATCCCGGCGCTGCCGGACATGCGCGCTGGCCGACGGGTTGAGGCTCAAAGAACGGGAGTGCCCATTCCCCCGTTGCCCGACGCCGTGGCTAAACCCTCCTACTTCGCCGACGAGGTCGAGGTCGTGCACGCTTCCTCATCGACGCCTAACTCTCCTCCCCAAGACGCTGGCCGACAACCACGCGGCTTGGGCGGCGATTGAAGCGCCGCCAGCAGCGTCAAGGCGCCCACCAACGGCGCGGCGGTGGTCGGCGGATCGAAGAACAGCGAGGACGCCACTGTGGTGGGCGCCCGCCGACATTTTGAGGACGTGCTGACGCACCTCGAGGGCGGCAACAACCCGCCGTTGACGTACCCCCCGGCGAGGGCGGCCGCCCCGGCGCACCGCCGACGCGACGGGCAATGGGCGCCAAGGAGGTTCGGCTCCTCCTCCTCTTCTTCCTCCTCGCGCTCTTCCTCCTACTCCTCCGGCACTCCGATGCTGCTCGGCGTCAACGCCGAGCCCGCGGCGGAGACGCTGCTCGGCCGGCGCACTCGCAGCGCCGACATCGTCATCAACGAGGGCGGCCGGCGCGCCTCCTCATCGGCTCCCCCTCTGCGCTTTGTCAAGCCAAAGACGAAGCCGGGGCTCGCGCCGGTGAAGACGGAGCCGGGTCTCCCCGCCGTGAAAATGAAGCAAGGCGAGGTCGAGCTTGACGACGACGCGACCCTTGAATGGGCACGCTAGGACTCCCTGAAGATGGCGAGGGAGCGCCAGTGCGCCGCCCTGCGGCGCTTCGCGTAGCGCCGCCGAGGCCGCGATGAAGGAGTTGTCGTCGTCATCGACGACGCGCCGCCGCCGCCACCAGTCCACCATGGCGATGCCGGGGAGGGGTCCAGCAGGGGCGCCCGCATCAAGGAGGAGAAGGCCGACGATGGCGGCAACGACGGCGACTACTCGGCGTTCAGCCAATTTTTTTGGATTAGTTTATATATTTGCTATGTATGTAATGAAAATCCGCGAACATGTCTAATATATGCCCAAGTCTACCAAAATTTATCGTATTTAGCCAAACTTCGCCGAACTTTACCTAAATTTGCTATATATTTTTATTTTTTGAACGCGCCGGGGGGCGGCCCTGGGGCCGCTGGGGACCAACTCGCCTTCAGGCCCTTTTACGCCGGGTCACCCTCAGGCGACGATTTTAGGCGCCCTTTCGGGGGCCAACGGCTGAAGATGCTCTTAGTTCCTTTGGTCTATGATCTCTCTTCCTCGACAAGAGCGCACATGCATGTGAACTCCATGGTACTGAAATGCGGCAGCTTTGGCTAGCCCGGTGATGCTTTTGAGTATGCGTTATCTTTTTGATGGTGTGGTTGAAATAGCATTAGCAACACATCCAGCGAGGGCTCGGCCAAGGCGGATGCGGCGACGAGGACCATGGGCAAAGCCCGGCGGCGGCGGCGGCCATGGAGAGGGCTGACAGTAGAGGAGGCGGAAGCGGCTAGGGCGACCAAGCGGCAGCAGCGACTATGACCGAGGGCCGGCAGCGACAGAGAGCGGAAGCAACGGCGACGAATAATCAATGCAAACCGTTTCGAAAGAAAAAAAATCGATGCAAGATGAACACTGCAAAGGGAGGCAGTGGCACATGTTGTTCAAGGAGGCGCCATGGCCGCGGCGGCGGTATTAACGTCGCCACAACTGGTTCACGAGAGAACGAGATTTATAAAATCGACTCTCAAAACGAGAAATTCTGAGTTTTAGCGAAACAAGGTATAGCAATCCGGGGTTCCTATATAGCGCATAGGGCGCCCCCGAGCGACCCGGAGCGCACCCCCCCTGGCGCGCTGAGCGCTCGTATGGGCCGGCCCATATCCCATTTATTTTTCTTTTCGTTTTTTCTTTAGCTCTCTTTTTTCTTTTTCTTTTCTTTTTTATTTTCTTTTTTCTTTTATGTTTCCATTTTTCCCTTTCTTTTTCTTTTTTGTACTTTTCTTTCCAAATTCATCAACATTATTTTTGTATCAAACTCAAAAAATGTTCGCAATGTGTAAAAATGCTCAACATTTTAAAAAATGTTTATAAAATTCCTTTTTTGTTCATCGGATTGAAAAAAATGTTCAACAAAATTCAAAATTTATTCATCAAATTGAAAAACTGTTCCCCCAATTCAAAAATTGTTCATCAATTTCAAAATTTGTTCCCAAATTTAAAATTTGTTCATCAAATTAAAAATTCTTCATTTTTTTTCTTTTCTTACAAAATTTGTATGTTCACAAAATTCGTTTTTCGTTCATCGGATTGAAAAAATGTTCGTCAAAATTCAAAATTTGTTCATCAAATTCAAAAAATGTTCATCAAATTCAAAATATGTTCATCGATTTCAAAAATTGTTCACCAAATTCAAAATTTGTTCATCATTGATTTCAAAAATTGTTCACCAAACTCAAAATTTGCTCAGCGATTTCTAATTTTGTTCATCCATTTTTCAAAAAATATTCTTAAATACAAATTTTGTTCATCAAGTTTAAAAAATGTTCATCTTATTCAAATTTTGTTCATCAAATATAAAAAGATGTTCAGCACTACTAGAAAAATGCTCATATAAATTTGTTCGTCAAAATAAATATTTTTTCATTAAAATTCGAAAAAATCACGATTTTTTTTACAAAATTCACTTTTCTAAATTACGAATTATTTTGAAGAAAAAAGGAGAGCAAAAATAGTAAAAAAAAATGAATTTAAAAAAACTGGGGCGTTCGACCCTGCTTGTGGGCAGACCTAGTAGGGGCCCATGGGAGCGGACGGGTGCGCACTGGCATGTTCGCCAGCGCGTAACGCATCATATAGGAGGGATTGACAACGTTAGCCAAATAGAGTATACGCTATTCTTGGAGCCAAATCGGCTTTTAAACGGGCTCCCTCAAAACATGCACTAGTAAAAAAGGCCCATTTGTCTCGGTTTCAGAGGCTCATTTGTCTCGGTTCTGGAACCGGAACTAATGCGTTAGGACTAAAGCCCATGTGATAGATCGTGGATGTCGCCTAGAGGGGGGCGGGTGAATAGGTGCTTTTAAAATAATTACGGTTTAGGCTTTAACAAATGTGGAATAAACCTAGCGGTTAATTTGTCAAGCACAAAACCTACAACAACTAGGCTCACCTATGTGCACCAACAATTTATGCTAAGCAAGATAAACTATAGGGTGATAGCAACATATATGACAAGAAACAATATGTCTATAACAAAGTAAAGTGCATAAGTAAAGGGCTCGGGTAAGAGATAACTAAGGCACGCGAAGATGACGATGTATCCCGAAGTTCACACCCTTGCAGATGCCAATCTCTGTTTGAAGCGATGTGGAGGCACAATGCTCCCCAACAAGCCACTAGGGCCACTGTAATCTCCTCACGCCCTCGCACAATGCAAGATGTCGTGTTTCCACTAAGGGACCCTTGAGGGCAGTCACCGAACCCGTACAAATGGCAACCCTTGGGGGCGGTCACCGAACCCGTACACTTTGGCAAGCCTTGGGGACGGTCACGGTACCATCAAATTGCTCCAGGCGATCTCCACGACCTAATTGGAGACCCCGATGCTTGCCCGGAGCTTTACACCACAATGATTGAGCTCCGAACAACACCAACCGTCAAGGGCGCCAAGGCACCCAAGAGGAACAAGCTCTAGGGTGCCCAAACACCCAAGAGTAATAAGCTTATCAAACTTCACTTCCACGTATCACCGTGGAGAACTCAAACCGATGCACCAAATGCAATGGCAAGGGTACACGGAGTGCCCAAGTCCTTCTCTCCCAAATCCCACCAAAGCAACTAATGCTAGGGTGGAAAAATGAGAGGAAGAATGAAAGAAGAACACGAAGAACTCCAAGATCTAGATCCAAGGGGTTGAAGGAAATATGCCCCAGAGGCAATAATAAAGTTATTATTTATTTCATGATAAATGTTTATTATTCATTCTAGAATTGTATTAACCGGAAAATTAGTACATGTGTGAATACATAGACAAAACATATTGTCCCTACTATGCCTCTACTTGACTAGCTCGTTTATCAAAGATGGTTATGTTTCCTAACCATAGACACGTGTTGTCATTTGATGAACGGGATCACATCATTAGGAGAATTATGTGATGGACATGACCCATCCGTTAGCTTAGCATCTTGATCGTTTAGTATGTTGCTATTGCTTTCTTCATGACTTATACATGTTCCTATGACTATGAGATTATGCAACTCCCGAATACCGGAGGAACACTTTGTGTGCTACCAAATGTCACAACGTAACTGGGTGATTATAAAGGTGCTCTATAGGTGTCTCCGATGGTACTTGTTGAGTTGGCATAGATTGAGATTAGGATTTGTCACTCCGATTGTCGGAGAGGTATCTCTGGGCCCTCTCGGTAATGCACATCACTATAAGCCTTGCAAGCAATGCGACTAATGAGTTAGTTGCGGGATGATGCATTACGGAACGAGTAAAGAGACTTGCCAGTAACGAGATTGAACTAGGTATTGAGATACCGACGCTCGAATCTCGGGCAAGTAACATACCGATGACAAAGGGAACAACTTATGTTGTTATGCGGTTTGACCGATAAAGATTTTCACAGAATATGTGGGAGACAATATGAGCATTCAGGTTCCGCTATTGGTTATTGACCGGAGATGAATCTCGGTCATGTCTACATAGTTCTCGAACCCGTAGGGTCCGCACGCTTAACGTCCGGTGACGATCGGTATTATGAGTTTATGTATTTTGATGTACCGAAGGTTGTTCGGAGTCCCGGATGAGATCAGGGACATGACGAGGAGTCTCAAAATGTTCGAGACGTAAAGATCGATATATTGGAAGGCTATATTCGGACATCGGAAAGGTTCTGAGTGGTTCGGGTATTTATCGGAATACGGAGAGTTACGGGAATTCGCCGAGAAGTATTGGGCCTTATTGGGCCGTAAGGGAAAGAGAGAGGGGCTGCCTAGGGAAGGCCGCTTCTGCTGCCTAGTCCGAATTGGACTAGGGGAGGGCGACGCCTCGTTCCTTCTCTTCTCTCTTCCCTTTCCTTCTCTCCTACTCCTACTACTTGGAAGGGGGGGGGGGGATCCTACTCCCGGTGGGAGTAGGACTCCCCAGGGCGCGCCATAGTAAGGGGCGGCCCTCCCGCTCCTCCAGTCCTTTATATACGGAGGAGAGGGGCACCCCATGGACACACAAGTTGATCATTGATCTTTAGCCGTGTGCGGTGCCCCCTCCACCATAATCCACCTCGGTCATATCGTGGCGGTGCTTAGGCGAAGCCCTGCATCGGTAGCTTCATCAACACTGTCATCACGTCGTCGTGCTGACGGAACTCTCCCTCGAAGCTCTACTGGATCGTGAGTTCGTGGGACTTCACTGAGCTGAACGTGTGCAGATCGCGGAGGTGTCGTACGTTCGGTACTAGGACCGGTCGATCATGAAGATGTACGACTACATAAACCTCGTTGTCATAACGCTTCCACTTACGGTCTACGAGGGTACGTGGACGACACTCTCCCCTCTCGTTGCTATGCATCACCATGATCTTGCGTGTGCGTAGGAATTTTTTGGAAATACTACGTTCCCCAACAGGGGTTCCCCTCACTTAGAGGAGAAAGTGATAGGTGGAAACGTGGATCTAGATCTCCTCTCTCATTTCCCTCAAGAACTAGCCAGAATCATTGGAGGGATTGAGAGTTATAAAGCTCGAAGAAGTCCAACAATGGGGGAAAACACGAGCTCAAGGGATGAGGTCCATTGGGGAAGAAGACCCCCTTTTATAGGTGGGAAAAAATCCAACCGTTATCCTCACAGGCCGCACAGAGCGGTACTACCGCTCCAAGGAGCGGTCCTACTGCTAGGGCGGTAGTAGCCCTTTGAAAAACAACAACGAGGAGCAAAAGGCCAGTAGAACCACCGGAGCGGTACTACCGCTTCTCCTCACGGTACTACATCTAGGGATAGAGGTACTACCGCAAGGGATAGCGGTACTACCGCAAGGGATAGCGGTACTAGCGCAAAGGGTAGTGGTACTACTGCTTGCAAGCGGTACTAAAAAAATACATCCGTGCCTACCACCGCTGGACTTGTGACGAGTTTTTGGTTCGGAGCGGTACTACAGCTGTAGAAGCCGCGGTAGTACTGCTCTAGAGCGGTAGTAAAAAAATACATCCGCTCCAATCCGCGGTAGTACCGCGGCAGCCTTTTCAGAACACCAAAACTGCCACAACTTCTGCAAACGTAGTCCGAATTCAAGGAAACCAAGTTTGTTGGAAAGCTAGCGACAAGGCCTAACACAATCTTGAAATAAATAACAATAATAAGGGAATTAAAAAAGGCCCAAAATAAAATGGTGAGAACCCTTCTCGAATAAGACCGGTAAAACCTCCAACGCCGAAAACGCAATAGAAGAAGCATGTGAACTCCGTTTTCGATGAACTCGAGCTTGTCAAGAAGATGACCATAAGCTCCAAATCTCAGAAGGATAAAACCAAACAAGAACCAAGAAAGATGATGCAAGGATGTAATGGTTTGATCTCTCTATGAACGATACGATTAAGATACTCATCGAGAGCCCCCCTTGATAGTACGGCAATCGATCCTATAACCTGGTCTCCCAACTACCACCATGAGACCGGTAAAATAGAAAACCTATCAAGGGCAAACCTTTGCCTTTCACATAGTCCACTTGAGCTAGATGATAACAATCTCGACTCCCTCAAGTTGGACCACCTTTCTTGATTGCGTTGGCACGATGAAGACTAGTTGATTGCTCCCCCATACTCCACTATGGGTGAGCCACTCTTAGACACATCTTCACAAGTCCATTGTCACCACAATGGACGGCAAGCTTCAAGCATGTGAAAGCACAAGTGCTCCCTGGGTGATTTTGGTAATTAATGACAACATATATCTTTTTGGACTAATACTTTCATCTAGTATATTTCAGATAAGTCCAACAGTGGAGTGGCATGGACAAGAGGATGTGGAACCCCTTCAAGATGCTAAGGACAAAGGATTGGCTCAAGCTACAAGCTCAAGACTCTACATTTTCTATTTAGTGATCCAAGATCAGATTGAGTCTATAGGAAAACCAATACTATTAAAAGGGGATGAGGTGTTGCTTAATGGCTTGCTTGCTCAAAGTGCTTACTGATATGCTCCAAAGCCCTCAACCACTTTCTCATATCCACATATGTCCCAAACCAAAAGTCAAACTCGGCCCCACCGATTTGATCCATCCGGCGCCACCGAGTTCATTTGACATATCCACTGCCAGAAACCCTAATCACTTCATCACATCGATGGGATCTCGGTCTCACCGAGATGGGCTTGCAAAATCTCTGTTGTCTATTGTGATATTTTCGGTCTCACCGAGAATATGTAATCGGTCACACCGAGTTTGCCTGACCAACTCTCTGTTTTGCTTATTACCAAATCGGTCCCACCGACTTGTGTAATCGGTCGAACCGAGATGAGGTTTTTCCCTAACCCTTGCACATCGGTCCCACCGAGTTGACCATATCGATCCCACTGAAATTGCCTAATGGTCACATTATGTACTGAATCGGTCCGACCGGGTGTTCTGATTCGGTCCCACCGAGTTTGGTATATTGTGTGTGACGGTTAGATTTTTTGTGGAGGCTATATATACCCCTCCACCCTCTCCTCATTCGTGAGGAAAGCCATCAGATCGTGCCTACACTTCCACTACCCATTTTCTGAGAGAGCCACCTACTCATGTGTTGAGACCAAGATATTCCATTCCTACCATATGAATCTTGATCTCTAGCCTTCCCCAAGTTGCTTTCCACTCAAATAAGCTTTCCACCAAATCCAATCCTATGAGAGTGAGTTGAGTGTTGGGGAGACTATCATTTGAAGCACAAGAGCAAGGAGTTCATCATCAACACACCATCTATTACCTTTTGAAGAGTGGTGTATCCTAGATTGGTTAGGTGTCACTTGGGAGCCTCCAACAAGATTGTGGAGTGAACCAAGGAGTTTGTAAGGGCAAGGAGATCGCCTACTTCGTGAAGATCTACCCTAGTGAGATAAGTCCTTCGTGGGCGATGGCCATGGTGGGATAGACAAGGTTGCTTCTTCGTGAACCCTTCATGGGTGGATCCCTCTATGGACTCGCGCAACCGTTACCCTTCATGGGTTGAAGTCTCCATCAACGTGGATGTACGATAGCACCACCTATCGGAACCACGCCAAAAACATCCTTCTCTCCAATTGTGTTTGCACACTCCAATCCCATACCTTTACTTTCTTGCAAGTTGCATGCTTTACTTTCCGCTACTCATATACTCTTTGCATGCTTGCTTGATATGTATTGTGATTGGTTAAACTTGTGCTTAAACTCCACCTAAACTTGAAAAACTTAAAAACTGCCAACCTTGTGTGTTAAGGGTCTATTCACCCCCCTATAGACACCTATTCTCGATCCTTTCAATTGGTATCAGAGCCTTGGTCTCCATTGCTTTGGTTTAAACACCATTGGAGGAAGATGGATGAGTCTACTTTGGGGAGTCTTAGACATAGAGTGCCTATACTTGATGGAGAGTACTTTCATGAGTGGAAAAATAAGATGCTTGTGATTTTCAATGAATATCATTTAAACAAGTACATTTCTAGCCCTTGTGCACCTCATGTTGATCCTATGCATCCTACCCTTGATGAGTCAATTGACATGATTCGCAATCTTAGAACTGTTAATCTTATCACTAGAGGTTTGCCTAGAAACTTGATTGGTTGCTTGCCTACTCTTAAGTGTTCCTATACTATATGGAAATTTCTTGAGGAATGATTTCCAAATTATTCCTTGCAAAATCTAGATGAAATTCTCCATAAGTCTATTGCCTTGAGTAAGATGAATTCCAACCATCCTATGTTTGGTGACTGTCTATTTGAGCTTACAAATCTTATGCGTGCCAAAGGAAATGTTGGAATCATTAGCAATATTATTTACGAAGCTATTAGAATTCATAAAGATGTTTATTGTCAAAATTAGTTATCTAATGAATCACCCTCTCTAGGAATTGATCCACCACATGATGATGTTGAACATGGATACTATGATGAGGATGATGATAGTGACTATGATCTTGATGATGCAATGAGACACTTTGGTCTTATGGCAAATCTTCAGGGATACATGGCAGGAGGAAAGGAATGAGTCCTTGATAGTGGATGTACTGATCACATGACCGGAGATAAAGATATGTTTGGTGAGCTTGCTGAAAACAACGGCCCTCGATAGTATGTCACTTTTGGTGATAACTCAAAGGGTAAGGTGGTTGGCCTCGGTAAGGTGGTCATCTGACATGATAGCTCCATACAAAATGTCATGTTCGTTGAATCTCTTGGCTATAATTTACTTTCGGTATCTAGACTTGCTGATTTTGGTTTTAATGTCCTATTTACCAAAGTAGATTGCCAAGTGTTTCATAGAGATAATCATAAAATGGTCTTTACCGGTATACGTAAAGGTGATCTATACATTATTGACTTCACTAAAAAGGCTCAACCTAGAACTTGCTTAATTGCTAAATCTTCTAAAGGCTGGTTGTGGCATAGACAGTTAGGTCATGTGGGCATGTGAAACCTTGACAAGCTTATTAAAGGTGATCATATGCTTGGTGTTAAAGATGTCATATTTGATAAGGATAGACTTTGAAGTGCTTGTCAAGCAGGAAAACAGGTTGGAGGAAGCCACCCCGTGAAGAACATCATGACCACAAGGAGACCGCTCGAGCTACTTCACATGGATCTTTTTGGTCCCAACGCTTACAAAAGTCTCGGTGGAAACTCATTTGGTCTAGTTATAGTTGATGATTTTTCAAGATTACGTAGTTGTTCTTTCTCGATGATAAATCGCAGGTCCATAAGATCTTCAAAAACTTCGCTAGGAAGGCCCAAAATCAATTTGAAGTAAAGATCAAGAAGGTTCGCAGCGACAATGGAACGGATTTCAAGAAGGCAAATGTGGACACCTTTCTTGACGAAGAAGGGATTTCACATGAGTTCTTGGCTACGTACACACCTCAACAAAATGGAGATATTGAGAGGAAGAACCGGACGCTCATCGAAATGGCAAGAACGATGCTTGATGAGTACAAGACACCAAAGCATTTTTGGGCAGAAGCGGTTGAGACAACTTGTCATGCGACAAATCGCTTGTATCTTCACAAGCTACTCGGCAAGACGGCATACGAGCTCCTCACCGATAACAAACCCCAAGTTGGATACTTTCGAGTATTCGTCTCAAAGGGCTACATTCTTGATAGGCATCGTCGTTCTAAACTTGCTCCTAAATCTCATGAAGGTTTCCTACTTGGTTATGGCTCAAACTCTCGCACTTACCGTGTCTACAACAATTTTACCCGAAAGGTTGAAGAAATGGTAGATGTGAAGTTTGATGGATCTAACGGCTCACAAGTAGAGCAATTGCCAATTGATGTAGGAGATAAAGATCCTTCGGAAGAAATCCAAGACTTGTCTATTGGCAAGGTTCATCCAACAGAGGTGAAGGAGAGTACCTCGTCCGTCCAAGTGGAAGCTTCTACTTCACGACAAGGTGAACCAAGAGTTGATATGGAAGCATCCACAAGTGGGACACACCAGATGAAGAAAACGAGGAAGTACACCAAGATGAACCTCATCAACCTCCTTCTCCACCACGACGAGAGAACGACAACGCCAACAATGATGAAGGCCACGAAGAAGAACGAGATGATGAAGAAGATGTTCCACCACGATCAAAGCAAAAGCTCTCACGAGTTCGAGCAAGAGTTGCTAGAGACCATCCGTCGAGCAAATCTACAATGATATCCAAATTGGGAGAATCACTCGCTCTAAATCTCGTTTGGCTAACTTTCGTGAACATTATTCATTCATCTCTAGCATTGAACCTATGAAGGTTGAAGAAGCATTGGAATATCCGAATTGGATAAACGCCATGCACGAATAACTACACAACTTTGAGAGAAACCAAGTATGGACATTGGTTGAGAAGCCCGACAACAACCACAACATCATCGGTACCAAATAGGTGTTTCGCAACAAGCAAGATGAAGATGGACAAGTAGTTCGCAACAAAGCACGTCTCGTCTCCCAAGGCTACACTCAAGTCGAAGGTATGGTCTATGGTGAGACATATGCCCTGCTGCTAGACTTGAGTGCATTCAAGATCTTACTTGCCTATGCTAATCACCATGATATCACTTTATACCAAATGGACATTAAAAGTGCTTTTCTAAATGGTGAAATTGAGGAGGAAGTTTATGGTAAACAACCTCCCGGCTTTGTTAATCCTAAGAAACCCAATCATGTTTACAAACTTCACAAAGCTCTTTATGGTCTTAAACAAGCTCCTAGAGCGTGGTATAAATGCTTGACCAAGTTCTTTATTGAAGAAGGCTTTGAGATTGGAAAAATTGATTCTACTCTTTTCACTAAAAGGGTTAATGGAGAATTATTTGTGTGCCAAATTTATGTTGATGATATTATATTTGGATCAACTAACCCTCATTTCAGTGAGAAGTTTGGGAGGCTTATGTCGGAGAAGTTTGAGATGTCTATGATGAGTGAACTCAAGTTCTTTCTTGGTTTGTAAATGAAGAAAACTAAGGAAGGTACCTTTGTCTCTCAAACGAACTATACCAAGGACTTGTTCAAGAAGTTCAATATGCAAGAATGCAAAGGTATGAGTACACCCATGCCTACTAGTGGACATCTTGACTTAACCAAAGATGGTGAACCCGTTGGTCAAAAGGTTTATCGCTCTATGATTGGTTCATTATTATACCTATGTGCCTCTCGTCCCGATATTATGCTAAGTGTGTGCATGTGTGCACGATATCAAGAGGCCCCTAAAGAGTGTCATCTTAAGGCCGTGAGAAGGATAGTGGGATACTTAATTCATACACCAAACTTTGGAATTTGGTATCCAAAGGGGGCCTCTTTTAATCTTGTTGGCTACTCTGACTCGGACTATGCCGGTGACAAGGTTGATAGAAAGTCCACTTCGGGTACTTGTCAATTTCTTGGTAGATCTTTTGTGTCTTGGTCCTCTAAGAAACGAAACTCGGTATCCTTATCCACCGCCGAAGCGGAATACATTGCCGCCAATTCATGTTGTGCTCAATTACTTTGTATGACCCAAACTCTTAAAGATTATGGGATGTATGTGAAACATGTTCCTTTGCTTTGTGACAATGAAAGTGCTATTAAGATTGCTCACAATCCCATGCAACATTCTCGAACTAAGCACATTGAAGTTCGTCATCATTTCATTCAAGATCATGTTGCTAAGGGTGATATTAACCTTAAGCATGTTCGCACCGAAAAGCAATTGGCCGATATTTTCACTAAACCACTTGATGAGAAAGTGTTTTGCAGGTTGAGAGGTGAATTGAACATCATTGATGCTTCAAACTTGGAGTAGGAACTCCACTTGGATACATGCAAGACATGAGCCCATGACTAATCCTTGATATCTCTCTTATGAAGAATGATGTCTACTACACAACCTTCTTCTTGTAGACGATGTTGGGCCTCCAAGTGCAGAGGTTTGTAGGACAGTAGCAAATTTCCCTCAAGTGGATGACCTAAGGTTTATCAATCTGTGGGAGGCGTAGGATGAAGATGGTCTCTCTCAAACAACCCTGCAACCAAATAACAAAGACTCTCTTGTGTCCCCAACACACGCAATACAATGGTAAATTGTATATGTGCACTAGTTCGGCGAAGAGATGGTGATACAAGTGCAATATGGATGATAGATATGAGTATTTTAATCTGAAATTATAAAAACAGCAAGGTAACTAATGATAAAAGTGAGCGTAAATGGTACTGCAATGGTAGGAAACAAGGCCTAAGGTTCATACTTTCACTAGTGCAAGTTCTCTCAACAATAATAACATGCAACAAAGAGTCACTCCAAAGTCACTAATAGCGGAGAACAAACGAAGAGATTATGGTAGGGTACGAAACCACCTCAAAGCTATCCTTTTTGATCTATCTATTCAAGAGTCCGTAGTAAAATAACATGAAGCTATTATTTCCATTCGATCTATCATAGAGTTCATACTAGAATAACACCTTAAGACACAAATCAACCAAAACCCTAATGTCACCTAGATACTCCATTGTCACCTCAAGTATCCGTGGGCATGATTATACGATATGCATCACACAATCTCAGATTCATCTATTCAACCAACACAAAGTACTTCAAAGAGTGCCCCAAAGTTTCTACCGGAGAGTCAAGATGAAAACGTGTGCCAACCCCTATGCATAGATTCCCAAGGTCACGGAACCCGCAAGTTGATCACCAAAACATACATCAAGTTGATCACGTGAATATCCCATTGTCACCACAGATAAGCACGACAATACATACATCAAGTGTTCTCAGATCCTTAAAGACTCAATCCGATAAGATAACTTCAAAGGGAAAACTCAATCCATTACAAGAGAGTAGAGGGGGGGAGAAACATCATAAGATCCAACTATAATAGCAAAGCTCGCGATACATCAAGATCGTATCACCTCAAGAACACTAGAGAGAGAGAGAGATCAAACACATAGCTACTGGTACATACCGTCAGCCCCGAGGGTGAACTACTCCCTCCTCGTCATGGGGAGCGTCGGGATGATGAAGATGGCCACCGGTGAGGGATCCCCCCTCCGGCAGGGTGCCGGAACAGGGTCCCGATTGGTTTTTGGTGGCTACAAAGGCTTGCGGTGGCGGAACTCCTGATCTATTGTGCTCCTCGATGTTTTTAAGGTATATGGAGATATATAGGCAAAAGAAGTCGGTCAGGGGAGCCACGAGGGTGGAGGGCGCGCCCAGGGGGGTGGGCGCGCCCCCTGCCTCATGGCCTCCTTGAAGCTTCCCTGACTTCAACTCCACGTCTCCTGGATCACGTTCGTTCCAAAAATCATGCTTCCGAAGGTTTCATTCCGTTTGAACTTTGTTTGATATTCCTTTTCTTCGAAACATTCAAATAGGCAAGAAAACAACAATATGTGCTGGGCCTCCGGTTAATAGGTTAGTCCCAAAAATAATATAAAAGTGTATAATAAAGCCCATAAACATCTAAAACAGATAATATAATAGCATGAATGCTTCATAAATTATAGATATGTTGGAGACGTATCAATGATAATCATATATCTTGGATACATTTGCACCCTTGCATGTAATCTAACTCTTGTAGGTACTTGGATGGATCAAAATCTATGAGATTGAAACTCACTCACATCTTGAGAAATCTCTACATTACCAAGTCTCTACTTTACGGTGGTTGAAGACATGGAAACATGCAACCCTTCAAATATATCCTTTGACAAATTTCTAAGTAAAATTTCATGATTGTCATTTTGGATACACAAGTGCTTTTCCTGGCAATGCTAATTCATGTAGGTAGATGAACTCCAATTAGAAGTGGTGCTCCGAATGAACTACATCACCATTGAGCATACCACACAAGTTCAACTACATGATCAAGATCAACACCACCACCCAAGGTATGTTATTCCATCTTAGAGAAGCTTTACCCCAAGACATGGGTCAAAGAAACTCAACAAGATGTGAATACATCAAGATGCTTAAATGAAAAATGGCAACCCCATTTTGAGCTGAAACGATGAGTATGACCTATGATCAAGTGTCCTCACTTGACTCCTAAGTCAATATACTCTAACATAGGTGACCTTGTCGCCGACCTATTCTAGATGAAGTTCTCTAGTGTTTCCTCTTGTTATTGCATTTTGTCTCATGCATATTTCTTCCCCTTCCAAAAAAAAGCTTCATCTAGATTTCTTCTTTTTTGTTCCTTTTTTGTTCCTGTTCTACACTTCTCTGCATTTAATTCCTTGCAAATCCTTCAGTTTAATTCATTGCAAATCTTTGTGAGATCTTTGTCGGTGTCAAAATCGACGGATCTCGGGTAGGGGGTCCCGAACTGTGCGTCTAGGCGGATGGTAACAGGAGACAAGGGACACGATGTTTTTACCTGTGTTCGGCCCTCTCGATGGAGGTAAAACCCTACTCCCGCTTGATTAATATTGATGATATGGGTAGTACAAGAGTAGATCTACCACGAGATCGTAGAGGCTAAACCCTAGAAGCTAGCCTATGGTATGATTGTTGTTCGTCCTACGGACTAAAACCCTCCGGTTTATATAGGCACCGAACAGGTTAGGGTTACACAGTCGGTTACAATGGTAGGAGATCTACATATCTCAGACGCCAAGCTTGCCTTCCACGCCAAGGAAAGTCCCATCCGGACACGGGACAAAATCTTCAATCTTGTATCTTCATAGTCCAGAGTCCGCCAAAGGTCATAGTCCGCTATCCGGACACCCCTAATCCGGGACTCCTCAAGAGCCCCGAACCAGGCTTCAATGACAACGAGTCCGGTGCGTAGATTGTCTTCGGCATTGCAAGGCGGGTTCTTCTGCAAATCCTGTGTCCCTGTTTGAATAGTGTCCGGCTTCTCGTAAACATCGCGCTCCTTGGCTTCCACGCCCAATAATGGCCATCTTCCACGTGTTGAATGAATGCTAAAAGCCGTGGTATTTTACATTTATCCCCCTAGCTGCGCAAATGAGCTGCCTATATAAGAGACGAGGATCTAGATCCAAATCACACCACCTTCCCTTCATGAAGCTTTCATCGGAGCGCATCCGATGTAAACCCATTCCGTCATGGATACCGACGCGGCTCCTCCTCTCGCCCTCCTAGTCCTCAGCCGAGATTGGGAGAGATGCTCCGTCCCCAAGACGAGTTAGTGACGCTCCAAACCAAGGGGTTTCTTCCCCCAGCCTTCATGGTTCCGGTTCGAGCCGGACTCGCCACCTACAAGGGCGGAAAACAAGCAGAGAGCGTCCCCAGTCCCTCCCAAGGAGAGCGGGTAGGCCTTGTCCCTTATTTGATAAGAGGGCTCGGATTTCCAATTCATCCGCTTTTCCGAGGGCTCTCGAGTTCTATGGCCTCCGGTTGCACAACCCACGCCTGCCTCCATTCTGCATATTGCGGGCTTCGTGGCCCTTTGCGAGCTGTTTTTGGGCATCGAGGCTCATTTCGCTACTGTGGAAGAGGCTGTTACGCCTCGCACCCGTTCTCAGGAGGGGTCGATATATCAAGTGGGCGGAGCCGAACTATGGCGCATCGCCGGGACCGTATATCTATCCGGAACCCCAAAGAAGGCGTCCGAAGATTGGCCTTCGGAATGGTTTTATATAGAAGACGTCCCCCTGCCGGACCCTGTTCGGATCGGCCTCCCGGAGTTTAGTAACGCTCCTATGAAGAAATGCCTAAGCTGCCGTCCTCGGAGCCCCTAGAGGGAGAATGACAGGAACGTCCTTTACCTGATGAGCCGAATAAGGTTGTTGGCTCATTCCGGATTGACCATGATCGGGGTCATGGCCACATGCATTATGCGGGAGTGCAGCCACTCCAAAGATAGGGGCCACCCATGTGGGATTTCAACGGGAGGATGATGCCACCCGTCATGGCCGTAAGGGGCGAGATCGGTCGCCGATCCGATGAAGATCTTGTCTCGCATTGTACAAGGGAGAAGAGGAAGAATTTCTTCGCGTCAATCCTCGTGGACGGGTTTTCTATGAACAATCCTCCAAGCTGGGTAGCGGACATTTCTTTATGCCCATCCGCTCCATATTCCCATAGTTAAGTACCTTATCTTGTGATTTTGACGCAGGAATTGCGCCGGGCCGTAAAGCGATATAAACAGCCCACCTCCACAACCTGAGGATCCGGAACGGTCCCTCGATCCGGCCTCCCAAGAGGATCCGGACATATCTGTGGAGCTGATCGATGGGGTATTTTACCAACTGAGCATCGACAATGCCTTGGTTTCCATTACGGCCGATTACCCCAGAATATTTCCAGCCTCACGGGTAATTGAGACCGAAGTCCCAATACTTTAGAAATGATCCCTCCGTGCTTATCTTTGACCACTTTATATCAATAGTGTTTTGCAGGGGAGCCCTTGAGGCGGAAGGCCGAACCTGCGGTGGCCAGCCAACAAGGGCAAGACGGCCAAAGAAAGCTAAAAGAAGTGCGGTCCGGATCAAGCGCCAAGCAACGGTATGGCGTGTCGCCTTATTCCCGGTTTTATTCCGGAAGGCATACTAACGCCGCGCTCTTTTCAGGAAAAAAGCGCCGCCGGACTACATCCGGAGAGGTTGCCAATCGAGCCTCCGCCAGCCCGGGCTTCAAAGCCAGGCCTAGAAGCGGAGGCGAACACTAGGCGTGCGTCGGACGCTCCTCCGACAGAGGATGCCGACAGATTGTCCGCCACCAACTCCGAGGTGGAGAGTGCCATGAATCACAGGCACCGCCGGACAATTCTTCGTGACGCATGTTTCTCCCAAGAGGCATTGGATGCCTTCAATTTGGGAGATGCGCACCTCCGTGCCGCTCAAAATGGTCTAGCCAGAGCCATGGAGCAGTATGTGAAAGACATAAGGGTGAGAAAATTTGATGGTTATGTATACCAGTAGCCCCCGAGACTTAAAATAGTTAGAATAACTGATTTAAGGATCATTTATTGTGCAGGATCTTACAGAAAAGAATACCCAATTGTCCTGTGAGCTTGAAGAGTGCAAAGCCCAACTTGAGGCAGCACAAGCCGTGATGTGGGAAGCCAAGGAGACCCCTCCGTAACATACGCTTTTAAAAGATAAGTATGTTATGAAGTGCAGCGTGTATATAGATCTGACAATGACATTGCAGATGGCACCGGGGTAGATCCGAACAAGCAACAACTCTTGCGCCGGTTAAAGGCCGGCGAGAACGTGCTTACAAGGGTGAGGCAGGAGAAAAATAATCTCCAAGATGCCAACACCCAGCTGGGTGAGGAGCTAAAGGATGTTCGTGCGTTGTCGACTCCGTTAAGGAGAACCGACGGCTTCGACGCGGCATTTTTATTAAGTGCTTAAACGAACTTTGAAAAAAGAGTTCGGCGAGGAAGTCGACTAACAGAGTTATGTCTCTAGGTATGCTCACAGGCCGTCCTGTAGAGGAAATGCCCGGTTCTACAGGTGACCTTCTTCCTGAGCTCTTACAACTGCACGAACAAGTTCGGCAGGTGATGAAAGGCGTCACCCAGGCCTTGTGGCCATCTCTGCCTCCCTGCCTCAAGGCCTTGGGGAGCTTGCAGAGAGGCTCCAGGAGCGCCGGCGCTTCCCATTATGGAAGATATCGGCTGCCGTCAAGGCGCCAGGAGGCTGGGCCATGGTGAAGACGCGATACACGAAGGCTGACCCAAACCACATGGCCGAGGTCGGACCTGTGGGGCCCGATGGGAAGGAGATCCCTTTGAGCTTAGTGTACGTCTAGGTAGAATTGGCCGCAAAGTATTCCCAGCAGGACTGTAAACTAGACAGCCTGTTAGATGGCATTGAAGAGGAATACAATCAGTCCAATTGACTATGTAATTTAAAGTGACATGTAAAATGCCTTCTAGCCGGATTGTAGATCGTTTGTCTTAGCGGACCTTTTCGCCTCAACCTCGGGACCCGATAGTCCGGAGTGTGTCCGAATACCCTCGCGGTTATATAAAAACCGGGGCATGCGTGGAGACCAGGAGTAGGGGTCATTAGTGCTTTGTCAGACAAGTGCCCAACTAGTTATGTTATATTACATGGTTAGTAAGAAACATCTTCCAGGGAGAATAGTTCCGTTAGGGGTTCCTTTCCCTGGGTGGCATGCCCTAAAGTGCATGTCCGGACTGCGAGAAAAGCAGAAAACATCTAGGGGCAGATAAATAAATAGGTAAGAAATCTTCTTTTAGTTCACCGACCGAATATTCTCTTAAGAACGCTAGCTTTCGGCTTCACCCAGTCTGAGGTACACATCCGGCTGACCCGGCAGTAACAATCGCAGAGGTGCTCCCTTTACCACCTAGCCGAACAACCAGGAATGTAGGGGTAAGCACAGGAGCCAAGCAACCCAGCTTGGCCAAAACTTAAGTCATATCAATGCATATAATGGTGAATAAAAGGTACATGCGGAAGTGTGACACATGTATTGTGCATGAAGCCCTTATAATTAAGCTTATGTGAAAGAAGCCCCCAGTACAATGAGCGGATAAGCGCGTCAAAGTGTGCGAACAATGCACTAACGAGCCTTCCAAGGCTTGAAAGAAAAAGGAGGGAGAAGGAGAAAATAGAAGACAGCTAAAATGTAAAATATGGACAGAGGAAGGAGACGAACTCGAATCCGGCGCTAGGCATAGAATCTTCGGAGACGTCTTTGCGTTCCATGGGTTCGGCTCGAGTCGGTTATCCGATGCATCTCGCAGACGGTACGCTCCACCGTCACATGGTCGATGATAAAGGGACCTTCCCATTTGGGCTTTAGTTTGTCCTTTTTCTTGTCCGACAGGCGTAGAACTAGCTCGCCAACATTGTAAGTTTTGGCCCGTACTTCTCTGCTTTGATATCTTCGAGCCTGCTGTTGATAGAATGCGGAACGGGCTTTTGCTACGTCACGCTCCTCCTCCAAGGCATCCAAACTGTCCTGCCGATCGAGCTTGGCTTCTCTTTCTTCGTACATGCGCACGCGAGGTGAGTCATGAATTATGTCGCAGGGCAGAACCGCCTCTGCGCCGTATACCATAAAGAATGGTGTGAATCCGGTCATGCGATTCGGAGTGGTCCGCAGCCCCCAGAGTACAGGGTCGAGCTCCTCTACCCAGTGCGTGTTAGATTCCTTGAGGGACCGCACTAATCTGGGTTTGATGCCGCTCATAATTAGACCATTTTCTCGCTCAACTTGACCGTTAGTTTGAGGGTGATAGACCGAGGCGCATTCGAGCTTAATGCCCATATTTTTGCACCAAAGTTTGACCTCGTCGGCCGTAAAGTTCGTGCCATTATCAGTGATGATGCTGTGGGGGACGCCCTAATGGTGTACGACCCCTGATATGAAGTCTATCACCGGTCCGGATTCGGCCGTCTTGACAGGCTTGGCCTCTATCCATTTGGTGAATTTATCCACCATGACCAGTAGGTATTTTTGCTTGTGGGTTCCCCTTTAAGGGGTCCGACCATGTCAAGCCCCCAGACCGCGAAGGGCCAGGTGATGGGTATAGTTTTGAGGGCGGTAGGTGGCATGTGGCTCTGATTAGCAAAGTCCGACGCATCGTTGGACTAAGTCCTGAGCATCTGCCCTGGTCGTCGGCCAATAAAATCCTGTACGGAAGGCCTTGCTTACAAGTGCCCGGGCTGCGGCGTGGTGCCCGCTGAGTCCGGCATGTATTTCAGCCAGAAGATTCCACCCTTCTTCTTCGGAGATACACCTTTGAAGGACTCCGGTTGTGCTTTTCTTATAAAGCTCTCCCTCATGGACTTTGTAGGCTTTAGATTGCCACACTATGCAGCGGGCCTCGTTTTGGTCCTCGGGGAGTTCCTGCTTGGTTAGGTAGGCTAGGAATGGTTCTGTCCACGGGGCAATGACTACCATTATTACGTGGGATGAGGATGTTATTTCGTTGGTAGAACCACCAACTGTGTCAGAATGTTCGGTGTGGGGCAGTGCGGTTGGGTCCGGATTGTTATTTCCGGACTCTCCCTCCCATAATACGGATGGCTTGAACAGACTCTCTAGGAAGATGTTGGGGGGGGACAACATCGCGCTTATACCGATGCGTGCCAACACGTCTGCTGCCTGGTTGTTGTCCCGGCTATATGGTGAAATTCGAGCCCCTCAAACCGAGCTGACATTTTTAGGACGGCATTGCGATAGGCTGCCATTTTTGGATCCTTGGCATCAAAGTCTCCATTTATTTGTGATATCGCGAGGTTCGAATCCCCGCGCACCTCTAGGCATTGAATGCCCATGGAGACTGCCATCCGGAGACCATGTAGAAGGGCCTCGTATTCCGCTGCATTGTTGGAGTCCGTATATATTATCTGGAGTACGTGTTGAACTGTATCTCCGGTTGGGGACGTCAAAATGACGCCAGCTCCCAGGCCAGCCAACATTTTGGAGCCGTCGAAGTGCATTATCCAGTTGGAATATGCGCCGTACTCTTTAGGGAGTTCGGCTTCGGTCCATTCGGCGACGAAGTCGGCCAAAACTTGCGACTTAATAGCTCTCGGTGGCTTGTAGGTTATGTCGAGCAGGAGGAGCTCAATGGCCCATTTGGCAATCCGCCCGTCGCGGTTGTTTATAATGTCGTTAAGGGGTACTTCGGAGGCTACTGTTATTGAACATTCTTGAAAGTAGTGTTGCAGCTTCCGGGATGCCATAAACACCGCGTACGCTATCTTTTGATCATGTGGGTACCGTGACTTGCATGGAGTTAGGACAGTGGACACGTAGTAAACTGGTTTTTGAAGAGGGTACTTGTGTCCGTCCGTTTCTCGTTCGACAACGAGCACCGCGCTTACAACTTGATGAGTTTCCGCGATGTATAATAGCATTGGTTCGCCTATGTTGGGCACGGCCAGACCGGGTTTGTTGCCAATATGGCTTTTATTTCTTCGAGTCCGCCGTGGCGGCATCCGGCCCACTCAAGTGTTCGCGGCCGGAGGAGGCGATAAAGGGGTAATGCCTTTTCTCCCAAACGGGAGATAAAGCGGCTTAGAGCCGCCACACATCCAGTTAATTTTTGTATTTGTTTGAAGTCTTTTGGGATATCCAATTGTGACAGAGCTCGGATCTTGGCTGGGTTTGCTTCAGTTCCTCTACCGGATACAATGAAGCCCAAGAGCTTTCCGCCGATGGCCGAAACGCATTTTTCGGGTTGAGCTTAATGTCATATGTTCAAGATTATCGAATGTGAGCCTCAAGTCGTCTACTAGAGTTTCGGCGTGCTTGCTTTTGACGACCACATCGTCTACGTATGCCTTCACTGTTTTGCCGATCTGGTTTGCGGACATGTCCGAATCATGCGCTGATATGTTGCGCGGCATTTTTGAGCCCGAAGGGCATTGTGTTGAAGCGAATGGGCCGTATGGAGTGATGAATGCCGTTGCGTCTTGGTCAGGCTCTGCCATCTTAATTTGGTGGTAGCCGAGTATGCGTCGAGGAAACACAATGAATCGTGTCCTGCGGTAGCGTCGATGATTTGATCGATGCGGGGAGGGAAGGGATCCTTTGGGCAAGCCTTGTTGAGGTCCTTGAAATCGACGCATAGGCGCCCGTGGTTTGTCCTTCTTTGGTACCATCACCAGGTTTGCTATCCAGTCCGGATGTTTTATATCTCCGATGAATCCGGCCTCCAATAGTTTGGCTAGCTCCTCTCCCATGGCTCTGTCTCTTTGGTTCGAGAAACACCGAAGAGCTTGTTTGGTAGCTTGAATCCTTTTAGGATGTTTAGGCTATGCTCGCCAACCGGGCGTGATTCCTAGCATGTCCGAAGGGTGCCGTGCAAAATGTCCCAATTTTCACGTAGGAATTCTCTTAGTGCGGCATCTACATCAGGATTTAATTGTGCCCCGATGGAGGCCGTTTTGGTAGGGTCCGTTGGATGGACTTGGAATTTGACTATTTCGTTCGCTGGTTTGAAGGAAGTGGATTTGGATCTCTTATTGAGTATCACATCGTCCCTATTCACCGTGGATCGCAGCGCAGTGAGTTCCTCGGCCGCTAGGGCTTCGGATAGTGCCTCAAGGGCTAGTGCGGCTGTCTTATTTTCAGCGCGGAGTGCTATGTCCGGGTCACTAGCAAGAGTAATGATTCCATTGGGCCCGGGTATTTTGAGCTTCATGTACCCATAATGGGGTATAGCTTGGAAAATTGTGAATGCCTCTCGCCCTAATAGAGCGTGGTATCCGCTGCTGAACGGGGCCACTTGGAACGTGACTTCCTCGGACCTGTAATTATCCGGCGTTCCGAACACCACATCTAGTGTGATTTTTCCTGTACATCGTGCTTCCCGACTGGGGATTATTCCTCTAAAGGTTGTGCTGCTTCGCTCAATGCGGCTCCAGTCTATCTCCATTTTTTGGAGGGTTTCCTCGTAAATGAGGTTCAATCCGCTGCCACCGTCCATGAGTACCTTGGTAAGGCGAAAGCCGTCCACTATCGGACTGAGGACTAATGCGGCTGGTGCTCGGGCTGTTCGGAATTTAGGTTCGTCACTGGCATTAAAGGTAATAGCCGTGTCACTCCATGGGTTTATTGTTGCTACTTGGTAGACTTCGGCGAGGCTATGGAGTGTTCGCTTCCGCATATTATTTGATGTGAAAGTCTCGAAGACTATTAATACCGTACTGGTATCCTTGGGTTGGTGCTCTAGAGCTACAAGCTCTTCGCCACTTTTGGCCACCTGCCGTAGTATCCAACATGCTCTAAGGCTATGAGTTGGAGTGGCGCCCTCTATATTATGAATTTTACAGGGTCCATTGAGCCATCCCTCCAAAGACGGTTCCATGCCCTATAGAGGGTTTTTGCTTTTTGGTATTTAACCCAGGTGCCTGGCGATGATGCACCCTTTTATTTCGGACTGGGGTTGTATTCAAGGCCGGATTATCCCAAAATCTTGGTTCGGTTTTCCAGGCACTTTCCATCGCACAGTACTTTCGTACTATGGACGCCAAGTCGGCAAAGCGTGTGATGTCACGGCGACTTATAGCGTTTAGGATCCTGTTGTCTGTGCAATTGTTGCAGAATAATGAGATTGCTCCTCGCGGCAGTCCTTTATCCTGTCCATAACCAGGAGGAATCTGGCCCAGTAATGGTGTACTATTTCTGCGGGCTCTTGCCGAATTTGAGATAGGTTGCTTATGTTTGGGTGGGCGGGTGGAATTAAATCCGGAACCGCGCCCAATCTCAGACTTAAGGGCCAAGGAGCTTCCGAACTTGGAATCTTGGATTCTTGGATGTTGTCCAATGAATCTAGCCCGCTGCCTGACTTTAGGTTCAGGGCTTGAGTGACATCCTCTCCTCCGCGGGAATCCGGCATGGAGGGATTGGGAATCCGGACGTAGCTAGTCCTTAAGATATAAGAAGGGTCGCCAGATGTTCCTCCACCACAGCGACGTGGTGGGTAACCTGGGGAGAGTTAATCTCTCTCAGATCGGGTTTAGGCCCAATCTGATCATAGTCTGTGGCGACTCCCAGGACGGCGATGCGATCCAAGAGCTCCTTTAAGGAAGAGAGCTCCATCGGATCTAACTGCTCGGCGAGCTCCGAGTTAACGTGAAGATTGCTTTCGATGACCCGAGAAGTCATCGCCGGCGCGGCGGCCGAACAGGCGGTCATAAGAAAACCGCCTAGCCGGAGAGTTTGGCCGACATCCAAAGCTTCTTTAGCAACAGTCCCGTCTTTAAAGACGGGATGAGGCATCCTTCCTGATGGCGACGACACAGAGGAACTCTCAATGAAAGCACCAATGTCGGTGTCAAAACCGGCGGATCTCGGGTAGGGGGTCCTGAACTGTGCGTCTAGGCGGATGGTAACAGGAGACAAGGGACACGATGTTTTTACCAGGTTCGGGCCCTCTCGATGGAGGTAAAACCCTACTCCTGCTTGATTAATATTGATGATATGGGTAGTACAAGAGTAGATCTACCACGAGATCAGAGAGGCTAAACCCTAGAAGCTAGCCTATGGCATGATTGTTGTTCGTCCTACGGAAATAAACCCTCCGGTTTATATAGGCACCGAATAGGGTTAGGGTTACACAGAGTCGGTTACAATGGTAGGAGATCTACATATCCGTATCGCCAAGCTTGCCTTCCACGCCAAGGAAAGTCCCATCCGGACACGGGACGGAGTCTTCAATCTTGTATCTTCATAGTCCAGGAGTTCGGCCAAAGGTCATAGTCCGGCTATCCGGACACCCCCGAATCCGGGACTCCCTCAATCTTACTCACTTAGTGAGCTGAGGTGACTAGTGTATTTTCAATGTGATGAACTCGGACAAACCGGTTTGCTTCTTTCGGTCAAACCAAAAATTTTCGGTGCCACCGAAGTAATCAACTCGGTGTAGACGATTTCAACGCTGAGAAACCACTCTGTTACTTGCATTCTGCACATTTTGTTCTAGCTCCACTCGATGATTCTTATCCTCTATGCTCCTTTGCTCTGTGACTCGAGGACTAAACCTATTTTGACTCACACTCCAGAAGACCTTTCTTGGAAATTGATGTCAAAGGGGGAGAGAGAGTTCACATCAAAGCTTAATTACTTCAACAGGGAGAGCGAGCAATAGGGGGAGAGGGACATTCTTTTCAAGAGAAAGACCCCAGTTGCTTGATATTCAAAGAGGAGAGAAGTTACATGTCTTTAGAGGGGAAAGACATGTTCATATTGTGTTTTATGTTTGCTTTGCTCTGATTTTCTATTCCCTATCTTCTCCCAATATCCATTATAAGATTCAGGGGGGAAATACATCTAAGGGAATAAAATAATTCATTGCATATCTTTACCTTTGGGGACATGTCTACACTCAAATAGAGTACCTAGTACTCACTCTACACATGTCATCCCAAATCTTGGTATTCTTGTGGTTTAATGCTCTTGCTCTGCTAGTAGATGTTTCTGTGTTGTCTAACCTTGTTTAATCAGGTTCATCTCTTCAAAAGCTAAATCAAGACCACGAGGTAAGTATATGCATCACACTCATGTGCATGAAGATCTCTTGCTGATGTACATATTGTTTGCAAGAAGGACTCATGAGCATGAAGGTACATTTCCCATGTTCACATCATTTGCACTGATGCATATAGCCAAGATACATGTAACTCATTGCTTGCTCTGTCATGTTTATGCACTCACATGATCTTATGTTCCATATTTACATGATTGCATACATGTAGGGGGAGCCTATGCATGTTACATGTCTTTCCAAAGCTTTACTTGCCTTTCGTTATATCTCTAAGCTTTGATGTATGTTGTCATCAGTTACCAAAAAGGGGGAGACTGAAAGCACAAGTGCTCCCTGGGTGATTTTGGTAATCAATGGCAACATATCTCTTGTTGGACTAATACTTTCATCTAGTATATTTCAGATAAGTCCAACAGTGGAGTGGCATGGACAAGAGGATGTGGAACCCCTTCAAGATGCTAAGGACAAAGGATTGGCTCAAGCTACAAGCTCAAGACTCTACATTTTCTATTTAGTGATCCAAGATCAGATTGAGTCTATAGGAAAGCCAATACTATTAAAAGGGGATGAGGTGTTGCTTAATGGCTTGCTTGCTCAAAGTGCTTACTGATATGCTCCAAAGCCCTCAACCAATTTCTCATATCCACATATGTCCCAAACCAAAAGTCAAACTCGGCCCCACCGATTTGATCCATCTGGCGCCACCGAGTTCATTTGACGTAGCCACTGCCAGAAACCCTAATCACTTCGTTCACACCGATGGGATCTCGGTCTCACTGAGGGAGTCCTGGATTAAGGGGTCCTCGGACAGCCGGACTATATACGTGGGCTGGACTATTGGGCTATGAAGATACAAGATAGAAGACTTCGTCCCATGTCCGGATGGGACTCTCCTTTGCGTGGAAGGCAAGCTTGGCGATTTGGATATGTAGATTCCTTTCTCTATAACCGACCTTGTGCAACCCTAGCCCCTCTGGTATCTATATAAACCGGAGGGTTTAGTCTGTAGGACAAGAACAATCATAATCATAGGTTAGCTTCTAGGGTTTAGCCATTACAATCTCGTGGAAGATCAACTCTTGTAATACTCATATTCATCAAGATCAATCAAGCAGGAAGTAGGGTATTACCTCCATAGAGAGGGCCCGAACCTGGGTAAACATTGTGTCCCCCGCCTCCTATTACCATTAGCCTTAGACGCACAGCTCGGGACCCCCTACCCGAGATCCGCCGGTTTTGACACCGACATTGGTGCTTTCATTGAGAGTTCCACTATGACGTTGAAGAAAGGCTTGATAGCTCGCCTTGTTATGAAGGACAACATCACCTCTGGAGGAGCCCTGGCCTCAGGCCAAACCCTCCGGCTGGGCGGCTTCACTATGACCGCCCGTTCGGCCGTCGAGCCGACGATGACTTACCGGGTCATCGAAAATCGCCTCTGCGTCAGTGTAGAATACTCCGAACAGATGGATCCGACAGATTTATCATCTTTAAATGAACTCCTCGATCGCATCGCCACCCTGGGAGTCGCTACGGACTATGATCGGATTGGGCTTAAACCCGATCAGGGAGAAATTGAATCTCCGCCGATCACCCGTCAGATAGCGGTAGTAGAGGAGCAATACAACTCTTCCCCTATATTGAGGATGAACTATGTCCGGATATCCAAGCTCACCGAGCCAGATACCCACCCGCGGGAAGACATGCCCCGAACTCCGAACTTAGAATCGGACTGTGGACCGAAAAAATTGATCGACATCCCGGAGCCCGAACTGTTAAGATCGGAAACCCCTCAAGCTCCGAGTCCCAGATCGGGCCAGGGTTCAGACTTAAATCCACCCACCCACCCAGTTACAAGCAATCTTACCCACATCAGAAAACAGTCCCAAGAGACGGTCCATCACTTTTGGGCCAGATTCCTCTTTGTCAAGAACAAGGTCAAGGACTGCCGCGATGAAGACGCAATCTCATTATTTTGCAAAAATTGCAAGGACAAGGGAATCCTCAACGCCATAAATCGCTGTCATGTATCACACTTTGCTGACTTGGCAACCATAGTACAGAAGTAATGCGTGATAGAAAGCGCCTGGAAAACTCAGGCAGCCTCTTGGGAGCCACCGACTTCCACTAAACTCTTCGTCCAAACAAAAAGGTGTACCCTCACAGGTTGCCCGATCCAATAACGAAGAAATCGAAACCCATTACAGGGCGCAAAACCGTTCTGGAGGGATGGCTCGATAGGCCATGCAAAATACACACCACACCGGATACCGTACCGACACACAACCTTAGAGCATGTTGGATACTTCGGCAGGTGGCCAAGAGCGGCGAGGATCTCCTCATCAAAAACACCGCAGAGCAACATCCCACGGAAAACAACAACACTACAGTATTCACAGTCTTCGAGACTTTCGCCTCAAATAACAGGCGCAAGAGAGCACTCTGCGGCCTCGCTGAAGTCTGCCAAATTGCAGCAATAAACCCCTGGAACGACACGGCTATAACTTGCAATGCTAGTGACAAACCGCAATTCAGAACAGTCCGAGCACCAGCCGCATTGGTCCTCAGTCCAATCATGGACGGCTTTCGGCTTACCAAAGTGCTCATGGATGGCGGCAGCGGACTAAACCTCATTTACGAGGAAACTCTCAATAAATGGAAATAGACAGGAGCTGCATTGAGCAAAGTAGCACGACCTTCCGAGGAATTATCCCCAGTCGGGAGCTGTGATGTGCGGGAAAAATCACACTCGATGTGGTATTCGGCACGCCGGAGAATTATCGGTGCGAAGAGATAACCTTCCAAGTGGCACCCTTCAATAGTGGATATCACGCCCTGTTATGGCGAGATGCATTTGCCACTACTAGGAAAAGGGCTATAGATGGGATGAACACTAATGGCGCACTGTACATGTGGTGCGCCATTACTAAATACTAATGGCGCACCATGTGTGGGTGCGCCATTAGAGTGCAAATACTAATGGCGCACCACATCCCACGGGGCGCCATTAGTATATTTTTTAATTTTTTCAAAACTACTAATGGCGCACCGTGGGAGTGGTGCGCCATTACTAGTTGAACTAGTAATGGCGCACCCCACGGTGCGCCATTAGTAATTTGGCCCAAACATTCCCCCGAATGCACCCCCATGTGGACCGCCTTTTCAGTTTCAAAAAAAAATAAAAGAAAATGATAGAAATGTCAAAAAAAATAGAAGAAAATAAGATTCCCATGTGATATGTGGTCTAGTTGTTAGCAAAATTTACAAACATATATTTTTGACTTTTTTGCAAAATCTCTCGAGAATTCGTAAAAATGGGCATAACTTTTGCATACAAACTCGGATGAAAAAGTTTTTTATATGAAAAATCATCTACTCGAAAAGTTACATCCGAATTTAACTGGGGAACCCGTTAAACATTTTCAAAATCCTCAAAAACCTAACAGAAAAAAGATACGGGCTTTTAAGATCCGGAGAGGCAAAAAATTCAAACTTACTAATGGCGCACCTGCCCATGGTGCGCCATTAGTATCTTCCCGCCTTCAAAATTCAAAATAAATCAAAAAAAGTAATGGCGCACCTGCCCACGGTGCGCCATTACTATGCCGTATATATGGCTGGGCGTGTCCTCTCCTCCTTACCTCTTCATTCTTCTCCTCCACTCCACCTCTCCTCCACTCCACCTCTCCTCCACTCCACCTCTCCTCCACTCCTCCACTCCATCTTCCCTTCCCTCCTCTCCGGTGACCTCCTCCTCCTCCTCTCCGGCGACCTCCTCCTCCCTCCTCCCCTCTCCTCCCCTCCCCTCCCCTCACGGTTTCTCCTCCCTCCTCTTCGGTGAGCTCCTCCTCCCTCCTCTCCGGTGAGCTCCTCCTTCCTCCTCTCCGGTGAGCTCCTCCTCCCTCCTCTCCGGTGAGCTCCTCCTCCCTCCTCTCCTCCCATCCCCTCATGGTTTCTCCTTCCTCCTTTCCGATGCTCCGGTGAACTCCTCTCCGGCGAACTCCTCTCCGGCAAAAGAACACGGCAAAAGAACGTACAAGATCCAAAAACGGGAACAAAATTTGAAATAACATATTGCAAAAAACGAGCAAAAAAAAAAACGAGCAAAAAAAAGGGCAAAAAAATCGCGATCCAGATCCAAATTCAAAATTCAAAAATAGCAATGGCGCACGGTGGGGGTTAGACGGTGCGCCACTACTATTTTCCCGCCTTCAAAATTAAAAAATACTAATGGCGCACCATGGCCTATACTAATGGCGCACAAGTGGCCTATACTAATGGCACATCAGGTTTATACTAATGGCGCACGGTGGTGCGCCATTAGTATACCAGATACTAATGGCGCACCACTAGTGCGCCATTAGTAAAAAATACTAGTGGCGTGATACTAATGGCGCACCAGTAGTGCGCCATTAGTAGGCCTTTTCCTAGTAGTGTGCCATCTTCCAAGCTATACGCCATTACGGGTACATGAAGCTCAAGATGCCCAGGCCCAACGGAATCATCATTCTCGCTAGTGATCCGGACACAACACTCCATGCCGAAAAAAAACCACCGCCTTGGCCCTTGAGGCATTGTCAGAAGCACTCGCGGCTGAAAAATTAACTGCATTACGCTCCACGATGGACATGGAGGAAGTAATACTCGATAAGCGATCCAAATCCACCTCCTTTAAACCAGCAGACGAAATAGTCAAATTCCAAGTCCACCCAACAGACTCCACGAAGATAGCATCCATTGGGGCACAACTGGATATCTTTGCCTGACACCCTTCAGATATGCCAGGGATCCCACGCAGGCTAGCTGAACACAACCTAAACATACTAAAGGGATATAAGTCGATCAAGAAAACACTACGGTTCTTTTCCGAACCCAAATGACAAGCCATGGGGGAGGAGCTAGCCAAGTTACTTGAAGCCGGATTCGTCAGAGAAATAAAACACCCGGACTGGCTAGCAAACCTGGTGATGGTACCAAAGAAGGATAAATCCTGGCGCCTATGTGTCGATTTCAAAGACCTCAACAAGGCCTGCCCTAAGGATCCCTTCCCCCTCTCCCAGATTGATCAGATTATCGACGCTACCGCAGGACACGACTCACTGAGTCACTATGTTTCCTCGACGCATACTTCGGATACCATCAAATCAAGATGAAGGAGTCCCATCAAGCCGCAACGGCATTTATCACCCCATATGGGCCTTCCTGCTTCAACACAATGCCTTTCGGGCTAAAAAACGTTGGTTCCACCTATCAACGCATGATTCAAACATGCCTGGAGAAACAAATCAGCAAAATAGTTGAAGCATATGTGGATGACGTAGTCATCAAAACCAGACATGTCGAATCCTTAATAGACGATCTGCGTCTCACATTTGATAACCTCCGAATATATGACATCAAGCTCAATCCGGAAAAATGTGTTTTCGGCGTTCCCGCTGGAAAGCTTCTAGGCTTCATCGTTTCCAATAGAGGAATTGAGGCAAACCCAGCTAAAATCCGAGCTTTGTCACAGTTGGCTACGCCAGCGGACCTCAAACAAATCCAAAAACTAGTTGGATGCGTGGTAGCTTTAAGCCGCTTTATCTCCAGATTAGAAGAAAAGGCATTGCCACTTGATGACCCACAAGTGTATGGGATCTATTGTAGTCCTTTCGATAAGTAAGAGTGTCGAACCCAACAAGGAGCAAAAGGAAATGACAAGCTGTTTTCAGTAAGGTATTCTCTGCAAGCACTGAAATTGTAGGTAACAGATAGTTTTGTGATAAGATAATTTGTAATGGGTAACAAGCAATGAAAGTAAATAAGGTCCAGCAAGGTGGCCCAATCCTTTTCGTAGCAAAGGACAAGCCTGGACAAGTTCTTATATGAGAAAAGCGCTCTCGAGGACACATGGGAATTATCGTCAAGCTAGTTTTCATCACGCTCATATGATTCGCGTTCGTTACTTCGATAATTTGATATGTGGGTGGACCGGTGCTTGGGTACTGCCCTTTCTTGGACAAGCATCCCACTTAGAGCATCTCCAGCCACCCCCCGAGCGCCCCCAGGAGCCTTTTTCTTCGCCGGCGACGTAAAAAGGCAAAAAATTGGCCCAGCCGAGCCCCCCAAGCACCCCCAGGACCTGAAAAAAGCGCCGGCAAACCCAGGGCAAACCCAGCGCATCGGGGGTCTGTTGGGGGCGCCGGCGGAAGCAACGATCAATCCTATTCCCCCACGCGTCCTTTTTCTCGGCGATTGTCCTGGGGGCAGCCACGGCGATTGTCCCGGGGGCACCCACGGCTGGAAAACGGTACTCGCCGTCCCCCCGGCGGAAGCGTTTTGGCCCCCAGGACGTGCTTTTTTTGGTCCGGCGATTGTCCTGGGGGCCTCCAACGGCTGGAGATGCTCTTATGATTAACCCCTATTGCAAGCATCCGCAACTACAAAAGAAGTATTAAGGTAAACCTAACCAACGAGACCCCCCTATACCAACACATGTCTACCAACGATGTGATAATAAGTGTTGTTTGTTTAATCTCCCACTTCCCACGCGCCACGCTCCTCCTCATTCCCTGAGAAATAGCCGCGCCCACCTCCCACGCTCATCCGGGCTTCCCTCTCCAAATATTACGCAACCCATGTCAAAAAAGAAATAAATCACACAGCCAAAATTTCTATGCGCCCTCTCCCTCTCCCGGCGCTTATAGGCCCGGATTCCCCTCGGTCCTCTCCTCTGATCGCTGCCGCCACCTCACCAGCTAGATCCGGCGATCTCCCACGCCCGTTGCTCATAGGCCCGGATTCCCTTTCGCCCTCTCCTCTGATTTTCCATCGCGGCGACGTTCTCCACACCTTTGCATGCGCCCCGCAGGTCGCCGGGGCGGCTCCATCGCCTCTGGTTTGTATCACGCTGCTGCCGGATTCGCGGATGACGGTGCTGTCCCGCGTCGGCTGTGTTGACGGTTAATCTGTGAGTGTTGCTACTCGTACGATGAAAATTCATCCGAAGTTGTGTACGATAAGACTGATCTAGGCTTGTGGGCCGCATCAGATTGAATCAAGCCTCTCTTTTGTCGTACAGAATCGGATGAGAAAAAATCGTATGCAAGGCAATTCCGTTAATCTGTACTACAGTTTGGATCAAAAACACAGTGCTTTATAGGCCCGTAAGGCATAATCCAACCCAAAGGTACGATTTTAGCTGCTGATGCTTTTCCCCTTTGGTTTTCAAGCTAAAACATCTCTGTTCTGGAGGATCTGGAGGAGCTCCAGGCTGTATTGACATTGGCTTCAGAATGAAATTTCCGAGCTCTGCAAACCACTTCCACACTGAAGTTGTACTACTCCATGACGGGGAGATTTGTGTCAGCTGTATCTAATTATTTTTCCACGTGTATCTCATTATGTGATTTTCCCCTTGCAGTTTTTGTGCCCGTGATATGTCGGCTAACAGCTTGTCAGTCTCTGAATACTTGCAGTAACCATGATTTTGGTTTGGTATGAAATTATCCTACACGTGTGGTTTCAAACTGTTGACAATAGATGCACAGATAGGTAAGATTGTGTAAAAACTTTTAGCTTGCCTTGGCTGATTGTGTGAGGATTCACTTGCTTTAATTGCATACAGATTCATGGGCAGATGGATATGTACAGCTTACGACAACACTGGAGAAAGTGGAGCAACCCATTTGCTTCCTTGAGACACCCTTGACCCTCCCCTGGTTCAGAAGGCCACTCACACATGTCAGTTTCCTTATCGTAGAATTCTTATTTAGTAGACATCCGTAATTTTTACACTAACTGGTCCAGCGAGTCAAGTGTGCCATCATATGTCTGTTATACAGTGTTAACTTTTGTCTAGTCCCATATTTTGTACATTCATATAGGAATTGATGATCCGTTATCCAATGACAGGACAAATGGTACACGATTAGGGAGCTGAGTGGTGATAAGGATCAAATTCTCTTCACTATATGATATGCCACATTGGCAGCAAAGGAGCATGGGTGGTGTTTCTTTAACTTGGCAAGTACTGACAAAAATTGTTCAACCATTACTTAGATTTGCTTTTATTTAGACTGTCATTACATAGGTCTCCTCTGATGTATTTTCTCAAATATTTATTCAGCTTTTGTACTAGCTTGGTCTTGAAATATCAAACGGTGCCATGTTAATTTCGTTTTATTTCTCTGTAAACATCTTGGATCCCACTTCTCTAGAAACAAAATTCCCCTTCTATTCCTAGAGAAGCCCATGTGATGATGTGTTTCTTTTACATGTTGTTGCTTCTGCTGGTTCCTTAATTATCTGTGGATTCGAAGAGTTGTGTGGCATTGTAATTCTTAGGTAACTAGAAAGTTTGTCTAATGTAGATTATTAAATGATTTTGAGCTCCAATTTATATCTAAATAGTGCAGGGGCAGGAGCCTACTCAATGGGCTGAGAAGCGGAGGTTCGGTTGCGGCTCCCAGATGCACAACAGCGGTGCGGCGACTCCCATATGCACAAGAGTGGCGTGATGACTGCGAGATGTACAGATGTGGCACAGCCGCTCTAGAGTGATGGTTTGTAGTGCAGCACCATCAGTTAGTCATCTGCCTCATCCCGTACAATAATCCAGTACCATAGCTCAGTCACCTAGACTGATTTGTCCGCTCATATTTCTAATGCCGCATTGATGCGTCTATGATTAGTGGTTGGCATTCATTGTAGTTTTTTTTGTGGCGCTATATGGGTTTTTGTTTCTCATATGTCTATTAATTTATACTTCTTGATAGCAACTTAGCCATATTCCTACAGTACAATGCAAGATGCAGCAGCCAGAAGCTATACGGATATTACTAGGAGTAATTGCAGCTATAAATTTTGTACCAGTATAGTTGTTCAGTCAAGTAGGAAAAGTTAGATGCATGTACATGTATGAAACTGTCTACACAGTATGCAAGTTTGCATTAATTTTTTCGTCAAAAAAACCTAATCACTATTGAAAAAGTACCTTTTATTTTGACAGTAATCTTTTAGTTTAAATACTGAACCATCTCGCCTGACAAAGTTTATCTATTAATTAAATAGATTGGCAATGCAAAGCGCACAAATTTCTCAGTATTTTAGATTATCTTAAGAGAATTTGTATTTAGGGAACCATTTGGTCTGGAGACCTTTTTGTGAGTAATGATGTTTTGATGACTTCTCCATTCTAACCATGGTATTGGCTTATGGAGATCACAGTTTATCTATCGAGCAACATTAATGTCAGTATACTTACATTTCAAATATTGGTTTGTGGTCCTCAAAATTACCAATACATATGTTGTATTTTCAGGTTACAGAAACTGATTGTTCCAGGCAGTGACGACTGCTTGTGTTTTACTACATTTAAGTGTAGTCTATGTATGTGTAATTTAAAATATAGTTTTCAAATCACAACTGGTGAATCCTAGAACTAGCACTGGTTCCATGCAATATTCTCGGCACTAAAACCTATAACACCACTGGTGCCAAGTAGGAATTTCTGCTAGGTAATCTGTAATTGTAGTTCTATCACGAGTGCAAAATCTGACCAGTTGATAAGACCACAAAAAAGTTCAAAATTATTGGTCATGCAGTCGGATTAATTATTGCATAGCCTTCAACTTTTGTTTGTTGTCTTCTAAATTTTTTTGCTCTATTGACATTTTTTCTACCGGAAGTTACTGATCTCATTCGTTTACTTTTGTAGGTTCCTAAGATATTTTGATGATGGATGGCTCAGATGTTGATTGCATGGTCGGGAATGGCATTCCTACTAGATAGTGTTATGTTATATTTTAGGACATCATTTCTAGTGTCAACGTTTCAAACATTATGTTTTAGAATAGTTGAGATGTTGATTGAAACGTCCAGGATTGGCTAGTACTTGTTAGTACCAAAACATGTAATCCTTGGAGTCGTGTTCTTTGTAATGCAACAGAGTAAATTTAATGTATTACACCTTTCTCTTTATTATTTGTTCCTCCTATTAACTATCACCATTGATCTTATCATTCTGGAAGGTAATATATAAAATACATTTGATGACCATTTGAATATCCTTTTGTGCAGGGTGCTAGCAACGCATATGATATGTTGTCAATCTCTCACTAAATATGTTGATACCATGCAACGCTTTTTCACATGATTTACCAACGCATGTGTATATGTTGTTGTAGACCTTTGCAACGCCACCAACGACAACGCATATTAATCCGTTGGTGTAGACCTTAGCAACGCTTATATGGACATGCACCAATGCATCGATGCATTGCGATAGGGGGATTCGTGTTGTAGTGATGTGGATCCAAATCAGCCCCTTACGAAGCAACACATAAACTAGGGTTTAAGCTTCTGTCACTCTAGCAACCCATCATCTACTTATTACTTTCCAATGCCTTCCTCTAGGCCCAAATAATGGTGAAGTGTCATGTAGTCGACGTTCACATAACGCAACTAAAGGATAGACAACATACATCTTATCAAAATATCGAACGAATACCAAATTCACATGACTACTTATAGCAGGACTTCTCCCATGTCCTCAGGAACAAACATACTACTCACAAATCATATTCATGTTTATAATCAGAGGGGTATTGATATGCATTAAGGATCTGAACATATGATCTTCCACCAAATAAACAAACTAGCATCAACTACAAGGAGTAATCAACACTACTAGCAACCCACAGGTACAAATCTGAGGTTTTGGTACAAAGATTGGATACAAGAGATGAACTAGGGTTTGAGAGGAGATGGTGTTGGTGAAGATGTTGATGGAGATTGACCCCCTCCCGATGAGAGGATCGTTGGTGATGACGATGGTGATGATTTCTCTCTCCAGGAGGGAAGTTTCCCCGGCAGAACAGCTCCGCCGGAGCCCTAGATTGGTTCCGCCAAGGTTCCGCCTCGTGGCACCGGAGTTTCGTCCCGTAAGCTTGCTTATGATTTTATCCAGGGTAAAAGACTTCATATAGCATAACATGGGCACCAGAGGACTGTCAGGGGGCCCACGAGGCAGGGGGCGTGCCCTAGGGGGTGGGCGCGCCCCCACCCTCGTGGACAGGGTGTGGGCCCCCTGACGCTGATTCCTTCGCCATTATTTTTTATTAATTCCAAAAATGACTTTCGTGGAGTCTCAGGACTTTTGGAGCTGTGAAGAATAGGTCTCTAATATTTGCTCTTTTCCAGCCCAGAATCCCAGCTGCCGGCATTCTCCCTCTTCATGTAACCTTGTAAAATGAGAGAGAATAGCCATAAGTATTGTGACATAACATGTAATAACAGTCCATAATGCAATAAATATCGGTATAAAAGCATGATGCCAAATGGACGTATCACCACTTTATCACCTTCTTCGACGAACCAAACACTTCGAGTGGACGGACGCGGCGACGGCCGGACCGTAAGAAATAAATGCTCTTTTCGCCAGCAACCCAATCCTGGCTACGCCGAACATTGGCGAACCCATGTTGTTATACATAGCGGCAACACACCAAGTTATGAGTGCGGTGCTCGTCGTCGAACGAGAGGAGGACGGACACAAGTTCCCGCTTCAAAAGCTGGTATACTACGTATCTACTGTCCTCACACCATGCAAATCCCGGTACCCTCATTATCAAAAAATAGCATACACGGTATTCATGGCATCCCGGAAACTATGACACTACTTTCAAGAATGTTCAATCACGGTGGCCTCCGAAGTACCACTCAATGACATAATAAACAACCGCGATGCCATGGGCCAGATTGCCAAGTGGGCCATCGAGCTCCTCCCATTCGACATTACATACAAACCGCAACGAGCCATTAAATCACAAGTACTGGCCGACTTCGTCGCCGAATGGACAGAGGCCGAACTCCCTAAGAATACAACACATATTCCAACTGGGTCATGCACTTCGACGGCTCCAAAATGCTGGCAGGCCTAGGGGCAGACGTTCTCCTAACATCCCCTACTAGAGACACAGTCCAATACGTCCTCCAAATATTATTCACGGACTCCAACAATGCAGCCGAATACGAAGCCTTATTGCATGGTCTTCGGATGGCCGTCTCCATGGGCATATAACGCCTGGAAGTGCGCGGGGATTCAAACCTCACACTATCTCAAATAAATGGAGACTTCGATGCCAAAGATCCGAAGATGACGGCTTACCGTAATGCCATTATCAAAATGTCAGCTCGGTTCGAGGGGCTCAAGTTTCATCATGTAGCTCGAGAAAGTAATCAAGCAGCGGATGTCCTTGCCCGCATCGGCGCAAAACGCGACCCCGTCCCACCTAATATCTTTTTGGAAAGGCTTTTCAAGCCACCCATGGTGTGGCAAGGGGAGAGTGGCAGCATCAATCCGGACCCGACTACAACCCCAGAATCCGAACACACCAACTTCACCGGGGGATTAGCCACCGAAATCACACCATCGGCCCATCTGATCATGGCAGTCATCGCCCCATGGACCGAACCCTTCTTGGCCTACCTTAATAGGTGAGAACTCCCCGAGTATCCCAATGAGGCACGCTGCATTGTGCGGTGCTCTAAAGCCTACAAAGTCCACGAGGGAGTACTTAAAAGATGGATCTTCGAGGAAGAAGGGCGGCAGCTCTAGGCGGAAATTCATGACGGTCTTGGCGGTCACCACGCCGCGGCTCGGGCCCTTGTAAGCAAGGCCTTCCGTACAGGTTTCTACTGGTCGACGGCCCGAGCAGACGCACAGGACCTTGTCCAACATTGCATCGGATGCCAGCTTTTCGCCAACCAAAGCCATATGCCACCCACCGGTCTACAAACAATCCCCATCACTTGGCCCTTTGTGGTCTGGGGGCTTGACATGGTCGGACCCCTTAAAGGAGGAAGCCATAAGAAAAAATACCTGTTGGTCATGGTGGATAAATTCACCAAGTGGATAGAAGCCAAACTAGTTAAAACGGCTGAAGCCGGGCCAGTGATAGACTTCGTATCCGGTGTAGTGCACGGTTATGGTGTTCCACACAGCATCATCACCGACAATGGCTCTAATTTCACAGCCGATGAGGTGAAAGCCTGGTATACTAATCTGGGCATCAAGCTCGACTACGCCTCCGTCTATCACCCACAAACCAACGGTCAGGTCAAACGCGCTAACAGTCTCATTATGAGTGGCATTAAACCCAGGTTAGTGCGGTCTTTGAAAGAGTCAGACAAGCACTAGGTCGAGGAGCTCGACTCCGTACTCTGGGGGCTGCAGACCACACCCAATCGTTCTACCGGATACACACCTTTTTTTATGGTGTACGATGCAGAGGCCGTGTTGCCTTGCGACATTATCCATGACTCACCTAGAGTGCACATGTATGAAGAGAGAGAGGCTGAGCTTGATCGGCATGACAGTTTAGATGCCCTGGAGGAGGAGCGTGATGTCGCAAAAGCCTGTTCCGCATTTTATCAACAACAGGCCCGCATATATCATAGCAGTGAAGTACGAGCCAAGACTTACAATGTTGGCGAACTCGTTCTACGCTTACCAGAGAATAAAAAGAACAAGCTCAAGCCCAAGTGGGAGGGTCCCTTCATCATTGACGAAGTACTCACCGGAGGAGCATACCGCCTGCATGATGCATCAGACAATCGTTTAGAGCCGAACCCGTGGAACGCGACCAGACTCCGAAGATTCTATGCCTAGCGCCAGACTCTTCGTTTGTCTACTTTACCCCCCTTTTCTTTCTCGTTTTTTAATATTTATTTTCTCTCCTTTTTACCTTTTCCTTTCCTTTCTTAAGCCTTAAAGCTTTCTGTGCGGCTAAACCGCGCATCTTCGACGCACACATTCTGAAATTTGTACGTCAAGTATACCTGGGGGCTTCTTGTAACATAAGCTTATTAGTATTAGAGCATCAAGCTCACCACATATGTGTCTTTTACATGTATATGCCTTTTCTTCGCCATTATATGATGACTTAAGTTTTGGCCAAGCTGGGTTTGCCCGGCTCCTGTGCTTATGCCCTACGTTCCCGTTAGTTCGGCTAGGGCATAAAGGGAGCACCTCTGCGATGGTTATTGCCGGGTTATCCTGATGTGTACCTCAGACTGGGTGAAGCCGAAAGCTAACGTTCTTAAGGGAATATTCATTAGGCGAACTAAAGATGTTCGTTACTTGTTACACTATGAACCCCCAGATGTTAAGCCTGCTGCGATTTTTTCAATCATAGTCCGGACATGCGTGTTAATGCATGTCCACCTAGCGAAAGGAACCACTAATGGAACTATTCTCTCTGGAATATGTTAATTACGATAAAAATGTAATATAACATAACTAGCCGGATACTTGCCTGTTCAAGCAACTATGAGCCCTACGCCTGGTTTCCATGCATACCCCTGTATATATTACTGAGCGGGTATTCGGAAACACTCTGCACCCTTGGGTCTAGAGGTTGAAGCGAAAAGGTCTGCCATGACATTTAATTTACAATTCAGCTAGAGACATCATTTGTCAATTGAAGTACATAGTCACTTAGATTCAAAAACATGTTTTTCTATGCCATCCAACAGGTTGTCTAGCCTACAATCCTGCTGAGAATACTTTGCGGCTAATTTTACCTGGTCATACACCAGGCTAATTGGAATTTCTTTCCCATCTGACCCTAAAGGTCCGACCTAGGCCATATGATTTGGATCGAGCTTGGTATACCGTGTTTTCACCATGGCCCAAGCTTCTCGCGCACCTTCTCGACAGGCCTATATCTTCCATAATCGGGAACGCCGCCGCGCTCCCTTGAATAGATGTGCAAGCTCCTCCATACTTCCTGGTAGGGAGGCGGATGGCCATAAGGCCTTGGCGACACTCCGCATTGCCTGACGACCTTGCTCGTGTAGTTGCAATAGCTCTTGTAGTAGATCGCCTGAGGATCTAGACATCTCCTCTTCGGGACGGTCAGTCAGCATACCTGCAGATGTAACTCTGTTATTCCTTCCTCTGCCGAACTATGTAAAGGTTCGTCTGAGTACATACTAAAAATGCCGCGTTGGAGCCTCTTATTTTCCTTCACGGCGTCAGCCAGCTAGGCCGGAGCATCTTTCAATTTTTCGCCCAGTTGGGTATTGGCAGCTTCGAGTTTGTTTTTCTCTTGCCTGACCCGTGTAAGTACAAGCTCGCCAGCGGCCAGTTGCCTTTGAGCTCCTTGTTCACCCTCTCGTGGGATTTCCGGATTCTCTCCCGGATTATCTGAGGATTCTGTCATCAGATATGAATTATTGTTAGCATTACTGGTCTATACATAATCCTATTTTTTCTCAATTTCGGAACACATACCAGGGGATGCCCTTTTGGAATTTTCTAGTTCGGCCGTAATGGCCGTTACAATATGTTGTTGTTCTCTGTGAGTACCTAATCACACAATGATCCTTAAATCAGTTGTACGAACTGTTTCAAGTCTCAGGGGCTACTGATATATATAATTATCAGATTTTTTACAAATATGTACTTACCCGTATATCCTTCAAATACTGGTCTGTGGCTCTAGCAAGATCATCTTGAGCAACTCGGATGTACGCGTCACCTGAATTGAAGGCATTGAAAGCCTCTTCTAAAAAACCAGGGTCGCGAAGTGCGGCCCGCCGGCGCCGATGATTCATGGCGCTCTCCACTTTAGAATTTGTGACGGATACTCCATCCGAATCCTCTGTATGAGGACAATCCGGTGTCACTTCCGCGTTAGCCTCAGCCCTCGAAACAGGGTCCGGAATCCGGCTAGTAGAGGCATGAACGGCAGGAACCCCAGACTCAGTCCGACGAATGTTCTTCCTGTTAAGACACAACAGATAGTGTCATACTTTAAGATGACAACCACGGAGCGTGTTGAGAACCATACCTCTTTGATGACGGCTCGACCGTATTTCCATCTGCCTTTCTCTTTGAAGGCCTGCCCGACATAGGCGCCGCATTCTGGCGAGTCGCCTCGGGTTTGGCATGGCGCGCCGATCGTCTGCCCTTTAGAGCATGAAATTGTGCGATGGGTAAGGTGGAAAGAATAAATCCTCTCAAAGGATACGTCTCCTGATTACTTACATGCGACGCAGGGAGGAGGCCAGGATAGTCAGTGATGATGGCCACTTCTGTGCCGTCACAGCTTGCCTGGTAAAACACCCCTTCCCCAAGCTCCACGAGTATATCTATATCGTCTTCGAATCCGGGGCAAGGGCCTGGTTGTGGTCCTCTGGCTGTGTGCTGGGATGTGGATCTCTCTGGTGATTTTCCGCCATTCCTGTTATAAATGGACGGATTAAATATTCATAAAAAAAGACTCGGGGAATAAATAGAGTAGAGTAGTGGGATGGAAACTCACCCAGCTAGGAGGGTTGTACATAGAAAATCCATCTCTGGGCTTAATGCGTATGAACTCCTCTTGCTCCCCCTTGTATAATCCAGACAGTATTTTCGCCAAGGCGGTGGGCGTGTCCGGACCCTTTCGACCGTAGCGGGTGGCGTCATCTTCTCCATTGAAGTGCCACATGGGACGCCCTCGGTATTGGAGTGGCCGAACCCCTCACATTATGGATATGCCATAACTTCAATTATGGATAATCCAGATTGAGCAAGTGTCCTTATCTTGCTCATCAATTGATGGACCTCCATGCTATCTTCCTCCCTGAGGCTCCGGGGACGCCAGTTGAGGCGTTTCTTCAACGGAGCACTTGAAAATTCAGGAAGACCCATTCAGATTGGGCCGAGAAGGGAGACGTCCTCAACATAAAACCACTCGGAAGGCCATTCTTCGGATGCCTTCTTCGGCGTACCAGATAGGTATCCGGTCCCGGCGATGCGCCATATATCGGCTCCGCCCACTTGGAATATTGATCCCTCTTGATTACGAGGGATGAGGCAAAACAACTTCTTCCATAACTCGAAATGGGCCTCACAACCCAAAAACAACTCGCAAAGAGCGACATAACCTGCAATGTGCAGGATGGAGAGGCAGGTGTGAAGTTGTGCATTTGGAGGCCATAGTACTCCAGAAGCCCTCGGAGGAACGGATGGATTGGAAATCCGACACCTCTGAGAAAGTAGGGGACAAAGCATACTCGTTCCCCCTTGGATGGGTTGGGATACTCCTCCGCCTACTCCCCACCACCAAAGGAAGCCAATCCGGCTGGAACGGGGACTAAATATGCGGGGGGAAGAAACCCCTGGGTCTGCAACTTCACCAGTTGACCGTGGGATACGGAACACTTCTCCCAATCACCCTTTTTGGGGCCGTGAGGGTGGGAGTGAGAGCTGCGAGCGCTGGCTATGTTAGGGTGGTTTCTGCGGGCACGCTCTGAGAATTACTCGCTTGGGGGAGATGGTGTGGATTAGATATGAAGATCCAGGTCTCTTTAAATAGGGAATTTACTCACATGGTTTGGGTGGTAAATGCAAAATACCATGACCTCTCGCATTCGCTTGACACATGGAAGCTAAAATCATGAAGGTACAGAAGCCGATGAGCGTGACTTTAAGTGGAAAGCCAGATACTGCTCTTTACAACAGGTACTTTGAAGAGTTTGGAGAAGGAACCCTCCTTGCAATGCCGAAGACAATATGCTTGCTGGACTCATCGTCATTGAAGCCTGGTTCGGGGGCTATTGAGGGAGTCCTGGATTAAGGGGTCCCCGGACAGCCGGACTATATACGTGGGCCGGACTATTGGGCTATGAAGATACAAGATAGAGGACTTCGTCCCGTGTACGGATGGGACTCTCCTTTGCATGGAAGGCAAGCTTGGCTATTCGGATATGTAGATTCCTTTCTCTGTAACCGACCTTGTGTAACCCTAGCCCCCTCCGATATCTATATAAACCAGAGGGTTTAGTCCGTAGGACAAGAACATTCATAATCATAGGCTAGATTCTAGGGTTTAGCCATTACGATCTCGTGGTAGATCAACTCTTGTTATACTCATATTCATCAAGATCAATCAAGCAGGAAGTAGGGTTACCTCCGTAGAGAGGGCCCGAACCTGGGTAAACATTGTGTCCCCCGCCTCCTGTTACCATTAGCCTTAGACGCACAGTTCGGGATCCCCTACCCGAGATCTGCCGGTTTTGACACCGACACTCACCGAGATGGGCTTGCAAACTCTTTGTTGTCTATTGCGATATTTTCGGTCTCACCAAGAATATGTAATCGGTCACACCGAGTTTGCCTGACCAACTCTTTGTTTTGCTTATTACCAAATCGGTCCCACCGAGTTGTGTAATCGGTTGAACCGAGATGAGGTTTTTCCCTAACCCTTGCACATCGGTCCCACCGAGTTGATCGTATCGGTCCCACCAAAATTGCCTAACGGTCACATCATGTACTGAATCGGTCCGACCGAGTTTTCTGATTCGGTCCCACCGAGTTTGGTATATTGTGTGTAACGGTTAGATTTTATGTGGAGGCTATAGATACCCCTCCACCCTCTCCTCATTCGTGAAGAAAGCCATCAGATCGTGCCTACACTTCCACTACCCATTTTCTGAGAGAGAGCCACCTACTCACGTGTTGAGACCAATATATTCCATTCCTACCATATTAATCTTGATCTCTATCCTTCCCCAAGTTGCTTTCCACTCAAATCAGCTTCCCACCAAAACCAATCCTATGAGAGTGATTTGAGTGTTGGGGAGACTATTGTTGGGGAACGTAGTAATTTCAAAAACTTTCCTACGCACACGTAAGATCATGGTGATGCATAGCAACGAGAGGGGAGAGTGTGTCCACGGCCTGACCGATCAAGCACCAAAACTACGGCACCTCCGAGTTCTAGCACACGTTCAGCTCGATGACGTCCCTCGAACTCCGATCCAGTCGAGTGTCGAGGGAGAGTTCCGTCAGCACGACGGCATGGTGACGATCTTGACGTTCTGCTGTTGCAGGGCTTCGCCTAAGCACTGCTACAATATTATCGAGGAGGACTATGGTGGAGGGGGGCACCGCACACGGCTAAGAGATCAATGATCAATTGTTGTGTCTAGAGGTGCCCCCTCCCCCGTATATAAAGGAGCCAGGGGGGAGGGGCGGCCGGCCAGGGAGGAGGCGTGCCATGGGGAGTCCTACTCCCACCGGGAGTAGGACTCCCTCCTGCCTTGTTGGACTTGGAGAAGGGGGGAAAGAGGAGGGAGAGAGAGGAAGGAAAAGGGGAGGCGCCGCCCCCCTCTCCTTGTCCTATTCGGACTAGGGGGGGGGAGGGGCGCGCGACCCTGCCCTGGCCGCCTCTCCTCTTCTCCACTAAGGCCCACTATGGCCCATTAAGCCCCGGGGGGGGGGGGGTCCGGTAACCCCTCGGTACTCCGGTAAAATCCCGATTTCACCCGGAACATTTCCGATATCCAAATATAGGCTTCCAATATATCAATCTTTATGTCTCGACCATTTCGAGACTCCTCGTCATGCCCGTAATCACATTCGGGACTCCGAACAAACTTCGACACATCAAAACTCATAAACTCATAATATAACTGTCATCGAAACCTTAAGCGTGCGGACACTACGGGTTCGAGAACAATGTAGACATGACCGAGAAATGTTTCCGGCCAATAACCAACAGCGAAACCTGGATGCTCATTATATCAATATTTATGTCTCGACCATTTCGAGACTCCTCGTCATGTCCGTAATCACATTCGGGACTCCGAACAAACTTCAGTACAACAAAACTCATAAACTCATAATATAAATGTCATCGAAACCTTAAGCGTGCGGACCCTACGGGTTTGAGAACAATGTAGACATGACCGAGAACTGTTTCTGGTCAATAACCAATAGCGGAACCTGGATGCTCATATTGGCTCCCACATATTCTTGAAGATCTTTATCGGTCAAACCGCATAACAACATACGTTGTTCCCTTTGTCATCGGTATGTTACTTCCCGAGATTTGATCGTCGGTATCTCAATACCTAGTTCAATCTTGTTACCGACAAGCTCTTTACTCGTTCCATAATACATCATCCTGCAACTAACTAATTAGTTGCAATGCTTGCAAGGCTTATAGTGATGTGCATTACTGAGTGGGCCCAGAGATACCTCTCCGACAATCGGAGTGACAAATCCTAATCTCGAAATACGCCAACCCAACATGTACCATAAGAGACACCTGTAGAGCTCCTTTATAATCACCCAGTTATGTTGTGACGTTTGGTAGCACACAAAGTGTTCCTCTAGTAAATGGGAGTTGCATAATCTCATAGTCATAGGAACATGTATAAGTCACGAAGAAAGCAATAGCAACATACTAAACGATCAAGTGCTAAGCTAACGGAATGGGTCAAGTCAATCACATCATTCTCCTAATGATGTGATCCCGTTAATCAAATGACAACTCTTTTGTCCATGGCTAGGAAACATAACCATCTTTGATAAATGAGCTAGTCAAATAGAGGCATACTAGTGACACTATGTTTGTCTATGTATTCACACATGTATTATGTTTCCAGTTAATACAATTCTAGCATGAATAATAAACATTTATCATGATATAAGGAAATAAATAATAACTTTATTATTGCCTCTAGGGCATATTTCCTTCAACTATCATTTGAAGCATAAGAGCAAGGAGTTCATCATCAACACACCATCTATTACCTTTTGGAGAGTGGTGTCTCCTAGATTGGTTAGGTGTCACTTGGGAGCCTCCAACAAGATTGTGGAGTAAACCAAGGAGTTTGTAAGGGCAAGGAGATCGCCTAATTCGTGAAGATCTACCATAGTGAGGCAAGGCCTTCGTGGGCGACGGCCATGGTGGGATAGACAAGGTTGCTTCTTCGTGGACCGTTCGTGGGTGGAGCCCTTCGTGGACTCGCGCAACCGTTACCCTTCGTGGGTTGAAGTCTCCATCAACGTGGATGTACGATAGCACCACCTATTGGAACCACGCCAAAAACATCAGTGTCTCCAATTGCGTTTGCACACTCCAATCCCATCCCTTTACTTTCTTGCAAGTTGCATGCTTTAATTTCCGCTGCTGATATACTCTTTGCATGCTTGCTTGATATGTATTGTGATTGGTTAAACTTGTGCTTAAACTCCACCTAAACTTGAAAAACTTAAAAACTGGCAAACTTAAAAACTCCACCTAATCAAATGACAACTCTTTTGTCCATGGGTAGGAAACATAACAATCTTTGATAAACGAGCTAGTCAAGTAGAGGCATACTAGTGGCACTATGTTTGTCTATGTATTCACACATGTATTATGTTTTCGGTTGATACAATTCTAGCATGAATAATAAACATTTATCATGATATAAGGAAATAAATAATAACTTTATTATTGCCTCTAGGGCATATTTACTTCAGTCTCCCACTTGCACTAGAGTCAATAATCTAGTTCACATCAGCATGTGATTCAACACAAATATTCACATCTGTATGTGATTAATACCCATAGTTCACATCGTCATGTGATCAACACCCAAAGGGTTTACTAGAGTCAATAATCTAGTTCACATTGTTATGTGATTAACACCCAAAAGAGTACTAAGGTATGATCATGTTTTGCTCGTGAGATAAGTTTAGTCAACGGGTCTATCACATTCAGAGCCGTATGTATTTTGCAAATATTCTGTGTCTACATTGCTCTGCACGGAGCTACTGTAGCTCATTGCTCCCACTTTCAATATGTATCCAGATTGAGACTTAGAGTCATCTGGATCAGTGTAAAAGTTTGCACCGATGTAACTTTTTTACGCATTTAACTCTTTTATCACCTCCATGATCGAGAAACATCTCCTTAGTCCCCACTAAGGATATTCTTGACCGCTGTCCAATGATCTACTATTAGATCAAAATTGTATTCCTTTTCCAAACTCAGAGCAAGGTATACAATAGGTTTGGTACACAACATAGCATACTTTATAGAACCTATGACTGAGGCATAGGGAATGACTTTTCATTCTCTTTCTATTTCTGCCGTGGTCGGGATTTGAGTCTTACTCAATTTCACACCTTGCAACACAGGCAAGAACTCATTCTTTGACTGTTCCATTTTGAACTACTTCAAAATCTTATCATGGTATGTACTCATTGAAAAAACTTATCAAGCGTCTTGATCTATCTATATAGATCTTGATGCTCAATGTGTAAGCAGCTTCACCGAGGTCTTTCTTTGAAAAACTCTTTTCAAACAATCCTTTATGCTTTCCAGAAAATTCTACATCATTTCCAATTATTAATATGTCATTCACATATACTTATCAGAAAGGCTGTAGTGCTGTCACTCACTTTCTTGTAAATATAGGCCTTTCCAAAAGTCTGTATAAAACCATATGCTTTGATCAACTCATCAAAGCGTATATTCCAACTCCGAGATGCTTGCACCAGTCCATTGATGGATCGCCGAGCTTGCACATTTTGTTAGCACCTTTAGGATTAACAAAACCTTCTAGTTGCATCATATACAACTCTTCTTTAAAAAATCCATTAAGGAATGCAGTTTTGACATCCATTTGCCAGATTTCATAAAATGTGGCAATTGCTAACATGATTCAGACAGACTTAAGCATCGATACGAGTGAGAAAATCTCATCGTATTCAACACCTTGAACTTGTCGAAAACCTTTAGCAACAAGTCGAGCTTAGTAGATAGTAACACTACTATTAGTGTCTGTCTTCCTCTTGAAGATCCATTTATTTAACATGGCTTGCTGATCATCGAGCAAGTCAATCAAAGTCCATACTTTGTTCTCATACATGGATCATATCTCAGATTTTATGGCCTCTGGGCTCATCATCGCTTCCTCATAGTTCGTAAGTTCATCATGGTCTAGTAATATGACTTCCAGAACATGATTACCGTACCAATCTGGTGCGGATCTTACTCTGGAAGACCTAGGAGGTTTGGTAGAAACTTGATCTGAAGTTTCATGATCATCATCACCAGCTTCCTCACTAATTGGTGTAGGAATCACTTGAACTGATTTCTGTGATGAACTACTTTCCAATAAGGGAGAAGGTACAATTACCTCATCAAGTTCTACTTTCCTCCCACTCACTTCTTTCGAGAGAGAAACTTCTTCTCTAGAAAGGATCCATCTCAAAGAACGAATAACTTGCCTTCAGATCTGTGATAGAAGGTGTACCCAATAGTTACCTTTGGGTATTCTATGAAGACGCACTTCTCCGATTTGGGTTCGAGCTTATCAGGTTGAAACTTTTTCACATAAGCATCGCAGCCCCAAAATTTAATAAACGACAACTTTGGTTTCTTGCCAAACCATAGTTAATAAGGCGTCGTCTCAACGGATTTTTGATGGTGCCCTATTTAAAGTGAATGCAGCTGTCTCTAATGCATAACCCCATAATGATAGTGGTAAATCGATAAGAGACATCATAGATCGCACCATATCCAATAAAGTGCGGTTACGACGTTCGGACACACCATAACGCTGTGGTGTTCCATGTGGCGTGAGCTGTGAAACTATTCCACATTGTTTTATATGAAGGCCAAACTTGTAACTCAAATATTCTTCTCCACGATCAGATCGTAGAAACTTTATTTTCTTGTTACGATGATTCTTCACTTCACTTTGAATTTCTTTGAACATTTCAAATGTTTCAGACTTGTGTTTTATTAAGTAGATATACCCATATCTGCTCAAATCATCTGTGAAGGTCAGAAAATAACGATACTCGCCACGAGCATCAACACTCGTTGGATCGCATACATCGGTATGTATTATTTCCAATAAATAGTAGCTTGTTCCATTGTTCCGAAGAACGGAGTTTTAGTCATCTTGCCCAAAAGGAACGGTTCTCAAGTACCAAATGATTCATAATCAAGTGATTCCAGAAGTCCATCAGTATGGAGTTTCTTCATGCGCTTTACACCAATATGACCCAAATGACAGTGCCACAAATAAGTTGCACTATCATTATCAACTTTGCATCTTTTGGCATCAATATTATGAATATGTGTATCACTATGATCGAGATCCAACAAACTACTTTCAATGGGTGTATGACCATTGAAGGCTTTATTCATGTAAACAGAACAACAATTATTCTCTGACTTTAAATGAATAACCATATTGCAATAAACATGATCAAATTATATTCATGCTCAACGCAAACGCCAAATAACATTTATTTAGGTTCTACACTAATCTCGAAAGTGTAGGGAGAGTGTGATGATGATCATATCAATCTTGGAACTACTTCCAACATCATCACTTCACCCTCAACTAGTCTCTATTTATTCTGTAACTCATGTTTCGAGTTACTAATATTTAGCAACCGAACAAGTATCAAATACCTAGGGGCTACTATAAACACTAGTAAAGTACACATCAATAACATGTATATCAAATATACCCTTGTTCACTTTGCCATCCTTCTTATACACCAAATATTCAGGGCATTTCCGCTTCTAGTGACCATTTCCTTTGCAGTATAATCACTCAGTTTCAGGCTTTGGTCCAGCTTTGGGCTTCTTCGCGGGAGTGACAACTTGCTTGCCATTCTACTTGAAGTTCCCTTAATTTTCCTTTGCCCTTTTCTTGAAACTAGTGGTCTTGTCAATCATCAACACTTGATGCTCTTTTCTTGATTTCTACCTTCGTTGATTTCAGCATCATGAAGAGCTCGAGAATCGTTTTCGTCATCCCTTGCATTATAGTTCATCACGAAGTTCCAGTAACTTGGTGATGGTGACTAGAGAACTAAGCCAATCACTATCTTATCTGGAAGATTAACTCCCACTTGATTCAAGCGATTGTAGTACTCAGACAATTTAAGTACTTGTTCACTAGTTGAGCAATTCTCCTCCATCTTTTAGGCGAAGTATTTGTCAGAGGTCTCATACCTCTTGACACGGGAATGAGTCTGAAATACCAATTTCATCTCTTGAAACATCTTATATGTTCCATGACGTTTCAAAAACGTTTTTGTAGTCCCAGTTCTAAGCCATAAAGCATGGTGCACAAAACTATCAAGTAATCATCATATTGAGCTAGCCAAACGTTCATAACGTCTGCATCTGCTCCTGCAATAGGTCTGTCACCTAGCGGTGCATCAAGGACATAATTCTTCTGTGCGGCAATGAGGATAAGCCTCAGATCACGGACCAAGTCCGCATCATTGCTACTAACATTTTTCAACTTAGTTTTCTCTAGGAACACATATAAAAACATAGGGAAGCAACAACGCGAGCTATTGATCTACAACATAATTTGCAAAATACAACCAGGACTAAGTTCATGATAAATTAAAGTTCAATTAATCATATTACTTAAGAACTCCCACTTGGACAGACATCTCTCTAGTCATCTAAGTGATCACGTGATCCAAATCAACTAATCCATGTCCGATCATCACGTGAGATGGAGTAGTTTTCAATGGTGAACATTACTATGTTGATCATATCTACTATATAATTCACGCTCGACCTTTCGGTCTAAGTGTTCCGAGGCCATATCTGCATATGCTAGGCTCGTCAATTTTAACGTGAGTATTTTGCGTGTGCAAAACTGGCTTGCACCCGTTGTAGATGGACGTAGAGCTTATCACACCCGATCATCACGTGGTGTCTGGGCACGACGAACTTTGGCAACGGTGCATACTCAGGGAGAACACTTTTATCTTGAAATTTAGTGAGAGATCATCTTATAATGCTACCGTCAATAAAAGCAAGATAAGATGCATAAAGGATAAACACATGCAATCAATATAAGTGATATGATATGGCCATCATCATCTTGTGCTTGTGATCTCCATCTCCGAAGCACCGTCATGATCTCCATCATCACCGGCGCGACACCTTGATCTCCATCGTAGCATCGTTGTTGTTTCGCCACCTATTGCTTCTACGACTATCGCTACCGCTTAGTGATAAATTAAAGCAATTACAGGGCGATTGCATTGCATACAATAAAGGGACAACCATATGGCTCCTGCCAGTTGCCGATAACTCGGTTACAAAACATGATCATCTCATACAATAAAATATAGCATCACGTCTTGACCATATCACATCACAACATGCCCTGCAAAAACAAGTTAGACGTCCTCTACTTTGTTGTTGCAAGTTTTACGTGGCTGCTACGGGCTGAGCAAGAACCGTTCTTACCTATGCATCAAAACCACAACGATAGTTCGTCAAGTTACTGCTGTTCTAACCTTCTCAAGGACCGGGCGTATGCACTCGGTTCAACTAAAGTTGGAGAAACCGACACCCGCCAGCCACATGTGCAAAGCACGTCGGTAGAACCAGTCTCGTGTAAGCGTCTGGCGTAATGTCGGTCCGGGCCGCTTCATCCAACAATACCGCCGAACCAAAGTATGACATGCTGGTAAGCAGTATGACTTGTATCTCCCACAACTCACTTGTGTTCTACTCGTGCATATAACATCAACGCATAAAACCTAGGCTCGGATGCCACTGTTGGGGAACGTAGTAATTTCAAAAAATTTCCTACGCACACGCAAGATCATGGTGATGCATAGCAACGAGAGGGGAGAGTGTGTCCACGTACCCTCATAGACCTAAAGCGGAAGCGTTAGAACAACGCGGAAGATTAATTCGAACCTCATCATGGCCCGACCGATCAAGCACCGAAACTACGGCACCTCCGAGTTCTAGCACACGTTCAGCTCGATGACGTCCCTCGAACTCCGATCCAGCCAAGTGTCGAGGGAGAGTTCCGTCAGCACGACGGTGTGGTGACGATCTTCATGTTCTACCGTCGCAGGGCTTCACCTAAGCACCGCTACAATATTAACGAGGAGGACTATGGTGGAGGGGGCACCGCACACGGCTAAGAGATCAATGATCAATTGTTGTGTCTAGAGGTGCCCCCTGCCCCTGTATATAAAGGAGCCAGGGGGGACGGGCGGCCGACCAGGGAGGAGGCACGCCATGGGGAGTCCTACTCCCACCGGGAGTAGGACTCCCTCCTTCCTTGTTGGACTTGGAGAAGGGAGGAAAGAGGAGGGAGAGAGAGGAAGGAAAAGGGGAGGCGCCGCCCCCCTCTCCTTGTCCTATTCGGACTAGGGGGGGAGGGGCGCGCTGCCCTGCCCTGGCCACCTCTCCTCTTCTCCACTAAGGCCCACTATGGCCCATTAAGCCCCCGAGGGGTTCTGGTAACCCCTCGGTACTCCGGTAAAATCCTGATTTCACCCGGAACACTTCGGATATCCAAATATAGGCTTCCAATATATCTATCTTTATGTCTCGACCATTTCGAGACTCCTCGTCATGTCCGTAATCACATTCAGGAGACCGAACAAACTTCGGTACATCAAAACTCATAAACTCATAATATAACTATCATCGAAACCTTAAGCATGCGGACCCTACGGGTTCGAGAACAATGTAGACATGACCGAGAACTGTTTCCGGTCAATAACCAATAGCGGAACCGGGATGCTCATATTGGCTCCCACATATTCTACAAAGATCTTTATCGGTCAAACCGCATAACAACATACGTTGTTCCCTTTGTCATTGGTATGTTACTTCCCGAGATTTGATCGTCGGTATCTCAATACCTAGTTCAATCTTGTTACCGACAAGTCTCTTTACTCGTTCCATAATACATCATCCTGCAACTAACTAATTAGTTGCAATGCTTGCAAGGCTTATAGTGATGTGCATTACCGAGTGGGCCCAGAAATACCTCTCCGACAATCGGAGTGACAAATCCTAATCTTGAAATACGCCAACCCAACATGTACCTTCGAAGACACCTGTAGATCTCCTTTATAATCACCCAGTTACGTTGTGACGTTTGGTAGCACACAAAATGTTCCTCCGTAAACGGAGTTGCATAATCTCATAGTCATAGGAACATGTATAAGTCATGAAGAAAGCAATAGCAACATACTAAACGATCAAGTGCTAAGCTAACGGAATGGGTCAAGTCAATCACATCATTCTCCTAATGATGTGATCCCGTTAATCAAATGACAACTCTTTTGTCCATGGCTAGGAAACATAACCATCTTTGATAAACGAGCTAGTCAAGTAGAGGCATACTAGTGACACTATTTTTATCTATGTATTCACACATGTATTATGTTTCCAATTAATACAATTCTAGCATGAATAATAAACAATTATCATGATATAAGTAAATAAATAATAACTTTATTATTGCTTCTAGGGCATATTTCCTTCAACTATCATTTGAAGCACAAGAGCAAGGAGTTCATCATCAACACATCATCTATTACCTTTTGGAGAGTGGTGTCTCCTAGATTGGTTAGGTGTCACTTGGGAGCCTCCAACAAGATTGTGGAGTGAACCAAGGAGTTTGTAAGGGCAAGGAGATCGCCTACTTCGTGAAGATCTACCCTAGTGAGGCAAAGCCTTCGTGGGCGATGGTCATGGTGGGATTGACAAGGTTGCTTCTTCGTGGACCCTTCGTGGGTGGAGCCCTTCGTGGACTCGCGCAACCGTTAACCTTCATGGTTTGATGTCTCCATCAACGTGGATGTACGATAACACCACCTATTGGAACCACGCCAAAAACATGAGTGTCTCCAATTGCGTTTGCACACTCCAATCCCATCCCTTTACTTTCTTGCAAGTTGCATGCTTTACTTTCCGCTGCTGATATACTCTTTGCATGCTTGCTTGATATGTATTGTGATTGGTTAAACTTGTGCTTAAGCTCCACCTAAACTTGAAAAACTTAAAAACTGCCAACCTTGTGTGTTATGGGTCTATTCACCCCCTCTAGACACCTCTTCTCGATCCTTTCAGCAAGATATCTTTGTGATGCTCCACTTGAAGTTACACACTACAACCTAACCCCACAAAGAACTCTCACGAATACCATGGGTTAGTACACAAAGCGTAATGGACAATGCTTACAATACCATGGGATCACTTGATCCCTCTCGATACATCTTCTGTGCTTTATGAGTTGATCAACTTGATTCACTCTTGACTTAGTCTCGATCAACCTTGAAACTTTCCAACTCTCCTCATTTGGATGATGTCTTGAAGGTAAACATGAATTATCACCCAATCTTCTTCTTCAAGACATGCTTGCAATAAGCTCAACACTCACATGACCAATCTTTGGATAATTCCTTAATAGCACCTTGGTCAACTCATAAACTCCTTGAAACCAACACATGGACTTCAAGAAGCGCCTACGAACAAATCCTTCAAATATAACTCAATGCACCCATTAGTCCATAGAGAGTGTCATCATTTACCAAAACACTACTAGGAAAAGGCCTACTAATGGCGCACCGGTTTTGCCTACTAATGGCGCACTACCGGTGCGCCATTACTAGCACGCCATTAGTATTTTTTACTAATGGCGCACTAATCGATGCGCCATTAGTATACGGTATACTAATGGCGCACCATGTAGTGCGCCATTAGTATAGCCCACGGTGCGCCATTAGTATGCCTCGAGGGCCATGTATACCAGGTGCTTTGGCATACTAATGGCGCACGACGGCATGATGCACCATTAGTAACTTCAGCATCTAATGGCGCACAAAGGCATGATGCGCCATTAGTAACTTCGGCATACTAATGGCGCACTGTTTAAGGATGCGCCATTAGTATCCTTTGGCATACTAATGGCGCACTATGATATGATGCGCCATTAGTATGAATATTAGGTTTTTTTATTTTTTTATTTTCTGTTTTTTGCACAGGTTACAAAATGTATAATTGGACAAAATATAGACAGCACACATCAACAACAGATTCATAGAATACAATAGAAGATTAGTCTCTGAATACAATTCATCATATTAGTCTCCGAATACAATTCATCATATTAGTCTCTGAATTGAAAAGACCGAACAAAGATAGAACATTATATTACAAGTCTCGAGACCGCGAGTAGCGAAGTTTGTCTTCACATTACAAGTCGATATCGATCATCTAAACTACCATCACATAGAAGAGAGCTGCGGTCAACACGATGAGCATCATCACGATGAAACTTCGTCTTCATCCGGTTCCTCCAACGCTCCCTCCTCTCCCGCTAGATAGCGGGCGTATCTAGATTCCGCCTCGGCCCTAGTGGTGTACCCTTTGTAACTGTTACCGCTGAATCGATGAACCTGTCTCCGACACTCCTCCCGATCGTCGTAGACTCCGGAACCTTACCCTTGTACCACGACATACGACGGCATCGCTAAGCACTAGCCAAAGCGAAACGTTAGTACCAATTCACAGACAATACATAAGCAATATATAAGTATGCAATGTAACGATCGGAAGAGAAAAGCAAGACATTAATAGCATCGATTACATCTAAGTTGAACGACTCTCGAAACCAAAGAGACATACTACAAGTTCATTGAAGTTTAATTACAACATGAGCCAATCGATGTTTCAGAACTAGACACATCATCACTGCTTTCGACTCGACTCAAGGGACCGGAGCGTGGATGAAGCCGCCGTGTATCGTGGGAGTCATGAAATAACGGGCGTTGTCAGCCAGCATTTGTAGCATTGTGTTGATGTCACTGTTGGACGGTTGATTTCTGAGGTAGAACTGGCCCGAGGTACGAAGGACATCTTGATGGATGATTTCCGCAAACTCCGACTAGATGCGAAAGAATTCTTGTCTGATGTCCGCATCCTGGATTGCTGACACGCTCGCGGCCCAATCTTTGAGTTTACTCGGTAGCAGGAGTTGATGATGGTCCCGTACGAGCGCCCGCATGTGATGGATGGCGTAGTAGGCACCCTTCTGACCGCCAGGTGGCTGCTTGACGCAGCAGAACGTCATATTGTGGGAGAACACGTGCTTGCCGTACTTACGAATAGGCCTGGTGAAGGTGCCTCCAGATTGGGCGTAGCCGGGGAGAACATCATCAAGAACCTTCTTGACATTTGTGTAGTCTACCTTCGACTGACGGTCGGGGTCGAAATACGTGGCCATGGAATATTTGGGGCTTAGGAGGATGAGCGTGCAATGTGTGTCACTGCAGAAAACACGGAATGTTAAAAGAAAAACGATCGAAATCTAAGAATTCATATGTTACGGGCGGTTGAGGGAGGACTTACTCGGGAAAGTAAGGCACGAGGAAGTTATCCTTATCTTGGTTTGCCGTAATGACGCCTTCGAGGTAAGAACTCGCGACTTGCCGGTCCCCAGCGCTGCCCAAGATCTTGGCACGCATGTAGAAGGGTTCGACTATCACGATGTCCGGGGTCTTGTCGCGAATGATCCGCATCTCCATACTCAGCGAAAATAGCCGAACGAAGGTGTAGTGCAGCGGATGAAGGTTCAACATAGCGTGGATGTCATCAAACCGCATGACGATCAGTCGCCCGATGGAGTTATCCACAAAGCCCTTGCCCTCTGGCACCTTGGCCACGAAAACCGTGTATGCCACATCCTTCTCTCTAAGACGCCGCTTCTCCAAAGAAAGTACACTGTCATGCAGACTGCGCATAGCACCGGTTGCAGCATTGAGCATATTTGTCGGTAGCATCGCCCTACCCGCCACATGCACCCTCCTCGAGATATCCTCAGGTGAAGGTGGCCCGTCCTGAGCATGGATCGTACTCGGTGCCCGGCTGGCCCGCACCCTTGTTAGTCTTTCTTTTGCGTGCCTTCTTCTTCTCCTGTAATGGGACCGAGTGCTGCTCACAGACCGCCTTCTTGAGTGTGTTGGGGCTGATAATATTTCGCACCTCGCCTATCTGAGGCTCGGTGAAGTCGGCAGCTAGAGGCGTCTCCTGAGAGCTGAACGACAGACGACGCCTGTTGCAACTTGGCTTCTCCGCGGTACCAGCTAGATCGCGCACGTCTTTTGTTGGGTTGGGTTCTTGAGAAGGAGGCCCCATGAAGTCGCCATCGTACACATGATCGGCAAAGTACTGATCGACGCGTTGGCAAATGTATCGTTGTCGCCGTCGTTACGATCCTGTGCCATATGCATCTTTGGATCCAGTGGCATAGGGATGTCCGGCACCGTTGGCGGTCTTGCCATGGGGCGAATTGGCGGCAACGATCGGCTGGCGGTGTTGTCTTTGGGGTGGTGTCCCCGCCCCAAACGAATCTGGCTCTTCGCCAAAGCAGGGCCAACTCAGGCGGCCGAGGGTCATCACGTCATCATCGTCGGCCCCGACGGGTCGAATCGGAGGTAACACCTCGTCGCAGCCTGGCAGCACCGAACCAGTTCAACCCTAAACAAGTTGGGTGGCATCCGGGTACCGTGGAACAAGGGTTGCCCGGTTGAACGATTTTGCCCTTGGCGACATCGACCAACTCATTGTTCACGGCGCGTGAGAGTGCACGGAACGTCGGCGGCGCCCTGCGAAACATGTAGGGCTTCAGGGATGCCCAGTCAAAGGCAAGGAGATGAAGTCCTCGACCGAGAGAGGCTTAATTAGTTACCGTGATGATGGCGCCGAGCTCGGCTAATGTCGAGGCACCGCCAACGGCGGGCGTGCAGTTGACGGAGGGGCCGCTTGCTGCAGAGGTGCCGGCGGCGTACACCCGGTGCATTAAGCTCCCGTGCGGCGTCGGAGACACCAATGCCGCCTCCGCCGGAGGCACCAATGGCTCTGCCATCGCATTCTGCGAGTTGGCCGCGTGAAGCTAGGAATCGGGGCGGCCTCGCTGGCCGCCCGCAATCCACGACTCAACCCCTGGATCAAGGTAGGCACAATGGCGGTGATCGTCGCTCCGAGTTGTTGTTGCACTTGCTCTTGGACAATCTCCGGAATCCGCACCACCTGTGCCTTGAGTTCTTGAACCTCGCACGCCTGGCTTTCCGAGCTGGTCTTTTTCTCCTTCCGCACACCAGCGGCATAGTATGACCCCCATTTTGTGGACAAGCCTTTGCCGGCCACACGACCGGTGGCGTCGACTTCGAGCTTATCCTTGTTCTTCATTACATTCAACGCCCTATTTAGAGCGGTATCCCAAGGGTTGCTCTTAGTCGACCCCGCCATCGCTTTCGATACGCTGCGGAAGGAATGTGAACCATTTAGAAATTTGGCTTCATTAATTAGAATGCAACCATATGGAGCTAATTACCCCGGGGTGGTATTCCTTACTGTAACAACCTCAAGCGCCTGGTCTTCGGATCCGTGATAAGCTCCTTTGTTTTCGGGTCCTTCTTGTACCGGGCCCCGACAAAGTTCCTGGTCCGCTTGTCACCGTATGTATCGAAGAGGGCGGTAGGCCTTGCTCGGCACGCCCACGTCCTCCTTGTCCCATATAGGCTCCGCCACTCAGTAACCGCCGGGACCGAGTGTGTGTTCCCTAAGTTCAGCTCCGCATTTCTTTCCCCACCGACTTGATTGGGAGTTTGCGGTGCTCGAGCAATTGATCTTGAAGTCGTTGTAGTCATCTTCGGTGATCGAAGGATTTTTCTCCTTGATCTTCTCATAACTCTCACCTTTCTCGATCATTCTCTTCACATTGCTTTTCCAAGTAGACAGGGCCTTGCTCATCTTCGTGAGGGCAGCATTGTTCACTTTATTCCCTTTGAGGCTTGTGTTTTCAAAAGCAGCGAGGAACTTGTATCGTTCGTGCAGCTTCGTGAAGAGGAGGTTATGCAAATTCCCTCGGTCAGATGCCTCGGGTTCTCGGTGTTGATCGAGACGGTGCTCCCTGAGAATGCACCCGAGCTGAAGCGAGTACCCCTTGACTATTCGTTCGGCGCCGTTGGATTCCCGTCGGAGTCCACTTCAGTAACTTCCTCCTTGAGGGTGCGGAGCACGGTCGGGCGCTGGTCCTTCCGTTGCCTCTTCTGTTGGCTACCATCTATGCGTGCGCCGCCATCATCAGTGGTGGCATCCTCGGCGGCACCATCGGTGGTGGCATCGATGGGGTCATCCTCGGCGGTACCATCGGTGGTCTCGGGATCGGTGGGGAAGGCGGCGTCCTCGCATAAGTGAGGTTGTTCCTCCATCTCCGGGACAGCTCCCAGAATGCCTTGCCGCCCAAACCCCCGGCCTCATCGTTGTGGGCCATGTTTCTCTCTAAATAGAAACAAAGTTTGGTCAAAAAGTTGGTTATTGTCAAGGAACAAGATCATGGTCTCATCATTTAGGGTTTGTCGACACCGAGGCATCCTAAAATCTAAGCTTTTATCATTGAGGGTTTTTCGACGCCGAGGCACCCTAAAAGCCTAAGCTTTCATCATTTCGGTTTTTATCGACACCGAGGCACCCTAAAAGCCATGCATTAGTCACAAGTACGCCGGGGCACTTTGTAACATCCCAAAATTCTAAATTTTGGAATGTCATATTAAATAAAAATCTATGCTTGTTGTCTGATTGGTTGTTTGGTTGATTGAGTGAAATTGAGTGGAATTTGAAACTTTTGAAAGTTGAATGAGAGGGAATGAAATGACTTTCCCAAACTATCCCCTTTGCTTTTTTTTGGATCTCAATGAATTCAATTTCATTCCAACACCAAAACCCTAGAGTGAAGATGACATGACTTCTTCCATTTGAAATGAAAAGGGTTTTGAAAAGATTTGAATCTCATTTGAAAATATTTCAAATCCAAAGCTTTATGCAACTCAATGATTTTCATGAGGGAAGACAAAATGACTTCTTCAATTATGTGAAATATGAGTTGGAAGTTAAAAGAATAAAGTGAAAGTCATTTGAAAGTGTCTTGAAAACCCCTTTCAAATTTGAGTTTTATTTGAATTTTGAAAAAATGAATTTTTATAAAGTTTGGATTTTGCCCTCGAAAATGTTCAAATGATAGGAATATTCCCTGATCATTTTGATATATATATGTCCTATATAAAATATTTATACTTGATATATTTCCTCTCTGTTTATATTTTCAAAAAAATATAAATGGAAAAGGAAAAAAAAACCCTCGCGCCAGGCCAGCGCCCGGCCGAGGCAACCCGCAGCGCCAGGTGCAGCCCAGCTGGCCCAGCCGCGCCTGAGCCGGCCCAGCCGCAGCAAGCCAGCCCACGCCGCGCCCGACTCCCTTACCGTTCGGTCGCCCGACCGAACGCGCCTTTCCCCACTCACTGACGGTGGACCCCCTGCCGTCCCCTCGCGCACGCCACCCTCCGTGCCGCCGCTCGCCGGAAACCCCGCGATCCCCGGGATCCGCCCCGATCCCCTCACCGGATCTTCCCCCTCCTCCAAGTCGTCCCGCCCGCCTATAAATACCCCCACCCGACCCCGTTCCCCCCTCGCCCCCTCGCCTAACCCCTCTCCTCGTCCGCAAGCTCTCGCCGGAGATCCGAAGCCGCCGCCGCGCCATTAGCCCCGTTCCGGCCACCCCCGACCACCTCGAGCTCGCCCTACTCCACCCCCGAACTCCCCTTGCTCCGCCCGCACCGCGGAAATCGCCGTCGTCCCCGACCACCGTAGCCGCCCGCCAGCGAGGCGAGGCCCGCCGTCGACCGCCGCCCGTCGGTAATCGCCGGAGATCTTCCCCACCGTCCGATCTAAAACGAACGCGTTAGATTAGAATCCCCGAAGGGGTAGGTTTATTTTAAATAAACCGGTTTAGATCCGGTTTAAGTCACGGTTTTATTAGACCGGCCCGACTCGGTTTAATTCCCCAGCGCGTTTTAGTTATATTACGCCGATGCGTTAGATAGACCCATTAGCCCAGTTTTTCCTTTTAGTTAATTTTTTCGTTTCTGTTTTTAACAGAATAGTTTCAGTTTTGTAAAATTCATATCTTTTAATCTACTTAATATTTTTAATTGATTATTTTTTTGTTGGTTTGCAAATGTCTTATAGTTTCTGTAGAAAATATAATTAGCCATGCTAAAATTATTTAAAATTGCCTTATTCTAGATTTAGACAGAATAGTAATTCTGCCATAAAAAGAGTTAGGAAAATTATTTTTTAGTGATTCTTTTTGACACAACTTTATTTTGACATTGCCTAACCGTAGGAATTTATTTGGGCATTTTAGGATCAATAAAAAAATTAGTTTTAACCAGAATCATGTTATTCTTAATTAATTACCTAGCTACTGCTTTTCCTATTGTTTTAATTAGCAAATAAATTTATTTTTCCTATGTGATAGATTATTCTAGGTTAGTTTCTGTCACTTTAGAGCATGAACTTTTATTTATAATAAATAAAACTTTTATTTTATTTTCCTACTAGAATTTGACTTAGGCCTAATAGGAGTTTTATAATAGATTTTTAAGGTGATTCTTTTTGCTCCTAGTTGCTTGATGAATTCTTTTCTGTTAGGTAGCATAAACCCATGCTTAGGTTCTGTTAAGAAAATTTTTGTAGTGCAAAACTATTTCTTGATTGTTATTGGATATGGGAAAACTTTGAGTTGGATTTCTTTGAGTTTTTCTTTGGGTTTTGGTTCAAGTGCTTTGTGTGTGATGTTAGCATGCTATTATGTTAAGTGGTCATATGTTGTATGCTTATTATGATTGTTGTTTGTCTTGGTAGAATTTCCGGAGTGCGAAGCTTGCTACCACGAGTCCCTAGTTTTCGAAGATCGTCAGGAAGGCAAGTTCACTTTGACCATGTTTTTCATACCTATGTGTTTTATTGCATCTAGTGTTATCTTCGCAACAAACCCTCCGGTAGTGATATTGAATTCTTGTAGTAGAGTAGTATGCATGAGGTAGGAACCCATCCCCCTGTTACCAAGCCCGGGACGCTATTTATTTTAATGCTACGCTATAGTAGACGGGGTTTGGTATGAGTGTTCGAGAGTGGTGTGAAGAAGGAGGACTCTACGTCAATGACGACAACTCCATGATGGAACCTGCAAGGACTGCATCTTCAAGGCCTCAAGACTTCAAGACTCGAGACAAGAATTCAATACACACTCACTGGGTGAAGGGCGGTTGACGGGCACCTGGAGAAACCAGTGGTTGGCCGGGATGCATGGAGAAGCGCCATGACATCTTGCGGAAAGCTTCACCCAGACTCAAAGAGACGGAAGAATACTTCATGCCCGGAAGCTTACCTGTGCAACCGCAAGTCACTATGGGCTTTGGCTTGGTTGACCTTAGTTGTGACTCTGGCTGGGACGGTGCTAGCAGAATTGGACATCTCATAAATATGTGCATATAGATATATGAAAATGAATTTCATGCACATCTCATCCAAATTGAGACTAGGTGGAGTTTCCCTTATATATTGGGTCAAATAAAGAAAGCATGCCCAAGAAAATACATGAAGTAAATATGCATGCTCAAAACTTTCAAGAACCGATACCGAATGAAAAGAAATGCCAAGTGAAAAAGGACACCAAATGGAGAAATCATCACTTGGAAGATATCATTAAAGTTACATCAAGGAATGAGATATCCATTGAAACACGTAAAAAGAAGGATATTGAACTCCCTAAAGAGAGGATGCTTCCAAACAAACCATGCCCTCTACAAAGTTTCATGATGGCATAAAGTACCAAAAAGAACCGGCTTGCCTTCCACCAAAACACACTTGATAAGGATCACACGAAGAGTGTTCTAAAGAAAATAGGATAGCTGCCCCACGAGTAGTGCATTATAGAGAATTTGAATTTGAATACAAAATGCACAAGGTGGGATCACCACTTTCACTATATCTAGAAAACACTAGACAAGAACAAGAAAATAACAACATCCACAAGTGGTATGGAAGACAAGGGAGTTGACACAATCCTTGGAAAGAAATAAGGCAAATAAAAACAAAAGCCAATGTAAAGATGATCAATAAATTATACTACACATAAGTGAGTACCAATTGTCAAAAGACAAGAAGTATTTGGAAATAATTCCCGGTGGTAGATAACAAGGATATCCAACATCATCTTCACAACAAACACAAGCAAATTGCAACTTGTAGAGCTAACTGTCACCTAGGAACAATATAATTAATAATATCAACTCTAAGTGACAATATCTCAAATGTACACATTTTCTAGGCTTGTAATATGCACATAGCATATTACTCCCCCATAACGCGATACCAATTAAAGATAAACAAGAGGCAAATAAAAGGATCCAACAAGAGATAATTAATGGACTTTTTAGAATTTGAATTTCTCATGAGAGACATACCACCTAGCGACTAGATAATCTTGTAATACCAATACTATATGGTATTCCTCATGTATACATTTTTATGGGATTGTGAGGTGCACAAAGCACATCACTCCCCCAAAATGGGATGTTCCATTAATCTCTCACATGAACCAACTAGGATACAAACAAGAAGCATAAAGGATCAACGCACGGCACGCACGTACATGTTGTGCAAACCAACACATACATATACTTGATTGCTCAAGATAAGCAATTTGGAAGCACACCATATACAAACACATGCATGGTACAAAACCAAAACATGCGAAAGGGGCAAGTAAATTTCAATGTAAACAATTTAAGCACGAGTTACCACAAGGAGGAACATTGGATATAACATAGAAACTTGATAATCCGAATGACTTGGCTTGAGAAAATATGAATGATGAAGACCCCTTAACTCTTCATAATGTAGCCAAGTCTCCAATGCCCTCCAACAACACCTACTGATCAAGTTTGAGCTTGTTGGTCCCCAACCAAGTTGGGTCCTAAGAGGTTAGTCACAATAGGCTTGGCAACCCAAATGGTTCTTTGCTTGAAACCACTTTTAGTACCAAGAAACTTGGCAACCACATTGCCAACCTTATCCTGCCCAAGAGAATAGATATCATCAATAATAATTGGGTTGGATAAGTTACCACTAGTGCATGATGAAGCAATGTGACCTTTCTCACGACATAGGTAGCAACGTCTACTCTTCACTTTCTTCTCACTTGATTTCTCAACTTGAGAAGCACTAGCTTGAGTTTTCTTAGGAAGAGGCCTTTCTTCAACTTGAGGTTGAGCATAAGAATGAACTTGTGGCCGCTTCCCTTGTTGCTTGTCACTAATGGCCTTCTTCTTCAAAGGGCAAGATCTAACATGACCCCCTTCAATTCTGCACATGAAGCAAATGATCTTGGCCAAATTCTTGACTTGTTTTTGGCCCTTCTTCTTGATGCTCTTGGACTTCTTCTTCTTCTTATTGGATTTGAATCCAAGTACACCTTTGTCATTGTGGGATTTTTGCACACTCAAGATATTGTTAAGTGTGGCCTTCCCTTCATGACACTTTTCCAAGTCTTTCTTCAAAGAAGTGACTTGGGCCTTGTGCTCTTTGATTTCCTCTACATGGTTAGTCTTACACAAGCACTAGAGGAAGTATAAGCTTCATCATTAGAGCAACAAGGCAAGGAAAGCAATTCATCACAAGATGTACCAATGTTATGCATGGATGAATTGTGAGGACTAACACAAGGCAATATAACAATTTGACTAAAATTAGTGCTAGTATCCACATGAGGCTCACTAGATGTTACCTTAGCAATCATGGCCTCATGAGCTATCTTTAGCACATTATGGGATACTAGAAGATCATCATGAGAGCTGGAGAGCTTTTCATGGCTTTCTTCCAACTTCCCATAATTGCTAGATAGCAACTCAAGTTGAGCCCGTAGCTCAACATTCTCCTCAAAATGGATGCTTCACTAGAAATAGAGTTAGTAGCACAAGAATCATCAATAATAGCAAGAGGAGAAGGCAACTTGTCAAGCTCTTTAGAATATGAAGCTTTAAGTTGTGCATGACACTTGGTGAGTTTGATGAGCTCACTCTTAATGTCCCTTGAGCCATTTTTAGGTGCCCAAAGTCCTCAAGGAGTTTAGCATGCACAACTTCAAGATTATCATTTTTAGTTTCAAAATCATTGACCACCTCAAGAGCTCTATCATGAGATTCCTTCACTCTAGATAGTTCTAGAGCAAAATTCTCCTAAAGAGATTCGGAGGTGGTTTGTTCATGTTCAAGAGCTTGAGATAGCTCCATGATCTCATTTGCGTAATCACACTCATGGGCTTCCATTTTCTCAATGGTGACCTCATGCTCCTCTAGATGATATTCCAACTCCTCAATGTATTTCTTGCCCTCAATGGCAATAGACATGATTTCCATGAAGTTGGAACGAGCAAGTTTATTTTTTTGAAGAGCTTTAAAAATCATTTCCCCCTTAATTTTTCAGGAAGCAATAGTATCATTCTCTTCATCATTATCCTCATCATCATTAGCATCAACATCATCATCAAGCGACATATTGGGGTTCAAAGTAGGAGATACCTTTGACGCCTTAGCCATAAGGCAAAAAGCAATAGATGATGATGTAGTATCCCTTGAGGTACCATTCAAGACCACATCTTGTTCCATGGAGTGTTGGGTTTCCTCTACATTGTTAGCACAACAACTAGAGGAAATACAAGCATTTTTATCATGGCAACAAGACATAGCAAGCATATCATCATGAGATTTAGTCAAGCAATTTCTACATGATATGCAAGGACTATCAACACAAGCATGTGAAACATTTGGAGTGCTCGAAGTGTTAAAGTCCAAATAAGAAGCATTGCAATAAGATAGTGGTGAAGGATCATCGATAATAAGCACACTATCATCATTGCAATGATCAACATACTCACCATATCATTACCTTGTGGCAAACCATATGTACATGAAGTAGAGGCAGTTGAGAAGACAACACAGACGGAGATGGAGGAAGAACAATCATCCCCACAAATCTCGGACACACTATATTTATCTTGAAGCTTCGTCCATAACTCATGAGCATCCCGGAACGTCATGAGTTCAAAGATAACTACATTGCTCAAAGCATCGAAAAGCACATTAGAAGCTTGAGCATTGAGATATGAGTTTTTCTCATCCTCTAAAGATAATCTTTGGGGATCCTTTGGAGGATAAAACCCCATATCTACAATTTGCTCTAAATTTGGGTCCATGACCCTAAAGAGATTAAGCATGCGAATTACCCAAACATCAAAATTTGTGCCATCGAAACTAAGAGTGTCAGAGAATCCTAAGCCCCTAGTCGACATCCTTACTCTCTAGGCGGTTAAGCCCTATAAAGAGAGACAAGGCTCTGATACCAATTGATAGATCATGGATGTCGCCTAGAGGGGGGGGTGAATAGGCGCTTTTAAAATAATTACGGTTTAGGCTTGAACAAATGCGGAATAAACCTAGCGGTTAATTTGTCAAGCACAAAACCTACAACAACTAGGCTCACCTATGTGCACCAACAACTTATGCCAAGAAATATAAACTACAAGGTGATAGCAAGATATATGACAAGAAACAATATGTCTATCACAAAGTGAAGTGCATAAGTAAGGGCTCGAGTAAGAGATAACCGAGGCACACGGAGACGATGATGTATCACGAAGTTGACACCCTTGCGGATGCTAATCTCCGTTTGGAGCGGTGTGGAGGCACAATGCTCCCCAAGAAGCCACTAGGGACACGTAATCTCCTCACGTCCTCACACAATGCAAGATGTCGTGATTCCACAAATGGACCCTTGAGGGCGGTCACTGAACCCATACAAATGGCAACCCTTGGGGGCGGTCACCGAACCTGTACACTTTGGCAACCCTTGGGCGCGGTCAACGGTACCCGTCAAATTGCTCGGGGCGATCTCCACAACCTAATTGGAGACCCCGACTCTTGCCCAGAGCTTTACACCACAATGATTGAGCTCCGAACAACACCAACCGTCAAGGGGCACCAAGGCACCCAAGAGGAACAAGCTCTAGGGTGCCTAAACACCCAAGAGTAATAAGCTTCTCAAAATTCACTTCCATGTATCACCGTGGAGAACTCAAATCGATACACCAAATGGAATGGCAAGGCACACGGAGTGCCCAAGTCCTTCTCTACCAAATCCCACCAAAGCAACTAATGCTAGGGAGGAAAATGAGAGGAAGAACGAAAGAAGAACATGAAGTACTCCAAGATCTAGATCCAAGGGGTTCCCATCACTTAGGGGAGAAAGTGATTGGTGAAAACGTGGATCTAGATCTCCTCTCTCTTTTCCCTCAAGAACTAGCAAGAATCATTGGGGGGATTGAGAGTTAGAAAGCTTGAAGAAGGTCAACAATGGGGGAAGAACACGAGCTCAAGAGATGATGGCCATTGGGGAAGAAGACCCCCTTTTATAGGTGGGAAAAAATCCAACCGTTATCCTCACACCCCACACAGAGCGGTAGTACCGCTCCAAGGAGCGGTACTACTGCTAGGGCGGTAGTACCCCTTTGAAAAACAACAGCGAGGAGGCAAAAGGCCAGTAGAACCGCCGGAGCGGTACTACCGCTCGTCGTCACGGTACTACCTCTAGGGATAGCGGTACTACCGCAAAGGGTAGCGGTACTACTGCTTGCGAGCGGTACTAAAAAATGCATCCGTGCCTAACACCACTGAACTTGTGATGAGTTTTTGGTCTGGAGCGGTACTACCGCTGTAGAAGCCGCGGTAGTACTGCTGTGGAGCGGTAGTAAAAAATTACATCCGCTCCAATCCGCGGTAGTACCATTGCAGCCTTTTCAGAACACCAAAACTGCCACAACTTCTGCAAACGGAGTCCGAATTAAAGGAAACCAAGTTTATTGGAAAGCTAGAGACAAGGTCTAACACAATATTGAAAGAAATAACAATAATAAGTAAATTAGAAAAGTCCCAAAAGAAAATGGTGTGAACCCTTCCTCGAATAAGACCGGTAAAACCTCCAACACCGAAAACGCAATAGAAGAAGCATGTGAACTCCGTTTTCGATGAACTCGAGCTTGCCATGAAGATGACCATAAGCTCCAAACCTCAGAAGGATAAAACCAAACAAGAACCAAGATAGATGATGCAAGTATGCAATGGTTTGAGCTCTCTACGAATGATACGATCAAGATACTCATCGAGAGTCCCCCTTGATAGTACGACAATCAATCCTATAACCCAGTCTCCCAACTACCACCATGAGACCGGTAAAATAGAAAACCTATCAAGGGAAAACCTTTGCCTTTCACATAGTCCACTTGAGCTATATGATGATGATCTTGACTCCCTCAAGTTGGGCCACCTTTCTTGATTGCGTCGGCACGATGAATACTAGTTGATTTCTCCCCCATACTCCACTATGGGTAAGCCACTCTTCGACACATCTTCGCAAGTCCATTGTCACCACAATGGATGGAAAGCTTCAAGCATGATATCTTCTTGATGATCCACTTGAACTTACACACCGCAACCTAACCCCACAAAGAACTCTCACAAATACCATGGGTTAGTACACAAAGCGTAATGGACAATGCTTACCATACCATGGGATCACTTGATCCCTCTCGGTACATCTTCTATGCTTTGTGAGTTGATCAAATTGATTCACTCTTGACTTAGGCTTGATCAACCTTGAAACATTCCAACTCTCTTCATTTGGATGATGTCTTGAAGGTAAACATGAATTATCACCCAATCTTCTTCTTCAAGACATGCTTGCAATAAGCTCAAGACTCACATGACCAATCTTTGGATAATTCCTTAATAGCACCTTGGTCAACTCATAAACTCCTTGAAACCAACACATGGACTTCAAGAAGAACCTATGGAAAAATCCTTCAAATATAACTCAATGCAACCATTAGTCCATAGAGAGTGTCATCAATTACCAAAACCACACATGGGGGCACTGCTTGTCCTTTCACCATGACCTTTAGTCCCGGGGCTCCATATGGCCGCTGCGGCTTGCCCAGGCAGGAGGGCCTTTAGTCTCGGTTGGTAACACCAACCCGGACCAAAAAACATCCACGCGTCAGCAGTTCAGAGGCTGGGGTTTTTCTTTTTTCTTTTCTTGAAAGGGGGAGGTTTGGGGTTTTGGAGGCTTACTTTAATTAGGGGTTTCATATATTGTGTTAGCTAGCTAATAGAGAGAAGTGACCTCTCCTATCTTCGTGCTTGTTCGACGCTACGTACTATACATATAGAGGACTCGACACGCTAGCTAGTAAGAAAATGAAGGAAACCATTAAGTACAGAAGATCGTCATGAACATATACAGAGAGAAGTGATCGACCTCTCCTTCTCTGAGAGATTGGCCGAACAACAAGTTTTTGTATATCTATCCGAAGCTACTAGCTACATATATACAATAAAAGATCTATTACAATCCTTAATATCTGAAGTCAAGTTCCATATGGTATTCTTCGGCTTTATTGATAACGTGGTCAAGAAAGAACCCTGCCAATTCCTCTTGAATTGGTTTTATGCAATCATGTGGTAGGAGCTCATCCCGCAGCTACCAGATCTAAATCAAAGAAGAGGGTCAATACATGTGTACGAATGAATCTCAACACAAATGATGGCAATAAAATACAATTGTGAATATTTTTTCTTACACACTTGATATTGTTTTTTTAGAGTAGCCCTGCTTATTCTTGGCCGTCTCGTTGTAGATGAACTCGCAAACGTAGTATCCACCGAAATTATTTCCTTGTTCCTGCCACAAGCACTTCACGAGAAATATAGGTCAATCAAACTGATAAGCAAGCATGCTAAATGGTATTGATGAAACTAGCTACAATCAATGGGAGATGCGCGGAACTAGGTAGTAGTACTTTCAATTGTTTAAATGTCAACTCGATCGGCAGTCCCAGAGAAATTGTGGTGAACTCTTTCCAAACTCTGCCAGACAAAGAGAATAATTACTTGATATTAGGAAATGAACAAAGTTGCCAATATGGTCGATAATGATCGATTGAGCTTATTTTTGGAGCATTCCAGTCATGTCCGCATAGTCCTATGTATCTTCCCGTCTCGAGTCTAAGACGGTTACTTCTCCCTTCTCAAGCTTAATCACTAGGAGAATAAAGTGGAAGCTGCGCGGGCATGCACAACTCATCAGTTACATGACTATAACCTCAAGTAATAAGGGAAACCGAATATGCACAAGATAGTAACACTCACTTGAAGTTGTAAGGAAAGAGTATTTTATCTTTGGTTTGATTTTTGAGCAACAATTTTAGCAAGTTGTCCTCGGTTTTTGTGACATTCTTTTGAATCGTCCATTCATGTATAACATTTGGGTTAATGAACCCAATTTCATATATTTGTGCTTTTCTGCATTCGACGATCTTCAATCTACATAATATAGTGAGGATATTATATATACATGCAATGCAAGAGCTGAGCTATATAACATAGAGACTTAATTACAGAAAGTAGTACTTACAGACAGTAGCAAGCCACAAGTGATTTGTCGAGGGCCTTTTGATTGTAGAACTGAAAAAACTCGTCAAAATCAACAGTTAACAGTTCTTGGCCAATGAAGTCGTGGTCCTCTTTAATCATCATCGACAAAGCATCCTTCCCAGACTCGCTACAGGTTTTCATGTTCCATTCATGGAATCTTCGCACCATCGTTCTTAGAGCAAGAGTACCTTTGATGAGAGGCTTCCCGTAATGGTATTTAAATTCTTCCACTCATACGTCTCCAACGTATCTATAATTTTTGATTGTTCCATGCTATTATATTATCTATTTTGGATGTTTAATGGGATTTAATATGCTCTTTTATATTATTTTTGGGACTAACCTATTAACCGAGGGCCTAGTGCCAGATTCTTTTTTTTTGCCTATTTTACAGTTTTCTAGAAAAGGAATACCAAACGGAGTCCAAACGGAATGAAACCTTCGCCATGATCTTTCTTGGACCGAAAGCAAACCGGAAGACTTGGAGATGAAGTCGGAGACGCAACAAGGCGTCCACGAGGTAGGAGGGCGCGCCCAGGTGGGTAGGTGTGCCCCCACCCTCATGGTCCCCTCGTAGCTCCACTGACCAAGTTCTTTCGCCTATATATACTCTTATACCCTAAAAACACCAGGGGGGCCACGAAACCACTTTTCCACCGTCACAACCTTTTGTACCCGTGAGATCCCGTCTTGGGGCCTTTTCCGGTGATTTGCCGGAGGGGGATTCGATCATGGAGGGCTTCTACATCAACAACATTACCTCTCCGATTAAGTGTGAGTAGTTTACCATAGACCTCCAAGTCCATAGTTACTAGCTAGATGGCTTCTTCTCTCTCTTTAATTCTCAATACAAAGTTCTCCTCTATTTTCTTGGAGATCTATTCGATGTAATATTCTTTTGCAGTGTGTTTGTCGCGATCCGATGAATTGTGGATTTATGATCAAGATTATCTATGAATATGTTTTGGTTCTTCTCTAAAATCTTATATGGATGATTTGATATCTTTGCAAGTCTCTTCGAACTATCGGTTTAGTTTGGCCTACTAGATTGATCTTTCTTGCCATGGGATAAGTGCTTAGCTTTGGGTTCAATCTTGCGGTGTCCTTTCCCAAAGGATGAGGGGCAGCAAGGCACGTATAGTATTGTTGCCATCGAGGATAAAAAGATTGGGGTTTTATCATATTGCTTGAGTTAATTCCTCTACATCATGTCATCTTGCTTAATGCATTACTCCGTTCTTATGAACTTAATACTCTAGATGCATGCTGGATAGCAGTCGATGTGTGGAGTAATAGTAGTAGATGCATGGAGGAGTCGGTCTACTTGACATGGACGTGATGCCTATGTTCATGATCATTGCCTTAGATGTCATCATAATTATGCGCTTTTCAATCAATTGCTCGGCAGTAATTTGTTCACCCACCGTAGTACATGCTATCTCGAGAGAAGCCACTAGTGAAACCTACGGCCCCGGGTCTCTTTTCCATATTATCGAATCTCGTTTACATCTTACTAGTTTCCGATCTATTATTTTGCAATCTTTACTTTCCAATCTATACATCAAAAATACCAAAAATATTACTTTACTAGCTCTATCAGATCTCACTTTTGCGAGTGACCGTGAAGGGATTGACAACCCCTTTATTGCATTGGTTGCAAGTTCTTGATTGTTTGTGCAGGTATTCAGTGACTTGTGCGTCGTCTCCTACTGGATTGATACCTTGGTTCTCAAAACTGAGGGAAATACTTACGCTACTTTGCTGCATCACCCTTCCTCTTCAAGGGAAAACCAACGCAAGCTCAAGAGGTAGCAAGAAGGATTTCTGGCGCCATTACCGCGGAGATCTTCATGAAGTCAGGCCATACCAAGTACCCATCATAAATTCTTCTCCCTTGCATTACATTCTTTGCCATTCGCCTCTTGTTTTCCTTTCCCCCACTTCTAAAACAATTTTCAAAAATCTTTGCCTTTTCTTTGCCCCTCTTCTGTTCGTCTCTTTTCGCTTGCTTCTTGTGTGCTTGTGTGTTGGATTGATCGCTTGTCACGATGGCTCAAGATAATACTAAATTGTGTGACTTTTCCAACACCAACAACAATGATTTTATTAGCACTCCGGTTGCTCCTACTACCAATGTTGAATCTTCTGAAATTAATGCCGCTTTGTTGAATCTTGTTATGAAAGATCAATTTTCTCGCCTTCCTAGTGAAGATGCCGCATCCCATCTAAACAACTTCGTTGATTTGTGTGATATGCAAAAGAACAAAGATGTGCATAATGATATTGTTAAATTGAAGCTATTTCCGTTTTCGCTAAGGGATTGTGCTAAAACTTGGTTCTCATCTCTGCCTAAAAATAGTATTGATTCATGGAACAAGTGCAAAGATGCTTTTATATCTAAGTATTTTCCTCCCGCCAAGATCATCTCCCTTAGGAACGATATTATGAATTTTAAGCAACTTGATCATGAGCATGTTGCATAATACGTAATTGCCCTACACATGGTTTAAATTTGTGGATGATTATACAAAACTTTTATGCCGGATTGAATTTTGCTTCTAGAAATCTTTTAGATTCGGCTGCGGAAGGCACTTTTATGGAAATCACTTTAGGAGAATCCACTAAGCTCCTAGATAATATTATGGTTAATTATTCTCAATGGCAAACCAAAAGATCCACTAGTAAAAAAGTTAATGCGAATGAAGAGATTAATGTTTTGAGTGGAAAGATGGATGAACTTATGAAATTGTTTGCTAATAAAAGTGTTTCTTCTGATCCTAATGATATGGCTTTGTCCACTTTGATTTAGAATAATAATGAATCTATGGATGTGAATTTTGTTGGAAGGAACAATTTTGGTAACAATGCGTATAGAGGAAATTTTTATCCTAGGCCGTTTCCTAGTAATTCCTTTAATAATTATGGTAATTCCTATAAAAATTCTTATGGAATTTTTAATAAGTTACCCTTTGATTTTGAGAATAGTATTAAAGAATTTATGAGTTCGCAAAAGAATTTCAATGCTTTGATTGAAGAAAAATTGCTTAAGATTGATGAGTTGGCTAGGAACGTGGATAGAATTTCTCTTGATGTTGATTCTTTGAAACTTAGATCTATTCCACCTAAGCATGATATCAATGATTCTCTCAAAGCCATTAGAATTTCCATTGATGAGTGCAAAGAAAGAACCTCTAGGATGCGTGCTAAAAAAGATTGGTTTGTTAAAGCGTGTTCTTCTAGTTTTCATGATAATAATGATGAAGATCTAAAAGTAATTAATGTGACTCGTATTAAATCTTTGTTTTACAATATGAATCTTGATAAAGATGGGACTGGATATGAGTCAACTTTAGTTAAAAGGCGTCACAAGAATTTGGAGTTTTTAGATCTAGATGCAAAAAGTGATAAAAGTGGGATTGAAGAGGTCAAAACTTTAAGTAGAAATGAACCCACTATTTCGGATTTCAATGAATTTAATTATGATAATTGTTCTTTAATAGATGTATTTCCTTGTTGCAATCCGTGTTAAATTCTCCTCATGCTTACAATCAAAACAAAGCGTTTACTAAGCATATCGTTGATGCTATGATGCAATCTGTTGAAGAAAAGCTTGAACTAGAAGTTTCTATCCCTAGAAAACTTTATGATGAGTGGGAACCTACTATTAATATTAAGATTAAAGATTATGAATGCTATGCTTTGTGTGGTTTGGGTGCTAGTGTTTCCACGATTCCAAAAACTTTGTGTGATGTGCTAGGTTTCCGTGAATTTGATGACTGTTCTTTAAATTTGCATCTTGCGGATTCCACCATTAATATATCTATGGGAAGGATTAATGATGTTCTTATTGTTAATTATGTGCCTGTATATTTCATTGTTCTTGATATAGATTGCAATCCTACATGTCCTATTATTCTTGATAGACCTTTCCTTAGAACGATTGGTGAAATTATTGATATGAAAGAAGGAAACATTAGATTCCAATTTCCGTTAAGGAAGGGCATGTAACACTTTCCTAGGAAGAAAAATAAATTGCCTTATGAATCTATTATGGGAGCCACTTATGGATTGCATACCAAAGATGGCAATACCTAGATCTATTCTTGTTTTTATGCCTAGCTAGGGGCGTTAAACGATAGCGCTTGTTGGGAGGCAACCCAATTTTATTTTTATTCTTTGCTTTTTGCTCCTTTTTAGTAATAAATAGTTCATCTAGATTCTATTTATATGTGGTTTTATGTTTTAATTAGTGTCTGTGCCAACTAGAACCTTTGGGAAGACTTCAGTGAAGTCTTTGCGATCTTGCTGTAAAAAATAGAAACTTTTGCGCTCACGAGATTAGCTGTCATTTTTTTTACAGAAGAGTGCTTTTAGATTGATTATTTTTGCAGAAGATTAATAGACAAATTCCTCACGTCCACCAGTTTATTACAGAATTGTTGGAGTTACAGAAGTATTCGAAAGTTACAGATTGCTATAGACTGTTCTGTTTTTGACAGATTCTATTTTTCGTGTGTTGTTTGCTTATTTTGATGAATCTATGAGTAGTATCGGGGGGTATGAACCATAGAGAAGGTTGAATACAGTAGGTTTAACACCAATATAAATAATTAATGATTTCATTACAGTCCATTAAAGTGGTGATTTGTTTTCTTATACTAACGGAGCTCATGAGATTTTCTGTTTTTGTTGTGAGGTTTTCATGTTTTGGGTAAAGATTTGGTGGATTTTGGAATAAGGATTGGCAAGAGCCTAAGCTTGGGGATGCCCAAGGCACCCCAAGGTAAAATTCAAGGACAACCAAAAGCCTAATCTTGGGGATGCCCCGGAAGGCATCCACTCTTTCATCTTCGTCTATCGGTAACTTTACTTGAGGCTATATTTTTATTCACCACATGATATGTGTTTTGCTTGGAGCATCTTGTATGACTTGAGTATTTGGTTTTTAGTTTAACACATTCATCCTTGCTATACACACCTTTTGGGAGAGACACGCATGAATCATGATTTATTAGAATACTCTATGTGCTTCACTTATATCTTTTGAGCTAGACAATATTGCTCTAGTACTTCACTTATATCTTTTTAGAGCACGGCGGTGGCTTTATTTTATAGAAATTGTTGAACTCTCATGATTAACTCATATTATTTTGAGAGTCTTTTAGAACAGCATGGTAATTTGCTTTGGTTATAAAACTAGTCCTAATATGATAGGCAACCAAGATGGATATTATAAAAACTTTCATAAAAAGTGCGTTGAATACTATGAGAAGTTTGATTCTTGATGATTGTTTTGAGATATGAGGATGGTGATTTTAGAATCATGCTAGTAGAGTAATTGTGAATTTGAGAAATACTTGTGTTGAGGTTTGCGAGTCCCGTAGCATGCACATATGGTAACCTTGTGTAACAAATTTGAAGCATGAGGTATCTCTTTGATTATCTTCCTTATGTGTGGAGGTCGGGATAGCGCGATGGTTAACTCCTAGCAACCCTTCCCCTAGGAGCATGCGCGTAGTTCTTGGTTTTGATGACTTGTAGATTTTTTCAATAAGTATGTGAGTTCTTTATGACTAATGTTGAGTCCATGGATTATACGCACTCTCACCCTTCCACCATTGCGAGCCTCTCTAGTACCACGCAACTTTCACCGGTACCATAAACCCACCATTTAATTTCCTCTAAACAGCTATCATACCTACCTATTATGGCATTTCCATAGCCATTCCAAGATATATTTCCATGCAACTTTCCACCGTTCCGTTTACTATGACACGCTTCGTCATTGTCATATTGCTTTGCATGATCATGTAGTTGACATCGTAATTGTGGCAAAGTCACCGTTCATAATTCTTTCATACATGTCACTCTTGATTCGTTGCACAACCCGGTACACCGCCGGAGGCATTCATATAGAGTCATATTTTGTTTTAAGTATCGAGTTGTAATCCTTGAGTTGTAAATAAATAGAAGTGTGATGATCATCATTATTAGAGCATTGTCCCGTGTGAGGAAATAAAAGAAAGAGGCCAAAGAAGCCAATGGAAAAAAAGACCAAACAAGCCAAACAAAAAAAGAGAGAGAAAAAGAGAGGAGGGGCAATGCTACTATCCTTTTTCCACACTGGTGCTTCAAAGTAGCACCATGATCTTCATGATAGAGAGTCTCTTATTTTGTCACTTTCATATACTAGTGGGAATTTTCTTTATAGAACTTGGCTTGTATATTCCAATGATGGGCTTCCTCAAAATGCCCTAGGTCTTCGTGAGCAAGCAAGTTGGATGCACACCCACTTAGTTTCCTTTTGAGATTTCATACACGTATAGCTCTAGTGCATCCGTTGCATGGCAATCCCTACTCACTCACATTGATATCTATTGATGGGCATCTCCATAGCCTGTTGATACGCCTAGTTGATGTGAGACTATCTCCCTCTTTTTGTCTTCTCCACAACCACCACTCTATTCCACCTATAGTGCTATGTCCATGGCTTACGCTCATGTATTGCGTGAAAGTTGAAAAGTTTGAGAATACTAAAATATGAAACAGTTGCTTGGCTGAAACTGGGGTTGTGCATGATTTGAATATTTTGTGTGACGAAGATGGAGCATAGCCAAACTATATGATTTTGTAGGGATGAACTTTCTTTGCCCATGTTATTTTGAGAAGACATGATTGCTTTGTTAGTATGCTTGAAGTATTATTATTTTTATGTCAATATTAAAATTTTGTCTTGAATCTTTCGGATCTGAACATTCATGCCACAATAAAGAAAATTACATTAATAAATATGTTAGGTAGCATTCCACATCAAAAAATCTGTTTTTATCATTTACCTACTCAAGGACGAGCAGGAATTATGCCTGGGGATGCTTGATACGTCTCCAACGTATCTATAATTTTTGATTGTTTCATGCTATTATATTATCTGTTTTGGATGTTTAATCGGCTTTAATATGCTCTTTTATATTATTTTTGGGACTAAACTATTAACCGAGGGCCCAGTGCCAGTTTCTGTTTTTTTGCCTATGTTATAGTTTTGCAGAAAAGGAATACCAAACGGAGTCCAAACGGAATGAAACCTTCACGATGATCTTTCTTGGACCGAAAGCAGACCAGAAGACTTGGAGATGAAGTCGGAGACACAACAAGGCATCCACGAGGCAGGAGGGAGCGCCCAGGGGGGTAGGCACGCCCCCACCCTCGTGGGCCCCTCGTAGCTCCACCGACCTAGTTCTTTCTCCTATACATACTCTTATACCCTAAAAACATCAGGGGTAGCTGTCGGTGTCAAAACCGGCGGATCTCGGGTAGGGGGTCCCGATCTGCGTGTCTTAGGCTGATGGTAACAGGAAGCTAGGGACACAATGTTTACCCAGGTTCGGGCCCTCTCGATGGAGGTAAAACCCTACTTCCTGCTTGATTAATATTGAAGATATGAGTAGTACAAGAGTAGATCTACCACGAGATCGTAGAGGCTAAACCCTAAGAGCTAGCCTATGATGGTATGATTGTAATTGTGATCGGCCTTCTAAGGACCATCCTCTCCGGTTTATATAGACACCGGAGAGGGCTAGGGTTTACATGGAGTCGGTTACAAGGAAGGAAATATAATATCCGGATCGCCAAGCTTGCCTTCCACGCAAAGGAGAGTCCCATCAGGACACGGGCCGAAGTCTTGAGTCTTGTATCTTCACGCTTCAATAGTCCGGACGATGTATACAGTCCGGCTGTCCGGATACCCCCTAATCCAGGACTCCCTCAGTAGCCCCTGAACCAGGCTTCAATGACGATGAGTCCGGCGCGCAGTCTTGTCTTCGGCATTGCAAGGCGGGTTCCTCCTTCCGAATACTCCAAGGTTATTATCGAACACGTAGGCCGTGTCCGGATCTGCAAAATGATCTTCACATACCACCGTAGAGAGAATGATACTTCAGCCGACAACTTTTTAAACGACGTGACATGTCCTTATGGTCGGGTCATTATTCGAACCGTTTTACAGCACGTATTGCGAGGCGGGTTCCTTGACACGTCTTGTCAAAGCAGAGATCATGTCCCCTTATCATGGGATTCTCATCAATACGGGTATGAGTAATCCCCCGTGCCATCAATTGTGGCGCTTGGGAAGTAAGCGATTCTAAACAGGCTAGTGGGGAGGTGCACCGCTTTCGTCGCCTCTATAAAGGGATAAGAGTTCCCCATTTTACCCACGCCTTCTTCCCCCTTTGCCCACTCCTACCTCCTCGAGCTCCAGCACCCTAGTCCAAGTCTTCTCCACACAGTTAAACATGTCCGGAGCAGGAGGCAAATGGGTGGCTTCGACCGTGAAGGAGAAGAATATTGCAAGTCTTTGGGCGGCCGAATACTTGGCCGCAGACATAGCGCACCGGCAACCGGACGACGGGCAGGTCATTCCAACTCCAGGACCCCACAAGAGGGTCGTGTTTCTTGCCCACTTCGTCCATGGACTGGGTTTCCACTCCACCCCTTCGCCCGCGGGCTCATGTTCTACTATGGGCTAGATTTCCATGATCTAGCCCCGAACTTCGTCATCAACATCTCGGCGTTCACCGTCGTATGCGAGGCTTTCCTCTGCATCAAGCCTCATTTCGGCTTGTGGTTGCAAATCTTTTGCGTGAAGCCAAAGATCGTGAGCGGCCAGCAAGCGGAGTGCGGAGGAGCCATGGTGGGCAAGATGCCTAACGTCACCTGGCTCGACGGTTCCTTTGCGGAAACCGTGAAGGGGTGGCAGTCGGGGTGGTTCTACATCACCGAGCCGCGTGACACCGACTAGGCGGTGGCCCCTGAGTTCCGATCCGGAACCCCCATGCGGCTCACCTCCTGGGAACAGAAGGGTCTGTCCTGGGACGAACCTATAGAGCTGACCGGACTCATAAACTGCATCAAGGGCATGAAGGACAAGAACATCAAGCTTGTCAACGTGATCCAGGTCATGCTCGTTCGCCGGATTGTGCCGTGCCAAAGGCGGGCATTCAATCTGTGGGAGTTCGTCCCAGCTGAACACCAGACGCTCCAGAGGCTCTATGGCATGAAGCACAAAAACGCGTGGAAGGTATTGTTCAAGGCCTCCGAAGTACCTCCTCTCATATCCGAGGACCATGGGCTCCACGCCGCACGGCATCCTATTCAGGTGAGTACTCGGGCTATCACCGGGTTCGGCTCTTCCCAATATATTTGTGGGGAAGCCTTAAGTGATTGTGTATATTTGTTCAGGATTATGTGGAGAGAGCGGAGTGGATCGACTGTCCGGCTCCGCTGCCAGAAAGCCCAGCTAATGATCTCCTGACGAAGATGCTGGTCCCGACGCCCTTTAAGGGGCCGGGGAAGAAGGCCGGTAAGAAGGCCCCGGGGATCCGAAAGGGTCTCCGACGTAAGGTTACGCAAGCCTCGTCCGAAGACGACGAGGCACACTCCTCCCCTGAAGGGGAAGAAGAAGAAGAAGAGGAGGCCGCCCCATCCGAAAAGGACAAGGGGCCTGAGAGGGCGGACCAGGGGACCAGGAGAGGCCCCCGGCGCAAGGCCATCATACCCTCGTCGTCTGATGACGACGAGGCAGATTCCTCCCACGGAAGCGGGGGAAAACCGGAAGAAACTCCACCTCCCTGTACTTGGGGGGGGGGGGAGAAAAAGAGGAAGGCTGCCCCGGTGGGGGAGTCTGGGACGTCCAAGAAGGGAAAGGTGTCCCTTCCGGACTACTCCGCCACCGCCGCTGATAGAGAGGAAGGGTGGCTGCCCAGGGAGAAGCCCCTAGTGCATCGTAAGTATCCGCACTCCATCGTAATTTTGCTTCATAGTTTTGTTATAACGCCGAACTTGTATGCAGTCCGGCCAGGGCCCATCCCGAGGTGTCGTCTTCGGACGGGTCCTTGAGTGAGTCAGCAATGAACTCACTCCGACGGCCACTTCTCCTCGGCCTGAGGACGACATGGAGGTGTTGTCCCAAAGGCTTCCCGAGCGGGGGGAGGTGGATCTGGAGGCGCCCCAAGGCGGCATTCCAAACGTCGGACACACGGGGTTCAAGGTCCCCTCAGATCATGTTGGTGAGAGCCGCAGTAAGCCGGACTCTCAGCCGAACACCATTCCGGAACCTCCCGTGGTTCCGGACTTAGGCGGACAGCCCCTCATTAAGGAGGGCAAGCCGTCTGTGCCAAGTACTTCCGCTACGCCCGAGGCGTCGTATCGTCTGCTGGAAGCGCTTCCCGGCGCTTCCATAGGTGAAGAGCACCGTACTCTCATGAGTGCGGTGATTCAGAAGGTTTCGTCCACCAAGAGCGGACTAACCGAAGCCTGCACCAGCCTCCTAACAGGCTTTGAGGTAAGTAGTAAAAATGTGTGAAATTACCACCCGATAGGTAGTAGCCCCTGATACTCTGTTTGGTGTTCGAAAGAAAAAACCAAACGGAGGGTCAATTATAATCCGAAGGAGTTTAACAATAAGTTTGAATTTGAATAAGCATGCCGTGCTGCTTGCCGCTACGGTCCGTACGGCCGAGATCACCGGACTGAAACAGGACCTGGAGCAGGCGCACAGAGAGCTCAACCTCACGAGGAGGCAGATCTAAGAGAGCAAAGGTGAATTATTCCCCTCTCTTATATAATGAATGGTAGATAAAATTTGATTATGCTAACAACGAAGCGTCGTGATTTGGCAACAGAGACCACCACCGAAGTGGCGTCTCTCAAGAAAGCGTTGTCCGAGGCCGAACACAAGGCGGCCTTGGAAAGCAGGGAGCGCAAAAAGCAAGAAGCCCGCGTGGGCGAGGTATAGGAAGAGCTCCAGGAGCTCGGCAAAAGGTTTGAGGCCGTGGAGCATGAGCTTAAAGCAAAAGAGGCCGAGCTTGCGAAGGCCCTTACAAGTAAAAAGACGCCAAGGCCGAAGCCGAGAAGGCACAACAGGAAATCCAGGAGGCCAAAAAGATAACGGCGGGTAAGAAATCCAGGAGGCGTTTCTTTTACTTACTCGAGTCCGGAGCTCTCCAGGGGCATTCGCAGATCTTCCATGCAGCGTATCAGATGCCGCGGAGTTCTACCGTGCTCAGGAGGGGAGCTCAACGGAGAAGCTGTTCTTGTCCCAGTATGCCGGGGCCAAACATCCAACGCCTCTGACTGACTAACTGAAGCAGTTGGTCGAACTCCACAGGGCGGCCGAAGTGGCTATGAAGGACTTCATAGTCCGGATGTGGCCTGGTGAGCCCCTGCCCACCAGCTACTTCAGCCTGATCAAGCGGATGGTGAATGCTTGTCCGCGACTAGAAGTCATCAAGCGATCCGTTTGCATTGAGGGTGCCCGCCGGGCCTTTGCCCGTGCGGAAGTGCATTGGGGCAAGCTAGATGCGGAGAAGCTGGTGAAGGATGGGCCACCGGAGGTCAAGCCGCATCGTGTTTCGGAGAAGTATTATGATGGCGTTATGAAGGGTGCTCGCCTCGTGGAAAATGAATGTACCAAGGAAATAATTTTTGAATGAATTCACTCTTGTCATGTTTGTAATTTAAAGACAAAGTTACTTGCGCTATATAGCGCTGTTGTTATTTAAAATATTACCTTCTGTGCGGCTGTTTATCAAATTCTGAAAGTAGGCCAGTCGTCGGCTTCCGCCCCCATGCAACTAGTACTGGGGTGTTCGTGGAAAACCCGGACACTCTTTATCCAAATGTTTGGTCCCTTAAGGAGGTGTCCAGCGCAGCGAACAAGGCAATCGGACTATGCGGCTTTATAACCTTCACTTAGCCATAGAAGTATACAATTTTAAATTTCGGCGAAGCCCCTAGAATCCGGAGGACCGAATTGGGGCGCTATATATGCCTAGATCAGACGAAGCCAAATTATCGCCTAAAGCAGAAAAATCTTTAAGGATTTTAAGACCTCTCGAACAGCGAACAGCTCTTGCCACATCATGTCGGTCAGTTTTCGGCTTTCTCTACTGAGGTGCTCGTTCGGAAGAACCGGGGCACAATCGCAGTAGTTCTCCCTGCGCTACCTTAGCCGATATAACGGAACGTAAGGCACCAACACAAGGGAGCTGGGCTATCCCAACTGTAGACCCAAGACATGATTCGGAGCTGATGCATATAATGCTATAAGTTTGGGGTGCCGCGCTGTTGAAAGTGTTCGGACTTGTCTTGCCGGGGGCGCCATAAGAAGCCCCTGGCAGACTCAACATACCAAAGTGTACGGATGCAATATTAAAAGACATTTGTAAGAAAAAAAATGCTAAAATAAGAATAATAAGCTGACGCTATATATGATCTCCCATTGGTGAATAATACGTTTAAGCGTATGTTTACAATGAATGCATTAAGCGGAGATAAATAGGATTATTTGACATATCCTATCCAAGGGCAGGCTACGTACAGATAGATAAAGCAGGTATAACGATCATAAATAGATTCCACCTGGGTGTTTCCTTCTGTGTGAAAAGCCTGTTGCCTCCTTGGTTTCCTCTCCTATGTAAGTCTGACAATCCGGCTCTTCTGGAGAAGCTGCACTAAAGCAATGTCCTTAAAGGTAAATGGAAAGGTTACAAAGCGATACCGTACTGTTGACTGAGCCACTGCTACGCCTCCGCCTGTGCCCATGGTATTTTGAGTGCATAATTGTGTACGCGTGGCACGAATGCTGCTTTGATGGGATTTGAGCGGAGGCCGGACTGCTAGTCGTGCTCTTGGCGTGCCTGGTGATCCTATTGCGGGGTGTTCCGCCCTCGCTTGACGGAGCTTGAGGTTGTCGTCGCCGGATTGGTGGTTTGCCGGAGGAGGCCGCATTGTACTTCTGCCGCAAGGGCTGCAGTATGCTCTTCTGTACGGAGGGAGCGGTCCATATTTCCGTTGAGTGTTATGACCCCGCGCGGGCCTGGCATCTTGAGCTTGAGGTATGCATAGTGTGGTACCGCATTGAATCTAGCGAATGCGGTTCGTCCGAGCAGTGCATGGTAACCACTGCGGAAAGGGACGATATCAAAGATTAGCTCTTCGCTTTGGAAGTTATCCGGAGATCCGAAGACCACTTCCAATGTTATAGAGCCCGTACAACGGGCCTCTACTCCAGGAATTGCACCTTTAAAGGTGGTTTTGGTGGGCTTAATCCTTGAAGGATCAATGCCCATTTTGTGCACGGTGTCCTGGTAAAGCAGGTTCAGGCTGCTGCCGCCATCCATAAGGACTCGCGTGAGGTGGAATCCGTCGATGATTGGGTCTAAGACCAATGCGGCCGAGCCGCCGTGACGGATACTAGTAGGATGATCTCTATGATCAAAGGTGATCAGACAAGCTGACCATGGGTTGAGTTTGGGGACGATTGGCTCCATCGCGTAGAAGTCTCGTAGTGCTCGCTTCCATTCCCGCTTGGGGATGTGGGTGGCGTAGATCATGTTGACCGTTTTCACCTAGGGGGGGGGGATTTCTTCTGGCCCCCCATGTTCGGACGCCGGGGCTCATCGTCATCGTCGCTGTGCAGCCCCTTGTCCTTGTTTTCGGCGTTTATTTTGCCGGCCTGTTTAAATACCCAGCAGTCTCTATTGGTGTGGTTGGCTGGCTTGTCCGGGGTGCCATGAATTTGGCAAGAGCGCTCCAGTATACGGTCTAGACTGGACGGTCCCTGATTGTTTCTTTTGAATGGCTTCTTCTTCTTACCGGATTTGGATCCGCTGAATCCGACATTGACCGCCGTGTCTTCGGTGTTGTCGTCGTTGTTCCGTCACTTGTGTGTGTTGCGCCGTAGGTTGCCATTATTGTCCCGGACATCTGAAGTGCCAGAATGTGGCGTAGTGCTACTGCGAGCCAACCAGCTGTCCTCGCTCGCGCAAAAGCGGGTCATTAGTGTCGTGAGAGCTGCCATGGACTTGGGTTTCTCCTGGCCGAGGTGTCGGGCGAGCCACTCGTCACGGATATCATGCTTAAAGGCCGCCAGGGCTTCGGCGTCCGGACAGTCAACTATTTGGTTCTTTTTAGTTAAGAACCGAGTCCAGAATTTCCTGGCTGATTCTCCGGGCTGTTGAGTAATGTGGCTCAAGTCATCGGCATCCGGAGGTCGCACATATGTGCCTTGGAAGTTGTCAAGAAATGCGTCTTCCAGATTTTCCCAACTGCCAATGGAATTTGCGGGCAGGCTGTTTAGCCAGTGCTGGGCGGGTCCTTTGAGATTAAGGGAAGATACTTGATGGCATGTAGATCATCTCCGCGGGCCATGTGAATGTGGAGAAGGAAATCTTCGATCCATACCACGGGGTCTGTTGTGCCATCGTATGATTCGATGTTTACGGGTTTGAACCCTTCTGGGAATTCATGATCCATCACTTCATCGCGAAGCGAGAGGGGTGTCTGCGCCTCTGTCTTGCGGGCTATGTCGCGACGTAGTCCAAATTGCCCGATCGGGTTATATTCGGCCCGGCCGAAGTTGCTGTTAGTGTATCCGGTATGATGGTCATCGTCATGTGCTGCGGTGCGCCCCCGTGATCCGTAGATCGATCTTGGTTGTCCTACGGTGTTGTCCAGTTTATCGCGCCGGTCCTGACTATTGCCTCGGACCTTAGTAAATTGGCGCAGGGGTGCAGGCTGGTATTCGGGCTGATATGCCGATTTATCCCAACCTCAAGGAGGCCGGTCGGCCGTGTGGCGCTCGAGTCCATATTCCCCGGCTGCCAGGACTTCTGTCCATCTATCTGTGAGCAGGTCTTGATCAGCTTGAAGCTGCTGCTGCTTCTTCTTCAGGCTTCTCACAGTGGCAATAAGCCGGTGCTTGAAGCGCTCCTGGTCCGCGGGGTCCTTGGGCACGCCGAACTCGTCGTCGCCGAGGCTAATCTCGTCTCGGGAGGGGGGCATGTAGTGGTCCTACTCCGGATACCCGTCCGTCACCTGTTCATCTCGGCTGTCATGCCCATATTCCTGTTCGGCCTGCTCGAAGGCGGGCTGTTCGGGGTTGTATTCATCGTCGGCACCGTCCGGATTGTTTTCGTCTCCGGTGCCGGTATTGCCTTGGCGGGGCTTGGAGCGGTGCGGGCGACGCCCATGCTTTGCTTTCTTCTTGGAGGGGTTATCCTCCGTTGCCTCATCGCCATTGGTTTCTTTTGGAGTGTCCACCACGTATATATCGTATGAAGAGGTGGCTGTCCACCGCCCTGTGAGCGGCGGCTCCTTTACGTCTCTGGCATCGTCGTCCATACCGTCAATATCTTTGAAGTCGAAGTCAAGCACGTCGGTTAAATCATTGATCGTGGCAATGAAGTGGGTGGTGGGTGGGCAGCGAATTCCTTCGTCGCCTGCTTCCCACTCAAGCCGGACATAGTTCGGCCCTGAGCCTCCTGACAAAGAGAGAGACTTTAATGAGTTCAGCATGTCGCCAAAGGGCGAGTGCTGAAAGATGTCCGCAGCGGTAAACTCCATTACCGGAGCCCAACCTAGCTCGGCTGGCTCAAGAGCGTGCGGACCGGAACCAACGACCGGATACGAGTCCGGGGGCCCGGGGTTACAGGCCTCCACAGAGGTGAGACCTGTGTTTGGCTCCACCGCCGATGAGTATGCGACCTGCGGGGCGGGGTCTACCCCTCCGTCCTTGGGCAACGCAACCTGTTCCGGATTTAGATCCGGGGCTATTGCAGGGATGATGTTCCGAGCATTGTCTGACAGCAGGTCTAGGCCATGCTCGTCGTGACTGTCCGGCCCTCCTGACACAGGGCCGAATCCGTCAAAGATCAAGTCTCCGCGAATATCCGCCGTGTAGTTCAAGTTTCCGAACCTGATCTGGTGGCCAGGGGCGTAGCTGTCAATCTGCTCCAGATGGCCAAGCGAATTGGACCGCAGTGTGAAGCCGCCGAACACAAAGATCTGTCCGGGAACGTGTTGTTGACGATTGAAGACGCCATCAAGCCTCAAAGCGGCGACACAGAGGAACTCTCAATGAAAGCACCAATGTCGGTGTCAAAACCGGCGGATCTCGGGTAGGGGGTCCCGATCTGCTCGTCTTAGGCTGATGGTAACAGGAAGCAAGGGACACAATGTTTACCCAGGTTCGGGCCCTCTCGATGGAGGTAAAACCCTACTTCCTGCTTGATTAATATTGAAGATACGAGTAGTACAAGAGTAGATCTACCACGAGATCGTAGAGGCTAAACCCTAAGAGCTAGCCTATGATGGTACGATTGTAATTGTGATCGGCCTTCTAAGGACCATCCTCTCCGGTTTATATAGTCACTAGAGAGGGCTAGGGTTTACATGGAGTCGGTTACAAGGAAGGAAATATAATATCCGGATCGCCAAGCTTGCCTTCCACGCAAAGGAGAATCCCAGCCGGACACGGGCCGAAGTCTTGAGTCTTGTATCTTCACGCTTCAATAGTCCGGATGATGTATATAGTCCGGCTGTCCGGATACCCCCTAATCCAGGACTCCCTCAGTAGCCACGAAACCACTTTTCCACCGCCGCAACCTTCTGTACCCGTGAGATCCCATCTTGGGGCCTTTTCCGGTGATCTGCCGTAGGGGATTCGATCACGGAGGGCTTCTACATCAACACCATTACCTCTCCGATGAAGCGTGAGTAGTTTACCACAGACCTTCGGGTCCATAGTTACTAGCTAGATGGATTCTTCTCTCTCTTTGATTCTCAATACAAGGTTCTCCTCGATGTTCTTGGAGATCAATTCGATGTAATATTCTTTTGCGGTGTGTTTGTCGAGATCCGATGAATTGTGGATTTATGATCAAGATTATCTATGAATATTATTTGGTTCTTCTCTGAATTCTTATATGCATGATTTGATATCTTTGCAATTCTCTTCGAATTATTGGTTTAGTTTGGCCTATTAGATTGATCTTTCTTGCCATGGGAGAAGTGCTTAGCTTTGGGTTCACTCTTGTAGTGTCCTTTCCCAGTGACAGTAGGGGCAGCAAGGCATGTATAGTATTGTTGCCATCAAGGATAAAAAGATGGGGGTTTTATCATATTGCTTGAGATAATTCCTCTACATCATGTCATCTTGCTTAATGCGTTACTCCGTTTTTATGAACTTAATACTCTAGATGCATGCTGGATAGCGGTTGATGTGTGGAGTTGGTCTACTTGACACGGACGTGATGCCTATGTTCATGATCATTGCCTTAGATGTCATCATAATTATGCGCTTTTCTATCAATTACTCGCGAATAATTTGTTCTCCCACTGTAATACATGCTATCTCGAGAGAAGCCACTAGTGAAACATATGGCCCTCGGGTCTCTTTTCCATATTATCGAATCTCGTTTACATCTTACTAGTTTCTGATCTATTATTTTGCAATCTTTACTTTCCAATCTATACATAAAAAATACCAAGAATATTACTTTACTATCTCTATCAGATCTCACTTTTGCGAGTGAGCGTGAAGGGATTGACAACCCCTTTATCGCGTTGGTTGCAAGTTCTTGATTGTTTGTGCATGTATTCGGTGAGTTGTGCATCGTCTCCTACTGTATTGATACCTTGGTTCTCAAAACTGAGGGAAATACTTATGCAACTTTGCTGCATCACCCTTTCCTATTCAAGGAAAACCAACGCAAGCTCAAGAGGTAGCATCCACCTCCATTGTTTCAAAATCTACATCGTCGGGCAGATAATCACTAATAGTGAAACCGGGCAGCAGCAACTGATTTGCGACGATATCGCTAGACACCTTGAGCGGGAGGAATGATTGGTTCTCCGAGCTGGGGAACTTTTTCCCACTTCTTCGTTCTTTTAAACTTTTTTCAGTTGAAGTACTTCCTCACTGGCGCGCTTCTTGCAATGTCTTATTAAGAAAGCGGAGACAGTTGTTATCTGGCGAACGTGGTGGTGGTCACTTCAGGGCATTGATAGTGCGCTTCGCTTTCACCGGATCTATCTTCTCCTCCGGAGGTGGATGTTTCATAGCTTTTCACGTTTCAAAGAAGTCCTTCACTTGGGCTTGAACGATCTTCGCGTTTTCCTCCACGGTCATCTCGTATGGTAACTTCTCTACAGGCTTGAGAGATGGACCGAATCTATGTTGCCTCCCGCCTCTGGCTATACTGCTAGACGCTGGAGCAGCGGCGGCTCCCTTCTGTTGCTGCTGACGAGTAGTAGAAGGAGTCGGAGTGGTCCGACGCACCGGAGCAGCCGGAGCGGCGGCGTCTGTGTTCTGCCGTTGCCGACGAGGCGGAGGAGGAGGCGGGCTGCCCGGACGCGCCGGAGCAGGTGGAGAAGGAGCCAAAGTGCCTCCCTCACACGCCTGAGAACAAGGCGGACTGCCCTGATCACTTGCCGGCGGAGGAGGCGGAGGAGGTAGAGTGCCCTGACTCGTCGGAGGAGGAGGAGGAGGCGGAGGCGTGAACTTCAGAAGCTTGATGTTCTCCTTCCGCCATAGACATGGAGTTTTCAGAGCAAGACCCAACTGAGTCTCCCCTTCACCTGTAGGGTGGTTGATACGTCTCCGTCGTATCTATAGTTTTTGATTGTTTCATGCCAATATTATTCAACTTTCACATACTTTTGGTAACTTTTTTATATGATTTATTTGGACTAATTTACTTATCTAGTGCCCAGTGCCAGTTCCTATTTCTTGCATGTTTTTGTATCACAGAAAATCCATATCAAACAAAGTCCAAACGTGATGACACTCCACGGAGAATTATTTTGGAATATTTGTGATTTTTGGGAGTTGGAATCACCGCAAACGGAGGCCCACACGGACCGTGATACACCAGAGCGCGCCCCAGGCCCTTGGCGCGTGGTGGTGGGTTGTGCTCACCTCGTACGTTGGTTGGAGCTCTACTTCGAGTGCAAGGAAGCTTATATCAGGAAAAAATATCATGTAAAAATATTAGCGCAATCGGAGTTAAGGATCTCCGGGAATATAAGAAACTGTTTCTGCCAGATCTGGGGAGGGCGTAACAGAAGAGAACAGAGAAGGAGATCCAATCTCGGAGGGGCTCCTGCCTCTCCGCCGCCATGCAGACCAACGACCAGATGGGGAACTCTCCTCCCATCTAGGGGGAGGCCAAGGAAGAAGAAGAAGGAGGGGGGCTCTCTCCCCATTGCTTCTTGTGGCGTTGGAGTTCCGCCGGGGCAACGATCGTGTGATAGCGATCTACTCCAACAACTCCGTCATCTTCATCTACACCTCCATCACCTTCCCCCATCTATATTCAGCGGTCTACTCTCCTGCAACCCGCTGTACCCTTCACTTGAACATGGTGCTTTATCCTTCATATTATTATCCAATGATGTGTTGCCATCCTATGATGCTTGAGTAGATTTTTGTTCTCCTATGGGCTAATCGTGATCTTGGTGGTATGATTGTATATTTTATTTTGGTGCTGTCGTATGGTGCCCTCTGTTCTCGTGCAAACGTGAGGGCCCCCCGCTGTGGGGTGTTTCAATATGTTCATGGTTTGCTTATTGCCAATGTTGCAGGGGTGACAGCACCCTAAACGTGGATAAGTGGGTTATGGCGTATGGGAGTAAAGAGGACTTGATACTTAATGTAGTGGTTAGGTTTCATGGCCTTAATGATCTTTAGTAGTTGCGGATGCTTGCTAGAGTTCCAATCATAAGTGCATATGATCCAAGTAGAGAAAGTATGTTAGCTCATTCCTCTCCCTCATATAAAATTGCAAGAATGATTAACGGTACTTGTTATCGATTGCCTAGGGACAATTCCGCAAATCCTACCACCACTTTTCCACACTCGCTTTATTTACTTTTTACACTTTTATTTAAACATCACCTAACTTTTATTTTCTCGTCCTTTATTATCTTGCAAACGTTTCATACTACGCCTAGAAAGTACATCTAGTTTCATGCTTGTTCTAGGTAAAGCGAACGTTAACCGTGCGTAGAGTTGTATCGGTGTTCAATAGAACTTGAGGGAATATTTGTTCTACCTTTAGCTCCTCGTTGGGTTCGACACTCTTATTTATCGAATAAGGCTACAAACTATCCCCTATACTTGTGGGTTATCAAGACCTTTTTCTGGCGCCATTGTCGCGGAGCAATAGCGTGGGGTGAATATTCTCGTGTGTGCTTGTTTGCCTTATCACTAAGTAGTTTTTATTTTCAGTTTTAAGTTGTTCTGTATCTTTAATTACGGATATGGAACACGAAACAACAAAAAAATTAGTGGTACTTGCTACTCATGGAGATGGGGAACCTCCTAAAACCCTTAATGATCGTTATGTGAAAGATATTATGCACTACTTTCATAATCCTGAGAAAACCCCATTCAACTTGATAATGGGAGTAATGTTGGATGAACGTGAATACTTTAGGGATTATCGCTTGACACAAAAAGGGAAACTTTTATGGGATCAAATTCATATGTTGCATTGGTATGCTAGGCAATTATGCTTGAGATATGATTATACTTGTTGCTCTAGGATGAATGCTCCACACCTCCCCTTTTCATGCAAATTTAATGATAATGAAACCTTGGCGTATTATGCCAATGGTATATATGATTATTATGATGTGGAACGAATAGAAGAATTTGTTGCTTTTAAGGGTGCTTATGAAATTGAATCTATGTTTATAAAGTTTGAAGATTTTGATGATTCAGTTTATAGACCATAAATTTTTTCTATCCTTAAATATTGTTATGATAATTATAAATACAATTCCGATATTGATCCATTTATTGAGAAAATCTCTGCTGTCCAAGAACAGATTAATATTTTGCAGGATTCTATGGAAGAAGGAATTGATGAAACTGTGAGCTAATTGGATGAAAAAGATGATGAGGAGAGTGAAGAGCAAAAGGAGGAAGAGCGGATTAGCTACCCGTGCCCACCTTCTAATGAGAGTAACCCTTCAACTAATACATTGTTTAATGTCCTTTCGTTCTGACCGAAGGATGAATACTATGATAATTGTTGCGATCCCGTTGATTCGTTTGAAATATCCCTTTTTGATGAACTTGATGCTTGTTATGCTTGTGGCCAAGATACCAATATGAATATGCTATTGGAGATGAACTTGCTATTGTTCCTTATGTTAAACTTGAAATTGTTGCTATTACACCCACACATAATAGTCCTATTATCTTTTTGAATTCTCCAAACTACACTATATCGGAGAAGTTTGCTCTTATTAAGGATTATACTGATGGGTTGCCTTTTACCTTTGCACATGATAATTTTGATGAATGTAATATGCATTTTCTTGCTGCTCCTACTTGCAATTATTATGAGAGAGGAACTACATCTCCACCTCTCTATGTTTCCAACACGAAAAAATTGCATGAATTGTTCTTATATGACATGCCGATGCATAGGAAAAGAGTTAGACTTCGTCATTGCTTGATATATGTTGCTTTGTGCTCACTACTAAATGCCAAATCATTGTTAATTAAAATTGGCTTTGATATACCTTGGGATCCGGCTGGATCCATTACTTGAGCACTTCACGCCTAGCTCAATGGCTTTAAAGAAAGCGCTGCTAGGGAGACAACACGGAAGTTTTAGATAGTCATTTATTTCTGTTGAGTGCTTTTATAAAGTTTAAAAACAAAAACAATATAGAGGGGAACACAAAACTTATCAAAAAGGAAAGTGAAAGTGAGAGAGACAAGCATTGTTGAAGTGAGGGAGCTCCTTGAACTTTGTTCGTGCTCACGGAAAATTTGTGAATCTTAATTACAAAAACTTTTCAACAAAAATAATTATCCCTTGGTACAATTCCATTGTATTATAAAAAAATAGTGTGCCAAGATTTGCCTTTAGGATGAGTAGATTGCTTATTGGTTTGTGCGGTGCAAAACAGAAATTTTGGCTGTAGTGCGCGATTTTACATTTTTTACTGGAATGTCAAACGGTTCAGTAACTTTTTGCACTGTCTTTCATACAGTTTTATTATTTTTTACTAATTGTTTAAGAAATTTTAGAGTTACAGAAGTATGGTGCATGTTCAAATCTGTACAGACTGTCCTGTTTTCACAGATTGCTGTTATAGCTTCATTATTTGCGTGTGTTTGAATTATTGTTGAAGCCTCCTTGACTTGGGGACATAGAATTGTGATAGCATATAGTGGGTAGAAATGTTTGTTTATAATTATACAATCATGTTGCAGCAGTACATGATGCGATTTCATTGCCATTTTCACTAACCCCGCCACTAAAAGTTCGTTTAAGTTTTGTGTGGATGAAGTGTTCGAAGATCGAGGAGGTCTCGATATGAGGAGAAGGAGGAGAGGCAAGAGCTCAAGCTTGGGGATGCCGAAGGCAACCCAAGTAAATATTCAAGGAGACTCAAGCATCTAAGCTTGGGGATGCCCCGGAAGGCATCCCATCTTTCTTCAACAAGTATCGGTATGTTTTCGGATTCGTTTCGTTCATGTGATATGTGCAAATCTTGGAGCATCTTTTGCATTTAGTTTTGATTTTTGTTTTATGCACCATGCTGGTATGAGATATTCCATGGTTGATTTATAGAATGCTCATTGCACTTCACTTATATCTTTTGAGTATGGCTTTATAGAATGCTTCATGTGCTTCACTTATATCATTTGAAGTTTGGCATGTTTCTCTTCACATAGAAGACCGATGTTCGTAGAATGCTCTTTTGCTTAACTTATATTTGTTAGTGCATGATCTTTTGTAGAAAGAATTAAACTCTCATACTTCCACTTATATCTATTTAGAGAGACAAATGGAATTGGTCAATTGCATGCCGAGTCATAAAAATCCTACATAAAACTTATGGATCACTAAATATGATATGTTTGATTCCTTGCAATAGTTTTGTGATATAGAGATGGAATATGTGGGAGGTACTAGTAAACCGTTGTGGTTAGTAAGAATATTGGTGTTAAGGTTTGTGATTCCCGAAGCATGCATGTATAGTCTCTCGTTATGCTATGAAATTTGGAGCATAATTTATCCTTGATTGTCTATCTTTGTGTGAAGGTCGGGGGCGTGCGATGGTTAACCCCTACCAACCTCCCCCCTAGGGGCATGCGTAGTATTACTTTGCTTCGAGGGATAATAAACTTTTGCAATAAGTATATGAGTTCTTTATGACTAATGTGAGTCCATGGATTATACGCACTCTTACCTTTCCATAATTTGCTAGCCTCTACGGTGCCGTGCGTTGCCCTTTCTCACCTCGAGACGTGGTGCAAACTTCGTAGGTGCATCCAAACCCCGTGATATGATATGCTCTGTCACACATAATACTTATTATATCTTCCTCAAAATAGCCACCATACCTACTATTATGGCTTTTCCATGGCCATTCCGAGATATATTGCCATGCAACTTCCACCGCTTCCATTTGATGACTTGAGCATTCTTTTTCATATTGCTTTGCATGATCGTAAGATAGCTAGCATGATATTTCCATGGATTGTTCGTTTTTTGATATTGTTGTTATGCTAGATCATTGCACATCCTGGTACACTGCCAGAGGCATTCATATAGAGTCATATTTTGTTATAGGTATGGAGTTGTAATTTTTATTTCTTTTTAGTTATAAATAAATAGAAGTGTGATGATCATCATTATTCATTTTAGAGCAGTGCCCCAGTGAGGAAAGGATGATGGAGACTATGATTCCCCCACAAGTCGGGACGAGACTCCGGACAATGAGAAAAAAAGGAAAGAAAAAAATAAAAATAAAAAAGGAAGAAAAAAAACAAAGAGAGAAGGGCCACTGTTAGTATCCTTTACCACACTTGTGCTTCAAAGTAGCACCATGTTTTTCATATGGAGAGTCTCATATGTTGTCACTTTCACATACTAGTGGGAATTTTTCATCATAGGATTAGATGCACACCCACTTAGTTTTGATATGGAGCTTTCATACACTTGTAGCTCTTAGTGCATTCGTTGCATGGCAATCCCTACTCCTCGCATTGATATCGATTGATGGGCATCTCCATAGCCCGTTGGTTAGCCGTGTTGATGTGAGACTTTCTTACTTTTTTGTCTTCTTTATATTTACCCCTATCATCATACTCTATTCCACCTGTAGTGCTATATCCATGGCTTGCACTCATGTATTGCGCGAGGGTTGAAAAAGCTGAAGCACGTTTAAAAGTATGAACCAATTGCTTGGATGACACCGGGGTAGTACATGATTTGTACTTTGTGTTAAGAAGACAGAGCATGACAAGACTATACGATTTTGTAGGGATAGCTTTCTTTAGCATTGATAATTTGAAAGACATGATTGTTTGTTGGGATGCCTGAGTATTGATGTCTTTATGTCAAATTATAAACTATTGCTTTGAATCACTTATGTCTTAATATCATGCCATGACTAGACATATGATCAACTTTATGTTAGGTAGCATTCCACATCAAAAATTATCTTTTTTATCATTTACCTACTCAAGGACGAGTAGGAATTAAGCTTGGGGATGTTGATACGTCTCTGTCGTATCTATAATTTTTGATAGTTTCATGCCAATATTATTCAACTTCTACATACTTTTGGCAACTTTTTATATGATTTATTTGGACTAACTTACTTATCTAGTGCCCAGTGCCAGTTCCTATTTATTGCATGTTTTTGTATCGCAGAAAATCCATATCAAACAAATTCCAAACATGATGCAACTCCGCGGAGAATTATTTTGGAATATTTGTGATTTTCGGGAGTTGGAATCACCGCAAACGGAGGCCCACACGGACCATGATACACCAAGCGTGCCCTATGCCCATGGCATGTGGTGGTGGGTTGTGCTCACCTCGTACGTCAGTTGGAGCTCTACTTTGGGTGCAAGGAAGCTTATATCAGGAAAAAAATCATGTAAAATTATTAGCGCAATCGGAGTTACGGATCTCCGGGAATATAAGAAACTTTTTTTGGCTAGATCTAGGGAGGCCGAAACAGAAGAGAAAAGAGAGGGAGATCCAATCTCGGAGGGGCTCCTGCTCCTCCGCCTCCATGGAGACCAACGACCAGAGGGGGAACTCTCCTCCCATCTAGGGGGAGGCCAAGAAAGAAGAAGTAGGAGGGGGGCTCTCTCCCCCTCGCTTCCGGTGGGGCTGGAGTGCCGCCGGGGCAACGATCTTGTGACGGTGCTCTAACAACTCCGTCATCTTCATCGACACCTCCATCACCTTGCCGCATTTATATTCAGAGGTCTACTCTCCCGCAACCCGCTGTACCCCTCACTTGAACATGGTGCTTTATGCTTCATATTATTATCCAATGATGTGTTGCCATCCTATGATGCTTGTGTAGATTTTTGTTGTCCTATGGGATAATCGTGATCTTGGTGGTATGATTGTATATTTTATTTTGGTGATGTCCTACGGTGCCCTCCGTTATCATGCAAACGTGAGGGGCCCCCACTATAGGGTGTTGCAATATGTTCATGGTTTGCCTATTGTCAGTGTTGCGGGGGTCACAGCGGCCTAAACGTGGATAAGTGGGTTATGGCATATGGGAGTAAAGAGGACTTGATACTTATTGTAGTGGTTGGGTTTCACGGCCTTAGTGATCTTTAGTAGTTGCGGATGCTTGCTAGAGTTCCAATCATATGTGCATATGATCCAAGTAGAGAAAGTATGTTAGCTCATGCCTCTCCCTCATATAAAATTGCAAGAATGATTATCGGTACTTGTTATCAATTGCCTATGGACAATTCCGCAAATCCTACCACCACTTTTCCACACTCGCTTTATTTACTTTTTGCACTTTTATTTAAACATCACCTAACTTTTATTTTCCCGTCCTTTATTATCTTGCAAACCTTTCTTACTATGCCTACAAAGTACTTCCAGTTTCATACTTGTTCTAGGTAAAGAGAACTTTAACCGTGCGTAGAGTTGTATCAGTGGTTGATAGAACTTGAGGGAATATTTATTCTACCTTTAGCTCCTCGTTGGGTTCAACACTCTTATTTATCGAATAAGCCTACAAACGATCCCCTATGCTTGTGGGTTATCAGTGGTCAAGCTAGAGCTCCTCAAATCCCCCTATTATTTCATCCCCATCACAACAACATAGCCTTGTGGAATCGGAAGGCAGTGAAAATTTGTGTCGGGTTCAGGAGGTGCAACAGAGCAGACAGCCGCCTTGACTTTGAGGTTCTTCCATTGTGTCATAAGCTGGCACTGTTGAGCCTCCGTGATAGCATCCATGGGGTAGCTAGGAGCCGTGAAGTCAGGCTGCTGAACAAGCTCGGTGGAAGCCACACTGCTTCTCCGCTGAGATGGCGGGGTAGCTTCTGGGGTAGATTGGGCAGGTCGCTGGCTCTTAACAGCTTGTTCCTCTAGCTGGCGTACCCTTGCATTCAGTTTCTGCAGTTTTCTCAGCTCTACTTTCCTCCTCCTATCTTGGGTTTTGTAACCGCCCGCGCTAGGAAACCCAACCTTCCATGCAACAGAGCCTAGCGTGCCTCGTGTTCGTCCAGGGTGCTGAGGATTCCCGAGGGCCTATGTGAGCTCGTCGTTCTCTCTGTCGGGAACGAACGTCCCTTGCTACGCTGTAGCGATATACTTTTGAAGCTTCTTGACGGGTATTTCAAGTTGCTCGTCCGTCCAAACGCACTTCCCTGTTTCACGGTCCAAGGTTTCCCCAACCCCGAAGAACCAAGTCATTGAATGGTCTGGCCAGTTCAGTGTCTCTAGTTCGACCGCTTTAGCTATCAGGTCATTCTCAGCCTTGTCCCACAACGGCCGGGCTTTGAGGTAGCCACCTGACCCCGTGCGTTGGTGATGCTCCTTCTTTGCAGCATTTACCTTGTTTGTTGCTGACATCTTCTTACTCTTCTCCGATGTCTCACTACAAAAAAAAAGACACATACGTGACATTTTGGGCCGAATGAATTTTTTTTCTGTCATACTTATGACACTTCTATGACGATAATTGTGACAAAACCCGGTATCATCATAGATGTGGTGGGCTCCTACTTCTATGAAAAAGAAATCATGACAGAAAATGGGCTTTTCATCCTGGGCGGGCTGGAGACGCAGCTGCTTGACATTCTTTGGGCCGTCCATGCCGAAAAAACCATGGTAGAAGCGAGGGCGAGGAAAATTTAGGCGAGTTCCCGGTTACGGTGGGTGGCCCGGGGTTGAGCGATGTGCGTTTCTCGCGTACACATACGCGCGTGTGTGCGAGGCGTTGGGCTCTAACTGAACCTGAGCGAGGCATTGCCTAACTGAACCCAAGCGATTTCACTGCAGGCTACGCGTTACTGAACCCGAGCGATCGAGCGATTCCTTCACTACTGGTGCTAGCTGAAGCCGATTGATGCTGCCTCTGGATGAACAAAGTGGCGTTATGGGGTAGATGAATTGTGAGCGGTGGGAGTGGATGAACAGGACCCGCGGCGTTGCCTCTGGATGAACATGACCCCGATCGATCGAGCCAGTTGGGGCTGGATGAACAGGACGACCTCGTGGAGGGCTGGATGAACAGTAGATGGTGGAGGGGTGGATGAACAATAGCCCATGGAGAGGGGTGGTTGAACAGTAGCCGGTGGAGTAGCGCATGGTGGAGGCTGGATGAATAGGAGCCCGTGGATGATCAGTCGCAGGTGGAGGCTAGAGGAGGTCGACGGTGGATGAACATTAGCCCGTGGAGGCTGGAGGAGGTCGACGGTGGAGATGAACAGTATCACGTGGAGTCTCGTTTTGCGGTACGCCACACCCCTCCCGATGAACAGGACCCCTGTTTTGACCGTAGCGCTCCAACACAAGTCCGTTTCGTTAGTTTTGCGGTACCCCACACCCCTCCCGATCAACAGGACCCCCGTTTCGATCGGAGGAGGTCTGTTTCCTCCGTTTTGCGGTACACCAAACCCCTCCCGATGAACAGAATCCCATTTCGAACGTGGCCGTTCGAACACAAGGCCGTTTCCTCCGTTCTGCGGTACGCCAGGCCTCGTTTCCATCGCCTGTTCCGTCCAAGCCCTCCCGATGAACACGACGACGCATTCCCTTCCGACCCAGCCGGTTGGCTCCCCATGAACACGATGACGACGCTAATTCTCTGTTCCGACCCAGCCATGTACACGAGCCCTGCCCGTACGTATGCGCGAGTAGGCGTTCGAGACCCCACCCATATGTACACATACGTGGCCGTATTTTCTTTCTTGCACACTGGCCGCTGTGCGTACGTGTACATTTTACGTGCATGCCTCTACATTGACCAGTATATATGTACGTACACATTTGCGACCAGAATGACAATGCTACGTATGCTTCGACCAGGTGGGTCCCGACTGTCAGGCACTTCCTTGCATTCGAAGATGTAGCTGGTGGGTCCTAGTAGTCAGGGGGGCGAATCGTTTTTTTTTGCCCGGACGCACTTCCTTGCGTGCAAAGATGTAGCTCGTGGGTCCCAGCAGTTAGGGGGAAATGTTTTTTTGTGAAATACAGTGGCCCGTCTGGTGGGTCCCTGCTGTCAGGTGGAGGTATCATTATTTTCCGCGTAATAAGGAGGCACTTCCTTGCTGCAGCCGTGGACCCGGTATCGGCCTCTCCACGCATCCATGTCCGATGGAAGACGTTCCTTGACCACGTTGACCACGCCGCGCCGAGAGCACCACGACAGTGGACGACGATGAGGCCTAGGAAGGGGACGACGCAGAGCTGGGGAAGACGCGACAGTGGATGCCCAGGCGGAGAGGAGTATGAGGCTTCACTGGTTCGGCTGCGGTGTGAGGTTGCTGTTGCTGCAGAATAACAGGGGGTGTGGGTGAGTGGAGGGATGACCTGGCCAGTGGTGGGAGTAGTATGGGGGCGGTGAGGCCTCCGCGGTAGCACAACCGGCCACGGGAGGCAGGAGCAGGCGGCATGACCAGCGCTGCTTTGGGCGGCTGGAGCAAGAAGACCAGAGGTTGAAGAAGCACTATGCCCGCTGGATGGACATCATACGGTCACTGGAGTATTGACTAAGTTGACAAAGCCCTCCGTCCCCGTCAACTCAGTAGGCCCACAAGTCATCCCAACAATATGGTGGGTCCTAGCTAGCAGGGGGGTATTCATTTTTTTGGGCGTAATAAGGAGGCACTTCCTTGCGTGCGAAGATATAGCTGGTGGGTCCGACCTATCAGCGAGGGGAATGTTTTTTTCGCGAAATACAGAGGCCCTTCCTATGGGTCCTAGCTGTCAGGTGGAGGAATCATTATTGCACGTAATAAGGAGGCATTTCCTTGCGTGCGGCCGTGGACCCAGCTGTCAGCCTCTCCACGTACAGTCCACTTCCGATGGATGTCATTCATTGACCACGTTGACCAGGCCACACCGAGAGCACCAGGGCGGTGGACGACGGCGAGGCCTAGGAAGGGAACAACACGAAGACAGAGAATACTCGGCAGTTGTTTCCCACGCGGAGGAATACGAGGGTTTAGTGGTTCGTCTGCCGTCCCTGGAGAATAACAGCAGGTGTGGGTGAGTAGAGGGATGGCTAGGCCAGCGATCGGAGTACGGTGGGGCCGTGAGGCCTGCGCGGCAGCATAGGCGGCCGCGGGAGGAGGGAGCAGGCAGTCCCGTCGGCGCTTGTTTGAGCGGCTGGAGCATGAAGAGCAAAGATTGAAGAAGCACGACAGCCGTTGGATGGACATCCAACGATCCTTTGCTCTCGTGTGTTGACTAAGTTGATAGGGCGCTATGCAAAGGCCAACCTTTTTTTTATGAAAGCATACGTGTCAACCTGTAGTTGGCGCACAAGTCAGCCTCAAATCTGTGGAAAACAACATACAGCCCATCTGCCATTATTTCTAATAATGTACAACCCATTTGCTAATTCTTAAGAATTTTTTTGGAGCCCATCTTCTTTTTGTTAGCATTACACCCCATATTGTGGCCACGGCTAAAAAGTATACGAAATTTTGCGTATTTCGGTGCGGTCACCTGTTTTTAATCCAGAAATATCGATTCACATTCAAACTATTTTGAAAAATAATTTATATAAATATAAAATCCAAATAATTGTCCACGCATAAAAATCAATGGAATTTAATATCTTGTAATGAAAAAAATTGAAACTAATTCCCGATTTGATGTGTTTTAAAAATGTACAGCCCATTTCTGGGCAAATCGAATGAAACTCTCCTCGTCTTGAAAGATTTGCAGCCAAGTAGGGCCGATAAAGCAAGTAGGCCTTGTTTGGGTATTTCTTTAAAAAAATAGAACTGGGCTAGAAATTTTCAGCAAGAAAAAACACAACTGGCCTCATGATGTGGTAAACATAAATAACAACTGCTTGTTCCTCAAAAATAAACTGCGCAACCTACTGGGTCCCTGGTGTCAGCCGCTCGTAGTGTAGTTCTCTCGTTTATTGACTACGTTGACAATGGCGTGAGCCCCAGATGTCCAACCATTAGGAGGAACCATATTTTTGGGCTTGTAATATTGAGGCACTTGCTTATGCATCGCCATGACGCTGGTGGGTCCCTACTGTCATCCTCTCCATGTACAGTCATCTCCTTGTTCCTCTCGGTTGTTGACGACGTTGAAAACGCAAGAGGGCGGTGCACCGCGCACAGCGAGCGAACCAAGGCCGCAAGGTGGAGGACGACGGCGAGGCCTCGAACGGAACGAACAGGAGCCGTGGAAGATGCGCCAGTCCAGTCGTAGGCGGAGGGGAGTACGAGGGTTGACTGGTTCGGGTGCGGGTGAGTGTTGGGGCTGACTTCGTCGGAGAATAACAGGACGTGTGGAGGAATAGAGGGAGGTACTGGCCAACGTTGGAGGCTACATACGGTAGAGCGACGGAGGCGCAGCTAGCCATGGGATGCTGGAGCAGGCAGAGCCGACGGGGTGGTTCGGTTTGGGCGGCTAGAGGAAGAAGACGAGAGATAGAAGATACACGACAGATGTTGGATGTCAATCCAACAGCTGGTAGGCAGAATCGTTTGTTGACTGACTAGTAAGTCGACACCACCTTGGATAGGCTATTTCCTCGCGGGTCCCAACCGCCGTAATCCAAATCTGTCACGGTCATGCAGCCTTTCCTATGAAAATTTACAGCCCATTTGATGTGCTAGTTTGAAATAAGTCCGGGTGCTGGTGGGGGCTAATCACTTGGCTTCAGAATGCACAAAGTGAGCTCAAGCAGCCAAGTAGAGTGATGTTATTTCCTTGGTTGGGATTTGTTACAATATTTCACTCTAAATTAAACGAATGGCAAGCCATACCTTGTTTCAAAGAAAATATGACAGTCCACAAATGAAGTTGAAAACGGCAGAACATCTAACTCCAGCTTACAAACTGCATAAAAGCACGAGGGTTAATTGTTCATCAGGTTTACAAAAAACCCAGGTTGAAAATGGCAACAACATCTAACTCCAAAGACTGTTTTCGGCGATCCGCAGTCAAATGGATCGGTCAGGTCCATAGAATGAACATCCTGGGTCATAAAATTTACTGGATTATGACCACAATATGTTGTAAATAGAAGCCCGACATGTTCAGATGCTCTTTTGTCCACCTGAAACTCCTTTTTTTGCTCTTCGACATACCCATCCATCAAAACCATGCTGTTGATAAACTTAAGCCTCACGGACAATAGTAACCTCGCATTCTGCAGGAAGAATGTGACAAATCTAGTGTTTGCACGGTTGTCTACATATCATTCTAGCGTTATTGTCTTCAATCGAATCTCATGAGAAGTGAGAAAATCCCGATGCTTACGAATCCACCGGTTGGTTATAACTTTCTTACCCCGTCATGTTGCCTAAATAGACATGAAGTTGAAAACAGTTAAGGTCTAAAAAAAGAGTGTCGAAAGAGCAACAACTGAACGGTTAATTCTAGTACACTATATGCGGGCTTCCAATGTGCATGTAATTATCACCTTTATATACAACTTCTCCAGACATGGAAAGCATTGCAGCAAGCCAATAATCTTGTTTAGATCAAAACTATTCATTTGGATATATAAGATCTTGACAGAATCCAGCACCATTGATAGGCCATCCATGGAGAAACTCTTCATTGAGCATAGAACATAATATTAGTACAAAATGTGTACTCCAAGATGATATATAACTTATGGGCAGAAATTTAAAATCCAGCTTATGGTTACAAGTGTAGATGATAATATAAAGTACCTGAAGAACTGTGGAGCCAAACACCATATTGAAATGAGCACAGAGATCATGTATTACACCCAAGGTCTCCAGTTTAGGCGCAGAGAGGATGCTTATTTGCAACGGTGAATAACTAGAATCAAGGATCAACCTTTGAAGTGAAGGGACATCTTGGATGATGAGCTGCCTTCCGTCAAAAGAAATTCCAATTCTTACAAGGTTAGGCGACTTTATTTGGAGATAACCGATTCTAACTGTGAAAACAAGCACCAAGCACTCTAGGGCAGGGCAACTGGAGTGGATGATGCTGTGCAATGAGGCCTCCGATATATGAACCCGCACAAGTGAAAGTTTCTTGAGAAATGGGAATCGAAGGTTTAGTACCAGATTGTCTGGTAGGTAGCACAGTGCAAAGGTGGCGGTGTGGAGAGAGAAGGAAAACCGCGAGATGGACATCGGTGCTGAGGGCACAAGTTTATGGTGTTCGGTATGTGGTATGTGATTTCCAGGGGAATAGTAGAACTCAAGCAGCTGTAGTTCTATGAATTCAGGGGATTTCAGCCAGGCGTCCACCGTGCAGGGCATGGCATGCTTTCTCAGGTAGCATGACGGGATGCAAAGGCTTTGAACGGAGCCCTGGTGAGAGGAGATGATGGCTCTGGGGATTTCAAAATCATTGAAGAGAGATAGCTGACGACAGTCGAGATTAAGGGGCACGGCGCGCCATAGAGGGCACCACCGAATTAAGAGGACTTGGGTGCGGCAACAATCCTTGGTGGGGATAAGCGAGATGATCTCCCCAAGGACGGCGTCCGGGAGATCGCTGATGCGGTCCACCCGAGAGTCTACGGGTTCCTCGATCCGGTGGGGCGGGTCGCCGCTTCTCCCCGCACCGCCGGGTCGGGATCTACAACAAAGGCCGCCATCAAGGGAGCCTCATCTTCTTGGCGCTGGGGCCAGCCGACTCCATTTCCTGGAGGGCGTCTCGGCGCGCTCACGGATTTGAGCAAAGTAATGAATGACTAGCCTAGTGGTAGTGCGAGTGAAGAAGAAGGGGAGCTGAGTTTTTTTCTGTAGTAGTGAGGAAGAAGGGGAGCTGGGGTTTTTCATAGGAGTCAGGTGAGAATTTGGGGGTACGAGTGGAGTGAGCTGACGTGAGGTGGGTGGGAGCGAGGAGGAAGAAGAGCACCCAGGTTTTTTGGGGGGGCGGTGTGCTGGGTGTGGGTAGCGCCTCTCATTCAGTAAATATAGGGCTTTTGAATTGATTTTACTATTTACTAGTGTGGACGGGCTGTTTTGTCTTGGGCCCAGAGAAACAATTACTACTAGTACAGTGGAGACACTCTAGAGCTACCCAGAAAAACAATTACTACTAGTACAATGGAGTCACTGTACCGCTTCTGGCTCCTCCTAGGTCATTGAAACGTCTCCCTCTACTGAATGCCGTTATACTTTAGTTCACCGACATCAGGGCCATGCAGCACGGGGGCCCAAATGCCATCCACCAAATTAGAAGGCAGTATGCAGGCGGAGAGTCACCCCGGTCAGAAGGCGCAAAGAACGAGCCGTCAGATCACAAAGCCCCACCTCCCGCATTCTAAGTTTGACGACGAAGCAACCATCATTTCACTCTTCGCTGAATCCCTTCTCCTCACCGTCTTCAAGAAAGGCAACACACGATCTCGCCATCGTTCTTCTCTCCCAACGAAGGGAAGGTAAGCGGATCTGTGATGTTGGTATATTTTCGCTCGTAGAAAAAAAGAACTTTTGCAAAGCAGTAACCGATCCTCACTCTCTTTTTTGTTTCATTGTCATTGCGATTGTGTTTTCCTTTCAGTGATCTCATAGTATTCGTCAGTTTCATGATGGACCAAGAAGAACCAGGCAAAGATCTGCCGATATTGGAGCAGACGCGGGAGGCTGATCCCCACGAGACAGAGAGCTCAAGAAGATGGAGGCAGCCATCGATCAGACCCCAGATACGCTCACGGCCACTACTGAGATGGTCAACGCCCCGTTTGAGGTTACAGCCCCCGTGGCACTGCAGGAGCAGTTTTCCCCTTCGAGGATGTGTCCCCCCTGCTGAGCTACCCAAGGTGATTTTCTTCTTTGCTGATCTTGATTGTGGTTTTTCATCTAAGTATGTGGTGATTAATAATGCAAAATTTTATTAGCTTCGATGGCATGCTATACATAGTGGTTTAAATAACTTGTGCTTCATATACTGAAAAGTAATTCAGAATTTGTTTCTGTTTCAATTAGAACCCTGATGCAGACAAGGATTGTGTGGCTGTACATGTCACTCGCTATGAGGCGGATGACCTGAATTACGCACTGGGAAAACATAGTTCTTAGGCTGTTGGAACTTGGAAGCCATTTAGGGTTATACCAATGAAGAGTTGTATTCCAGCCTCACTGTTGTCAGGCGTGTTGTGCAGGGTGTACTGAAGCACAAGAAGTTCAAAGCTACGCCTTCGTTTCTTAGGCATACTGTTCTTGTCAAGCTTACGCAGGAAGATGACGTGGCATGCCTCCACAAACAAGTTTATCAGTGGCAAGGCCACAAGGTTGTCTTCATGAAGGTTCACAGGATTGAGCTACAGCGGGACGTCCTCGATGATGTTCATGGCAAGATCTGTCTTGTGTCCAGCCCAAATTAGATCGAGGCATGAAATAGTTGCCCCAGCTAGTGTTTAATAGTAGTTTGGATTTTGTCTAATTATCCGAACCTTGCCTCTAATCGACCCCTCTGGGCTAGTACTCCGTTTGAATCCGTCTATGGGAACTACTGCTACTTTTGTGTGCCCGTGAATCATGTAAGAACCATCGTAATTGTTGCCGAAACAGATGCGTCCTCACTAGTTTTTTCATGAATATGGCATGGTAAGACATAAGTTATCACTGTTTACCATACGAGCAGTGTGTGTTTTGATGAAATAGAGCACTCGTTCGAGAACTGTGCGCCGACGTATACATAAGTACTTGTAAACACTGTTGGTGCTACCCCACTTGTAAGCAGTTGTGCAAAACACGGCACATTGGCTCAGCTCGCTTCAACACTAGGCTATCGACCAACTAACAATCAACAATCTGCTGTCTGACATATAATCAACTATGTATCTTGTTACAGGGGTTCATGCAGTTAACTGAGGCCACAATGTAAATTCCAAACGTTCACACGCTAGTCCAGCGCTCATGTGGAACACTCACATTAAACTCGTCTTCATAAAAAACTTGAAAAGCATAAGTTAAGCAATTTTATACATCTCAATGATTCATAGAACATAACAAACATATACTAGTTCACAGCAAAAGACAAAGTTGTGAGAAGGTTTACAAATCAGGAAAAAACAAGCAAGGCTTCTCCGAGCAAAAGATTCCTACAGCTTAAATTTCATGGAGTTCACTCTAGTTTTTTCTTGTTGCCACCATCCAGGGTTAGGTTCTCTCATTCTAGAATAACCAATTATAATTGTGGTCTCAGCTGGAATGCTGAACTAAACATTGCAGTGTACTGACCAGGTGAAATTCTTGTGCATGCCACTAAATTTAAGCACCGCTATTTGTAGAAATAAGCAGACCACAATGCCTCTTGTCCGCGCACCTGTCCAAAAAACCTCCGTGCAGCCGTGCCAGCTAGTCCTCGGTCCATGGATGAACTGGTAGAAAGTGCATTCTGGACTAGGATGCATTTGTTTTTGCTCGTCCCTGCACTGCAATCAGGAAGTAAAACATACGAATCAGCTTCTTTTAGATTGCGTTGGTCATTCTACCTTAGTTACTACCAATGTAGGAATACCTTGAAGATTACAGGTTAGACGACGGCAACGAGGGATAGCCATCTCATTTTGCGCAGTTGTACTAAAACTGAGGTGTGTGATTTTGATTGCGCGGATAGAAACGATACGGAGACAGACATCCCGAAACGGTATGGAGACATACATCCCTGTTTACGCAAATACGAAATAGGGTTATTTAAACAGTGATAGATATTTGCAGCGGCGTATGATTAACAGCAGCATCTCTTGTGTTATAATTGGCACTAGATTGACAGTATGAAGAGTCCTTAAGTAAGTAGCATCACATTACATCAACAATGCCACTAGATTAACATGCAGAACAATAGCATTAGTATTATCACATGAGAGTAGCACATGGTCAAGAATGTGCAATCAAATTTGTGCAGTTCCGCTGGGATGAAGCAATGTTAGCGGTGTGAGAGTTAAGTGTAACTACAAAAACACAATTCATGGGAAATAAAGCAAGATGGAAGCACTTCATAAAATGGTGGTGGCATTGCCTCAATTTATCAACGACACTAGACCATTAATTATAGTGACATTAGGTGGCATTGCTTAATGCTTCATGTGATTTTACATTAACAGTAGCGATATGGATGTAGGGACAGCAGTGGCATAAAGTGGTGAGGCAGATGTGGCTGCCGAGAGCGGCAACACTTAGGCAACATGTCTGCATTTGTCCCATTTTTTATATACTCGGCGACATTTTCCTATGTGAGCACAGGAAATCTAGACCTGCTCACTCTCATTTGCGTTGTCCCCCAACACCCGTCACTTTCTTTCCTTTTTCAACCAAGAGATAGGTCCACTTCCCCCCACCCTTCGCCATCCACCATGCTTTCTTTGTCTTTTCAACCAAGAGACCGGTTGGGTAGCCAGTATCTACTACTTTCCCCCGTTTCGTCTTAGAACCAAGTCCTAGATTCATGATACAGCTTTCCCACTTTCTTCCTTGTTTGAACCAACTCTTAGAGTCGACTATATGAACTAGCTTTACCTCTAATAATAGTAGTCTAGGTGGCTTTGGAATAGCGGACGGAAGTAGAAAAAGATCCACACGAAGGGAGCTGGGGCAGTAGAGCAGGCAGGTTCCGAAGGAATATATACCTGAGGGTCGTCGGCATGTGGCAAAGACGGCGTCGCGAGGCCGCATCTTGGCCACAATACCGCAGGGAGGAAGAAGGGGTCGGAGGCCCTCCCGAGCCGGCGCTCTCTCGGAGAGAACGGCACGACCGTCGATCGAAAGCGCGGGCAGCCGTTGGTCTCCTCCCTTGCCGCCGACGACAGCGTGAACGATGCACCTACACCTCTGCCCCGGTCGAGGTTGTCCGGCCGGATTTGTGACCAGCCGTGAGCTGAGAGAGAGTGTGGCCACCTATGTCTTGCTTAGATCTGGAGAGCATGAGAGAGTGAACGAGAGGAACCCTAGTAAAGCAAGCGCTAAGGCTCCTGCTTATATATATATAGTGGAGTGATTTTGTTGTACCAGCTTCAAAAAAATGCGCTCCTACATGTACCAGTGAGTGGGTGTGAGAGAACTAGTGCGTGCGTGCACCGCTTCTCTTCGTGAAAGTACAATATATTATGCCCAAAGAAGATTTGCCGCAAGAGTAATAGTATAAGTGTGTGACGTGTGAGATAAAATAAAATGTGCGCGACGTCTTTTTGTTTTAGAAGTTCTGAGGGTAGGGTGTGAAGAGCACATATGTGCGTGACGTCTACCTGCAGATAGACGGTGGGTGCGACGTGCGAGTCTGCGAGAGGACTCGGGAGAGTCGTGACTCGTGAGGGTGCGTGTGCGTGAGAGGGAGGGGGGCACGTATCAATGCAATGCATGTGTCCGTAAATCATTATCCGACAAACATTCGCCACAAGCCTTTTCCTGACGAACATCGCAAGAACCGTTAGATCGGCATTCGACAGTGTCAGTTTTGCCATGTCATTTAATAGAACGACAACTCCTCCTACACACAAATCTTCCACGTGAGTGTTAGCAACTGCCGTATGCTCCCTCCGTTCCGAAGTGCAGTGCATATAGCTTTATTGAAAATTCGAACCTCGCAAACTTTTACCGAGTTTTCGTGTACCAAATTGCACATGTAGAATACCTCAGTATATATCATTTCATTCATCTTCGAGAGGTAACTATAAAGATGGGGGAGGAGTCTACAAAGAAAGACCATCGTATCACCCGCATCAATTTCAACCATCCTTTGGTGTCGAGGAATATCATAGGAACTCTATATGATATGATTTTTATAGGATTTTTTCCTTTAGAGCCAATTGGTTCATAGGAATAGATTCATATACACCACATTTCAAAGGAAATAAACATGATATCACTTCTATAGATTTAGAGCCACTTGGTTCGTATGAATGGATTCCTATACTCCCTTAATTTCAAAGGAAAATAAACATTAGCCTATATTCAATAGAAAAGTTCCTATGATCTGAACCAAATTACATATCTTTTCTAATCCCTCCTCATAGGAATTGAGATACATGTCATCTCTAGATTCAATAGAAAAGTTCCTATGATATGAATCAAATGACGTATCTTTTCCAATCCCTACTCATAGGAATTGAGATGCTCCATTTCATCTCTTTCCCTAGAACTTCCATGTATACATCTTCTATTCCTAAATAGATAGTACAACCCACTAGTAGCTTTTTTCCAAAACATGCAACTATGGCACAAGAACTAATCGTGTGCCAATAACTTTGAAAGATGGTCGCTGGATGAAGCTAATCCGCAGTGCAGAGATGGCAAATCCGAGCACTACTGGCCGTTGGATATCATCAACATTCCACCAGATCTGTCACATGTACAATTTAGAAGACCCCATGGTTGAACTTAAGCATAATGCACAAAACTCAAAACACAAGCACTTCTTCTTTGTTCTAGAATCTTCTGTATCATAATTGATTTTTTTTCTAAATGAATTGATATTATTTGTTTTTTACTTTATGCTTTACAATGCACAACCCCATGAATCTTAACATTTTTATAAAACAATTGATTTTGAATGAGATGAACTATAAGAACTAAACGAACATCTACATCATGCATATATGACTCAAAGCTTTACATGCTATAGTGTGTATTTATTCATAATTTGGTTTCGAAATATCATGTGTTCAATGCATCATTGCCTTTCGGTCAAACCTATGTCCGCAATTTTTTGTACGTACTATATCTCCACTGGTCCCCGAACCCAAAATGTTGCCTCGTTCCCGTAAAACCAAGCGGCCCACACATGCATCGACTCGAACCCGTTTACTACGACGTGGCCCCGCACACCGTAGTACTTCTACAAACCCTACCGCCTGTAGCGACCCGACCTCAGACGGTCAAGCCTCTGTGTTTACATGCCATCCACGGATCAAGATATCTTTGGCACACACACAGTACATCAATGTATATATCAAAGTGCAATCACATGTATAAATAACGTAAAATGATATATACCTCATAATACTCAGCGGAAACAATCAAACGGGTGTGGAGTCCCATCAACGCCACCGGCAGGTTGAGTGTAGACCGTAACCCTGTATCGTAACTCTTACTGGTCGAGGAAATATCTGCAACATGATACGTTGCAGCCGTGTAGGTCAGTACATTGAATGTACCGGCAAGATCACAATATGAGAAAACAGATGATAAAACTATACTATATGCAATATGGCTTTATGGCTCAGTATCTGAGTTTTGTTTATGCGTAAAAGCTGATTTTATTTTACCTACATCAAAGGAATAGAATGAAGTCTGTACTAAGGAGTTTTCTATCATGACATGGTTCCGCCAACCGATGTCTCATAGCCCAAAATTCATCATATGTTGCCCACAATTAAGTTATCAATCCGGTGTTGAGAGTTCCAAGATAGATCCAAGTCCAGATGCTCAAATTGTCCGTGAATCGGGACACGGCTAATCGATTAGGTTTATAACCCTCTGCAGAGGTTTGTACACTTTACCCGCAAGATTCGATCCCTCTCTTTACGTTCTCGCACTTCGTGGTGTTTGAGAACAAGATGACCGAAACATGGTCTTCCAAAGAGTTCCTCCGACCACCGTCCGTTACTCAACCCATCCTACCGTAGTTCTACATCTGCTAGTACCGTCCCAGCCAGAGTCACAACTAAGGTCAACCAAGCGAGCCCATAATGACTTGCGGTTGCAGGTAAGCTTCCGGGCATGAAGTATTCTTCCGTCTCTTTGAGTCTGGGTGAAGCTTTCCGCAAGATGTCATGGCGCTTCTCTATGCATCCCGACCAACCACGGTTTCTCCAGGTGCCCGTCAACCGCCCTTCACCCAAAGAGTGTGTATTGAATTCTTGTCTCGAGTCTTGAAGTCTTGAGGCCTTGAAGATGCAGTCCTTGCAGATTCCATCATGGAGTTGTCGTCATTGGCGTAGATCCTCCATTCTCACACCACTCTGAAAGCACTCATACCAAACCCCGTCTACTATAGCGTAGCATTAAAATAAATAACGTCCCGGCTTGATAATAGGGTGATGGGTTCCTACCTCATGCATACTACTCAACTACAAGAATTTCAATAACTTGATCGAGGGGTGGTTGCAAAGGTGCCACTAAATGCAATAAAAACATAGGTATGAAAGCATGGTCAAAGTGAACTTGCCTGGTGATGTTGACGAAGAACAATTATCGTTCTCAAGAAATAACTTGATAGACTACTCGTCACTCTCTGATGAAATCTATATAACAAACATATCATTCACATAAGCACTCACACTAACAATCAAAACAAAAGAGAGAGCGAATAAGAATCCGAAGGAACTTCAAATAAAACTAGGGAGTCTTCTTCTACAACATTCACAAAAATAGTTTTGTCTAACGGAAAATAAAACACTAAAATAACAGAGAATAAAATATAAATTTAGTTAAGACAAAAAAATAAATTATTTTTTTCATAAAGCTATTTTGAAAGTATTTTCAATTGGGAGTTAAAACAGTAGAGAAATCCATTGCAAGTTATTAGCGAACTTGAATTGATTTCACGATAACAAAATAAAAATAAATATAAAAACTTGTTGAACACCTACTGTTTAACTAATAGAAACCAAACATAAACTTTCTGAAATATAAAATAAAATAATTTAAAAACAACTATAGAAAAAGAAGTAGCTATTATTCGAATAGAACTAAAACAGAATTTGTTTTACATGAAACAATAAGCTAAAATACTCAAACAATTTTGAACTTTTTATCACTGGTAAATATGATCACTAGTGATCAGTAGAAAAAAGAATCAAATAAAAATCTATTTTTAAACTCCCGGAATAAGCAAAACAAGCTTTAATTCAAATCTGATCTAACTCCATTTTTATAAATCCAAACATAGACAAATTATATATTTTTGGAAACTACAAGAAAATTGTGATCTAACGCAAAAAGAATCAGCATCATTGGACTTCTAGATCAAAAGTTATAAGCTAAACAAGAACGGAACTAAATCTGTTACGGAAATAAATCTGAAAACGAAAAAAAACAACAAGGGAGTTACCTGTACGTGAGGCAGAGATGGTAGGAAGGAGACGGTGATGTGGAGGGCTGCTCCGGCGAGGGTGGGGGTGGCGGAGGAGGGGGTCGGCGCTTGGGGAGGTTCCAGGATAGCTCCTGGTGAGCGTTTCTAGGCAGGAAAAGGAGGACGGTGGCGAGGAGGCTACGGGCAGGGAGGGGGCGTGGTGATGGGAAAAATGGAACGAGGAGAGGAGGGGGTTTTATAGGCGGTCTCGGGAGGCGCTGGGATGGAAAGACGAGGGAGATCGGGAAGGTGGAGTTTCCTGTCTCCATGGATATGGAAAGCTTCTGTAACGTGAGAGGAAACAGAGGAAGGAGATGATCTCTTGTTGGGCTAGAATAGGAAAGTGCTTAATGGGCCAGCAGGTTTTTCCTAATAAAACGATTCCATTCCTATTTTTAAAATTAGGAAACTAAAACAATAAAAAGGAAATCAAATCAATTCGAATAAAGAGTTTTTATATACTGAAATTATCAGAAAAATAAAATGTAGATGATGAGCATTATTCCACGGCCAAACTAAAAACTTAAAAAATGTTTTTCAGAAAATCCCTAAAGGCTTTATTTCTTTTTGCAAATAATTTTTAAATAAAAACTTTGGTTTTTCTTGGCTCAAATATTTTCAAAAATGCCCCTGATTTTGGAGGGTCATTTTCCTCCGCTCTTTCTTGCTTGCAAGAATTTATTTTCGGGTATTTCTCGGGAAGAAAAACAGAGAAGCAAGTGCAAATATTTGAAAGAATTAAATTGCAAAACTCCGTTCAAATTCTTTATAGTTGAAGAAGTCATGTCATCTTCTCTCATTGATTTTAATAGGGTGAATTTGAATTTACCGGAGAAGGGGAAAGTCATTTTATTCCCTCTCATTCAAAAGTTTTTGAAAAGGTTCAAATTTCACTCAAGTTTAATTCACTCAAGCAAACAAACAAACAATTAAATTAATTATATTAACATTCCAAAATTTGGGATGTTACAAACCTACCACACTTAAAATGAATCTCGTCCTCGAGATTCGAACAGGCCTATAAAGAAAAGGTTAGGGGTTGGGGTCCTCTAGCAAATGTCTTGGTCAGAAAGGTCAGGGGTGCTACCACACTTAAAAACAAGGTCATGGTTCCAATAAACTCAGATATTTCCTCTGGAAGGCTGACAATGTATGTCTCTTCACATATCTTACAATAGCTCCTTCATTAAACTCTTCCATCGGAAGCATAGAGTTTTCCTCAAAATCTTGGGTCGGTGTGTCAAAGTTGAAGTTCGTCCGAGGCTGGATCTTCTTAGTGATAGGTCCGTGTCCATTCTAGTCAACTATCGAAACACTCATGGTGGTCTACCATTAATGGTTTCTCCCGCAGAAAACGGGTCTGGGTTGAACTTCACCGTATATCCTACGATTGGCAACGGTTGCTCAGAAGGGTTCCATCGTACTACCATTCTATGGTTTTATGGCTTATCGTGTCGACACTCTTCTAAGGTTTTCAAGGCTCTCTGATTTTCCATCAACATATGATAGTTCATGATAAAAGTCTTCGGTATGGGGGCCAATCCATCCCGTACTTGAATCATTACCACATACGTAAATATCGAATCACGTATTCTAACACTTGGGCATACTCACAAGCATTGCAGAAATTTCTCTTGTTCTCGAACTGGTTTCGAGTAAATCCATGGTTTCGCAAGCTGAACAAACATCTATCGTTATTTCACCACTCTCGTGTTTTTGCGTGACCTCCTACGAAACTTATGCTGATTGGATCACTGATTCTTCCAAATTTATTCCTTTATCAAGGTTACATCTGTTCCTTCTCAAAATCCTGGGCCTGTGGGTTATGGCCCACTTCAACACTAGTGCAGCTTTAACTCATCTTTGGAGTAACTCTCTTGTTACACCTCCTTTAAATCCAGTAGTACTCTGTTTCTTCATACCATCATGTCAAAAACAAAACTCCAACTTATTTTGTCCAGCTTCCTCCTATGAACCGTCATGAATAACACATTTCTTTCTTCATTGATCCTGTGGCTTTATAGAGTACTATGAACAAAAGAAGTGCACAAGTTTATCCATAAAATCTCATTATTTTCATATCAATCCTTCATTACATCCTTAATCATTTTCGTAAATCCAAATTCCAAAAGTACTTTGTTACAAATGCTGCCACCCACATGATTTGGTATGGTCAGACATTACTTCCAACTTTATTTATTTATCCTCCTCGAGGATTCTTCAGTGTCGCGACCAGACCCGAATGGATCTAGCGCTCTGTGCTCAGTGTCATCCCTGGATCAGTAATGCTGACACAAAGACAAGATTTCAAGGATTTATAGCAGAGTAGCAATCACACACTTATTACATCGTTGTCCACAAGGGAACTTAATACAATAATATGGCTTAAGGCCATCTAATAATAACAATGGAAGGCTTGGAAAACGAGTGAGTCCATCAACTCCAACGGCATCACCGAGTATAGAACCACAACCTAACACCTTACTGTCGTCAGAAAAAGTCGCATAGCGTGAAAAGTTGCAGCCAAAACGGTCAAGACATGGAATATGCCGCAATGTAACACATAGAGAGCAATGAAGCAATAAGCCTACACTACATGCATATTTGGTTGGGGTAAGGCTCTACGGTTACATTTTTGCATAAAGCTGATTTTTCCCTACATCAAAGGAATAATTTTATTTAACTATCATGGTGGTTGTTAAACATTGAAGATGGTTGACATCCTCAATCCCAATTAAAAAGTACTCATTAAAAACCCAATACATTTATTTTAGAAGTAACATGTTGAGATTCACATGATAATCAAGTACCGGATACTCAAATTGTCCATAACCGGGGACACGGCTAATCATGATTAGTTTATACACTGCAGAGGTTTGGCACTTTTCCCCACAAGACTCGATCGCCTCCGCTTGGTTCTCGTGACCGCATGGTGTTTGAGAAGCGGATGACCGAGACATAGTCTTTCGTAAGCGCTAGCACCTTACATGTGGGTAGACCGTACCAACCTACATCCCCTACATCAGCTAGCCTACCCGTAAGAGTTCGCACAACTTAGTCAACTACGCCAGAGCCCATAATTGGCTTGTGGCTGCACACGTAAGTTTCAGTTTGAATAATCTTATGATCCCTTAGAGCACAGGTGGCGGTCCGAAGAAATACAGGCAAGTCCTGATAGAAACCAGGTGCCTCAATCCACCCAGATGTGTGTTTAGGTTGCCACCTTAGATAAACCATTAATTAACAATCTCACATCTGTCATGGATATTCACTCACCCAATCCACGCCTACTAGCATAGCATGGCATAATCAAGCAAACGTAGAAGTAACTCCCAAGGTTTCATAAGTAAAACAGGTAATAGGTACTACCTCAATCTACTTCCCATCCCACAATTTGATTAGATCCTAATCATGCAAGTGTTTGAGGGTTTGATCTAATGCATAAAACTGGGTAGTAGAAAAGGTATGATCAAGTGTTACTTGCCTTGCTGATGATCCATGAGTCCTAGAGATTCAAGTAACAAGCGGCACTCCGGGTGATCTAACGCATAAACAACAAGCATACAATAAGTACTCATCTAATGCACAGGGAAATCTCGAAAAGATCTAACCAGATAGTTCAACTTAAGAACCCTGGTTGCAAAAGAATCGAATCAAATAAAGCATCGAAAGTCGGAACTCGAGAGAGAACGACTCGGTTTAACAAATCTGAAATTAGGTCAAAATTTCACAGTAGCAAATCTCTGTGAAAGTAGGGTAATCAGAACGGCGGTTTCGTTACGAAACTCCAGGCGCTTGAATCACCTGATTCCGATAAACGAGCGAGAAATAAAACAGTTTTGAAAATCAGATCCAAATCAAATCGTAAAATAACGGATTAAATCCGATTAAAAAGAAAACGACGAACGAGTTAAAAGTGAGCGTTAGATTAATGAATCGAATCTTACGAACGCGTTCTTCGAAACGAACGGTTCGGTGGACGTTCGTTAAATTAGAAAACCCAAATAAAATAAAACCAATCTAGGTTTTTTAAAAAAACCGAACATTTTTTTTTAAAATAAACCGGATCGGTTCGAGGGGATAAACCGAATCGGGCGCGGGGCGGCGGTGGCTACCTCCGGTGATCGCCGGAGGGGCTCTCCTGGCTCGGGAGAGGCGGCGGGGTCCGGGCGAGGGGCGGCGGGGTCAAGGCGGGCAAGGCCCACGGCGCAAGGCGCGGGCGTGGCTTGCGCCGGGCTCGGGGCGGCCCAAGGGTTGGGGTGAGAGAGAGGGGTGGCCGGGGTTATAAAGGCGAGGGGGCGGCTGGCTTGGGAGGGGCAGGGGAGCCGGGTCCCAAGGGACTCGGGCGGCGGCGGGATGGCGTGGCGGGCGGGAGACTGGCGGGCGGCGGCCAGCGAGGAGGAGGCGAGGTGGGCCGGAGGCGCCGGGCACTGGGCACCTGGCTGGCTTGGGCCGGCTGGGCCTCGGTCCGTAGCGAATGTTTTTTTTTAAATAAAATTAAAACAAAACAAATAAAATAAATATCAAATGAACTCCAAATTAATTAAAACAAATTTTCCCGACTCCTAAAAATGAGTCGAACAAAATGAACTTTAAAAACAATATACATGCATAAAAATTTTAAAATGCTCATTTTTATGTAAGCAAAATAAATCTTCAAACCAAATTTGGTTTATTTATAATATCTTCATTTTTCCTATTTGTGTGGGAAAGTCATATTATTCCCTCTCGAAATATTTTTTATATGAAAACTTTATGAAGATAATTAAATAAATCCAAATGATCCTATTTTCAAAATTTGGAAAATCCCAAATATGAAAATAATGAAACTTCCAACTCTCTCCGAGGGTCCTTGAGTTGCGTGAAATTTCTAGGTTCGGAAAAATGCGAGAAAATATGGTATGCATGATGACCTAATGTATAACATTCCAAATTGAAAATTTGGGATGTTACAAACCTACCTCTTAAGATGAATCTCACCTCGAGATTCGGGTTGGCTAGAAAATAGGTGAGGTGGTCCTTGAGCAAAACTTCCTCTCTTTCCTGTGTGGCTTCATCCTCGGTGTGGTGGCTCCACCGAACTTTGCAAAACTTGATAACCTTGTCATGGGTAACTCTGCTGGCATACTCGAGAATCTTAACAGGTTTTTCCTCATATGTCAAGTCATCCTTCAACTGAATTGCTTCCAGTGGCACTGTGTCTCTTAACGGTACCTCTGCTATCTCTGGGTGACATTTCTTCAACTGAGAAACATGGAATACATCATGAACTCCCCGACAGTCCTTCCGCAATTCCAACTTATAAGCAACTTCTCCCATGCGTTGCAAAATCTTATATGGTCCAACGAAACGGGTGCTAACTTTCCTTTAACTCCAAAACGCTTAACTCCTCAAGCGGGATACTCGAGATATACTCTGTCTCCAACTTCATACTCGGCCGCTTTGGCGCTTTGAATCGGCATAGCTCTTCCGTCTGGACTGGGCTACCTTGAGCCTGTCTCGAATCAACTTAACTTTCGTTCAGACTCCTTAATCAAATCTGGTCCAAACAATCGGCGATCTCCGGTTTAGTCCCATGACAACGGTGTCCTGCACCTTCTTCCATACAAAGCTTCGAAGGTGCCATCTTCAAACTGGTTTGGTAACTGTTGTTGTAGGAAAATTCTGCATACGGCAAATTATCGCCCCAGCTAGATCCATAATCTAGTGCACAAGCTCTTAGCATGTCCTCCAAAATCTGATTGACTCTCTCACCGGCCCATCGGTCTGTGGGTGGAAAGTCACACTCAATTCCAATCTAGTTCCCAATGTTTCATGCAACTGGTTCCAAAATTTCGAAGTAAATTGGGTTCCTCTATCTGATACGATGCTCCTCGGAACTCCGTGTAAGCATACAATTCTGGTCATGTATATCTTTGCCAACTTAGCACTGCTGTAGGTAGTCTTGACTGGAATGAAATGGGCTACCTTGGTCAAACGGTCGACTATGACCCAAATCGAGTCATATCCTGAACGGGTCTTTGGCAAACCTGTGATGAAATCCATGCCTAATTTATCCCACTTCCATTCGGGTATTGGCAACGGTTGTAACAATCCTGCAAGCTTCGATGTTCTGCCTTTACCTTCGACATACGTCACAAACTGCTACATACTCCGCAATATCCTTCTTCATTCCGGTCCACCGTAAAATATTCTTCAAGTCCAAATACATCTTGGTATTTCCTGGGTGAATCGAATAGGGTGAATCATGGGCTTCTTGTAAAATCAACCTCCTGATCTCTGGGTCATTGGGCACATAAACACGGTCTTCAAACCATAAGGTATCGTGTTCATCCTCACGAAATCCTTTAGCTTTTCCTTTGCTCATTTTCTCCTTTATAGTGGCAACTTCCTTATCTGTCTTTTGGGCTTCTCTCGATTTTGTCCATCGCTGTCGATCAATCTCCAATGCTGCTACATAGCCTCGGAACTATTTCCAAACATAGCTCTCGAAGGTCCTCGGCTAACTCATTGGGTATTCCTCCCATCATTAGGGAATTGACGTGTCTCTTACGGCTCAATGCGCTCTGCCTTTACATTAGCCTTTCCGGTGTGATAATGCAATCTCATATCATAATCCTTGATTAGCTCTAACCATCTCCTCTGTCTGAGATTCAATTCCTTCTGTGTGAAGATGTACTTCAAACTCTTGTGATCCGTATATACTTCACAATGATTTCCAATGAGAAAATGTCTCCACGTCTTCAAGGCGTGCACAACGGCTGCTAACTCCAAATCATGAGTGGCATAATTCAACTCATGGGGCTTAAGTTGTCGTGAAGCATACGAAACAACTCTTCCTTCCTGCATAAGCACTGCTCCAAGTCCTCGACGTGAAGCGTCGCAATACACCTCATAATCCTTAGTCTGATCTGGCAAAATCAAAACTGGTGAGGTAACCAATCTTTTCTTCAACTCCTGAAAACTTGCCTCACAGTCCTCAGTCCATATGAATTTGTTTTCCTTCTTCAACAATTCAGTCATAGGCTTTGCAATCCTTGAGAAATTCTCAATGAATCTTCGGTAGTATCCTGCGAGTCCAAGGAAACTCCGAATCTCTCCAACGGTCGTTGGGGCTTCCCATTTGGTTACGGTCTCAACTTTCGTGGGGTCAACTGCTATCCCTTCTCCGGATATAACATGTCCGAGAAATCCAACTTCCTTTAACCAAAACTCACATTTGCTGAACTTGGCATACAACCGGTGTTCCCTCGGTTTCTCCAAAACCAATCGCAAATGTTCCTTGTGTTCCTCTTCATTCTTCGAGAAAATCAAAATATCATCAATGAACACCACGATTTAACTTATCCAAAACTCCATAAACACTTTGTTCATCGTGTTCATGAAATAGGCCCTGTTAGTCAGTCCAAATGACATAACGGTATACTCGTATAGTCCATATCTCGTGGTAAATGCTGTCTTGGGTATGTCCTGCTCCGAATCTTCAATCGATGGTACCACGATCGCAAGTCGATCTTGGAAAACACCTTGGCTCCTTGCAAGCGATCAAACAGGTCATTTATCATAGGTAGTGGGTACTTGTTCTTGATTGTTACTTCATTCAATCCACGATAATCAACAACCATTCTCAAAGATTCATCCTTCTTCTCCACCAATAAAACGGGTGATCCCCAAGGTGAAGAGCTTGGGCGTATAAAACCTTTATCCAAAAGTTCCTTAATCTGTTTCTTAATTTCTGCCAAATCCTTTGCGGGCATCCCAGACGGCCGCTTCGATATCGGGCCCTGTTCACGGCAACAGCTCGATTAAAAACTCAATGTCTCTATCCGCGGCATTCCCGGAAACTCTTCCTAAATACATCAGATAATCCTTCACCATTGGTACTTCTTCCTGTACCACTCTGATAAGCAATTAACTTGTGCTCTCCTCGGCTCGTGCCGTGATAATGCATTTCTTAATCCTTGTTCCTTCAGGTGTGGTGAGCAAAATTGACCTTGCGGTACAATCTATGTTTCCTCCATACTTTGATAACCAATCCATACCTAATATCACATCCAATCCTTGGGATTCCAGAACTATTAGGTCTGAGGGGAAAACATAGTGTCCAATCCTTAGTGGCGCCGATCACACCATTTACTAGCCATGTACTGGCTCCGGTGAGGTTACTAGCATGGGTGACCTAAGGGCTTGGGTTGGTAACTTGTACTTATCCACAAATCCCTTGATATGTATGAATGCGATGCACCAAAGATCGAAAAGAACAACCGCAGTAAATGACTTAACCAAAAACTTACCGACATCGCATCAGCTGATCTTCAACCTCCTCCACATCAATGTGGTTCACCTGTCCTCTATTGAAAGGGTTGGGCTTCTTTCCAGAGCTTCCATTGCCATTTCCATTCTGGCCTTCTGGACAGTCATTTGCATAGTGCCCAGTCTTGCGGCACTTAAAGCAAGTAACATGACTCAGGTCTACTTTGGATGGTGTTGACGGGTTGGTGCGATTCTGTCCGTTGCTTCCTCCATTCCCGTTCCCATTCTTGGTGCTGTTATGGTTATGCGAATTTCCTCCTCCATGGGTATGCTAAAACTGAATTCCTAATTTAGGGGTATAACGAGGTTTCTGCTGAGCTCCAGAGTTATACTTCCCTTGTCCATACTTCCGCTTGCGGTTCTCAATTTGCTGCTGCTTTCCTTCAATCATGAGGGCTCGGTCTACTAACTCCTGGTAGTTGTTGAAACTGGCTACCATCAACGGCATGCTGAACTCATCATTCAGTCCTTCTAGAAACTTCTCCTGCTTAGCTGCATCCGTAGCAACGTCATCTGGGGCATAACGTGCTAATTTACTAAAGTCATCCACGTACTGGCCAACAGTCCTTCCTCCTTGGCGTAAGTTGCGAAACTCACGCTTCTTCATGGCCATGGCTCCTGCTGAAACATGGGTTGTGCGAAAAGCTTGCTGAAATTGATCCCATGTGACAAAGGTGTCACGGGTAAGTGGTCGTGAAATTCTCCCACCATGCTTCTTGCGGGTCCTTCAAGTCGATGCGCTGCAAACTTCACTCTTTCTCCATCCGTGCATCCTGCAGTGGTCAACTCCCTTCCTATCTTGCGGAGCTAGTCATCTGCTACAATCGGCTCGGTGCTCTTTGGAATACACCCCGGGTTCAGGTCTAAGGAAACGAGTCGATGATCCGCAGTGGTGGTGGTGGCGGTGGGTTGTTGTTGTTGTTGTTGTTACGCACCAATGTTTGGATCAGGTATTCTCGTCACCGGATCAATTGGGTGATCTCTGGCGGGAAAACAAATCCGGGTCGCGTCTGAGGCATCTGAAGGGTTTAGAAAAGAAGAGAAAGTAGAATAGAATGAGGTCTAAGGGAATCACTACCCAAATGCACATGAGCAAATACACACAAAATCACTTCATTCAATCAAACAAGGGCTTACAACGATCTAACTATCGCAAAAGTGCGTGTACTATAATGTTTACATTGCGGAAATACTACTAATATGTGGGGGACTTCTACTAATTTGAACCGGTGGAAGACTCCATAATGTCCGCCCAAATGCCTTCAAAATAGGGTTCACTTGGATCCGAATCGGTGTCGCCGATGTTGATGTAGTCGCTTGGGCAACCGACATACCGGGTCTTCATTCCTGAGCGCCAACTTCTTCTTGAGTTCTTCGATCTCGTACTTAAGATCGTTATTGTGTCTTGCCGTAGCTACGATCTCGTCCATGTAGTCCTTGCGTGTAGTCTTTAGTTCTTCTTCCAGTTCGATGATCCTTCCCTTTGTCTTCTGTAACTCCAACATGTCGTTGCACATTTGGTTCTCCTGGCGTCGAATGTGCTGATTTAACTCCTGGATAAATGCTGCAATGGATCTATCCTTCTTAGTGTTGACGACTTCCCATTTGTCGTCTCGGCGTCCGCAAATCTGGTAAATCGTGTCCTTGAGGTCTTCTTGATAAACTTCTCCAATGCGTCCCATGGTGATGTGAGCTGCCATGCTCTTTCCTGCACTCCAAGTTGGTGCAATCAAAACACTATCTATAGGCTTGGTGATTGGGGCGAATGTCCTTCCCGAACGTGAGCATGAATCTTCCAGCGCTCCTCTTCAGGCAGAGTGGCGTTGAAAGTCCCGGTGAAGCTTGGTAATCCAATGTTCAGGTATTTAGTAACTTCCTTCAAGTGAAATCCAAAAGGTGTGCCTTCATCTGGTTGGGTGTACTTGATCTTCGCGTCCGTCATCCTAAAGAGAGTAGAAAAGATGAGGAGTTAGAAAATGAGAAGAGAGTAGTGATCTATGGCTTTATCTTAGTGGTCGTGCCCTACGATCGTGGTGCTCGATACCATTCTCTGTCATGACTGCATTCGAATGGATCTAGCGCTCTGTGCTCAAGGTCATCCTCGATCAAGAATGTCGACACAAAGACAAGATGCCGAAGGATTTATAGCAGAGTAGCAATCACACACTTATTACATCGTTGTCCACAAGGGAACTTAATACAATAATATGGCTTAAGGCCATCTAATAATAACAGCGGAAGGCTTGGAAAACGAGTGAGTCCATCAACTCCAACGGCATCACCGAAAGTATAGAACCACGACCTAACACCTTACTCGTCATTCTAAAAGTCTGCATACGTGAAAAGTTGCAGCCCAAAACGGGTCAAGACATGGAATATGCCGCAATGTAACACATAGAGAGCAATGAAGCAATAAGCCTACACTACATGCATATTTGGTCAGGGTAAGGCTCTACGGTTACATTTTTGCATAAAGCTGATTTTTCCCTACATCAAAGGAATAATTTTATTTAACTATCATGGTGGTTGTTAAACATTGAAGATGGTTGACAGCATCCTCAATCCCAATTAAAAAGTACTCATTAAAAACCCAATACATTTATTTTAGAAGTAACATGTTGAGATTCACATGATAATCAAGTACCGGATACTCAAATTGTCCATAACCGGGACACGGCTAATCATGATTAGTTTATACACTCTGCAGAGGTTTATGCACTTTTCCCCACAAGACTCGATCGCCTCCGCTTGGTTCTCGTGACCGCATGGTGTTTGAGAAACGGATGACCGAGACATAGTCTTTCGTAAGCGCTTAGCACCTTACATGTGGGTAGACCGTATCAACCTACATCCCCTACATCAGCTAGCCTACCCGTAAGAGTTCGCACAACTTAGTCAACTACGCCAGAGCCCATAATTGGCTTGTGGCTGCACACGTAAGTTTCAGTTTGAATAATCTTATGATCCCTTAGAGCACAGGTGGCGGTCCAAGAAATACAGTAAGTCCTCGATAGAAACCAGGTGCCTCAATCCACCCGGATGTGTGTTTAGGTTGCCACCTTAGATAAACCATTAATTAACAATCTCACATCTGTCATGGATACTCACTCACCCAATCCACGCCTACTAGCATAGCATGGCATAATCAAGCAAACGAGAAGTAACTCCCAAGGTTTCATAAGTAAAACAGTAATAGGTACTACCTCAATCTACTTCCCATCCCACAATTTGATTAGATCCTAATCATGCAAGTGTTTGAGGGTTTGATCTAATGCATAAACTGGGTAGTAGAAAAGGTATGATCAAGTGTTACTTGCCTTGGTCGATGATCCGCGAGTCCTAGAGATTCAAGTAACAAGCGGCGCACTCCGTGATCTAACGCAGACAAACAACAAGCATACAATAAGTACTCATCTAATGCACAGGAAATCTCGAAAAGATCTAACCAGATAGTTCAACTTAAGAACCCTGGTTGCAAAAGAATCGAATCAAATAAAGCATCGAAAGTCGGAACTCGAGAGAGAACGACTCGGTTTAACAAATCTGAAATTAGGTCAAAATTTCACAGTAGCAAATCTCTGTGAAAGTAGGGTAATCGAACGGCGGTTTCATATTTAAACTCCGTGCGCTTGAATCACCTGATTCCGATAAACGAGCGAGAAATAAAACAGTTTTGAAAATCGGATCTCAAATCAAATCGTAAAATAACGGATTAAATCCGATTAAAAAGAAAACGATTTAACGAGTTAAAAAGTGAGCGTTAGATTAATGTAATCGAATCTAACGAACGCGTTCATCGAAACGAACGGTTCGGTGGACGTTCGTTAAATAAGAAAACCGAAAGAAAATAAAACCAATCTAGGTTTTTTAAAAAAAACCGAACATTTTTTTTAAATAAACCGGATCGGTTCGAGGGGATAAACCGAATCGGGCGCGGGGCGGCGGTGGCTACCTCCGGTGATCGCCGGAGGGGCTCTCCGGCTCGGGAGAGGCGGCGGGTCCGGGCGAGGGGCGGCGGGTCAAGGCCGGGCGGCGGCGCCCACGGGCGGGCGGGGAGGCCCACGGCGACGGCGGGCGGCGGGCCAAGGCCGGGCTCGAGGCGGGCGGTTCAAGGGTTGGGGGGGAGAGAGAGGGGGTGGCCGGGTTATAAAGGCGAGGGGGCGGCTGGCTTGGGAGGGGGCAAGGGAGCCGGGTCCCAAGGGACTCGGGCGGCGGGATGGCGTCTGTGGCGGGACACCGGGCGGGCGCGGCGCGGCGAGGAGGAGGCGGAGGTGGGCCGGGAGGCGCCTGGGCCCTGGGGCCGGGCTTGGGCCGGCTGGGCCTCAGTCCAGGCGAATGTTTTTTTTAAATAAAATTAAAACAAAACAAATAAAATAAATATCAAATGAACTCCAAATTAATTAAAACAAATTTTTCCCGACTCCTAAAAATGAGTCGAACAAAATGAACTTTAAAAACAATATACATGCATAAATTTTTTAAAATGCTCATTTTTGCCTAAGCAAAATAAATCTTCCAAACCAAATTTGGTTTATTTATAATATCTTCATTTTTCCTATTTGTGTGGGAAAGTCATATTATTCCCTCTCGAAATATATTTTTATAGGAAAAATTTATGAAGATAATTAAATAAACTAAATGATCCTATTTTCAAAATTTGGAAAATCCCAAATATGAAAATAATGAAACTTCCAACTCTCTCCGAGGGTCCTTGAGTTGCGTGAAATTTCTAGGATCGGAAAAATGCGAGAAAATATGGTATGCATGATGACCTAATGTATAACATTCCAAATTGAAAATTTGGGATGTTACATTCAGTCCCACTGGAAGTGTGTGACATGAGCCTTGAAATCTTCAATCTTTTGTTTCATCATGGTGGTCTTGAGCTTCATCACCATCATCTCTGCACGCACTTCGCGTAGGTATTCCTGAGTATAACGGAGTCTTGCTTCAAGTATTTCTCCGATCTGGCGTATGGCTTCCATGGCTGCTTCACTAACAAGATCGAAGAAAGTTGCTTGTGGCACACGTGAGATGAAAAAGTACTGCCCCATCATCTTTGGGCAAACTCTTTCGAACGGTGGAGGTGTACCTCCACGCACCAAAGTTCCACTCCCTTTTGCATGAAAGGGTAGCCTTTGTAGACTGCATCTCCTTCAAGGTGAATATGCTTCATCATGTCCTTCAGATCTTCGGTAATCATGATCACTTGTCGTGGTCATGATCGCTTTAGGACCCTTAAGGAAAGACTCGTAAAGTGTCGCTATCTGCAGTTTGTGAAACAGAAATGATGCTCAGAGTAAGGTACTTATCTCCTGGGGCACACATTCATATCATCCAAACAAAACTTCAAACTCAATTTCCAATCTCCTGTTTATGCATCACAACTCACCTTCTTCCATGTTCATCAAGAATATTAATTTCCAAGATAGAATATGACAAGTCCTTAAAGTCTTTTCAGCATGTGACATTACAACTTTAATGAGTCATGAACTATTACAATCTCAGAGTAATCTATTACATAACTCAACTCATTGAGCTCATGAAATTGCTTTCTACTACTCTTATTATCCATATCAAAATTCCAACTAGTCAACTCCAGTTTTCATCTTGTCGGGACATTTAATAGCATAATGTCCTGCCTCCTTGCAGCGAAAACAAATGACTTCCGACATGTCTCGGGGCTTCTTTGTGATTATGCGGGCTCCTTGGATTCTTGGCTTCTTTTCCGGCATTTACTAGCTTAAATGACCTAAATCCTTGCACCTGTAACAAGTGATATGACTTAGGTCCTTCTCTTCAAAAATTGCGTTGTTCTCGGTTTTCTTCTTTTCTCTTCCTGGAATTCTCAGTAATGATCGAGTTTCTATCTCCAGAGGGTCAAACTTCACTTCTGCCGGGAAATATCCTGGATACTCCTTTCTTTCCTTGGTGCAATACTGTGAAAAATGTCCTTCTTCTCCACATGAATAGCAGGCATTGGAGTAAAATCTGTTGAGACCTTCTCCATCCAGGTCTTCAACACTTTCATTCATTACTGGTTCTTCTTGATCTTCCTTGAGGGCTTCTTTCATTCCATCTTCCTGCTTCGGAATAGTTTGTTGCACCGTGGAGTAAATGTGACACTGCACCGGGTAGTGGGTGGTTCCTTCACACAGGAAGCAAGTCACCTGACTAGTTGGGCATTCCTCACTGGGTGTTTCTCCTCACAATGAGGGCATCCATCTTTGTGTTCCTCCCTGGTGTGTCCTATTTCCGCAAATCTTGCAGGCACAAGGTTTACTTCTTGGTGTATCATTGTGCTTCCGGATAAGACGTGATCTCATCGTGGTCTTCTTGAATTCCTCCCAAGTTCTTACTCCATTAAATCCTCAGTATGGCTTGATGCATGTTCCACCAGGCTGCAGCACTTCCTGTAAAGTACTAAAGAGCGTATTGGACCTCATACTTCCTTGAAACCAAATTGTTCCCGAAGTGATTCTCCATGTTCTGCATCCATAGCTCTGCCTCCGGCTGAGTCTTCGGTCCAGAGAATATCAGTCCAACTTCATTCATCATCTATGGGGTTCAAGGGTCTTAGGGTGAGATGAGAGAGAGGTGGGGAGGGTTACACACAATACGAACAATAGTTTTTTGAAGAAACAAGTTTTACTTTGTGGCTGTCGGAAAACATCAAACAAATGACAGCTCACACATCGTCGTAACTAACGTAAGTGTGTAACAGGGGTTTGGTCTTCTAAAGGTCAAATATTTCTTCAGGAACTTCAATCTTCGGAGTCTTCAACTGTTGTAGCTCCTAATACATGGTGAAATCCTCTTTACTCAAGGGGTCATCAGTTCTCCGATATCAAATCCTTCTTGAGCTGTCTTCAGTTGATCCTCTGGGTGATCAAAGGATAAGGGGTATATTCTAACTATTTTGAGGTGGGAGTGTCTATTCGATAAAATCAGAAAGAGATGAGAAGTAATAGTCTTTTTGAAAATAAAGTTTTAGAGATATCCTGTCCTAGGGCTTTCCGATTTCTAGGGTCACGTCCCCATACCAACATGTGCTCGATACCATCTCTCAGAGCGACCCGACCTCGCACGGTCAAGCCTCTGTGTTACTGTGCCATCCCTGGATCAATATGCTAGCACACACAGTACATCAATGTATATATCAAAGTGCAATCACATGTATAAATAACGTAAAATGATATATACCTCATAATACTCAGCGGAAACAATCAAACGGGTGTGGAGTCCCATCAACGCCATCGGCAAAGTTGAGTGTAGATCGTAACTCATATCGTAACTCTTACTCGTCGAGGAAATATCCGCAACATGATACGTTGCAGCCGTGTAGGTCAAGACATTGAATGTACCGCAAGATCACAATATGAGAAAACAGATGATAAAACTATACTATATGCAATATGGCTTTATGGCTCAGATTCGAGTTTTGTTTATGTAAAAGCTGATTTTATTTTACCTACATCAAAGGAATAGAATGAAGTCTGTACTAAGGAGTTTTCTATCATGACATGGTTCCGCCAACCGATGTCTCATAGCCCAAAATTCATCATATGTTGCCCACAATTAAGTTATCAATCCGGTGTTGAGAGTTCCAAGATAGATCCAAGTCCAGATGCTCAAATTGTCCGTAACCGGGGACACGGCTAATCGATTAGGTTTATAACCCTCTGCAGAGGTTTGTACACTTTACCCGCAAGATTCGATCCCTCTCTTTACGCTCTCGCACTTCGTGGTGTTTGAGAACAAGATGACCGAAACATGGTCTTCCAAAGAGTTCCTCGACCACCTTCGGTACTCAACCCATCCTACCGTAGTTCTACATCTGCTAGTACCGCCCCAGCCAGAGTCACAACTAAGGTCAACCAAGCCAGAGCCCATAATGACTTGCGGTTGCATGTAAGCTTCCGGCATGAAGTATTCTTCCGCCTCTTTGAGTCTGGGTGAAGCTTTCCGCAAGATGTCATGGCGCTTCTCCATGCATCCCGCCAACCACTGGTTTCTCCAGGTGCCCGCCAACCGTCCTTCACCCAGTAGTGTGTATTGAATTCTTGTCTTGAGTCTTGAAGTCTTGAGGCCTTGAAGATGCAGTCCTTGCAGATTCCATCATGGAGTTGTCGCCATTGACGTAGATCCTCCATTCTCACACCACTCCTCATCACACATACCAAACCCCGTCTACTATAGCGTAGCATTAAAATAAATAACGTCCCGGGCTTGGTAACAGGGTGATGGGTTCCTACCTCATGCATACTACTCAACTACAAGAATTTCAATAACACTACTGAGGGGTGGTTGCAAAGGTGCCACTAAATGCAATAAAAACATAGGTATGAAAGCATGGTCAAAGTGAACTTGCCTGGTGATGTTGACGAAGAAGAATTATCGTTCTCAAGAAATAACTTGATAGACTACTCGTCACTCTCTGATGAAATCTATATAACAAACATATCATTCACATAAGCACTCACACTAACAATCAAAACAAAAGAGAGAGCGAATAAGAATCCGAAGGAACTTCAAATAAAACTAGGGAGTCTTCTTCTACAACATTCGAAAAAATAGTTTTTCTTGGCTCAAGGAGGGGGTTTTATAGGCGGTCTCGGGAGGCGCTGGGATGGAAAGACGAGGGAGATCGGGAAGGTGGAGTTTCCTGTCTCCATGGATATGAAAAGCTTCTGTAAGTTGAGAGGAAATAGAGGAAGGAGATGATCTCTTGTTGGGCTAGAATAGGAAAGTGCTTAATGGGCCAGCAGGTTTTTCCTAATAAAAACGATTCCATTCCTATTTTTAAAATTAGGAAACTAAAACAATAAAAAGGAAATCAAATCAATTCGAATAAAGAGTTTTTATATACTAAAATTATCGAAAAATAAAATGTAGATGATGAGCATTATTCCACGGCCAAAATAAAAACTAAAAAAATGTTTTTCAGAAAATCCCTAAAGGCTTTATTTCTTTTTGCAAATAATTTTTAAATAAAAACTTTGGTTTTTCTTGGCTCAAATATTTTCAAAAATGCCCCCTGATTTTGGAGGGTCATTTTCCTCCGCTCTTTCTTGCTTGCAAGAATTTATTTTTCGGGTATTTCTGGGAAGAAAACAGAGAAGCAAGTGCAAATATTTGAAAGAATTAAATTGCAAAACTCCGCTCAAATTCTTTATAGTTGAAGAAGTCATGTCATCTTCTCTCATTGATTTTAATAGGGTGAATTTGAATTTACCGGAGAAGGGAAAGTCATTTTATTCCCTCTCATTCAAAAGTTTTTGAAAAGGTTCAAATTTCACTCAAGTTTAATTCACTCAAGCAAACAAACAAACAATTCAATTAATTATATTAACATTCCAAAATTTGGGATGTTACACCGCCGCACTCATCATCGGTTTTCTTCAAGAGGACGAGGGAGAAGCCGATTTGTTGTGGAGGCGCTTTCAAAAAAAAGGATATGTAGTGGAGACCCCTACCCTAGGGTGCCCTAGGTAGCTGCCGCACGCATCATTGTTTTCTCTTTTCTTTATGCTCTTGCGCCCTAGAGTGAAATGATGGTTGCTTCGTCCGTCCAGCTTAATGCGGGAAAGGTGAGGCTTTGTGATTTCACCCCTCGTCGCTCATTTTCTACTACTGCGGCGCTACGACCGGGGTGCCTCCAGTTCCAACCGCTGCTCCGAACTGTAATTTGGTGCATCACACGTGGAACAAGACGGTGGATGAGCCACATGTCGACCAAAGGGGTCATGTTAAGTGTGTCGCCATTTCATGTGCGGATCGACCGCTTATGCTGTTACGCCAACACGACAGGAGCAGCCTACCACTTGGTTTTGCTCCTTGGTGAATCCCGACTATATTGATCTAAAAAGATACATGCTGAACTACCCTGTCTGTCTTGGTTTTTTATTTTTAGGCGTCTCAGTTTATAGGGTGTGCACGTAGTTCTAGGTCATCCATTTGACTAACTAAATATGAGTTACTATGTCACAAAAAGTACTACTATATCATTAAATTCTTAAGCGGATGTAGTTGTATTTAAAAGTCGACGGCGGGGCTTTTCCTGTGCGGTAGGCGGGGTAGTTCCGCCTAGTCGGTTCGACAGAGACGCGAGAAGACGAGGGAGTAGGCTGCTGCAAACGTAGGGCTGTGTGATTTGACAATGAAGTTATCAAGTGGACAGGTGGGGCCCCGTGATTTGACTTGCCATTATCATTTTAACTATGGCGCTACGACCGGCGTGAGTCTCCCGATTCCTTACCACCTCCATACATGTGCCTCTCCCAATGCTCCACCATGTAGTTGAGGCTGGCTCTTGCATGAGAGCCCACTTCTCCACTTTTTCCTTGCCTCTTTCCTCCACATATGCAAAAATGCCATGTAAAGCGGGCTTATAGCCCACTATAGTAGTACTTACTTGCTCCTACAGGTGCTAAGCTTGCCACATCGACATAAAGTCTGATGTGGCAAGTTTGGTGACCCAAGGAAGAAACGGTGCTAAGCGCGTGTACCTAGGTGAAAAGACAATTTTGAGTCTATAGCTAATTAAATGAAGCAAACTTAGCAACAAAAAACTACTAAGGCTGGTCGTAATGGTAGTATCATAGCTAGTATCATGCATGCAAACTAGGCAATTTTGATGAGGTGTCATAGAATTAAATGAAGAAAGAGAGGGTTGAGTATACTACTATGTGTCATGCATGACAATAAATAAAGAACTATATGATACTAATATATGATACTATGCATTAGGGAGGTAGTATCATATACTAGTACCATATGCATGATACTAGTACATGATACTTCCCATTACAACTAGCCTAATAAGCACCTATGTATTGGGGACTTGATTGCTAAGCCATTTAATGCCCTTAGCACCTCATCTAAGCGCCATTTCATTGGAAGAGGTCACTCCTTGGCAAATGCAATAATACTACTTTCTGTCTCTATAATATAAGAACGTTTTTGGCACGACACTAGTGTCAAAAACGTTCTTATATTATGGGACGGAGGGAGTACGAAGAAAGAGATAGAGAGAAGTAAAAAAAGTACACTTATAGCCAACCTTATAGCTAACCTTGTTGTAGTATGAGTGACTAAGTGATTACTATGTATGACATGCCAACATCAGATAGCCTAACGAACCATGTTAAATCTCCAAGGGCGCGACCATGATACGATATTGGCAGCCCTTGGATCTGATATCAAACAATGCATGCTAAGTTGCTGAAAATCAGAGAATAACCCTCCAGGATAGGATATTCACCCATAGGTCTAGAATCACGCCATGCAACCGTTCGATCTCAGATCCAAGGGCTCTCGGAAGCCCGTATCATGGGAGAATGGAAAGCCACTACCCTGCCATCCGCACGCTGGCAGTTCGCTCCTACTCGTCCCTGCACGGCCTTTAATATTACGGCGGTTCGCTCCTAGTGGTCCCGTCCTTTCACATTACGGCAATTCCACTAATCCTAACCCTCCTCCCAAATCCATGGCGTCCCAAATCTCCATGATCGGCAGTGAGTACAAGGTTAGAACCATCACCAACGATGAGTTCGGCGTCATCTACACCCGTTCTTCCGTGACGGTGAAAGGATGCATTTCTCGCTTTAGATGCATGTTTGAAAACTCACATGATGAGTGGGTCGCTGGGCTAGATGTTGAGTACACCACAGTCCTGGGACGAGAGAAGGATCTAAAGGACGGAGAGAGGAAGAAGCCCGCCATGATCCAGGTTTGCGTGCATGAGTTATGCTTGGTCTACCACATATGCCATGCCGACGTTGAATGCCTGGATTTTAAGAACTTCCTCGAGAGCAACCTAGTCAAATTCACATCAGACTTTACGAACGACAAAGAAGTCCTGGGTCAGATAGGCCTCATTGTAGGCAACCCCTTCGACCTCCAGAAGAATCGGCTGCTACCCTCCGGTGGCCAGCCTTCAATGCTGACCCTGGCAGGAACCATGGTTCATCCTTCGTACGGTAAACTGGAGAAACCTCATTACACGTTTCATTGTCATGCATGGCAGCGGAATGTACTAGATATAGACCACATCCACTACGCTGCAATGGATGGCTACCTTTGTTTCAATATCTACAAGGGTTGGATAAAGAGCAAGAGCCAAGTGTGTGGTTCAAGCAAAGAAGTATCGGCCAAGAGGAAGAGGGACAAGGACGAAGTCGAGGACGTGGACGAGGACTCTGAGTGAGTAAGGTGTCAGTATTGTTGCTCATGGTGGTTCTAATGCAGCGTCTACCGGATTAGTTGCATAGTTTAATTTCAGGTGTGCTTAGTTGAATTTGAGGGGTGTGTTGTGCTGAGCCCCAGCAGAACTATGTTATGTTTCTTCTCGTTACTTTAACTCCTCAGTATGATACATACTACTAGTATTTCTTTAATAGAATTTAGCACCCCAATTAAGCACATACTAGTTTTTTTAATAGTACTATATGCATAATTGGCGACGAGCGCTCTCTATATGTACCACCTTTTTTTTAATTTCAATTTTTGCTCCATGGCGCAATCCATCGATACTACTACTGTACAAAAGTATACACTTTTAAAAGGCTAGAGTACTGTTCATCACATATATAGCCAGTTAAATTCTCAACCTAGAACGACGTGCATGCCATGTAAACCGATACGGAGGAAGTATGGTAAAAATGAGGTGATTTTACCGAGCGGTCGGCGGGGGAGCATGGCCTGTCATGCGGTCCCACGTGTCATGATGTATTAAGGCGATGTGCATGTCCCTCTTGAGGCAGAAGCAATACTACGTGGTTTGATATGACGGCGAACCGAAGTGTGAAATAATGGTTGCTTCGTTCGTCTGGGAAGGTGCGGCATTGTGATTTGACGTCTCATTGCTCATTACTACTACTGGGCCGGTACGAGTGGGGTGCGTCCCCCCTGCTGTTCTGCATTGTTATTTGGTGCTTGACACGTCGATCCGGTTGCTATATGTCCCACATGTCGGCGATAGGAAGTACATAATTCATGAAAGGGAGCGTCGACGGAGGAGTATACTACAGAATTCCTGAAAGGGAGCGACTTAGTTTGGGAAGAATCTGTTTTTACGGAGTACATACCCACTAGGGTTTATAGGGCTCATCTAAAAAACATTCGTTTTTCCGTTTGATAAGTCTCAATTCTACTACTAGTAGTAGTACCATTACATGTTGGATTTCGAGGTGCGTTAGATCACCCGATTCAAGCAGTGTCAAGAGGAAACTCACCAATGCATGTAGAAGTTCATGGAATGCATTTGTTCTAATTAATGCCTCGGTAAACATAACTTCTTAAGAAAAACGAGCATACTAATTACTTGTGCAAACTACAAAATTAATTCGACCACTCACCGTCTACCTTGGTTGTAGAGATTTTGAAATTGAGCCATAAACTGGAAAGGAGGGAGTAGTAACTTTTGTCTCGATTACTATTTGTGGCCTTGTATAGATGCAAAATGTATTTTTTATAGTGGCCTTGTATAAGTAAATGGAGGGAATACTAAAGGACATATATATTCCAAAAAATATGATAATCTCTCTAACCAAGGTATGTAGCAGGGACGAGGAGTAAACGGAGGGAGTAGTAAAATTTTCTCCTCGTCCCGCGAGCCACCGCGCGCGTGGGCGAGGGAGCGGGCGTAAGGAGTACAGTAGTAGTACTACTACTACTCGGAAGCAAGCTTCACCTCATTCTGCGAGCCACCGCGCCCATGGGCGGGGGAGACGGTGTACTAAGCAAGCTTCTCCTCGTTCTGCGAGTTGACGGGACACATCAAAATTACTCTAGTGTATAGAGCCTTGCCTCTAAGGTAGGCCCCACATGGTTTGCCTCTTTTTTAACATATCACGTCAAGTCGCAATTTGTTTGTGCACCCGTGGTAGACGACCCTCCCTCCACCAAGTGGACAACCAGTACACGTGTCAGATTACCACGTGGGCTGCCTTTTCGTACAGAAATGAGCTCCACCGTGTACCCGCGCGGGTGTGGTTGGGAAAGAGACGGGAGTACGTGCGCCGTGCGTGCACCTTTTCTCTTGGTGCATGTCCCCACCTATGTGGGTGTGTGTGAGAGAGATACAAACCCAGACATAATACACCGTCCATCCCCATGCCTCCGCCCAGTCCGGCCACCAGTCACCACCACGCCCCACTCCTCCTCACCTTATCTCTCACCTTTCTCCCTCCATTTTTATATACAAGGGGCCACTATCAAAATTACGATTTACAGATATACAAGGCCACTAACACTAATCGATGCAATATTAATGGTGTTTGCCTCATGGTACTAGCAAAGGAGGACATTAATTATCCCTTGCATGCATGCGGAGTTTGTAAAAATGCATCTTGATGTTCCGTGCAATGCACGGGCATCTTGCTAGTCCATGGAAACAACACATGGAAAAATTCCATGGCGAACGAGGGATTTGAATCTGTTGGGAGGGGCGGTTTGGATCTTGCCCGGGGTAGCCAAAATATTGGCGACCCTTTTGTCCACCGGTGCCTTTGCCACCGATGAACGAGGAATGGCTCGGGTGCTCATGCATCCTCCAGCGCGCACGTTGTAGACGAGCTCACACGAGCTGTGTTTTTTGTCCCACAACGCCACCCGAGCCGCCCGCAGACCGACCGACGACCCGCAAATTACACCATCCAACCGTAGTCGCACACATTATGACATCAACTCAACCAACCGGACGAAATTCATGCAAACACATAGACAAACTGATATTTCATATAAACAACGACGGAAATCATATAAAATACTGGATTTTCATACAAACATGACAGATTTCATTACATTCAAATGAACTAAGCAGTGCTAGTTCTAGACAGCATAGGTATATAATGCCTGGCCTAAATGGTCGCCCAGCGATCGATTTGTGTTCCTCATGTCCGGCAGCATGATCACCGGACTGCCGAGAGCCCCGGAGGTATATGCTTCAGCGCAAAGGACGGCTTCCTTCCCCACTGCCCAACTGATATCATTGGCTGATGACGAAGATGATGGTGGCCGGCACCGGTTCGAGTTCATCACCGGCCACTAATTTTCCATGGCTGGCACCAGCTCGAGTTCATCCTAACATTCCCCTCTTCCGTGGAGCCCATGCGGGGTCAACGAAGGTCCTCGCAACAAAAGGATCCGGCAAGACACCTGCTGTGTACGCCGCCGTCGCCTCCGCGGTGGCCTTCATGGGACCCAAGCGGTGGCGGCCTCCAGTGTTCTACTTCTCCTTGATGATGGCGGCAGACGAGGAGGCGCTGGCCACTGAGTCGTCGCTCTCGGCGCACCCAGCTTCTATCGCTGCTTGCATGGCGCGGCCGCCGGCATGGGAGTCCCGGCCACAGAAATGGGAGACGTGGTACGAGGCGGTGGCGAGACGGCAGAAACAACGCCCGTGCGCCTCTCCTCGTCGAGCTGGCCTGGAGCGGCGAGTTGCTGAACCGCGCGCCAGCTTGCACTACAAAAAAGATACACTTCCGTGATGATACGTGTTTGTCACAGTAGGTCCCGTTTTCTGTCATGCATGTACATCCATGACGATTTTATGACAGAATCAAGATAGTCATACCTGTGCTGTCGTAGAAGTGTTCCATGACATTACCAAAATTATCATCACGGAAGTGTCCACTTCCATGACGATAAATCACGCATCACAGAAGTGCTTTCATCAAGGGTGACCGACACGTGGAATCCACTGTAACGGAACACCGTGAAGCTATCTGGTCGGGTTTTGGATCCGATAACCATTAACAGCCCCAACCAATGGGGATTTTCCATGTATAAAATCATCATTGGCTGGAGGAAACACGTGTCGGCTCATCGTTGGGACAGATGTCATCCACAAATTGGACAGAAGGCGCCTATGATACTTCGACAAGTGGCATGGCCTATCAGAGGCCCATTCTTGTGAAAAGGCCGGCCCGTTTGACTTGGTCAAAAGGTGGCGGGCCGGCCCATTGAAAGCCTGTTAACGACATGTTCGCATATAGCCCATTTACAGCCCGCTAACCCAAGGCCCGTTACACCCTATCCGAATTAGGCCCAATAGCATCAACTGGGCCATCCAATATGATTCCAGCTTGTTTTCACTTCTGGCCCATGTATGGCCCATGACGTCTTTTGGCCTATATGAGGCCCTTTGTAACTCTTGGCCTATTAACAGCCCGTGGTGAAACTGGCCCGTAACGAACAGTGTATCACTTTACACCCACTACACCACAACACTGATGTAAGGACAGAGAAACTGCCGGGAGAAGGCTCTTTAAAGGCGTATAAACTGCTGGGGATGGTTCTCCGCAGATAGAATCGCCACGAACGGCTGCCGGGATTACTTCTCCCGGCAGATAAACTTCTCCCGGCAGCTTTTTCCGCTCGACCCATGTATTTGCCGGCAGTTTATTTTCTCCCGCCGATTGTCACAACATGTGAAACTGTAATTACTGGTAGCTTAAACCGCCTCGCACAAGCATGTTTAGGCAGCAAAATATTATGACAAAGATGTTGATTTCACTATTGAAATGTTCTGCATCCATATTATGTAATATCCATCCATTATATATGTCTAGGCAATCAGGACATACCACACAATTCATACATGCACTTCAATCAAAGTAGGATATAAGCCTCATCGAAAACCTTAAAACTTCATTCGATAAACATAACGACCATATATAACAAGGTTGAGCCACAAAAGGAGAATATATATATATGTTTGCCACACAACCAAACGAAACTAGTGCAACAAAAGATGTACATATGCTTCTAAATGTGTGCCACACAACCAAAATGAGCTTAACAACCACCAAAATGCAGCAGAGCAAAACAGACACGTGACATTATCACTCCACCAACTTAATTATAGGTCTTCCAAATCTTCAAAGCAGCTTGAAGATCTTCCAAACCTTAGTGAACTTGTGCACCTTTGGGAAACCTGCAATAGATCGTAAAATGTTACATGCAGGAATTGCATTTAGAACTTAAGGAAGATGTTACGACAATCACATATAAGAACCGCATATGTTCTGAAATATAGAGCAACCAATAACATCGCTAGAGTAAAAAGACAATCACATATAACAGCCGCATATGTTCCGAAATATAGAGCAAACATCTCTAGAGTAATCACTACTATAGTAGAGAACATGTCATGGACATCAACATGTCCATTTTTTATCATCTTAACAATAGCAAGTTGATCTTCTCATCAAAATGTAGTGTGCATAGTCTGTACAAATATTAACATGAATATGTTATAACAGCCGCATATGTTATGAAAGATGTTATAAGCAGGTAAAATGCGCAAAGTTACTATACTAGCCAGCAAATTAAGTTAGCTTGTATTTGCGCTTGCTTTTCCTTCTAAGCTCTCTGCATCTACTACACGTAATAAGAGGGAACTAGTGGAGCATATATTTCAGGATCTTCTAATGGGGGTGTTTAGTTTCCTGGTTTCATGCTTTTGTTGGACGTTACAAGTGAAGGTCCCTAAAATGGTATCTCGATTAGTGACAAGCCCACAGATTTACAAATCAACTGAAACACTAAGAACATTTGGTTCAATAAGAAACAATTTTTATTGGTTCACTTTCTAAATTTATTCAGCTGACCTCTCTACAAATTCATGGCGGTTGGACACAAAATCCCACTTCTAAAGAACTATAATGATCTGTTTGAATTACTAATTAATAATATAAACTGGAATAGGAACTCAAGTTTCTTGGACACAAGTTGACCACGCAGCAACTACATGAGCAAAGCATTACTATCTGTGACAAAACCTAGAAGCTTGATACAAAACGTTTTGAACTGCAGAGACAAAAGAATCAAATTTGAATGTTTTCTAAGTACAAACCAGCAACATCTATGAACTAACAAAATTGTAACATCAAAACAAGAAATCAAAAAACACTAAATAGAGGCCAAAGCAAATGATATGGCAGTTGACATGTACATTCACTAGAAATATAAGACGCGTTTTTAGTTCCATTTGAACTGCAAAAACGTCTTATATTATGGTACAGAGGTAGCAGTAAATTTAATTATACTTCTGAAATGCAAGGTCAAACAATTTTTACACATGGTATGCTTCCTTTTTTTTTCCAAAATTGCATGCCAAGCATAGATGTTTATACTTCTGAAATTAACATAGCACTATAATTAGAATCCACAATTATAAGTTAGTACAATTTATATCAAAACTTTGACATCTTTGTACCGAAGCTTGTTATTTACAAAGCTGTCATATTATTAATCAAGAACAAGAATTTAATTATACTTTGACATCTTGTACGTGAGATTGTTGTTTATACTTTGATATCTAGTTAAACAAAGAACATAAAACAGCAGCCTAATGTAATACCTATTACATTGTACAAAATACTAAATGCTGTAATGCCAGTCAACCATTTTTTACACATGAAAAAGAAGTACTAGACTATGCGTAGGAATACAAGAGAAGGCAACACATATCCTCTTCATAAATGGTTCTATGGCGTGCAAACCAACGAGTCTGTCAAGTACTGCCCAATAACACAAGACTAAGCTTCGTATACATAGAGGATGCAACAGCTCGATTCGAGAATACACAAGGCAACAAAAGATGTAACTAAACCATAGGATAAAAAGTAGAATAGAGTTACTAGAATTTTGCACATTATACAGTTTTTACAGAAGAAAATCTACAATCCTATGGATCCACAAGCAAAACCGAAACCATAGCACTATAAGGTCTACAAAGTACAATGATATTTTCCATCTGAAATTTTGCCTTTGGCATTTGACAAATTGCCATTAGAGAGTCTTGCATCTCAACAGAAAGGGAAATAATTGTAAACCCCACAAGCCAAACATCATATCACCCTAAGTTAGATATTAAACTAAGTAAACTTTCTTGTCGTGGTTCTCCAAAGTCCAAATACACACATGGGAACCGGAATAGGCAGCAATTCATCAGTTGAAACTACCTATTGTTTGGTCAATCGCACAATACCCATCTAGTTTGCTTGTATAGCTCTGCTCCAAAGTCCAAACTGATCTCCATGCTCCCACAGTTTATATTTGATGATAGTCACCTTAAAACATTCCGATATCAATAATCATTCTAGTCATGTGGTCAGCCATCAACAACAAAGGATGTCACAATCGTGTACCGTGTAGTCCAAAAACATGCAGATATATTCTGCAGCCGCAACCCTTAAATCCTAGGAGTTGGCTGATTGAGGGGATTACAAATGCGCAGTAAATTAAAATGAACATTTGATTCAGATTTATCTCAAGGGGAAACATATAGAGAGAAGGAAGGGCGGAAGGGGATGCTCACGGGGAGGTGAGAGGAAGGGCTCCCGCCGTGGCCGCTTGAGGTCGACGCTCCGCTACTTGGGGTAGAGCTGCTCACGGGAGAGGAGGCGGGCCCCTTGGTGCTCGGGTGAAGAGGAGGCAGCCTGCTCGAGGGAGGAAGCTCTCAGGGTGGTGGCGAGGAAGGCGTTCCGTGGAAGATGGTCGTCGTCGGTGGAGCAGTTTGGCGACACTAGTGGTGCTCCATGTCAATCAGGTGCTCGGCGGCGTCGCTCTAGAGTGGTTGGGGGCGACGATGGCGTGGTCGGGTATGGAGGGCGGTCAGTGTGGTGGTTGGGGTCGGCGGAGGGGCTACTGTGGTGGTTGGGGGCGACGGAGGGCTGCGGCGGTGGTGGGTGACGGCGGCGGTGGTGATCTGGGTGGAGAGCGGCCGCCGGCGCTGGGATGTGGTTGGAGGCGGCGGCCGCCAGCGCTGGGATGTGGTTGGGGGCGGCCGCAGCCGGGCGGTCCGGTGGGGGTACGGTGGATTGGGCGTCGAGATCTGGGGGAGGCTCTGCGGTCTGTTGGAGCCACGGAGGGCCGGCGCGTCGTTTGTTATTTTCGGGCCAAAATTTTCGTCAATCGCGCGGTTTTTCCTCGCTAGCCCATGCTAAGGCCCAATAAAATTTTGGTTTCGCGCCGCAGATGGTGCCCCGGCAGCTTACAGGCCGTTGTTTAATTGTTCCGGCAGACAATGGGCCCCTAAATCTAACGGCAGTTTTTCTGCCATGAGGTACTTGTATCGGCAGAAACAAATGTCCCGGCAGTTCTTTTGCCTTTGGTTATGTATTTCTCCCGGCAGTTAACTACCCCTAATTAAGTGTTATGGTGTAGTGACCCATTAACGGCCCGTTGTGAATCTGGCCCGTAATGAACAGTGTATCACCTTATACCTATTAACAGCCCGTTATTCCGTTGGGCCCTTTCCAGCCCATTTATCTTTCGGCCTTCTAAGAGCCCATTTATTCTTGGGCTCATTTCCAACATTCGTTTACTTACGGCCCGTTACTGTCATTTTCTGCTTGTGGGCCAAATTCAGCCCGTGGTTACAGTCGCCCTGTTTGTGGTCCGTTAATACGTTGGGCCGTTTTCATAGCATCATCAAATTCGTCCTATTAACGATGGCCCGTTATGGTCGGCCCATGAACGGACGATTCCAACTCTAGCCCATTTACGGCCATAATGCAGCCTGTTTGGCCCATGTTTGGCCAATCCATCATACGGCCCGTATATGGCTCATTGATGATACGGCTCGCGGAAGGCCCATTGTTTCTATGGCCCGTAAAAGTCCCATTGTTTCTACGGCCCGTAGAAGGCCCACTATTTCTACGGCCAGTAGGAGGCCCAGTGTCACTATAGTAAACATTAGCCCATGGTTATTGTGGCCTAGTATTAAAAAATAGGTTATTGCAGCCACTAGCAAACCGTGGAAAAAGAACTGCAATGACTACAAGCAAACAAATAAACAAGACAACAAGGAATTATATAAGCAAGGAACTAACGCTAGGCTATCACAGCTATTACACATATTACATCCACTGGGCATCAAAGTTTGCCAGCAGTGCAAATATAGGGAACAAAGCAGCATATCATATACACTAGTTGTCAAAGTTGGCGACGAGCGCAAATAAACGCCGCAGCAAAAAAATCCAGAACTGAAACCACTTTAGAAGATCTCACGAAACAATATCCTAGGTACCCAAAATGCTGGCAAGATGCTTAGCAAGCTTATTAACTTTCTCTTGTTTGGCGCTTAAATCCTCCAGCGCTTGCTATTGCACCAGGAAATATGCATTTGAATTCTGCAGGGACTTCCTCAGTCCTTCGGCTTCCTGTCGCAGCACATCTGATCGATGTCTTTCAACTTGAAGTTGAGACTCAAGAAGAAGACCTGATTTAGGAAGCGAGTTCGAAGAGCTTGTGCCAGCAGTAGTGGCCAGTAACTCGAACACTACATCAAGACAGGACTTTTGGGTTCCCTCACTGTCATCAAGATAGTTTTTATCAGCTTTCTTGGAGACCAACAGGGATGTCTCACTATCTTTAACCTTATCTCAGACATTTCCTTTACCATTGGATAACGCTGCATCGTTTCTCCAATATTTTGTCCGCATTCTAAAAGAGAAACAAGCAGACACATCACATGTTTACTATGTTGTATATGAAACTCATTTTGGTAAATGAGTTCAGTAGTAAAGTGGACAGGATAACAACATGAAACAAACATATATCTATGTACCATGGTCACTTTATGGTCTATATCATTCTAGTTTTTGTTGCCAAATCAAGATAGAGACACAGTTCAAACAATATTTGTTCAAGACAAAGCAGAATAGACAGAATATAAGTGTGGGAAACTATAGAGCAATAACAACACTTGTAATGTGCATGACATGAGAACATAACTGTTTATTCAATTGAAACTAAAATCAACATAGAGCAAGTTACAACAAAGAAACCAGTTAAAGAAACAGGTTTAAAACATACCTGTTGCACCATTGGAGTTTCAATTCCATCCTTCAAATTTCAAAATAGTTGGTATGAGTAAACACAGTAATGCAAGGGCAAAGGAGTATGAACCATAGCTACAGAACCTGAACTGAGAACAAATCTTCTTCTCCTTTAAGCGTTGAGTTGGGATTCAGAGTGGTGGGCCTCGTGCTTTGGGCACTGCAGTTCCTTACTAACCGCCGTGTTTGGGTGCTCTGTGGTGGAGACGGTGTTGTGTCAACTGGGCTGGGTTAGTATCTGCCGGGTTGGGGTTAGAAGGGGTGTAGCTGGTTCTCTGTCCAACTGGTAGGGGTACAATCTGTGAGAGTCTGGGTTATGTGTGGTGGATCTGGTCCTTGGGCAAGTACAACTGTGGTTCTATCTGCATCAACTGGTAGCACTATCTTTTCTGAAGACCATGTTGTTACTCCCTTAGATACTGCCATCCCCCTCTCCAATTCAAATGGCTGATAAACAAGAAAAGTAATTGAAAGTATAGACATTGTATGATAGACGGGTGCAATGGATAGTGGGGAATAAAAGAGGGCATGAAATAATTCATATTTATGTTGTCTAACCAAACAGGATAGCATGACACAATTTCACATATATGATGGCTAACTAAACAGGATAGCATGACACAATTTCACATTATGATGGCTAAATAAAAAAGATGGAAAGACAAAGTTCAAAATATGAGACTATGTAAACAGGATGACATGATATAACTATATAATGTGTTTATTAAATAGGTTGGCATGCCATAATTCACATACATTCACGGATAGAATGCCATAATTCAAAATATGATGACTGTAAACACTAAATAGGATGAGATGATATAACTATATGATGTCTTTATTAAATGGGTTGCCATGCCATAATTCAGATAGATGATGTGTATGTACTATGTAAACATGATGGCATGATATAATTCAAATATATGATTTATATAGTAAGCAAGTAAGCAGATGGCAATCCATATATGATGTAAAAACTAAGCAATGCAAGACAACACGCATGTCATGGGTAATATAACCCTGCCAAGTTTGAGCATAGACCTCAGGGGGGAAATAGTACTGGTCATTATTATCTCAATCCTCCTCTCGAGGAGCTCTTCAGAATCAAAGAAGACGCCTCGCTTCAAAGAGTAGCATTGTCTGCTCTGAATACCTTGTTTTCACTCTAGATACTTCCATCATCGCTTCAAATGGCTGATGCATAGGAAGAGTAGTTGAATATACAAACGTTGTCGACAAATGGAACACGTAATACAAAAAATGATAGCATGATATAATTCACATACATGATGATTGGCTAAACAGCATGGCATTGCATAATTCACATATATAATGCCTTTGAAACAAGATAGCATTGTATAATTCACATATATAATGTCTTGCGACAAGATGTCAATGCATAATTCACATATATGGTAATTAGACACTGAACAGGTGGCATTCACACAAAGCATGTCTAAACTAATCAAATGACATAGCAATCCGAGACACCTTACACACGATATGAGCAACATAACCATGCCAAGTTAGAGCATACACCTCGGGGGGGGGGGGGGGAATAGGACTGGTCATCTGTCTCTGAATCCTCCTCTGAGGAGCGATTCGTAACCAGCGAGATATGCGCTTCGTCAGATAGCATAGTCTGCTATGAAGACCTTGTTTTCACTCCGCATTTGCCATCACCGTGTCAAATGGCTGATGCACACGAAGAGCAGTTGAATGTACTAACATTGTTGAGAAATGTAATATGTAACAAAAAAAAGGATGGCCTGATATAACTTACATATAAGATGACTGGCTAAGCAGGATGACATTGCAAAATTCACATATATGATGCCTGGCTAAACAAGATGGCGTTGCATAATTCACATAAATGATGAATAAACCAAACAGATGGCATTCACACAGAGGATGTCTAAACTAACAAGATGACATATTTGATGTATAAAGTAAGCAATGCAAGACACCATATGCATGATATAACCAACATCAGCATGCAAGTTAGAGCGAAGACCTCAGGGGGTAAATAGGAGTTGTCTTCTCCTTCTGAATCCCCCTCAGAACAGATATCTTCCTCTCGATTACAATCCGAAATGCATGGAGGGGGGGGGGCTGCCTTTGCGCCTACCATGGAGCGACGAATGCATGAAATTTTATTGCCATGCAAGGCTCATCTCTTTTGCTCTACATGTTCAGTTCCGTTGTTTACAATAACTGTCATGCATAGGAATAAAACATAGTGAGGTTATGTAAGGAGTGCATGCGGAAATCCAGAGTGATGGTAGCAAAAAATAATAGCAGGCAGATAATGGCTTCAGTTAAAAAATATAGATAATGGCTTATTTATTGTTTCCTTCCCACCCAACATGAAACTCATAGTAGACACCGGAGATTAACTAGGATGTAGATAGATACTATTGATTGCGGCCCCGATATGTACCCCACGACCATTTAAAAAGTCAAGTTTGACCATTAGTTTGGAGGTGACTCAGTGTCTAATCGGTGAACAGGACGATAAAGTAGCATGTAATATTAAGCGATGCATAACGTAAGCAGACACGAAAGAGTGCGACCTCTCTTGCGGACCTGTGTAGTCCTCGAGGTCATCTGCTCGGTTAATGATGGTAATGCAGTTTTCATGGCTGCCGGCGGCGGGGAAGAAGATCTGAGGCGGCGAAAGACAGTCTGGAGGCCGGATCCATGCTGTGCTGGACCCTTCTGTCGTTGGAGCAGCTGAGCTGGGTTGGACGACGGCACAAGAGGAGCGGGACAAACCACGCAAGGTTTTCTTTGACAACTATCTGTAAGAGAAGTAACTCTGTAAGGGCTCGTTTGAATTGGAGGATTCCAACAATGCAGGGATAGGAAATAGACAGGAATAGGATTGGAATGCACGTGAAAAATAGAGAATTTAAAAACACAGGATTTCTGCCAATCTTGGTGTTTGATTCACAACAATTGGAAGATCACAGGATGCAAACAAGCATGGTGAGATTAAGTCAAACCACAAGAAAATGTACGGTTATAATGCTATTATGCTACTATATCTTAGTCTTGTGCTTCATGAATACGAATATGAAAAGGAGGACAAGTGAAAATTAAAATTCCTACGTTTTTTCTTTCAAGGAGAAACTAAAGGAACAAATCAGTGTGTTCAGTGGACAATATATATATAACATGTAGAGTAAAAAAGAGATGCAACAAGTGTACAACCTCTTTGGCCATGTCGATCTCAGCATGATTGGGTTGTCCGGTGAGGATGCTCTGGCTGACTTTGCTGTCGGAGGAGGGGAAGAAGATCTTAGGCGTCTGGAGATGGAGCCCGAGGTACTGCTCCACTGTGATGGAGGGTTTCGTCGTTGGAGCAGCTCCGGTGAGTTGTACGACGCCGAGGCTGAAGCAGGACAAGAGAGACAACGAACAACGTTAACCTGAGTGGAATTCTAATAACATCTCCAATACATGACATAAAATACATAACCACAAAGGGCTAGATGTAAAATACATCAGCCGCTCATCTCTGAACTTAATCGTCAAACTGAATTTAACTGTCGGCCGAACTTAATCGCCAAACTGAACTTAACCGTCAAACTGAATTTTCTTTGTCGAAACTGAATTTTGCTGTCGAAACTGAACGCACTAGCAAGGTGAGGCTACAAGTTGGTCGACTGACTTTTTCATCTCTGGTCAGTCAATTTTGCAGCCGTTGGATACAAAATCAAGGGCTTGCGGTTCATCTTCAACCTCCACCCCCCTGCGCCGCCAGCCACCACCAGCCAAACAGCAGTCCCTCGCCGTCCGCGGCCGGCGGTGCGCTGCCCCGCCCGCCCCGAAAATACTCCCCACCGCCGGTCCGCCGCCGCCCCGGCCATCCCTCTAGCCCCCCCGTGCGAAGCTTTTCTCCGGCGATCCCCACGCCACCACCCGCCACGCCACCGGTGACCACCGCCCCACCACGAACCCTAAGATAGATAGTGGGTACCTCTCCGTGAGGCCCCTCCCGCTGCAGCTGGTTCTTCCTTCACCCCGCGAGCCCCCCCACCCCTAAAAACCGATCGACCCAAAAGTCGATTCAACATCAAGTGTAGAAGCAATCGAGCAGCATCGCAAGCAAGAGCAAGAGCGATAGCAGTAGCGCGAGCAAGAGCAAGAGCGATAGCAGCAGCGCGAGAAAGAGCAATAGCAATAGCAAGAGCAGACCAGGCAGGGGACCGAGAGCAAGAGCAGAGCAGCAGCAAGAGCGAGAGCTAAATCAGCAGGAGCTCCTACTGATGTGGACGTCGCCGCCGAGGGAGCGACGTCATGGAGGAAGTGGCCGGCGACGCCGCCGTGGATGGAGCCGCGCCGTGTCGGCTCGGGACCGAGCGCCGGCAGCACCGTGAGATCAAATCAAGAAGAAAATGCGGCGATTAGTGTACAACCTCTTTGGTGGCGCCGATTAGGCCGCATCTTCATCCAAGGAAACGACAATGATGATGCTCTTCCGGTGGTGTAGGTGAAGACGGCGGTGTGGGAATGGAGGTGGCGCGAAAGACGAGGGGAACGTCAATGCTGCTACTTGGAGGTGGAGGACGGGGTGGCTGAACCGGCGGGACCATGAGATCGACGACGGATCCTCATCCTGTACGGTGGATGAGGGACGTCGAGGTGTTGCTGTGGACGTGGCAGACGGAGCAGGGTGTGGGGCTTCGTCGTGGGTTTTCGCGGCCTCGGTGTACGAATGGGTGGGCGGATGGGATGGTAGTGGGGAACCATGCCTTAGGGATGCGCTTGTACGAAATGTGGGGTAAGTTACGAAAGTACCCCCCACCTATTTGAGGCGCTTCTTTCGGTTCAGGGGTACCACGGGCATTTCAAATGTCGGGATTTCACAGGAGGTGGGAGCGCGCGTTGTAATTTTGGAATAGCAAGGCGCGGGTTGAGATGGAGGGAGTTGTCGGAGCACGACGAAACAAAGATATATCTTAAATATTTTGGGCTATCAAGGCGCGGGTTGAAATTTCCGGACAAGCCTAACGTGTACTGTACCAAATCAATGCACACTACAAATGTCACTCAAAACTTTGAATTCATTTTATGTTCAATTAAAATATTTCTCTACGTGTATAATGCATGCAACCTACTACTCAAATGAACGTTTTAGTGCATTCCAAACGTATATACTACCGCTTCAATATGAACTAAATTTGAATTCGTTTCTCTATTTGAATAAGATGTACAGTAATGATTGTTGTGAAGTCAAAGCATTTGAACTCGTTTCTCTGTTTTAATAAGATCTACAATCACCATTATTGTCAAGTTAAACCATCGTTTGTGTATTATCTTCACAGGACACCACATGATTAGTCTCGAGTTACATCTGAACTATGTGTACTATATGAACTCGAACTCGATTTTTTGAATCCACTTTATTTTGATTTCAAATCACACTACTTTTCTAGCTCTAGCTAGATCTTCATAATATAAACCATGTCTCATATGTATAATGTGTTTATCAGATTATGTGCCCCGCCCCCTACGCCTACAAGTATTTAGATGTGAGTTGTGAACACCACACATTACCACAACTTCAAATAAAATGTGAGAATGTTCGATATATAGTATTGTTTAGATTGTTCGATATTTAGTTGTAAGCTGCAAACGCCACACATTATAACAAATTCAAATAAAATGTGAGATTTTTTGATGTATAGTATGGTTTAGATTGTTCGGCATTTAGCTGTGAGTTGCAAACGCCATGCATTATCACGTTATGGTATAACATGTGCACCGCACGTGTATCACCGCTATATTCATGCATGCATATGTTTAAAACACTATGATCTCCTATTCAAATATATGAAATCCGCTTTCATATCAAATTATGATTTTTGTTAGTCTCTTACACCCACACAATCCTCTAATCCTTGTAGCTACCACTAACTTTATCTCGTGCATGCACACGCCCTCCTCGCCCTCCCCCTCCTTCGACATTCTATCCACCGGGCACATTCATTTTTTCTCTTTAGGTCGTTCTCCCAGAGTCTCCACAACTCCTTTCCGACACACACCGATCGATAAACCTCTCCAGCGATGCCTGCCTACAACATACACACACACACCTTCAATCTGCTCCTTTATGTGTCCTTGCCTCGTGTCTCTCATACTGTCACAAACATGTGTAAACTCTCGCCCCTCTTTTCATCGATCTCACAACCGCACGCTCCTCCCCCTATCTAGATAGTAGCCGGGCCTCTCGCGCCACCTCCTAGCTCCATTCTCTCTGTCTATCCGTCTCGCTGGGCCTTATTTGCCTCTAACAAATGGACGTATACCGACCGATCTCTCGCTAAACATATAGCTAGCTAGGTCCTTATAAATCGTTTTAACCCACGCGTCGATCGATCTACCTCATTAGTTGTGTCTCTCCCTTCCTCTGACAAACAACAATTGATCTACCGATCTAATTAGGTTTGCTTACCAAACACATGGTTCCCCTTCATCATCCATGGATGTGTCCCGACAGATCTACCACACACATGCACACACAGAAACACATCCCCACTCTTATTGATAACATTGCAGTTCCACCCTCAGTTTTTCTAGTAGGCCTCTCCCACCATCTTCGAGAAGCAACTCCATCACCCATCCAAAGACTCTACCCCTCTCCTCCCTCTTTCTCCTCTCTCTCTCTGTCCCATCATATTTCCCGTCCTTCAGTTATGTATGGATGTCGACCGATCTCCCTCAAGACATAGCCAGGTCTCTCCTTCTCAACACATATACGAGTCATTCTACCTCTATAGTTAGGCCTCTACCTACCCCTCCCCCACCCCCTCTCCCCACACACTCCAATACATCGAGCGCTCTAGTCATGTCTCCCTGCCACACACAAACTTGACATGTGCCCTCTAATGTTCCGGTATGCCAGTCGCCCTATATCTTTGACTTGCACACACACACAATTTCGATGGCTCTCTTCATCGATCTCGCACCCACCCACTTGATCCTCTCTTCGACTCTATCGATAGCTATGACCCCTCCCTCTCGTCTCGTGGATTGCCCGACCCTCTATATATGATATGGATAGGACTCCATTTCACACACATTGCATGCAAAATTTTGTTTGAGATGTCATCGACACATATTCCCACAAATAATTCACGAAATCAACCCCCACCCCCACCCCCACCCCCACCCCAAAACAAAAAACACTCACGAACGCGGTTTGTATCTCTCACACACACCCACGTAGGTGGGGGACGTGCACGAAGAGAAGAGGTGCATGCACCATGCACGTACTCCCGTCTCTTTCCCAACCACGCTCGCGCGGGTACACGGTGGAGCTCATTTCTGTACGAAAAAGGTAGCCCACGTGGTAATTTGGCACGTGTACTGGTTGTCCACTTGGTGGAGGGAGGATCGTCTACCACGGGTGAACAAACAAACTGCGACTTGACGCGTTATGTTAAATTAAAAAAAGATGAAAACCATGCGGGGCCTACCTTAGAGGCAAGGCTCTATACACTGGAGTAATTTTGATGTGTCCCGTCAACTCGCAGAACGAGGAGAAGCTTGCTTAGTATGCCGCCTCCCCATGCAGGTGCGGTGGCTCGCAGGATGAGGTGAAGCTTGCTCCGCCTTATGCCCGCTCCCTCACCCATGCGCGCGGTGGCTCGCAGGATGAGGAGAAAAATTTACTACTCCCTCCGTTTACTCCTCGTCCCTACTAATACCTTGGTTATAGAGATTATATCATATTGTTTGGAATATATATGTACTTTAGTAGATTTCAATATGAACTACTAGTACATACTCCAAACACTGATGTATATAGATGTATTTTAGAGTGTAGATTCACTCATTTTGCTCCGTATGTAGCACTCTCCCTCGCCTCGACCCTCACCCACGTGGTGGACGTGCAGCAATTCATTCGGTCTCATATAGCCAGAATGATATATACTGCACTACCATTATTGCTCGACTTCCCAAAGAGGCGAAGAGCCAATCGCAAGGTTAAAATTTTGGAGATGCCAAGCGCAAGGTTATAGGAGAACGAGTAGTAGGTGCCGCGTCATCTATAAATAATTTTTTCTTCTTGATGCACGTACACAATATGATAGGTTCATATGGAGAGAAAAGGAAACCGCTCCACTATATACATAGTCAGGACGGGCCAGCCCACACGGTTGCTTGCTGGGGTTGCTCTCTTCACACTCTCTCACACAAAACGACTGTGGCCACATCTCTAACATCCCGGCGGATCACGTCCGCTGGGGGAAGGGGTGGATGCTTAGTGTAGATGCGGTCGACGTCGCCGACGACGAAAACCCACTGTCGGCACGTCCCGATCAGGGGTCCCCACTGTTCTCTCTCACAAAGCCGGTGAAGTTGCCGTCATCCCTTGCTCACTGCCGCGACGTGGGCAGTTGCCGCCTCCCGCCGCCCTCCTCAAGGTTGAGCTACGTCCCTCAGGTACAACTCCCTTTACAGTCGGCTTGCACCACTCCTCCAGCTTCCCACATCACTCCCTGTGGATATTTCTCTACTTCTGGCCCCGCACATACCTCTACTGGCTTCTACATACTATATTTGTGAATCAACTAGTCCCAGTAATCTTATTCTGATCACGCTTCTTCAATTTCTTTGCTACAGGGATGCTCATCTCGATTTTGGTGAAAACTTCATTTCTTGGGTAGCTCCAACGCTGCCACCAAATTTAAGCCTGGTTAGGGTTTACAGTTCAAGGGCTAGGGACTACATGGATCTTTTTTTCTTTAGCTGTCTCTGTTCCAAAATAAGTGTCAACTTTAGTAGTAGTACAACTTTGTACTAAAGTTTGCATAAAGTTGAGACACTTATTTTGGAACGGAGGGAGTACATATTGGCTATGATTTGTCAATCATTGAGATGCAATAGCATGCATGTTAGTCTCCTTTGTATTTGATGAAATGTTGCAACGGGCAACCTTGGACGCAAGATACATGTAACAGAAGCTGGAAGCTTCATAGCATTGTACAAATTTATCTCACTGATAAATTACAGTACGTACTATACTAGTACTTCCTCCGTTCCTAAATATAAGTCTTTGTAGAGATTTCACCATGAACCACATGCATATGTATACAGATGCATTTAAGTGTAGATTCATTCATTTTGTTCTGTATGTAGTTCACCTAGTGGAATCTCTACAAATACTTATCTACTAGTAATAGCCAGCCCCCACTACTAGGAATTCTCTATCCTCTCCTTGAGCCACATCATCAAAATTAATGTAGCCGTTAGATGAACTAAATCAGTCCATAATAGCCGTCTGATCTAGACGTTGAGAGGCTCCGCACTAGCCACATGCAAACATGCAGAAATACCGTGGCATGCATGTGAGTGTGTTTTAAATCATATCAACATGTCTGCATGCAAGCATGCACCGGTAGCATGCATGTAAGTGAGCTTTTAAGTCCCATTAACATGTCAAAAAGAAAAATATAATCCCATTATGCAGTAGGAGTTGGCCGATCTTTTTTCCTTACGTGGGATGATCTAAATGATGATGAGAGTTTATTTAGTTCGGCTACCACATTTGTCATGCGGTTATAGAGTTTTTTTAGTTCTATGAAATCGATAATTTTGCGCAGAGAGATATACAGATGTTCCGCGGCAACGCGCGGGGACTCATCTAGTAATATTTAGGAATAGAGGGAGTACTATGTAAAGAGTTAGGTGTCGCACGGTGTCCAGAAAATATGGTGATAGTTTGAGGTGGGCCATGTAATCATCGAGCCTGCGTGTTTTCAGTGCTCTTGCACTCCTCCGCTGTAAGAACGGAGAAAATTGTAATCTAGTAGTACCTCCTTTTGCCAAAAGCGTGGGACATCCAGCAGTCCTACCACCTCAGTAATAAAGACCAATGAGCTGTCAAATCAGATAGACCCGGCAGTAAGTTGGACGGACGAAGCAACCATCACTCTTGCGCTAGTGAGAGGTCACGTCCGCTCAGCCTGGGCATGAATGCGGCACCAACTCTTTGGAGCGGCGCTGACCGTTTCGGCGGGAAGCACGCGCAGGCGATGGAGGGGCTTTGGGTGGGCTAGGCTGGTCAGGAGCGGGCGTGGCAGCTGTCCGCATGTCCCTACCGGACACACCCGAAAACGAGAGGATGCTCCGACTCTCACGGCTAAAATCGTACACTACACACCATCTCTCTGTAGGATTAGGTTGATCTGTCGCTCTCTCTAACACACACACTGCTGTTAAACACACACACACACACAAACACGCACACGCACGCACCTTGGTCCCGTTGCACCTTCTAACATGACTTATTACACCTAGACGGATGGAGTAGTAAGTATACGAGATACGGTGGCACACTGACTTAAGTCGAATACAAGTGCCCAAAATTGTGTGCATGTTATAATAAGGATTCACTTAAAATAGTACGTGAGCGGATAGAGGGATCAATTGGACAGTGTTCCCGAGCGGTAGCGAGATGTGTGAGGTAAGATACACCGCTGGCGCTTTTAATTTTTCTTATTAATTTTTTTGTTTCACCCTCTGACTGGTGGGACCCAACGTACTACATGGAGAGAGGTAAGGTGACTAAGGCTGCATTATTTCTGCAGCACCGTGGATAGTCTTACCACCAAAGCCACATGACACGATTATGATTGAAATCCCAATGACTCCCACACACACACACATAAACACGACATGCTTGTCACACGAATGCAGGAATGTATAAAAGGTTATTTTCCCCTCGTTGAACATAACGGGGGGGTTGTGTAGCTGGTTAGCCTGTTCGCTCATCAAACTTGAGGTCTCGGGTTCGATAACTACAGTTGAGCATAATTTGTGCTAGGAGGATTCTTTGACTGGTCAAAATGGATGGATACGGAGCTATACGATCTCGTAGTGACAGTAGTTACCGTATAATCACCTCATCACGTATAAGCTGCAGCCTCGGCACTTGTTTTCTAACGTTTGCACGCTTCACTCTCTCTCTCCAGTATATATATACATGCTGGAGCCTCAGTGCTTGTAGATGCTCTCTTCAAACTCTCTCGCCCTCTCCAGATCTAAACAAGACTTCGTTGGCCTCTCTCTCCCCTCACAGCTGCTCAAAGAGCCGGCAGGATCCGTCCGCCGGGAAGGGAAGGAGGCTTAACGCTGTCGCCGTCGGCGAGGGAGGGAATCCACTACCAGAGCAGTTGTTCACTTTCACCCAGCGGCGCCGCGGGAGGGCCTCCGACCCCTTCTTCTTCGCTGCCGTCCCGTCGCCCACTGAACCATGCCCCAAGAACATTAAGGTATAATTTACTTACTCCACATGCATTGCTCTAGCTGCATGTATACCATGTATCTAGGACGTGGTTCAAAGAGGAAAGGAGTGGGGGAAAGTAGTGGGAAAAGTTGTATATAGCATGAATCTAGGACGTGGTTCAAAGAGGAAATGAAGGGGAAAGTTGTATAGCATGAATCTAGGACGTGGTTCAAAGAGGAAAGGAATGGGGGAAAGTAATGGGGAAAGTTGTATCGCATAAATCTAGGACATGGTTCAAAGAGGAAAGGAAGGGGCGAAAGTACTAGTACAGACTGGCTATCCAGCACCTACGTTGGTCGAAAAGGGAAAATAATGACAAATGCAGTACGCACATCTGTAATGAACTGATCTTTTGTTTTGGGGGACAAGGCTGTAGAGTTTGAGCAGGACTAGATTTGCTGCGCTCACATAGGGAAAGGTGTCTAAAGATAAAAAAATTGGGACCAACACAAATATGCTCCTTGGTTGTTTGTTCTTTGTTGCAACAGACTGTGCATGAGCACAGTATATCGGTAGATGCACATGGTGTCAAAAGGCCCACCGTCCCCTGCAACTCATTAACTGTTGTTAATCTAAGGCCCTGCTTGGTTAAAACTCCCTAGTCCCTACCTACTTGGTTCCAGGGACTAAACATGGACTAGAGGTTATTAAATGACATGCTAAAAGACCATGTTACCCCTAGTAATGAACTAATAGAGACAAGGTGCGATGCTTGGCAGGGGAAACTATTGGAAAAAGTCCCAAAAAGACTCCCTCGGGGTCTCCTTTTTTTAGTCCCAAATGCCCACTTTTAGTCCCTAAAAGTCCCTCATGTTCGGTTTAGACGGGACTGACATGGAGTTTTTTTTAGTCCCTACACCAAAATGTCCCTGTAAACAAACACCCTCTAATAATGCCGCTGGAAAATTGATGCAATGCCATAGTTAAAAGCAAATTACATGTTCAACAAATTTTATTGTTAATATAATCTCTATGTTAATATTAATCAATGCCACCATTTGAGAAATGCTACTGTCGCTTTCTTTCCCATTTATATAAGGTAGATGCTTCTTTTTGTTGGCTTCTGTGTCATCCACCATTATTGACCACTAATTGTTTCCTTTGCACCTCTGTGTAAACAGGGTTATCTACTTCACCTCGTTGCCATTGTGATCTTTTTGTTGCACCGCACAAAAACTTTTTTAAGAGTGTTTTGTGCAGTTCAACCAAAATGTCACAATCGACAATGTTGCTTGATTGCTTGATCTTAGTGGAACTGCACAAGAGGAGATCTTACTTCCCATCCGTGTTGGCAAATTTGGTTCAGTTCTTCTTCTTGTGAGTTGTTTGAATTCGCATCATGAGAGGTCAAGATTAGTCTTCTTTCACATGATTCTGCAGTTGTGCTTTCATATGTTGTGCTACTTGTAAGATAATGTTGCTTGATTTTAGTGAACTGCACAAATGGAGACAAGACTTCCAATCAGTATGTGCACCCTAATATCCCATTGAGGTAAGATAAGGATATTTCACAACTGGCCTATTCGTATTTTGCCACTTTCATCAGAAAATTAATGTCATTGTTTAGTGCTATACTTGTGCTCCCTAATTGACATGCCAAATCTTACATTGAAGGTGAAGCTTGTCTGTTATTGAACCAAGTGATGAAGGGGAAGAACAAGCGGAAAAACAAAAATCCACTCCCGGTGCTGTAATGAAGCACTGGAACTGTGATGACACAAGTAATGATATAGTTTTGCATCTTAATTTATTGCTATGGCTGGAAAGAGCAATTGTTTTGCCACTGATTTGCTGACACTCTTAATGTAATACGTAATTATCTCTACTTGTGCAAACAGGGATCTTCTTTGAAGATACCATATATTTTAGTGGAACCGCACAAAAAGATGTTGGAAACATTAAACTAATCGAGGAGTATATAGTAAGCATGGCCACCACAGTAGATAGCAACAGATGGTTCCGGAGAAGTGCTTGATCTGTATGCTCTACACAATAAGCCTCCTGACAAAGGTTGGAACTCACCCACTAATTCATCCATATGATTGAGCTTTGCCATCTCTACTGGTGTTGTGCTATTGTTTAGATACTGTCATGAAAAAGTGGTATTGTCCTTGAGAAGTGCTTCATCTGTGCTGTTTTAAGTATTTCCTTTCCTTTTTTTCGAGCAAATAGGGATGCTAGCATTTAGTTGTCCTCTTGTCTTTACACAACATGATCATCTTCCTCTGAAGAAGAATATGGAGTACATGAAGTGACTAGTTCCAATTATGCCAGGATGAAGAAGCCCTGTCTATCTTCTCATCAGAAGGAGCAGTTGAAGGATAGTTACATTACTCCCCACAAGACCAAACTAACTTCAGCTCAGAAGGACTGACAAATCTCCATTTTTTTGCTGTGATGCGTGAGTACAATGTTGTTCTAGGATTCTCATCAGAAGGAGCAGTTGAAGGATGGTTACATTACTCCCCAGAAGACCAAACTAACTTCAGCTCAGAAGGACTGACAAATCTCCATTTTTTGCTGTAATGCGTGAGTACAATGTTGTTCTATGATTCTTTCTGGTGAGTTCCATTTTTCTAAAAGTGTGCTCTACATGGACCATGTAGGTGCCTGTCTAAACTGTCAATTCATAGTACAATTTGCTTTATACTAATCACTTTTTTTGTATTTGTGCAAACATGGGTGATCAGCTTGATTTCAATGGGAACTGCACAAAATATTCATGAATACATCGAATCATTTATTTTCACCACAAGAAAGGAGGTGCCGATAAGTTCAAGGCGTCGCAACATATAAGGGCAAAATCATACAAGCTACGCGTGAATTTGGTTGATTTTGGTGGAACTGCACAAAAAAAACAACTGGTTTATTTAGCACGAGGTGCCATGTCAATGTCCGAACTGATGGCAAACCCTGCCCATTCCACAATCGTAGGCATTTGATATTTTGGAATGGGACAACCTTGTCAAATTTTGCTCATTGATTTTAAGACATTCGTTTGATATTTTCAAATGGGACGCCCTTGTTGTCAGCAACTTCGATCAATTTTTTCTTTATTCTTTAGTTGTGAAGTAAATATTGCCTCTTACATGTGAGTCGTTGAGATGCATAATCAACGATTGTTTTGAATGTTCTCTATGAATTGACAACCCTATGTGTTTGATTGCAATGTACAAAAACGCTAAAAAGCTGCTCAAACTCTTTGTACTCCTTCTGTTCCTTTTTACTCCGCACATTGTGAAAGTGCATACTTTTTTGTATGAGATTGGTCAAAGTAGAGATACTTTGACTGCAGACAAAACTTGTATAGAAAGGACCGGAAGGAGTACATGTGAAACTACTGCAAACGAGGTGATCACCCTGGGAATAATGCTAGTACATATTGTTTTGCATGTTCATCCAATGCCGGTGATACAGGAATTTGAACTAATCGAAATAAATTCATTCATACATGGTCGGATTTCATTACATTTCATACATTCTTCAACTAAAATGGGGTGCGCTGGAGGTATAATTAATGAACCGAAGCTACCCGCCGGTGTCCCGCCGAGCGTAATCAGAAAGCTTGATTTAACCGCAGTGCAGCTGCGTGAATCGACATGTGGCCTGTTTTGCCAACGTGTCGACCAGCCAATCGCACCAGCAGCTAAGTAGAAGCAGCGTTCTTCTCCAACGCAGCTCTCGACTCATCGCCACCGCCAAGAAGCTAACCGGCCGTCAATGGTCAACCCGCCTAGCTTGGCTTCAACCGCAGGGTAGCAGCGGTGGCCTTACTTGGACCCGAGTGGCGGCGACCTACCGTGTTCCACTCTTCCTCTTTTTCTGTGTGGCGCGGCCTCGTTGGCAGCGGGGCGGGACCTCGGTGGAGCCGGCGATGTCCTCTGTCTCGTTGTCGGCGAGCAGCGCCTCGGCGGAGCAGTGGAAATCCTCCCCCATTTTGAAGGTAGGGTGGGGCCTCGGCTAAGCCGGCGATGTCCTCTTCCTCGTTGTTGGCGGGGCGGGGCCTTGGCAGAGCCGGCAGTGTCCTCTGCCTCGTTGTTGGTGCCACGGGGCCTCGTCGGAGCCGGCGGTGTCCTTTGCCTCGTTGTTGGCGCCGTGGAGCCTCGGCAGCGCAGGGCCTTGTCGACGCCAGCGGAGTGGTGACTTGTCGGAGCCGGCATTGTCCTCTGCCTCATCCTCGGTCTGGCCAAACAGTGCCTCGCCCGCTTCATTGCCCTCTTTGTAGGTGGCCGCAGCCTCCGCCACCCACATGCGGTACCGCCAGCGCTCGAGGCGGCCCTTGCGGGCGGAGCGGTACGAGTCGAGCAGTGCCTCCTGCTCCGCCCGCTTGGCGGCGATCTGCTCCTCCGCCTGCAGGTGCTCCTGGAGGAGATGGTGGTTGTAGACGGTGTCGGCCTGCACCTCCTGGAATTGCTCTTCACGCATCTGCCTCACCGTGTCCATATATTGGGACCGGGCCTCGCTGATGGTCATGGTGCAATGCACCAGCGAGGATGGCGCGGAGGAGGGGGTTGGCGCCGGATCGTCGACTACCAAGTTCTCCATTGGGACGTCATCGTCCTCCGGCTGCCTGCCGGCTAGCCGGTCGGCAGCAATGGCTGCCATCTCCTTGTGTTCTGTCGTCCGCCCGTCCCGAAGAGCGCTGGAACGCGAGGAAGCCATGGTGGGCAGTAGTGGTGTGGACAGGAGAAAGGGAACGGATGCGGATGACTGCGGCTATGGCCGCGTAGCAGTTTATATAGCAATTGTGGGCGGCGGAGGGACGGACGTGTGGCGCTGGAGTAGCCGCCTCGGCAACCGCGTATCATTAATGTGGGAGGCAGATGGACGGACGGACTACACTTGTGTCATTTGAAGGCGGAGCAATCGCCTGCACCGGGAAGCGGGGCGGGCGGCGCTGACTGTTTCGGGCGGAAAGCACGCGCGGGTGAGGAGATTACTTTACTTAGAGAGGATGACAATGGGGACCCACCAGGGCCATAGCCTAACGTACGCAAGTGCCTCCTTATTATATACTACTCCCTCCGTCCTAAAATAAGTGACTCAAAAATGACTCTAAAAAATGACTCAAATTTGTACTAACATAGTACAAAGTTGAGCCATTTTTGAGTCACTTATTTTAGGACGGAGGGAGTAGCATGTGCAATGCACGTCTTAAAAGAATGGAGTGATTTTGGAGTGTGACTCAAAAAATATAAAGGAGTGATTTTGATAAAATGGAATTCCACCCACAATTCTTTTTAATATTCATACAAAAAAGTGTACATTCACATCTAAAACACTGGAGGTTCAATAAAAAACTGTATGTTACTCTATTATTTTTTCTTCCCATTCTCCTCCCAAACCTTCTTATCTGGGTTCAAGTCGTCATGCGCTCAAGAAGTAAAATATAGCCCATGAGGCATCGCATATGGGCCTTTTTATCCTGGAAGGGCCATGTGAATATTCTAGAACACAGCAGAGGCAACACCAGTCTACTGTTCATGGCGAATCCGGCTGATCTTAGCCCTTGGATTTTGGAGACCAACGGTTATGATTGAAGCTCTGGATCCATCTCAAAACGGATACACTATATAGTAGTATAGATATAGATATAGATATAGATATAGATATAGATATAGATATATAAAACTATAATTTATTTTGCTTCCTCCTGGTTTCCTGACATCACGGTCCCACACCATTGTCAACCTATGTACTAGTCAATAAACGAGAGAATTGCACAAGAAGCGGCCGATAGCTGGGACCAAGCAGCTCGAGCAGTATTTGTGTTTTTAAGGTGTGAGCACAACAGAGTTTTTTGAAGTTTAGCCCAGATATTAATTCTTCTCCTCCAAACAACAACGAAAACATCGCTGCAGGTATTAACTGAGCGGGTTGTGGCCCATCTAGCCCAGGCCAGATAGCCAGCCCAAATATTAATTTTTTTCAAGCTGAAAATGGCTAGCCCAGCTATACTTTTTTTAGGAATACCCAGGCAAGGTCAAGTTGTTATTCTCCGCCCCGCTGGGCTACAAATCTTTCCTAGGAGAGATGCATTAGGCTTGACAAGAAAATGGGCTTTAAAAAATAATAAATGGGATGTAATTACAAAAACTGGGCAGTAACTATAAAAAATGCACCAAACAAGTAATTACTTTATAAAATATTATTTTTGGATATTGAAAATTTTAATTTCATTAATTGTTGCGAGCGCAATGTTTCGTTGGATTTTTACGTAATATAAATTTATATTGAAATTGTATTTAATCTAACTAGAAATTTTGGGATAAAAATATTTCGGATCCCATCAAAATGTGGGAAATTTTATTGAATTCTGTTTTGAACGGTTGGTTGAAATGGGCTGTACTTTTAACAAACTGTAAATGGGCTGTAGTAAATTCCTATAGAATTCAAAAATGGGCTGCACATTCTTACAAATCTCAAATGGGCTATAAGTTCTCTGCCACACACTTCTGGCCTTACTAAGTTGACGCGTCCCCTAAAAAAACAAAGTTGACACGTATGCAAGGCTTTGTCAACTTATAGTCAACACACAGTTCTAGCAGCAGTGGTCGTTGGATGTCCATCCAACGGATGCCGTGCTTCTTCTTCAATCTTGGATATTCTAGCTTCACCCGCTCAAAAAATGATTCCTCCCCCGGACATCTGGGGCGCACCATTTCGGAAGCTGACCTGTGGGCCTACTAAGTTGACGTACCAAGGGCTTTGTCAATGTAACATCCCAAATTTTGGAATGTTAATATAATTAATTGAACTGTTTGTTTGTTTGCTTGAGTGAATTAAACTTGAGTGAAATTTGAACCTTTTTAAAAACTTTTGAATGAGAGGGAATAAAATGACTTTCCCTTCTCCGGTAAATTCAAATTCATCCTATTAAAATCAATGAGAGAAGATGACATGACTTCTTCAACTATAAAGAATTTAAACGGAGTTTTGCAATTTAATTCTTTCAAATATTTGCACTTGCTTCTCTATTTTTCTTCCCCGAGAAATACCCCGAAAAATAAATTCTTGCAAGCAAGAAAGAGCGGAGGAAAATGACCCTCCAAAATCAGGGGCATTTTGAAAATATTTGAGCCAAGAAAAACCAAAGTTTTTATTTAAAAATTATTTGCAAAAAGAAATAAAGCCTTTAGGGATTTTCTGAAAACATTTTTTTAAGTTTTTATTTTGGCCGTGGGATAATGCTCATCATCTACATTTTATTTTTCTGATAATTTTAGTATATAAAAACTCTTTATTCCAATTGATTTGATTTCCTTTTATTGTTTTAGTTTCCTAATTTTAAAAATAGGAATGGAATCGCTTTTATTAGGAAAACCTGCTGGCCCATTAAGCACTTTCCTATTCTAGCCCAACAAGAGATCATCTCCTTCCTCTGTTACAGTAGCTTTCCATATCCATGGAGACAGGAATCTCCACCTTCCCGATCTCCCTCGTCTTTCCATCCCAGCGCCTCCCGAGACCGCCTATAAAACCCTCCCTCTCCTCGCTCCATTTTTCCCATCACCACGCCTCCCTGCCCGTAGCCACCTCGCCACCTTCCTCCTTTTCCTGCCTAGAACGCTCACCAGGAGCTCTCCTCGAACCTCCCCATCGCCCAGCGCCACCGCCCCAAGCGCCGACCCTCCTCCGCCACCCCCACCTCGCTTGGCGACCTCGCTCGCCGAGCAGCCCTCCACATCGCCGTCTCCTTCCTGCCATCTCTGCCTCACGTACAGGTAACTCCCTTGTTGTTTTTTTCGTTTTCAGATTTATTTCCGTAACAGATTTAGTTCCGTTCTTGTTTAGCTTATAACTTTTGATCTAGAAGTCCAATGATGCTGATTCTTTTTGCGTTAGATCACAATTTTCTTGTAGTTTCCAAAAATATATAATTTGTCTATGTTTGGATTTATAAAAATTGAGTTAGATCAGATTTGAATTAAAGTTTGTTTTGCTTATTCCGGGAGTTTAAAATAGGTTTTTAATTAATTCTTTTTGCTCCTGGTCTCTAGGACCTTTGTTTATCCAGTAGTATTTAGTATTTTATTTCTAGGTTAATTTAAATTAGGTTTTAGCAAAACAGTACTGTTTTATTATTAGTTCTGTTTTAGCTTTTTCTTTATTGTTTTTATTAGTTTTAAATTATTTCTTTTTGTCACTTTTGACAAAATTAGTTGTGTTTCTGTTAGACAACAGGAAATTTTTATTTTTATTTAAAAAATTTATTTTCCTTAGTTTTGTATGAAACCTTCTATAGGTCATAGTTAGAGTTTTATAAAAGCTTTTTATTTGTTTCTTTTTGCAAATAAAATTTTATGGAAAAAATACTTTCTGTTAAATTAGTTATTTTACATTTTATTTTCTGTTAATTTATTAGTTTAGTATTTTAATTGTTGTTAAGTTTTTACTTACGGCAAAACTATATTAGATGTTTGTAGCAAAGTCATAGATCTTCGTTAGTAGTTTTTCTTTGTAGTTTTATTTGAAGTTTCTTTTGATTTTGTTTGAGTTTTATTATCGATTTTCCTTGCTGTTTTGATTGTTAATTCGAGTGCTAAAATTGTTTGCTAGGATGTTTGCTTATGTGAATGCTATGTTGACTATATAGATTTTCAACGGAGTGACGATTAGTTCTACCAAGTCATTTTCCGACAGCGTTGTTATCTTCATCAAGTATTACCGAGCAAGTTCACTTTGACCATGTTTTCATACCTATGTGTTTTATTGCATCTAGTGTCATCTTCGCAACAATCCCTCCAGAGTGATATTGAATCCTTGTAGTTGAGTAGTATGCATGAGGTAGGAACCCATCACCCTGTTACCAAGCCCGGACGTTATTTATTTTAATGCTACGCTATAGTAGACGGGTTGGTATGAGTGCTCGGAGTGGTGTGAGAATGGAGGATCTACGCCAATGACGACAACTCCATGATGGAATCTGCAAGGACTGCACCTTCAAGACCTCAAGACTTCAAGACTCGAGACAAGAATTCAATACACACTCTTGGGTGAAGGACGGTTGACGGCACCCTGTAGACACCAGTGGTTGGCCGGCATGCATGGAGATGCGCCATGACAGGTAGCGGAAATCTTCACCCAGACTCTAAGTGACGTAAGAATACTTCATGACCGAAGCTTACCTGCAACCGCAAGTCATTATGGGCTCGCTTGGTTGACCTTAGTAGTGACTCTGGCTGGGACGGTACTAGCAGATGTAGAACTACGGTAGGATGGGATGAGTACCGGACAGTGGTCGAGGAACTCTTTGGAAGACCATGTTTCGGTCATCTTGTTCTCAAACACTCTGAAGTGCGAGAACGTAAAAGAGGGATCGAATCTTGCGGGTAAAGTGTACAAACCTCTGCAGAGGGTTATAACCTAATCGATTAGCCGTGTCCCCGTTACGGACAATTTGAGCATCCGGACTTGGATCTATCTCGGAACTCTCAACACCGGATTGATAACTTAATTGTGGGCAACATATGATGATTTTGGGCTATGAGACATCGGTTGGCGGAACCATGTCAAGATAGAAAACTCCATAGTACAGACTTCATTTATTCCTTTGATGTAGGGAAAATAAAATCAGCTTTTACGCAAACAAAACTCAGATACAGAGCCATAAAGCCATATTGCATATAGTATAGTTTTATCATCTGTTTATTCATGTTGTGATCTTGCCGGTACATTCAATGTACTGACCTACACGGCTGCAACGTATCATGTTGCAGATATTTTCCTCGACGAGTAAGAGTACGGCATGTGGTTACGGTCTACACTCAACCTGCCGATGGCGTTGATGGGACTCCACACCCGCTTGATTGTTTCCGCTGAGTATTATGAGGTATATATCAGTTTTACGTTATTTATGCATGTGATTGCACTTTGATATATACATTGATGTACTGTGTGCCAAAGATACCGATCCGTGGATGGCACAAGAATACGCAGGCTTGACCGTCTGAGGTCGGGTCGCTACAGTCAACTTAGTCAATATAAACGGTTCTATCTGCAGTGCCGTACGATGTCCATCAAATGGCGTCGTGCTTCTTCAACCTCTGGTCTTCTTGCTCCAGCCGCCCAAAGCAGCGCCGGTCGTGCCGCCTGCTCCTGCCTCCCGTGGCCGGCCAGGTCTTTGCCGCTGGAGGCCTCAGCGCCCCCTACTACTCCCACCGCTGGCCAGGCCATCCCTCCACTCACCCACAGCCCCTGTTATACTGCGGCGATGGCAGCGCAGCCGAACCAGTGAACCCGTGTACTCATCTCCGCATGTGCATCCACTGCCGCGTCTTCCCCGGCTCCGCGTCGTCCCCTTCCTAGGCCTCTCCGTCGTCCACCGCCATGGTGCTCTCTGCGCGGCGTGGTCAACGTGGTCAAGGAACAACTTCCATCGGACGTGGACTGTACGTGGAGAAGCTAACATCTGGGTCCACGGCAGCCGCAAGGAAGTGCCTCCTTATTACGCACAAAATAATTATTCCTCCACCTGACAGCGGGGACCCACCGGACGGGCCACCATATTTTGTGAAAAAATGATTCGCCGCCTGACTGCTGGGATCCAACAGCTACATCTTCGCATGCAAGGAAGTGCGTTCGAAAAAAAACGATTCGCCTCCCTGACTGCTGGGACCCACCAGCTACATCTTCACACGCAAGGAAGTGCGTCCGACAAAACGATTCGCCCCCATGACTGCTGGGACCCACCAGCCACACCTTCGCACGCAAGGAACTGCATCCTGGCAAAAAAACGATTCGCCCCCTGACTGCTGGGACCCACCAGCTACATCTTCGCATGCAAGGAAGTGCCTGACAGTCGGGACCCACCTGGTCGACGTACGTAGGGTTGTCATTCTGGTCGCGAACGTGTATGTACATATATACTGGTGGATGTAGAGGCGCACACGTGTCGATGTAGAGGCGCGCACGTAGCATGTACACGTACGTACAACGGCCAGTGTGCAAGAAAGAAAATACGGTCACGTATGTGTACACACGGGCGGGGTCTCGAACGCCTACTCGTGCATACGTACGGCCAGGGCTCGTGTACATGGCTGGGTCGGAACGGAGTAACAGCGTCATCGTCGTGTTCACGGGGAGCCAACCGGCTGGGTCGGAACGGAATGCGTCGTCGTGTTCATCGGGAGGGCTTGGACGGAACAGGCAATGGAAATGACGCCTGGAGTACCGCGGAACGGAGGAAACAACCTTGTGTTCGATCAGCCATGTTCGAAACGGGATCCTGTTCATCGGGAGGGGTGTGGCGTACCGCAAAACGGAGGAAACATACCTCCTACGGTCGAAACAGGGGTCTTGTTGATCGGGAGGGGTGTGGCGTACCGCAAAATGGACGAAACGAACTTGTGTTGGAGCGCTACGGTCGAAATGGGGCCCCTCTTGATCGGGAGGGGTATGGCGTACCGCAAAATGGACGAAATGGACTTGTGTTGGAGCGCTACGATCGAAACAGGGGTCCTATTCATCGGGAGGGGTGTGGCGTACCACAAAACGAGACTCCACAGGATACTGTTCATCTCCACTGTCGACCTCCTCCAGCCTCCACGGGCTACCATTGACCTCCTCCAGCCTCCACGGGCTCCTATTCATCCAGCCTCCACCGTGCGCTACTCCACCGGCTACTGTTCAACCACCCCGCCACGGGCACCCCTCCATCGTCTACTGTTCATCCAGCCCTCCACACCACGGGGTCCTGTTCATCCAGAGGCAACGCCACCGATCAATTTTCATCCAACCCCCCGCAACGCTCACTGTTTATCCAGAGGCATCACCGATCGGCTTCAGTTAGCAGCAGTAGCGCGAAGGAATCACTCGATCGCTCGGGTTCAGTAACACGTCACCTGCAGTGCAATCACTTGGGTTCAGTTAGGCGACGCCTCACTCGGGTTGAGTTAGAGCCCAACGCCTCGCACACACGCGCGTACGGGTACGAGAGAAATGTGTATCGCTCGGCCCCCGACCACCCACCGTAACCGGGAACTTCCCGAAATTTTCCTCGCCCTCGCTTCTACCACGGTTTTTTCCGTCATGGACGGCCCAAAGAATGTCATGCAGCTGCGTCTCCGGCCCGCCCAGGATGAAAAGCCCATTTTTTGTCATGATTTTTTGTCATAGAAGTAGGAGCCCACCATATCTATGATGATACCGGGTTTTGTCACAATTATCGTCATACAAGCGTCATCAGCATGACCGAATTTTTTTCTTTCGTCCCAAAATGTCACGGATGTGTCTTTTTTTGTAGTGTTGGGGCGGCAACTGGCTCCGTCGGGCGAGGGGAGGGAGGTGGATCAGCGAGCTGCATAGCTTGTATTCGGCGGGCTACCCAGCCAGCTTGGATGCGGAATAACTACTCTTCGTAAGCCATTGTAAGAGTGGACAAAATGGTGAAGGAGGAGATAGGGGAGCGGCGGAGGTGGGCGATTCTTGGCCGGCGTTTCGCCTCATTTAAATAGGAGATTATATAGACGACGGACGGGAGGAGCTCGGCCGGCGTTGTGTTTAATGCCGGCCCGATCATGAACGGACGTGTGTCCAGAGTGGGTTTCTCGGCTTCCACACAGGCGGGTTTCATGGAGGTGTTTGAATGCGGCAAGGATGCGTGTTTAGCCGGGCATGCAGCGAGTGGCACCCTCGACTCTAACCTAGGACACCACACCGTTCTTCCACTGACGTGTGGGCTCTTCAGGTACATGACCTGCATGTCAGTGACCCAACACAGGCAACACACAACAGAGGAACCTTTGGTGGGCCAGGGCGGTCAGAAGCGGGCATTTTATAAACCGATGATTGTTAATTGAGTGTGACGTCATATTTTTCATGTAGATAAGCCTACTATGTTGATAGCCCGTTCGATATGTTGAAATTCATAAAGACCACTGCAATCATCAATGTCCTTCTTATCAGAGATAAGATTGATTAATACCCGTAACAATCCATGTCCTTAACAGAGGGTGCATGCACGTATAGGTTGAGCGTGTGTCTTGCGTCGTGTGCCGTGTGCATGCAGGCGTGCGAGTGTTGCGTGTGTGCAACGGTACGTTTCAGTGTTGCATGCATGGGTGCGTACGTGCGTGTGTTCGTGAGTGCATGTGTACGCAGTCGTTGTTGCACGCCCGCATGCGTGTGTGTACATTATGTGTACGTGTCGGTGTTGCATGCCTACATGCGTGTGTGTCTTCGCGTGCGTATGCATGTGTACGTGCGGGGTGAGGCTACACGTCAGTCGACTGACTTTTTCATCTCTGGTCATTAGATTTTCCAGCCGTTGGATACGAAATCAAGGGCCTCCAGCTTATCATTAAAAACTCCACCCCCCTGAGCCGCCAGCCACCACCGGATGAACCACCGGCCCCCGCCGCCCGCGGCCGCCCCGCCCTCCCCGAAACCACTCCCCACCGCTAGTCCGCCATCGCACCGCCATCCCTCTAGCCCCCCTGCCGAGCTTTTTCTCTGGCGATCCCCACCCCACCGCCCAATCGACGCCCCCCAACCGCCGGCGACTGCCAACCAAAGGTCCCACGACTTCGAATACCCACCGACCACTAATTTATTACCATTTCTGTCCTTCATATACGCGCTGGCACGTGGGCCCTATGGTAATGTGCACTGCTGAATGTGAACCGTTTGACTGGTCAATTGATCGTGTTGTCAGCAAATTACGGAGCTGTATGGTGAGCCAATGACCGTGTGATCACCCTAAAATGTACTCCTATTTTGTTAACACATTACAGACTCAAACTACCATTTCTTTCTTTCATATACGGGCTGACAAATTTGGGCCCCCACTTCTACGCCCGATGGTGCAACACTAGTTGCGCCACGTGGAACGTTTGGCTGGTCAATTGATTGTGTCATCAACAAAATACGGAGTTGTACGGGTGAGCCAGTGACCGTATAATCATGACATGTATTTGTTTAACACGGTACAGACCCAAGGGCTCATATATACGCGCAAGCACTCACCGCTATAAGTGCACACACACGGACCCTACCCCTATGAGAACCTTCGAGAGAGTGGGCCAGCATATATGATCTTGAGATTTTACGAAGTCACCATAGGTGCCTCGTAGTCGAGTGGAACGTCTCCTTCCACTGAACGCACATTGCCGAAAAATACTGAAATTAACACAAGATAAATGCGAGCACCGGGACTTTAACCTTGGTGGGCTCGAGAAACCACTGTCCTCCTAACCATCCAACCACATGTTGGTTAGCACGACAAAATGTATGTGGTGACCGTGATCAGCTTATTCTGAAATCCAGTGACCATATCGTGCTTTCGCTTCAAATACAATGACCGTAAGTTTCATCAACAAAATACGGAGCACACATCAAATGCAAAGTCTGTCAGTGTCATCAACAAAATATGGAGACATATCGTGAGCTAGATATCATTGTACTATTTTATATGCTTATTTTTTAGTGTCCGGTTGCATGTGTGGTGTGGTGGGCACATCATTTCTAGTTGTGGTGGGTCAACATGAAGACTCATGGGCCAGTTCCATCTTGCGCCACATATAGGTTGGACCGAGACACATTATACGAAGACCCATGTGGAGGACTCGGCGTACAACACAAAGCTACCAAAGTCGCGGAGGACTTTATCCCCACTGGTGATAAGCCTACTATATATGATTTGTAACCCTAGGCCTCGGTATGTTATAGAAGCTTGGGGGCTAGTTCGTCGATAGTATACACACACGCACAATGTTTGGTATTCACGTGTACTTTGTACACACCCCTATAACTAATATACAGTACCAGGAGTAGGCTCTTTCTTCAACAGCAAGGGTCCGAACTAGGGTAAAACTTTGCCTCAGACACCAGCCAGCCTAACGATCGAGGATATCCTACCGAATGATATGATGAAATCATATCTTCCAACTACTAAGAGAGAGGTGTGTCGGGGGCAATGTGTAGAGAGGCCTAACGATAATGTGCGTGTGGGAGACACGTAGGCACATATATGTGCGTATAGAGGGCTAGTAGAGACCGTGCATGTGTATATATGCATGTGAGAGAAAAAGTGTTTTCCAACTGAGATTAGTGAAAAGAGTGGTACATAGTAGTCAAAGAGAGAGAGAGAGAGAGAGAGAGAGAGAGAGAGAGAAAGATAGAGAGAGCATGTGCGTGAGACACCCCGACACCCTGAGAGAGATTGTGAGCATGTATGAAAGAGAGATGCCGATGCATATAAAGTGTGTGCACTTATGCGTTAGATAGAGAGATATATAACGCGTTTGTGAGAACGGGCTGAGGCATAGTGCATCTACGTGTAAAAGGCGGTTCTACGCATTAAATTAAAATATAAATGGCATTATTATTTTTGGGTGAGATCATGAATTTTTCAAATTGCGTATGGACGAAAATCGGTCTATCAGACACCCATACTCTATTGAATTCTAGAATGTGCATGTGTTTATTTCATATAATCGATCCATAGAGTGAGAGCGGTTTGAAATACAGGCAATGGATGCTTTTGCTATTCATATATAAACATTAATTAGTGCATTCCATGTTGTTAGTGTGAAGCACTTCATACATTTCTCACTTGCATGGAGACATTCCAAATTGCTAGCTACAAAATAGAATACATGTCGAATTCAACATAAAGGGGGCTTCGAAGATTCGAATTTATAGGAAGTGCATTCATCTACTAGAACCCGAGATAATGGCATTTGTAAATCAGATGTAAAAGGGGGCATCAATCTTTGTTGTGAGTTTGAACATGCTATATATATTCATACGCATATCTAACTTTTTTGCAACCAAGGAGATTATATCTCGAACCATGCATAAACCGAGGTAAGTTGCATATTTTTTAATATATACTCGTGTACAATGTATATTCAAATCTACCCCCTCCATTCCAAAATAATCGTAGCTTTAGGATTTTCAAGAGTAAAGATTTGTGAAGTTTGACAAATCTTGAAAGTTCAATTAAAGAGAACCGAAAACGTTAATGCTTCTGCTCCCAAATATTGAACGAAGCACCAAATAGGCATGTGGTCAGCCGAAACCGCGCGAGACTAATGTTTGGTGGTAGGAAATTAATGTCCTGACTCTGGCCTGTGTAGCCTATCGGCCCGATGTCCAAAGGTCTAAACCGGGGTAGGTTCGTAACTTCACCAAGACGCCAGTCTCAACCGCCTCCGAGAAGCATTCATACGCCGTGGGCGCCTAAACACCCATGCGCTCGCCCAAAATCTATTCCGCCCACATTTGGGACACCTGTGATTACTGTCCTACCCCCAATCCGCAATATGTCCGAAATTTTAGATGGGGGCAAAGTTTGTAACTTTCCCCAAATTACAAACAGGCGCGTCTCAAACCGAAACATTGTTCCCCCTTAGTTCCCTGCCTCCCTCTATTTCCCCATTCATACTCCATGGGCGCCAAAATGCCCTCTCCACCAGCCATGAAACCCCAGCCTCCTCCGCCCTCCACCCCATAGCGGCCAATCCACCGTCACCCTCCTCCATCACGCAGGAGCCGGTACCCCCGACATCGTCGTCCAACGCAACCGCAACCGCAACGCCCTCAAGGACTTAGCAGCTGAAGCCGAGGCAGAGCTGCCTCCACGACGCCGACGTCGATGTGCGTCGTACCAGAACCACTACGACCATGCCGTCCTCCGCCTCACTGTTGCCGCTCCACTGTCGCAACCGTCCACCGCACCGGAGATGTTCCCGCTACACCGCCGTTCGCTGCCTCGGATCTGGATCCCCGCTGCCGACAGACGGCCACCGCACCACACTCAACAACTTGGCCATGGGTTCGTCCAAGGCTCCACCATCCTCCACAACTTCTCGTTTCCAGCAAACCACAAGAAGATCGTTGGAAAAACTGAAGAAGGACACAGCACTGCCAGAAGAAAGAGGTACTCCTCTTCCCTTATTCATGCAAATCTTACGTCTCTGCTCACACAGTATTCATCCCACGAAAGAAACTAGTTGAGTGCTTCTTACTGCATCTTCTTTGTGATACTAAATGCACAAGGTTTCCTCCCTTTACTATTTCACCTTTGCTAGAGGTCAAGAGTCTACCTGGATTTCAATCCAGGTCACGAACAGCAATTAAAGAAGCAAGACCCGCTTAGGCGCTGGAGCACCTAGTCCGCATGTTCCCCGTGGAAGCGGCGATCGGTGTCTATCATAGGGGTGTGGGGCGAAGGAGCTACTTGCGCCCGATCCGGAGGTCGTGGGCTTGAATGGATGGCCGGCGGTGCCAAGCACGGCGGTGCGGTGAGGTCGAGGGGAGGGCGCAGGCAGGGGAGGAATACTGGGCCGGTGGTCGCTGGCGTTTCGAGGAAGATCGTCAACACTGACTGGCTGGAGGTAGATGAAGGCGATCTGCCCATTCTTTGTACATTGGACGGTGCAGAAAAAATGGACTGACCTATTTGTTTTCAGTCGACTATTATTTTCATAGAATCATGTAGTAATTTACTGTCCCATGCATATTGTAGAGCTATCATATATCTCCCTTCATTTATTTCTCACCGACCTTCTATCCGCTACCTTTACACTGTACTAATTGTGCACACACTTCACCCATACTCACACTATTGTTTTTTATGCATGGGTATTTCAGACTCTGACGTAGTGTTGATGAATGCAGAAAAGAAAAGACAGAAGTCGCTCCAGTGTAATTCGAAGATAAGCAGTAAGCGTGTCAGCACTTGATAATTCCCAAGTGCAGGGAATCATCGTAGCAATTCCCAAAGGTGGAAGTGATAAGTATGGAGTGTTGAACCCACAAGGAGCTAAAGGTAAGATCAATATTCTCTAAAGCCCTATCTGCCACTGATACGACTAATTTCACGCGGCACCGAACGTTTGCTTCCAACTAGCAACGAGAAATAAAACTATGTTGTGGGTATGTAGAGGATAACTTTGTATGATATCGGAGAGCTAAACTATAAAAGTAGGTGCTATTATCATAAAGTTAGAATATATTACTAAATAATATAAATAGCGAGTGTGGAATAATGATGGATCGGTGTGCGGAATTGTCCTAGGCAATTGTTAACAAGATCGGTAGTCGTCATTGCAATTTCATATGAGGGAGAGGCATAAGCTAACATACTTTCTCTACTTGGATCATATGCACTTACGATTGGAACTCTAGCAAGCATCTGCAACTACTAAAGATCATTAAGGTAAAACCCAACCATTGCATTAAAGCATCAAGTCCTCTTTATTCCCATACGCAACAACCGCCTTACTCAGGTTTCTGTTTCAGTCACTCACGCAACCCACTATAAGCGAATCATGAACGTATTGCAACACCCTACAGTGGGAATCCCTCACACTTGCGCGACACGGAGGGCACCATAGGACAGCACCAAGATAAACATACAACTCGTACCAATCTAGACAATTAATCAACCCAAAGATAAAAGATATCTACTGAAAACATAATAGGATGGCAACACATCATTGAATGATAATATGCGGCATAAAGCACCATGTTCAAGTAGGGATTACAGCGGGATGCGGGAGAGTGGACCGCGTAAAAGACATGAGGATGGTGATGTTGACGAAGACGATCACCGCACGATGATTCCCCTCCCGATGGCACTCCGGTGCCACCAAGAGAGAGGAGGAGAGGTTCTCCCCCTTGTGCTTCCTCCTCCATGGCTTTCCCCCTCTGGTCCTTGGCCTTCATGGCGATGATGGCCCCTCCGAGATCCTCCTCCATGGCTTCCGGTGATGATGGCCCCCTCCGGCAGGGTACCAGAGAGGGCCTAGATTGATTTCTCGTGGCTACAGAGGCTTGCGGCGGCTGACCTTCCGATCTAGGTTAATTCCCAAAGGTTTCTGTATTTATAGGAATTTTTGGCGTTGGTTTCACGTCAGGGGGTCTCCGGGCTGTCCACGAGATAGGGGGGCACGCCCTAGGGGGGCCCCACTCGTGGGCAGCCCGAGACTCTTCTGGCCCAACTCCGATGCTCCGTGGTCTTCTTTTGGTCCATACAAAATCCTCAAAAATTGGCACGTCAAGTGGACTCCGTTTGGTATCCCTTTTCTGTAAAACACAAAAACAAGGAGAAAACAGAATCTGGCACTGGGCTCTAGGTTAATAGGTTAGTCCCAAAAATCATATAAAATGAAATATAAATGCATATAAAACATCATAGATGGATAATATAAAAGCATGAATACTTCATCAATTATAGATACGTCGGAGACGACAAGATACCCAAGCTTAATTCCTGCTCGTCCTCGAGTAGGTAAATGATAAAAGAAATAATTTATGAAGTGTGAATGCTAGCAGGTGCACAAGTTCCATCAATGATAATTTCAATCACCTTTTCTAGCATCAATATGTGTCATAATAGTAGCTTATCTCATAAAACTTTTCATGATCAAGTAGCAATCTATTCACTATGGAAAGTATGGTTCAGAACCTTTCATTGAGAACTAACAAACTAAAATCTCAGTCATTGAAGCAATTGCAATTTATCATAACATCAGAAAGAGTCAAGAATAGAGCTCTTCGGCAAGTCCACATACTCAATTATCATATAGTCTTCTACAATTGCTAACACTCACGCAATACTTGTGGTTATGGAGTTTCAGTCGGACACTGAGAAAGATAGGGCTTATTGTGTTGCCTCCCAATGTATTCACCTTTAGGTGATGTCAACAATAATAGCCCATGCTAAATTACATCCAATTGGATATATATATCATGATCTTTCAAACACGAGGAGCTTGCCAAAGGATAAAATGAAAAAGGGAACGGTGAGGATCACCTTGACTCAAGCATAAAGTAAAAACATAAAGTAAAAGATAGGCCCTTCGCAGAGGGAAGCGGATGTTATCATGTGCATTTAGGGTTGGATTCATGAGATATTAATGCAAAAGAACGTCACTTTATATTGCCCCTTGTATGTGGACCTTTATTATGCAATCCGTCGCTTTTATTGCTTCCACAACAAGATCGTACAAAGATTATTTTCTCTGCACTAATAAGTCATACATATTTAGATAGCAATTTTTATTGCCTGCAACATGACAACTTACTTGAAGGATCTTACTCAATCCATAGGTAGGTATGGTGGACTCTCATGACAATTTTTACTCAATCCATTTGGAAGCACAAGTAGTATCTCTACTTGGTGCAAGGAATTTGGTTAGCGTGAGGGGGATAGGCAAGCTCAACATATTTGGAAGGTCAATGACAATATACTTTAACTGAGATGTGAGAAAACACAAATCATTACGTTGTATTCCTTGTCCAATGTCAACTCTTTTAGCATGTCATACTTAATGAGTGCTCCCAATCATAAAAGATGTCCAAGATAATATATTTGTATGTGAACCTCTCTTTCCTTATTACTTCCTATTAATTGCAACGATGACCAAAACTACCTTTACCAACTCTCAACAACTTTTATGCCACATACTCTTTATATGTGAAGTCATTAATATCCATGTTATAAGCATGATAAAACATATAGAAATTCAGATTCATGACATTCAATTCATTCCCCCATTTACTCATAGGATAAACATGAAGCACATGAGTAAATGACAAACTACTCCAAAAGATATGAGTGAAGGACACTGAGTAGTCAAATAATTAACTAGCCATGGGAGGGTTCCTTTTTTATTCAATATTCAGATCCAAAGATTTCATTCAAACAGCAAGTGATATTGAAAATACACTCCAAGCAAAACACATATCATGTGACGAATAAAAATATAGCTCCAAGTAAGATGTACCGATAGTTTTGAAGACGAAAGAGGGGATGCCTTCCGGGGCATCCCCAAGCTTAGGCGCTTGAGTCTTCCTTGAATATTACCTTGGGGTGCCTTGGTCATCCCCAATCTTAGGGTCTTTCCACTCCTTATTCTCCTCATATCGATATCTCGCCCAAAACTTGAAAACTTCAATCACACAAAACTTAATGGAACTTCGTGAGATAGGTTAGTATGATAAAGAGTAAAGCATGCACTTTGGTACTGTAAAAGACAAGGTTCACAATTGTTTTCACATAATGCCTACTGTACCATATCATTTCTACAAATTATATTGAGTAATATAAGCCATAGAAACTAGAAAACAAGCAAACTATGCAATGAAAACAGAATCTGTCAGAAACAGAACAGTCTGTAATGATCTGAACAATAACCATACTTCTGCTACACCAAAAATTATGAAATAAATTGGTCGACGTGAGGAATTTGTCTATTAATCTTCTGCAAAAAGAATCAACTCAAAATCACTCTTCTGTAAAACAATGACATCTATTCTCTTGAGTGCAAAGTTTCTGTTTTTTACAGCAATATGACATTAACTTTCACCCAAGTCTTCCCAAAGGTCTTACTTGGCACTTTATTGAAACAAAAGCTATAAAACATGATTACTACAGTAGCTTAATCATGTAAAAACATAAAAACAGTAAGGTTAAATATTGGGTTGTCTCCAACAAGCGCTTTTCTTTAATGCTGTAGCGACCCGACCTCAGACGGTCAAGCCTCGTGTTCTTTGTGCCATCCACACGGATCAAGATGCTGGCACACAGTACATCAATGTATATATCAAAGTGCAATCACATGTATAATTAACGTATAACTGATATATACCTCATAAGTCACAGCGGAAACAAATAGTCGGGTGTGGAGTCCCATCAACGCCATCGGCAGGTTGAGTGTAGACCGTAACCCTATATCGTAACTCTTACTCGTCGAGGAAATATCTGCAACATGATACGTTGCAGCCGTGTAGGTCGGTACATTGAATGTACCGGCAAGATCACAACATGAGAAAACAGATGATAAAACTATACTATATGCAGTATGGCTTTGTGGCTCGTGGTCTGAAGTTTTGTTTATGTAAAAGCTGATTTATTGTCCCTACATCAAAGGAATAAATGAAGTCCGTACTATGGAGTTTTCTATCATGACATGGTTCCGCCAACCGATGTCTCATAGCCCAAAATCATCATAAGTTGCCCACAATTAAGTTATCAATCCGGTGTTGAGAGTTCCGAGATAGATCCAAGTCCGTAGGCTCAAATTGTCCGTAATCGGGGACACCGCTAATCGATTAGGTTTTAACCCTCTGCAGAGGTTTGTACACTTTACCCGCAAGATTCGATCCCTCTTTTACGTTCTCGCACTTCAGGGTGTTTGAGAACAAGACGACTGAAACATGGTCTTCCGAAGAGTTCCCCTGACCACTGTCCGGTGCTCATCCAATCCTACCGTAGTTCTACATCTGCTAGCACCGTCCCAGCCAGAGTCACAACTAAGGTCAACCAAGCCAGAGATCATAGTGACTTGCGGTTGCATAGGTAAGCTTCCGGGCATGAAGTATTCTTCCGTCTCTTTGAGTCTGGGTGAAGCTTTCCGCAAGATGTCATGGCGCTTCTCCATGCATCCCGGCCATCCACTGGTTTCTCCAGGGTGCCCGTCAACCATCCTTCACCCAGAGTGTGTATTGAATTCTTGTCTCGAGTCTTGAAGTCTTGAGGCCTTGAAGATGCAGTCCTTGCAGATTCCATCATGGAGTTGTCGCCATTGACGTAGATCCTCCATTCTCACACCACTCCCGAAAGCACTCATACTAACCCCGTCTACTATAGCGTAGCATTAAAATAAATAACGTCCCGGGCTTGGTAACAGGGTGATGGGTTCCTACCTCATGCATACTACTCAACTACAAGGATTCAATATCACTACTGGAGGGATTGTTGCGAAGATGACACTAGATGCAATGAAATACATAGGTATGAAAAACATGGTCAAAGTGAAACTTGCATGGTATTACTTGATGAAGATAATAACGCTCTCAGAATAAAGAGTTGGTAGAACTATTCGTCACTCCTTTGAAAATCTATATTAAACAGACAATCATATAAGCAATCATCCTAGCAATCAATTCTATCAATCATAACAATACTCAATCAAAATAAAAGCAACAAAGAAAACCAAGTCGAAACCAAATGAAAAACTTCGAAAGAAAAATTCAAGGAAAAACTATTTGTGACCATCTCACACAAATCTTAACTTAACATCAATAAATTACTCTAACATTTTTTTACATCAAAGAATATATAAATCTAATTAAATAACTGAAAATAAATTACTAATTTAATAACTAACAAAAAGAACTAATATAAAACTACTATAACCATCTAGTTAATACTACAACAAATATAGCAACTAGCAAAACACTAAGACAACTATAACAACGAATCCTTTATTAAAACATTAATAAACTATACTAAATAAATATAACAACTAATGTGTTCACAAACAACAGAAACAAAAACAATATAACTTGAAGTGGAAAAAGAATTATTTTTAAAACTAATAAAACTATTTTTATCCACTATCACTATGAACTAAACAAGCAATTACAAAAAACAGTAGCTAAACACTAATAAATAACTACAAAAATTTATCTATTGTAGCTAAACATAAACATATAACAACAAGTGAAAATCTAAAAAAAGGAATGAACTAAAAATAATTAAAAACAGTAATTACATAACTAAAACAACTATATAAGCAAAATAATACTGTTTTTACTAAAAATCTAATTTAAAATACTCCAAAATTACCAAACTAAATCCTACAGCTAAAAAATATCACAAGTGACCAGGAGCAAAAAGAATTAATTAAAACCTATTTTTAAACTCAAGTTATGGCCAAAATACTAATCTGAACAAAACTTATCAAATTCAAATTTAAACTACTCAAATTTGAAATCCAGAGACACTAACAGAAACTTCAGCAAATTTGTGACACATAGCAATTGGAATCACTCAAAAATACTAAAAACTCTAAAAGATATGAATTTTCTAAGATTGCTATTTTCTGGAAAAAAATGAATTACGGGATTTCGTGGATCTCACCGGAGTAGTCGTCGGAGTTGGGGAAGAAGATCGGATCCGATGTTGCGGTTGCTCCTAGAGGAAAGGAGATCACGGGACGGTGGAGAGGAGATCATATAAACCTCAGGAGAGGTCGAGGGCGCGGCGGCGGCGGTGGTGTAGGGCGGCGGCGGCGGCGGCAAGTGGCGGCGGCGGCGCTGTGGTGGTGCTGTGCTGCTGCTGCTGCGAAGAGGAGAGGAGAGGAGTTGATTTGATGTGTTGGAGGGGGGGGGGGTGCTTGGGTATTTATATTGGGGAGGGGAGGGTTTTGCTTGAGGTAGGGGACAAGAAATAGACTAGGATTAGGAATCTTAGGACTAAAAACGGAATAAGGAAACGGGATCAAATCCTACTAGGATTTGTAAAAGAATAGGAAACCGAGCGGCTCCCTTGCTCCCAGGTGCGCGCGCGTGCTAGCGATGGCCTTGACCTCGGCCGGCCGCTGGCTTGGCGGCTTGGGCCTTTGGCCCAAGGCGCTGCGATTTTTTTAAAAACAAACAGAGAGGAAAACAAAATGATAAAATAAAATAAAATGAAAATATTATATAGGCATATAATATATCAAAATTTTCAAAAAAAGATTTCCTACATGATGAACATTATTCTAATGTCAAATAAAATTCACACAAATTCAAATAAAGCAAAGAGTGCTTCTGGTCCAATAAAATCCAACAAAATCATTTTAAAAATATCAAAATGAATTCAAATTTATTTCTCTCCATTTTTCTGAGGTAGGGAATCATGTTACCCTATTTTCCATATATTTTATTTTTGGAGAAAAATAATTTGAATAAAACTCAAATAACTCCAAATTGAAAAATAATTCAAAGAAACTTTGAATTTAATTCTTTGAAACTCCCAACTCATATTTCATATGTTTTAAAGAAGTCATTTTATCTTCTCTCGTGAAAATCATTGAGTTGCATAAAGTTTCAGAATTGGAAATATTTTCCAAATGAAATTCAAATATTTTCAACACCCCTTGTCATTTAAATAAATGGAATAAGTCATGTCATCTTCTCTCCGTGGTTTTGTGATGAAAAGAATTTGAATTCACGAAAAGCATAAAAGCAAAAATGAAAGTTTGGGAAAGTCCTTTTATTCCCTCTCATTTAACTTTCAAATAGTTTCGAATTCACTCACTTTCAGTCAATCAATCAATCAAAACTATCTATTTGTTTATAACATTCCAAAATTTAGAATTTTGGGATGTTACAAATGCCTTTTAGCTAGGCATGATGATTTCAATGATGCTCACATAAAAGATAGGAATTGAAGCATAAAGAGAGCATCTTGAAGAATATGACTAGCACATTTAAATATAACCTAATTCCTATGCCTAAGGTTTTTGTGAGAACACAACTTTTGGGAACAAGAATCAACTAGCATAGGAAGGCAAAACAAGTTTAACTTCAAAACTTAAAGCACATAGAGAGGAAACTTGATATTATTGCTACTCCTACAAGCATATATTCCTCCCTCATAATAGTTTTCAGTATCATCATGGATAACAACTTTTTTCTCATACTCAATTGGAACCTCTTCCGAAATAGTGGAATACTAACTAAAGTTGACAATCTTCCAAATCCACTTTCATAAATATCGTACGAAGATTCAACACCCTCCAAGATAGTGGGGTCACTAATTCCTAAAGTTGACACTCTTCCAAACCCACTTTAAATTATAGTATTATTCATACTCCAAAATATATAAGTGAAGTTCCTGGAGCATTCTACAATTAATATAGACTAGCCAATATCCACGCTCAAATTATATAAATGAAGCGCACGAAGCATTCTATAAAACCATACTCAAACGATTTAAGTGAAGCACAAAGAGCAATTCTATAAGATCATACTTAAAAGATATAAGTGAAACTCATGAAGTATAAATCAATGAAGAGCTATGTCATAATATCATGATTCTTAAAGAAAAATAAAAACACAAAGGACACGAATCATGTGAACAAAGCAAAAACCAAGGTATACCGATATTTGTTGAAGAAGAAAGATGGGATGCCAACCGGGGCATCTCCAAGCTTAGATGCTTGACTATCCTTTAAAATATTTACTTGGGGTGCCTTGGGCATCCCCAAGCTTGAACTCTTGTCTCTCTTTATTCTTCTCACATCGGTAACTCCTCGTTCTTCAAACACTTCATTCACAAAAACTTAATCAAAAACTTGTGAGATCCGTTAGTGTAATAAAGCAAACTACCACTTTAAGGTAATGTAATTAACTCATTCTTTATTTTTATTGGTGTAATATCTACTGTATTATAACTTCTCTATGGTTCATACCCTTACATACTAGCCATAGATGCATCAAAATAAGCAAACAACACACAAAAAACATAATCTGTCAAGAACAGGACAGTCTGTAGTAATCTGGAAGTTTAGTAAATTCCGTAACTCCACGAATTATGAAATAAATTTGACAATTTGAAAAATTTGTACAGAAGTAATGTGCAAAAAGTTTCAGACCCATTTGACTTTCCAGTAAAGAAATGTAAATTCATGCACTACAGCCAAAGTTTCTGTTTTTGTTCTGCACATAGTAAGCAAACAATCTTATCATACTAAAACCAAAGCTTGCCACATTATTTTTATATTAAAAAGGATATATACAAGGGTATAATTATTTACAGAGAAACTTACATGAAAAATTCTACATTGTTTCCGTGAGCATGAACACAAGTGCTCAAGGTCGACCTTCACTTCTTCAATGCATAACTTTCCAATCACTTCTCTTTTTGAAAAAAAAATTAGGCATGAGAGGCAAGTAATTCTTTTTTGGTATCTTCATTCTTTTTAATTTTTTTATGTTTCACCCACAACTACACAGAAACAAAAAGGAAAAATAAAATCTACTTAGTGAAGAAAGAAAACAAGCACACACGAGAATATCCACCCCACGCTATTGCTCCCCCGCAGCGGCGCCAGAAAAGAGCTTGATAATCCCCAAGTGCTGGGAATCATCGTAGCAATTCCCAAAGCTGGAAGTGATAATTATGGAGTGTCGAACCCACAAGGAGCTAAAGGTAATATCAATATTCTCTCAAGCCTTATCTGCCACTGATGCGATTCTATGTGCACCGAACGTTTGCTTCCAAATAGCAACGAGAAATAAAACTATGTTGTGGGTATGTAGAGGATAACTTTGTATGATACCGGAGAGCTAAAATATAAAAGTAGGTCCTGTTATCATAAAGTTAGAATATATTACTAAATAATATAAATAGCGAGTGTTGAATAATGATGGATCGGTGTGCGAAATTGTCCTCGGCAATTGTTAACAAGATCGGTAATCGTCATTGCAATTTCATATGAGGGAGATGCATAAGCTAACATACTTTCTCTACTTGTATCATATGCACTTATGATTGGAACTCTAGGAAACATCTGCAACTACTAAAGATCATTAAGGTAAAACTCAACCATAGCATTAAAGCATCAAGTCCTCTTTATTCCCATAAGCAACAACCCCCTTACTCGGGTTTCTGTTTCAGTCACTCAAATAAGCGAATCATGAACGTATTGCAACAACCTACAGCGGGAATCCCTCACTCTTGCGCGACACGGAGGGCACCATAGGACAACACCAAGATAAAACATACAACTCGTACCAATCTAGACCATCAATCAACCCAAAGACAAAAGATATCTACTCAAAACATCATAGGATGGCAACACATCATTGAATGATAATATGCGGCATAAAGCACCATGTTCAAGTAGGGATAACAGTGGGATGCGGGAGAGTGGACCGCGTAAAAGAGATGAGGATGGTGATGATGATGGTGATGTTGATGAAGACGATCACCACACGATGATAACCCTCCTGATGGCACTCCGGTGCCACCAAGAGAGAGGAGGAGAGGTTCTCCCCCTTGTGCTTCCTCCTCCATGGCTTTCCCCCTCTGGTCCTTGGCCTTCATGGCGATGATGGCCCCTCCGAGATCCTCCCCCATGGCTTCCGGTGATGATGGCCCCCTCCGGCAGGGTGCCAGAGAGGGCCTAGATTGATTTCTCGTGGCTACAGATGCTTGCGGCGGCGGACCTTCCGATCTAGGTTAATTCCCAAAGGTTTCTGTATTTATAGGAATTTTTGGCGTTGGTTTCACGTTAGGGGGGTCTCCGGGCTGTCCACGAGGTAGGGGGGCACGCCCTAGGGGGGGCGCCCCCCCACTCTCGTGGGCAGCCCGAGACTCTTCTGGCCCAATTCCGATGCTCCGTGGTCTTCTTTTGGTCCATACAAAATCCTCAAAAATTGGCACGTCAATTGGACTCCGTTTGGTATCCCTTTTCTGTAAAACACAAAAACAAGGAGAAAACAGAACTGCACTGGGCTCTAGGTTAATAGGTTAGTCCCAAAAATCATATAAAATGAAATATAAATGCATATAAAACATCATAGATGGATAATATAAAAGCATGAATACTTCATCAATTATAGATACGTTGGAGACGTATCATCATACCCAAGCTTAATTCCTGCTCGTCCTCGAGTAGGTAAATGATAAAAGAAATAATTTATGAAGTGTGAATGCTAGCAGGTGCACAAGTTTGATCAATGATAATTTCAATCACCTTTTCTAGCATCAATATGTGTCATAATAGTCGCTTATCTCATAAAACTTTTCATGATCAAGTAGCAATCTATTCACTATGTCAAGTATGGTTCAGAACCTTTCATTGAGAACTAACAAACTAAAATCTCAGTCATTGAAGCAATTGCAATTTATCATAACATCGGAAAGAGTCAATAATAGAGCTTTTCAGCAAGTCCACATACTCAATTATCATATAGTCTTCTACAATTGCTAACACTCACGCAATACTTGTGGTTATGGAGTTTCAGTCGGACACTGAGAAAGATAGGGCTTATTGTGTTGCCTCCCAACGTATTCACCTTTAGGTGATGTCAACAATAATAGCCCATGCTAACTAACATCCAATTGTATATATATATCATGATCTTTCAAACACGAGGAGCTTGCCAAAGGATAAAATGAAAAAGGGAAACGTGAGGATCACCTTGACTCAAGCATAAAGTAAAAACATAAAGTAAAAGATAGGCCCTTCGCAGAGGGAAGCAGAGGTTATCATGTGCGTTTAGGGTTGGATTCATGAAATATTAATGCAAAAGAACGTCACTTTATATTGCCCCTTGTATGTGGACCTTTATTATGCAGTCCGTCGCTTTTACTGCTTCCACAACAAGATCGTACAAAGATTATTTTCTCTGCACTAATAGGTCATACATATTTAGATAGCAATTTTTATTGCCTGCAACATGAGAACTTACTTGAAGGATCTTACTCAATCCATAGGTAGGTATGGTGGACTCTCGTGGCAAAACTGGGTTTAAGGATATTTGGAAGCACAAGTAGTATCTCTACTTGGTGCAAGGAATTTGGTTATCGTGAGGGGGATAGGCAAGCTCAACATATTTGGAAGGTCAATGACAATATACTTTAACTGAGATGTGCGAAAACACAAATCATTACGTTGTCTTCCTTGTCCAATGTCAACTCTTTTAGCATGTCATACTTAATGAGTGCTCCCAATCATAAAAGATTTCCAAGATAATATATTTGTATGTGAACCTCTCTTTCCTTATTACTTCCTATTAATTGCAACGATGACCAAAACTACCTTTACCAACTCTCAACAACTTTTATGCCTCATACTCTTTATATGTGAAGTCATTACTATCCATGTTATAAGCATAATAAAACATATAGAAATTCAGATTCATCACATTCAATTCATTCCCCCATTTACTCATAGGATAAACATGAAGCACATGAGTAAATGACAAACTACTCCAAAAGATATGAGTGAAGGACACTGAGTAGTCAAATAATTAACTAGCCATGGGAGGGTTCCTTTTTTATTCAATATTCAGATCCAAAGATTTCATTCAAACAGCAAGTGATATTGAAAATACACTCCAAGCAAAACACATATCATGTGACGAATAAAAATATAGCTCCAAGTAAGATGTACCGATAGTTTTGAAGACGAAAGAGGGGATGCCTTCCGGGGAATCCCCAAGCTTAGGCGCTTGAGTCTTCCTTGAATATTACCTTGGGGTGCCTTGGTCATCCCCAATCTTAGGGTGTTTCCACTCCTTATTCTCCTCATATTGATATCTCACCCAAAACTTGAAAACTTCAATCACACAAAACTTAATGGAACTTCGTGAGATAGGTTAGTATGATAAAGAGTAAAGCATGCACTTTGGTACTGTAAAAGACAAGGTTCATAATTGTTTTCACATAATGCCTACTGTACCATATCATTTCTACAAATTATATTGAGTAATATAAGCCATAGAAACTAGAAAACAAGCAAACTATGCAATGAAAACAGAATCTGTCAGAAACAGAACAGTCTGTAATGATCTGAACAATAACCATACTTCTGCTACACCAAAAATTATGAAATAAATTGGTCGACGTGAGGAATTTGTCTATTAATCTTCTGCAAAAAGAATCAACTCAAAATCACTCTTCTGTAAAACAATGACATCTATTCTCTTGAGTGCAAAGTTTCTGTTTTTTACAGCAATATCACATTAACTTTCACCCAAGTCTTCCCAAAGGTCTTACTTGGCACTTTATTGAAACAAAAGCTATAAAACATGATTACTACAGTAGCTTAATCATGTAAAAACATAAAAACAATAAGGTTAAATATTGGGTTGTCTCCAACAAGCGCTTTTCTTTAATGCCTTTTAGCTAGGCATGATGATTTCAATGATGCTCACATAAAAGATAGGAATTGAAGCATAAAGAGAGCATCTTGAAGAATATGACTAGCACATTTAAATATAACCTACTTCCTATGCCTAAGGATTTTGTGAGAACACAACTTTTGGGAACAAGAATCAACTAGCATAGGAAGGCAAAACAAGTTTAACTTCAAAACTTAAAGCACATAGAGAGGAAACTTGATATTATTGCTACTCCTACAAGCATATATTCCTCCCTCATATAGTTTTCAGTATCATCATGGATAACAACTTTTTTCTCATACTCAATTGGAACCTCTTCCGAAATAGTGGAATACTAACTAAAGTTGACACTCTTCCAAATCCACTTTCATAATATCGTACGAAGATTCAACACCCTCCAAGATAGTGGGGTCACTAATTCCTAAAGTTGACACTCTTCCAAACCCACTTTAAATTATAGTATTATTCATACTCCAAAGTATATAAGTGAAGTTCCTGGAGCATTCTACAATTAATATAGACTAGCCAATATCCACGCTCAAATTATATAAGTGAAGCGCACGAAGCATTCTATAAAACCATACTCAAACGATTTAAGTGAAGCACAAAGAGCAATTCTATAAGATCATACTTAAAAGATATAGGTGAAACTCATGAAGTATAAATCAATGAAGAGCTATCTCATAATATCATGATTCTTAAACAAAAATAAAAACACAAAGGACACGAATCATGTGAACAAAGCAAAAACCGAGGTATACCGATATTTGTTGAAGAAGAATGATGGGATGCCAACCGGGGCATCCCCAAGCTTAGATGCTTGACTATCCTTTAAAATATTTACTTGGGGTGCCTTGGGCATCCCCACGCTTGAACTCTTGTCTCTCTTTATTCTTCTCACATCGGTAACTCCTCGTTCTTCAAACACTTCATTCACAAAAACTTAATCAAAAACTTGTGACATCTGTTAGTGTAATAAAGCAAACTACCAATTTAAGGTAATGTAATTAACTCATTCTTTATTTGTATTGGTGTAATATCTACTGTATTATAACTTCTCTATGGTTCATACCCTTACATACTAGCCATAGATGCATCAAAATAAGCAAACAACACACAAAAAACAGAATCTGTCAAGAACATGACAGTCTATAGTAATCTGGAAGTTTAGTAAATTCCATAACTCCATGAATTATGAAATAAATTTGAAAATTTGAAAAATTTGTACAGAAGTAATGTGCAAAAAGTTTCAGACCCATTTGACTTTCCAGCAAAAAAATGTAAATTCATGCACTACAGCCAAAGTTTCTGTTTTTGTTCTGCACATAGTAAGCAAGCAATCTTATCATACTAAAACCAAAGCTTGGCACATTATTTTTATATTAAAAAGGATATATACAAGGGTATAATTATTTACAGAGAAACTTACATGAAAAATTCTACATTGTTTCCGTGAGCATGAACACAAGTGCTCAAGGTCGACCCTCACTTCTTCAATGCATAACTTTCCAATCACTTCTCTTTTTGAAAAACTTTTTTAGGCATGAGAGGCAAGTAATTCTTTTTTGGTATTTTCATTCTTTTTAATTTTTTTATGTTTCACCCACAACTACACAGAAACAAAAAGGAAAAATAAAATCTACTTAGTGAAGAAAGCAAACAAGCACACACGAGAATATCCACCCCACGCTATTGCTCCCCCGCAGCGGCGAGAAAAGAGCTTGATAATCCCCAAGTGCTGGGAATCATCGTAGCAATTCCCAAAGCTGGAAGTGATAAGTATGGAGTGTCGAACCCACAAGGAGCTAAAGGTAAGATCAATATTCTCTCAAGCCTTATCTTCCACTGACACGACTCTATGTGCACCGAACGTTTGCTTCCAACTAGCAACGAGAAATAAAACTATGTTGTGGGTATGTAGAGGATACCTTTGTATGATATCGGAGAGCTAAAATATAAAAGTAGGTGCTGTTATCATAAAGTTAGAATATATTACTAAATAATATAAATAGCGAGTGTGTAATAATGATGGATCGGTGTGCGGAATTGTCCTAGGCAATTGTTAACAAGATCGGTAGTTGTCATTGCAATTTCATATGAGGGAGATGCATAAGCTAACATACTTTCTCTACTTGGATCATATGCACTTATGATTGCAACTCTAGCAAGCATCTGCAACTACTAAAGATCATTAAGGTAAAACTCAACCATAGCATTAAAGCATCAAGTCCTCTTTATTCCCATAAGCAACAACCCCCTTACTCGGGTTTCTGTTTCAGTCACTCAAGCAACCCACTATAAGCGAATCATGAACGTATTGCAACACCCTAAAACGGGAATCCCTCACTCTTGCGCGACACGGAGGGCACCATAGGACAGCACCAAGATAAAACATACAACTCGTACCAATCTAGATCATCAATCAACCCAAAGACAAAAGATATCTACTCAAAACATCATAGGATGGCAACACATCATTGAATGATAATATGCGGCATAAAGCACCATGTTCAAGTAGGGATTACAGCGGGGTGCGGGAGAGTGGACCGCGTAAAAGAGATGAGGATGGTGATGATGATGGTGATGTTGATGAATACGATCACCGCGGCGATGATTCCCCTCCCGATGGCACTCCGGTGCCACCAAGAGAGAGGAGGAGAGGTTCTCCCCTTGTGCTTCCTCCTCCATGGCTTTCCCCCTCTGGTCCTTGGCCTTCATGGCGATGATGGCCCCTCCGAGATCCTCCTCCATGGCCTCCGGTGATGATGGCCCCCTCCAGCAGTGTGCCAGAGAGGGCCTAGATTGATTTCTCGTGGCTACAGAGGCTTGCGACAGCGGAACTTCCGATCTAGGTTAATTCCCAAAGGTTTCTGTATTTATAGGAATTTTTGGCGTTGGTTTCACGTCAGGGGGTCTCCGGGCTGTCCACGAGATAGGGGGGCACGCCCTAGGGGGGCGCCCCCCACTCTCGTGGGCAGCCCGAGACTCTTCTGGCCCAACTCCGATGCTCCGTGGTCTTCTTTTGGTCCATACAAAATCCTCAAAAATTGGCACGTCAAGTGGACTCCGTTTGGTATCCCTTTTCTGTAAAACACAAAAACAAGGAGAAAACAGAAACTGGCACTGGGCTCTAGGTTAATAGGTTAGTCCCAAAAATCATATAAAGTGAAATATAAATGCATATAAAACAACATAGATTGATAATATAAAATCATGAATACTTCATAAATTATAGATACGTTGGAGACGTATCAGCGCTCTAATGGGTGAAGTGTCAGCAGTTGGAGACAGTAAACTTAGCTCTACAGTTGATGATCTCAATTTCCACACACAACCATCACAGGTGCTTGCTTTAACTTCGCTCTGTCAAATGTGGTTGCATGTTGCATATGGTGTCTAGCTTGTATTGCTTCCAATTTGGTTAAATTGCATCTGCTTACTTTACACATTATACCTTTGATAATGACATGCCTTCATGTTTTTGATACATCAAACTAATGCTCTTTTGTATCCCTCGTCAATCACTTATGATGAGACTGTCACCCGGGTGGGTTACTGTGAGACGCCCTACTCGTTTAAAGTGTGAAGTGCCATCCTCCCCACATGATTCTCAAGAAACAGCAAGGCTAAATGAAGATAGTCAACGTAGCTCTCTAGTTGATCACCTCAATTCCCCCACACCACCATCGCAGGTGCTTGCTCTTACTTGGCAGTGTGATATGTGGTTGCATTTTGCATATGGTGTCTACCCTGTAATGCTTCTAATTAGGGTAAATTACATCTACTTAGTTAACACATTATACCTGTGAATATGACATGCCTTCCTGTTTTTGGTACACACTACGTCTTTCTATTAACCATGTTCTTACATCAAACTACTTTTCTTGTGTATCCCTCATCAATCACTTCTGACGATACACCTTCAAGTTGACAAAGGTAATATTGGTTGCATCTTGCATATCATTTCAAACATGTATTGCCTCTAATTTGTTGAAGTGCCACTTATAATGAGACACATCTAACTTGTTAGAGTGATTTTGGTTGGATCTTTCATATGGTGTCTAGATTGCATTGCTTCCAATTTGTTGAAATGCCTTCTGCTTAGCGTTTTTCATACATATTCCATCCTCCTACAATGTGGTTGCCATACATAAAATTTGTGTTCGTCAGTATCATGCATCAACGAATTTGGAAGTGAGAATTTCATTCCTTGTTCTTGTGTGTTTACTTGACAAGGCAAAATCTGAAAGGACGAAGGCACGGAATGATGGTGGTCTTCTGAAGCAACCGAAACAGATGATCTCTGCAGATTTTCCTGCTACTCGTACTGCAGTGCTAGTTCCAAATGTCATCTCCCCTACTCCACAACCCAAGGTGCTTGCTCAAACATGGCAGTGTGATATCTGGTTGCATGTTGCATATGGTGCCTAGCTTGTATTGCTCCTAATTTGTTAAATTGCATCTCCTTAGCTTACACATTATACATGTGAATATGACATGCCTTCCTGTTTTTGGTACATACTACATCTGCCTATCACACCATGTTCTTACATCAAACTACTGTTCTTGTGTATCCTGCATCTATCGCTTATGATGAGACAGTCATGCGTGTGGGTTAATATGAGACGCACTACTCTTATAAAGAATGCAATTTCATCCTCTCCACATGATTCTCAAGAAACAGCAAGCCTAAATGAAGATATTGAACGTATCTCTATAATTGAAGACCGCACTTCCCCTAAACCACCATCACATGTGCTTGCTCTAACTTCGTAGTGTGATATGTGGTTGCATGTTGCATACGGTGTCTAGCTTGTGATGCTTCTAATTAGGGTAAATTGCATCTGCTTAGTTTACACACTGTACCCGTGAATATGACATGCCTTCCTATTTTTGGTACACACTACATCTATGTGTTAACCTTGTTCTTACGTGAAACTACCTCTCTTCTATATCCTGCATCAATCACTTACGACGAGTCACCTTTATTCATTGCATATTGCATATTATTTCTAGCCTGTTACCATACATTTGTTAGGGCATCCTTTTAATTTGGCATAGTGATATTGGTTTCATCTTTCACATGGTTTCTAGCTTGCATTGATTCTAACAAGTTCAAGCACCTTGTGCTTAGTTTACACTTTATACATCATACATGTCAATATGTCACGCCGTCCTGTTTTTCATACATATTCCATCCTCCCACTAATAGGGAAAAGCCTAGCATCAGCGCGGGTTTTGGGCCTATTAGTAGCGCGGGGGCCGGCGCTACTAATAAGGTGCTACAACTAACGTATAGCGATGGCCTTGGGTGCCACCCAGCGCTACTACTACGTCCTTTAGTAATGGCGTGGGTAAAAACCCGCGCTACTACTACCAGCGCGGGTTTTTTTTTTATTTTTTTCAAAAAAATATTTCAATTTTTCCCTAATTTTCAAATTTCTGAATTATTTTAACCTCAAATCTCTAATCAACCCTCATCGCTGCTCAATTTAATCTCTAATCACCCCTCATCATTCCAAATCATCTAACTTCCCGGACGGTCACCCATCCTCTCACTACTCCAGCCTGAGCACGCTTAACTTTCGAGTTCTATTCTACCTCGTTTCCAAGTCTGCACTTGTTGTTTTCCTAACAATAGTAAGATGTCAATCCTATTAACCTCAGGAATTGAGCTTGAGCACGAAGTCACACATTTCACTATTTGAGTTTGAAACTATTGTTCTAAAAAATTAGTAACACTAATATTTCTTGAATAATTAGTTTGACCAAAGTTTGACCACAGTTTGGCCATAGTTTGACCAGATTTGACCAAAATTCAAAAAAAACTAAAACAATTATTTAGTAACACTAATATTCTAGAAGAATTAGTTTGACCATTGTTTGACCACAGTTTGACCACACAGTTTGACGACACAGATCTTAAAAGCCCCGTAACTTTTTTCTGTTAGGTTTTTGAGGATTTTGAAAATGTTTAACGGGGTTCCCCTGGATAAATTTGGATGTAACTTTTCGAGTAGATGATTTTTCATATAAAAAACTTTTTCATCCGAGTTAGTATGCAAAAGTTATGCCCGTTTTTACAAATTCTCGAGAGATTTTGCAAATAAGTCGAAATTCATATTTGCAAATTTTCCCAACAACTAGACCACATATCACATGGGAAACTTATTTTCTTTTATTTTTTCGACATTTTCATCATTTTCTTTTATTTTTTTTGAAACTGAAAAGGCGATCCACGGGGGAGGTGGGGGTAGAGTTTGAAAATGGGACCTTTAGTAGTAACGCGGTTTTTTACCCCCTCGCTACTACTATGGCACCACTTAGTAGTAGCGAGGGCTAAAAACCAACGCTACTGCTATCAAACTTAGTAGTAGCGAGGTTTTAAAAACCCGCGCTACTACTATGGCATGTCCCGGGGGGCACGGTAGAGACCGCTTAGTTGTAGCGAGGGTTAAAAACCCGCGCTACTGCTATAAACTTAGTAGTAGCGAGGTTTACAAACCTGCGCTACTGGTAAGTAGCAGTAGCGAGGGTTTTTAACCCTCGCTACTAGTAACTTTCTGTGTATAGGATTTTCCCTAGTAGTGTCCTATCATGCGGCTGCCTTACATGAAAGTAGTGTTCGTCAGTATCATGCATCAATGAGTTATGAAGAGCAAATTTTATTCCTTTTTCTTGTGGGTTTGAATTGACAAGGCAAAATCAAGAAAGAGGAAGGAAAAGAGTAAGGAAGGCGATGATGGTGGTCCTCTGCAAAGAACGTAAACGGAGCATCTGCACTGATTCTCCTTGTACTGATAGTGCATTACAAGGTCCAAGTCTCCGTTCCCCTACTCCACCGTCCAAGGTGCTTGCTCTAACTTGGCAGTGTGATATCTGGTTGCATGTTGCATATGGTGTCTAGCTTGTATTGCTCCTAATTAGTGTAAACAACATCTGCTTAGCTTACACATGATACATGTGAATATGACACGCTTTCCTGTTTTTGGTACATACTATATCTGTCTATCACACCATGTTCTTACATGAAACTACTCTTCTTGTGTATCCTGCATCAGTCACTTATGATGGGACACCTTTAAGTTGGCAGTGTGATATTGGTTTGCGTCTTGAATATGATTTCTAGCATGTATTGCTTCTAATTTGATGAACTCCACCTATGACGAGACAGTATTAACTTGGCAGAGTGATATTGATTGCACCTTCCATATGGTGTCTAGTTTGCAGTGCTTCTAATTTGTTGAAGTGCCTTCTTCTTAGTTACCACATCATAGGTGTGAATATGTCATGCCGTTCATTTTTTTGTACATATTCCATCCTCGTATCTTGACTTTGCCTTTCATCAGAGTATTGTTTGTCAGTATCATGCATGAATGAGTTCTGAAGAGCGAATTATATTCCTTTTTCTTGTCGGTATGACCTCACAATGCAAAATCAATAAAGCTGAAGGAAATTGGCAAGGCATTGGATGATGATGGTCCTTCCGAGCAACTGAAATGGAGGTTCTCTACAGTTTCTAGTCCGCCATCCTCCCAACAAGATTCGCAAGACAACACAAGGCTAGACAGTCAACGTAGTTGTGTAGACGATGAGCACATCTCCCCTACTCCACCATCATAGGTGCTTGCTCTAACTTCTCACTATTATATGTGGTTGCATGTTGCGTATGATGTCTAGCTTGTATTGCTTCTAACTTGTTGAATTGCATCTGCTTACTTTACACATAATGCCTGTGAATATGACATGTGTTCCTGTTTCTACATCAGACTACTGTTCTTGCATATCCCGCATCAGTCACTTATGATAAGGCACCTTCAAGTCGCCGCTGTGATATTGGTTGTGTCTTGTATATGATTTCTAGCATGTACTGTTTCTAATTTGTTGAAACGCCATACAGTTTGAACTTGGCAGAGTGATATTGGTTGCATCTTTCATATGGTGTCTAGCTTGCAGTGCTTCTAATTTGTTGAAATGCCTTCTTCTTAGTTACCACATCATAGGTGTGAATATGTCACGCCATCCTGTTTTTCATACATATTCCATCCTCGCATCATGTGTTTGCCTTTCATCCGAGTAGTGGTCGTCAGTATCATGCATGAATGAGTTCTGAAGAGGGAATTTTATTCCTTTTTCTTATCGGGTTGACTTCACAATGCAAAATCATTACAGCTGAAGGAAATTAGTCCGGAAGTGGATGATGGTGGTCCTTCGGAGCAACTCAAATAGGGGGTCTCTACAGATTCTACTCCGCCATCCTCCCAACAAGATTCGCAAGACAACGCAAGGCTGGACAACGTGGTACATGTAGATGATGAGCACATCTCCCTACTACACCATCACAGTGCTTGCTCTAACTTGGCACTATTATATGTGGTTGCATGTTGCGTATGATGTCTAGCTTGTATTGCTTCTAACTTGAATTGCATCTACTTACTTTACACATAATGCCTGTGAATATGACACGTGTTCCTGTTTATAGAACATACATGTACATGATGAGCACATCTCCCCTACTCCACCATCACAGGTGCTTGCTCTTACTTGGAACTGTTATATGTGGTTGCGTTTTTCGTACGATGTCTAGTTTGTATGCTTCTGATTAGCTTACAACTTATACCTGCAACGATCACTTACCCATAAGACACATTTAACTTGGGACTGTGATGTAGGTTGCATCTTGCATTGTCTTCTAGCTTGTACTACTTCTCATTTATTGAAATGGCACTTACGATGAGACACTTTTTACCTGATAGAGTGATATTGGTTGCATGTTCATATGGTGCCTAGCTTTCATTTCTTCTAATTTTGTTGAAATGCCTTCCGCTTACTGTTTTTTCATACATATTCCATCCTCCTATCGTACGTGTGAATAAGAAACGCTGTCTTTTTTTTGCATATATTCCATCCTCCTATCCCGCGCTTGCCTTACATCAAATTAGTGTTCATCTGTATCATGCATCGGCCAGTTATGCAGAGCTAATTTTATTCATCTTCTTGTGGTTTTGACTTCATAAGGCAATATCAGAAAATAGGAAGGAAAAGAGTAAGTTAGGGGATGTTGGTGGTCTTCCGCACCGACGCAAAACAGAGACTCTCTAGATTTGCCACTGCTACTGCTAATGAAGTTGAAGTCCCAAGTCTACATGATGAGTTCATCTCCCGTACTCCACCGTCACAGGTGCTTGCTCTAACTTGACAGTGTGATAATTGGTTTCGTGTTGCATATGTTGTCTAGCCTGCATTTCTTCTATTTTGAATAAATTGCACTTGATGAGTTTATACGTTATACATGTGCATGTGACATGGCTTTCTGTGTCTAGAATACACTGCATCTATCTATCATACCATGTTCTTACATCAAAGTACTGTTGTTGTGTATCCCGCATCAGTCACCCATGATTGGACGCTTTTAACATGGTAGTTTGATAGTGGTTGCGTCTTGCATTGATTTCTACGTTGTCTTTGCTTCTAATTTTTCGAATCGCCACTTATGACAAGACACTTTTAACTTGGTAGAGTAATATTGGTTGCATCTTTCATATGGTGTCTAGCTTGCATTACTTCTATTTTCTTGAAAATCCTTCTGCTTAGTTTGCACATCGTAGTTGTGAATATGTCATGCCGTCCTATTTTTCTTACATATTCCATCCTCATACGGTTGTCTTACATCAAAGTATTGCTTGTCTCAGATCATACATCAATGAGTTACGAAGAGCGATTTTATTCTTTTGTGTTGTGGGTACGGCTTGACATGGCAAAGTCAAAAAAGAGGAAGGAAAATAATATAGTAGGGAGTGGTGTTACTCGCCAGGTGAAACGGAAAAGGATCTGTCGTCGAGATTCTGCTGGTACTTATAGTGAAGTAGAAGGTCCAAGTCCACCGGCTAAATCTACAAACACAGTATCACCTGCTCCACCAGCTGCAGCATCTGCTTCAACTGTACCAGCATCTCAACGAGTTACTCGTTCATTTGCTCCGGAACTGGCCAGTTGCCAAGATGCCTTCACACCTAACACTACTTCCGAAGCACCGCTGACACAACAGGACTTGGCAAGATGAGATGAACCTCATGAGCATCAACACCAAGACGGTACCTGACCGAGTCAAGTTGCAGTTGCATCCTCCTTTATATGTACTCTCACAGTTTGATGTACACTAACACTTTCCATATTCGTTGTTGAACTAGCACCACAACATAAGCGAAACAGACATCAAGGGTAATGCTTGACAGATAACAAAATCTAAAGGAGGAAGAATGGAGATCCATTTTGAGGCAGGTTTAAAAAGGCCACGTGATGCTACAGAGTCAGCCAAGTTAGTATCAGAGGCAGCCATTGCCGTTAGGTGTCATGCACGCATCCTCCCAACATGGATCCAGTTCAGGAATGAGAAAGACAATACCCATTTTAACACCTTCCTTGACCATTTATCCCTAAGTAATGTTATTCATCGCAATTAGTAATATTGTCTTGCTCTGTCCCATACTTTTTAGCTTCCTCCTAATAAGACTCACATTCTTTTTTCAACAGATGAGGTTCAAGTTGGATCCGAAAGATGATGCAACTAAGCAAGCATGCACTCATGTTTTTCGATGCGCTTTCTGCCTTGATGTCGGTACCTCCTTAGAAAATCTCACTTTGAAGGCAAGGCTAACAATGAAATCGCCCAAACTTCTCCAGTGGAATATATTACAGATGAAGACTGGACAACCCTCGTTAAACACTGGTCTGGTCCAAAGTATTAGGTAGGCTATATATATTTGATCAGACCACATATTGAACTTGTATTTATGTATGTGCCTTACAAGTGTATCTTGTTCTAGGCTAACTGTTTAAAGAACAAAACCAACTATTCTAAAGTGAAATTCCAACAGACAACAGGATCTCGTAGCTATATTGCACACTGCGAGTCTCTTGTAAATAGCTGCTACTTCCTTCTTTTTTTGTGCCATATTATCGTATCTATATTTACTTGTTCCAAATACAAAGGAAAGCCCGTGCGGACCAAAAAGAACCTGAACTGAATGCAGTGCGAATCTTCAAGGATTGCTACACCAGCAAGATGAAGGGCATGAGCACACCAGTTCAAGCCACTATTGTAAGTCCTTACTCCTCCTGCCTTTGAACTGATTCGTACTGTGATGTGTTAATTTAACTACTTGGTCTGCAGCCAATGTCAGATACTCTGTTCACTTTTATACACAGTTGTCTTAACGTATCATTTCACCTTACACGGCCTGTTTGTTTTATATCTGTTTGCCCATGATATGAATGATGTCATACTATATTCATCCTACTTTAAACCATGTCTCTTTATCCTTAGATGTCAATGAATGTGAGGAAATAGACAATGCAGTAGGCATGCTACATGCACATATGTTCCAAAATTGATTTTATTATGTAGTTGGCACTACAATACATGCTAATGTATTACAGTACTTCAACAAAATAAGTTATGTATAAACGTTTAACCTACTTTGTTTCATTAGTAACTTATCTGGTACACTAATCTACAAGTTCAAACTTTCAGGAAGCTATGGAACAAATGATTGAACAGCCACAACCACCTAAAGGTGACGAGGCTACCACAGGCACAATGTCACCTCTTGCTGCAGTGCGTCAGTATCTCTCCACTAACAGTGCAAAAAGCACCTTCCTGCGTAATTCTGGGTTGGTTGTCAAGGTAACCTCGTCCAAATCACCTACTGAACAAAATCTTCCGGCTAGAAAGAGTGATATATCTATGCTCCAGACACAAGTCCAATCCCTAATGGACGTCATTTCGGAAACAAGAATACTGGTTGACAAATGTCGTCAAGATATGAATGGTTTCGAAACTAGACTATCAGACATTCGCTTCGTTGTTCAAGAGCAATGCCGGAAAAAGGTGAAGATAGTGCTGCTCCATGAGATTATACAGCCTGAAACATTAGCGCTCGGGTCAAATGATCTGCGCTTCTATACATCTGATGGTGCTTTTATCTGGAAGGACTGTAAACTTTATGCCAAGAGGCCTTTTGTTGTATGGTTGGAATTTATTTTGTTGTGATACAAAATTTATGATGCTGCCACAGGCTGTAGTAATTAAGACGCTATTTTTGTATAGTGTAGGTTTATCTTAGTAATGTATTCGGCCGAAAGCTTCATAGGAGCCCAACATGCCAATATTCGCCAGGCCCATTCAAATTGGGCTAAAAATGATTCCGGGCCGAAATTGGCATGTAGCCCACTAAAAATATCTAGGCCTAAATCAGCATAAGCTTCCATATTTTTCTGGTAGGCCTGTGACCATAGTGGGCCTTTAACAGGCCTAAACATAATTTGGCCCCTCAGTAAAAATAGGCAGTTTATAGGTGTAAATATCTCGAGCCCATAAAAAACATGGGCCTTTAATATACCGAAAGTGAGATTGGGCCCTAATTGTGCCAAATAACCCACTGGTCTTAGTAGGCCGAAATGGTGGTCCATGTACGATGCGGATATTTGACAGGCCGAAATTCGGACGGGCCGTAAATGCGCCGACCTAATACACGGGCCTTTAACAGGCCGGAACTTTGGTCGGGCTAGATTATCTTCATTTTTATATGGGCTGATAATGCGCCCGATATGACGTTGGGCCACATATGGCCCATGGTTTTCGTCCGGCGTTAACAGGCCGAAAATGATAACAGGCCGAAAGTGGCCCAAATCTATAGTGGGCCTCTAACAAGCCGAATGTCAGACATGACCGAATTTGACCCAAATCCTTCACGGTCATTTATGGGCCGAAAGTTTTGATGGCCTATAAAAGGCCCAAATGAAGCAGGACCTTTAAGAGGCCGGAAATACACCGGGCCGTAATTCGGCCCAATTACTTAGCAGACTGTTAACGGGCCAGAAGTGACCATGGGCCATGTTGATGACAAGTTTATGACAGGCCATTGACGGGCCGATTTTACAGAAAATGTTAGGCCTTTAGCTGGGCCGGCCCATTACGGTCTGAAAAATCTTGTGGGCCTTTAGGTGGGCCGGCCCATTGTGGTCCACTAAATCTTGTGGGCCTTTAGTTGGGCCGGCCCATTATGGTATGCAAAATCTTGTGGGCCTTTAGCTGGACCGGCCCATTATGGTCCGCTAAATTTTGTGGGCCTTTAGCTGGGCCGGCCCATTATGGTCTGCAAAATCTTGTGGGCCTTTAGCTGGGCCAGCCCATTATGGTCCGCTAAATCTTATGGGCCTTCGGTTGGGCCAGCCCATTTAAACTTTATGGGCCAGTTTTGGGCCGGTCCACATGTCAACATATCATAGGCCCATCTCGATCGTTGGATGAGTGACACCTGTGCCAACGCGGAGCTGACGCGTGGATCCATCAGCCAGTGAGAATTTTACACGTGGAAAATCGGCATTGGTCGTGCTTATTAGCGGGTTATCGGATCCAAAAACCGGACCCGATAGGTTAACGGCGTCCCGTTACGGTGGATGCCACGTGTTGGTCACCCTTGACGAAAGCACTTCTATGACACGCGATTTATCGTCATGGAAGTGGACACTTCCGTGATGATAATTTTGGTAATGTCATGGAACACTTCTACTACAACACAGGTATGACTATCTTGATTCTGTCATAAAATCGTGATGGATGTACATGCATGACAAAAAACGCGACCTACTGTGACAAACACGTATCATCACGGAAGTGTATTTTTTTGTAGTGTCTTGTGGGCCACAAATGCGGCCCAGTGATCTCTTATCTTCTCAAATCGGACGGTGGATTCTGGAGACTTGTCTTTGTCGACATATGTTGATTTCAACTCATTCTTCCACCTCCTGAATAGATCTGCCATCTTCTTGAGAGCATGATCCTTGACCAATGGCTCTATAACTAGCTTATACGGATCCTCCTCTGGCGGTAGTGTGAAATTTCCCTTCAGCGGGGTACAAAGATCATTTTTCTGCCTATCTTAGACGTAGGAAACTTGAGGGTCTTTGTTCTTAGGCTTATACCATTGGTGGATGCTGATCGGGATCATGTCCCTAACAAAAACCCCGCACTGAGCAAAAAATGCTTCCTTGGTCCAGATGGGTTCAATCGGTTGTCCATCGCCCACGATTGCTGTGATCGTGAACCTTTCATCCTGGCGCAAGCTTTTCTTCGGGCCTCATTTTGTTACAGAAGTTTGGCTCAATCCGGAGGGCTATAAAAGAAGAAAGAAGAGTTAATATATATACATACCAAAACAATTAATGCATCAGTTAGATAGTCATCCAGGCTTAATTAATATATAGATATATACCTCGCCGTACTTTGCAACAGCTGATCCGACTCCATTCGGTCACCGGACTCGTCATCACGGTCGCCGGAGCCACCATTATGATCATGACTTTCCTCCACCATTGTTCGATCACCATAGCCTGCTTACTCTCCTTCCATAACATCGGTGTCATTGAGAAATAATGACAAGACATCACCTCCGTCGCGGATTATGTCCCCCAATATCTCTTCTTGTTGGAAGTCTCTTTGTTGATCCATACTCTCTGCAAATATTACAACATGGCAATTAATATACAAACATGAGAGATGGATATATTAATAGTGGCAAACATAGACCTAGCTAGCTAAGCACAACAAGGAATATTAATTAGTGGCCTCGACGCTTCTACGGTTTGGGGTGGCCTCGACAATGCTTCTAGGGTTTGGGGTGGCCTTGACAACGCTCTTTTAACTTGCTAAATTTGGGTGGCCTCGATGCTTCTAGGGTTTGGGGTGGCCCTAGCAATGCTTCTAGGGTTTGGCCCGGACCGCTCCTCTCATGAATGTCCGATTTCCAGACTGCCTCTCTCATGAATGTCAAACAAGGGATTTAACAAGATGGCGCCATTCTGGATGTGCAGAAAATGTTCCCTATTTTTCCTGATCTCATCTACCCTTCTATATGTCACGTTGTCTAGTGTCAAAGGATTCAAGAAAACCATGGCTGCATCATTAGCCGGAAGTAATAGGCGCATGATGGTATGAAGCTCCCCAAAGCTATTTTGGAACGGAGTCCTGATAGGATAATTTGTTTTTTGGTACGAAGTTCAGCAAGAGCCTTTCGAATATGGCTATTTGGAAAGCATTTGATGAACTTAATACCAAAAAGCGAATTATCCTATCAGGACTCCATTCCAAAATAATTTTGGAGAGCTTTAATACCATCATGCACCTGCTACTTCCGGCTAATTATGAAACCATGTATTTCTTCAATACTTTGACACAAGAGAACATGCACATATAGAATGGTAGATGAGATCATGAAAAATAGGCATCAACTTAATTATGCACATCCATTATGGGGGCCTTCTTGATAAATCTCTTATAAATCTCGAGAGCATTTGTCGGGCAGGGGAGGGAGGGGGTACGAGATCGACAATGTTTTTCTATGGTTTGGCTGTCCTCGAGAGTTAGTCGAGCGAGAAGGGGTTGATCGTCGTCCCCCTCTCAACCCCTCGGCGATCCTCGACCCTCGACCCCTCAGATTCTCTTAACCTTTAAGGGATTTAAGAAGATGCATGGCGCCATTCTGGATGTGCAGAAAATGGTCCATACTTTTCCTGATCTCATCTACCCTTCTATATGTCATGTTGTCTAGTGTCAAAGGATACAAGAAAACCATTGCTTCATCATTTGCCGGAAGTAACATGCGCATAATGGTATAAAGCTCTCCAAAGTTTTTTCGGAACGGAGTCTCGGATAGGATAATTAGCTTTTTGGTACAAAGTTCAGCAAGAGCCTTCCAAATATCGCTACTTGGAAGGCCTTTGCTGAAATTCATACGAAAACGTGAATTATTCTATCAGGAACTCCGTTCCAAAACAACTTTGAAGAGCTTCGTAGCATCATACGCTTGTTACTTCCAACAAATGATGTAGCCATGGATTTCTTCAATACTTTGACAGACAACGTGACATATAGAATAATATATATGTATATATATATATAGATGAGATTAGAAAAAAATGGATCAACTTGTGCACATCCATAATGGGGGCATTCTAGTTTAATGGAGACCCTCGACCCCTAGACGACCCTCGACCCCTCGGCGATCCTCGACCCTCGACCCCTCGACGACCCTTGACCCTCGACGCCTCGACGACCCTCGACCCTCGACCCCTCAGTGATCCTCGAACCTTGACCCCTCGATGACCCTCGACCCCTCAGTGATCCTCGGACCTCGACCCCTCGACGACCCTCGACCCTCGATCCCTCGGGGATCCTCGAACCTCGACCCCTTGACGACCCTCGACCCTCTACCCTAGTTCCCGACCCTCGACCGCTCGGCGATCCTCGACACCCTCGTTCCCGATAAAAAATAAGAGGAGGAAGAAGAAGAAAAAAAATGAGGAGAAGAAGAAGAAGAAAAAATACAAGAAAAAAAAGAGGAGAAGAAGAAGGAATAGAGGAGAAGAAGAAAAAATAGAATTTTTTTCTCTATTTTTTCTTCTTCTCCTCTATTCCTTCTTCTTCTACTTTTTTTCTTCTTCTTCCTCTTCTTATTTTTTCTCCTCTTCTTCTCGTTCTGCCTCTTCTTATTTTCCTTTTTTCCTCTCCTTCTTTTTCTTCTTCTTCCTTCTTCCTTCTTCCTCTTTCCTTCTTTTTCCTTATTTTCCTTCTTCCTCGACGACCCTAACCTTCAATACTACAACTAACAACAACGACTTCGCTTGCATACATATGAAAAAATATGATTGATCATCTATGAACAGTAAAAACATCATATGATATATGAAAAAAAGTCACATCTATGAACAAAAAAATTCATATGATCATCTATGATAAAAAATAATAATCATATATGCATACATATATATCCATACATCAACATTACATCTACATACATCAACATATATGCAAAGAAAACATCACACACACACACACACACACATATATATATATATATATATATATATATATATATATATATATATATATATATATATATATATATATATATGCAGAAAAAACATATATGCGGAGGCAACGGTGGCCACATCCACGGTGGCGGGGGCGGTGGGGGGGGGGCAAGGTAGGGGCGCGGAGGCTTACTGGGGGCGGCATCGGTGACGGCAAGGTCGGGGCTGGGCTGAGGCAGAGGCGGCGCGCGTGGGGCAAGGCAGGGGCCGGCGCGGGGAGGCTACGGTGAGGTCGGGGAGGCGTCGGCGATGGCGAGGTCGCGGAGGCGTCGACGATGGCGACGGCGAAGGCGATGAGGAGCGGGCGGTGACGGGGCAGGGCGCGGCGATGGGGGCGGTGAAAACGACGAGGAGCGGGCGGCGTCGGGCGCAGGGGAGTTGGCGATGGCGACAAGGCGTGGGCGGCGGACGGCGTCGGTGTGGGCTCAGGGGAGGGGCACGGGCACGGGCTACGGCGGACGGCGTCGGTGTGGGCTCGGGGGAGGGGCACGGGCACGGGCTACGGCGACGGTGTCGGGCAGCCTAGCGGCGTCAAGGAGGTCGGGGCCGTTGGGGGGGAAGGGAACTACGATGAAACTCAAAAATTTCACAAGTCTTGCTTATATACACGAAGCATTGGTCCCGGTTCGTGGAACCAACTGGGACCAAAGCCCCCCTTTAGTCCCGGTTGGTGCCACCAACCGGGACCAAAGGTCTCTTTTCAGTAGTCCAAAGGGCGGGAAGTAGGGACCTTTGGTCCCGGTTCGTGGAACCAACCGGGACTAAAGGGGGGCATTGGTCTCGGTTGGTACCACGAACCGGTACCAATGCACCCCTTTAGTCCCGGTTGGTGCCACCAACCTGGACAAAAGGCCTTGTGCTGCCCGCGTTGCAGCCAAAAGTTTAGTCCCACCTCGCTAGTTGAGAGAGCTCGAGAGTGGTTTATAAGCGCTGCTGCGCCCACCCTCTCGAGCTCCTCTCAACTGCAGGCTTTCGGGCCTAATCTGTCACTATGTGCCTGTGGGCCTACTGGGCCTGCTGCGGGCCTAAATCCTGGCCCATGGTTGGGTTTCTAGTCGTATTCAGGCCGTCGTGGCCTTGTAGGTGGCACTTTCTATAATTTTTTCATTTTCTTTTTTGCTTTATTTATTTTATTTTGTTTCTACTTACATCAAAATACTTACTAGTTTTTAGTGATTCTTTTTTGCTTTTAGGTAATAAAAATTATAAACTTTCTGTTAGTGCCATTTGATTTCCAATTTGAATAGTTTAAATTTGAATTTTTTGAAATTTGTGTGAATACAATCACTAATTTTTGAATAAATTTACTGTGAAAATAGATTTTTGGGAGATTGTTTTTCCTGCTATCTAATATTACCGTGTTTTATCATTATATTCAAAAACATATGTTTTTATTTTAGTTTCTAACAAAAAATTCTTTATGATAATTCTTTTTGCTATTAAAGTTTCTAACAAAAAATTTTATTTATGAAAGTTCTTTTCGTTTTTAATGTTTTGAACATAAAATACTTTGATAATTTTAGTTGCATAAATTTTATATAATTTTAGTTTCAATAATACTAGAGGTTTATAAAAGTTTTTTAGTATATTCCTTTTGCTATTCGAGTTTTATAAAAGCTTCTTAGTTGATTATTTTTGCTATTGAAAAATATTATAGTTTTGTTTTAGTTGATCATAACAAAGTATTTTAATTGATTATTTTTATTTCATTCTTTTTGCTTTTAGTTCATTCTTTCAGCTAAATGACTCTTAAATTGAAAAGCACTACAAATGAACTCTGAAAAGGTTAAAAGTTGGCATGGTATCATCATTTCACCCACATAGCATGTGCTAAAAAGTTGAGAACGTTACGACAAAAACTGGATGCATGATGACCCACAAGTGTAGGGGGTCTATCGTAGTCCTTTCGATAAGTAAGAGTGTCGAACCCAACGAGGAGCAGAAGGAAATGATAAGCAATTTTCAGTAAGGTTTTCTCTGCAAGCACTGAAATTGTAGGTAATAGATAGTTTTGTGATAAGATAAATTGTAGCAAGTAACGAGTAATAAAAGTAAATAAGGTGCAGCAAGGTGGCCCAATCCTTTTTCTAGTAAAGGATAAGCCTGGACAATTTCTTATAATGAGAAAAGCGCTCCCGAGGACACATGGGAATTATCATCAAGCTAGTTTCATCACACTCATATGATTCGCGTTCGTTACTTTGATAATTTGATATGCGGGTGGACCGGTGCTTGGGTACTGCCCTTACTTGGACAAGCATCCCACTTATGATTAACCCCTATTGCAAGCATCCGCAACTACAACAAAAGTATTAAGGTAAACCAAACCATAGCATGAAACATATGGATCCTAATCAGCCCCTAACGAAGCAACGCATAAACTAGGGTTTAAGCTTCTGTCACTCTAGCAACCCATCATCTACTTATTACATCCCAATGCCTTCCTCTAGGCCCAAATAATGGTGAAGTGTCATGTAGTCGACGTTCACATAACACCACTAGAGGAAAGACAACATACATCTTATCAAAATATCAAACGAATACCAAATTCACATGACTACTAATAGCAAGACTTCACCCATGTCCTCGTGAACAAACGTAACTACTCACAAAGCATATTCATGTTCATAATCAGAGGTGTAATAATATGCATTAAGGATCTGAACATATGATCTTCCACCAAGTAAATCAATAAGTATCAACTACAAGGAGTAATCAACACTACTAGCAACCCACAGGTACCAATTTGTGGTTTTGGATACAAGATTGGATACAAGAGATGAACTATGGTTTGAGAGGAGATGGTGCTGATGAAGATGTTGATGGAGATTGACCCCCTCCCGATGAGAGGATCGTTGGTGATGACGATGGAGATGATTTCCCCCTCCCGGAGGGAAGTGTCCCCAGCAGAACTGCTCTGCCAGAGCTCTAGATTGGTTCCGCCAAGGTTCCGCCTCGTGGCGGCGGAGTTTCGTCTCGTAAGCTTGCCCTCAATTTTTTCCAGGGTAAGACCCTTCATATAGCAGAAGATGGACACCGGGGGCCACCAGGGGGCCCAGGAGACAGGGGCGCGCACAGTAGGGGTGGGCGCGCCCCCACCCTCCTGGATAGGGTGTGGGCCCCCTGAGGTGTTTCTTCCGCTCAATAATTATTAATAATTCCAAAAATAAGTTTCCTGGAGTCTCTGGTCTTTTGGAGCAGTGCAGAATAGGTTTCCAATGTTTGCTCCCTTTTCAGCCAGAATTCCAGCTGCCGGCATTCCCCCTCTTCATGGCAAACCTTACAAAATAAGGGATAATAGCCATAAGTATTGATATATAATGTGTAATAACAACCCATAATGCACTAAATATTGATATAAAAGCATGATGCAAAATGGACGTATCAACTCCCCCAAGCTTAGACCTCGCTTGTCCTCAAGCGGAAGCCGAAATCGAAAAATATGTCCACATGTTTAGAGATAGAGGTGTCGATAAAAATAAAATACGGACATGAGGGCATCATGATCATTCTTATAACAACAACATATATAGATTTTGTCATATGAATTCTTATGCTCAAGTAATCAATCAATTCACAATGTCAAGCATGGTTCAGAAACTTCATTGAAAGCTAACAAACTATAATCTCAGTCATTGAAGCAATTGCAAATTATCGTAACATCACAAAGAGTCAGGAATAGAGATTTTCAGCAAGTCCACATACTCAACTATCATATGATCTTCTACAATTGCTAACACTCACGCAATACTTGTGGTTATGGAGTTTCAGCCGGACACTGAGAAAGATAGGGGCTTATTGTGTTGCCTCCCAACGTATTCACCTTTAGGTGATGTCAACAATAATAGTCCATGCTAACAAACATCCAATTGGATATATGTATCATGATCTTTCAAACACGAGGAGCTTGCCAAAGGATAAAATGAAAAAGGGAAAGGTGAAGGTCACCTTGACTCAAGCATAAAGTAAAAAGCATAAAGTAGAAACATAAAGTAAAAGATAGTCCCTTCGTAGAGGGAAGTAGAGGTTGTCATGCGTTTTAGGGTTGAATACACAAAATCTTAGTACGAAAGAACGTCACTTTATATTGCCACTTGTGTATGGACCTTTATTATGCAGTCCTTCGCTTTTATTGCTTCCATAACAAGATCATATAAAGCTTATTTTCTCCACACTAATAATTCATGCACATTTAGAGAGTAATTTTTATTGCTTGCACCGATGACAACTTACTTGAAGGATCTTACTCAATCCATAGGTACATATGGTGGACTCTCATGGCAAAACTGGGTTTAAAGATATTTGGAAGCACAAGTAGTATCTCTACTTAGTGCTAGGAATTTGGCTAGCATGAGGGGGAAAGGCAAGCTCAACATGTTCGGAAGGTCAATGACAATATACTTTAACTGAGATGTGGGAAAACATAAACCATTACGTTGTCTTCCCTGTCCAACGTCGACTCTTTTATCATGTCATACTTAATGAGTGCTCACAATTATAAAAGACGTCCAAGATAGTGTATTTATATGTGAAACCTCTCTTTCCTTATTACTTCCTATTAATTGCAACGATGACCAAAACTATGTTTATCAACTCCCAACAACTTTCATGCCTCATACTTTCTATGTGTGAATTTATCACTATCCGTAAGATCAATAGGAACTCTTTTATTCTTTTTATTTTTCGCAAGATCACAGCAAGAAAGCAAAGCCCTTGACTAAAAACTAATCTTTATTATAGATAGCTCACTGACTCGATTACATAAAGAGATCACAAAGAAAAACTCAAAACTAATTTATATCAAAACTTCAATCTACTAGATCAAGATACTACTAAAAGGATCGAACTAAATAAAACGGTAAAGATAGGAGTGTGATGGTGATACGATACCGGAGCACCTCCGCCAAGCTTGGCAGTAGCCAAGGGGAGTGCCCATACCCATGTGATTATGTCCTCGGAGGTGGTGAAGTAGGAGTTGTTGATGATGAGGGTGACTTCTTCCTCAATTTACGCTTGAGTATAATGTTTTGCTCTTTTAGGTCTTCGATCTCCCGCTCAAGACTTAATACTCTTATGCATAGTTCTTGCTTATTTTCCGGCAAGAGACAAAAAGGGATAAACTCGATCTTTGGCTTCTTTGCTCTATCAGGTAGACTTGACTATTTAAACTCCACATGCATATCCCCCGGTTGAGGTAGCGGAACTTCATTTTCGTCTGAGCTTGTTTCCTCCTTCCCCTTAGGCTCATAGTCTTCTTCTTCTTCCGTGGTCCAGCCAGTATGGTCCAAGTCCCCGTAGACCTTAGGGTCTGCAAGGTAATCAGCCACATAGCTTTCTCCCTCCGAATCTTGAGATGACATGTTGCTTAAACCTATGGCAGAGACAACTTGAAACGAAAAAAGAGGATATTTGCGTGATACGATGGTCAAAACGTTCGGGAGATTATATAATGAATCTTTACTGACCAAAACACGTAACGTGCAAGAAAACGGAGTCCGTAAGGCACACGAGGTGTCCACGAGACAGGGGGCGCGCCCAGTAAGGGTGGGTGCGCCCTCCACTCTCGTGGAGGCCTCGTGTCCTTCCCGGACTACTTTTTTCTTCCTAAAATTATTAAATATTCCAAAACTGATAGAAATTGCCTTTAAAATTGTTTTGGAGCGGTTTACTTACCGTACCACATACCTATTCCTTTTCGGAGTCTAGAACGTTCTGGAAAGTGTCCCTTATGTATTCCTCCGGGGTTACGGTTTCAATAATATTAGTTTCAACATTGATAGGGTTACCTGAAATATAATGTTTAATTCTTTGACCATTCACCACCCTTGGACTTGTGCCTTCGAAGTTGTTGATTTTTATGGCACCGGAATGATAGACCTCCTCAATAACGTAAGGACCTTCCCATTTAGAGAGAAGTTTTCCTGCAAAAAATCTTAAACGAGAGTTGAATAATAACACATAATCACCTACGTTAAACTCACGCTTTTGTATCCTTTTGTCATGCCAGCGTTTGACTTTTTATTTGAATAGTTTGGCATTCTCATAGGCTTGGGTTCTCCATTCATCAAGTGAGCTAATATCAAACAACCTCTTCTCACCGGCAAGTTTGAAGTCATAGTTGAGCTCTTTAATAGCCCAATATGCTTTATGTTCAAGTTCTAGAGGTAAATGACAAGCTTTTCCATAAACCATCTTATACGGAGACATACCCATAGGATTTTTATATGCAGTGCTATAGGCCCATAATGCATCATCAAGTTTTTTGGACCAATTCTTTCTAGATCTATTCACAATCTTTTGCAAAAATAATTTGAGTTCTCTATTGCTCAACTCTACTTGACCACTAGACTGTGGGTGATAAGTAGATGCGATTCTATGATTGACATCGTACTTAGCAAGCATCTTACTGAAAGCACCATGAATAAAATGTGAACCACCATCAGTCATAAGATATCTAGGGACTCCAAACCTCGGAAAAATAACTTTTTTAAGAATTTTAATAGAAGTGTTATGATCAGCACTACTAGTTGGAATAGCTTCTACCCACTTAGTAACGTAATCACCAACAACTAAAATATGTGTGTAACCATTAGAGGCAGGAAAAGGTCCCATATAATCAAAGCCCCATACATCAAACGGTTCAATAACAAGAGAATAATTCATAGGCATTTCTTGACGTCTACTAATATTACCAATTTTTTGACACTCATCACAAGACAAGACAAACTTACGGGCATCTTTGAGGAGAGTAGGCGAATAAAAACCGGATTGCAATACCTTATGTGCAGTTTTGTCTCCAGTGTGGTGTCCTCCATATGATTCGGAGAGACACTTGCGTAGGATCTGTTCCTGTTCATGCTCAGGTACACAATGTCTAATAACACCATCTACTCCTTCTTTATAAAGGTGTGGGTCATCCCAAAAGTAATGTCTTAAATCATAAAAGAACTTTTTCTTTTGCTGGTATGTGAAACTAGGTGGTACAAATTTAGCAACAATGTAATTAGCATAATCAGCATACCAAGGAGCAGTACGAGAAGCATTAACGACTGCTAATTGTTCATCAGGAAAGCTATCATCAATAGGTATTGGGTCATCAAGAACATTCTCTAACCTAGACAAGTTGTCTGCAACGGGGTTCTCAGCTACCTTTCTATCAATAATATGCAGGTCAAATTCTTGGAGCAAGAGAACCCATCTAATGAGTCTAGGCTTAGCATATTTCTTTTCCATAAGATATTTAATAGCAGCATGACTACTGTGAATAGTAACTTTGGAATCAACAATATAAGGTCTAAACTTATCACATGCAAACACAACTGCTAAGAATTCTTTTTTAGTGGTAGCATAATTTCTCTGGGCAGTATGAAGAGTCTTACTAGCATACTGGATAACGTTTAATTTCTTATCAACTCTTTGCCCTAAAACAGCACCTACAGCATAATCACTACCATCACACATAATTTTAGAAGGTAAATTCCAATCGGGTGGTTGAACAATAGGTGCAGTGATCAAAGCTTTCTTAAGTATTTCAAATGCTTCTACACAATCATCATCAAAGACAAAAGGAATATCTTTTTGCAATAAATTAGTTAGAGGCCTAGAGATTTTAGAAAAGTCCTTAATGAACCTCCTATAAAAACCGGCATGACCAACGAAACTTCTTATACCTTTTATGTCCTTGGGACATGGCATCTTTTCAATAGCATCAACTTTAGCTTTATCAACTTCAATACCTCTCTCGGAGATCTTGTGCCCCAAGAAAATGCCTTCATTAACTATAAAGTGGCACTTTTCCCAATTCAAGACGAAACTAGTGTCCTCGTATCTCTGCAAAACTCGATCTAGGTTGCTCAAGCAATAATCAAAAGAGGATCCATAAATGGAGAAATCATCCATGAATGCCTCACAAATCTTTTCACAAAAGTCGGAGAATATAGCCATCATACATCTTTGAAAGGTAGCAGGTGCATTTCATAAACCAAAAGGCATACGTCTATAAGCAAAAGTACCGAAAGGCAAGTAAAAGTAGTTTTTGATTGATCTTCCGCTGATTCAGGTATTTGAGAGAAACCAGAATAACCATCTAGAAAGCAGAAATGTGTATGTTTGGATAGTATTTCTAGAATTTGATCAATAAAAGGTAAAGGGTAATGATCTTTCTTAGTAGCTTTATTTAATTTACGGAAATCAATTACCATCCTATAACCTGTAATAATTCTTTGCGGAATCAATTCATCTTTATCATTAGGAACAACAGTAATACCTCCCTTTTTAGGAACACAATGGACAGGGCTTACCCATTCACTATCAGCAACGGGATAAATTATACCTGCCTCGAGGAGCTTCAATATCTCATTTCTTACCACTTCTTTCATCTTAGGATTTAATCTTCGTTGAGGATCTCTAACTGGTTTGGCATCTTTTTCCACTTTAATTTTGTGTTGGCATAGAGTAGGACTAATGCCCTTAAGATCATCCAGAGTGTAACATCCCAAATTTTGGAATGTTAATATAATTAATTGAATTGTTTGTTTGTTTGCTTGAGTGAATTAAACTTGAGTGAAATTTGAACCTTTTCAAAAACTTTTGAATGAGAGGGAATAAAATGACTTTCCCCTTCTCCGGTAAATTCAATTCATCCTATTAGAATCAACGAGAGAAGATGACATGACTTCTTCAACTATAAAGAATTTGAACGGAGTTTTGCAATTTAATTCTTTCAAATATTTGCACTTGCTTCTCTATTTTTCTTCCCCGAGAAATACCCCGAAAAATAAATTCTTGCAAGCAAGAAAGAGCGGAGGAAAATGACCCTCCAAAATCAGGGGCATTTTTGAAAATATTTGAGCCAAGAAAAACAAAAGTTTTTATTTAAAAAATTATTTGCAAAAAGAAATAAAGCCTTTAGGGATTTTCTGAAAAACATTTTTAAGTTTTATTTTGGCCGTGGAATAATGCTCATCATCTACATTTTATTTTTCTGATAATTTTAGTATATAAAAACTCTTTATTCCGAATTGATTTGATTTCTTTTTTATTGTTTTAGTTTACTAATTTTAAAAATAGGAATGGAATCGTTTTTATTAGGAAAAACCTGCTGGCCCATTAAGCACTTTCCTATTCTAGCCCAACAAGAGATCATCTACTTCCTCTGTTTCCTCTCACGTTCTGAAGCTTTCCATATCCATGCAGACAGAAACTCCACCTTCCCGATCTCCCTCGTCTTTCCATCCCAGCGCCTCCCGAGACCGCCTATAAAACCCCTCCCTCTCCTCGCTCCATTTTTCCCATCACCACGCCCTCCTGCCCGTAGCCTCCTCGCCACCGTCCTCCTTTTCCTGCCTAGAACGCTCACCAGAGCTCTCCTGGAACCTCCCATCGCCCAGCGCCACCTCCCCAAGCGCCCGACCCCTCCTCCGCCACCCCACCCCTGCTTGGCGACCTCACCCCTCGCCGAGCAGCCCTCCACATCGCCGTCTCCTTCCTGCCATCTCTGCCTCACGTCGATGTAACTCCTTGTTGTTTTTTTTTTGTTTTCAGATTTATTTCCGTAACAGATTTAGTTCCGTTCTTGTTTAGCTTATAACTTTTGATCTCGAAGTCCAATGATGCTGATTCTTTTTATGCGTTAGATCACAATTTTCTTGTAGTTTCCAAAAATATATAATTTGTCTATGTTTGGATTTATAAAATTGAGTTAGATCAGATTTCAATTAAAGCTTGTTTTTCTTATTCCGGGAGTTTAAAAATAGATTTTTATTTGATTCTTTTTCTACTGATCACTAGTGATCATATTTACCAGTGGTAAAAAGTTCAAAATTGTTTGAGTATTTTAGCTTATTGTTTCATGTAAAACAAATTCTGTTTTAGTTCTATTCGAATAATAGCTACTTCTTTTCTATAGTTGTTTTTAAACTATTTTATTTTATATTTCAGAAAGTTTATGTTTGGTTTCTATTAGTTAAACAGTAGGTGTTCAACAAGTTTTTATATTTATTTTATTTTGTTATCGTGAAATCAATTCAAGTTCGCTAATAACTTGCAATGGATTTCTACTGTTTTAACTCCCAATTGAAAATACTTTCAAAATAGCTTTATGAAAAAAATACTTTATTTTTTGTCTTAACTAAATTTATATTTTATTCTCTGTTATTTTAGTGTTTTATTTTCCGTTAGACAAAACTATTTTTGTGAATGTTGTAGAAGAAGACTCCCTAGTTTTATTTGAAGTTCCTTCGGATTCTTATTCGCTCTCTCTTTTGTTTTGATTGTTAGTGTGAGTGCTTATGTGAATGATATGTTTGTTATATAGATTTCATCAAAGAGTGACGAGTAGTCTATCAAGTTATTTCTTGAGAACGATAATTCTTCTTCGTCAACATCACCGAGCAAGTTCACTTTGATCATTGCTTTCATACCTATGTTTTTATTGCATTTAGTGGCATCCTTGCAACCACCCCTCGATAGTGTTATTGAATCCTTGTAGTTGAGTAGTATGCATGAGGTAGGAACCCATCACCCTGTTACCAAGCCCGGACGTTATTTATTTTAATGCTACGCTATAGTAGACGGGTTTGGTATGAGTGCTCAGGAGTGGTGTGAGAATGAAGGATCTACGTCAATGACGACAACACCATGATGAAAGCTGCAAGGACTGCATCTTCAAGGCCTCAAGACTTCAAGACTCGAGACAAGAATTCAATACACACTACTGGGTGAAGGACGGTTGACGGGCACCCTGGAGAAACCAGTGGTTGGCCGGGATGCATGGAGAAGCGCCATGACATCTTGCGGAAAGCTTCACCTAGACCCAAAGAGACGGAAGAATACTTCATGCCCGGAAGCTTACCTGTGCAACCGCAAGTCATTATGGGCTCGCTTGGTTGACCTTAGTTGTGACTCTGGCTGGGGCGGTACTAGCAGATGTAGAACTACGGTAGGATGGGTTGAGTACCGGACAGTGGTCAGAGGAACTCTTTGGAAGACCATGTTTCGGTCATCTTGTTCTCAAACACCCCGAAGTGCGAGAACGTAAAGAGAGGGATCGAATCTTGCGGGTAAAGTGTACAAACCTCTGCAGAGGGTTATAACCTAATCGATTAGCCGTGTCCCCGGTTACGGACAATTTGAGCATCTGGACTTGGATCTATCTCGGAACTCTCAACACCGGATTGATAACTTAATTGTGGGCAACATATGATGAATTTTTGGGCTATGAGACATCGGTTGGCGGAACCATGTCATGATAGAAAACTCCTTAGTACAGACTTCATTCTATTCCTTTGATGTAGGTAAAATAAAATCAGCATCTACGCAAACAAAATTCAGATCTGAGCCATAAAGCCATATTGCATATAGTATAGTTTTATCATCTGTTTATTCATGTTGTGATCTTGCGGTACATTCAATGTAATCGACCTACATGGCTGCAACGTATCATGTTGCAGTATATTTCCTCGACGAGTAAGAGTTACGGTACAGGTTACGGTCTACACTCAACCCGCCGATGGCGTTGATGGGACTCCACACCGCTTGATTTGTTTCACGAGTATTATGAGGTATATATCAGTTTTACGTTATTTATGCATGTGATTGCACTTTGATATATACATTGATGTACTGTGTGCCAAAGATACCGATCCGAGGATGGCACAAGAATACGTAGGCTTGACCGTTCGAGGTCGGGTCGCCATGAAATGGTATCGAGCACATGTTGATCAGAGGACGTGACCCTAGAAATCGGAAAGCCCTAGGACAGGATATCTCTAAAACTTTATTTTCAAAAAGACTATTACTTCTCATCTTTTCTGAATTTATCAAATAGACCCTCTCACCTCAAATAGTTAGAATATACCCCTTATCCTTTGATCACCCGGAGGATCAACTGAAGACGCTCCAAGAAGGATTTGATATCGGAGAACTGATGACCCCTTGAGTAAAGAGGATTTCACCATGTATTAGAAGCTACAACAGCTTGAAGACTCAAGATTTGAAGTTCTGAAGAAATATTTGACCTTTAGAAGACCAAACCCTGTTACACACTTACGTTAGATGCGACGATGTGTGAGCTGTGATTTGTTTGATGTTTTCCGACAGCCACAAAGTAAAACTTGTTTCTTCAAAAACTATTGTTTGTATTGTGTGTATATCCTCCCCACCTCTCTCTCATCTCACCCTAAAACCCTTGAACCCCATAGATGATGAATGAAGTTGGACTGATATTCTTCTGGATCAAGACTTCAGCCGGAGGCAGAGCTATGGATGCGTAACATGGAGAATCACTTGGGAACAATTTGGTTTCAAGGAAGTATGAGGTCCAATACGCTCTTCAAGATTTTTACGTAAAGTGCTGCAACCTGGTGGAGAATGCATCAATCCATACAAGGATTTAAAGGAGCAAGAACTTGGGAGGAATTCAAGAAGACCCTGATGAGATCACGCCTTATCCGCAATGATACACCAAGAAGTAAACCTTGTGCCTGCAAGATTTGCGGAGAAATAGGACACACCCAGGAGGAACACAAAGATGGATGCCCTCATTGTGAGGAGAAACACCCAGCTGAGGAATGCCCAACTAGCTGTGTGACTTGCTTCTGTGTGAAGGAACCACCCACTACCCGGTGCAAGGTCACATTTACTCCACGGTGCAACAAACTATTCCGAAGCAGGAAGATGGAATGAAAGAAGCCCTCAAGGAAGACCTAGAAGAACCAAGTAATGAATGAAAGTGTTGAAGACACTGATGGAGAAGGTCTCAACAGATTTTACTCAATGCCTGCTATTCATGTAGAGAAGAAGGACATTATTCACAGTGATTGCCCCAAGGGAAGAAAAGAGTATCCGTGATATTTCCCGATAGCGTAAGTGAAGTTTGACCCTCTGGAGATAGAAACTCGATCATTACAGAGAATTCCAGGAAGAGAAAAGAAGGCAACCCGAGAACAACGCAATTTTTGCAGAGAAGGACCTAAGTCATATCACTTGTTATAGGTGCAAGGATTTAGGTCATTTCGCTAGTAAATGCCCGTAAAAGAAGCCAAGAATCCAAGGAGCCCGCATAATCACAAAGAAGCCCCGAGACATGTCGGAAGTCATTTGTTTTCGCTGCAAGGAGGCAGGACATTATGCTATTAAATGTCCCGACAAGATGAAAGCTGAAGTTGAGTAGTTGGAATTTTGATATGGATAATAAGAGTAGTAGAAAGCAATTTCATTTTCATAAGCTCAATGAGTTGAGTTATGTAATAGATTACCCTGAGATTGTAATAGTTCATGACTCAATAAAGTTGAAATGTCACATGCTGAAAAGCTTTAAGGAGTTGTCATATTTTATCTTGGAAATTAATATTCTTGATGAACATGGAAGAAGGTGAGTTGTGATGCATAAACAGGAGATTGGAAATTGAGTTTGAAGTTTTTTTTGTATGATAAGAATGTGAGCCACAGGAGATAAGAACCTTACTCTGAGCATCATTTCTGTTTCACAAACTGCAGATGACGACACACTTTACGAAGTCTTTCCTTAAGGGTCTGAAACGATCATGACCCCGACAAGTGATCATGATTACCAAGATCCTGAAGGACATGATGAAGCATATTCACCTTGAAGGAGATGCAGTCTACAAAGGCTACCCTTTCATGCAAAAGGGAGTGGAACTTTGGTATGTGGAGGTACACCTCCACCGTTCGAAAGGAGTTTGCCCAAAGATGATGGGGCAGTACTTTTTCATCTCACGTGTGCCACAAGCAACTTTCTTCGATGCTGTTCGTGAAACAGCCATGGAAGCCATACGCCAGATCGGAGAAATACTTGAAGCAAGACTCCGTTATACTCAGGAATACCTAAGCGAAGTGCATGCAGAGATGATGGTAATGAAGCTCAAGACCACCATGATGAAACAGAAGATTGAAGATTTCAAGGCTCATGTCGCACACTTCCAAAGGATCAAGAATCCTCGAGGAGGATAAATAAATAAGTTGGAAGTAATGCTGACCATACCAAATCATGTGGGTGGCAGCATTTGTAACAAAGTACTTTTGGAATTTGGATTTACGAAAATGATTAAGGATGTAATGAAAGGTTGATATGAAAATAATGAGATTTTATGGATAAACTTGTGCATTCTTTGGTCATAGTACTCTGTAAAGCCACAAGATCAATGGAGAAAAAAACGTGTTATTCATGACGGCCATAGAAGGAAGCTGGACAAAATAAGTTGGAGTTTTGTTTTGATATGATGGTATGAAGAAACAGAGTACTACTAGATTTAAGGAGGTGTAACAAGAGAGTTACTCCAAGGATGAGTTAAAGCTGCACTAGTGTTGAAGTGGGCCATAACCCACAGGCCCAGGATTTTGAGAAGGAACCGTTGTAACATTGATAAAGGAATAAATCTCGAAGAATCAGTGATCCAATCAGCATAAGTTTCGTAGGAGGTTTCGCCAAAACCCGAGAGTGGTGAAGTAACGATAGATGTTTTGTTTGGCTTATGAAACCATGGATTTACTCGAAACCAGTTCGAGAACAAGAGAAATTCTGCAATGCTTGTGAGTATGCCCAAGTGTTAGAATACGTGATTCGATATTTACATATGTGGTAATGATTCAAATGCACGGGATGGATTGGCCCCCATACCGGAGACATCTATCATGAACTATCATATGTTGATGGAAAATCAGAGAGCCTTGAAAACATTAGAAGAGTGTCGATGCGATAAGCCATAAAACCATAAAATGGTAGGACGATGGAACCCCATTACAGCAACCGCTACAAACGTAGGTTATACGGTGAAGTTCAACCCAGAACCGTTTCTGCAGGAGAAACCATTAATGGTAGACCACCATGAGTGTTTCGATAGTTGTCTAGAATGGACACAGACCGATCAGCTAAGAAGATCCAGTCTCGGACGAACTTCAACTTTGGCGAACCGACCCAACATTCTGAGGAAAACTCTATGCTTCTGACAGAAGAGCTTTAATGAAGGAGCTATTGTAAGATATGTGAAGAGGCATACATTGTCAGCCTCCAGAGGAAGTATCTGAGTTTATTGGAACTGTAACCTTGCATTTTAAGTGTGGTAGCACCCCTGACCTTTCTGACCAAAACAATTGCTAGAAGACCCCAACCCCTAACCTTTTCTTGCTAACCTCTTCGAATCTCGAGGACGAGATTCATTCTAAGTGTGGTAGGTTTGTAACATCCCAAATTTTGGAATGTTAATATAATTAATTGAATTGTTTGTTTGTTTGCTTGAGTGAATTAAACTTGAGTGAAATTTGAACCTTTTCAAAAACTTTTGAATGAGAGGGAATAAAATGACTTTCCCCTTCTCCGGTAAATTCAATTCATCCTATTAGAATCAATGAGAGAAGATGACATGACTTCTTCAACTATAAAGAATTTGAACAGAGTTTTGCAATTTAATTCTTTCAAATATTTGCACTTGCTTCTCTATTTTTCTTCCCGAGAAATACCCGAAAAATAAATTCTTGCAAGCAAGAAAGAGCGGAGGAAAATGACCCTCCAAAATCAGGGGCATTTTTGAAAATATTTGAGCCAAGAAAAACCAAAGTTTTTATTTAAAAATTATTTGCAAAAAGAAATAAAGCCTTTAGGGATTTTCTGAAAAACATTTTTTTAAGTTTTATTTTGGCCGTGGAATAATGCTCATCATCTACATTTTATTTTTCTGATAATTTTAGTATATAAAAACTCTTTATTCGAATTGATTTGATTTCCTTTTATTGTTTTAGTTTCCTAATTTTAAAAATAGGAATGGAATCGTTTTTATTAGGAAAACCTGCTGGCCCATTAAGCACTTTCCTATTCTAGCCCAACAAGAGATCATCTCCTTCCTCTGTTTCCTCTCACGTTACAGAAGCTTTCCATATCCATGGAGACAGGAAACTCCACCTTCCCGATCTCCCTCGTCTTTCCATCCCAGCGCCTCCCGAGACCGCCTATAAAACCCCCTCCTCTCCTCGCTCCATTTTTCCCATCACCACGCCCCCTCCCTGACCGTAGTCTCCTCGCCACCGTCCTCCTTTTCCTGCCTAGAAATGCTCACCAGGAGCTCTCCTGGAACCTCCCCATCGTCCAGCGCCACCTCCCCAAGCGCCGACCCCCACCACCGCCACCCCCACCCACCCCGGCGACCTCGCCTCGCCGAGCAGCCCTTCACATCGCCGTCTCCTTCCTGCCATCTCTGCCTCACGTCAGGTAACTCCCTTGTTGTTTTTTTTCGTTTTCAGATTTATTTCCGTAACAGATTTAGTTCCGTTCTTGTTTAGCTTATAACTTTTGATCTAGAAGTCCAATGATGCTGATTCTTTTTGCGTTAGATCACAATTTTCTTGTAGTTTCCAAAAATATATAATTTGTCTATGTTTGGATTTATAAAAATTGAGTTAGATCAGATTTCAATTAAAGCTTGTTTTGCTTATTCCGGGAGTTTAAAAATAGATTTTTATTTGATTCTTTTTTCTACTGATCACTAGTGATCATATTTACCAGTGGTAAAAAGTTCAAAATTGTTTGAGTATTTTAGCTTATTGTTTCATGTAAAACAAATTCTGTTTTAGTTCTATTCTAATAATAGCTACTTCTTTTCTATAGTTGTTTTTAAATTATTTTATTTTATATTTCAGAAAGTTTATGTTTGGTTTCTATTAGTTAAACAGTAGGTGTTCAACAAGTTTTATATTTATTTTTATTTTGTTATCGTGAAATCTATTCAAGTTCGCTAATAACTTGCAATGGATTTCTCTACTGTTTTAACTCCCAATTGAAAATACTTTCAAAATAGCTTTATGAAAAAATACTTTATTTTTTGTCTTAACTAAATTTATATTTTATTCTCTGATATTTAAGTGTTATATTTTAAGTTAGACAAAACTATTTTTAGAATGTTGAAGAAGAAGACTCACTAGTTTAAATATAATTTCATTCTGATTCTTATTCTCTCTATCTTTTGTTTTGATTGTTAGTGTGAGTGCTTATGTGAATGATATGTTTGTTATATAGATTTCATCAAAGAGTGACGAGTAGTCTATCAAGTTATTTCTTGAGAACGATAATTCTTCTTCGTCAACATCACCAGGCAAGTTCACTTTGATCATTGCTTTAATACCTATGTTTTTATTGCATTTAGTGGCATCCTTGCAACCACCCCTCAGTAGTGTTATTGAATCCTTGTAGTTGAGTAGTATGCATGAGGTAGGAACCCATCACCCTGTTACCAATCCAGGGACGTTATTTATTTTAATGCTACGCCATAGTAGACGGGGTTTGGTATGAGTGCTCGTGGAGTGGTGTGAGAATGAAGGATCTACGTCAATGACGACAACATAATGATGTAAGCTGCAAGGACTGCATATTCTAGGCATCAAGACTTCAAGACTCGAGACAAGACTTCAATACACACTTCTGGGTGAAGGACGGTTGTGGGCACCTGGAGAAACCAGTGGTTGGCCGGGATGCATGGAGAAGCGCCATGACATCTTATGGAAAGCTTCACCTGCACCCAAAGAGACGGAAGAATACTTCATGCCGGAAGCTTACCTGTGCAACCGCAAGTCATTATGGGCTCGCTTGGTTGACCTTAGTTGTGACTCTGGCTGGGACGGTACTAGCAGATGTAGAACTACGGTAGGATGGGTTGAGTACCGGACAGTGGTCAGAGGAACTCTTTGAAAGACCATGTTTCGGTCATCTTGTTCTTAAACAACCTGAAGTGCGAGTACGTAAAGAGTTGGATCGATTCTTTCGGGTATAGTGTACAATCATATGCTGAGGGTTTTAACATAATCGATTAGCCGTGTCCCCGGTTTCTGTCAATTTGAGCATCTGGACTTGGATCTATCTCGGAACTCTCAACACCGGATTGATAACTTAATTGTGGGCAACATATGATGAATTTTTGGGCTATGAGACATCGGTTGGCGGAACCATGTCATGATAGAAAACTCCTTAGTACAGACTTCATTCTATTCCTTTGATGTAGGTAAAATAAAATCAGCATTTACGCAAACAAAATTCAGATACAGAGCCATAAAGCCATATTGCATATAGTATAGTTTTATCATCTGTTTATTCATGTTGTGATCTTGCCGGTACATTCAATGTACTGACCTACACGGCTGCAACGTATCATGTTGCAGATATTTCCTCGACGAGTAAGAGTTACGGTACAGGGTTAGGGTCTACACTCAACCTGCCGATGGCGTTGATGGGACTCCACACCCGTTTGATTTGTTTCCGCTGAGTATTATGAGGTATATATCAGTTTTACGTTATTTATGCATGTGATTGCACTTTGATATATACATTGATGTACTGTGTGCCAAAGATACTGATCCAGGATGGCACAAGAATACGTAGGCTTGACCGTCTGAGGTCGGGTCGCTACACAGAGTATATCCAATAACCGCACGGTGCTTCTTTAGAGTTTTCAATAATCTTTCCTCTTCCTACTCTCAAAGGTTAGCACTAATAATAACATCATATATCTTCTTTTCATCAAGATAAGCATATTTAAGATTATCAGGTAATGGTTTTAGCTCAAACACAGGATCACCCTTGGGTGGAGGAGGATCCCCTAAGATTTCAACAGGTAAGTTATGTTTCAGGATAGGTTCCTATTTAAGGAATGCCTCATCTGTTTCCCTTCTTTCTTTCATAAACATATCATTTTCATGGTCTAGTAAATATTGTCCTAACGGATCAGTAGGAGGCACGGCAATAGAAGCTAGACCAATTATTTCATCTTTACTAGGTAATTCTTTATCACGGGGTTGTCTATGAAATTTAGCAAAATTAAACTCATGAGTCATATCATCCAAGCCAATCATAACAACATCCTTTTCACAATCAATCTTAGCTTTAACAGCATTCAAGAAGGGTCTACTAAATATAATGGGACAAAAGTCATCTTGAGGGGAAGTAAGAACAAGAAAATCAGCACGGTATTTAACCTTCCCACACAAGACTTCAACATCTCTAACAATCCCAATTGGTGAAATAGTATCTCTATTAGCAAGCTTGATAGTAACATCAATATCTTCTAACTCAGCAGGTGTAATGTCATGCATAATTTCTTTATATAAGTCATAGGGTATTGCACTAGCGCTAGCACCCATATCACATAAGCCATGGTAACAATGATCTCCTGTTTTAATAGAAATAATAGGCATGCCTACAGCAGGTCTATGTATCTTAGCATCTGGCTTTGCAATATTAGCGGCTTCATCACGGAAGCAAATAACATGCCCATCTAAATTATCATCCAAGAGATCTTTAACCATAGCAATACTAGGTTCAACTTTGATTTTCTCAGGAGGTGTATAAGTTCTAGTATTACTCTTACGAAAAACAGTCGAAGTTTTAGCATGATTCCTTATCCTAACAGGAAAAGGTGGTTTCTCAACATATGTAGTAGGAATAATAGGATCACTATAAGTGATAGTCTTTTCTTAAACTGTAATAGGTGCAACTACTTTTACTTCAATGGGAGGATTATATTTAAACAACTTCTCCTTAGGGAGATCAACGTGAGTAGCAAAATATTCACAAAAAGAAGTTACTATCTCACAGTCAAGTCCGTATTTAGCGCTAAATCCACGAAAAACATAGGTATCCATAAAAGATTTAACAAATCAAACTTAGGTGTCATATATACCAGACTCCTTACCATCGTCGGAACCCCAGTCTTCAGAGTTGCATTTAATTCTTTCCAATAAGTTACATTTGAATTCAATAGTCTTCAGCATATAAGAACCACCACAGGAAGTATCGAGCATGGTGCGATCACTAAGAGAAAGCCGAGCATAAATTTTTTGGATAATCATTTCTCTGGAGAGCTCATGATTGGGGCATGAATATAACATCGACTTAAGGCTCCCCCAAGCTTGAGCGTTGCTTTCTCCTTCACGAGGCAAGAAATTATATATGTAATTACGATCACGATGAACAAGATGCATAGGATAGAACTTCTGGTGAAATTCCAACTTCAGTCGCTTCTAATTCCAAGATCCCGTATCATCACATAGCCTAAACCATGTCAATGCATCTCCCTTCAAAGATAAAGGGAAGACCTTCCTTTTGACAACATCATCGGGAATACCTGCAAGCTTAAATAATCCACAAACTTCATCCACAAAGATAAGGTGTAAATCGGGATGCAATGTTCCATCTCCTGCAAATGGATTAGCTAGCAGTTTCTCTATCATACCCGAAGGGATTTCAAAGTGAACATTTTCAGTAGGTTAGATAGGTTGAGGAGCAACTCTTTGCTCTACTGGTCGGGGCGAAGATGCCCTGAACAAGCCCCTCAAAGGATTAGTTTCCATAGTAACAAGTAACAAAAAATTTCAGCACACTACATAAATGTTTCCTTACCAAGTTCCACTCACCAAAAGCGCTACACTCCCCGGCAACGGCGCCAGAAAAGAGTCTTGATTACCCACAAGTGTAGGGGGTCTATCGTAGTCCTTTCGATAAGTAAGAGTGTCGAACCCAACGAGGAGCAGAAGGAAATGATAAGCAGTTTTCAGTAAGGTTTTCTCTGCAAGCACTGAAATTGTAGGTAATAGATAGTTTTGTGATAAGATAAATTGTAGCAAGTAACAAGTAATAAAAGTAAATAAGGTGCAGCAAGGTGGCCCAATCCTTTTTTTAGCAAAGGATAGGCCTGGACAATTTATTATAATGAGAAAAGCGCTCCCGAGGACACATGGGAATTATCGTCAAGCTAGTTTCATCACACTCATATGATTCGCGTTCGTTAGTTTGATAAGTTGATCTGTGGGTGGACCGGTCCTTGGGTACTACCCTTACTTGGACAAGCATCCCACTTATGATTAACCCCTATTGCAAGCATCCGCAACTACAACAAAAGTATTAAGGTAAACCTAACCATATCATGAAACATATGGATCCAAATCAGCCCCTAACGAAGCAACACATAAACTAGGGTTTACGCTTCTGTCACTCTAGCAACCCATCGTCTACTTATTAATTCCCAATGCCTTCCTCTAGGCCCAAATAATGGTGAAGTTTCATGTAGTCGACGTTCACATAACACCACTAGAGGAAAGACAACATACATCTTATCAAAATATCGAACGAATATCAAATTCACATGACTACTAATAGCAGACTTCACCCATGTCCTCAGGAACAAACGTAATACTCAGAAAGCATATTCATGTTCATAAATCAGAGGTGTAATAATATGCATTAAGGATCTAAACAAATGATCTTCCACCAAGTAAACCAATAGGTATCAACTACAAGGAGTAATCAACACTACTAGCAACCCACATGTACCAATTTGTGGTTTTGGATACAAGATTGGATACAAGAGATGAACTAGGGTTTGAGAGGAGATGGTGCTGATGAAGATGTTGATGGATATTAACCCCCCTCCCGATGAGAGGATCGTTGGAGATGACGATGGTGATGATTTCCCCCTCTTGGAGGGAAGTGTCCCCGGCAGAACAGCTCTGCCGGAGCTCTAGATTGGTTCTGCCAAGGTTCCGCCTCGTGGCGGCGGAGTTTCGTCTTGTAAGCTTGCCCTCAATTTTTCCAGGATAAGACCCTTCATATAGCAGAAGATGGACACTGGGGGGCGACCAGGGGGCCCAGGAGACAGGGGTCGCGCCCAGTAGGGGTGGGCGTTCCCCCACCCTCCTGGACACGGTGTGGGCCCCCTGAGGTGTTTCTTCCGCTCAATAATTCTTATTAATTCCAAAAATAAGTTTCCTGGAGTCTCAGGTCTTTTGGAGCAGGGCAGAATAGGTTTCCAATGTTTGCTCCCTTTTCATCCAGAATTCCAACTGCCAGCATTCCCCCTCTTCATGGTAAACCTTACAAAATAAGGGAGAATAGCCATAAGTATTGATATATAATGTGTAATAACAGCCCATAATGCACTAAATATTGATATAAAAGCATGATGCAAAATGGACGTATCAATGCACTTCGTGTATAAAATGGACAATCTCTTCCGAATGACCAGGGTTTTGGATGGAAACTCATCTGTTACAAAAGGCATTTCATGTCTTCACATGTAACTCCAGTGATACTCTAGATCGAAGGCATCATCATAATAGTTGTGGAGAGAAAGTCTACACTTTTTCTTCTCTTGTGTCCTTTGCTTATTGCACCGTAATCATAGATAATCTTCATCATTTAATAGGGTGTTGGGTCAGCCTTGACTTTGAAGGGAGGAATTTCATGAAACTTTTTATAATCTTCAGACATGTCTGTCTTGCCTTCCAATCCCATGATGTCTCTTTCCTGAAAGAACTATGTGGCGCTTTGGCTCATCGTATGATGTATTCGCTTCACTATCTTTTCTTTTTCTCGGTTTGGTAGACATGTCCTTCACATAGAAAACCTGCGCCACATCAATGGCTAAGACGAATGGTTCGTCTGTGTACCCAAGATTGTTTAGATCCATTGTTGTCATTCCGTACTGTGGGTCTACCTGTACCCCGCCTCCTGACAGATTGAACCATTTGCACATAAACAAAGGGACCTTAAAATCATGTCCATAGTCAAGTTCCCATATGTCCACTATGTAACCATAATATGTGTCATTTCCCTTCTTTGTTGCTGCATCAAAGCGGAGACCGCTGTTTTGGTTGGTGCTCTTTTGATCTTGGGAGATCGTGTAAAATGTATTCCCATTTATATCGTACCCTTTGTAAGTCATTACAGTCGAAGATGGTTCCCTCGCCAACGAGTACAGCTCATCATAAACAGTGTTGTCACCCTTGAGACATGTTTGCAACCAACTGTCGAAAGTCCTGATGTGTTCACATGTAATCCATTCGTCACACTGGTCCGGGTGTTTGGAGCGCAGAATGTTCTTGTGTTCATCGACATACGGGGTCACCAAGGTAGAATTCTGTAGAACTGCGTAGTGTGCTTGAGACCAAGAATGTCCATCCCTAAATATTATTAGGTCCCCCCCTAGAGTGCCTTTTCCACTCAGTCTCCCCTCAAACCGCGATTGAGGGAGACCTATCTTCTTAAGGTCAGAAATGAAGTCAACACAAAACCCAATGACATCCTCTGTTTCATGGCCCATGGAGATGATTCCTTCTGGCCTAGCGTTGTTACGGACATATTTCTTTAGGACTCCCATGAACCTCTCAAAGGGTAACATATTATGTAGAAATACAGGGCCCAGAATGACAATCTCGTCGACTAGATGAACTAGGACGTGCATCATGATATTGAAGGAGGATGGTGGGAACACTAACTCGAAACTAACAAGACATTGCGCCACATCACTACTTAACCTTGGTAGGTTTTCTGGATCGATCACCTTCTGAGAGATTGCATTGAGGAATGAACATAGCTTCACAATGGCTAATCAAACATTTTCTGGTAGAAGAACCCTCAATGCAACCGGAAGCAGTGGCATCATAATCACGTGGCAGTCATGAGACTTTAGGTTTTGGAACTTTTTCTCTGCCATATTTATTATTCCCTTTATATTCGATGAGTAGCCAGACGGGACATTCATATCGAAAGGTGCATTCAAAGAAGATTTCCTTCTCTTCTTTGGTAAGAGCGTAGCTGGCAGGACCTTCATACTGCTTTGGAGGCATGCCGTCTTTTTTCTGCAAACGTTGCAGGTCCTCCGGTGCCTTAGGTGTATCTTTTGTCTTACCATACACGCCCAAGAAGCCTAACAGGTTCACGCAAAGATTCTTCGTCACGTGCATCACGTCGATTGAAGAGCGGACCTCTAGGTCTTTCCAGTAGGGTAGGTCCCAAAATATAGATTTCTTCTTCCACTTGGGTGTGCGTCCCTTAGCGTCATTCGGAACAGATAGTCCGTCGGGACCCTTTCCGAAGATTACTTTTAAATCATTGACCATAGCAAGTACGTGATCACTGGTACGCATGGCGTGCTTCTTCCGGTGATCTACCTCGCCTTTGAAATGCTTGCCTTTCTTTCGACATTGATGGTTGGTCGGAAGGAATCAATGATGCCCCGGGTACACATTCTTCCTGCATTTGTCCAGGTATATACTTTCGATGTCATCTAAACATTGTGTGCATGTGTGATATCCCTTGTTTGTCTGTCCTGGAAGGTTACTGAGAGCAGGCCAATCATTGATGGTTACAAACAGCAACGCATGTAGGTCAAATTCCTCCTGTTTGTGCTCATCCCACACACGTACACCATTTCCAATCCACACCTGTAAAAGTTCTTTAACTAATGGCCTTGGGTACACATCAATGTAATTGCCGGGTTGCTTAGGTCCTTGGATGAGAACTGGCATCATAATGAACTTCCGCTTCATGCACAACCAATGAGGAAGGTTATAGATACATAGAGTCACGGGCCAGGTGCTGTGACTCCTGCTCTGCTCCCCAAAAGAATTAATACCATCTGTGCTTAAACCAAACCATACGTTCCTTGTGTCACCTGCAAACTCCTCCTAGTACTTCCTCTCGATTTTTCTCCACTGCGACCCGTCAGCAGGTGCTCCAAACTTCCCATCTTTCTTACGGTCCTCTCTGTGCCATCGCATCAACTTGGCATGCTCTTTGTTTCTGAACAGGCGTTTCAACCGTGGTATTATAGGAGCATACCACATCACCTTGGCAGGAACCCTCTTCCTGGGGCACTCGCCATCAACATCACCAGGGTCATCAAGTCTGATCTTATACCGCAATGCACCGCATACCGGGCATGCGTTCAAATCCTTGTATGCACCGCAATACAGGACGAAGTCATTAGGGCATGCATGTATCTTCTGCACCTCCAATCCTAGAGGGCATACAACCTTCTTTGTTGCATAAGTACTGTCAGGCAATTCGTTATCCTTTGGAAGCTTCTTCTTCAATATTTTCAATAGCTTCTCAAATCCTTTGTCAGGCACACCATTCTCTGCCTTCCACTGCAGCAATTCCAGTACGGTACCGAGCTTTGTGTTGCCATCTTCACAATTGGGGTACAAACCTTTTTTGTGATCCTCTAACATGCGATCAAACTTCAGCTTCTCCTTTTCACTTTCGCACTGTCTCCTTGCATCAACAATGAACCGGCGGAGATCATCATCGGGCACATCGTCTGGTTCCTCTTGATCTTGAACAGCTTCCCCCGTTGCAGCATCACCGTATTCAGGGGGCACATAGTTGTCATCGTCCTCTTCTTGTTCATTGTCTTCCATCATAACCCATATATCTCCGTGGTTGGTCCAAACATTATAGTGTGCCATGAAACCCATATAAAGCAGGTGCATGTGAAGGGTTTTCGAGTCAGAGTAAGACTTCGTATTCCCACATATAGGGCATGGACAACACATAAAACGATTCTGTTTGTTTGCCTCAGCCACTTCGAGAAAATTATGCACGCCCTTAATGTACTCGGAGGTGTGTCTGTCACCGTACATCCATTGTCGGTTCATCTGCGTGCATTATATATAATTTATTGTGTCAAAAACCATTACAAAACATCATGAATAGATAATTAAGTGACCAAATTAATATAAGTTCATCACCACATTAAAACCAAAGTACATACATAGTTCTCATTGAAACTATGTAAAACATTTCAATGCGAAAACAAATGCGATCATAATCGCAATCAAGGTAACAATTGATCCAACGGCATAATGATACCAAGCCTCGGTATGAATAACATATTTTCAAATCTTTCTAATCTTCAAGAGCATTGCATCCATCTTGATCTTGTGATCAACGACGACATCCTGAACATGCAACTCCAATATCATCTTCTCCTCTGCAATTTTTTTCCTTCAAGAGATTGTTTTCTTCTTCAACTAAATTTAACCTCTCGACAATAGGGCCGGTTGGAATTTACGGCTCACATACCTCCTAGATAAATAAAATCTATGTCACGTTGGTCGGCATAATTGTCATAAACAATAAATGAACCAAATAGTTATAAAAGATAATATATACCACATATGAATCATAGACAGGACGAGGGCCGACGGGGGCGGATACCAAAACCATCGCACTATATAATAAGAAGCAATAATAAAAGTAATAAAATTATACAAGTATCTATCTGAACATACAAGTAAGAATTTTTTCCTTTCAGAAAAAAGATAAGAACAAGAGGCTCACCACGGTGGTGCCGGCGACGAGATCGGCGCGGGTGATCGACGGCGGTGAAGACGGGGACGGGACGTGACAGACCGCTAAACCTAGACAAATATTGAGGAAAATGGAGCTTGGAGGTTGAGTTTGGAGAGGAGAAAGCTTAAGTAGTGTGGCTCGGGCATTCCATCGAACACCTCATGCGCATAGGAGGTGAGCTAGATCACCACAAAGCCCTCCCCTCACCGGCTAGAAAAAACAGAGCAGTGTGGAGTGCTCTGCTCGCTGGCGAGGGGGTATATATAGGCAACTCATTGGTCCCGGTTCGTGGCTGGAAGAGGGAATAAAGGACACCCTTTGGTCTCGGTTCATGCCACCAACCAGGACCAATGGTAGTGGGCCAGGAGCGAGGCACATTGGTCCCGGTTCGTCCCACCAACCGGGACCAAAGGGGCCAGACGAACCGGGACCAATGCCCCAATGAGGCCCGGCCGGCCCCCTGGGCTCATGAACCGGGACCAATGCCCCCATGGGTCCCGGTTTGTGACTAAACCGTGACTAATGGGCTTATCTGGCTTGAACCAAAGACCCTGTTTTCTACTAGTGGAGGGGGCTCCAACACAACACATAGCTCCGCCATCTAATCCCTAGTACACCTCTTCGTTTTCATGGGGTTCTGAAACATGTATAAGGGCTACACCAGAATAAAACTGCATCATGCCTTCGTGCCACCCCCACTTGCATGGGTCAAGAGTACCACCTGCCAAGGAGAGTTATCAGCGCTATGTTAGTACAAAATTTACCATAAATTCAGTTCCAAAAGTTGCATGCTTCGTTACTCCTAGTGTGAAGCTAATAAATCAGCAAGAAGAAGTACATGATATTTGTGTGGGGGGTTTGAGAGGGGGAGAGAGGAGGGCAGAGAGGAGGCACTGAGCTTCGGGTTTGTGTGGGGGGTTGGGGTGTGTGGGGTGGGGGTGGGTGGGAGGGGGTTGGTGCAGCCTAATAGATTTGCAGGTGTGCAGCGCCTAAGGGCAAGGCGCCACACTACACAGTGCAGCGCCTTGCCCTTAGGCGCTGCACACGGACTTAGCAATTTTTTGGGTGCAAAAGCTACTGGAACGGTTCTGTTGCTCTCTAGACTAGCATGTCTAGGTGTGCAGCGCCTAAGGGCAAGGCGCTGCACTGTGTAGTGTGGCGCCTTGCCCATAGGCGTTGCACGCCTGGACATGCTAGTCCAGAGAGCAACAGCACCGTTCCATTAGTTTTTGCACCCACAAAATTGCTAAGTCAGTGTGCAGCGCCTGAGGGCAAGGCGCTGCACTGTGTAGTGTGGCGCCTTGTCCTTAGGCGTTGCACTACCTGCTGTTTTCGAATGCCTAGTGCTTTTTATGTTTTGTGATTCACATAGATGGCACATAATCATATCCAAATCACATGTAGTAGTCCAAAACACAGAAAGAGTAGTCCAATGACATAGTCGTACACACATAGCACATATAGTTATCCAAATCACATAGTCATACACACATAGCAATAGCGTAGTCCAATCACATAGTCATACACAAACATTGAGCCAAAACACATAGTCATTTACGTCTCATAGCACATAATGGCACACATTTTGGTTCATAAGAAGGTCACGATCCTTGTCCCTTCTTCTTCTTCATCTATTCTTCTTCTTCTTCTCCCTCCCCCAACCACCAAGGGATCTCACCTTCCCCCTCTGTGTCCTCCACCCCCTTCACTGTTTCCATACCTATGAAAATGGCAATATAACAGTTAGTCACACAACACAAAATGACAACACAAGCATTGAGCCAAAAGAACAAGATCATAGTAAGTCACATACGGCAATGGTCCATTGAGCCAAGAGAACATTCCTCCACTACGGCCGCCGCCAAGGTCAAGAACACCACCACGGCCTCCACCAGCACCACGGACTAGACCACCACCACGGCCTCTACCGCCACCACCACCGCCTCTACCAGCACCACGGCCAAGACCGTCACCACGGCCTCTACCATCACCACGGCCAAGACCATCTCCACGACCTCTACCAGCACCATGGCCAAGACCATCACCATGGCCAAGACCAGCACCACGGCCAAGACCATCACCACGGCCTAGGCCTTCACCACGGCCAAGACCATCACCACGGCCTCTACCACCACCACGGCCTCTTCTAAGACCTAATTGACTCCCTATTTGTTGCCTAGTTCCTTGTTGGCTTGTTTGATTTGATTGGTTTGGCACTCCACCACTTGTTTGACTTGGTTGGCTACTCCTTGGTTGACTTGGTTGGCTATCATTTGCTTGGCTTGTGCTTGCACCATTTTTCTTTGATCTCTTTCTTGGATCGGGACAAGTTCTTGTGTTGTGTCCCCCATGACGGCAGTCGCCACAATGAGATTGCTCACGAGGCTCTTGGAATTGGCCGGTGTCATATTCTCCACCGCCACCACGGCCCCATCCGTCCATGTCACCTCTAAGACGCTTTGTCTTACGTCTTCCCCGTCTAACGACCTTCAATTCCGGGTTCGGCCATAGTTGAACTCCATGATACTCCGGCCATTGTGATTGGTCCAAGTATGGTTGAAACCGTGGTGACCATGTATTCTTTACCGTCATAATTGAGAACTCGGACTCCTTCACGGTAAGAGGGTGATTGACGTCCACATTACTAACACATGATGCGTTTAACAAGTGCGAGCATGGGAGATGAAGCAACGATGGCCTCATGCAGCTGCAATCACACCGTGTTAGGGAGACCTTGAAAGGCCGGCCTCCGTGTTGGTGGCCATCGTTTGTGGTTCCTCTAGGCTCTTTCACCTCATACTTCCAATCGTTGTCATCATATATTATAGCTTCTTGGGAGTATGCCTTTCGTGATTGAAATTCCAACCATTCTTCAACCTTTGGTGGGAAATTGCACTTGTGCTTATCCTTGTTCTCACCAACAATCTGCTTATCCGTCTCCATTGAGTACTTTAAAAAGTATCCATTCATCTTGTCAAATGTGTATTGCACTACTGCCGTCACGGGTAATGCACATACACCCTTGAGCACCTTATTGAAGCATTCTACCATATTGCTTGTCATTTGACTATACCTCCGGCCATCTTCATCGAAAGCACGTGCCCACATATTCCTTTCGACAATGTTCTTATTGAGAAACTCATGACCACCAGGGTCAAGTTTTTTGTGTCTAAGCAATGCATTGAACAATGTGGAAAATCGCTTGTTGGTGAAACCGAGACAACAATCCTGAAGATCATCGGCCAACTCCTTGATACCACATGCCCTATAGAAGTTTGCACAAAAGTGCCTCATGCACCATCGATGGTGCAACTATGTATGTCCGGGAATGTCAACCACCACCGCATTTAGAATTCCTGGATGGCGATCCGATATGACACAAATTTCCCTTTCAGCCGGTAATACCCTTGTTCTCAGTTGACGCAAGAACCACTCCCAGTTATCATTGTTTTCCACCTCAACAAAAGTGAAAGCCAAAGGCAACACCCGATTATTGGCATCACTTGCTATTGCAACCAATAAAGTGCCCTTGTATTGCCCCATCAAGAACATGCTATCAATGGCGATGACTGGCCGACAATGCTCAAAAGCCCTCACGCATTGCTCAAAGGCCCAAAATGCATGGCCAAATACTCGAACGGTCCTCCCGTTGTGAATCAATGTTTGGTGTCCATGAGGCTCAACCACGTGAACCATGCCTGGGTTTGTGGCGGCCATAGCTAACAACAACCTAGGGAGTCGGTTGTATGCTTCCTCCCAATTGCCATACAACATCTTGAATCCGGCTTGCTTCGCCTTCCAGGCCTTGCCGTACTTGACCTTGTAATGAAAGATGGCTTTCACAAGGTCAATGACACTCTTGATGCACATTATTGGAAGTGTGGATATTTGGTTGGATAACCTGTAAACAATGAACTCGGACGTGAGTTGTCTGTGTTGTTGGTACACAAGCTTGCCATCCGCATTCTTGTGCCGGCACATGCGACTGTAGACAACTTACTATGCGCCAAGTGGGACCTCCTTTCCATGGCCTTGCACGCACAATCCATGGACATGTTGGCACTTCACATTTGACCGTGTAACGCACTTTGACGTCCGAGTTGGCCACTTTATGTGGACGATAATGCGTAACTGAGTAGTTGTCGAGCCACATCTTCAATTCCAAGAAGGATTGAAACCGGGATATATCCCGTTCTTGCCATCTTCCAAATCACGGTGAGAACTTGGCCTGGCTCCAAGAGATATGCATTTGCCACCATCCACAACGGCTTCATCCACGAGAATAAGATCCTTGAACAATGGTGTCTTGTGATCCCGCCCGAATACCTTCTTGAATGCTTGGGCCTCCTTGGGCGTGAACCCCTCCTTATCAACTTATTCATAGGGACCATTATCATCGGAGTCCGATGCATATGCACGGGAAAAAGGGATGGATTGGTCCATTGTGTCTTGTACATGATATTGGTCGAGATCACCCACATTGTTGTCATGGAGATCAACTTCGTTGTCATCCTCCTCGTACTCATCATTCCCCTCTTCAAAAGCTTCATTTTGGTTGTTTGGAGTCGGGCTCAATGTTGGCCAATCTTGTTGCGTGAAATGAGGTTCACTCATTTGATCTTGGTTCATGGGTGGGGGAGTGCTAGCAACCAACGGGGAGGGGTTCCGGTTCAAGTCTAAATTCAAAGTAGACTCAACCTTCTTTGAGTCAAATAACTCAAGAGCCTTGTCTAGAGATTCGGCAACCGTCTCCTTGTATGCAACCCAACGTTGCTCGGAGTTCACACGCATTGTCTTCCAACGGATGTGCATTCCAAAATCAACATTATGCCTTCCCTCGAACTCAACAACGTCACTTGGGTCCATCCAATTCAAATCATTCCTCACTTGTTCCAAGAGCTCCGCATAGCTAGGACTACTCTCAAACACCATGTCAAGCTCATTCAGGTCCGGCTCAATATTGCCTTTCAAAAAGGCCTCTTTATCCACATGATGAACATAAACACATGTTCTTCCCATCCCTACAATAATCAAAAACACACATATATCAAGTAAGTACTTAACAAAAATATTTGCACAAAATACATATGCCCTAACATATATATATATATATATATATATATATATATATATTAATTAATAACCCTAACCCCCACTTAAAAATAACCACAAACCTAACACCAACATCAAACACACATAACCCTAACCCTAGCATACTATGAAATCCTAACCATACCAAATTAGCAAAGAAACATAACATGATTCAACACAAATTTCCAAATCCAAGCAAAAATTAGGGTTTCCCCAAACTAGCTAGATTTGAGCAAATGTGACAATTCCTATGGATGAAAACAAGGGGATCAGAGGAGATTACCTTAAGGGAGGGGTTGGCTTCAAAATCCACGGTCAAATACTCCGGATTTGTAATATTTAAGAAGGATTTGAGAGGGGGGAGAGGGGAAGAGAGGAGGAGCGGAAGGCTAAGGGTTTGGATGGGGTGGGGGTGGGAGGGGAGAGAGGGTGGGGCCAGCCTAAGTGGCACACAGACAGTGCAGCGCCTAAGAGGCGGGTGCTGCACATTACAAGTGTGGCGCCTAGACCTTAGGCGCTGCACTGCTGTCTGTGGGGCCACAACTGGACCAGGGCTGCCACGCTGGCAGTAGGTGCGACGCCTAAGGTTAAAGCGCTGCACTATAGGGTGCGGCGCCTCGCTGTAGGGCGCCACACGAAAGGGTCGTCATTGTGAATTTTTTTCGAAAGCAGGTCAGTTTGTTATTTGATTTCGCCCTCAGATCAAATATGTGATTTCTGCCTAGTGTCGTTGCGTTGTTGAGCTGCGCACTCAGCAGCTGCTGTAGGCAGGAGAGCATGGCGGGGCCGACAGCCGGGCTGAGGCACCGCTCTTTAATCTTGTATTTCGCGTCCAGTTTCTCCACACTGCTGAGCACGTTGCCAAGGCTACCGCCCATGCGATCCTTTGTCAACAGGTTAACAACAGTGCCAAGCGGCAGGGACAGGAGGCCAGTGAGGAACTCCACGACATCGATGCCTGCCTCTGCGAAGCACACCTTCTTAGACTTGGTGTCGACCAGGAGCTTCATCGATAACTACATAGTAGCCACATTTTTTTGTTATAGTTTGATTCAAACCTTCTTATGAGCAACACTACTAAAGGCATTTCTAATCGATCCCCTAAAAGTTAGCGAAGTATCCGGTGGAGTAAAGTTGTGGAATAAATTTTTATGAGAAACACTACTAACTGACAAAAAGAATGCATTAGTAGAGAAAATTGATTTTCCAAGAGTTGGAGCAGATAGAGCAATATCATTTTTCTAGAGTGTAACCCAAAATCTTTGTGCGAGAGACAATTCCGGATTAGTGACAATATCAAGTGTAAACCAACCACAAGCTAGGTAGAAATCATGCAACCTATACAAGCAAATAAACATTATTTTCGGTACAAGATCTAATTGAAAGTTCAGTTCCCAAATATTACTTGTAGATGGATTATTTGTGTAATATGTGTAAATATATAAAATGGCGAGACGGACCAGATCTACTTTCAAAAATTCATAGCAAGCAAATTGCAAAGATTCATCCACTTAAATTTGGAGCTTCAATATGCAAAATTTACTGTTAAGGAGGTAGTCATGTATACCTGAAACATCACTGGCTCCTCAAAATACTCCTCGTAAGAATAAGCAATGATACTCCGGCTATAATAAACTGTACATGCACATGCAAAAAATAATCTACACTACTATAAAAAGAGCCAACAAGGGCAGACGAAAACTGTTGCCCTCCCATGTTACGCAAAAATCTACACTACTATAAAAAGAGCCAACAAGGGCAGACGAAAACTGCTGCCCTCCCACGTTTCGCAAAAAAAAAGGAAAAAGTAGGGCTTACAATGGAAACATCACGTAATCTCCGGATAGTAGGGCTTACAGTGGAAACATCACGTAATCTCCGGATGGGTTCTTCAACAGCACATAAATATAAAAAATATCTGAATCGGCCCTCCAGATTGACCTACGCCCTATGAATCCGGCGAGGCACCTGGCGACGGACGCGACAACGAATACGCCATACGCAGCCGGTGAGGCACCCGGCGACGGACGCCATCACAATTCTATGCTCTTCTGGACTTCGTGAAGCTTTTATATGCCGCCATCGTCCAGGATCGGTAACGCCGCCGCACAGGTTGTCCTGCCTTATCGCCGTTGAGCTTATACCATGGCGTCCTCTGCAACGTAGGTGCACCCTCATTTCCTCTTGTTTCTGTCCTGCAATGTATATACTATATCACATCAGCAGCTGCCAGTCTGGAATTTAACCACCACATGAAAGCGGTGAACTTGTTACATCCCAGATTTGTTAGAATATGTAAATTGCAGACGAATAATGAGGCACCTATTTAAAAGTAACTCATCCTCAAACTGCTGAAGATGAATTTCATAAGAAAAATATACACAACTTCCAGAAAAGTCAGTACTTTTAGATCTCAAAGTCCTCGATCAGATGCCACTTCAAATACAATTGTATTATAACAATGCCATTCACAGGGTTGAAGAACTTCAGATGGCCCCTACCACTCCCCAACGGATCGCGCACACCGTTCCAGGATATAACCAACACCAACTCCTTGGGTACATAACCCAATCACTCAATTTCTTATTTATTTTGCTCAGCTGCTGAACTGTGTCATGACTTGCAGACCGTAAAGAGATAAAAAGGCAGAGGGAAAGAGAGCGGTATGCACAAAATAGGGATGAGATAAATAAGAGACGGCGTGAAGCCTACAAACAAAAAAAAAATGTTGCAGCAGACGTCAATGGCCTGGGCAACGGAACACACACACATTCGGCTGTATCACAAGGTAATGATTGTCGACTTTGGTGATGTATAGCCCAATGGTACTGCCATATAATGATCTACTCTTTGTCTATTCAGACCATAATGGGCTGGACATACGGGGGAAAGGGTGCAGTATGCACACGATACAGAGGAACTATTGAAGGGACAACCCAAATCCAGCGAGCATAATAAGCATATTGCTGCCGTCGCCGATGGGAGTAACATTGTGTCACAGCTGCAAGCTACCGGACAAACAACAGTCACACAACTGCAGATCATAAAATGTGCAGGAGAGCCTAGACCAAATTCAATGCAGCTCAACGAGAATATTTATGAAAAAAATGAGACCGACTGGTTGCACAGAAATGATGCGTACCATATGCAGCGGCATTCACGACGATTGCCATTCACCCAAATGTCGGGAGGAGAACCCCAACTCAAGACAATCGTGAACCCTCGTAACCCGGAGGAGTCGAGGACAAAACAAAGGTTAGTTCATTGAAATACTTATGCTACAATATATAATATTTCATTCATCTACAATAATGTCATGATGTACCAATACAATATATAATACAACAAAATGGGCCCTCTTCGTGGTGATGGTACTGAGTTGGGGGTTCTCTTTTGTTCACTCAGGTCTATTGTTGCTACAATAATTTCAGGAGTGTTTATTTCTTCTGTATTTGGGCCCTGTTTTGTTGATTCAGGTACAGAGTCTATTTATGTAAGCAAACAACCTGTACCGATCCAGCCGACTTACAATAGTCCAGTAATGGAAACGATCCCTGCCATGGGTCACCGCACTCATAATCTAATTGGTATATTTTTACTAACACCTGGTTCATAACTTTAATTCATCTCTGATTCTTACTCATCATATTGCTGATACACATAATATCATTTTAACTCACAATGTTATCAGGCAACAACCACGGCGAAGATCCATATGGAATACTGGAGCCCTGATGCCCTACGATTAATATTGATGGTACGCATAATATCATTTTAAGTCTGCTCTCCCTCGGTTACCTTTGTTTTAGGTCGTGAGCGTTATTTGAAACACCTTTTGCATTATCGACTATGTTGGCGGCTAGACTGCTTGGCGGCGACAACCTTGGAGATGATGACCCTGATGAGGAAGCTAGGATGTTCGCCCAACCAGGTCTATTGTTGCTATCATGATGTACCCATACAATATATAATACAACAAAATGGTTTGTGCAACAAATTTAGTTAATGCAAATGTCTACACTTTTCCAGATGTTGAATTTCAATCCTACCTTGTGGATCGGAATCATGGTGATGGAACTCGCACTAATGACACTCATGACAGAGTATACATGAACCTGCCCAAAGAGCACCTTGTCCATCGAAAAGTTAGGGACTACTGCCACTGTGGAGCATTGCGGTTTCAATCCGAGGGGCCTGCATTTTGTTGCAGAAAGGGCAAGGTGGGTGTGTTTACTCCGGAAGTTTCTGACGAGCTGAAACGGTTGTTTACAAGTCAATCGGATGAGGATGCTAAATATTTCAGAGAGAATATACGTTATTTCAACTCTCACTTCTCATTCACAACTCTTGGTGTCACTCTTGATCGACAAGTGAGCACTGCCGCAAGAACCGGCGTCTACACTTTTCGTGCGTGTGGCCAGTTGTACCACGCTCTTGATGATCTGATGTCCGGTGAATATGGCCCTCGGCATCTGTAGCTATATATTTACGATGCAGATGAAAACTTTATTCACAGGGTTAAGAGGTCTCCAAATCTTAGGCTAGATCTCATACAGAAGATTCTGACAATACTACAACATAACCCTTATGCTCAAGCTTTTAGAAGCATTGGTGCTGTTCCGAATCTGCATGAATATAGGATCTCCTTTGAACACAGATATCAACCTTGATCAGCGAAGGTACAATGCGCTAACTACTTCACAAGTAGCAGCAATATGGGTTGAAGGAAGTGACCCTCAAAATAGCTTTGATAGGAGTGTTGTCGTGTACGACAAAGGAGATCGTCCTGTGTATATTAGAGCATACTATGGCTGCTACGACCCTTTGTCATATCCACTATTCTTCCCACATGGGGAAATCGGTTGGAATCGTTGGATGCCATATATTGGGCTCCCCGATGCCACAACCCAAGGTTCAAAGGTATGATTACGCACCACAAAGGAACCAATCCACTGATTTTCATTCAGGTATGGTGTTCATAGCAGATTTATATACATATTGGTCAAATTAAAACTTATACAGTCATCCACCTTTCAGACAACAACATGATGGGAGAACAAGTTGGTCATACCACACAGCTTGAAGACCAGGCCACCGATTTACACAGTAGGTATTGCACGTGCTTGTTGTTTTTAATCTTCTTATGATTCTACCTATCATACCAACTTTCGCACAACAACATGATGGGATAACAACTTTTTTGTTAATCAATTTTTAGATGACAACGATGATAACCTGGAGGAGTTTGGAGACAATGAGATTAATGCCACAAAATCCAGGAAATTTGTAAGCGCGAGGGAGTACTATTGCTTCAAGCTACAGGTCCGAAAAAAGCTTTTTAACATCATCTTATTCGGCGCTGTTCCAACGGTGGGCTGTTGACCAGTACATCAAGATTGAGACAATGAGGCTTGACTGGTACTCATGGCGGAAAATCAAAAAAAGGTTATAATGCTGACCTATACCAGGTAACATGCTTCTGTTAATACCAATATTTCACACTATACATGCTGCACTCTTTACTTCAACCTTGTACAATACTTAGCGTCAAATATTGATTCATTCTAGGGTCTTGTTGACACCGTCTATGCCGGCGAGTCACGTGGTGATCGGATTGGCAAGAGAATAGTGCTTCCACGTACATTTCCTGGTGGTGACCGTGACATGCAACGCATGTTTCTGGATGCGATGGCAATAGTACAACGATGGGGTAAACTGGATTATTTTATCACCATGACATGCAATCCCTACTGGGAGGAGATAACTAAGGAATTATTGCCTGGACAACTGCCGCAAGACCGTCCAGACCTTGTGGCAAGAGTATACAGAGCTAAATAGCGAAGTATGATGGACCTACTAATTAAGGGTAAGCATTTCAGAGAAGTTGCGGCTTATGTACATGTCACCGAGTTTCAGAAACGAGGTGATGAGGACATCAATACCATTGTTACACCCACAGCCCCTGCGGCTATACATACTGGACCAATTACTAGAGCTCGCGCACGCCAATTGAATTATCAGGTACTTCCGTTTCTTGGTAACGATTCCAATGTTCATGAGAATATGATGCTGCCTAAATTGGATACATTTGTTTTGCTTACAAATGAAGGGCCTACCGTGGACAAGAAAGATGAACCTTGGAGCAAGTTCAAGCATGGAGATGTTGGCATGCGCAAGGAGAACAAGAACGGAGTTACAAGTGATGATTCCAGGACTTTGAAGCCACCCTAATGAGTGCATGAGGCCTTGGACGAAATATACAAGATGCCACTTCATAATATGCGTCCATAGGCTATTCTAGGTGCTGCGTCACCTTATTATTGGGCCAGGCCCATGTAATTTCGAAATACTTAAGTATAGGCTGTTTTTAGAGTCCGTATGTGTGGGGAAACAAGAGTTAGGGTTGATTTCGGACCCCTCCACCAAGGGCCACGACGTTTGCGGCCTCTGCCTCCATATATACAGCCCTTAGGGCACCGTTTAGACCTTGGGTTTTGTTTAGATTAAAAGTTCGCCATAGCTGCAACTTCGCGTGCCGTTTGTGTTCAACGACCGGACAAAGGCGTCCACAGAACCCCACCTTGATCAATAAAGCTTTCATCTTATATTCGCAATATTCAGATTGCAATCTCAGTTTCTTGCTTGTTCTTCGTTTGCTCGCAGGAAACAGGCCCTCGTGGTCGAGTTGATCGTGCTCGGCGTGGTCAATAACCCTCGGAAGTTGGTTTAGCGATTGCTAAGGCGCGACGTCTCGCCTGCGTTAAATAGTCGGATCGTCAAGGTCAACTCCCACGAAACGATAGCCACCATCTCATCGAAACATCGGGACACCTTTGCCTCTATCAAGTGGTATCAGATTTTCAGGTTGCTCGGTGAGATTTTACAGTTTTCCGTAGTTTAGATCGAGTCTGTTCTTCATACCTATAGTCCACGAAAAAGCCACAAAAAAATTAGGGTTAGTTCATCATATCCGAACCAATCTGAGCCTTTGCATAATCTTTTTAGGGTTTTGCTTTGTTGAATTTGCGGTTGCATCGCCGTGTCTAGTTGTTGGTCTTAGCGTCTAGTCTTTTAGAGTTTCGAAGTTACGGTCATAAGTTGTCACGCCGCCACCGCACCATCATCATCGCCCCTGCCACCTACCATCACCGCTCCGAATCCGTATCCATATACCACCAAAAATCCGTGTCCATATACCACCACCGATCCATATCCATATACTACCACCGCTACCACAACCGCTGCCATATACCACCACCATATATCCACCACCAATCCGAGTTCTTCTCATATTAGGTTTGTTTTCGAGATCCATCTAGTTTCCGATTCGTGTTTCCTTGCGGGAGTAGGTTTCGGAAAAAAAAATTAAGAGTCTGGAAACCACCCTCCGTTTAGGCCCAAAATTTTCCGAAAACGCACTTGTCGAAAAATTTTCTGGCTATCCTATTTTTAAGTGTTTCTAAGTGTATTGAGACAGTCGCCGTTATAGAAAGTTTTTTTGACCCGTTTCAGTTTTTGGGTCCGGGCATTCAATAAAATTAATATTTGGTCTAAAAATTTCGTGCCCATACTTTCTTTTTGACCTCGTAAGTGTTTTGAGACACTCGCCATTATATTGATTTTTCGCAAAAAAAAAAGAGCAGCGCAAAAAAAAAAAGCAGCGCAAAAAAAAAAAGAAGAGCGAAAAAGAAAATCCAGAGTGTGCTTTTCCCTTGTTTACGTGCAGCGCCGTGATTTTGTTAGTGTTCTAGGCTCGCGTCTCTAGCACGGTCTAGCCTAGGACCAAAGACAAGATCATCGTTGAGCGTTTATTCAACTTTGCATCTCTGAATTGATTATTGCTGACCCTTTTTGCTACCATATTATAAGCCTTCCCAGCTCCACATACATCTACATCGTGCGTTTGACTCTCCCTGGTAATCGCTCTATCCAAGCTTTGAGAGTTTTGACTACATCGGTTGCGGTCACCGCTTCTTCTTTGGTAAGAACTGGTAAGAATTTGAGATTTGCTTGACGGATTTGTGACTGTCCACCACACAACCACCACCACTTCCTAGTAGTCTGTCAATCATATTCTTGTGTGTTTCTATTGCTGCTAACCATGGCAGGATCACAAGCCGAGACCGACCGGGAGAACATGACAAACAAAGCGCTACATGATAAGTTTCAACAAATGATGAGTGGGCAGGTGGACGATGCGCTAAATAGATTTGAAGAGGCCATGGAGAAGATAGATGGCATTGAGAAGGCGTTCGAAACAAAGCTCGATACCAAGTTTAATGAATTGCTCGCTGCGTCTACCACCACCACCACCCGGCACCTAACGCACCTCTACTACAACAACAAGGACTACCTCCACATCGCTAAACAGCCCTCCGCCGAAGCTTCCCGTGTCCCTCTTCACCGCCAAGCTGCTTTGGTCTTTGCTGTTGATACTTCTATGGCTCCTGCTGCTGCGGTGGGGAGGATGATTATGTGAGAGATTACGAGGATGAGGTTGATCAACATCAAGATTACGTGCAACCACCAGCACCACAACCACCGTGTCGTCCACATGCAAATAATGGCAATGTTGGGCTCCCCTTCAGTCTGAGATCATGACCATCTCCCTAAACTGAAATTGAATATTCCACCATTTGAGGGTAGATATGTTCCTGATATATATCTTACTTGGGAGTTAGAAACTGAACAACGATTTACATGTTTACAATATCCTGAGGAGAGACGTGTTCCTGCTGCTGTTTGTGCTTTCACTAGCTTTGCATGTGTTTGGTGGTCTGGACATTGTAGATTATATCATGTTCCAGCTACTTGGGCTGCTTTGAAAACTGCTATGCGTACTCGTTGGGTTCCACCATATTATCAACGTGAATTACTTCAAAAATTGCAACGCTTAAGACAAGGAAAAAATTCGGTAGAAGAATATTATCAGGAATTACAAACTGGCTTGATTAGATGTGGTATTGTTGAGGAGAATGAATCTATGCTTGCACGTTTTACGGGTGGATTAAATAGAGAGATTCAGACCATTCTAGACTACAAGGATTATAATAATATCACTCAATTATTCCATCTTGCTTGTAAAGCTGAACGTGAAGTGCAGGATCGACAAAGCGTTGGCCGAACTAACTTTTTCTCGCAGGTCGACCTTCATCATGGACACCACGTGCATCATCTACTTCCACACGTTCTACTACACCGGCACCTCCGTCGGCTGCCACCTCCAACCGTGATACAAGAAAGCAGGCACAACCACCACTATCTGCCAAGAGCACACCTGCTGGGCCTACACAGAGCTCTTCTTCTTCCATGGCGTCAACAGGGCACACAAGTGATATTATTTGTCGTCGTTGTAAGGGAAGAGGACATTTTGCAAGAGAATGCCAATCTCAGCGTGTGATGATTGATAATGATGATGGTGTGTATGAGTCCGCTAGTGACTATGATGAAGAGACTTTGGCTCTTATTACACATGAAGAACACGGTGGAGATGATTACGATCATGACACGCAATACATGGCTGCTGAAGATGTCGACAGGTATGAATGTTTAGTTGCTCAACGTGTTTTGAGTGTGCAGGTTACACAAGCTGAGCAAAATCGTAGACATAACTTGTTCCATACAAAGGGAGTTGTGAAGGAATGTTCTATTCAAGCGTCATCATAGATGGAGGGAGCTGCAACAACTTGGCTAGCATGGATATGGTGGAGAAGCTTTCTCTCACCACAAGACCACATCCACATCCTTACTACATCCAATGGTTCAACAACAGCGGCAAGGTTAAGGTAACACGTCTTTGTTAGGTGTGTATTTTAGTATCTCTACATATGCTGATTATGTTGATTGTGATGTGGTACCTATGCAAGCATGTTCCTTATTACTTGGTAGACCATGGCAATTTGATAAAAATTCTGTACACCATGGTAGAAACAATCAGTATACTCTTGTTCACAAGGATAAAAATATTACTTTGCTTCCTATGACTCCTGATTCCATTTTGAAAGATGATATTAATAGAGCTAATAAAGCAAAACAGGAGAAAAATAAGAGTGAAAATCAGATTGTGGCAAAAGAATTTGAGCAACAAATGAAGCCTAATAATAAACCATCTAATGTTGCTTCTGAAATTAAACTGAAAAGTGCAGGTTTATTTGCCACCAAATCTGATATTGATGAGCTAGATTCTAGCAAATCTGTTTGCTATGCTTTTGTGTGCAAAGAGGCATTATTTTCATTCGAGGACGTGCCTTCCTCTTTGCCCCCCCTGTCACTAACATTTTGCAGGAGTTCACGACGTCTTCCCACAAGACGTGCCACCGGATTACCACCTATTCGAGGGATTGAGCATCAAATTGACTTAATTCCGGTGCATCGCTACCCAACCGCGCACCATACCGTACCAATCCAGAGGAGAGGCGAAGGAGATTATGCGTCAAGTACAGGAGCTGCTCGACAAAGGTTATATCTGCGAATCTCTTAGTCCTTGTGCTGTTCCTATTATACTAGTGCCTAAAAAGGATGGTACGTCGGCGTATGTGTGTTGATTGTAGAGGCATTAATAATATTACTATTCGTTATCGCCATCCTATTCCTAGGCTAGATGATATGCTTGATGAATTGAGTGGCTCTACAATATTCTCCAAAGTTGATTTGCGTAGTGGATACCATCAAATTCGTATGAAATTGGGAGATGAATGGAAAACAGCATTTAAAACTAAGTTTGGATTATATGAGTGGTTAGTCATGCCTTTTGGGTTAACTAATGCACCTAGTACTTTCATGAGATTAATGAACGAAGTTTTACGTGCTTTCATTGGACGATTTGTGGTAGTTTACTTTGATGATATACTGATTTATAGCAAATCTTTGGAAGAACATTTGGAACATTTACGTGCTGTTTTTAATGCTGTACGTGATGCACGTTTGTTTGGTAACCTTGGGAAGTGCACCTTTTGCACCGACCGAGTATCTTTTCTTGGCTATGTTGTTACTCCACAGGGAATTGAAGTTGATAAAGCCAAGATTGAAGCTATTGAGAGTTGGCCGCAGCCCAAAACGGTCACACAAGTGAGGAGTTTTCTTGGACTCGCTGGTTTCTATAGGCGTTTTGTGAGAGACTTTAGCACCATTGCTGCACCTCTCAATGAGCTTACAAAGAAGGATGTGCCTTTTGTTTGGGGTACCGCACAGGAAGAAGCCTTCACGGTATTGAAAGATAAGTTGACACATGCTCCTTTACTCCAACTTCCTGACTTTAATAAGACTTTTGAGCTTGAATGTGATGCTAGTGGAATTGGATTAGGAGGTGTGTTATTACAAGAAGGCAAACCTGTTGCATACTTTTATGAAAAATTGAGTGGTCCTAGTCTGAACTATTCTACTTATGACAAAGAATTATATGCTCTTGTTCGGACTTTAGAGACATGGCAACATTATTTATGGCCCAAAGAATTTGTTATACATTACGATCATGAATCTTTGAAACATATTAAAAGTCAAGCTAAACTGAATCGTAGACATGCTAAATGGGTTGAATTCATTGAGACTTTCCCTTATGTCATTAAACACAAGAAGGGTAAAGAAAATGTTATTGCTGATGCTTTGTCTCGTCGATATACTATGCTTTCACAACTTGACTTCAAAATATTTGGTTTGGAGACCATCAAAGATCAATATGTGCATGATGCTGATTTTAAAGATGTAATGCAGAATTGTAAAGAAGGAAGAACATGGAACAAGTTCGTTATTAATGATGGTTTTGTGTTCGTGCTAACAAGCTATGCATTCCTGCTAGCTCTGTTCGTCTTTTATTGTTGCAAGAGGCGCATGGAGGAGGCTTAATGGGACACTTTGGCGTAAAAAAGACGGAGGATATACTTGCTACACATTTCTTTTGGCCAAAGATGATATGGGATGTTGAGCGTTTTGTTGCTCGCTGCACTACCTGTCAAAAAGCTAAGTCACGACTCAATCCTCATGGTTTATATATGCCTTTGCCTGTGCCTAGTATTCCTTGGGAGGATATATCTATGGACTTTGTTTTAGGTTTACCTCGAACAAAGAAGGGGAGGGATAGCATATTTGTTGTCGTGGATAGATTCTCGAAAATGGCACACTTTATACCATGTCATAAAAGCGATGATGCTGTTAATGTTGCTGATTTGTTCTTTCATGAAATTATTCGCTTGCATGGTGTGCCAAATACTATTGTTTCAGATCGTGATACTAAATTTCTTAGCCACTTTTGGAGATGTTTATGGGCTAAGTTGGGGACTAAACTGCTTTTTAGTACTACTTGTCACCCCCAAACTGATGGACAAACCAAGTAGTCAATAGATCATTGTCTACTATGCTTAGGGCTGTTTTGAAGAATAATAAGAAAATGTGGGAAGAATGCTTGCCTCATATTGAATTTGCTTATAATCGTTCATTGCATTCTACTACTAAGATGTGCCCTTTTGAAATTGTGTATGGCTTCCTACCTCGTGCACCTATTGATTTGTTGCCTCTTCCATCTTCGGAGAAGGTTAATTTTGATGCTAAAGAACGTGCTGAATTGATTTTAAAAATGCATGAGTTAACTAAGGAAAACATTGAGCGTATGAATGCTAAATATAAACTTGTCGGAGATAAGGGTAGAAAACATGTTGTCTTTGCACCGGAGATCTTGTTTGGTTACATTTAGCGTAAGGATAGGTTTCCTAAATTGCGCAAATCAAAGCTAATGCCACGTCTTGATGGTCCATTTAAGGTGTTAGAGAAAATAAATGATAATGCATATAAACTTGAGCTGCCTGCAGATTTTGGGGTTAGTCCCACTTTTAACATTGCAGATTTGAAGCCTTATTTGGGTGAGGAAGATGAGCTTCCGTCGAGGACGACTTCATTTCAAGAAGGGGAGGACGATGAGGACATCAATACCATTGTTACACCCACAGCCCCTGCGGCTATACATACTGGACCAATTACTAGAGCTCGCATGCGCCAATTGAATTATCAGGTACTTTCGTTTCTTGGTAACGATTCCAATGTTCATGAGAATATGATGCTGCCTAAATTGGATACATTTGTTTTGCTTACAAATGAAGGGCCTACCGTGGACAAGAAAGATGAACCTTGGAGCAAGTTCAAGCATCGAGATGTTGGCATGCGCAAGGAGAACAAGAACGGAGTTACAAGTGATGATTCCAGGACTTTGAAGCCACCCTAATGAGTGCATGAGGCCTTGGACGAAATATACAAGATGCCACTTCATAATATGCGTCCATAGGCTATTCTAGGTGCTGCGTCACCTTATTATTGGGCCAGGCCCATGTAATTTCGAAATACTTAAGTATAGGCTGTTTTTAGAGTCCGTATGTGTGGGAAACAAGAGTTAGGGTTGATTTCGGACCCCTCCACCAAGGGCCACGAAATTCCCCCTCTTCCTCCATATATACAGCCCTTAGGGCACCGTTTAGACCTTGGGTTTTGTTTAGATTAAAAGTTCGCCATAGCTGCAACTTGGCGTGCGCCGTTTGTGTTCAACGACCGCATAAAGGCGTCACAGAACCCCACCTTGATCAATAAAGCTTTCATCTTATATTCGCAATATTCAGATTGCAATCTCAGTTTCTTGCTTGTTCTTCGTTTGCTCGCAGGAAACAGGCCCTCGTGGTCAGGTTGATCGTGCTCCGGCGTGGTCAATAACCCTCGGAAGTTGGTTTAGCGATTGCTAAGACGCGACGTCTCGCACGTTCGTAGTCGGATCGTCAAGGTCGACTCCCACAGAAACGATAGCCACCATCTCATCGAAACATCGGGACACCTTTGCCTCTATCACGAGGTCTCCCTCATGATCATATACTTTTAATCATGAAAGCCAAAAGCAAGTTAAGGACCACAGATGACTATGACCGGGTCATATCTGCAGAGATACCCGACAAGAAGAAATATCATGTTCTCCATGATCTGGTAGTCAAACACATGTTGCACGGACCATGTGGTGCGCTGAAGAAGAGTTGCCCTTGCATGATAGATGGACAATGTCGGTTTCATTACCCACGAGATTTCTGTGATGCCACATTACAAGGGAAAGATTCATATCCGATCTACAGATGAAGGGACGATGGGGTTCGAGTTAGGATCAGAGGAGCAGATTTGGACAACAGATGGCTGGTCCCTTACAACCCCTTCCAGCTAATGACATACAATTGTCACATTAATGTCAAAGCATGCTCGAGCATCAAGGCAGTCAAGTACTTATTCAAGTACATCTGCAAAGGGCATGATAAGGCATCATTTGCATTCGAGCAAGATATTATCAAGGATGGGGGAATCATCAACGAAATCCTACAGTATAGGGATGCACGCTATATATCGCCTCCAGAAGCTATTTACAGGATATTCGGCTTTAAAATGTTTGGTGTCAGTCCATCTGTGTTGCAACTCCAACTTCATCTGCCAAACATGCATACAGTTGCATTTAGGGCTTATGAAAATCTGGAAGATGTTTTCGCTCGGCCATCTTCTTCCAAATCCATGCTTACCGAGTACTTTGAGATGAACCAAAAGTATCCAGACGCACGAAAATGGCTGTACAGAGAGATCCCAGAACATTATAGGTGGATTACCGGTAATAAGAAGTGGCAACTAAGAAAAAATAATAGACCACAGATAGGAAGACTGGTGTATGCACACCCTGCTGAAGGAGAGAGGTACTACTTGCGGGTGCTCCTCAGCCATGTCCGAGGTGCGACTTCATTTGATGATTTAAAAATAGTGAATGGCAATCCTTGCAGTTCCTTCAGAGAGGCATGTGAGCACTTATGACTCATTGAGCATGACAGGAACCTTGATGATTGCATGACAGACGCAGCAACATTTCAGATGCCTTCTGCTCTTAGACGGTTGTTTGCAACTATTATGGTATTCTGTGAGGCAACATAAATTCGTCAGTTGTGGGACAAACACCTAGCATCGATGTCTGAAGATTACCGCCGTACTTAATCGAATGAGGCAGCACTTGAGCAGATGGTCCTTAGGGATATCAGGGATCTGATGCAATCCATGGGAAAGGATATTAAAATGTATGGGCTTCCGCATCTGGTTGACACGGATGGTTCTTCTGACGCCGAGTATAGGGAGGTAACGAGAGAGAGGCAAGTCAAAGCAGATCAAGAACATCTAGATCTATTCAATCGCTCGAACAATGAGCAATGGCTGGTTTCAATGAAATAATGGATCATGTGACGAACCAAAAAGCCAGATATTCTTTGTTGATGGTCACGGTAGCCTTTGGGAAGGCGATACTTGTACAAGGCATTGCTTGCGAGGATCCGTTCGATGGGCCTAATAGCGATCGCAACTGCTACATCGTGTATTGCAACGTCGATAATGCACGGAGGCCGAACTGCACACCTCCGGGTTCAAAATTCCAATCAAGCTCACTGACAACAGCATGTGTAGTTTCACAAAGCAGAGTGGTACGACAGAGTTGCTTAAACAGGCATCCTTGATAATTTGGGATGAGGTTGCAATAACAAAGCGTCAAGCAGTTGAGACGCTTGACAGATTGCTACAGTATATAATGGAATGTCCTCTACCGTTTGGTGGAAAGGTTGTCGTCTTTGGTGGGGATTTCAGGCAGGTCCTCCCCGTTGTGACCCGAGGGACAAGAGCACAGATCACGGATGCTACACTTTTGAGATCCTATTTGTGGGAGAAGATCCGCAAGATACGCCTCACGCGTAATACGTAATATGCGAGCACAAGCGGACCCTTGGTTCTCCGAATACCTCCTTAGGATAGGCGATGGAATGGAAGAAACAATTGGCGACGACTATGTGCGTCTCCCTGAAGACATTGTGATTGCTTATACCGAGGACGAAGAACCTATTAACAAGATCATCGAAGATGTCTTCCCATCCCTGCACACCAATGCTATGTCGAGAGAGTATATGAGCACACGTGCAATCCTCTCGACAAAAAACGAGCATGTGGATGACCTGAATGACAAGATGATCTCCAGGTTTCCAGACGAAGAAAAGGTGTACCACAGCTTTGACTCTATCGAGGATGACTTCCAGAATAATTACACGATTGATTTGCTGAACTCGCTCACACCAAACGGGTTGCCCCCGCATGTGTTGAGAGTAAAAATGAACCGCCAGTCATTTTGCTTTCTGAGCGTCGACCCTCATAATGGGCTATGTAATGGAACACGACTTATGATCGAGCTTTCGAGGATAATGCAATCGATGCTGAGATTGTTGGTGGCCAGCATGCTGGAAAGAGGGTGTTCATACCTAGGATCCCTATGTCACCCTCGGAGGACACCTCACTTCCCTTCAAGCTTAAGAGAAAACAGTTCCCCATCCGCCTGAGTTTTGCGATGACGATTAACAAGGCACAAGGTCAAACCATCCCAAACGTTGGTATTTACCTTCCAGAGCCTGTATTCTCACATGGCCAGCTATATGTTGCATTGTGAAGAGATGTGTCAAGAGAGACAGTAGCATGATTTTAGCCAAGCCTAACAGGGAGGTTGATAAATCTGGGAGAAGCACCAAAAACATTGTGTACAAAGATGTTTTAGAGGGGTGAGGTTCGTGCGATCGTTCGTGTTTTCTCTGTACCTTTTGCTTTTCTATAACTAATTCTGGACCTAACACTTATCTTTTTTTTACTTGCAGGTTTTTATCAGGTCGCACTATATAATAATCATGAAAGAAGAAGGATGTCGATGTGACCTTCGACTCTCTGCATATCTGTGTCGTTTATTTGTGTCATTTATTTATAATCATGAAAAAAGAAGGATGTCGTTGTGACCTTCGACTCTGCATATCTGTGTGGTTTATTTCTGTGATTTATTTATTTGTAAATAAAAAAGCATAGCAGCACACCTGAAGTATTGTAACTTTAGGATGGTTGGATTTACTAGCACTTATTTTTTTTACTTCCAGGTTTTTATTAGATCGCACTATATAATAATCGTGCCAAAAGAAGGATGTCGATTTGACCTTCGACTCTGCATATCTGTGTCGTTTATTTGTGTGGTTTATTTATTTGTAAATAAAAAGCACACTAGCACACCTGAAATATTATAACTTGATGATGGCTGGATTTACTAGCACTTATCTTTTTTTTTACTTCCAGGTTTTTATCAGATCGTACTATATAATAATCATGAAAGAAGAAGGATGTCGATGTAATCTTCGACTCTGCATATCTGTGTCGTTTATTTATTTGTAAATAAAAAGCACACTAGCACACCTGAAATATTGTAACTTTATGATGGCTGGATTTACTAGCGTCTATCTTCTCAAGGCAAATTTTCCTTTTACTCGTGACCGGGAATAATGACAAAACAAAATTACGAAACTCACCTTGATGGTTACACATCAATGCCAAGAGTTTTCAGCTGTAGTACAATAATGTAATAACATCCTTCAATCTCAGGAATATTGGATTCTGCGGGTTAGCAAACTCATAAGTAAAAGCACTTATTTGGCCCCTCCTATCCAAAGACGGCCTTTGATAGTACAATAAAGCGGCAAGAGAAAGGACACAGGAATTATATTTCTTTACATAAAGGTTTAAGCTTTCTCTGTACAAAATCGTAAAGGAAAGAACACACAAAATCGAAGAAAGCGTTCAATGAGCTTAACTCGATATTTCTGTATAAAATGTATTACGAAAATAACTCAATTAATTTATCTTGATGGTTTAGTACAATGTTTGCGAGGGTACGTCGTTTAATCTCAATGAATTATACTTCTGTACAGAAAAAGGTAAATTTTTCTTTCTGTATATTAAAACATAAGAGAAAGCACACAAAAAATCAAATAAACGACCCGATGAGCCGAACCCAATATTACAGTATATAAATGTATTACGAAAAATGATTACATTAATCTGTATATGCGTCGGGTATAAAATAGCAAAAAAAATGGCCCTGAGATAAATCAAAGGAAAGGTGTCGGCCCTGAGATAACGGCAGCGATTCCTTTCCTCCTCACGCTATGGAAATCCTTCCCGCGATTTCCGCCTTACATATTGCCTACAACTAACGATCTCTCGATCAGGAGCACAAAGAACCAACAGGTTTTGCACCCGTAGGGTTTTCTTCCACCTCTCCATCCTCTCTCCCAAGCCGCATCCTCACACCCCTCCACCGCGCCGACCTCCTCCACCGCAGGTCTCTCCAGCCTGCCGTACACATCTCTCCGTGGTGAACTACCATCTTCCTCCATGTCTGCGTCACAATCCCTGGTGAGCTTTGCGGATCAATCTGCCATCATCGTGGTAATGGTATCTCTCTGTGATTATACAATATTCGCAATTTCACATCTACAAGGCAATATGGTCACTAGAGGGGATCCAACAAAGTGAATCAACATGCTTTGTTTTCCCCCTTAAAATTACCAAGATGCTATGTGTGCCTAAGGAAATCCTTATTACTGCATCCACCTGATTACTTGAGAGAATAGTCACCCAAGTGACTCTCAAAAAGTTGACTGGATAATAAAACAAACATATACATATTGAAATTTAATTGGAAAGAATGTCCTCATACCACTATGTTAAGAACACATGCAGATATGTGCATCCAGGTGTGATGTAGAAATAAGAATGAGACTAATGTTAACTGCGTGCTAATAATAAATGCTTGGGTTTTCAGGAAAACACCAACAAGGGTCCCAAAGGACGAGGATATGAACCACGAGTCAACAAAGGCATCACAAGATCAAGAAATCATGGATGATACGGAAAATATGCAGATTGATCAGGTACTACCCTAAGACAAGCAAACAAACCCCAATGCAACAAAGGCGCTTTTTATTTTCACATGTCATTATTATTCTTATTCGGCAGGAATGAAATAATATGTATTTTGTACTAGATTATCATACATACAATTCTTTACTCACGTGAATAATATCTTCTCTTTTATAAATACTAGATAATATTGTATTATTGTGTGTTCCAGTTACTAACTGAGGGAGAATCAAATGGAATAGCCAACAAAGATGAATATCTTCTCTTTTATAAATACTGGATAATATTGTATTATTGTGTGTTCTAGTTACTAAGTGAGGGAGAATCAAATGGAATAGCCAACAAAGATGAAGTGGAGAAAAATAAGAGCACGCAGTCCACAGATTCCGAGGTGACAAAGACATCTATTCCTTTCCAAGTATATGTCCCAAATAGTTCTAACTATAATTATATAATATCCTGCATACGGATTATTCTTTGTAATGTTGCATACAGGAATTAACCTTCAACAAAACAAGTGAAGAAATGCAGCCAGATCAGGACGAGGAATTAGCACAAACATTCGGCACCAAGGGGATGTAAACTATAGGGACAAGCTAGCAGATTCAACTGGAATAGCCGACAAATATGGAGTGGAGAAAAAGAAAAGCACACAGTCCACTAATTCCGAGGTGACAGAGGCGTCTTTTATTTTCCAACTATGTCCCAAATAGTTATAATTCTAATTATATCCTGCATACGGATTATTGTTTGTAATGTTGCTCTCAGGAATTAACCTTAAACAAAACAAGTAAAAAATGCAGCCAGCTCATGAAGACAAATTAGCACAAACATTCGGCACCGAAGGGGCAGAAACTATAGGGGGCAAGCTGGCAGAATCAAATGGAATAGCCAACATAGATGAAGTGGAGAATGAGAAGAGCACGCAGGACACTGATTCCGAAGTCTCCGAAATGACACAGGCATGTTCTCCAAATATGTCCCAGATAATTCTAATTATTAATTATATTATTAATCCTTTATTAATCCTGCATACGGATCATTCTTTGTAATCTTGCTCCCAGGAATTAACCGACAACGAAACAAGTGAACAAATGGAGGCCCCTAAGGACGAAGAATTAGAACAAACGTCCGGCAGGGAAGGGGCAGAAATTATGGTACACAAGCTGGCAATGCCTATGCAGACAGGGAAGCCTATCCGACTGCATAACAAACCTAAGAAGGCACAAGACTACGTGGTCGCTCCAGAAGGCACGGACAAATCCTTCTATGCCCTGCTTTTGCTAAATCTACTTTTGTGGTCACCATTAATAAATTTTGTTACTTACATCATGATAGATTATGCCTATTTTTTGCTACATTTAATTTCTAGCTTTTGCTACATTTATTTTCTTTGTTTTTAATAAATGTTGTTACTCACATCATGATAGATTACGTTTGCACCGGCGATGATTGGTCCGTGATTGAAAATATCATGTCTGAACCAAACGATAAAAGAAATTTAGTGAGCATCGACGACTCACATCTCAAAAGACAACACTTAGAACGTCTATTACTCCCCGAAGAATTTCTTGGCGACGAAGTAAGTATATATAGACAAGACGATGCTATTTTAACATGAGTTTTTATTCTCTCCTATAACCAAGGTGTGCACTTAATATTGCAGATCATAGACGCATACATACATTGCATAAGTGCTAAAGAGCATCTACAGATGACGTCGGTGGAAGTGTGTTCTTAGAAAATGCATGCATCTCTAAGATGATAAAGGAATTTAGCTCTATACGGGATGACGTGCCAAGGTGGGTATTAAACAGAGCTAAAACTTACTTAGAAAATGATATGGTGAGTCTCAGTTCCATACATATTACTATGAATTCAATCAAGGACCAATGTTTGTATATGGGACCTAAACTAACAAAACCCTATTTTCAGATATTCGCTCCAGCTTAACATTGAACACTTCCATTGGTACCTAGCAGTTATAAATACAGGCAGCGATGCATCCAGTGCTTTCGACTCATTTGAGCCTAGGAATGAGCCGCAAAGACCTCGCCGCTATGGTTAGTCATTAGTCCCACTACACCATCTTTTGATAAGACGATTTCTGGGCTTGTTCGGTTGTCATGCTAATACTTTGACATTTATTCATTCAACAACTCAAAGGACTGGAAAATGTATTCGAATATGCATCGCTTCAAATGGTACTAAATATTGATAAGTGGCCTGACTTAAACATCTCAGCATGGCCAAGAGAAGAGTATATTAAGAGCAGAATGCAAAGAGATGGGTATACCTTCTAACTTAAAGGCTCAAAGTAATCGACATTATTTTTATTTTTGTATTTCCCCATTAGTTGCATCACAAAAGAACTTTCTGCACAACAAGAATAAAGCATGGACATGTCAAAGTATACGAGCTGAAAGTATACACATATGCACCGATTTGACGGGGACCAGCAGGCGGTGGTGTAGTAGAGACTAACCTGGACCCGAAGGAGCGACGAGAAGCATAGGGAGGGTCCCGAGCACAGCACGCGGAGGTCATCGTGGTGATCCTAATCAAGATGGAGGTCGCCAGCAGAAATTGCTCCTGCTCCTGACCGAAACGGACAGGGTAATCAAGATGGGGTCGGAGAGCAGAGCATCCCGATCGAGGGGAGAAGAACAGTCGGAACCGGAGCTTCATGGCGTCCCAAGCAGGGTGGAGGGGGAGGGAAGTTCCTGCCGCGGCGAGTGCATCAGCACGACGGAACCCCAAAATGGAAACCTATGATGTCAAACTCACATTCTTCAAACAACCGAAAGCACTACTCATCCATCATGTTAACCTACAGTAGCAAACCATCACAAATTAGCAACCTGCCTAAATATAAGATGGCAGGAACAAAATCACTTTAATTGCTATGCGCATGTTTATCTTCTCTTGTTAGCATTCCAAAATTCTTATGTAGAAACCTCACCAAATCGTGGAGTCCATTTTCATTGTTGACCAACGATTAGTGCAGTTGTAGATTTCAGTGGCACAATTACTACTCACAAGAAATTAGTGGTACGACTATATCGTAAAGAAAATTCATACGAGCAACAAGATCTCTTAGCAGAACTAAAGCTTGGCATGAGATACTTGTCACGGTATGTTTGTGCAAGTATAATTCATACATGCATCCATGCATCACGGGCGTATCCACCTTGGCCTCATCTTCCCTGAGCACCCCATCAACATTCATCCTGCACCTTCTTGACCTCATCTTCCATGACCATCCCATCAATGCTCTTTCCCTTATATAAAAGAGAAACTTATTAGGTTCTGCATTAGGTTGAATATTTCTTGTGAGAGTGATGAGGCTTGGTGTAGAGGATGTTCTTCTGTTGTCGTCACACTTGTCATGAGCTGCTAGACATACATAAATACATGACCAAAACGAGATTTAGTTGGTTGTGCCTGTCGTTTGCAAAGTCTGTCCGGTTTGCAAAGTCTCATGCATTTACATGGATTCACGCACGGTCGTAAGATGGACTAGCCGGTATAATCATCTGCCAAACTGAAATGCTGTCAAAAACCAAAACCAAAAAAAAGCACAACTGAATTACTGAACTCACTAAGGCAAAGGCGGAAATTACTGCATCATGGAACTAAATTACTGCATCAGGGAACTAGATTACTGCATCAGGCGGATGTGGAGGGGGCGCGTGAGCTTACCAGCTGTCTGCGGCGCACGGAGCGGGAGATCTCGCATTGGGCAAAGGCGAGGATGAGCGCGACGCCCGCTTCTTCGACTACTCCCCTAGGCAAGCCGACGCTCATCTGGGGGCAAGCACGGGGCAGCTCGCCGGTGAAAGAGAAGCACCTGAACTACTCATCTGGTCAGGCGGCGGGACCCACGTTGCTCGGGCAACGCTGGAGCGGGATGGCCGCGACCACCGGTCCGTTGGAGACGAATCCCACTCCTCCGCATCCGCCTCAGACGGCGCTTTCCGATAGAGCTCGAGCGGTTTCCGGTGACCGGATTCGAATCCCACGCCCCCGCATCCCGCTGGCAGAGATTTGGCGGCGGTGACAGCTGCAGTAGGCGCGGCGGCGGCATGCCCAGCTCTAGCGCCCCGCCGTCGCCACGAGGAAAGAGGGCCCCGGCGTCGCCGGCGAGCATGCCCGGCTCGAGCGCAACACCGTCTCCAGGAGGAGGGAGGGCCCCGGCGTCGCCGGCGAGCATGCCCGGCTCGAGCGCCCCGCCGTCGCCACGAGGAGGGAGGGGCCCAGCGGCATCATATAGGAAGAAAGGGCGAGCAGAGCAGGGGCGCTCGCGTCCGTCGGCGGTGCTGACGAAGGGGGAGGGCGGGGCAAAGCAGGGGCCTGCGCGTCCGCCGGCGTTGCTGACGAAGGATAAGTGCGGCCAGCAGAGAGCTCCGGCGGCTATGGATGGGGATCGGGAACGGGAGGGGCGGCCAGGCTGTGGATTTGGAGGACTGGGGAAGCGATAAGCGTGAGGGGAGGGGGCGGTGGAGGGTTGACTCAGTTTTTTTTAATCTCTATACTATACTACTACTCCCTCCGTCCGGAAATACTTGTCATCAAAATGGACAAAAGAAGATGTATCTAAACGTATTTTAATTCTAGATACATCCTTTTTTGTCCATTTTGATGACAAGTATTTCCGGACGGAGGGAGTACTTAATACTAAGCCAGTGACCCATTGTAAGTGAGTGTGTGGCATTTTTTTCAAACAAAATAAAAATGTCTTTCGATTTCAAAGGGCATGTCCGGTTCACATGCTGTGTGGGTGAGATTTTTATTTTCATCGTGGCTTGTTATAATCATGATAAATTTGAGTTTTGTAATCATGCAGGTCATCTTGTGGTCTGTGGATGATAAATTTTATGGAGTACTTCACAGGAAATATTTTGTCTGACATTCCAACACAGGTATTTTTCACTCTATATCATTATACTTATTCTATGTTGTATCACTATTTAACTCTTATTACTATTTTAATAGGGACATATGACAGATTTTAGAACAAAACTAGCTGTCATTTTAGTGGACTCGGAATTGAATGATGATAACATAAGAAATCGAGACATGGAAGATGACGACAACAACTCAGATCCCATGGAATGTATGATTCTGGATAGACCACCTGAGAATTTCAAAACATCAAATACATCAGGAGAAGTCGAGCTAATCTCGCAATCAATTATACTTTCACCGTTTGTCAATCCAACAAACGATGATTTAATAGATGAACTATGCTTGTTTATCAGCATGGTTGATGATGTCGCTCTACTAGAGTAAGCCATATTTTTGAATTCATTTTATATTCCAATAAATTACTCGATGTCATTATAATTGAAAGTATTTCGACTTTACAGGAGCGAATGGGTGAAAAGCTCTGATCCGTACCCTATTAGCTTAACTTTGAGACAAATAAAAAACATATTGAACAATGATGAATACATGGATATACATTGCTTTAATATGGCTGTGCGGATACTAGCGCGCCACGAAGTCCAGCTTATCATTGACATTACTTCTCACTATATGGATCTGAACTTTTGTGTAAGTTACTATAATCATGTATTACATTTTTCCTCATTGCACTAATATTTTCTCATTCTTATTTTAGTCGATGTTCCACTATGCACAAGACTCAAGTCATCGTGAAAATGTGGAAATTGCTACATTGAAACGGTTGTTTCATAGCTGGCCTGACAATAATTATTATCATATCTCACAATGTAATACGGTAAGATTTTAATTTTTCATCTCTAACGATGCTTTATTTGGTCTTAATTAATATTCCATTTATTTCTAAACTATCTCATCATTGCAGATTTTATTGCCTTGGTATATGTTTGGGCTATTTCTATTGTTTGTGTTGGATCAAAACAAAAAAGTTGTCTCAATTTTTGATCCGATACCAATACCTACTTTGGGGAATAATGTATTTAAAATTATGGTCGACAACCTAAACCTTGCGCTTGAAGTTGCAAACCCTGCATTCAAGGATGATATCTCTAAATGGGAATGCATAGTTCCTGTTGCTCCAACAAATTCACATTGGTATGAATCTTTTAAACGCATTACAATATTAATTGATTCATTCGACTCACATTATGTGTTTATTTCATACATGCAGTGCCCTGTCCGGTTATTTGGTTTTAATTACATGCACTCATTGTGCGATGGAAAACTACATTTTCCCATACCCAACGTAAGTATTGACACTATGCTTATTTGTATACACATTGCACATGCAACTTGTTACAACAATGTTGTATAATGCATATGTAGGATGGTTTTCAGCTGAGGAAGCAATTTTTGGTGCATATTTTAAAGTATGATGAGAATGAAGCTCAAAACAATTTCCCATACATTGAACGAAGCATCATTGATTGCATCTATAGATGGACCTTCATTGCTTCAAAAGGTGGACCTTCAAGACATGCTTAGTTGCGGTTTTTAAAATATATTTTTGTAACAGATTATACAATTATTATGTGACAAAGAATTTTATGCGAAAACATGTTTCTGGATCATGTGTTACACACGCGCTCATATCGTTGTGCATAAGACACATTTAAATGGCTTGGTAAAATAACTCACTAAAATAAGAATTAGCACGTGTTGGATCAGAAATATGTCACATTTTTTGAAAATAGAATTTCAAAGACAAAATAACATTTCGGATCAATCTGAAAATTTTGTAAAATAGCATATAAACTTGTTTTATTTGAGACGTGTGTTGCACGTGTATGCTTACTAGTCGACTTAGTTTGACGGACATTTAGACTTTTTCAGGGTTTTGCCTCGGCTTTGGGCGAAAAAGTGATAACCCAGCCCGGTTCGAATATTGTGCTCTTCGGCCAGGCTGCCCCAACCCAATTCTAGTTGAAGGCCACAAGCCCAAAATGTTCCGACCTCACTTAGATGCATAGCCAAAATTACGAGCTGTTCGGGAGCGCTCCGCGCATGACAAGTGTCGTGCGCGGAGCGCTCCCTCCAGGGAAAACCAGGTGGCGCGGTTGGTTTCCGGTTTTCCCTTTTCGGTTTGTGGTTTTGTGAGTTTTGCATTTTGACCCTCATACTACCACATTTTTCCGTTTTCCCTTTCCACGCGAAAACATAAAAAAAATACCAGTTCGCGCGCTTGGTTCCCTGTTTTCCTTTCTCGTTTTCCTTTCTGTTCCCATTATATTTCCGGGTAATGGAGATTTATGGGGTAGTTACGGGCGGGGACTACTAACCCTATCAAATGTGACCTTTCAAGTAACAAAAAAAGCAACTTTTCAATGTAAAATGACAGTCTTCAGAATTGTTCAATCGTGTGACTTCTTTATAGGTACAGGTGAACAATAGGAGAGGCACGTGTGTATAACTTTACCAAATTGAAGAAAAGCGCCTCCGGCGCGAGGGAACCTCCTACTCGCCTTCGGCTCATTTAATTTTCATAAACATCTTGAAGGGGGGTGATATGTCGAAGTGTGTGTTGGTCGTGCAGTGTGCTAGTTCGTGCGGCGCGTTGTCCCTCGCGGTGTGACACGGCACCTCCGGCGCAAGGGACCCTCCTGCTCGCCTTCGGCTCATTTAATTTTCATAAACATCTTGAAGAGGGGGCATAGGTCGAAGTGTGTGTTGGTCGTGCAGCGTGCTGGTTCGTGCGACACGTTATCCCTCGCGGTGTGACACGGTGCCTCCGGCGCGAGGGAACCTCCTGCTCGCCTTCGGCTCGTTTAATTTTAATAAACATCTTGAAGGGGGGGCATAGGTCGAAGTGTGTGTTGGTCGTGCAGCGTGCTGGTTCGTGCGGCGCGTTGTCTCTCGCGGTGTGACATGGCGCCTCCGGTGCGAGGGAACCTCCTGCTCGCCTTCGGCTCGTTTAATTTGCATAAACATCTTGAAGGGGGACATATGTCGAAGCGTGTGTTGGTCGTGCAACGTGCTGGTTCGTGTTGCGCGTTGTCCCTCGCGGTGTGAGCGCGCGAGGGAACCTCCTAACAGGTCGTGCCAAAGGCAAACTACTTTGTTTCGGAACACACAGGTTTGAAGAATGTGCAATCACGTCTGCTTAAGAGCTATGCTTTGTTGACGATATATAGGTTTGTGTGTGCATGCACATGTGTGCATACTACGAAGGCATTGGCATGTTGCCTCCGTAGGCATGGGTTTGAAGCATGTGTAGTCACGTGTGCGTAGGAGCTAGCCACGGTTGATGCGCTCTTGGTATGTGTGTGTATGGATATTGCCCGGAGGCATGGTGACCCGTGGTTTGGTGGCACAAGGCCATGTCGCCTCTTGAGGCACTTGAGGGTGGTCTCCAGAGTCACGCGTCAGAGTATGTGTGTGTATGGATATTGCCCGGAGGCATGGTGACCCAGGGTTTGGTGGCACGAGGCCATGTCGCCTCTGGAGGCACGGGATGTTGCTTTCTAGAGTCACGGGTAAGGGTATGTGTGTGTATGGATATTGCCCGGAGGCATGGTGACCTAGGGTTTGGTGGCATGAGGCCATGTCGCCTCTGGAGGCATGGGACGGTGCTTTCCAAAGTCACGCGTAAGGGTATGTGTGTGTATGGATATTGCCCGGAGGCATGGTGACCCAAGGTTTGGTGGCACGAGGCCATGTCGCCTCTGGAGGCACGGGACGGTGCTTTCTAGAGTCACGCGTAAGGGTATGTGTGTGTGTGTGGATATTGCCCGGAGGCATGGTGACCCAGGGTTTGGTGGCAGGAGGCCATGTCGCCTCTGGAGGCACGGGATGGTGCTTTCTAGAGTCACGCGTAAGGGTATGTGTGTGTGTAAATATTGCCCGGGGGCATGGTGACGCAGGGTTTGGTGGCACGAGGCCATGTCGGCTCTGGAGGCACGGGATGGTGCTTTCCAGAGTCACGCGTAAGGGTATGTGTGTGTGTGTGGATATTGCCCAGAGGCATGGTGACCCAGGGTTTGGTGGCACGAGGCCATGTCGCCTTTGGAGGCACGGGACGGTGCTTTCCAGAGTCACGCGTAAGGGTTCGTTTTAGGAGTCACTGCTGTTGTACAAATAAGAAGAGGCATTGTTGTTTATAGTTTACTGGCACTCCCTTATGATGTAAGACGCACTGTTGTCGAAATAGTTCTTTTTTCAACATGAACACGCAATTTCTAACTACATTACATATAAATGTGAGTTATTGACAAACTGTTTTGTCACGTCTAGATAGAATTAGCTTCGTGGGCTAAATCAAAAGTTTTAGTCTTCATTTTTTCTTAAGATCTTGCTAATCTCGTCACCCATTTCACTAGCTTTGATTTGATTCATCTCGCTATTTAAGAGAATGTACATTGCCTCTGCCCTCCACTCTTCGACCTCATCCTATGAAATTTTGCCGAGAAGAGAAGTATATTATTAGAGTTTGTGCATATAAGTTGTTTATAAGTAAATATATATAAACTTACTGTCAAATCTTCAAGGTCTTCGACAAACTTTTCACCATTGTAGAGGAATGCAAGCTTTAAAACAGCAAAATTGATTCTCCCTTTTCTACCACTTGAACATCTTGCACGGTATGAGTCTGCCATCTTGTACCCTTGGCATTCATTGTTTGTCCTAGTATGATGTTGAAGACTTGTTTAAACCTAGGTACCTAGGAATATTGTATTTTGTAATTAATTGTTTTAATATTGCAACTTGTAAAACTGAAAAAATTGTTATGTATAAATGCTTACGATTGCCAACTTATGAACATGATATTCCTGAAACTGTCTTTCTCTTTCTTCTCTAGCATCTTCATTTTCCTGAAGAACTTGACATGCTTCTTCTTCTGTCAATTTGTCGGTGTCTATCTTTTCTTTCTCAAATTCCTCGTGAGTTGTTTCTCGAGGATCAATAATGTGAACTTTGTGTTTGTATTTGTCCAGCACATATAGTACATAGCGGTCATGCTTCTCCATTGGAATGAATATCTGCGTACAAAATACTTGTTGCTTAGATGATAGTTTAATATAAAGTAATTTAATAGAACGCGTATTTTCTGATTTTTTCATGGAAGAAAGGATTCTTAGCATGTTTGTTGTTGAGAGATTTTTCCGTTGATTTTCCTTGAGATACATGGGAACCAGCTGATTCTTTGTTTTTTGCAATTCATTTTTAAATTTTGTAATAGTAGTTGTGTGTTTCTTTAAATCCAATATATGCTGCAAACACTATTTATGATGAAAAAAATTGTTAGAAAAAATAGCCGTGTAAGAATATAAAAAGAGTAGTTGTTGCAATATACACAAGATTTTGCTTTTTAAAAGTTCACCTCTGCAAAGTTTGGGCCTAATATTACTTTGTCACTCTGTTTTGATTCTTGTCTGCTTTCCCAGATTTCTGCTATGTCATCGAGGATCCTCTTTTCCATATGATGTGGTATGTTCGTCTGTGCTGGTCTTGGACCAAATACTACCTTCAGCTGGGCTCTAGTAAGTTGCGTGCTTTCACCGTCCATGCGGATGCGCCTAAATATAGTTTTGCTGCGACAGGGGAGATAAAATAATTTTGGAGGTGACGATTAGTGAGAAACAGATTCTTACATTATTTTTGGCCTCCGTCCAACTATTTTGAGGTGCAATAGAAAACAACTCACTTTTTGTATTCCTCCTACCAGCTGTCGCTCATGACTAGATGGAAGAGGTCGGACGCCTCCTTTGTTTGTTGGAAGCAATGAGAATGTTTTGGATAAGGACTGGTGCTTTGTCTTTTTTCCTTTTTGTTTCATCTGTTTCTGTCAGCGGAAGCAGATATGTAATTTGTAAGCTCTCGTGATACGAAAGATGTTGGTGAACACCGTGGGATGGGTAGGTTATTACAAAAAAAAGATAAGTAGAAATGATTTTCTTACCTTTTTTGGTGGAAAAGAACTTTGAAGTTTCTGGTTTGAATTCTTTGATTCTTCCAGGTAGTTGCTCCCACTTAACTTCGTTTGTTTCACCAAATATGGCTGTAAAAAGGAACTCCGGTTTCCACTCGACATCTACGTTGCTTTGCTGCATGGAGGTCATCGGTTATTCTTTTATTTTTTTTCATGAGATAATTGAAGTATTCAAGTAGTGCTGCTTGTAAAAATTAAAATTGTTGCTCTTGTACTATTCAATTACATTGAAATCCTCATCATATTTTATGAGTTCAATGCCATTCCAGTATTTTGCAAATTGAGCCATGAAGTGTCCGCATTGGGTACCCTGCTGTTTTTGCACGCAAATTCTGTTAGGTGTTTCTGCTATCCTCGACCAGTTTGGTTCGCTGTTGGCTTGTAGCTCTGCTTCACCGTAATGATTCTTCATGAGTGCATGCATCCTTTTAATCTGTGTTATTGTTGGGTTTTGCCATTAATAAAGGGAATGCAGGAATTGGAAAACCAATTAGAAAACAAGGTTGAATTGACGTACCAGTTCTTGGTGGTCCTTATGGTGTGTTTTCCATGTTTTTCTTCCGTCTCCATGTCTATAATTCAGTGAGTCAAGTATGTCGATGGAGTTCGTGTACTTGTTGAGCACGTACAGTGTGTAGTGTTTGTCTGTGTTGTGAGGTATCATAATATGTAGTGTTTGGAGACAGAGTGAGTTAAAGTTCATTCTTGTCAGGAGAATTAAATGACATGTGAATGTGCAATCTGTAGGAAGAATGATTTATGTTTCTATATTTCTATTAACTTACCAGCTTTTTCATTAAAAGTTCCTTCCCTCTTACAAGGGGTGCAAACTCTTTCAATGCTTCTTCCTCATTGAATTCTGCTAGTCCTCCTTCTTCTCCATTTTTAACACCGAGCACGACCTGCGACCAAAAAGTTTTCTACTTTTTAGTTCAATCTTTGTATTCACTGAAATGATGCAAGTGTTTTTGTCAAATTGGACTTCATACGTTTGCAAATTCTGCGGGAAGTATGGATTTATCGGTTATGTTGTATTGTTGCGGTGATGTCCATTCGTCGAACACTGCGTTTGCGATGGAGCCCTCCATCTGTCCACCATCTCCTTTATTTAGCTGTTCCATTATTTATTTTCCTGTAAACCAATCGGGTCGCGTCGAGCTAATATATATGTTTAGACTGCAAGCAGAAAAAGTTTATACATTAGTTAGGTCGGTTTAAAAAGGGGCAACATTTGCTTGTTTTTTTGTTTATGCAAGAGGAAGTACTTACTCTCCGCATTCGTCCTGTCCTTCTTTGCTGAATAGGTATTCATGGAGTGCTCTGGCTTGGTTCATGAATTTGAAATCTCCTGGGACAAATGTACGAATCATGATTTCTCCAATGAGCCTTCTTGAAGGCTTTACCGACCTTTTCTTGACCGAGATTTTCTTGTCTGAGCTGTTCTCAGATGATTGAGGCATTGAATCTTCTCCTGATTCTTGCTGCAAGATTGCCAGATATGGCATGGCATCTTTGTTTAGTTCATAGCTTTCATGGTCATTCAGCCATGTTTTGATTACATCAAACTCATAGCCCATCTTTACATACTCGTTGTATTCTTCTAGTTGTAGCAGGTTAAGGCTTGAAAGAAATTCATCAACTTCTTCATGCTTTTCCATTGTTTTTGGTTTTAGGAAGTCTAAAGAGATGGTGCTGGAGGTGCCTTGCTGATTGCTTGTCGAGCCTGTTTCTTCTTGAAGAAGAACAGGCTGTTTCTTCTGCTCAGAAACCTGTTGTCGTGTTTTTGGTACATCGTTGCTTCTGTCATCCTATTTTAAATTGGTGCCTGTTTGTTTCAGTTGCTCTGTGCTCGTGATATTGTTGTTGATATTTTGCTCGTCTGTTTCCTCTTCGGCATGGTGTGGTATCTTGTCGTCTGGTGGTGGTTGATCTGGTTCTATTGGTGGATCATTTTGTTCTTGATCTGTGCAAGATTGTTGGGCGACGGTGTGGCTGTTGACATCCATAATCTCTTTGCGTTTACTGGATATTTCAATAACTTCATGCTCTTGTGTGGTTGTCGCACACATAATATGTTCTTTTGGCTCGTGTGTTGGCGGAAACTCTTCTAGTACGTAACATTCTGCCTATTGCATTTCTTTGTCTCCAATATCTACTTCATACTTCAGCATATCTGTAAAACAATAATTAAAAAAAATATTACTTCTTCTAGTGTTACGAAATTGTAAGGTTTAGTTTCTGAAGAGACTAACCTGTTGTACACTTGATTAGTGACAGTTTGGTATTCCCTCTGTGTTGATTTATTAGTTGATATAGAATTTTTTCCTCAATTCTGGTACTTGTTCTGGCTTTAAGGTTGCTGTTGTTCCATCATTGGAGTAGTGCTTCAGGTTCATGTACATATAGAATGCGCAGTCCATTCTACATGTAGAGGAATGGTACTAGTAAGATTGTTGTATTCAAAAAACGGAAAGAAGAGAAATGTTTGAGCAATCGTAGTGATAATTGTTGTATTGAAAATACGAAAGGATAGAATTATTTCAGTAATTGTAGTATTGAATCTTCCATATTAAATGAAAATGTTGGAAGTGCTTACGTGTCTTCTCCTTGAAGTGGCACCTACAGTTTGACCTTTTTGAAATGGTCGATGCTTTTTTCTGAAATCTGTAGCTCTCAGCTTATGTGCTTCCAGATTTTCATTAATTTGCTGGTTACATTGTTGAAGAATTCTATTGTGCCTGGATATGCAGTTGAAGAGTCAAGAAGTTCAAAACGCTGTTTTTGCATGTTAACTGTGATGGTGAAGTAATGACTTATAGTTTCGTCTTGCTCAAACCCACTCAACGAACATTGTAGAAGGAACTGCAAAACACAAAATAAAAAGAAAACATTTGGAAATCTTCTTATATTTAGAATCATAAAATAAAAAGAGAACTTTTCATAACATATACGTAAATTGTGTTTTGTTGTTGAAACAGCTGATCTCCTTACCATGTTATAATCTTGCAGTTTTTCTTCTTCTTTCATGTCACTACTAGAAAAAGGGCTACTAGTGGCGCACCTGTTTTCGCTACTAATGGCGCACTACAGGTGCGCCACTAGCACTACGCCATTATATTTTTTTCTAATGGCGCACCTGTGGTGCGCCATTAGTATCTGGTATACTAAGTATAGCCTAGAAGTGCGCCATTAGTAACAATTTTTTTTCAATTTTTTTTTCAGATTTTTTTTTTCGTTTTTTCTTAATCTCAGGTCACTATGGCTTAATCTCGGGTCAATATGCATAATCTCAGGTCAAATCGCACTCCGTGGGCAAACTTCCCGAAAGGTCACCCATCCTCACACTACTCCAACCCAAGCACGCTTAACTTCAGAGTTCTATCCAACCCCAGCAGCAGCTCACTTCACACGCACTTGTTGATATGTCTAGCATATCACTTCACACGCACTTTGTTCATGTTCATGACTATGATGAAATTTTGAAAAATATTTCAAACTTCCCGGTCATATTACGTATCATTTTTTGAAAAAAAAATTTCAAAATTCAAAACCAATTTTTTTTCTGTTACTAGTGGCGCACCACATCCACGTTGCGCCACTAGTAAGTTTGAAACTTTTTGAATTTTTTTACCTCTAGATCTTGAAAGCCCTGTAACTTTTTTCTGTTAGGTTTTTGGGGATTTTGAAAATGTTTACGGGGTTCCCCCAGTTAAATTTGGATGTAACTTTTCGAATAGATGATTTTTCATATAAAAAACTTTTTAATCCGAGTTCGTATGCAAAAGTTATGCCCATTTTACAAATTTCCAGAGAGATTTTGCAAATAAAGTCGAAATTCATATTTGTAAATTTTCCCAACAACTAGACCACATGTCACATGGGAAACTTATTTTCTTTTATTTTTTTGACATTTTTATCATTTTCTTTTACTTTTTTTAAAACTGACAATGTGGTCCACGGGGGTGCATTGGTGGAATTTTTGGGCCAAGTTAGTAATGGCGCATGGTGGGTGTGGTGCGACATTACTAGCTCAACTAGTAATGGCGCACCACTCCCACGATGCGCCATTACTAGTATTGAAAAAAAATTGAAAAAAAAATTTGAATTTTTTTACTAGTGGCGCACCGTGGATGTGGTGCGCCATTACTAGTTAAAACTAGTAATGGTGCACTATCCCCTGGTGCGCCATTACTAGTTTTGAGAAAAAAATTGGAAAAAAATTTGATTTTTTTTTACTAATGGCGCACCGTGGATGTGGTGCGCCATTACTAGTTTACCTAGTAATGGCATACTATCCCCTGGTGCGCCATTACTAGTTTTGAAAAAAAATTGTTACTAATGGCGCCACATCCCTGGTGCGCCATTAGTATTTGGACACTAATGGCGCACCAACACATGGTGCGCTATTAGTATATAGTAGTGGCGCACCACATGTCTGGTGCGCTATTAGTGTCCATTTCATCTATAGCCATTTTCCTAGTAGTGTGTTGATCTAAGCCTTGCAAGTAGTATTTTTTTTTCTATTCTGTTGTTGATCATTATTTTTGTAGCACATTGGATCTTCCTTTATTGAGTGTTGCTTGTTTCTTCATAGATACACAAAGGGAATTTGTCAGTTCAGTTATAGGGGAAGTATATCTATTTAGAAAGTCATATATATTGTTTTAAACGTGATTCTTTTGCCATAATATTTACTTACAGTGTTGCTTAACGACAGAATCTTTCTCCGTGTGCCATTGAATTGTTTTCTCAAGATTGTTAGCATCGGCTCGATTGCTTCGGTACATACTGATTTACCGACTTTGAAGCTTTCGGCAACATGGCCTAGATTTACATCAAACTTGTCTGTTGTAATGAAAAGCCGATCCCTGCAAAGTATATTTAGAAAAAAAAAATTAGTTCACTCATGATACAGTCAAAATGATCGCGTGTAAGAATGTTTTCTGTGTAAGTAGCATAAACTTACATTTCTCTCTTTGTCCGTGGCTTGCATACAGCCACTAGTGCAGAACCGGGCAATAGCACCGGTTCGTAAGGCCCTTTAGTGCCGGTTCCATAACCGGCACTAAAGTGTGGGCACTAAAGCCCCCCCCCCCTTTAGTACCGGTTCAGCACGAACCGGTGCTAAAGGAAAACCACGTGTACGAGCCAGCTCGAGGCACGAGCCCTTTAGTACCGGTTGGTAAGACCAACTGGTACTATAAGGTTTGGGGGTTTTAGTTTTATGATTTCTTTTCATTTAATTTTGTGTTTCCATTTTAATTCTTTTTCGTTTGTTGGTATGTTACGATACTACACATTTTCCACGTTATGCATATATATCTACATATATATATAAATAGAATTTCTAGCAGAACCAATCATGCCCATATATATATCATCGTTGTCTCACAAACCATCATATTAATTAATTCACACATACACACATGTATAGCTATATACAATTTCTCCTACATATGCATGTTGCCTTGAGCCAGTGGCATTAGCCTAATTGGTGCCTTGAACCACGATGACAATTGGAAGTGGTTTTCATGGGGGCGGTAGCGGGTAATAGTATTCTCCTTCGGATTTATGACCTGGTCGAGCAAAAATCCCGCTATTTCCTCTTGAAGTGCTTCTACGCGCTCCGCTTTCTAGGAGCTTCTCCCGCACCTCTGTGAACTGTTAAGAAGGAGATCAATATGCATGTGTATTAGTTGTGTGACTAGATATCGATAATGGTGTAAAAATTGTGAATAGTGTTTTGACAAGCGTACCCATTCCTGTCTTCACTAGTAGAAAAAGGGGCTATCGTCCACCCCGGTTTAGCCCATTAGTCCCGGTTCAATCCAGAACCGGGACTAATGTGAGCATTTACCCCGGTTCGTGCGGCTAAGGCATTAGTCCCGGTTCACTGTGCCCTTTAGTCCCGGTTTGTGCCTCAAACCGGGACTAAAAATCTTGATACCATTAGTCCCGTTTCATGCCACAAACCGATACTAAAGAGTCGACCTTTCGGCCCGGTTTGCGGCACGAACCGGGACTAATGGGGTTCAGACCTTTAGTCGGTTCGTGCCACGAACCGGTACTAAAGGTCCCATTTTCAAACTCTCCACCCCCGGTGGATCGCCTTTTCAATTTTAAAAAATAAAAGAAAATGATGGAAATGTCAAAAAATAAAAGAAAATAAGTTTCCCATGTGATATGTGGTCTAGTTGTTGGGAAAATTTGCAAATGTGAATTTCGACTTTATTTGCAAAATCTCTCCGAAAGTTGTAAATATGGGCATAACTTTTGCATACTAACTCGGATGAAAAAGTTTTTATATGAAAAATCATCTACTCGAAAAGTTACATCCAAATTTAACTGGGAACCCGTTAAACATTTTCAAAATCCTCAAAAACCTAACAGAAAAAAAAGTTACGGGGCTTTTAATATCTAGAGTGGAAAAATCGAAAAAATTTCAAGCTGTGGTCAAACAATGGTCAAACCATGGTCAAACTGATTATTCTAGAATATTAGTGTTACTAAATAATTTATTCAATTATTTTGAATTTGGTCAAATCTGGTCAACCTGTGGCCAAACTATGGTCAAACTATGGTCAAAACATGGTCAAAACATGGTCAAACCATGGTCAAACTAATTATTCTAGAATATTAGTGTTACTAAATAATTTGTTCAGTTATTTTGAATTTTGGTCAAATCTGGTCAAACTGTGGTCAAACTGTGGTCAAACTATGGTCAAACTATGGTCAAACCATGGTCAAACTAATTATTTAAAATAACTATTGTTTTCTAAATAATTATTGTTTTTGAAAACAATAGTTTGAAACTCAAACAGTGAAATGTGTCAATTCATGCTCAATCAAAATTCAGTTGGGTTAATAGGATTTAAATCTTACTATTGTCGTGAAAACACCAAGTGCAGACTTGGAAGCGAGGGAGAATAGAACCCGGAAGTTAAGCGTGCTCAGTGGGGAGTGGGAGGATGGGTGACCGTTCGAAGTTAGGTGATTTGGAATGATGAGGGTGATTAGAGAAGAGGATAAATTGAGCGTGATGAGGGTGCCGATTACAGATTAGGGATTAATATAATTCAGAAATTTGAAAATAAAAATTATTCAAAAAAATTTCAAAAAAAAATTTCAAAAAAAATCATAAAATTTCAATTAGTCCCGCTTGGTGTTACCAACCGACTAAAGGTGGAGCCCCACGTGGCCATGACCTTTAGTCCCGATTACAGATTGAACCGGCACTAAAGGGGGGAGGTATTAGTACCGACCCTTTAGTCCCGGTTCACCAACCGGGACTAAAGGCCCTTACCAACCGGGACAACAGGCCCTTTTTCTACTAGTGCTTTGAGATCTGCTCCTTTCGGATGCCATCATGCGAATGTTCTCGCAAACGCAGAATGCACACAGATCAGTCCCCTGCGCCTGCTTCAGGGCCTTTACGAGAATGGAATTTGATCAGATAATAATTAATCAAGCATGATAATTAAAGAGATGGCAGCTAGCTAGCTAGCTAATACTACTTAATTACTTACCTTGGGTCGAAACCATTTAAGCTTTTTTTTCCATTCTCCACAGGGTCACGCCGATGAACCTTGCCCAAGCCACCTGCCGCCGACAAAGAAAATGAATAAAGGGGTTATTAAATAGTTCATATCATGAAAAATGACGAACTAAATAGGCCGAGATATATAGTTAATAATGATTGAAATTACCTATTGACTATCCCAAACAAGATGTTATAGTCAGTTTTTTCTTTGAGTAGTGAGTCCAAGATTTCAACTGCTCCGGCCAACTTTAATGATACACAAGATCCGATGAAATCTGCATGCACACACGTTTGCATGTCTTAATTAAGCGGGCATATGTCAGCAAAAACATGTAGCTAGCTAGTAGGCAAAAACAGAGAATTTGTAGTACAAGACAGTGTGACTCACTTTGGAAGTTGTAAGGAAGTAGTATATCTTCATTGTATTTGAGGCGCTTCAAGAACTCTAGCATGTTGTCCTCTACGGCCTTTTGATGACATGGATTTATTTTCCATGTGTATTCATTAACGGTGTTTGGGTCAATGAACCCAATGCCAAAGCGTCCATCTTCCTAAGAGCAGCGTCCTTGACTTTCTGCACATCTGCTTCTGTGAAATGATCTGGTAGGGTGAAATGTTCCATGAGAGTATCCCAAAGCAGATCTTTTTGATTCTTGTCGACAAAACTAACATCTGGACGTGGAGCAGCGTCCTCTTTGCCTTTTTGTATTTTGTCTTTTCTTTGGCTCTCTCCATTCTTGAAGGGAGATCGAGTTGGTCCTTCACAAGAACTCCGCACTGACAAACGAACTTGTCCGCAATCTTCTTAGGCGCTAATGGTTCGCCATTAGGTCTGACTGCCTCGATATTGTACTTTACGCCCTCCTTCAACTTTTTGTTCGGGCCTCGTTTCGTCCGGATGGCTGAAAGAACAAAGATCGATTCGTTAATATATCTTCAAGTCATTTAAAACATGTGATGATCACCATATACCTGCTTATATAAATATATATACCTCGCCGGTCTTTGTTGTTTCAGGATCAACATGTTCTTCGTCATCGTCATAATCGTAGTTCATGACTTCATCAATTCGGTCGTCGCGATCGAATATCATATCACCCTCTCTGGTGTTGTTTAGAAATTGAGCCGTCATAATCTTCTTCATTCTCGATCATCATCTCGCTCACGTATCATATCGAACATGGTCTGTTCTCCCTCTCTGTCGGTATTGTCTGCCATAGCTTTTATTTAACTAATTCAAAAGAAATATAAAACAACTTAGTATTCAAATTACATCGTCTCGAATAATAGATATAATCTCGAATACTTCGTCTAGAATAACAGATATAATCTCGAATACATCGTCTTGAATAATATATAATATTCAATAGTACATCACTCGCTAGCTAATTAAAGATCGAATACTACAGAAGAATCTAGGACACTCGCGGTTCCTGCGGCGCGGGCGGTGGACACCCAAAGAGAAGGAACCCTCACAGGATCATAGCTGAAGTGAGATCCCCGAAGATACTGCCAGGTATTGGAGAACCTGCCGCCCTCTATCATAACCATGTAGCGATGGACGTGCTCGTCCTCCTCCCTGACACGGCGACGTACCTCCTCCAGCGGGGCCGGGTCCCTCCGCTGGCCAGCCTGTGACCATGTCGCGAGATCGAGGTCGGCAGCGGGACCCGGGGCGGGTTCCTCATCAAGCGGCGCGCCCCTCCGAGCAGCACCTCCAGTGCCCGGCCGGAGCCAGTCCGGACATGGGTGGTGGGCGTCGTCAGCAGACGGGTCGACGGAGAGGATGCGGGCCGGGCATCGTCGAGAACAAATACTAGCTATATGCCCGCAAAAAGTAATATTTTTTTAATGATTGGATTTTGATAACTAAAATTTCTATCATTTCTACTATTTCAAAAATCTATATACTATTTCATACTAATTAAGCATCTAACGCTAAAAACAGAAAACACAACTTCTATACATCCATTAAAAAACTGAAAAACAACATTATATAAAAAATTCCATACTAATTAAACACTAATTATATCCATCTAACATGCATTCATACATATATAATAGTGAAAAAATAATAATCTAAAAAATCTAAACTAATTAAACATACAAAATACGTATATACTAATATATACATGCATTAATTCATACATATGTGTGTGTGTGTGTTCATCTTGCTTGTGTGTGTGTGTGTGTATGGGCTCGGGGAGGGGCGGCGCCCATGGTGGCCGCCGGGGGCGAGGGAGAGGGGTTAGAGGGGGAGAGCTCACAGTGGGCGATGGCGACGAGGCGGCGAGGCGATGAGGCGACGGTTGGGGCGGACGGCGGGCGGCGACGCTGACGGCGCGACGGGACGGGCCAGGCGGCGACGAGGATGGGGCGGCGACGGAGACGAGGGCGGCATGGGACGGGGCGGCGACGGAGACGAGGGCGGCTACGGGGACGGGGGCGGCGACGGAGACGAGGGTGGCGACGGGGACGGGGGCGGCGACGGCGACGGGGACGACGGAAACAGAGGAAGAAACAGAGGGGAATGAAATTTTCAAGTGTTGTATTTATAGAAGGCACCTTTAGTACCGGTTGGAGCCACCAACCGGTACTAAAGGCCAGTTTTGGACAGCCCAAGCGGCGAAGCGACCCTTTAGTACCGGGTGGTGGCACAAACTGGTACTAAAGGCCCCTTTAGTACCGGTTGGTGGCTCCAACCGTACTAAAGGCCTCACACGCCACCCCAAAGTTTAGTCCCACCTCGCCGGGCGAAGGGCAGCCGCATTGGTTTATAAACCCAGCCGCGACTACCACTTCGAACTCCTCTCAGATAGCAGGCTTGTGGGCCTAAACTCTGCCTTGCCACATGAGTCTCTTTGGGCCTTTAAGGCCTGTAATTACACAATTGCGGGCCTATCAGCCCACAGGCAGTGGCGCCTCAATTTTTTTTTATAGTTTTTTCTTTTCTGCTTTATTTTCTTCTATTTATTTTTATGTAGTTTTTGTATAGTTTTTTATTTTCTGTTATATTTATTTTCTTCTATTTATTTTTGAGTAGTTTTTCATCTAGTTTGCCAAAATTCAACATTTTCAGAGTTCATTTTGTAGTGATTTTCAATTTCACGGTCATTTTTTAAACGATTGAAAAATAGCAAATATAATTTTTTTTCTTTTCTGCTTTATTTTTTCTTCTATTTATTTCTGAGTAGTTTTTTCTTTTCTGCTATATTTATTTTCTTCTATCTATTTTTGAGTACTTTTTTTGTATAGTTTTTTTTCTTTTCAGCTATAGTTTTTCTTTCTTTTCTGCTATTTTTTCTTTTCTGCAAAACTTGATGGTCAAAGTCTGGAGTTATAACTTAAAAAAAAGAAATTTCGACGTGCAATTAGTTTTTGCCATAACGAAGAAGTCCGGAGTTGTAATAAGTTATTAAAAATAAAAAGAGGTGCAATGCTACGTTAATTTGCTTCAAGCCTTTCGAATAGTGTAAACCGCACTGCACATAGCTCCGTGCAGTCTCGTATTCTGAAGGCTTGAAGCTAAGCAACGTGAGCATTGATCCTCTTCTTCATAAATCTCTGCACTCAGGGCTTATAAACCGCTCCTAGTCCCTCTCACTTCGCGAGATGGGACTAAAAAACATCTTACGTCTGGTTCATCCATGAACCGGTACTAAAGGTGGTCGTGAGGCCCCAGCCTTACCTGACACAACCTCATTAGTACCGGTTCGTGGTATGAACCGGCACTAAATGGTGATGGTGGGGCCATAGCCTGACCGGAGGCTGACACAACCTCTTTAGGTACAAAAAATTACAAACTTTCTGTTAGTGCCCGTAGTTTTCAAATTTGAATAGTTTAAATTTTGAATTATTTGAAATTAGTGTGAATTTGTTTGCACATAAAATTTCTTCGCGTTTCAAATGCCAAAACACATAACTATCCTAACTATTACAGAGATTCCCCTCTCGGTGCGAAACACAGAAGAAAGTGATGATAGCTAGTGAAGCCGATCACATCCCATATCTTTGGGTGTGAAACTTTTTCTTCGCGTGTGTCCCTTTGCGCCGTAACCATGGAAAATCTTCATCATTTAACGGGATGCTCGGGTCAATATTCACTTTTAATGGAGCAATTTCATCAAACTTTTCATAATCTTGACTTGTCTGTCTTGTCATCCACTCCCACGATGTTTCTCTTCCCGTAAAGAACTATGTGCCACTTTGGCTAATCGTCACGATGCATTCGCTTCCTTATCTTTTCTTTTTCTTGGCTTGGTAGACATGTCCTTCACATAGAAAACCTGTGCCACATCATTGGCTAGGACGAATGGTTCGTCTGCATACATAAGATTGTTGAGATCCACTGTTGTCATTCCGTACCGCGGGTCTTCCGTTACCCCGCCTCGTGTCATATTGACCCATTTGCACCGAAACAAAGGGACCTTTAAACCACGTTGATAGTCAAGTTCCCATATGTCCTGTATATAACCATAATATGTTTCCTTTCCCGTCTTGGTTTCTGCATCAAAGCGGACACCACTGCTTTTGGTTGGTGCTCTTCTTATCTTGGGCGATCGTGTAAAATGTATTACCATTTATCTCATACCCTTTGAAAGTCATTATATTCAAGATGGTAATCGGGACAGCAAGTACAGGTCATCTTCAATAGAGGTGTCATGCATGGTATGTGTCTGCAACCAGCTGGCGAAACTCCTGGTTTGTTCACGTGTAATCCAGTCATCAGACCGCTCCGGGTGTTTGGAGCGTAGCAAATTCTTGTGTTCATCCATATACGGAGCCACCAAGGTGGAATTCTGTAGAAGCGTAGTGTGCTTCAAAGAGAATGTCCGTCCATACATATTATTTGTTCCCTCCTAGCGTGCCTTTTCCATCGATGCCCTTAAGCCGCGATTCAGAACACCAATCGGCTTAAGGTCGAAAGTCAATACAAAACTCAATGACCTCCTCATTTTGATGGCCCTTGGAGATGCTTCCTTCCGCCTAGCACGGTTATCAACATATTTCTTTAAGACTCCCATGAACCTCTCAAAGGGAACATATTGTGTAGAAATACAGGACCCAAAACGTTAATCTCTTCGCCATAGGTGAACTAGGGCGTGCGTCATGATGTTGAAGAAGGATGGTGGGAACACCAACTCGAAACCGACAAGACATTGCACCAAATCATTACAGAACCTTGGTATGATTTCTGGATCGATTACCTTCTCGAGATTGCATTGAGAAATGCACATAGCTTCACAATGGCTAATCGAACGTTTTTCGGTAGAAACCCCTCAATGCAACCGGAAGTAGTTGCGTCATAATCACGTGGCAGTCATGAGACTTTAGGTTCTGGAACTTTTTCTCTGCCATGTTTATTATTCCCTTTATATTCGACGAGAACCCAGACGGTACCTTAATACTGAGCAGCCATTCAAAGAAGATTTCCTTCTCTTCTTTGGTAAGAGCGTAGCTTGCATGACCCTGATGTATGCTGTCTTCTCCGTGCATACGTTGCTGGTCCTCCGTGCCTCGGTGTATCTTTTGTCTTCCCATACACGCCCAAGAAGCCAAGCAGGGTCACGCAAAGATTCTTCGTCACGTGCATCACGTCGATTGCGGAACGGACCTCTAGGTCTTTCCAATATGGCAGGTCCCAAAATATAGATTTCTTCTTCCACATGGGTGCGCGTCCGTCAGCGTCCTTTGGAACAGGTTGTCCGCTAGGACCCTTTCCAAATATCACCTTCAAATCCTGGACCATATCATCTACATCAGCACCAGTACAGTGGCGAGTGTTCGTCCGGTGATCCGCCTCACCTTTGAAATGCTTGCCTTTCTTTCTTACGGGATGCCTGCTCGGAAGAAATCGACGATGTCCCAGGTACACATTCTTCTTACAACTATTCAAATATATACCGGTCGGTATCATCCAAACAAAGTGCGTGCATCCGCGGTATCCCTTGTTTGTCCGTCTCCGAAAGGTTACCGAGAGCAGGCCAATCATTGATGGTCACGAACAACAACGCCTTTAGGTCAAATTCTTCCCCATGTGCTCATCCCACGACGTACACCTGGTCCATTTCACAGTTGTAAGAGTTCTTCAACTAATGGCCTTAGGTACACATCAATGTCGTTGCCGGGTTGCTTAGGGCCTTGGATGAGCACTGCATCATAATGAACTTCCGCTTCATGCACAACCAAGGAGGAAGGTTATACAAACATAGAGTCACAGGCCAGGTGATATGGTTGCTGCTCTGCTCCCCAAAAGGATTAATGCCATATGCGCTTAGACCAAGCCATACGCTCCTTGTGTCATCTGCAAACTCCTTCCCGTACTTTTTTTTGATTTTTCTCCACTGCGACCCGTCAGCTGGTACTCTCAACTTTCCGTCTTTCTTACGGTCTTCTCTGTGCCATCGCATCGCCTTGGCATGCTCTTTGTTTTGGAACAAACGTTTCAACCGTGGTATTATAGGAGAATACCACATCACCTTGGCAGGAATCTTCTTCCTGGGGCGCTCGACATCACCTTGCTCATCACGGCTGATCTTATAGCGCAATGCACCACATACCGGCAAGCGTTCAAATCCTCGTACTCATCGCGGTAGAGGATGCAATCATTAGGGCATGCATGTATCTTACGCACCTCTAACCCTAGAGGGCAAACAGCCTTCTTTGCTTCAGACGTACTCTCGGGCAATTCGTTGTCCTTTGGAAGCATATGCTTTATCATTACCAAAGCAACTTTCCAAATCCCTTGTCGACATACACCATTCTTCGCCTTCCATTGCAGCAATTCCAGTGTGGTGCCCAGCTTTTTCTTGTCACCTACGCAATTCGGGTACAACAATTTTTGTGATCTTCTAACATGCGCTGCAACTTCTTCTTCTCCAAATCACTTGCGCAGTTTCTCTTTGCATCGGCAATGGCCCGACCTAGATCATCAACGGGCTCATCTGATGCCTCTTCTTCAGCTTCTTCCCGCATTACCGGCCCAGCTTCTTCCCGCATTACCGGCTCAGCTTCTTCCCCCGTTGTTGTATCATCGTATTCAGGGAACCCATGGCCAGGATAGCTGTCGTCGTCCTCTTCTTCTTCATTGTCTTCCATCATAACCCCTCTTTCTCCGTGCTTGGTCCAAACATTATAGTGGGGCATGAAACCGGACTCAAACAGTGGACGTGAATGGTTCTTGACCTAGAGTAATTGCGACCATTCTTACAGCCAAAGCACATGGACAAGGCATAAAACCATCCGCCCGCTTGCTTGCCTCAGCCGCAAGCGTAAAAGTATGCACGCCCTCAACGAATCGGGAGAGCATCACATCGCCGATACATCCATTGCCGGCTCATCTTCATTACACAACACCAAATAGACCAAATTAATACAAGTTCATACATAAAGTTCATACAACACTTAAATGCAAGAAACAAATAACTCTCTAGCTAAAGCATTTAAATGCAACAACAAATGTGATCAAGATCGCAACTAAGGTAACAATTGATCCAACAAAGATAATGGTACCAAGCCTCACTATCGATGGCATATATTCTAATCTTTATAATATTCAAGCGCATTTTCTCCATCTTGATCTTGTGATAATCGACGACATCGGCAACATGCAACTCCAATTCCATCTTCTCCCCCTCAATTCTTTTCAATTTTTCTTTCAAGTACTCGTTTTCTCTTTCAACTAAATTTAATCTCTCGACAATAGGGTCGGTTGGAATTTCCGGTTCACATACCTCCTAGATAAAAATATCTATGTCAACTTGATGGGCATAATTTGTCATAAACACGAAATGCAACAAATAGTTTTAAAAGAGAATATACCACATTCGAATCATAACAAGGACGAGGGCCGACGGGGACAGATATCCAAACCATGGCACTATGTATAACAAACAACTTACGGGTAAGATAATTATTATACGAGTAACTATATATCCAAGTCACACAAACATCAATTTTTTATATAAAATTTCATGAACAAGAGGCTCACCACAAGGTGGTGCCGTGACAGAGGATGCGAGGCGATCGGACGGTGGTTACGACAGAGATTTAGAAGGCACTAAGTAAACCACACCTACATATGCAAACTAAGTGTTATTTTGACCTCAAATTGCATATAAATCAAATACTACCACATATAATTCCTCCCAAATTACTAAAACCCACAATTAATCACTATATAAACCAATGCAAGAGCTAATCTAGCAATGAGAGATGAAAGGACAAAGTTGCTAACCTTGGTGATCATTTGAATGGATGAGGGCTGCAAATCTTGACAAATTTGGGGCAAATTTTGTGATGAACTCGAGAGGAAGAAGGGAAGAACAGAGGAGAGGAGAGGGAAAGGGGAAGAACAGAGTGCGGGTGGACGGAAGGATTTATATAGGGCGACATTTAGTACCGGTTCGTGCCACGAACCCGGTACTAAAAAATGCTTTGGAAGGGCCCCATTCTGACAACATCCTGCCACCACTCTCATTAGTACCGGTTCGTGGCACGAACCGGTGCTAAAGGTTTGCCAGGAACCGGTACTAAAGAGCTCCTCCCGGCTAGACGTTGGAACCGGCACTAATGGCCACATTAGTGTCGGTTCTGTTACAAACTGGGACTAATGTGTCTCACATTTGACCCTTTTTCTACTAGTGAGCGTTGTACATGTCTTTGATGGCTTTGTTGACGGAATCACTATCTTTGTCCCCTTTCTCTATTGTGCCTGCGATGATTTTGAATTTAATGTAAATAATTCCAAGTCACAAGATAGCAATTAAGTTTCTATTGTCTTGCCTACTTCGATGCTGGAAGACATTTCCTGTCCAGTGTTGTTCCTTTCTTGTTCTCCTTTTGCTTCCAGTGGCATGTTTTGTTCTTCTTTTTGCGTTGTACCCTTTTGTTCAGTTTCTGCTCCGTCCTTATTTGAGTCGTCTGTGCTTTTCTTAGCATCATGTTTTTCCTTGTCAACCATTATGTCTTGCTGGTTGTCTTTTCCATCTTGTTTTTCAGTCTCGACTTGGATGGCACTGACCTCTCTACCAGGGGAATTGGCATCGTATGACGGTGTAAGGTTTTCTTCGATATTTTCTGGTTCTTACTCTGGAACAATTTGTGTGTTTGCTTCATTGGTTGCATCTCCGTGGTTGCCTTCTTCGTGTTTCTGCGTTACCATTTAAAAAGCATTGAAATAATTTAACTTGCTACTTTATTTTAATTATAGCAGCTGTTATGGGAAAATAGCGAAGCGTTCGGTGCGTGCTTTGAGCTATTTTGATTGTGATTAAGTTGTCATTTTGTGGAAACATTTTGTGCAACTTCACCTGTTGAGCTGTCGTTGGTGATGCTGACTGTTCCACCTGTTCTTCGTTGGTTGTAGTTTCTTGGGTATCGTCTTGTTCTTTGTTTTGGTGTTCATCGTCACTGTCATGGTTTTTGCCTTGCAGCTGTTCAATCATAAAGATGGTAAGTTGGAGTGCATTTGAGTTCTCATGGAACTACTTTATGTTTTCGTAGAATCAGCTTATGTAACTTTACCTCCTCAGTTGTTGTTGCTTCTGTTGTCTATGTTTCTGTTCGAGTTGCTGCTGCTGACTGTTGCGGTTGTTCTTCGTTGAGTGGAGGTTTTTGGTCATCTTCATGTTCACTCTTTTGGAGCTCATTGCTGCTGCCGTCGTTTTTGTCTTTGTAGCTTTTGAAACACACAGGTGGCTAAGTGGCAGTGCATTTGAGGTTCAAGAGAGCTATTTTATATTTTCAGAGGATCAGCTTATGTAACTTTACCTTTTCAGTCGTTGTTGTTGCTGCCGTCTCTGCTGCGTGTTTTTCGGTGAGTGAATATTTTGGGGCTTGGTCTTCTTTGACGTTGACGTCTGTCATTTGATGATCATGTTGCCCTTCTTCAGTGGCCTCCTTTTGCTCGTTTGTCTCTCCTCTCTGGGATGGAGGAAAGTAGTGAAATGTGAAATGCATATTTTTGAACTATAATATCATTCAGAGGTATTATGTGTTTTCACCTCTGTACTTGTTACTGCTGATTGTTCTACGTGTTCCTCGTTGAGTGGTGTTTTTGGGTCCTTCTCTTGCTCTTTATTTTGCTGTTCATCGTCGCTAACCTTGTTTTTTCCTTGCAGTTGTTCAAATAAAGAGGTGGAAAAGTGAGAGTGCATTGGAGTGAATACATGTGTGGTAGGTTGGAGTTTATTTGATGTACGCAGCAATTTTATAATTTCATAGTTGCAGGTTTCGTAACTTTACCTTTTCAATCGTTGACGCTGCCGCTGTCTCTAGTAGTTGTTGTTTGGTGAGTGAATTTTTGGTGGCTTGGTCTTCAATGGCATTATTGTCTACCGCTTGAAGAACATGTTCGGGTTGTTCATTGGGCTCCTTTGGTTGTGTTTGATGGTCTTGATTGTTGGTGCTGTCTTGAGTTTCTTGTGCCTGCACCAACCCAAAAAGTATTTAACAAATGGGTGCATCTCTGATTGTTGAGTTACATTTTTTTATAAGACCTCTTGCTCTGGATTTGGAGGACTATCTACTGCTGGAACTACGGCTTCTCCTTGTTTCGTGTTGTCCTCTAGTTTTTCTTGTTCAATGTCTATACGAGTGCTTTCGCTTGCTTCCTCTTCCTGTTTAATAAAAATTGAAATTATAGTTTGAACTTCATTTGTGTCTCAGTTTTGTAACCTCACCTCTTTAGATGTTGTTGTTTGAAGTTCTGTGTGTTTTCCAATTTCCTTTGGTTGCGCTGCTTCTAGATCTTCGAGATCAATGTACTTGTTTGTTTCCTGCATTTGTTCAAACAAAAGGGTGAGACATCCCTTTTAATCCTTGTATTGCGGACGTGGGTTGAAAAGGGTTTGTTGTTGATTTTTCTTACCTCTGTGTTGATGACTGGATTATTCGTGCCTGCATCGACTGTTTCTTTGTCAGGTATAACAGTCTCTAATTTCTCATCGGCTTGGATGTCTTGGGTTTTCTCCTTTGTAATCGTGATGGTGATCTGCAATGTTGTGGCACTGGAAATCTCTTGTGCACAAACTTCCTGTTCTGTGACTCCTTCGTCTGTTGGGGTTGTCTCTTGGTCTTGCAGTGATTGTGACACCTGGAGTTCAAACAATATGAATTTGCGGTCCACTTTCTTTCCTGCCATTATGAGTTTCCGGTGTGGGGTGTAGTGGGCTGTGCAAGTTTACCTCCTCTTCTATTTTTTCTTCTTCTTTGTCGTTTGTTATGCTAGCGGTTGATTGTGGGCCAGACTCTTGCATTTGATTGACGGGACTGCTGACTTGATTGTTCTCCAGCCGAGCCTATATTTTGTTGGAGGTTTGTTAGTTAACTTATAACTATATCCAGTTTTGAAAGGAAAAATGGATGTTCATACTGACCTCTTCACTGGTTCTGACGTCGATCGTATCTTGTGCTTGTGTTGGGGTAGTTGTTGTTGTAGCAATGTCTGTTGTGAGGTTGCTTTGTTTGTTGCGTTGGGTTGTTGACACTATCGTGTTGTTGGAGTTCATCTTGGCCTAGCATTGAGATAATTCTTTTCAGTTGAGGTATGAAAACAGGGGTTTGCTTTAGGGTGCGGATTGGCACCATGCATTACTATTTATTTACCTGTTTTTGCCGCTTTATCTTCTTCTTGTCAATGCCTACGTCCCCTAATTTTGTTCTTCTCTTCCTCTCTTCGTCCTCTTCTTCTTTCTTTCTTTTTCTCCTTTCTCTTTGTTTTGTTGTGGCTACGATTTCATTCGTGCGGTTGGCATCGACTAGTCTACTTGATGCTGCTGGATCTGCTTGCTCTAGTGTTTGCAGGGTCGCGTTGTCTGTGAGGTACCTTGTGCAAACTATGTCCCGAAATTGTCTGAGTTGTTCTACAGAATCCATCAGGGCAATTATTTTTTGCACGACTTTGTCCTTTTTTTCATCCAATGTCTCTTCTTTTTCGCTGCATTGGTGTTTAGCCCTGGTGGTTACTGCGGGTAACTGTTCTGCTTCATCGAGCACTTTTTCCAAAAATTTGTTTATCCTTTGGAATCTTTCTTCTGGTCATGTGCTTATGCTGTTGTTTGGTTCTGTGCTTCCACTGGTGCCGATCGGTGGAATGGAGTTGATTAGAATGGAAGCTGTTTTCAAAAAGGAAAGGACTGATTTATGTACAACAGAACTATATTTGTATCTTGCCAAATTCATAGTCATCTGGTCGTGCTTTTCCGTCCGTTTTCATGTCTGCTCTAGCTATTCTCGCTAGGTCACTCTCTTTCAGATGGTTTGCTCGTGGTAATGAGGTCTTGTCTATTGTCTTTGCAATCTTCCGCATTTCTTTTGTGTCGGTTGGCAGCAACAAGGAGTCAAGGTACATGATTACTGGTCCCTGTGCCAAACCATTGATATGCTTTTTGTTCTTTTCTTCCTGAGGCAACATCTTGTGCTTCTGCCATGTCTTGGCTCCTTCCCTAATACTTTCGACGATTACCTCGCAGAAATCCATCTTTGCCATTTCTGGATAGTCCAAGTCCTTGACCATTATAGCTTGTCGGGCGAAGATAGCGGCGCTTGTCCCGCAGACAACATTGTGGGAAAAAATAAGGAAAAATATTTTAACTGATTTCCTGTTTGACTAATCGTGATCTATTTCCACCAATATTTGTAGCTTCTCGAACAGTTGTTTTGGCGCGAATTTTGTATCTTTGAAGCCAAGGTCTGACATCAGTTCTTTCATCGAAGTTGGGCTAATCTCTGGCCTTGGTGCTGACCTTTGCGTGCCGTTTGGGTATCCAAACACCTTGTGGATAGCTTCCTTGGTAATCTTGATTTTTTGTCCTCGGCACCATCACCGAAGGTTATTGTCATGATTTCTATATCGAGGTTGTCGTAGATGTGTGCTGCAAGCGGTCTGCAGATGGAGCCCATTATTTTGCAATTCTCTATGCTGCCAAATCCTGCCGTCCTAATATCTTTCTTGTGACGGTCTTTAAGTAAATTCTATGCTTTCTTGACATGAGTGAATGCTGCCCCTGCCTTGATTTGTCATTTCTCTTTGTTTGTTTCTTCCTGTTCTTCGTCAACTGTTGGTGCTGCCAATTCTTTCCCGCTTGTCTTTCTTCTGTTTCTGTCCTTCTTGCCTGATTTGGGCTGTTTCAGAAGAAAACTAGAAAGGGTTTTGTTAGAAAGGAACGTTAGATCCCTGGTTCTGAATAGTGGTATTCAAAATTAGTGCATAAGTGTGTTTTCACATCATCGTCATGTTCTGCATCGCTGTCGTGTTCTTCAGCATCATCGCCATCTGTAGGAATGAAATCTGCATCATGTTGTTTGCCATCGTCGTCATCATTGGTATCTAAACCTTTGCTGTTGGTATCGTCTTGTTATTTTTCTACCCTTTGTCATTTGTTTTTCTTCTTGCGTTCACCTTGTTTCTTCGAACCGGTTGGTTCTGTTCGCGGGAGTACCATTAGAGGTAATGGCTGATGCTGCAAGGTACCAGCGTCGGCGATGTTTTCAGCATTGTCATTTTTATTTTGCCTTTTTGTTCCAGGAGTAAAAACAGTGCTGGTATCTGATTTTCTCTTTTTTTGCTTCTTGCTAGGTTTTAATCCTGTTGAGCCTGGTGTAAGTTACCATTTCTGCCGCAGGTGGTTTGTTCCTCATGTTCTGTTCTGTGTCCTTTTCTGATGAATGAGGAGACATGCTTTGTGTTTGTGTGCTCTCAATATCACCGTCTTCGTGTCCTGCATAATGACCAGGTAACAAAAAACGATATTCTTTTGTCCGAAAATAATTTATACACATTTAAAATATATATCTTCCAGGATTATGCATAAGGAATGTGAAATTCCCAAAGGAGATTTTTAGTTTTTTCTTTTGGGTTAAGAAAGGTTATTTCTACTGTTACCGATTGAGCGAATCAGGGGATTGAAAAAAATAGTAATTATGGTTATGAGTGGAGCTGGGGAAGTGAAGTTAGGGTGAAGCATTTTCTGAGACAAAAATGCACTCTGCAGGTGATATTTCATAATGGGAGGAATATCATCAATGAGAGTTGAAGATTTATTTAGTAAGTTAAACTGTGTTTTTAATTAAATATAAGATAGTGTGCGATCATTTTTAATGTTTTCTATAAAGAAATATATAAAAAGTGGCATGTAGTTTTATTTGTAGACATAGTTAAGTTATTGTTGTCAACGATAGCAGTTAAGTTATTAATGTCTCAACATAGTTTTTTGTACATAGACAGTGGACTCTTTTGGTCAAACCTTTGACTTGCTGGATTGCATGCTCTTCAGCAGGGTCTTCGTCAGTATTTTGCTGGGTTTTAGCTTCTTCATGAGGATTTCTCGTTGCTGCATAAAATTGGGCAGGTGTTAGATGCAGAGTCGAGTGTCACTGAAAAAAAACCTGCGTGGTGTGAAAACAAATTTGTATGGATAGAGAGGCACCGGTTGTTTTACCCTAGAAGCACAGGGTACAGCTATTCTTTGTTCACTATTTTTTAGACCAGAGGAACGTAATTTGTAAAACTGTTACATTGAAGGGACAAACGATGTAGAAAATGTCTTACGGTTATCAGGTGGTTTTGGCCTCTCAGGATGCTTGCGGGGTTTGGATATATCCACATATACTAGTTAGTGACATTTCAGGTTTAGTAGCTTTGAGCACATATCATATGGCGAAAATTCTAGGGCGGAGAGCTATAGTATTTCTATTAAATCTCATCTCTCCGCCAGTTCAATTTGTTAGACAAATTGATTTTAGCTTATTGGAAAACTCCTTGGTAGGGGTGGCTAGGGTTTCTGTTCCTTGAAGTTGAAAAATCACTACGATCTACCCGGTGGAATGGAGTGGGATAGAATGATAATTACCTTCAATTAGTTGTGTGGTGTTCTTCGGTTCCATTGGCTTATTGTGTCGTTGCTCTTTTTTTGTTGCGATTTCTGCCGCCGGTGTCGAAGTCCTCGCCATCGGTCGCCGCAGCCGACGGGGTTATTGGTGTTCTCGCGGGTAGTGTGTGGTTGTGTGTATGTCGGATTGGAGGGTGGTTGGCGAACGCGGTGGCGGTTTGTCCGGTGACATGAACTCGATTTCGAATTTCTGTTTGTGTGCAGAAGGAAGGAGGAAAGCGTGCTGTAGCGACCAGACCTCAAACAGTCTGATCTCTGTGCTCAGTTTCATCCCTGGATCAATAATGCTGACGCCACACAGTACTCGAAGGATTTATAACAGAGTAGCAATTACACACTTATTACAATCGAATGTCTCAAGAGAGAACTTAATAAAATAAATATGGCTTAAGGCCATCTAATACGATAACAGCAGAAGGCTTGGAAGAATAAGTGAGTCCATCAACTCCAACGGCATCACTGAGTATAGAACCACGACCTATGCACCTTAATCGTCGTCTGAAAAGTCTGCAACATGAAACGTTGCAGCCCGAAAACGGGTCAGCACATGGAATATGATGGCAATGTAACATAGAGAATAATGGAATGAATAAGCCTATACTACATGCATATATGGCTGGTGGAAAGATCTATGGTTACAGTTTTGCATAAAGCCAATTTTTCCCTACTGCAAAGGAATAAATTTATTTAACTATCATGGTGGTTGTGAAACATTGAGAATGGTTGACAGCATTCTCAATCCCAATTAAAAGTACTCATTAACAAACCCAACAATATTAATTAGAAGTAACATGATGAGATTCACATGATATCCATGTACTAGATACTCAAGATGTCCATAACCGGGGACACGGCTAACCATGATTAGTTTATACACTCTGCAGAGGTTTGCGCACTTTTCCCCACAAGAATCGATCGCCTTCGTTTGGTTTCTCGCACTACATGGTGTTTGAGAAATGGATGACCGAGACATAGTCTTTCAGAAGCGCTAGCACCTTACATGTGGGTAGACCGTACCAATCTACAACCCCTACATCTGCTAGTCTACCCGTAAGAGTTCGCACAACTTAGTCAACTATGCCAGAGCCCATAATGGCTTGTGGCTGCACACAGAAGTTTCTAGTTTGAAAAATCTCATGATCCCTTTGAGCCTGGGTGGCGGTCCGAAAAAAAACAACCAAGTCCTGATAGAAACCAGGTGCCTCAATCCACCCAGATGTGTGTTTAAGTTGCCACCTTAAATAAACCATTAAATAACAATCTCACATCTGTCATGGATACACTCACCCAATCCACGTCTACTAGCATAGCATGGCATAATAAGCAAATGTACAAGTAACTCCCAAGGGTTTATAATAAAACAGGTAATAGGTACTACCTCAACTACTTCCCATCCCACAATTTAATTAGATCCTAATCATGCAAGTGTTTAAGGATAGATCTAATGCATAAAAACTGGGTATGATCAAAGTGTTACTTGCCTTGCTGATGATCCGCGAAACCTAGAGACTCGAAGTAACAGGCGGCGCACTCCGGCTAATCTATCGCAGACAAACAAACAAGCATACAATAAATACTCATCTAGTGCACAGTTAAAACTCAAATAGATCTAACCAGATAGTTCAACTTAAGAACTCCGGTTTGCAAAAAGAATCAAATCAAAAGAAGCAACGAAAGACCAACGGCGGAAGAAAACAACTTCGTTTTACCAATCTGGATCTAAGTCAAATTTTAAAGATGCAAAAACTTGTTTAAGTAGATTATTCGGAAAGAGGGTTTCGAGGCGAAACTCTGGGCGCTTGAATCGCCTGATTCCGATAAACTAGCGAAAAGTTATACTAAAACGAAAATTGGATCTGGAATCGCGATCAGAAAAATCATGGATTAAATCCGAGAAAAAGAAAAACGACGAACGGGTTAACGAACGGACGTTCGTTAATGAACCGAAACCGCAAAAATAAAAAAAATAAAATAAATAATAGAAAAAAATAAATAAATAAACCGAAAAAATCCCAAAAAAACCCGAAGAAAACCGATCGGTTTTTATAAAAAAACCAGCACGGAATTCGAGGCGGCGGCGAACCTCGGGCGGCGTGCGGCTCCGGCGGCGGGCTGGGGCGGCTAGGGGTTGGGGCGCGGGGAGGGCCGGCTCGGGTGCTCGGGTGGGCTGGGAGCTCGGGGCGGCCACGCTTATGAAGGCGCCCCCGAGCGAAGTCCCGCTTCGAGTGCGACCCGATAAAGGCGGTCTTGCGTTTTTTAATAAATAACTTCATGAGAAAAAATAAAAAGAAGTACCAAACGGACTCCAAAAATCCCGAAATAAATTTTCCCGGCTTCTAAAATTAAGCGGATTTAATTAACATTTATTTGGGGCCTAAATGCAATTTTGAAAACGCAGCATTTTCCTAAATTCAAATAAAAGGCGAAAAACTCAAAAATAAAATCTTATTTGATTTTATTATTAAATCTTCATTATTTCTTTATTTTGGGAAAGTCATTTTATTCCCTCTCTCATATTTTGGTAATAGAAATAATTGAAGATAAAATAATTAAAATCAATGATCCTATTCTCAAAATTTGAGAAAACTCAAATATGAAAATAACGAAAATCCCCAACTCTCTCCGAGGGTCCTTGAGTTGTGTAGAATTTCTAGGATCGAGCAAAAATGCAACGAAAAAATATGATATGCAATGATGCTCTATGTATAACATTCCAAATTGAAAATTTGGGATGTTACAAACCTACCCCCTTAAGATGAATCTCGCCCTCGAGATTCGGGTTGGCTAGAAAATAGGTGAGGGTGGTCCTTAAGCAAATCTTCCTCTCGCTCCCAGGTGGCTTCATCCTCAGTGTGGTGGCTCCACTGAACTTTGCAAAATTTAATGACCTTGCTGCGGGTGACTCTGATGGCATACTCCAAAATCTTAACCGGTTTCTCCTCATAGGTGAAATCATTATTCAATTGAATCGCTTCCAGTGAAACGGTATCTCTCAGTGGTATATCAGCCATCTCTGCGTGACACTTCTTCAACTGAGAAACATGAAACACATCATGGACTCCTGACAATCCTTCGGGTAATTCCAACTTGTACGCAACTTCTCCCATGCGTTCCAAAACACGATAAGGTCCTACAAATCGAGGTGCTAACTTTCCCTTAACTCCAAAACGCTTAACTCCTCGAAGTGGCGATACTCGAAGATAAACTCTGTCTCCGACTTCATATTCTGTCTCCTTGCGTTTTGAATCCGCATAACTTTTCTGTCTTGGTAGGCTACCTTGAGCATATCGCGAATCAACTTTACTTTCTGCTCGCACTCCTTAATCAAATCTGGTCCAAACAACTGGCGGTCTCCAACTTCATCCCACAACAACGGGGTCCTGCACCTCCTTCCGTACAAGGCTTCGAAAGGTGCCATCGTCAGACTGGTTTGGTAACTGTTGTTATATGAAAACTCCGCATATGGAAATTGTCATCCCAACTTGATCCATAATCCAAAGCACAAGCTCTAAGCATATCCTCCAAAATCTGGTTGACTCTCTCGGTTTGTCCATCTGTCTGTGGTTGGAAAGCATGCTAAACTCCACCTGGTTCCCAAAGTTTCGTGCAACCGCTTCCGAACTTTGAGGTGAATTGGGTTCCTCTATCTCGACACGATACTCCTCGGAACTCCATGCAAGCATACAATCCTGGTCATGTATATCTTAGCCAATTTGGCACCGCTTGTAGGTAGTCTTTAATGGAATGAAATGAGCTACCTTCGTCAAACGATCGACTATAACCCAAATCGAGTCATAGCCTGAACGAGTCCTGGGCAATCCCGTGATAAAATCCATACCTAGTTTATCCCACTTCCATTCGGGTATAGGCAATGGCTGTAACAACTCCTGCCGCTTACGATGTTCTGCCTTCACCCTCCGACATACATCACAAACTGCTACGTACTCGCAATATCCTTCTTCATTCCGGTCCACCGTAAAGTATTCTTAAAATCCAAATACATCTTGGTATTTCCTGGGTGAATCGAATATGGTGAATCATGTGCCTCTTGTAGAATCAACTTCCTGATCTCCGGGTCATTGGGCACATAAACACGGTCCTCAAACCATAAGGTATCGTGCTCATCCACACGAAATCCCTTAGACTTTCCTTCGCTCATTCTCTCCTTTATAGAGGCAATCTCTTTTTCAGTCTTCTGAGCTTCCCTGATCTTGTCCATCAAAGTTGACTGAATCTCCAATGCTGCTACATAGCCTCTCGGAACTATTTCCAAACATAGCTCTCGAAGATCCTCGGCTAACTCCTTTGGTATATCTCCTGTCATTAATTTGTTGACGTGACTCTTGCGGATCAACGCGTCTGCTACAACCTTAGCCTTTCCGGGGTGGTAATGCAATCTCATATCATAATCTTTAATGAGCTCCAACCTTCTCCTCTGCCTGAGATTTAGCTCCTTCTGCGTGAAGATGTACTTCAAACTCTTGTGATCCGTATACACCTCACAATGATTTCCAATGAGGAAATGTCTCCATGTTTTCAACGCATGCACTACGGCTGCTAACTCCAAATCATGCCTAGCATAATTTAGCTCATGAGGCTTGAGCTGTCGTGAAGCATACGAAACAACTCTTCCCTCCTGCATAAGCACTGCTCCAAGTCCTCTGCGTGAAGCGTCGCAATACACCTCATAATCCTTGGTCTGATCTGGCAGAATTAACACTGGTGAGGTAACCAAACGTTTCTTAAACTCTTGGAAACTAGCTTCACACTCCTCGGTCCAAATGAACTTGCTATCCTTCATTAATAATTCTGTCATAGGCTTCGCAATCCTTGAGAAATTTTCAATGAATCTTCGATAGTATCCTGCTAGTCCAAGGAAACTCCGGATCTCTCCAACTGTTGTTGGCGCTTCCCAGTTTGTTACGGTGACAACCTTAGTGGGGTCTACTGCTATACCTTCTCCGGATATAAGATGTCCAAGAAATCCAACTTCCTTCAATCAAGACTCATACTTGCTGAACTTGGCGTACAACTGATGTTCTCTGAGCTTCTCGAGTACCAAACGCAAATGCTCCTTATGTTCCTCTTCATTCTTCGAGTAAACCAAAATATCATCAATGAACACCACGACGACTTATCCAAAAACTCCATAAACACTTTGTTCAGCATGTTCATAAAATAGGCAGGTGCGTTAGTCAGACCAAATGACATAACGGTGTACTCATACAACCCGTACCTGGTGGTAAAAGCCGTCTTAGGTATATCCTGCTCTCGAATTTTCAACTGATGGTACCCTGATCGCAAATCGATCTTGGAAAAAACCTTAGCTCCTTGCAATTGGTCAAACAAGTCATTGATCATCGGCAACGGGTATTTCTTCTTAATGGTCACTTCATTCAATCCTCGATAATCAACAACCATTCTTAATGATCCATCCTTCTTCTCCACTAGAAGTACTGGTGATCCCCAAGGCGAAGAACTTGGGCGAATAAAACCTTTATCCAGTAACTCCTTAATCTGCTTCTTAATTTCCTCCAAATCTTGGGCTGACATCCTATACGGTCTCTTAGATATCCGCCAAAGGCACGGCAAGAGTTCAATCAGAAACTCAATGTCTCTATCCGGTGGCATGCACAGCAACTCTTCCTAAACACGTCCGGGTAATCCCTTACCACTGGTACTTCCT